>OY776096.1:24876865-26257699 GCA_963675205.1 Catocala nupta | reverse complement strand
CAATTTAGGACATATACCCATAACTCCTTGTCTGTCGGTCCATAACAATCACCTTTCGTTTCGTTCACACGAACTTGGGCGGACACTATCATGAACTTCTTCAATTAGAGGTTGGCACTAATGTCATCACTTTGGATGGGAGGATAGGATATTGTGTAATAAAATTAAGAAAGTGCATCGTTGGTCTTGTAGCGTAAGACTTCACTTATGCTCGCTAGGCGAAATTACATCGATGTCAGGCTTTTGTTTCTAAGATAGAATTTTATTATTTTCATTTTCACTCTCATAGTACACTAAACGTGTCTCAACCCTGACAGTGCCCAGGACTCACCCAATGAGATCAAAAACGTTTGTGTGCCTCGAATTCGCATCCGAGTCGTGTCTATACGTACCTACTGTTGACTCATGGCAGTGCCTAGCACCTGCATTCGAGTTAAAATCAGTCAATCGAGTTCAGGGCACACGAACGCTTTTTTGTTCGACTCATAAGGTGACACATAGGAGTCATAATGTTGTCATCATTTCAGGCGCTAGCCGACTCGCTGAACAAGTTCGGTCGTCCGTGGCAGCTGAACCCTGGGGACGGCGCGTTCTACGGGCCCAAGATCGACATCACCATACAGGACGCGCTGCGCCGGTCACACCAGTGCGCCACCATACAACTCGACTTCCAGCTGCCGGAGAGGTTCAACCTCACTTATGTTAGGTATGTCTTATTTGTATAACTATAGGCCCAACATGATCATCATCATACAGGATAGGAAAACTGGCATGACTTGACTGCATGGCAAATGCAATCCTGTGCATTTTAATTTTACAATGTAATCGTACACCATCTTACAGTCCGCTTAATGGTAAGCGGTTAGCTTAGACTATAGACGCTTTAAACAGCATAGTTATCACGGAACCCTTTAAAAGATAACCCTTTTAAAAATACATCTGTATCGCAAAAATATCTGTATAACTTAAAATAATAATTTCAAAAACTAAAAACACGTTTTATTAAAAAAAGTTGAAAATAATTTAATAATATTAATGTAAAAAAGCGTGGGTTTTTGGTTATCAAAATATCTTAAAAAGCACCCCACGCTTTTTTACTATTTTAAACATTCATTCTTTTCTAAATTATTGTATTGTCATCGGTCGTCGATAAGTGTGCAAAGTTTCAAATCAATCCGTCGGTTTGAAATGGGTGAAAATCACGTTCAAAGATTCCGTTACATAGATTCATAGATACATACATGCTAGCCAGGCTAAAAAAAGCGTGTTAACAAAAAAAGAGATTACTTTGTTGGTAACTCAAAGGTAAATCGATAAAGGTTAACTGTTCTTCGGCTTATAGCACGGCGCCTACTTTCCTCAGGAACAAACGAAGTTGTTTGGTTCCGGCCTTCTGAAAAATGGCAGTATTTATCAGACGGTAATCCAGCATACCGGTATTCTCACTTGGAAGCAAGCGAGGATCCTAGTATGCTCTACATAGTCTGAAGCTAATTTTGTTTTCCTGGTTGGTAGACCTATAACTACATTTAGCCATCTGTACTTTTAAGTTCCACATAATAAGAGGCAAGGCTAACGTCGTCTATTACGACACACTTCACAAAACGATGCTTCTACTAAGAATTACTTTAAAAAATACCAATGACCAATAATAAAGTTTGTATTCTTATAATATACTTAATTTAATTTCTCTCACAGCCAATTTGTAAAAAATATAATAAAAAACACTGTCAGACCCGGGTAGCGAACCGATCACGTAATACGGAGCAGTCGCTTGCGCCATAGATGCATATCTAAGATTTATTTCACGTGCTTATCATTTATAATTTTTGTTTTCAGTGAAGGAGGTGATAAGAAACGCCCAGTGATCATCCACCGCGCGATCCTCGGCTCGGTGGAGCGAATGATCGCCATCTTGAGCGAGTCGTACGCCGGCAAGTGGCCCTTCTGGCTCAGCCCGCGCCAGGTCTGCGTCGTGCCTGTAGGGCCCGCGTTCGATGACTATGCTGTGCAGGTAATTATTATATAATCCACCGCGCGATCCTCGGCTCGGTGGAGCGAATGATCGCCATCTTGAGCGAGTCGTACGCCGGCAAGTGGCCCTTCTGGCTCAGCCCGCGCCAGGTCTGCGTCGTGCCTGTAGGGCCCGCGTTCGATGACTATGCTGTGCAGGTAATTATTATATAATCCACCGCGCGATCCTCGGCTCGGTGGAGCGAATGATCGCCATCTTGAGCGAGTCGTACGCCGGCAAGTGGCCCTTCTGGCTCAGCCCGCGCCAGGTCTGCGTCGTGCCTGTAGGGCCCGCGTTCGATGACTATGCTGTGCAGGTAATTATTATATAATCCACCGCGCGATCCTCGGCTCGGTGGAGCGAATGATCGCCATCTTGAGCGAGTCGTACGCCGGCAAGTGGCCCTTCTGGCTCAGCCCGCGCCAGGTCTGCGTCGTGCCTGTAGGGCCCGCGTTCGATGACTATGCTGTGCAGGTAATTATTATATAATCCACCGCGCGATCCTCGGCTCGGTGGAGCGAATGATCGCCATCTTGAGCGAGTCGTACGCCGGCAAGTGGCCCTTCTGGCTCAGCCCGCGCCAGGTCTGCGTCGTGCCTGTAGGGCCCGCGTTCGATGACTATGCTGTGCAGGTAATTATTATATAATCCACCGCGCGATCCTCGGCTCGGTGGAGCGAATGATCGCCATCTTGAGCGAGTCGTACGCCGGCAAGTGGCCCTTCTGGCTCAGCCCGCGCCAGGTCTGCGTCGTGCCTGTAGGGCCCGCGTTCGATGACTATGCTGTGCAGGTAATTATTATATAATCCACCGCGCGATCCTCGGCTCGGTGGAGCGAATGATCGCCATCTTGAGCGAGTCGTACGCCGGCAAGTGGCCCTTCTGGCTCAGCCCGCGCCAGGTCTGCGTCGTGCCTGTAGGGCCCGCGTTCGATGACTATGCTGTGCAGGTAATTATTATATAATCCACCGCGCGATCCTCGGCTCGGTGGAGCGAATGATCGCCATCTTGAGCGAGTCGTACGCCGGCAAGTGGCCCTTCTGGCTCAGCCCGCGCCAGGTCTGCGTCGTGCCTGTAGGGCCCGCGTTCGATGACTATGCTGTGCAGGTAATTATTATATAATCCACCGCGCGATCCTCGGCTCGGTGGAGCGAATGATCGCCATCTTGAGCGAGTCGTACGCCGGCAAGTGGCCCTTCTGGCTCAGCCCGCGCCAGGTCTGCGTCGTGCCTGTAGGGCCCGCGTTCGATGACTATGCTGTGCAGGTAATTATTATATAATCCACCGCGCGATCCTCGGCTCGGTGGAGCGAATGATCGCCATCTTGAGCGAGTCGTACGCCGGCAAGTGGCCCTTCTGGCTCAGCCCGCGCCAGGTCTGCGTCGTGCCTGTAGGGCCCGCGTTCGATGACTATGCTGTGCAGGTAATTATTATATAATCCACCGCGCGATCCTCGGCTCGGTGGAGCGAATGATCGCCATCTTGAGCGAGTCGTACGCCGGCAAGTGGCCCTTCTGGCTCAGCCCGCGCCAGGTCTGCGTCGTGCCTGTAGGGCCCGCGTTCGATGACTATGCTGTGCAGGTAATTATTATATAATCTGTAGGAATGAAATCCGCTAACACGAAAATCACTTGCGCCTATAAATTGTGCCGCGTGAAATCACGCCACTCGATCAGGTGATCGTGACGTCAGACCACCGGCGAAGAATTTAAGCCGCGCCTACCACAAGATGGCTGCCGACGTCCATTGTTTATCGGCGCGCGCGCAACATGGCCGCCGCGCGGCTATTGTTCTGAGCTCCGCCTAATGGTCAAGACCGTCCGTTTTATAATAAACTGCCAGGAGCGACCGTTTTCTAATTTAATTATTATTAATTAGTTTTAGGTATAAATACCGACGCCCGATTACACTGTATTCATTCCGCTTTAAATTGTTGAACTGTAAATAAATATATATATATTGCTAACGTATTTCTGCCGTACTCCAGTCCTCGATACTCCACGTAACCCTCACACGCAAGTGGTCTAGATTACCAGCCTAGCCACTTCACTGGTGACCTTTCGACGATCTAAGCTGTATCCAGGGGAAGTAATTGTGGAATATGCAAGCTCAAGCCGACAAAGACGTGCTCCTAGGGGAATCCTCCCGTGTTGGAGTGAAGACGCCAAAATTCAACCCAGATGACCCTGAGCTGTGGTTTGCTCAGCTTGAGGGACAATTTATTCTGGCAAACATCAGCGCAGATGCCACCAAATTTTACTACGTGTTGGCACAGCTGGAACCGCAGCACGCATCAGAAATACGTGATTTGGTGGTCACCCCGCCAGCAACTAACAAATATGAAACGGTGAAGGCTGAGCTTATACGGAGGCTATCGGCTTCACAGGAGCGGAAGATCAAGCAGCTCCTGATGCATGAGGAGATGGGTGACAGGAAGCCCACGCAATTCCTTCGGCACCTGCAACTGCTAGCAGGCGTAAACGTTCCATCTGACTTTATCAGAACTATCTGGGCGAGCCGTCTACCTACCCACCTACAGACATGCATCGCTGCCCAACAGGCAAAGATGACGTTAGAAGACTTAGCCGAGCTTGCAGACCGGGTCAATGATGTTGTACCAGCAACCATGCAGGTGACGGGCCAGGTACCAAGACAGGTAGCAAGTACGGCAACACCAGCAGCATCCACGAACATCGCTATCGAAGCTTTAACTCAGAAGGTAGAAGAACTCAGTAGAAAACTGGAGACCATGAGCGCGGAACTGAACAGGCGCCCACGATCACGATCACGCACAAACAATAGAAGGAATCCCTGGTATCGCTCCAGGTCACGATCTCGGCCAAGCAACAATTCCTTCTGCTTCTATCACGACCGGTTTGGCGAACGAGCGAGAAGATGCACCCAACCCTGTACCTACAAGAAGCAGGAAAACTTCCCCGGCAGCCAGTAGTGGCGGTAAATGACTGCCTAGCAATAACGAGCCGCCTGTTCATTACGGACCGCAAAACGAAGGTGCAATATCTAGTAGATACGGGTTCAGACCTGTGCGTCTTTCCGCGATCCGCTGTTCGGGAGCCACGTATCAAAACTCGATATGAGCTGTTTGCGGCTAATGGGACAGTTATATCAACTTATGGCGATTTACCTCTCACGTTAGACTTCGGACTTCGACGCGCTTTTACTTGGCGCTTCATCATAGCTGACGTCACTAAGCCTATCATCGGCGTCGACTTTCTTGGTTACTACAACCTGATAGTTGACTGTCGCAACCAACGTCTGATTGATGGCATAACAGACCTTACAGTTGCTGCACTATGCAACACTTCTGCAGAAGCGATCTCTTCAATTCGCACCACCCGAGACGACTCCGTATACCATCGTCTACTAAGGGAGTATCCAGATGTAACGCGACCAGCTGGCAAACCCAACACCACCAAGCATTCAACAGTACATCACATCCGTACTACCCCAGGCCCACCAGTATCCAATCGTCCACGCCGCTTAGACCCAGAACGCCTGAAGATCGCTAAGATGGAATTTGAGGACATGCTGCAACATGGAACAGCACGCATATCGGATAGCCCATGGTCGTCACCGCTTCATTTAGTACGAAAAAAGAATGACGGTTGGCGTCCCTGTGGGGACTACAGGATGCTGAATGCTCGCACGATTCCTGATCGCTATCCTGTCAGGCACTTACAGGACTTCACGCAACAGCTGACAGGTTCCTCCATCTTCTCCACCATCGATTTAGTGAAGGCCTACAACCAAATACCCGTGTTTGCAGAGGACATACCAAAGACTGCGATCACAACGCCATTCGGACTATACGAGTTCCCCTTCATGGCATTTGGTTTACGAAACGCAGCCCAGACGTTCCAGCGCTTCATCGACGAAGTTCTGAGAGATTTAGACTTCTGCTATGGATATCTAGATGATATATTGGTCAGCAGTAAAGACGAAAAACAACACCAAGAACATTTGAAGCAACTGTTCCAAAGACTATCAGAATACGGCGTCCTGATAAACACAAACAAGTGTGTATTCGGGAAATCAGAAGTAAGATTCCTAGGATACAAAGTTTCTGCAGCAGGCATACAACCTTTGGACTGCAAGGTCCAGGCCATTCGAGACTTCCCTCTTCCCAAAACGATAAAAGAACTGAGACGCTTTTTGGGCATGCTGAACTTTTATCGTCGCTTTGTACCAGCCGCAGCAGATATACAAGCGCCCCTCAATAATCTACTTGCTGGTCCCAAGATCAAAGGTTCTCACCCTGTGAACCTCACACCAGAGCAGTTAAAAGCATTCGAGAATAGCAAGAAGAGTTTGTCAGAAGCAACGCTGCTAGTACATCCAGATCCAAAGGCTGACTTATCAATCCAGACAGATGCTTCAGATACTGCGATTGGAGCAGTATTGCAACAATACAATGGTCACGAATGGCAACCTCTGGCGTTCTTTTCCAAGAAACTCAGCACTTCGCAGAAGAAGTATAGTCCTTACGATCGAGAACTATTAGCAATTTATGAGGCTATACGTTACTTCAAGTTCATGGTAGAAGCTCGAGTTTTCTTCATTGTAACGGACCATAAGCCGTTGACTTTCGCGTTCGCAACAAACCGCGAAAACTGTTCCCCGCGACAATTCCGATACCTTGATTATATCAGCCAGTTCACGACAGACATAAGGTACATTAAAGGCGAACAGAACATAGTCGCAGACACTCTTTCGCGTATTAACGAGCTTACGCTGCCTTTGAACTACGCGGCTCTTGCCAAAGAACAGGAAACTGACGGCGAGCTTCACGATTTTTTGAACAACGGATCTTCGCTAAGACTTAACAAAGTCAAGTTACCTGAATCCAGTATTGAGATCTACTGTGATGTAACCGAAACTCCAAGGCCATTCGTTACTAAAGCATTCCGCAAGCAAGTATTTTTAGCACTTCACAACCTGAGCCACCCTGGCGCAAAAGCTAGTGTTAAATTAGTAACGCAGAGATTTGTTTGGCCTGGCGTACGACGGGACTGCCGACGATGGGCTAAAGAATGCGAAGCATGCCAGAGAAGCAAGGTGACGCGCCATACATCAGCACCTTTACAAGCCTTTCAACTACCATCAGCGCGCTTTCGGAACATTCATCTGGACTTGATTGGACCTTTACCAGTGTCCTGCACTTATAAGTACTGCCTCACAATCGTCGACCGAGCAACACGTTGGCCTGAGGCGTACCCACTACAGGATATAACTGCAGAAACCTGTGTCACTGCCCTCACTATAGGATGGATCGCACGGTTTGGTTGCCCTGAACATATTACCACTGATCGCGGACGGCAATTCGATTCGCACTTGTTCAAGGAACTAGCCGCACTAATTGGCGCCACACACCACATGACCACCGCTTATCACCCTGCAGCTAACGGCCTGGTCGAAAGATTACATCGACAGCTGAAAGCCGCTATCACCTGCCATGCGACAACAAGCTGGTCAGAAGCTCTGCCATGGGTATTGCTTGGCATCCGCAGCGCATGGAAGCAGGATCTACAGTCATCTGCTGCAGAACTGGTCTACGGCGAGCCATTACGCTTACCTGGACAGTTCTTTACTGCTGCTCCTCAAGATCCAGTAGACACCAGCAGTTTAGTCAGTAGACTTCGAGCTCACATGACAAAGCTGACTCCACAGCCAACATCGTGGCACACCAGCACAAGCAGACCATTTTACGTACCCAAAGACCTGAAGACTGCTACTCACGTGTTCTTACGCCAAGGTCCAATGCGAAGACCACTGCAAGCTCCATACCTAGGTCCCTACAAAGTTCTGCGTCGTGACGAAAAGACCTTCGACATAGATGTTCAAGGCAAGCAGCAGAGAGTCACGATAGACCGCCTTAAACCAGCCCATATGGCACGAGAGCACCAGGATCCTGGCCAATCACAAGCGCAGACACAGAACCATAACCAAGACCAAGGCACTGTTAGGAAGACAAGGAGTGGCAGGACGGTCAGATTCCCTGATTATTTTCGCCCGTAGTCACGGTCTTCCCGGGGGAGCGGTGTAGGAATGAAATCCGCTAACACGAAAATCACTTGCGCCTATAAATTGTGCCGCGTGAAATCACGCCACTCGATCAGGTGATCGTGACGTCAGACCACCGGCGAAGAATTTAAGCCGCGCCTACCACAAGATGGCTGCCGACGTCCATTGTTTATCGGCGCGCGCGCAACATGGCCGCCGCGCGGCTATTGTTCTGAGCTCCGCCTAATGGTCAAGACCGTCCGTTTTATAATAAACTGCCAGGAGCGACCGTTTTCTAATTTAATTATTATTAATTAGTTTTAGGTATAAATACCGACGCCCGATTACACTGTATTCATTCCGCTTTAAATTGTTGAACTGTAAATAAATATATATATATTGCTAACGTATTTCTGCCGTACTCCAGTCCTCGATACTCCACGTAACCCTCACACGCAAGTGGTCTAGATTACCAGCCTAGCCACTTCAAATCCACCGCGCGATCCTCGGCTCGGTGGAGCGAATGATCGCCATCTTGAGCGAGTCGTACGCCGGCAAGTGGCCCTTCTGGCTCAGCCCGCGCCAGGTCTGCGTCGTGCCTGTAGGGCCCGCGTTCGATGACTATGCTGTGCAGGTAATTATTATATAATCCACCGCGCGATCCTCGGCTCGGTGGAGCGAATGATCGCCATCTTGAGCGAGTCGTACGCCGGCAAGTGGCCCTTCTGGCTCAGCCCGCGCCAGGTCTGCGTCGTGCCTGTAGGGCCCGCGTTCGATGACTATGCTGTGCAGGTAATTATTATATAATCCACCGCGCGATCCTCGGCTCGGTGGAGCGAATGATCGCCATCTTGAGCGAGTCGTACGCCGGCAAGTGGCCCTTCTGGCTCAGCCCGCGCCAGGTCTGCGTCGTGCCTGTAGGGCCCGCGTTCGATGACTATGCTGTGCAGGTAATTATTATATAATCCACCGCGCGATCCTCGGCTCGGTGGAGCGAATGATCGCCATCTTGAGCGAGTCGTACGCCGGCAAGTGGCCCTTCTGGCTCAGCCCGCGCCAGGTCTGCGTCGTGCCTGTAGGGCCCGCGTTCGATGACTATGCTGTGCAGGTAATTATTATATAATCCACCGCGCGATCCTCGGCTCGGTGGAGCGAATGATCGCCATCTTGAGCGAGTCGTACGCCGGCAAGTGGCCCTTCTGGCTCAGCCCGCGCCAGGTCTGCGTCGTGCCTGTAGGGCCCGCGTTCGATGACTATGCTGTGCAGGTAATTATTATATAATCCACCGCGCGATCCTCGGCTCGGTGGAGCGAATGATCGCCATCTTGAGCGAGTCGTACGCCGGCAAGTGGCCCTTCTGGCTCAGCCCGCGCCAGGTCTGCGTCGTGCCTGTAGGGCCCGCGTTCGATGACTATGCTGTGCAGGTAATTATTATATAATCCACCGCGCGATCCTCGGCTCGGTGGAGCGAATGATCGCCATCTTGAGCGAGTCGTACGCCGGCAAGTGGCCCTTCTGGCTCAGCCCGCGCCAGGTCTGCGTCGTGCCTGTAGGGCCCGCGTTCGATGACTATGCTGTGCAGGTAATTATTATATAATCCACCGCGCGATCCTCGGCTCGGTGGAGCGAATGATCGCCATCTTGAGCGAGTCGTACGCCGGCAAGTGGCCCTTCTGGCTCAGCCCGCGCCAGGTCTGCGTCGTGCCTGTAGGGCCCGCGTTCGATGACTATGCTGTGCAGGTAATTATTATATAATCCACCGCGCGATCCTCGGCTCGGTGGAGCGAATGATCGCCATCTTGAGCGAGTCGTACGCCGGCAAGTGGCCCTTCTGGCTCAGCCCGCGCCAGGTCTGCGTCGTGCCTGTAGGGCCCGCGTTCGATGACTATGCTGTGCAGGTAATTATTATATAATCCACCGCGCGATCCTCGGCTCGGTGGAGCGAATGATCGCCATCTTGAGCGAGTCGTACGCCGGCAAGTGGCCCTTCTGGCTCAGCCCGCGCCAGGTCTGCGTCGTGCCTGTAGGGCCCGCGTTCGATGACTATGCTGTGCAGGTAATTATTATATAATCCACCGCGCGATCCTCGGCTCGGTGGAGCGAATGATCGCCATCTTGAGCGAGTCGTACGCCGGCAAGTGGCCCTTCTGGCTCAGCCCGCGCCAGGTCTGCGTCGTGCCTGTAGGGCCCGCGTTCGATGACTATGCTGTGCAGGTAATTATTATATAATCCACCGCGCGATCCTCGGCTCGGTGGAGCGAATGATCGCCATCTTGAGCGAGTCGTACGCCGGCAAGTGGCCCTTCTGGCTCAGCCCGCGCCAGGTCTGCGTCGTGCCTGTAGGGCCCGCGTTCGATGACTATGCTGTGCAGGTAATTATTATATAATCCACCGCGCGATCCTCGGCTCGGTGGAGCGAATGATCGCCATCTTGAGCGAGTCGTACGCCGGCAAGTGGCCCTTCTGGCTCAGCCCGCGCCAGGTCTGCGTCGTGCCTGTAGGGCCCGCGTTCGATGACTATGCTGTGCAGGTAATTATTATATAATCCACCGCGCGATCCTCGGCTCGGTGGAGCGAATGATCGCCATCTTGAGCGAGTCGTACGCCGGCAAGTGGCCCTTCTGGCTCAGCCCGCGCCAGGTCTGCGTCGTGCCTGTAGGGCCCGCGTTCGATGACTATGCTGTGCAGGTAATTATTATATAATCCACCGCGCGATCCTCGGCTCGGTGGAGCGAATGATCGCCATCTTGAGCGAGTCGTACGCCGGCAAGTGGCCCTTCTGGCTCAGCCCGCGCCAGGTCTGCGTCGTGCCTGTAGGGCCCGCGTTCGATGACTATGCTGTGCAGGTAATTATTATATAATCCACCGCGCGATCCTCGGCTCGGTGGAGCGAATGATCGCCATCTTGAGCGAGTCGTACGCCGGCAAGTGGCCCTTCTGGCTCAGCCCGCGCCAGGTCTGCGTCGTGCCTGTAGGGCCCGCGTTCGATGACTATGCTGTGCAGGTAATTATTATATAATCCACCGCGCGATCCTCGGCTCGGTGGAGCGAATGATCGCCATCTTGAGCGAGTCGTACGCCGGCAAGTGGCCCTTCTGGCTCAGCCCGCGCCAGGTCTGCGTCGTGCCTGTAGGGCCCGCGTTCGATGACTATGCTGTGCAGGTAATTATTATATAATCCACCGCGCGATCCTCGGCTCGGTGGAGCGAATGATCGCCATCTTGAGCGAGTCGTACGCCGGCAAGTGGCCCTTCTGGCTCAGCCCGCGCCAGGTCTGCGTCGTGCCTGTAGGGCCCGCGTTCGATGACTATGCTGTGCAGGTAATTATTATATAATCCACCGCGCGATCCTCGGCTCGGTGGAGCGAATGATCGCCATCTTGAGCGAGTCGTACGCCGGCAAGTGGCCCTTCTGGCTCAGCCCGCGCCAGGTCTGCGTCGTGCCTGTAGGGCCCGCGTTCGATGACTATGCTGTGCAGGTAATTATTATATAATCCACCGCGCGATCCTCGGCTCGGTGGAGCGAATGATCGCCATCTTGAGCGAGTCGTACGCCGGCAAGTGGCCCTTCTGGCTCAGCCCGCGCCAGGTCTGCGTCGTGCCTGTAGGGCCCGCGTTCGATGACTATGCTGTGCAGGTAATTATTATATAATCCACCGCGCGATCCTCGGCTCGGTGGAGCGAATGATCGCCATCTTGAGCGAGTCGTACGCCGGCAAGTGGCCCTTCTGGCTCAGCCCGCGCCAGGTCTGCGTCGTGCCTGTAGGGCCCGCGTTCGATGACTATGCTGTGCAGGTAATTATTATATAATCCACCGCGCGATCCTCGGCTCGGTGGAGCGAATGATCGCCATCTTGAGCGAGTCGTACGCCGGCAAGTGGCCCTTCTGGCTCAGCCCGCGCCAGGTCTGCGTCGTGCCTGTAGGGCCCGCGTTCGATGACTATGCTGTGCAGGTAATTATTATATAATCCACCGCGCGATCCTCGGCTCGGTGGAGCGAATGATCGCCATCTTGAGCGAGTCGTACGCCGGCAAGTGGCCCTTCTGGCTCAGCCCGCGCCAGGTCTGCGTCGTGCCTGTAGGGCCCGCGTTCGATGACTATGCTGTGCAGGTAATTATTATATAATCCACCGCGCGATCCTCGGCTCGGTGGAGCGAATGATCGCCATCTTGAGCGAGTCGTACGCCGGCAAGTGGCCCTTCTGGCTCAGCCCGCGCCAGGTCTGCGTCGTGCCTGTAGGGCCCGCGTTCGATGACTATGCTGTGCAGGTAATTATTATATAATCCACCGCGCGATCCTCGGCTCGGTGGAGCGAATGATCGCCATCTTGAGCGAGTCGTACGCCGGCAAGTGGCCCTTCTGGCTCAGCCCGCGCCAGGTCTGCGTCGTGCCTGTAGGGCCCGCGTTCGATGACTATGCTGTGCAGGTAATTATTATATAATCCACCGCGCGATCCTCGGCTCGGTGGAGCGAATGATCGCCATCTTGAGCGAGTCGTACGCCGGCAAGTGGCCCTTCTGGCTCAGCCCGCGCCAGGTCTGCGTCGTGCCTGTAGGGCCCGCGTTCGATGACTATGCTGTGCAGGTAATTATTATATAATCCACCGCGCGATCCTCGGCTCGGTGGAGCGAATGATCGCCATCTTGAGCGAGTCGTACGCCGGCAAGTGGCCCTTCTGGCTCAGCCCGCGCCAGGTCTGCGTCGTGCCTGTAGGGCCCGCGTTCGATGACTATGCTGTGCAGGTAATTATTATATAATCCACCGCGCGATCCTCGGCTCGGTGGAGCGAATGATCGCCATCTTGAGCGAGTCGTACGCCGGCAAGTGGCCCTTCTGGCTCAGCCCGCGCCAGGTCTGCGTCGTGCCTGTAGGGCCCGCGTTCGATGACTATGCTGTGCAGGTAATTATTATATAATCCACCGCGCGATCCTCGGCTCGGTGGAGCGAATGATCGCCATCTTGAGCGAGTCGTACGCCGGCAAGTGGCCCTTCTGGCTCAGCCCGCGCCAGGTCTGCGTCGTGCCTGTAGGGCCCGCGTTCGATGACTATGCTGTGCAGGTAATTATTATATAATCCACCGCGCGATCCTCGGCTCGGTGGAGCGAATGATCGCCATCTTGAGCGAGTCGTACGCCGGCAAGTGGCCCTTCTGGCTCAGCCCGCGCCAGGTCTGCGTCGTGCCTGTAGGGCCCGCGTTCGATGACTATGCTGTGCAGGTAATTATTATATAATCCACCGCGCGATCCTCGGCTCGGTGGAGCGAATGATCGCCATCTTGAGCGAGTCGTACGCCGGCAAGTGGCCCTTCTGGCTCAGCCCGCGCCAGGTCTGCGTCGTGCCTGTAGGGCCCGCGTTCGATGACTATGCTGTGCAGGTAATTATTATATAATCCACCGCGCGATCCTCGGCTCGGTGGAGCGAATGATCGCCATCTTGAGCGAGTCGTACGCCGGCAAGTGGCCCTTCTGGCTCAGCCCGCGCCAGGTCTGCGTCGTGCCTGTAGGGCCCGCGTTCGATGACTATGCTGTGCAGGTAATTATTATATAATCCACCGCGCGATCCTCGGCTCGGTGGAGCGAATGATCGCCATCTTGAGCGAGTCGTACGCCGGCAAGTGGCCCTTCTGGCTCAGCCCGCGCCAGGTCTGCGTCGTGCCTGTAGGGCCCGCGTTCGATGACTATGCTGTGCAGGTAATTATTATATAATCCACCGCGCGATCCTCGGCTCGGTGGAGCGAATGATCGCCATCTTGAGCGAGTCGTACGCCGGCAAGTGGCCCTTCTGGCTCAGCCCGCGCCAGGTCTGCGTCGTGCCTGTAGGGCCCGCGTTCGATGACTATGCTGTGCAGGTAATTATTATATAATCCACCGCGCGATCCTCGGCTCGGTGGAGCGAATGATCGCCATCTTGAGCGAGTCGTACGCCGGCAAGTGGCCCTTCTGGCTCAGCCCGCGCCAGGTCTGCGTCGTGCCTGTAGGGCCCGCGTTCGATGACTATGCTGTGCAGGTAATTATTATATAATCCACCGCGCGATCCTCGGCTCGGTGGAGCGAATGATCGCCATCTTGAGCGAGTCGTACGCCGGCAAGTGGCCCTTCTGGCTCAGCCCGCGCCAGGTCTGCGTCGTGCCTGTAGGGCCCGCGTTCGATGACTATGCTGTGCAGGTAATTATTATATAATCCACCGCGCGATCCTCGGCTCGGTGGAGCGAATGATCGCCATCTTGAGCGAGTCGTACGCCGGCAAGTGGCCCTTCTGGCTCAGCCCGCGCCAGGTCTGCGTCGTGCCTGTAGGGCCCGCGTTCGATGACTATGCTGTGCAGGTAATTATTATATAATCCACCGCGCGATCCTCGGCTCGGTGGAGCGAATGATCGCCATCTTGAGCGAGTCGTACGCCGGCAAGTGGCCCTTCTGGCTCAGCCCGCGCCAGGTCTGCGTCGTGCCTGTAGGGCCCGCGTTCGATGACTATGCTGTGCAGGTAATTATTATATAATCCACCGCGCGATCCTCGGCTCGGTGGAGCGAATGATCGCCATCTTGAGCGAGTCGTACGCCGGCAAGTGGCCCTTCTGGCTCAGCCCGCGCCAGGTCTGCGTCGTGCCTGTAGGGCCCGCGTTCGATGACTATGCTGTGCAGGTAATTATTATATAATCCACCGCGCGATCCTCGGCTCGGTGGAGCGAATGATCGCCATCTTGAGCGAGTCGTACGCCGGCAAGTGGCCCTTCTGGCTCAGCCCGCGCCAGGTCTGCGTCGTGCCTGTAGGGCCCGCGTTCGATGACTATGCTGTGCAGGTAATTATTATATAATCCACCGCGCGATCCTCGGCTCGGTGGAGCGAATGATCGCCATCTTGAGCGAGTCGTACGCCGGCAAGTGGCCCTTCTGGCTCAGCCCGCGCCAGGTCTGCGTCGTGCCTGTAGGGCCCGCGTTCGATGACTATGCTGTGCAGGTAATTATTATATAATCCACCGCGCGATCCTCGGCTCGGTGGAGCGAATGATCGCCATCTTGAGCGAGTCGTACGCCGGCAAGTGGCCCTTCTGGCTCAGCCCGCGCCAGGTCTGCGTCGTGCCTGTAGGGCCCGCGTTCGATGGCTATGCTGTGCAGGTAATTATTATATAATCCACCGCGCGATCCTCGGCTCGGTGGAGCGAATGATCGCCATCTTGAGCGAGTCGTACGCCGGCAAGTGGCCCTTCTGGCTCAGCCCGCGCCAGGTCTGCGTCGTGCCTGTAGGGCCCGCGTTCGATGACTATGCTGTGCAGGTAATTATTATATAATCCACCGCGCGATCCTCGGCTCGGTGGAGCGAATGATCGCCATCTTGAGCGAGTCGTACGCCGGCAAGTGGCCCTTCTGGCTCAGCCCGCGCCAGGTCTGCGTCGTGCCTGTAGGGCCCGCGTTCGATGACTATGCTGTGCAGGTAATTATTATATAATCCACCGCGCGATCCTCGGCTCGGTGGAGCGAATGATCGCCATCTTGAGCGAGTCGTACGCCGGCAAGTGGCCCTTCTGGCTCAGCCCGCGCCAGGTCTGCGTCGTGCCTGTAGGGCCCGCGTTCGATGACTATGCTGTGCAGGTAATTATTATATAATCCACCGCGCGATCCTCGGCTCGGTGGAGCGAATGATCGCCATCTTGAGCGAGTCGTACGCCGGCAAGTGGCCCTTCTGGCTCAGCCCGCGCCAGGTCTGCGTCGTGCCTGTAGGGCCCGCGTTCGATGACTATGCTGTGCAGGTAATTATTATATAATCCACCGCGCGATCCTCGGCTCGGTGGAGCGAATGATCGCCATCTTGAGCGAGTCGTACGCCGGCAAGTGGCCCTTCTGGCTCAGCCCGCGCCAGGTCTGCGTCGTGCCTGTAGGGCCCGCGTTCGATGACTATGCTGTGCAGGTAATTATTATATAATCCACCGCGCGATCCTCGGCTCGGTGGAGCGAATGATCGCCATCTTGAGCGAGTCGTACGCCGGCAAGTGGCCCTTCTGGCTCAGCCCGCGCCAGGTCTGCGTCGTGCCTGTAGGGCCCGCGTTCGATGACTATGCTGTGCAGGTAATTATTATATAATCCACCGCGCGATCCTCGGCTCGGTGGAGCGAATGATCGCCATCTTGAGCGAGTCGTACGCCGGCAAGTGGCCCTTCTGGCTCAGCCCGCGCCAGGTCTGCGTCGTGCCTGTAGGGCCCGCGTTCGATGACTATGCTGTGCAGGTAATTATTATATAATCCACCGCGCGATCCTCGGCTCGGTGGAGCGAATGATCGCCATCTTGAGCGAGTCGTACGCCGGCAAGTGGCCCTTCTGGCTCAGCCCGCGCCAGGTCTGCGTCGTGCCTGTAGGGCCCGCGTTCGATGACTATGCTGTGCAGGTAATTATTATATAATCCACCGCGCGATCCTCGGCTCGGTGGAGCGAATGATCGCCATCTTGAGCGAGTCGTACGCCGGCAAGTGGCCCTTCTGGCTCAGCCCGCGCCAGGTCTGCGTCGTGCCTGTAGGGCCCGCGTTCGATGACTATGCTGTGCAGGTAATTATTATTTGTGTTCGCCCGGTGTTCGAAATTCGGCCATAATCATTATTGAAAATTTGAGAAAAGCATATGAAGTGACATTTTTTTTTTTTGTCTTCTTTAGTCAATAGTAAATAAGATGTAAAAATCGATTGAGAAAAAATAGACACTAAAATATTTTGTCTTTGCCTATTCATTAAAGATAAGAAATTCAATAGACTAATGTTGACCATCATATAGTGATGTTGTTTTTTCTTTATTATACAATAACAATAATAGCACCCCTGTATATTAACTATCCCATTCTAGACAAAGGTCTGTTCTCAGTGTGGAAAGAGTTAAGATAGCTCATTATCATTATCATATTATAAAACTAAAGAGTTTGTTTGTTTGCTTAAACGCGCTAATCTCAAGAACTACTGGTCCGAATTGAAAAATTGTTTTAGTGTTGGATAGCCCATTTATCTATATAACATCACGCTATGACCCACGGGGGCGGCGCAGTAATCATAAGCGCGGGTAAAACCGCGGGCACATCTAGTATAGTCTTAATAGTATAAGAGGTAAACGCACGGCCACATGATGGTAAAGGGAAGCCTATATTCGCTTGACTGATTAAAGATTAAATTTCTCTTATTAAAGGTGGAATTAAACATAAATGGCTGTGTGAATGAGCTGAATAGAAAAAATAGATACGCCAGTCCCCGAGCAAGAGCTCGGGGACTGGCGTATCTATTTTTTCTATGCGCAATTAGTAAGAACTAATTGCGCAATACTGGCGGTTTCCTGGCAGCTGGCATTTTTTCACAGGACATTACGTCATTTTAACACACCTAATTTGTTTTACAGTCAATGTATAATGAGTAGATAAACAACGTATGCATACTCGCTAGGTTGACAATGGGACCATATTTGCCTCTAATTGGCCACTTGAGTCTATCAGTCCGGTAATAAACGCTGAAATGAAATGTCTCAAGTTTTTCAAGGTCGCAGTTTTAGTCCTGCTTCATGATTTTTCTCCTTGTTATAATTTACAGGCTTAGATACGTTTAGGTTATGAGATCTGTTTTAATTATTTTCGTCTCATTCATGCCGTCATCTAGTAATTGCCAACGTCAGACTTTTCTATTCAAGACATTGGTGATAAATATTTGCGTATCTAAATGTATGTAATTGTCTGCAGGTGAACGAGAAGTTGTTCGCGGCGGGCTTCATGTCGGAGGTGGACACGGACGCCGGCGACACGCTCAACAAGAAAGTGAGGAACGCACAGCTCGCGCAGTTCAACTATATCTTAGGTAAGCACTATCATTATAGACAACATGGCAATTTTTAATCCCTCAGAAACAGTATTTTTTCTGGATGAAAGGTACTGTAGGAATGAAATCCGCTTACATGCAAATAGTTCTCGGCTATGCATTGTGGCGCATGAAATCACGCCACCCCATCAGGCGGTCGTGACGTCAGACCACGGGCACATTAAGAACATTTTAAGCCACGCCTACCACAAGATGGTTGCCGACGCATATTGTTTAACGGCGCGCGCGCAACATGGCCGCCGCGCGTTTATTATTCTACGCTCCGCCTAATTTTCGCGCGTATTACGGCGATGTGATACTATTTAATCTGTGTCCATCTGTATCTCAAATAATTTATGGTTCGTTGTTATTATATCTACACTGATAAAGTGATAATAGATGGACCATACAAACGACACGATAGAAAGGTCCACAGGGAAAGAGGAATGTTGGTAGACCTGTAAGACGGTACGGTGGGTTGATGATATTATCCAGGTCTCAGGAAACGACTGGACAAATATAGGCAAGGACAGAAATTATCAGGCAGCCTTGAATCGTGGACATTGATAGTGATAGTTAATTTACTCTTAGTTTACTTGTGAATATTATTACAATAAGGAATAATAAAATAACATGCCATCACGTCTGTAAAACGTTGAAGTTTTATATTTAATCAGATATTTTTAAATCACAAGTAAAAGAGAGCGAACCTACTGATATTTATCGATCCCAGAATCATAGACTTCCTTGCTTTCGAGAAAGGTGGCCAGAGACTGTAGATTGGCACTTGCTACGATTTTAGGACATCCCTCTTGCTACATTTACTCTCATCACATTTTAAGCATTTTTGTTTATTTAGAGTATTCTTTACTAGATCGTTCACCAGCTTGTCTCTGATCTGATCATTCATTTAGAACACTCACCTCAGTTCTATTCCACCTTACTAACTTATTTGGTAAGCTTTTACGCTACTGAACATGACGAGAATAATATTATTACAATCATAAAATGACAACACGGTGTTTGGACTGTTATTAAAACGATTTGTTAAAAGTGCGTTAAATGTGTTGTCTGTCCTTTAACTTATCATTAATAGTCCAGACCGAGACGTTTTGTAACAAAAACTACCAGGAGTGATCGTTTCTTAATTTAATTATTATTGTATTTGTGTATAAATACCGACACCTGATTGTACTGTATTCATTCCGCTCTCAACCTTTGAACAGTAAATAAATATATTATAAATTGTTAACGTGTTGCTGCCGTACTCCAGTCCTCGATACTCCATGTAACTCTCACACGCAAGTGGTCTAGATTACCAGCCTAGCCACTACAGTACCCTATGTCCTTCTCTGTACCCCTGACAACGTGTATGCGAAATTTTACCATCGGTCAAGTAGTTAAAGCATGAAAGCGTAAATAACAAACTCACACTCACCATTGATAAGTTAGAAGTTAAAGTCGAGGAATAGAACAGCAAACGGCTTTAAGACTTTGGCCATTGATAAGATGGCTCAAAAGTTTCCATTATAGCCTTAACAAATGTATAGGTATATTATTAATAGATGCACTGTTGCCACTAGACAGAAAATAAGTATCTAGTAATTATATACAAACTTTTGTCTGCGTTTTGCGTTCAACTGTTAAGCACTTAAGACTACTCCACCTGGACCACATATGAAAGATTCTCACACGAAACTTAAGAGACAAAAAAATGTTTTACAGAAATCATTCTGTCTTAATTACAACTAATAAGGAGTTTTCTTTTCTTTTATTTTCCTCTTAGCTTTTTGTTATGTTACACTGTTAAGCAAAATGCCTTAGTTCCCAAAGTGGTCCAGGTGGACCCCCGGGGTCCACTGGAGACTCGACGGGGGCCTACGTTGCCGTGACAAAAAATAGGGTTCACAATTCGTAAGCGTGGGTAAAATTTATTTGCTTTTGATAGTGAAGAACTAAAATGTTGGCTTGACTTCATCTATCAAAGTATGCAGATAATATTTTAAGAAGCTCAGCAACTGTTACTTTTTTAATCGTCGGTCGACGCATATTTTGAGGAATATCACTCGCTGAAGACGGGAGAATTTATAAAAAAAAAAACGTTAGCTCGTAGAGATTTGTTTTTTTTTTTTATTTTAACCCAATTTAACTTTCGGTCCGAATATACCGATTTTACTTGGCGGATTAAATTTCTAGCTGCAAGGAGTCCACCGGTACCAGCTACATTTTTAAAGTGGTCTATGACAAAAGTCCGGGAACCTCTGGCCTAATGATTACAATTTATCAATTTATAATATGCATCTACAAAAAAAACTATTGTTTAATTTGTACATCTAGTAGCAGTACCTATAATTATACATCATCACAAAATATATAACAATAATGACAGGCATCGAAAGTATCGTTTATTTATCTATCAACAAGACTATTTTGTACACATAGCGACACATCAACCTAGACTGTTTGGACTTTGAACTATTAGAAGTTGAACGCTGCGAATCGTGCGAGAGAGTGCGTTATATTTTTGTTACCATACCATTACATCGACAACACTATGCAATGCCCCTTTCCGACAGTTCTCTTTTAAATTTTGTATGTAGCGTAGTTATGCGAATATAGGGTGTCTAACTTGATGTGTAGCCGTGTGTACTATGCCCGAAAGACTTACAGAGACTCCTTATCACGTAGAACCATAAAATATATTGACGAATATATATGCAATAAATTTCTGTGACAACAAACCAACCTACGCCGTGTTGTGGGTTGGAATCCCAATTTGAGTATAGCATGTGCATAGATGTGCCGATTCTGGGTGTTCTGTGTCCGTTGATTCAAAAGCCTCCGCGATACAGGCTTTCAATGCAGAAGTCTTAAAAACAATATTAAAAAAACATATTTCATTACAAAATATCTTATTTCCAGTGGTTGGCGATCGTGAGAAGACATCAGGCACCGTCAACGTCCGCACTCGCGACAACAAGGTGCACGGAGAGATGTCCATACAAGCACTCATTGACCACCTCAACACTCTCGTCACTGAGAAGACCCTGTCTGAAGACAGCGAGCTACCCAAACAGTAGCCCACAAGCAATGGACTATTATAATATTATTTATTTAATATGCTAGATTCGTTGTGAATCTTTTTAGAATAGTCCATCACTTAATTTTCGGTTCCACTGCTCATTAACGCCGGTTCCGGTCAACTGTCTGTGGTTTTTTTACTGTCAGTAAGAATTTGATATTTGTATGCGTTATGGTATTTTTTTGTCTTGTGCGGCAAACCATAGTATAACGGTTATAAACCATCATAACCTGTTAATTCTTGAAATAACAGAGATTTGTGAATATTAATGCTGGCGGCAGGCCGCTACCAGAAGAGGTTAAATTTTAAAAAAATACTTCGTTATTCAGATAAAACTCCATGATCGAACTGATTACCTACGCCAGCCAGTGCGTCCAGTGTCATGGGTTCAGTTCCTATACAGAACAACAATTTGTGTAATTCAGAAACAAAAGATTTCATTTTTTTATGCATTGTATGGTGATTAAGTCTTATAACGGTTTATTACAGTTGTTTATATTATAATCTAAATCATCAGTAAAAACATTTTAATAAAATAAATAAAGTACTTACAGAACGTAAGGTTCTAAAAACGGTATTAAATATGAGAAACAAAGTTATAATAATATAATGTTCTAAATACGGCATTATTTAGGTACTAGAAAAATATTTTACTAGGCATTAATTTAGCAGTGGAACTCTGCTAATTTAACGTAGACTAACTTGTTTCAAAATATCTCAAGTAATGAAGTTTTGAAGATGCAGTTTGACCAACAACTCCAGAACGCATGCATTTATGTTTGCATGCGTGTTAGCACGGTTTAATGAAGCAAACATCTATCAGGTTTCTCAAGTTTTCTGGCTAATTTGTGACTAATTATTACAAATTAGAAAAAAAGTGAGAAAGCTGACAATAATTTAAGCAGCGCTTAATTCCGTCGATCGTTTGCAATATAATCTGTATACCCTTCTCATAATTGTTACTTGTGATATTTTGTTAAGTTTTAAGTATTCACATAAGAATTTACACGTCAATGCAGGCGATTGAATTGGCAACTTTCAAAGTGCAAAGTACATCTTTACAAAGTTACACTAAATTAAGTGAAGGTTCATTTTGTAACTTAGTTACTTTTCGTTCTTTTAGTAATTTATTTGAGTAGTGATCTTTTTCTTATTAAATTGTCTTAAAATTTAAAATAATTATGTATAATTGTATTGTTTGAGCGACTGTATCTACTAAAATTAATAAACAATCTAGAGATAACTCTGATTAAAAAATTATAAGCCGTAAAAGGCACTGTTTTAAACTGAAATTTCTGACACGGGTTCGATCCCCGCATGAGACACCCATGTGTGCGACCTCGCAAATAGTTACCCGAGTCTGGATGTGCTGTGTTTGCTTTTTAAATATCCAATTATTTCCTGCGAGACAATCGGGTATTATTCCTAGAGTGCATCTTGTGTGCCAAAAGACGATATGTGTTTTAAATCTATAGATTGTTTGTTAATTTTAGCAGAAGATATTACCTGCATCAAAACTGTATCTGATATTTCAAAAATATCACACTGAATTTATATTTCTTTCAAAAAGAAGATTCGAGGCACAGGCAAATAAATCTAAATGGCACGAAATAAGTTTCAATATTTCACTATTTATGAAGCGGCGTTCTCATTGGTCCGTTTAAAAGCAAATCTTTAAAAGGGCCAATCAGTGGTCGTTGTTTTCCTACGCCCCGCCCACTTGACAATGTGGCGACATTTTAGGTTTGTTTGTTTGATGCAAGAAACGCATTTAGCACGGTTTTGGTTTATAGCATTTAAAATGTTTGTAACCTCATACAATAAACTACTTGACGCCTATACCGCTTAATTGTTTATTTTACCCCATGCACCCTACTACATTTAAATATTGTCACCTTTCTGTACGTTAGGGTTAAATAGACCAAGAGGCATGCTCAAGCATGTTTTCGAACAGGTTTTTTACCGCCACTCACACCTGGCGTAAAACACGCACTTCGGTTTAACAGCCGCGCGTATGTTCGAACAGTCTCGCGGATATCTGTGTGGTGATTGTAGGCTGCGCATTAAATCAGTGCGATTAATCAATTTCTCGTCATCGATTTTCAAACTCTCGCTACGTGTACTAGAGAGAGGCTCCCTATTCCTCCTACAAGTTGTCTATATGGTAAGCGGGAGGGCTTTCGTCGGTCGACGTTGCGGACGAAATGAATAATAATAATAGCATTTATTTGCGAAAATGTGGTATAAAAGTTGGTACAATTTTGAATAGACAGAACAGCACATTCCGCCAAGTAATGTTGGCATGCAAATGTTTTTACAGGTATACACAAAAATCTAAACGAATTAGAAATAGAATGAAGAAAAAGTAAATGTCAAAGAAAATAAAATATAAATCAAATCATAGCAATAAATTACAAATTTAAAATGTACAAAGAGGAGGATGCCCGTATTCATGCTGTTCTCCGACGGACTAGATTATCTTTCTTGAATAAATTTAAACTCTATTTTTATAAGATAAGTCTCAGATTTTATGTACATTTTGAAAATGCTATTAGATTTTCCGCTTAATCTGAGTAAACTCTTATACCATTATAACCGAGCTCAAAATTGTATTCAAGAAGTATAATAGATATTCTCGGGTCTTCAGCGAGTGGTATTCCTCGTGGACCCCCGCTTACGAATTGTGAACTCCCATTTTTTTATTACGCCAACGTAGACCCCCGTCGAGTCTCTCGTGGATCCCTGAGGGTCCACCTGGACCACTTTGGTAACTACTGATCTAGTCCATCAGATAGCAGCGTGCATTCAAACATCTTCCTTGACTGCGTGAGCATGTTCGTTCGCAGTGTCGACCGACGAAGGCTCCTTCCCGTGACGTTGACACCGTGTGGCAGGACTAGAGAGCCTAGAGAGTACACGTAGCGAGAGTTAATCATTTTAACAGGTTCTCTGTCCGATATATCACACATGATACATAACAACAGCTTTTCTATTGTGTCATCATGGGACAGCGAAAGGGTTAAAATTTATGACCAGAAATTTATTAATTTGACTAGACCTAAGACCTGCACAGATATCTATCCGCAAGACTGTTCTAACATATGAGCGATTATTTTGAGCCGTCGTTAGTGTTTTATGCTAAGTGTGAGTGGCGATAAGAACATGCTCAAGCATTATGCCGCTCAGTCTGAATTGACCTTAAATCGACAAGACTTATGGTTTACCTACGGGGAACTTAGAGTATCAATAAAAAAACAATAATTTTCCTTATTTTATTATGACAACTATACGTGAAATTATTTTCGCTTCGTACCAATGCTGTGTGCTTCTATAGGATTCTACTTGCAATATGATGAGCCTATAACCTTCACAGTGCCAGACACCGTGCTGCTTCTGAAAATATCTTGCATTAACTATCTACCTATATATATAATTTTATGGTGTATTTTAGTAATTATGTCGTAGGTACTTTATTAATTAAATACAGGAGTATCCAAAGCAGTGTTGTCGCTTTGACCGTGGTAGAGCTCCCTGGTTGTCATTATCTCCGATTTCCTCCGCTGAGTTCTGTAAAAATAACATTATCTCAGGTTCTCAATAACAGCATGCATTCTGCCACTGTGTCCGGTAGACGGCAATAAAAGGTATAACTGGCGAAATGTGAGTAATACATATACATACTAGATCCACATTTCGCCTACATACTAGGATCGTCTGGCGTCAATATCCTCGAAAGGGTAGACAGAGGCCTGCCTTTTTTAAAGATTTAGGCGCCAGTTGTATGTCCGAATATAATTATATTCCCGAATATGATGATGTGGCGTATGTATATCATAACGCACATGCAACATATAAGTTTATGTGGAACCTGGAATCGAACGGAGCATCATACGTCTAGCCGCAACGATACCAACTGACGAACTAGCGACGTGCGAACAGGCCATCTGCTTTTTTACGTGGCACTATTTTTATACGCAAGCACACACGCATAAGGATTTCCAAGAATTTACTAATAAATGTTAGATTTTTTGTTTACTTGTTGCCGATTGGTGTAAAGGATTATTGTACACATTAGTGCTACCGTTACTTGCATGAACAATAAATGGGATATAAGAAGGCTTAAAAATTGTAAATACATTCTCAGTTGAATCAGTCTACGTGTTTCAATATAACCCTAACGGTTACCAGCTACGGACCTGGCTTATGCCCGCCGGCTGTAATCCGTTAAAATGATATCCACGGATATGATGATATACCCGATTATGATGATATACCCGATTATGATGATATTCCCGGTTATGATGATAATCCCGGTTATGATGATAATCCCGAATATGATGATATTATATCATAATATTTACAAATTATATAATTTCGATCGAGCTATTATTAACTATTTATTAAGCACATAACTTGGAAACTAGAAGATGTGCGTCTTGGGATTGAGCTCGAGACCTCTGCGTGGCACTCAACGTCTACCCCCTAGACCCTCGGTGTTTACTTACGCCAACCATCTTTTAAAATACCTACTTACAACTTAAATATCGCTATCTCTCCAAGCATGATGGCTATAGACAGACCAGCGCCATACAGCATGAGTATGAGCACCGGCTTCATGTCTAGAAGCCCTACGCTACTAAACAAAGATATCTTCGAAGTACAATGGGGCTTCGGCACTTGCATTCGCTTAGCTAGTGCTGACTGGATGCCAGATTCATGAATTTGCTTGAACCTGTTGAAAGAAAGAAATCTTTATTGCTACACAGCTTTTAGGTGAGCACAATGTGTATAAAGATAAAAAAGAGAAAAGTAAACAAAAACAGGGTAACAGAATAAAACCAATCTTGTGACACATGTGTCCCACAGATGCAGCAATCAGGACCCCAGTTCAGCGTTTGCCTGGTCCCGAGAACCAGGCACTGATCTATCACAGTGTTAAAGAAATGTTTCATTTTATTTCACGAATGCGTCGTTGATCTACTGGCATAGGCTCAACTGCCAAGCAAGGGTTATTGGGCTTTTTCTCTCAGGGAATATAGCAGCATCATAAAACTTCTGAATTCGGTAGAATTGCAGGGCGTTATTCTATGTGATAAAATTACTGTGAGCCTGCATATCGCACTCTTAATAAAACTAAGAGTAACTTAACTTAAAATTTAGATAAGGCAATTTGAACTCTAACTGTGTAACTATTAATGCAACTGCAACAGAGTTCACATTTGTTTAATCCAAAATACTGAGTATCGTATATAGTCTTATCAGTTTTTTAGACTTAAAATCTTGCTATAATAATATCTACACAAGGAGTTAATATAAATAAATTTGTTTAAATCGGTGGCTCTTAGGGCTAGTCATTTAAAAATAGTTTTTTTTTAATAATAATAATAATATCATCAATAATAATAATTTTTGACTTTGACTGCACAGAAGATTAGTTCCTAACATAACCTAAAAAATATTTGAGGGGCTTTTTCGTTCAATTCAATTTATTTCATTCCGTAATGTACATTCACAGGTAGGCTTAAAATATGTTACAGTTATGGACCCTGTCAGTCAGATATGCTATTTTTAAAAGTTTAGTTTTCATGCAATTTTTGTCACCTTTAGGATCTAGATTAGCTAAATTAGCATTAAACAGAATCATTAGAAATTAGAAATAGATAAATAAACTTTATATTTACATTAAAATTGCAGGACAAATAATTTGTCGATATATATTTTTTATACGATTATTTATTGATAATTTTGTTTTGCTCAGTCATTGGTGCAACTTACACGACTTTCAGCAGCTCGATGTAAGGTGAATCCTTCCTGACCGGCACAAAAGATTCGAAACTGTTCATAAAGTCCACCTCCATCAGATCACACTTCTCATTCTCAAGAAACGTCTTTTCGATGCGCCGGTACACTGGCTCCACTATCGAGTGGAATGCGAATAAACCCTAAAGAGAAAATATATGTATGTAGAGATAAGTAGGTAGGTTACACAGCGACACATCAACCTAGACTGTTTGGACTTTGAACTATTAGAAGTTGAACGCTGCGAATCGTGCTTGCGTGCGAGAGTGCGTTGTATTTTAGTTATTTTGTCTTATTCACGCTGAATGGGACTCCGAGCTCTATAAAACATTACTATACATGTACTATATCTATCCTATAGGTATGTATTTATTATTTTCTTAGCAACTTTAGCTCGGCGTGAATATAATATTTTACAAGTTTGGTTTTCGATTTGCGCTAGCGTCTGAGCGTTAATACGTCCATTACCTAATTATCAATTATTATTATTACTGGTGCAAATGTAATGAAAGAATAAAAAGAGTATAAAATAGTAAAAATAATAAGATTTACATTTACTCATGAAATTAATAAAAATGTTGAAGCATTAAGTTAAATAAGTAAGCGATAAAATTGTATTTCATTATTTCCTTTTATAACTATGCACTAAAAAATATAATAAGTTATTTTAAAATATTCATTAAATCAAAAAAAACTGTAGTCATTTTGATATCTATACGTTTCGATTTACCTACTATTTAATTTGCCGATCTTTAGTGTCAAACTACTCAAACCAAATAACTAGGTAACTTGATAAATAGGTAAGTTGAACTTGTAATTTTGTAACAATGCATCTGTTGTTGCTATAAAAATAAATTTATTCATTTTAAAGCACTTAAGCGGCAAGCGCCGAGAACTTAACCTTGCTATTACAAGTAGCTATACCTAAGGTTCAGAGTTAAACACTCGTCCCCGTCTTATATATATTTTATCCTAGTCTTCGAACAGTCGCTTTTAGTACATATTGTCTTTTATGTAATTAATAAAAATTCAATCTCCTTAATAGTGTATCCACTTTCATGCAACACTTATATGCTGCCGCTTTTGTGGAGGTAGGTAATTGTGGCGCCATAATACTGTTTTGTTTTACTGACGATTTCTGTAGTATATTTATACTCTTTGACTGACGGGCGGCGAAAAACAACAATAGCAATAAAACGTGCGTCAGTGTGTGTAAACACAACGTCGCAGCACGCGCTAGTGCACCGTGATTGATCGAAACCACGATGCACAGTCCCTTTCCGACAATTCTCTATTTTGTATGTAGCGTAGTTATGCGTATATAGGGTGTCTAACTTGATGTGTAGCCGTGTGTGTGCACAAATTACGTAAACGCCTACGGAGAACGGACTCACTATGACGCGTAAAATAGATCTTGCTACTCACACACATGTTAGACCGCATGGTTTGCTTAGTGGGTTAAGTGGACGCTCGTCACTTCTACGCCGAGTGTTGTGGGTTCGAATTCCATACGGAACAAAAATTTGTGTGATCCACATATGGTTGTACTGAGTCTGGATGTTCTTTGTGTCCGTTGTTTGAATGTTTGTAAAGTCTGCGATACAGGAATTATAGTGCGGGAGTATTTAAAAAAAAAGTGTGGTATCGTACCCACAGCACTCGGCGCAATGGCCATAGCAACCACTTAAACCCAATGACGTAATATAAATAGACGCGTCATGCATGAACATCACGGCACTCGAAAACAGCGTAAATACTATCGTTAGGTAGACAGCTACATAAACGCACGATGAAAGGGAAATAAAATTAAATGTCATCAACGGCATTCCTGTTGTTAGAGAGATAAATATATTTCTCTAGTTACGTTGTCATTCTGTGGTGCATGCTCATTGGTCGAGCGCGAACGCTAACGGCACGTGACTTACCTCAGGCAGGCGCCAGCCGCCATTAGAAGGCATCGAAAAAGAATAAAATAAAATCTATTTCTCTTGATATTTACGCATGAAATGATACTTTTTTTATCTTTCACAGTTGCATTATAATTTTACATTTCCTAAAAACACAGAAAAGCATTTTTTTGTTGTTGAGGAAGTTATTCTCTCAAGTTATTTTAATGTCACGTACGGGTGTACGCGGCACTGGTTGATACGTGACTAAATGGACTTCTGGTAATTAACTTGCATTCATGTTGCCACTACAGAGCGCGGGCAACGTATCTATAGTTTATATATCATTGCTTAAACCACTATGCCATCCGTGCATACGATGGTAATCCTATCAGCTCATCTTTATTAATCTTCCTTAGAGTTTGCAAGGAGCGAGTGATATCCCTGGCATTGCAAGAAACCTCACGTTTATCATTTTTAATCGCTGCACCTTCGACAGCGCGTTCCTGCATGTTGCTAGTTTAGTTCTTGGCCTTCAGACGATGCTTCTATACGTAAGTATGGGTCTTATCTTCCCATAAGTAGAATAAATCATGCCGAAGACCCACTGGGCATTCTCTATAGCTTTGTCTACATGAGGTTTCTGCATGCCCAAACAATTATGGAAATGGATAAGGATCAGGCTATATTTGCTTCAGCCCGATTTGTATGTATGTGTGTCCTTTAAGAATGAAAGGATGAGTTACCTGTCTAATCCTCTCTACTCCTTCATTAAGACTGTAGAAATTCTTTTTCCCCTTCTCTGGATCGATCTTGTTAAACACTGTCACACGCACTGGATCCTTGTATAACTGTAACAAAAGTTCTTATAGTAGATATACATATGTATATTATAAGTAAATCTGGCTAAAATGGCGCTTTAGTGGCATGAGTTTCCTAGTGTCAAGGTTATGCTTGCTCCGGCTCCATTTATGAAATGCCGTTCACCACAACATCAAGAATAGCCTCTTCGCAGAAACAACACGAGGCCTATGACTAGTCTTCTGTAAGGAGGCAACACTTCCCAAATTGGGCTGCCCAAATTCTAGCGAAATCCCAGGCATGGCCTGCAGGTAACGAACAAGATTTAGATATACCACTTTAACTAAATATATGTATAAAAACTACTTTATTAATCTGAATATATACGACTTGTGAAGCACGAACAAGAAGTAATCATAAACGCAGATTAAAGTGCAGGGGACACTTTTTTATGATTAGGTACTGCTTCTATTTCTTGGCTCGCAGCGTGATGTTATAATTATAACCTAAGTTACTCCTGAAAGAAATAAGTTTCTGATGGCGAAATAATTTTGAAAATAGGTCATGTATTTTGAGGTTATTCTTTACAAATTAAATCAAGTCTATGCTTTTTATAATATCAGTAGGGATGTAGAAATAGGACATCTAATCAAAAGTAATCTTACGTACGGTACGAGTTTAATAAGACTACAAATTACATAACTTACTCTAAAAACAAAGTGATTATAGTCAACATCGTTGGCGGCGAGCGTGATCTTAGAGGCGGCCAGTTGTGGCAGGCTGCGGATGGAGTCTGACGGGGCTTGCAGCAGCACCACGATGTTGGCAGCGTACGCTGCATATAGCGCCATCAGAGCCGTGAATATCACGAACACTACCATGCGACCTAATAAACCAGTGTCAATCAATAAACGTAATTATAACGACGACCTCGTTATGTTAACTGTCCCACTGCTGGGTACAGGCCTCTACTCCGTGATATTGGCTGGGCCACCACGGTGACCCAGTGTGGGTTGGCATATTGCAAATATCTTCGAAAATTTTAAAGAGATATCTCAGAGAAGCAGGTTTCCTCAGTGGCCTAATAAATAACGTAATAAATTACGTCACACCAATTTGGTCTCTTCGCCGTCCTTGTCACAACCTTTAGGAATTCCCACTTTTCCTCGTGTACAACGGGCTACTTTCCGACCCCTTGTTACACCGTCACATTTCATCGACCCGCTCCCTCCCCCTTAAGGAGTGACGTAATTTATGGATAGCGCATCATGTTTTCTACGACGAAAATAAACTATTTAACAAGAAGTAAAGCAGCGGTTGTATAACTGCCTTCGACGATATTTACTCGCCCCGGTCTAATATAAAAACGAGGTAATTATGAAATACCTGATGTTTTTTTAGGTTCCATGTCACAACCTTGCTGGCTGATGGCACTGAAGGCAAGTAGCGCTGCATCACTCATGCCATCCAGACCTGTTACCACCTGCAAAAATCGTCATTTTAATTTAGTGCATGGTAAGAAACAAATCATATTCCCCAATGATTATCAAATAAAAAGTAAAACTAATATTTACGAATGTACTTAAAGTTAAAATGGAATAACATTTTTGGGTTTTGTATACCTGTATTTAAATGTGAAACGATTTAAACATATTTGTATGGTTGTTACTAAATCGCGGCAAAATCTAGAGGCGCTCAAAGCTAGTTGCAATCATTGATCGGTAAACGATTAGCGAGGTTAAGCAACGTTGGGTGCGGTCAGTCTATAGATGGGTGACCGCTTAGTGATATTTCATCTGAACGTCTCCGTAATTCGTAGGGCACGTAAAAAGTTGTCCCAGTTGCCAAATTGACAGCAGTCGTTAAGCCATATCAGTAGCCTACGGGTGGCTTGAACAGCTGTTGACAACAGGTTGGCCACTAACCACACGAAAAGAAGAAGAAGCGGCAAAATCTGAACAGAAAACTTGGCACAAAGTTAGATTACGTTCTGAACTAACACATGAGGATACTTCTTATTCCGTTGTGCGTTGCTATTTGTAAAGATATTTGTATGTTTCTTTGCGCATTAACCGTTGAACGGGTTCAGATAAGACTACAAAGATATACCATATCCTGATTTAACAGATAGGATACTTTTCATACCACTGTCGTTACGGTTAAATTCGTGAGAAACAGGCAGAAGCTATTATTACCTACTGTAACTAATCCGTGTAAGAATAAGGCAAAATGAGTAGTTTGGACTTATTGTGGATATCAAATAGAAGTGTTTAAATACCACTACTGTTAAATGAATTGATTTATTAAATCACTGCGTCGAATATTTTAGACAAGTGTTTTGCATATAGGCACTAGAGCTAAATATTAAACACAGGTCTAGAAGATATTTAATTATTAAAAAAACATGCGGTGCAGTCTTTGGGGACTGCCGATAGAAGTGAAAACTAAGTAACTAGCGTCCGGTGACGAAGAAGCAAGTTTCACGCTTTTTGTTCACCCAAAAAGTACACATATATACACAGTATATGTATACTGTGTATATATGTGTACTTTTTTGTATATATGTGTACTATATGTACAGCTTATGGCAAGCGTTCGGTGACGATGACGCGAGTTCCATGATTTTTGTTCACCCAAAAAGTGCTCAACGCGCCTAAAGAATTTTTACACTTCAATTATCTGCAACGATAGCTCAGTGGGGAGACCAACAGACTGCAATGCAGAGGGTCTCGGGTTCGAACCCACGTCGCGCACCTCTAACTTTCGGAAGTTATATGACTTTTCGAAATTATGTGCGTATTGATTGACAATTATCGCCTGCACCGTGCCTCGGAGAGCACGTTAAGCCGTCGGTCCCGGCTGCCATGAACATCTATGACAGTCGTTATTGGGAAATCAGTGCCCGATAATATCCTGACACTGGTCTAGCCTTAGGATATCGTTAGCCTTCGGGTTGCGGAGGTCAGGTGGCAGCCGCTCCGTGTAAAAACTGATATCCAGTCAAATCCGGTTAGACCAGAAAAGCCGACCCCAAGTAACTTGGGAATAATAAAAGGCTAGGGAGAATTAATTATCTGTAATTATGAGTTCTTAAGTAGACAATTTCTAATTTAGTATGTTCGTATCAAGTTGTCTCCTTACTTCACTAGGCATTCGACGATATAAAAAAAGTCAAAGTAGAAAAAAGTAAACCACAAGACTGAAAGGGATCATGCATCCTTCATCATTAGCGTTCCTGAGAGCAAATACATTCAGTTATGCCAAACAGAAACTGGGGAGTGAACATTGAATTTGCAAAATGGGTGTGGTTTCGTAGATATAGCAAACAATCAAAGCACCTTGATAAATCGAGTAATATACTATATCAAAATGTTAGAGGACTCAGAACAAAATTAGAGGAGTTTTATAACGGTATTTCAGTTTCAAATGCAGATCTATTCGCTATTACAGAAACTGGTTGCAATGAATCTATTTACGATGCTGAGATTATTCCATCAGGATAATAAAAAATAATATTTATTTATTCACAGGAAAAATAAGATACTTCCTCACACTACATCATACACTAGATGTGCCCGCGGTTTCACTCGCGTTTATGATTACTGCGCCGCTCCCGTGGGTTATAGTATGATGTTATATAGCCTATAACCTTCCTCGATAAATATCCAACACTAAAATAATGTTTCACTTCGGACCAGTAGTTCCTGAGATTAGCGCGTTCAACCAAACAAACAGCTTTATAATATTAGTAGGTATAGATATTACATCAACAGTGTTAAAACATGCCTGCCTTAAATAATTTAAGCTTAAATTAAAATTAATTCTTAAAGTATGTTAATTTATAGTGTATACAAAATAAATGAAGTACAAAAGGTTATGTTTAAGCCTGCCTGAACTAGGATAAACCTGTGTTTCAGGACATCAATTGACAATTTTATTTTACACTAGCGCATTTTAATACAAATATTAACAGTCTAAAGTACATCTACGATTAAAGGTGTTTAGGAAATACTTAATACACAACTTTAAATTTACTTTCAATATAATTTTAAGACCTCTAGCAGTTTTTCTGTATCCGTGTAATTTAATTTTCGTAGGTATTCCATTTTTTATAACTAACATTATATATATGTCGGATTGGCAGCGTTTTATTCAGTCAACTACTTCACACCAAGAGCACTTATCACTACGAAACGCGAGACAGTTTCTACGAGGTGTGCACTGGTCGACGGCAACACTTAGACCGAGCTCTGTTCGCCCCTCGCGCCGCCTCGTAGACTCCGTCTAGCGCCGCTAGATGGCGCTGGCGTTCCGCCTTAATGCCTTTCTGTGTCACTAGATAGCGCTACCAATTAACAGTATTGCCGTTCCGACACGGCCATCCTGCTTGCACACGTCCTCGTGTGATGGTTACTCTGCCAACAAAAGTCCGCAAGAGAATTTTGTTTCACTCGGTCACTCCTGACCAAACTCTAGATTCATCGGATCGGTGAAAATAAGGAAAATTTTAGGACTACAGTTTTATTTCAATCAAATCTTAATCTTTAACTAAATCAAACATGGTATAATTAGGAATTATCTAAATACAACAATCATTACCCAGGGCCATGTACCATAGTTGCTCGAAACGATCTTTAAAACTCTACTGCAATAAATACTGCCAAGCACACAGAAACCTTCGAGTAAAACCTCCAACGCCACGGCTCTCTAGCCGACCAGCAATCGCATTGCTCTCACACATCCAGCGCATAGATCAAAACTTCTGTACGCATATCCATCAAGTGGATCGCCCGTGTACATCACTCACTGACTGCACACTACGGTCTCTCCAGACCCGACCTCCGCCAGAGTTAAACGCATATCGCGTATCCACGGACTGCTTGAGTTGCCTCAAGAGACACCGATTTCTACCGGGCTACGACTACGTAATAACCACTGGTACGGTCCAACACAATACGGCCTTTGGAACCTCTTACTCGAACCTCTACCGCAACTTAAGCTTGCTCATCGTTATCAAAATCCTTATCAACATCAACTGGTACGTGGCCCTCAGGCATCTTCCTTAGCCTATCGTGTGCGTACTTGTATGTAGGTACGCTTAGATTTTAATGCCTACAACGTATAACGATTCCATCTAACACCTTTATGACTCTAAATGGTCATTTGTACCTACTTGGGGTCTAACTTTGTTTGGTTATATTCTTCGTTTTACAATTAAACATAGTGACCGTTAGAAAACCAAACTAATTGGGCCTTGATGCCATCAGATTGCACATTGATTTGCAACGGTTTAATGTCTTATCCTCTCAGTGAAGATCGTTCACAAACCTACTGAACCAACGATGAAAAGTTAACCTATCTCGATCACATACAATGACATGGCTTGGCTTTCTCAACAGCTAGTGACTAACAGTCACCCATACAACTATCGCTTCTCGCGATACAACCATCAACAATAGTCTCCTTCGAGACCCAGGTCCCCGCTGCACCACCAGCTGCCCATCGCCCCTGATGAACTCATCCGAGTTTCAGTTACGAATACAGGCAAGTGTGTACAGTGCGATCAAATAGCCATGGTATGTGTCTACGTACTCCCAATGGTACCTTCGCCAATGTCCTCAACATCGGATTCCCAATCAAATTTATTACAAAATTACCTCCTACATTACATTCTAAACTATTATTGGAGCTGGATTCAGAGCATCACTGACAATACAATCAATTACCATAGACTCACGTTACAATCAAATCAAATAACTAAAGCTCTACATGTGATTCATAATCATTCAGTAACCTCCAGTTACTAAACCAGGTACTCAACCAGTCACTCAGTTGATACCCATTTATCTGCGCATCCTCACAAGGATCGCCAAGTCCCTTCTGGACTTTATGGTTTCCTACGAAACCCCAACACCAGAGTTGTCTGCCTACCGCGTACTCACGGACTACTGTTTACACAGTTGATACCGATTTCTACTGAGCTACGGCTACAAATCAACCTCTGACATTGAACTCACACAACCAATCAACATGTAACCTTAGTTTTCTACTGTCTCGTCAGTATTAAGGTTCACACTTTGCTCTCTTCATGATCGTCAGTTATGCTCTGATCCTCTGGCATTTTTTCTCAACCTATCGTGAGCGTATTTGTAAATACAGTTGCCAGTAAGGGACTTCAAAAGATAACGGTCTCCATCAAGCAATTTCATAATGTTAAATGGCATTTCATACTCAAGATTCAACCGAGTCAGTTTACAATCAAACCAAGTTCCTCGCCGCTTGTTCTCTCATTTTCTAAACATCTTCTTCTACTTTAGTATCGTTAATTAGTAAAAGGTTCAGAGGTCACGCTACACATCTTGTTAAGTTCGAGGTGACTATCACTTGACACGCGGTACACGTCCAGCTTATGCTAGCTCCAAACTTCGCCCGCTTTAGCTCTAAAAGCATCCTGCTACGATTTATTACACCGTTTTTACAGAAGATAGTATTACCTTTAAACTAACCTGTGCTATTTTAACCAGTAGCAATCAAATGAAAGTTAATTCAGTTGGACTCACAAAATTCTAAAATGTTTGCTGGCAAAACCTTTGTCAGCGACTACACTCAACTGAGTACCTAAAAGAAACGTTCGCCTTAAGGGCCTTACTAGTGCTATGTGCCTGTAGGCCTTAATAACCCATAGAAAGGCAAACAAAAAAAAATAAAATAATTTATTATGTGACTAAAACAATAGTAGTCATAGAATTTTGGGCATCTTTTTCTACCCAAAATGTATTACTAGCTTATGAACATAATTAATGACAGACCACCGAAAGGCTTGTGGTACTATAGGTACATAACTAAAATCAGGTTTGTGTATAACCAAGGACTAAAATTCTGCATCCCTTAGTTGCTACTAACTGCCTGTCGGGCTTAATAAAGCCTTGAGTTTGATACAATCGGGTTCTAAAATAGGAATTTGATTATAGCCACTAGCACACAGACAAATGCAATAATCTGCCTTTGATTGTTGTGATATCTGATCGGCTAAGAGCGGGGATAGTATTCAAGTAGGTTCGCGATAATATATCACCATGACATCCGTACCATCTTGCTTTTTTTTACCAGGATTGACTGGAACGGTTAATATCTGCAACTAGAAATTCCTTTAGTTATACTTTGTACGATTTGCATTAAGGCTGAGCCTATTAGATGGACGGTAGACAGTACGGTTCGGGTCTTAAAGCCAAATTTTTTAAATCACCCGCGGTTACTCGAGTGCGGCGTAAGGCCTTGATATAATAATTCGAGAATCACTCAGTACCGCAACTAAAAACTATTGTTAGCAATATTGCAACACTATTATGATTTAAGATAATAATAATAATAATAATAATAACTCGCCTACGCAGCTTCGGCTTGCTGGTCGCCTTTGGCGACCAGCCTCAGCCGCTACGGCTCGTACGGCGCTTGCGCTTTGTTACAGCTGGCGGAGGCTGCCCTCCCTCCGCGCCTCCGGCTTTTTATAACCACTCTAGGGGTAGGGCATAAAGTACTGGGGAGAGTCGGGGTAGGCTAAGGAGCGGGTCAATTCAGTGATCAATTTTTAAGAGCACTTTAACTTTGTAAAGAAAGTGAAAAGTAGGTATTTAAAATAGTATTTTTTTCTGGCGCGACAAAAGTTACGTTTCATTTCACGTAAAAATAATATCTTTTACCAAATTTGGTGAAATAAAATGATCATTTTACAATAAATGTTTTGTTACATATATAAATAATTAAAAATAGATCTTTATATCACATTTTATCAAAAAAAGACGAAACAAATTACGTTGGTGTCATCAAAAAGGCCGTTCCATTTCACGTGTTTATAAAAACGCATAATAAAAAAACTATGCGAGTGCGCGGGATGGGAATGATTCCTAGGGGTTGGAAAACCCACCCCCAACATATTTCAACCAGCACCAACCCCTGTTTCGTTCGGCCCGTTTCTAAAGCCAACCCGAAGTTTGAAACAATATAGGAATGCTATAATTCATAAATCACATAAAATTTGTTCTGTACAATTTACTACCTCCGTTATGATGTTATAAACAATTAAGTTATTACGCAACAAGGAACACTAAAAAGAAATGCTAGACTTAAGTGCATTAATTACGCTAGGTATGTCGATACGCAACGTATTACAAACGCGAATGTGAGCTTCCTTGCCACACCCTCACTCACCAACAACTCAACCGATCATCACTAAACATACACGATGTCAGGGAAACAAAAGGATAAAGGGTGCCTTTTATCCAAGACTGTTACTAATATAACCCAACTAAACATAACCCACATCTACGCGAGGGAAGACGCTGGCACAGATAATATAATACTATACTAGTACAGATACTCAATCCCATACAAAAATCTTGGACACGCCTAACTCTGGCTATTCTACTTGCTATTTTGGTACCTATCTTTTTACACTAGATAGCAGCACAAAACTAGCGCCACTGCTGCCATCTACCCATAACAAGTACACAAGTTCCGAATCCTATTTGATAACAGCTCCTAAGAGATGGCGTTGTGACAGTAAAATAGGTACTTGACTGTCTACCACGGATAGAACATATTTAAACGAGCCGATGCAAAATGCAACCTTGAAAATAAAAGTTATCTACCTATAGTACTGTGTGCCGAAATGCGTACGATCACACTTTGGTGATTCTCATTTACTTGGTCGGATTTTCGTGAATATATCGTGTTGCTGTCAAAATTTAACCTAGTATATATTTTCTTCATATAATTTAAATGAATGCGTTTTAAAAAGTATTAATAAAACAATATATTTCATTATGTATGCGATTGTGATTGATGTTCGGGTACTTTGAAAATAACTCATTGGCGTATAGACTTCTACTTTGGCAGTTAGTTATCTATATTTCACTATAATTGTAAATATGAAATAACATAAAATATTGCGCTCAGATTTTTGAAAACAACTGTGCAATGCCTAGTATTTAGTCTCTGTTGAAATTTACTGAGTTATGACTATTTATAAAATACATCACACAGATTATTTTGAATTTAACTATCGAAAAATAAATGTAATAACCAGCACTTTTTTTTTAAAGGACTCATGCGTTTACTCCTTTGCCATATAACAGACTCAACACAAAAAATCTGTTGAACATAATTTATTTTCTGTGTGAGAATCGAACCCATAACACTCCGCACGTCGATAAGTACCCGGTTTAAGCGATTAAACCACTACGCCATACTTGAAATCAAATCACACGCACGCGCGAGTATCGCCCGGCGCGCGGCGGCGGCGTTCGGTTTATTCCGGTCAGCTTCGTGATTTTTCGTGTATAATATCGTGTATGAGCGCTGCCGGGTCGATTCTCAATAGAGTCGAAGCTTGCTTGTCAATTGAAGTTTTGTTATGAAATATTAATTACCTATCTGGATCTTCTTAATACTTTAACAGAAGTTAAAGCTAATAATATAATTATTGTTATACCTCCTATAAAATACAATGTACCTATTAATAGATTAAAAACAACTGAGTTAGTAGGTATGCTTTACGCTTATTACTCATGGTTCGTAATCTATTAACTATGTCATAATAATTATTGAAATTGTATTCTTTTACTTTTATATCCATATTAATTATTGATTTTGTAGGGAAATCAATAATTAATATGTAATAATAGTTTAAAGTCAAGTAACAAAACAATAGATAAGTACCTACCTACTTAATGAATATTGTGGTACTTATGTAAGTAAAGATCACATTAATATAATAATATTCTACTACATACACACAACACTATCTAGCCCAAACTAAGCAGAGCTTGTACTATGGATACTAGACAATGGATAAACATACTTTTTTTTTTGTTAATACATAGGTATGTATTATACTTAGAAACACCCAGACCAAGACAAACGTCCATGTTCATGCACACAAATATTTGTCTTGTGCGGGAATCGAACCCGCGACCTCGGGCGTGGCAGTCGGTTACACTAACCACTACGCAATCGAGGCCGACTTTCCTTAATAATAAATATTTGTTAGATTTAACTAGCATCAACAAAAATATGGTAACCAAAAGGCAGGTTAAATAAGTAATACTTTATTTTCAGATCATGTACTTATTTTACATAAGATAGTAAACATACTCTATTTGTTCAAAATAAAGATGGCAACCCTAATCACAACTGTGCCTAACTAGCTTTCAGGCCCTTTGAAACAGATTTAGTCAAGTTGCGTCTAGTGATCAAATAATACTAGAAATTGCGTAAAAACCAAACTAACAAAGCGGTATAAACAAATAACAATCTTTAATTTTATACAATAATTATTATGATAGGTTACTTAATATTTACCTAACTATTTTTAGTAAAATGTTGCTATGATTTACTAAAACTCCATTTCTATCGGCCGCGGCATGTCTATCGTAAGTTTGTAATTCAATTCAGAATAAGTATGTAGCACAAATATAAGGATTATTATAACGTCGACTAGTCCGACGACTGCGCTATATCTACTGCCGCACAAGCAAATGAAATTTGACAATAGAAGTTACGAGAACCGGCCAGGTATTTGAATATAATGCCATCTAATACAACAAAACGTTTCGTTTAATACATTGACATTTGTTAAGCATACATAATTTTTATAATAAAAGTAATTTCTTATAAATTAGTATCAGTAGGTATTAAAAATATTAAAGTAAACCAAAAGAAGGGTATGAAATAAAAACACAATGTTTTTGTAGACTTGTATAAACATATAAAAGAGCCATCTAGCGTCTCATCTAGCCCTATAGGTAAAATAAAATGATAGGTAGATTACCTATGTGTGATGTAAAAAATACTGATATATCGATATCTTTAAATCATAAAATAAATGCGTTTACCTTGATGCTCGTTAATTAAATATGAACAATGTTTATTTATAATAACATTTTATGGTAAATTTTCTTCCAATAAAGCATTTTGATTGATCCTAATATTAACATTGGTAGGTACTCATAGTGCCATCTATGATCTATTTTTGGAACTGTTTACTTTTTGTTCTAATTGGTACCCCATGACGCTGGCAAAATCTAGTGAAACAATAAAACAACTTATAGTAAAAGCGTCACTAATAACGAATATGTAATCTTTGCTATCATTTTTGCCACTATCAGTCAGTCAGCTAAAGAAACTAAGCACCAAACAGACTCGCAATCAAATTCGAAATTAAAGGCAAAGGAAAACCATCTGGCACAGTATTTCTATTAAGTACGCGATAGTCCACGCTTATAGTCCACGCTTATACCATCACTACCGTTGCGCTTTTTGACTAATAGAACGCGACTCGCGAAAGTCTAACAACCAAGACAAATACTTCTAGCTTGTAACAATTATTATTCGTTAGTTTTAGTACGTACAACCTGTCTGTCATCTAAACTTGATCGGTATGGACGATGTTGAACGATAAGATCTGGATTGATTAGCCGTATATTCACACGCATTTTTCGTTAACCATTTACAATGACATTTAAATAGCTAGCAAAAACAACATTAACTTTTGCGTTTTGTCGGAGTAGACCTCGAAAACAACATTATAAAAAATAAAATTACTGAAGGTACTTCACAAATAGTAACTAAGTTATTGTAATTGTAAATCCATTTTTTTAAATATCACGGCCTATAAGTTATAACCTCATGTTTTATAGCATAGTCGGGTAGAATATGAAACAAAATTGCAAGATTATTCTCATTAAAAATAACCTCAATCAGAGTTCGTCGGTACAACAAATAGCGGAATTATCAATACCAGTTATTTGAACAGAATTATTATAACGAGTGCATTTAAATATGTCAGCTACTATTAATTAGTAATTACACAAGGGAACATTCGGCCGCGGAAACGAAATAAAATGAAAGCGACCCACCTGATTATTGTAACTACCCGCACAGCAACCATCTCGCAGCTGTCCTCGCGGCACTCGCTTGTTGAGCTATCGCCAAGACCAGTGAGAATGGAGTTCAGATCCCACTTCTGATGTCGGATTGGCAGCGTTTTATTCAGTCAACTACTTCACACCAAGAGCACTTATCACTACGAAACGCGAGACAGTTTCTACGAGGTGTGCACTGGTCGACGGCAACACTTAGACCGAGCTCTGTTCGCCCCTCGCGCCGCCTCGTAGACTCCGTCTAGCGCCGCTAGATGGCGCTGGCGTTCCGCCTTAATGCCTTTCTGTGTCACTAGATAGCGCTACCAATTAACAGTATTGCCGTTCCGACATATATTTAATATCTTATTTACTTTTTAGGTTAGGTCCTAAGAATACATAGAATTTATTGACGAATGCGTGTCTGGATATACTATTATTAGATGTGATCGAGCGGACCGGCACGCGGCGAAAGCAAGGCGGCGCGTATTTAGTGGTCACACCTTGTTACGAGCTTACGGTAGGTAGCGGTCCCGAGCGACGTAAACATTAATAAGTGTACATTTGAACTGGTTTGTGCTAGTGTTTAGAAACGAAATATGTTACTGTTTTATTGTGCGTAGTTTATACATGGTGTGGCGTAAATAAGGATCATTCTACTTTGATCACCCAGGTGATATCACCATCATTCCACATTTTTGTGTCCTAAAATCACCTACCAACAAATCACCTGGGTGATCAAATTCCACATAGTTTCAATTAATTTATTATGTTTCTTCAAATCACCATTCTTCAAATTCCACAAAATTAAAATTTGTTTATCATGTTTTCTTAAATCACTTGATTTATAGTATAATATATATCTTAAACGAATGTCGAAAACAAAAATTGTACGCATTTTATCTAAAAAATATCCAATTGAAATAATATACTATAAATCAGCTGATTTAAGGAAACATAATAAACAAATTTTATCCATATGGAATTCACCCAGGCGATTTGATGAAGAAACATAATAAATAAATTTAAATCATTTAGAATTTGATCACCCAGGTGATTTGTTGTTAGGTGATTTTAGGACACAAAAGTGTGGAATTTGATCAACCAGGTGACATCACCTGGGTGACCAAAGTGGAATGATCCAAATAATGGATAACCCTGAAACTGTCGACTGGCCAGATTATTACCCCACTTATATCACCATAATTATGCCCATGGATGACCAAATTATTGATATTTTTGATATTTTAAATAAAATCGTACTTATACAAAATCAGCTGCCATTTCTTTATTTGGCGACATTTTCTCGTTGTTTTTTATGTCACTCCTAAATATTTGTATCATCAGACCAGTATCAAGTTTTTTTGTTATAATTTAAGACAACTTCGCAAAAAATACTTATTCTCAAATTTTAACATGTTTTTTAAGGAATTATGCATTTTTGGGCCCCTGTATCGAAAACAAAATGTATGGTGGCATATGGTGATATAAGTGGGGTAAATGATAGATGATAATCTGGCCAGTCGACAGTTTCAGGGTTATCCATTATTTACGCCACACCCTGTATACTTATCGCCAAGCAGTGATGAGAGTGAATACATATTACTATTTAAAATCATTGAATAATATTGTGATAAATATAATGATGTAGTCGTAGTAGGTGATTTTAACTTGTATTCCAGTTCAATGTATATAAATAATTATTTGGATATTTTAATATATAAATAATATGTGAATAATTGTAATAACCGGCAGTTAAACTTGGTACTGAGTACGTTCGCGGAAGGTGTGAGTGTGAATGTGCACGCGGCGGAGGCGCCGCTCGTGTTGGTGGATGCGCGTCACCCGCCCCTCGACGTGTCGCTGCGGTGTGTGCGCCGGCGCCGATGCGCGGGCTCACACACATGTGAGATATTAAACACTAACACACATACTCCTACAGTGGAATTTTAGAAAAGCTGATTTGTCGTCATTATTTTATTTAATAGCAGCTATATACTGGTCACCGATGTATGACTTAAATTTGGAAAATTTACTTTTTTTATAATACGATTAATTTGAAAATAGATGATCGCGTTCCAAAGCAAAAGCGAAGTCAGGTTAACTCTAGATACATTTACCCTGAATGATACACTCCTGAAATAATTCGCGACATAAGATTGAAAGCTGTTCTTCATAAACGTTTTAAAACGAGTGGCTCGAGAACTGATTATGAAGCGTTTACTCAGTGTAGGTCGAAATTCAAACGTAGTATCGTACACGCTCATGAACAGTACCAACGAATTAAAAAATAACCTTAGGTCCATTTGGGATTATGCCAAATTTAAAAGGGGTAGTAGAAAAGTCCAAAAAGGTTCTTAAAAAATGGGGAAGCGTTAACCAACGAGCAATGTGCGAGAGAGTTTGTGGAGTATTTTTATTCAGTTTATAGCACAGAGCGAGCTGAATTAAATGTGTATATGGCGATAACAGAAGCGGGCGACGATAACAGCGCAGCGCGAATTAGTGTTGATCAACTAGAATTGTCCGATATACGCTACGCTCTTCAGCAATTGAAACCGAAGAGATCGACAGTGCCGGATGGCATTCCGCCCTATATTTTTAAGGATTGTCGATCAGTATCAGCTACGCTACTTTTAGATTTATATAATAAATGCCTGAAAGTAGGTGTGTTTTCAAAGGAATGGAAATTAACCAGGATTGTGCCAGTACCTATAAAGGACGCTCGGGAAAGCAGGTAAATGAGTACAGGCTAGAGGCAGAATTCTCGACTCCTGCTAAAGTGTTTGAAGCTACTATCCATAAGAAAATATATCAGCAGGTAAGCTCACAACTTTCAGACGCCCAGCACGAGTTTCGACCAGTTAGAAGCACCGCGAGTAACCTTCTATGTTACATAGCTCAGGTAGTGCCGATAATTCACAGTGGGGGACAGACTAACGCGGCCTACTTTGACTATAAAACAACATTCGACATAGTCTATAATGATGTCTTGCTTAAAAAGTTAGCCGCAGTTGGTTTCACCCCACAGCTACTAAAAATTTTTGCAAGTCACATGAGTGATAGACAACAGTACGTAGAATATGAGGGACATAAGTTAGAACCGTTTATTACAAGTTCTGGAGTGAGTCAGGGCAGTAATCTTGGGCCTCTGCAGTTTTTAATAATGATAAATGACCTACCAGAAGTAGTAAAAGACGCCCAATGTTTACTGTTCGCTGATGACCTTAAGCTGCGTTTTGCTATAAAAAGCGTGAAGGAATGTATGAAGCTACAAAGGGATATAGACAGAGTCGTCGCCTGGAGCAAATTAAATCTGTTGCAGTTCAACACCCCAAAGTGCGCGATTATGTCTTTATCTAGGGCGCACACTCCTATACTGCACAATTATAATATTGATAGACTACCACTAGCTGGTGTCGCAGAAATTAAGGACTTAGACGTGACTCTTAACACAAGATTTACATTTCAGGAATGCAATTTTCGAAAAAAGATGCCCGTGGTGGCGGCAAGGTCTTTGTTTAGCCCTTCATAAATACTGTTTTGTTTGGGATACAGGTGTGGTTTTTATGTTGTTTTAAAGCTTATTAGATACAGATTAACGTCAATTAATAAAAACTAGTGGCAATGGGGACGTTTTTTAAAATGTTTAAAAAACATTGTACGAAACGCAGTTTTGGTCTAAAATGGTCCTTATTTTTATGCCACCGATATTTTTTTGGATGTGAATAGTATACCGTCGTTATTGTCTACACATTGCGTATTATTACTGTTTTTGTTTCAACACGATTAACCACCTGGTTCGAAAGTTACAAGGTTTTCTTTTTTTTTTTTTTTTTTAACTTGGGGTAATGCTATGACGCATATCCCTCCGCGGGGGCGGGCGGAGGGATTATGTCGGACTCGCCGGGGTAAAAGAAAGACGTTAAAAGATAATGTACCACCCGGAATACCGACTAAACCTACGCATGCGGTCGCGCATACCTTTCGCATGCGGTCGCGACCCCGCCAAGGTTACGGCCCGCCGTATGAAACGGCAGGCCACTACACAAGAGACCTACCCAAAGGACTCACTTCATAAAAAATCCCTACTGTCTCCCCCCTAGGGGGGAGACGGACTCGAAACAGAGGCGCACGTGGGAACACGCACGCCGCCTCTCGGACCTGGTGCTGAACGGATGGCGGGCAGGCCCACAAAGCCCGTCACCCCCAGGTCAAACCTCAGGGTGGCTGGAAGTCATCGCGCGCCCTCCGGCGCCCGGCTCTGCAGTTGGGGAGAGGAATTAAACGCTCCCTCTCCCGCTCCGCCGCCTCCTTGATGGGAATGACTTCCTCACAGAATGAGGCGACGGCGTTCCACGACCTCTCACTCCGGGCCATAGACTGAACTACGGCCGGGAGCGAGAGGGCAACCGATCCGACTGCCGCGATCAAATCACGGCGCTGCGATGCCCAGGCGGGGCAAACCGCCAAAGTGTGCAGCGCCGTGTCCTCAACAACGTCGCGGCAGTCGCCGCAGTGGTGACAACCGGGCGTCTCTTGCCGGCGTATACGACACAGGAACTGGCCAAAACAACCATGGCCAGTCAGAACCTGTGTCAGCCGGAAGGTGAGGGCGCCATGCCGCCTCTCCAGCCACTCCTCAAAAACGGGACTTACCGCCACGATCGTGGCGTGCCCGAAGGTTTTCTTGGTACAAGGTCCATAACTACTAAAGAAAAAATATAAATAGGTATAAATCGAAGAATTTTTTTTTTTTTGTTTTTTTTTTTTTCCTAGCGATAAAATGATGTCTAGTTTCACTCATTTTCATATGTAGTGCACATATTATTATGAAAACTCACACTGTATAAGATAGCTACACTATTGTATTAGGCTAGTCCTGTAATGATAGTAGTATTGAGTAAAATAAAAATAATCAATCTTAAAATAAATTCTCAGCTTAATTTAGCAGTTATGATTATTAGTTAGGATAAAATGCCACATTTGCGAACAAACCAACTTACCTTACCATCCTTGGCTTCCCACTTGGCCACCAAATACAGCGTGACTGTAGACACTGCCACACACACAGTCATGGCTACCCATACGTTTGAAGAGAAAGGCATAGAGAAGATATTGGAGACGTAAGGCAAGGGTGGCTGGCGGTATATGAACCGAACTCTGATGACAGCCAGCCGATCTGTGAAGGTTACCACGTTCAGTCGCTCCGTATATGAGGCTACGCAGTTCGTGCCTGAAAACAAGAGCGAGAATAAGATTCCAGACCAAATAAGAGATTGACGATACTGTCGTTCGTGTCTGGTAACAAAGAGCAAGGATATGAGTAAAATCGCAAAAGCAATAAGAGATGGACCACACAAAGTTACAAAATAACTAAACCATTTCCTAGCATGTAGACTCTTAGTTCCCAAAGTAGTCCAGGTGGACTACTTTGGGAACCCCAGGGGTCCACGGGAAACTCGTCAGGTTATAAGTTCGTGTGACAAAAAAATGAGGGTTCACAATTCGTAAGCGGGGGTCCACGAAAATTTATTTGCTTTCGATAGTGAAGAACTAAAATATTGGCTTGACTTCACCTATTAATGTAGGCAGATAATATTTGAGGAATACCACTCGAAGAAGACCCCAGAATTTCTTCCAAAAAAAAAATTTTTTCCACTACGACGAACAAATTAAAAAAAAAAATTGATCCCAAAATACCGATATTACTTGGCGGTTTAAATTTCTAGCTACAGTGGGTCCACCTAGCTAAATTTTGAAAGTGGTCTATGAGAAAAATGTCTGGGAACCTCTGATGTAGATCATAATCAGACTTTCGGCAATAAAGCCAATATGCCGATTGTTTTATTATATAAGTTTTTGAATATGTGTTTGACATTTTTACTTATTCATTGAAATTAAACTACTATATACGGATTTTATCGCGTTGTTTATTTATCAACTTTCCCCGACGTTTCGGGTGCTTTTCAGCAGCCATGGTCACGGGGAGCTGCTGAAAAGCACCCGAAACGTCGGGGAAAGTTGATAAATAAACAACGCGATAAAATCCGTATATAGTAGTTTAATTTCAATGAATAACATTCGCGTAAACAGAAGACAATATTATTTTTACTTATTACTAGATTTCACCCGCGGCATCGCTCGCGTAAAATTAGGTTAGGTTATGTTAGTAACAGTACTTTTTCCTGGATGAAAGTTAGGTACCCTAACAACGTGTATGCGAAATTTTATAGTCGGTCTAGTAGTTAAGACTTGAGCGCGAAACAAACAAACACAACTCAAATAAAATTGTACGCTTATACGGCCGAGCACTATTTAGCAATAATAATATTATGTACCTACCTAACCACTGTTTTCACAACAAAAGCATTTGATTCGAACTCCATTTTTTAGGAGGAGCATGGGCCATCTACTGCTGTTACTTACACTAGGTATTTCAATTTAGATTTTTAGGTAGGCACCAGAAAAATCTGTGTTGGGTAAGATCCACCCAACGCCTCTATGTACGCTAATGAGGCAAATGTATATTTTCTGATTGAAGACCACAGACACTGGTAACCATATGTGTGAGTAACTGGGAAGAGTTTTAAATAAATATTACTTACCTAAGTCTGCTCGTCCACTGTATAGATCATCGATCATGCCAGACCATTTCCCATCCACTTTGAATCCCCATCGGTAGCTGAAAATATATTTTGGCGTCGCGTTGAGCATCTGAAATGCGAGCCTCACGTTCATCCAGCAGATCTTCGCTATCGAGTCGTATTCTGGTTCCCTAGATACAAAAGTATTAAACTGTCAATTGGTGGTACGCCAAAGTTAATTGAAAGCCAATTTTGTCTGGTCGCCGAAAGGTCCCTGTCAGTTGTGGGTTATTAAAACAAAACGCAACGTTTTTAGGTTTAATCTATTTTGCCTTTCATCACAATTGTTAGCAATTATAGGTAGAATATAATTATTTTCTAGAAATATTTAGTAAAGTGTAGCGATGTAGAAGCATTATTTGAATATGTTTAATTGTATCCGTTATATTCTGTTGGCAACACTGATTTTGCTCGACTGCCCCACTACGCTTGATAGTATAAAACTAACGCGCGGAACGTTAACGGGCAGTCGTGCGTTGAGTGGCGATCGGATCAGTTTGTGAAGTAAAAGTATTAAGTGGCGGATATTGCATTGAATTAAATCGGGTATGCATATTGTGTAATTATGTAAACTATTAACAATAATATTAAAGGAAATAAATACTTGAGAACTGATTTTGGAGTTTCCTTACACAATATTATGATAAATTGAATTAAGCGTTAGTTACATAATGTTATAAAAAATTTATTTGAATTTAGAACCTACTTCTGTCTGGAAGTTGATTAATCGTATACCTACAGGTATTTGGCTGGTTGCCTGTGCGTTTATGTAAGCTAATCACAACAATGTGTAACGCCACGCCACGCCACGCCAAGCCATAGCCAAAGCCAAAGCCATGCCACGGCAGTTAAGTGCGTAACTGCCGGCCAAGCCAGCCAGCGACCGTTGGTGACGTCACTTCCAACTGTCAAGCAAGACAATATAAATACCCGGCGCGCTTATTTTTAAGCGATTCTATCGTGTGCACTTGTATTAGTCGAATCGCTGCCAGTTCGTTGTAATTAAACATTGAAATAAAAGTGATTAAGTGAGATTACGTGTTTGTATTACCCTTCTGTTTCATTCAGAAGTGGGATATGAAGCGTACTCGCCCTAATCAATCTGGCCAAGGAGTCCGTCCACCCGGATGGAGCGAACAAGAATCGTGCGATTCCAGTGAAGGTGAAGACTACCCGCCGCCGCCAGCTAGAAAATTACTAAAACATTTACTCGAAAATAAAGTTGAAAGGGCGATACGTGACCTCGATCAAGAAACCTTACCGCTCAGCCGTTTCAAAAGTCATCATGCAGCATCACTCATACCCGAGTTTGACCCCGATGGAGAGGATTGCACCGTGTCGACGTGGTTGAAGAAAATTGACCAGTTGGGGGACATCCACGGTTGGAGTGACAAGGTGAAAGCCTTCCACCTACAAGACAAGCTTCGTGGCCAAGCTCGGAAATGGTACAACCGACTAGACGACTATAACTATTCCTGGGAAGAATGGAAAGGTATGCTAACTCGAGCATTTCCGAAGCATCGTGACTACAGTGCGTTATTAGATGAGATGATCAACAGAAAGAAGCTGTCTAGCGAAACAATGACGAAATACTACCAGGACAAGATCGCCATGTGCTTTCGTTGTAATCTTACAGACGCTGCTAGTGTCTCGTGCATTATCAGAGGATTACCAACTTCGTTACAACCAAATGCGCGAGCGTTCCAGTGCCAGCGCCCCGACGAGCTGTATGAAGCTTTCCTGTGCGCCCTCGATGATTATCGTCCGACAACGTTCGAAGCACGCACATTGAACAAGGACCATAAACCGTCGCCAATCCCAGAGAAAAAGATAAACCCTGATGTCGATCCCTGCCCTCGTTGCAGGAAAACTGGGCATATCCTACGAAACTGCACGTTACCCGATCAGCGTACTTGTTTCAAGTGTGGAGTGCAGGGCCACATTGCCACCCGTTGTCCTAGCCCTTCCGCCAAATCTCCAGTTCAATTAAGCAGCGCCGTCAAAGATGTCAAGCTAATACAAAATTACAACGAGATCTACAAAAAGCTCGCGAGGGTAAACAACATTTATTTAAAGTGTTATGTAGATACAGGAAGCCAAGTTAATGTCATTAATACAGGAATTGTACGCCTGTTGGAGCTCAACGTTACACCTACAAATACTGTACTCAGAGGCTTTTCTGGTGGTCTACTTACTAGTCGTGGTACAGTAAAATATGAGCTAGGAATAGATGATATACAGGTTCAATGTACTGCGCACGTAACAGACGTAGATATGCAAGATATACAATTATTGATTGGCCAGCCAATTATCAATGCTCCTTGCGTGTCTCTGGTGGTGACAAACGGGACGGCTACATTAAAGATGGATTCTGACCCAGCGACAGAATTCAATGTAGTCAACGACACTTCGAAGTTCAGGGTGGTTACATCGAGCAAGGAATCTCTGCCACCTGGTGCCTCAATCGTCCAAGTTCAGGTGCTGGGCAACATGCAAGGAAACAACGTGTGTACCACACCACGCCACTACGAACTGCAGGGAGTTTCATACTCCTTACCAGCTACAGTGCTCCGCGGACGCAAGGGCTACATAAAGGTCATCAACACTGGAACCGTCAACATCAACTGGGAAGCGGGCACGGTTCTAGCGCGAGCGGAGACCTGCGAAGAACCTATCAACTCGCCAAGCCAGCCAACTCAGGTGAGCCATACCAAGCCGTTTATGTCTAGCCTGCCTAATATTTCGTCACGTGAGCCAAACTGTAAAATGAATAGTGTTAAGTTACATCAGCTTGCATTTTCGACTGCCTCCATACTTACCGTGAGCCAGAACATAAATAGTAGTATAGGTGGGGTATCTATAATCGATATTAGCACAGGAAGTTTAAATGAAAACGACCGTAATAGTTTAATTAAATTATTATTACAATATAAACACACCTTTGCAAACGACACAAAAGATCTTGGTTGCACTAATTTGTTAAATATGAAAATAAAATTGACCACACAGCAGCCTATATATCGCCAACCATATAGGTTATCACACACAGAACAACAAATAGCTAGTTCAAAGATCCGTGAGTTGTTAGATGCTGGTATTATTAAAGAGTCAGAGTCAGATTACGCCTCTCCAATCATCTTAGTTAAGAAAAAGAATGGCGACAGTAGGTTATGTGTAGATTACCGCGCACTTAACGCAGTAACTATAAAAGATAGATTTCCACTGCCGAACATTGATGATCAAATATCCAAGCTTGCCGGTATGAAATACTTTACAAGTCTTGATATGGCACAAAGTTATCATCAATTAACAGTCGCCTCGGAAGACACACATAAAACTGCATTTATAACACCTCAAGGTCACTATGAATATTTACGTGTCCCATTTGGTTTAGCAAACGCACCCTCTGTTTTCATGCGTTTAGTTAGAAAACTGGTCGAGTCCATTCGTTATTCAAAATCACAAACTGATAATTATTCACCGAATGAGATTCTGGCGTTCTTAGATGATTTATTACTACCCTCAATTGATATTAATTCCGGTTTAAAAATGTTAGAATCAGTATTACATAAGTTTCAATCAGAAAATCTAAAATTAAATATGAAAAAGTGTTCGTTCTTGCATAATAAAGTCACATATTTAGGACATGATATTTCTGAAAATGGTATACAACCTGCGGAGTTAAAATTAATTGCGGTGTCACAATTTCCGGTGCCGAAAAGTGTACACGAAGTGCGCCAATTCATAGGTCTCTGCAGTTACTTCCGTAAATTTATATTTAAATTCGCAGTTGTAGCTCGTCCTTTAACGGAATTAACTAAGAAAAATGTGCCGTGGCTGTGGGGCGATAGGCAAGCTAATAGCTTCGAGGAATTAAAGAAATGTTTGTGTTCTAAACCAGTGCTAGCTTTATATGACCCTGCGTTATACACGGAAATACATACGGATGCATGTAAACTGGGAATAGCGGGCATATTGTTACAACGGCAATCTGATAATACTTTACGTCCAGTTATGTATTTTAGCAGAGTGACATCTAGGGAGGAATCTATGTACCATAGTTACGAACTAGAAACACTAGCTGTTGTCGAGACGTTGAGAAAATTCCGCGTATACGTTATAGGCAAACACGTTAAAGTAGTGACAGACTGTACAGCCGTCCGCGCCACTCTTACGAAGCGTGATATTATTCCACGTATTGCGAGATGGTGGCTGTTAATTCAGGAGTACGATATTAGCATAGAATATAGACCCGGGGAACGCATGAAACACGTCGATGCGTTAAGCAGGAATCCCATTGATAGTATAAATATTAACCGACTAGAAGTTGCCGATTGGTTCCTTACGGTCCAGTCTCAGGATGACAGATTGAAAAATATTATAGGTCAACTTAAGACTGGATCTGCTGAGCGCGATATTGTAAATAATTATATTTTGTTAGACGATAGATTATATAAAAAGACTCTCAATGGTAACAGACTCGTTGTTCCGGGGCCGGCCAGGTGGAAAATAGTTCAAATGCACCACGACGAGATAGGGCACGTAGGATTAAAACGTTCTATGGATTTGATTAAAAGAGATTTTTGGTTTCCTAAAATGACTCGGTTCATAAGAAAGTATGTTACATCTTGCTTGCATTGTGCATATGGAAAAGGGCAATATGGCAGGAAGGAAGGAATGTTACATCCAATACCTAAGCCAAATGAACCTTTTAGAATGATCCATGTCGACCATTTGGGCCCATTCTGTAGAACTAAGAAAGGTTATGTATACATGCTGGTAATTACGGATTCGTTTTCAAAATTTGTTATTGCAGAATGCACCCGGACAGTTAATTCAATAGAAACGATTAGAGTACTCAAAAAAACTTTCGCATTGTTTGGGTATCCAGATAGAATCGTAACCGATCACGGCAAGGCTTTTACTAGCAGATATTTTAAGAAATTTGCGTGTGACAAGCAGTTTAAACATATATTAAACGCGATAGCATGCCCGCGAGCAAACGGTCAAGTCGAACGCACTAATCGTACGATATTAAACGCGTTACGTGCCACTGACCCTAGTGAAGCGGCTAATAACTGGTCTAACTGTTTATCCGATATCATATGGGGTATAAACAATACTGTAAACGACACCACTGGTTTTAAGCCTTATGATTTGATGTTTGCACGTAATAGCACGCCAGTGTGCGATGTAGCCACGCCGGATCGTGTGTCAGAATCTACTCAGTCTAAGCGTGAAAAAGCTACTGCACGTATTAATAGGGCTAGCTCTAAGATGAAACGTAATTTTGACAAACGTCGTAAAATCGCTCATGTTTATAAAAAGGGAGACTTGGTTCTGTGGAGGCAGGCGCCAACAAGCAGTGCTGGTAGGGTTAATACAAAGCTTGATGACTTATATTCTGGACCTTACAATATAACCAAAGTTATTGGCAATGACAGATACAGGATTAGAAGCATAAAGGGTTTGAGGGGCTATAAAAGCTTTACGGGGCTTGTTTCAGCAGATTCCTTGCGACCATATCGTAGCGTAGCTCCTGTGTCTGACAGCGCCAGCAGTTCCGATGACCAACTAGATACTGAAGACCTTATTGACCTATTAGAGAGCTAATTAGATTTGTGGATCCCATTGCGGGAGCAATTGTTACAGGATGGCCGACTGTAACGCCACGCCACGCCACGCCAAGCCATAGCCAAAGCCAAAGCCATGCCACGGCAGTTAAGTGCGTAACTGCCGGCCAAGCCAGCCAGCGACCGTTGGTGACGTCACTTCCAACTGTCAAGCAAGACAATATAAATACCCGGCGCGCTTATTTTTAAGCGATTCTATCGTGTGCACTTGTATTAGTCGAATCGCTGCCAGTTCGTTGTAATTAAACATTGAAATAAAAGTGATTAAGTGAGATTACGTGTTTGTATTACCCTTCTGTTTCAAATGGCTGAACCAATCTGGATGTCACTTTCAATAACTAATGAAGATTAGGTTATAAAATTCATTGAGAATAGGTAATCGCCACGTACCTACTCTCGATCCATCTCAATTATTGCAATAGAAAAAGGTTGACAATATCATGGTAAGAGACAGCCGCGTCGTAGAATCCGGGCGTGTTCCAACTAGCAGTATTTCGCTTCGTAAACAAAATATGAGTCGACACATGTTTCGCTGCAGCGTGAGTCATCCTCGGTTCAGTTTAGCAACGAATGAGAGATGAATAACCGTACACGCTTGCTTTTATCGCCTATCTTTTTCCCACTATTGTTCGAATGACAATGTAAATTATGTTGTGAGTAGGCAAATAAAGTAAGCAATGGTGAATTGGTGATGTGTTAAGTTTGTTTATTCGTTCAGTAATGTTCGGAGACCATGTTAAGCCGTCGGTCCCGGCCGCCATGAACATCTATGGCAGTCGTTATTGGGAAGTCAGTGCCCTATAATATTCTGACACTGGTCTAGTCTTAGGGTATCGTTAGCCTTCGGGTTGCGGAGGTCAGGTGGAACCCGCTCCGTGTAAAAACTGATATCCAGTCAAATCCGGTTAGACTAGAAAAGCCGACCCGAGTGACTTGGGAATAGTAAAGGCTAGGGAGAAGAATATATTTTTATTCGCTTTTTAATCTCAAATTGTTAAATACATTCAATTCAAAGCAGTATGTAATTAAATTTTTAAAACCCTATCTGTGAAATGATGACTCGCTTGTAGTAAATGTTGAACAAATGTGATTTTAATGTATGTTAAGCGCAGCTAGGTGTTTCTTTATACTAACCAATATTATAAATGCGAATATGAGTTTGTTTGTTTAGCTTTCACGCCTTAATTTCTTCGATCATCATTTAATTTCGCATACCCGTTGTCAGGAGAGCAGAAAAAGAAATAGGGTACCATTTCTCCGGGAAAACTGATACTAACCTAACCTAAACTACATTTAAGCGAACCCGCGCGAAAAATCTAGTAGATAAAAGAAATACATAGCTGCGTTTAAAATAAGTCAATACTACGACCGTCCAGAAAACCATAGATGAAATGCCATTGCGCCATACATTTCTTTATTCCAGGATAAAAGCTTAATGTTACATTTTAACCATCACACCATGTACCTCCACTCTCTGTTTCTGTTACTTACAGGCCATCCTCCCTTGGTAGGTGGTACTGCGTGGTGTTGCTGTCCTGTATGACATTTGACATGGTGATGGTATGTCCCATCACGTCGCGTCGTCTTCGGTACAGCTCTCTGTGTGGCCTTACGTCTTTAAGGATACCGCCGTCATAGTACCCTCGCAGGGTTGATATCAATGTTCCATTTGGTGACGTTTTGTGGACTGGGTTGAATAAAATAACGTATAGGTAAGGACAACCAGATAGATTTACTAATGCTATGTACATAATTTAATACTTATTTATTTTACTTATGTGTAAGAATCGGAATTTTTTAATGATATCGGAGCTGCTTCATTCTTTACCGGTGTCTGCCCTCGGGTTTGTCAACGTAAATCAGGATACAAAGTGAGTCAATACGCGTAATCCCCTGAATCAATTTGTATGAAACTTAGTACACAGATAGATTATGTCCTGGATCACATGGAATACTACTATTATCTTGGTATGCTTGCCTTCTGATGGGACCGTGGGATGCATGCAGACGGGCCGTCGGCAGAAGCTAGCATAAGATAAAAACAATTTTTCGTAGGTTTAATATGATACAATTAGTTCAAATAAATTATTCTTACTTACGTTCCACTAGTTTGATGAAAGTGCCATCTTTTGTAGCCACTACCAAATCACTATCGGATAAGATTGCGATATTCCACAATCGTTTCAAATACGATTGCTCAGTCAAACTTGTTGTCATTAGCCAACGGTAGGGAGAACGAAAAAGATTTCGCGACGATGCCTTTAAAGTAACATTAGTTTCAGTTTTCATTAAATTCTTAAACAATTTATATTTTAATTGATTATATTGTTTACCAAATTGATAACATCCTCGCTATGTGGACAGTCCAGATCTATTAAATGAAGTAACTCGTGATACTGATATTTTGATTTGTCGTTCATAGAAGTTGACGATCTGCCACCAATCTTAGATATTTCATTAGCCAAGTTAACTTTAATATCTGAAAAATATTCACATAGAATCATACGATAGATCAGTAACCATTAAGATTTAATATACACTTAGGACTTCTCTGTAAACATTTAACAATACGATAAAAATCAAAAGTGACATTGTATGGTTTCTGATACAAATTAACCTCATCGGCAAAGAAACTCAGTTTCGCGTACTTATTTTTTATTAGCCAAAAACAGAATATAATAAATATGAAAAAAAAAATCAGCTTAAACTTACTTTTCTTCCAACATACACAATCAAATATCAAAATAGTCGGTTTTCCTTCATTCTCTATGTAGCTTCTAATAAACTGGACCCAGGTGTGATCCCTGGCGGACACCCTACAACTCAACACCATGAAAATGAAAATCATTTCGTGATAATTCATGTTCATGTCACTACTTGGATAAACAAGTACCGAATGACATCTAAAACAAATTTTAAAGGTCGCTTTACGAAATTACGGCTGAATTCATAATGTAAACATTACTAAAAGCCTAACTCGAGTTGCCTGAATTCTACCCAAGATTAATACATTCTTAATGAGACATGCAGTTCGGATTTGGTTCGGCATCGTTTGTAATTATCATAATTGTTGGTTGTTTAGAAGCTAAATACAATTTACTGAATCGTGACTGCCAGAACATTTAATTAGGTATAATTTTCTAGCATTCGGTGATTAATTATAGTCTTTTGTTGAAGTTTGTTTGTAATAAACAGCTAATATTTGAGTTTGGATCAAAATTTGAATAAATAGGTACATTGTTTATTAATAAATGCCTACCAAAAGATTTTGTGTTTAGAAAAATGTAAGCGCTAAAATGTAAATATAGTTACAAAATTGTTAGTGTTTGTTTTTGTGTGAAGGTTTTGATTATGTGGAAAAAAATTGCATTTACTCCAAATGCTTTGTTTATTTATGCTCGATAAAGGTCTCAATATTTTATTAAAATGTATTTAGCTAATAATTCCATAATATTGCTTAATTATCATATGGTTTTTAATTTGCATTTAATAATTTATTTATATGTATTTCGTGAAACGAAATACACTTTGTTAAGTTCATTTGTCTTAAGGCGTATCAGGTAAAAATAGGTATTTATAAAGTAAAAATCACAACTTCATAAAAATAATCCACTTTAATAGTTACACCTGTGATACAAAATAAATTATTACATCGTATACAAAATAAATAGATTGCACTGTTATACCGTAAACGTTTTGGCGTGAGAGTGTACATACATTAAGTTAGCAAATATTGATTGGGTAGTCAGTTTTAGGACAAGTTTTAAATTCAATGACTTAGATCACGACAATGCTATCTACAAACAGCTCAACATTTGAATACAGACTCACTTAGAAATAGACGCATTTGTGACTCAGGTCATTTAGATACAGATATTGAAAAGGAATACATGAATGCAAGATTTCAACTGGTCACCTATTACATTTAAAAAGATAGACGATTGTAAAGGCAAGGCATATGGCGTAGTCTTATTTAATCCTTTGACCGCAACGTCGGAAAAGCAAAAGTGTGCGTGCTCACGGTGCCAAGCTAAGATTTCATCCTTTAATTTGTCATGTAGACCATAGTGTGCTGGACACATTTTGCTTTGTCATGTATACATGATTGCGGCGGTCGAAAGGTTAATCGGACCCCGTTAACACCATCAACAAATGTAACTATAAAATTAAGAGCATTTTATTATAAGTACTAGTAGTCACAATGTGATCGGAATTCGTCCATGATTTATAATGTCTTATTTATTTTAGATTTCTGCACTCCTTTTAACTACCTATGCTAAATCTCGAAGTCATCAGTGAGTGCCATATGCCATACGTCGTAAAAAGTGCAAAGTTCTACTCACGTATTTATAAGAATTACGTCTTGTCATTAAAGTCATTGAAATTAAAGTCCCTCATTGTAAAATTACTTTAGGCACCTATTATTGTTTCATAAGTTCGATCTTATTCATATATTTGTCACACATATTCGATAGCGTTATTATACGCGAGCATTTAACTATAGTCGTGCTTCACAATGTATAATGTACAAATTTTGTACTTATTAATTCACTGATAAAGGCGTTTTTTGTTTGGCAAGCGGATTTATTTTGCACAAAACACATGAGCAATAATATTAGCTCCAAAGCGAACACCACACAATTTTACGTCATATCTTTTTGCCGAAGCTTTTTGCAGATAGACAATATATGCTCTTATGAGAGTTATGAGACATATAAGTAATAAAGATATCCATATCAATTATTTTCTTTCTTTTTATTTTCATGTGGTTAGTGGACAACCTGTTGTCAAGCCGCCCGTAGGCCTCTGACATGGCTTAACGACTGCTGGCAATTTGACAACAACCGGGACCGACATTTTACGTGCCCTCCGAAGCACGGAGACGCTGAGATGAAATACCATGAAGCGGTCACCCATCTATAGACTGACCGCACCCAACGTTGCTTAACCTAGCTAATCGTTTACCGATCAATGAATGCAACTGGCTATTAGCGCCTCATCAAATCATCTGTATTGAGTTATTTGTGGCATTATTTGTAGCATAGAGTGCTGTACTTTTACAGCAACCAAAGCTAATTAATGTCCTTTTTTATATACTTAATCGTTTGTTTATTGAAATAGGCTTCAAACAAAACGAGTAAGCATAATTTATACTGTTCATGGATCTAACTGTGATATTACTTTATATGAGCAGTTCATTGGCTGTCGAAACTACCATTACGACATAACCATTTTCTAACTCTAACACGACTAGAGTTAAAATACGCCGTGGTTGCCAACCTATTTAGACAGGAATGCCAATGGGCAGAAATGATTTGGCTGATTATAGACTCAATTAGGAGTGTTGTAAACTGATGTTTGGTAAATACTCTTAAATATAAAGACACAAAATTTATCCAATAAAACCACTACGATCAAAAATTTTTATACTTGAATATAATATTGTCATATAACAAAAATAATTACATATTATTCTTAAGGTACAATAAATAGTGCATAATAAATATCTATTTTTGCGATATATCGGACATTTATGACTTCTGAAAGACAAAAGAATCAATATATAAATAAGATCATATGGTATTTAGTTTTAAATTTTTCGATCTAAACTGAATTTGACTTTTAATAAAGGTATGCTTTCAATGTGGTCCCATAATATGTTTGTCAATCAGATCAATTTGGAGTTAGTCAAACACTTGTTTTTGGCACGATGTAGGAAGTTGTATGATACCACATACGAATGCTGATCAATTCTTTGCCAGTGAATTTAATTGTAATCGGATAGTCGATAATTAATTCGATGATGAAATGATCGACAAGACGTCACCGATGATGCTAAGCAGACTTCGACCGTCACGACGACAGTTTTATAAGAAATTAATATTTAGTTTTCCTTGTCGATTCGAAATATTTGATTTTTATCGATAAGTGAACATCACTAATTCTGGTCTATAGTTACGGTAACCATTTACCATTAGATGCACTGTTTACAATTTTGACACCTTGGTGATATAAATGATATAATATAATATATTATTTGGTGGCATTTCTACCTGTATTCTATTAAGCAGAGATCGGTAACTCATTCAAGTTGTCTCTTACTGATCTGGTATAATGTACTGACTTTTTATTAACTATGGTTCTATATAAACCCGCTAACCAATCATATACAAATATATTTTCGTAATTACTTTGGTATATCTCAATGTTAATGATCACAGTTACGCTTAAATTATTAGTTAATAAATAATTAAACGCACTTCGGCACACATTTACAAACGTATTTGGACATGTTTTGTAACTTTGTAAGTATTCAGCTATTTTCATTGCTAACGAGGTCGGTACACCTTGAAATCGGATTCGTGGCATGACCATCATCATCTCACCCGAAAGATGTCCACTGTTGGACACATGCGTCTCACAAGGTTTCGTCCGACCGCTTCCTGCGACTCTCACCAGGTCGCCGGCCCACGTTGTCGGGCTGACCCTGGTGCGTCCTACATCGCGTGGCCGCCGCTCTACAATATTTCTGCCCCTACGGACAACTTTAGATTTCCCGCGGATCTGCTTATTTCTGATTCAATCCCGCAGGGAAACTGCGGGCCTTATGATCAGCCAAATGGTTTTGTATACATTATTTATCATATTTTTTATTTATATGCTACTTTTCCTTTCAGAATTATCATATGTTCCCCAGATAACTAACAATTAAACTACGATACAAAATATTTATATATAAGTTACCAGCTTTGCCTCTGCAGTTGAACTGCATCAAAAAATAATACTTGAATGTAACATAATCACCACAATATAAATTATTATTTGCTAAGTAAACCAAAGTAAGCACAGAACCGGTTTAAAATAGACGCAATGAAGGCTCTTTATGATCTCCGCGTCAGTTTGCGGCGCCACCCAGCTTTGAGATCCACCCAGCTTCAGGAGCCGCCAGCTTTGGAGCCCCGAATAGCATTGGGCTCCACATGGCTTAATTTTGGAGCTTTGGGCTTTAATTTTAACTTTAAAGCCTGATGTAGCTTTAGTACCCCGTGTACCTTTGAAACCCGCGTTGGCTTAGGCCTCGCGTAGTTTTAGATTCTGCGTAGACTTAGGCACCGCATAGCTTCAAGTCCCGCGTGTCTACGCGCTAAAGCTACGCGGAGCCTAAAGCTACGTGGGACCTAATCCTTTAGGTCCCACGTAACTCTAGGCCCCGCGTAGGTTAGGACCCCACAACTATTACAAATATTGTTCTGTATTGCCTATTACCCACTATTTAGCTTAATCCAGTTCTGATGATAAAATTAGTCTATATTGAAAACAAATTTGCTGCTATTTGGACTAGCATTTCAGTATATAAAAAGTAAAAATCTATTATTTAATATTTTGTGTTCAATATAAACTAATCTTATAGTGCATAAATAAAATGTATACCTACCTTAGCACGTATTAACTAACCCCTAAAAACAAAAGTAATTGCACTGGTAAACAGATAGTTGTCTCCTTCCTTCACACAAATTTTCCATACAAAAGAAGAGTAACATTGTTCAGCATAGATGAATTAATTTATCTTCTATAGATACGCTTTTGTTGCCAAAGTTGTATATGTCATATTAACAATTAGTAATAATTTTGAGCACTGTTCGAAGTTATCATAATTATAAAAGTGATAATTATCAAAATGTATTATCAACCAATTCTATATTTGATATTTCATAAATATCAAATATACAATTGGTTGGGGCATAATCTACAACGTGTATAAAAGTTGTGGTCATCTTTAAAGATCGTGTGTACTTTGCACGTGATAAATAGTCACGTCAGTCTATTAAATGTGTGAAATAAATAATTTAAAATTACAAACATATATCCTTGAATATTAGTTCGGTTTATATAGAGATCAACAATATCTTCTTTAGTACAGTATTAACTGATACAAGTTTCTAGAAGAATCCAATAGCACATATTTATTTTACATTATTTTATATTGTTCTATCTGAAAATATATTTACCATATCAGCATAGCATTAACAAAATTTAAATTAGAATTAAAATAGAGAATGCATTTTAAAAATAAATACATTTATATTTATTTAATATTTAAATAAAGTGCAAATAAACACACGATCATTAATATGACCATACAATTTATGTTACACAATGTATAAGCGATAAAAAAGGTAACTACTGTCATAATTCACACAGAAATGTGTTACAGTATTACTTTCAATTGTGATCATTATCACTTATTTTGCTTATCGAATTATTTTGATAATTATTAAATCATTTTGAAAATTATCAAAACGTTATGACAATTATCAATACATTTAGAAAACTAAGAACATTTTGATTAAAACATTTTTATAATTATAAAAGCATGTTGATAATTATCATAAAACAATGATAATTATAGATCTATGTGAAGTGAGAGTACGTACATATTTACGTCAATCAATGGTCGATAAATAATGAGATAAATCTTTTATAATGGTACTGTAGAACATTAGTTACGTCTCTTTATCGTTAACTAACAGTCCATGCTCGTTTTTAACACATTCCTCAGGTTCTTCTACAGTATCAGCAGAGTTCTGGGTGCACTTGAAGTTACCACAAAGTGAATGGACCTGTAAAAAATAAAACGTTTAAATAAATAATGGTAAAATGCGTCGCTATTGTAAGCGACTGCTGTGCTTGAGGTATTGGACGGTGGTGCGGGCTTCTCGGTAATAATTCTCAGTGGCAGGACGACCAATAGGCTCATCCGTTTTTACGTGGGACCTACAACTATTTTTAACTGCCTCCGTGGCGCAACGGTAGTGAATGCGACTGCTGTGCATGAGGTCTCAGGTTCGAACCCCGGGTCGGGCCAACAAACAGTTATTGGGATTTTCAGGTAAGAAATCTCAATAGCAGCCCAGAGTTAGAAAGTTGGCGGTGTTAAACACCCCGTACCTCGGAAAGCACGTAAAGCCGTTGGTCCTGCGCCTGATCTCTCTCCGGTCGTGTCGGATTACCTTCCCATCGGATCATGAGAATTAGGGAACAGAGAGTGCACTTGTGTTTGCGCACATACTTAGGCACTATAATATCTCCTGCACAGTTGGCCAATCTTTGTTAAGACTGGCCGCCGTGGCTGAAATCGGTCTGGTGGACATTACAACTACAGTAAAGAATTTTGATGTAATACACCTCTGTCTACATAATTTGGTGATATAGGCGTTATATATACTATGTATGTAATAAATACACTGGCTAGCTGATCTTGTGACGTTTGTGCTTACGTTTACAGCTGATTTCAGTTTATGGTTCTGGAAAATTGGTATTTTCCTGTTAGGAGATTCTCAGTACCAGCAGTAAATCGGTGTGTCTCCGTGTAAACGGCAAAAAGCTGGGTCCACTATGTGGACAAAATGGTGGTAAAAATCTTAATGACGTTATAATGTCGTAGACTTTCGCGTTGTGTACACTTACTTAATATATTATTAGACAATTCGTTATCGCGTTGGTTATTAAATAAAGGTAATATTTTTCTTTCCTGCACATTCCACCAATTTGCTTCAATCTTGGCTAAAAGTTGACTCGCCACGGTCGATGTAAGGCAATCGGATCGTCGAGAAAATTTAAAATTCTATCACCATGAAATTGCCGTTTATGATTTAAATAAAATTTCGTAGATATTGTAAAAAATAATTTATACTTCGAGTATCAATAACCTTTTACAACAAATTACAATTTATATTTTAAGTTATATCGCTTAATGTCTGTCCATATTCGTTGTTTCAATTCGCCATAATTATATGATGATTGATGTTTTTGTTAATTTAAGACAGTTCATAGTGCCCTAAATACAAGCAATCTATACATGAAATACGAAAAACATGGTTTTCGAATTGGCCATTCTAAGAATATTAAGTAATGTATAAATCGCGTCTAAAACCTTTTATCAAGGAAAACCTTATTTCTATGGTAATAAGGTCTAAATTCCATTGTTTTAATCATACTCACAGTATAAAACAGTATGGGTACAGCTATGAGCGCGCCCGCGAGCACGTCCCACCAGTGATGCCTGTGGTCCGTCATACGCGACACGCTGCAGAACACAGCCGTGGCCACGCACGCCAGCTGTATGGACAGGATACACTTTGTGTTCGGTGAACTCGTTCGTCGGTATAGGTAGTACTGCGAAATAAAAATATATTATGAGTCTTTTCCCGTCTTAGCCGTCGGTCCCGGCTGCCATGAACATATAAATGGATACTTCCCAATAATGACTGCCATAGTGCAGTCGTTATTGGGAAGTCAGTGCCCTATAATATCCTGACACTGGTCTAGCCTTAGGGTATCGTTAGCCTTCGGGTTGCGGAGGTCAGGTGGCAGCCGCTCCGTGTAAAAACTGATATCCAGTCAAATCCGGTTAGACTAGAAAAGCCGACCCCAAGTGACTTGGGAATAATAAAGGCTAGGGAGAAGAAGATTCACTACCGACCCGCCATGGCACGGCTAGTTCCAAACCTTAACAAATTATACACCCAAAACCTTCATCATGAATCACTCTGTCTATTGGTGAAATCCACATGAAAATCCGTTCAGAATGAAATCGCGAACAGACAGGCAGTTGCAGCGGGGTACATTGTTTTATAATATGTGTAGGGTTGTAATTTACGGACGTACATAATTACGCATGATTCTATAGAGAGCTTTTATAGGACTGGTATAAACGACGCAGTTGATATGATACCGATATAAAGTACGTGGCTATGCATATGTGTGTTTGTGTCCCTATAATATATAGTGATAGTGGTATTTTGATCTTATTACTAATCTATATTTATTTAATATCTTTAGTTTAAAATAATAAGTTTAGGTAGTAAATTAGTAAACTCTGCGCATGCGCAGAACGATGAGCCACTTGTTATTAATTGAAATACGTTATATAATTGTTGCATACAAGTTGATTTTGTGTAAAATGCGTGACACAACGGACCAGGAGATATTATAGTGCACAAGTGTGTGCGGAAACTCAAGTGCATTCTCTATTTCCTAACTCTCATAATCCGATAGAACGGCAATTCGAGACGACAAGAGAGAGATCAGGCGCAGGACTAACGGAGTTTTATGCTGGACAAGGCACGGGGTGTTCAACACCGCCAACTTGCTAACTTTGGGCTGATATTAAAAATGTCTTAGCAGGAAATAATATCAACCCTGTATTAAACTGTCCCACTGCTGGGCACGGGCCTCTTCTCAGCGTGAGAAGGGTTAGGCCATAGTCCACCACGCTGGCCTAGAGCGGGTTTGCAGACTTGACATATCTTCGAGAACATTATGGAGGCTCTCAGATATGCAGGTTTCCTCACGATGTTTTCCTTCACCGTTAAAGCAAGCGATAATTAACTATTTAATACGCATATAACTTCGAAAAGTCAGAGATGCGCGCCTTGGGTTCGAACTCGAGACCTCTGCGTGGCAGTCCAACGGTTTCCCACTAGGCTATCGCTGCAGCAGGAAACCTAATAAATTTTTATTGACCCTACCCGAGATTCGAACCCGAGGGCGAGGCGTACTGCCGTTGCATTACCAATTGTTATTTATCAATATAATTTAAAAAAATTATTTAGAATTTACGTGCTTTTACTAGATTCGTAAATAAGTACACTCCGTAAATGTGGCGCGAATGTATATCAAAAACTAGTACAAAAAATATGAATAGTCAGAAAAATATATGTGATAGGGTTTACCCCATAATTTCGACTAATACTTCGATTGTTTATAAGCGTGATTCAAAGCTACTTACGACTAAGAACACTCCTGTGTGGACAGCAAGGGACGTGTGTCCAGATGGAAAGCTCCTATCAGACTGATTTAACCAGTGAGCTTTGCTGCACGTATACCTCGACACATATTCAGACCTGAAACAATAACAAACAAATAAATAAGCGCCTGTTGGTGCAAGCATAGGCTGCGATCACGCAGGATTGCATCGTGGTTGAGGTGGTCGCTTCGCCACTGCCGCTGCGCCGGGTGTTGTAGGTTCGAGTCCCAGACGGGACAAAACTTTGTGTGACCCGTAAATAGTTGTTCCGAGTGTGGATGTTCTATGTGTCAGTTTTTAAATGTTTGTACAGTCCCATGCGACACAGGATTTATTCCTATACCGGGAGATATCTTTGAAAAAAATTATGTTGGAGATGTCTAGGATTCGATTTCTGAGCTGGGCAAATTGTTAGTGTATTGTATATTCTTAGTAGCTTAGTAGTAGTTAGCATGGATTCTGGAAAAAGGTTCGGCGGCATTTATATATGTATATCTCCCTCCATTTTATAGGGCTTTTATAAGCAGCTGATGAAATGTGTATGTAATACAAGTCAGAACTGCCGATACAAGTGAAAACTAAGTAACTAGCGTGCGGTGACGATGACGCGAGTTTCACGCTTTTTGTTCACCCAAAAAGTGTTCAACGCGCCTAAAGAAGGTTTCACTTAAAAGACGTGACGTGTGTTCGAACTCTGTCCCTCTGCGTGTCAGATCTTACGACTAAGCTATCGTTGGAAATTCATGGAATAGATCCTGTGTCGCGGCGGACTTGACAAACATTCAAACGATGTACACAGAGAACACCCAATCTCAGAACCATCAATAAGTAATCACACCAATTTTTGTTACGCATGGGATTCGAACCTTTAACATTCGGCGTATTGGCAGTGGCGAGACGACCAATTAAACCACTATGCCATTTGTGTGTGTGTGTGTGTGTGTGTGTGTGTCTGTGCAAGTTTTACATTGCAATGTGACGCTTTCTAATAATACTGATAGGCATTCAATTTTCAAATTCAATTCATTAGTCGGCCTCGATGCCACGCCTGAGGTCGCGGATTCGATTCCCGCACAAGTCAAACATCTGGGTGTTTCTATGTATAATATGTAGGTATTTACAAAAAAAAATTGTATATATGTATGTTTATCCATTGTCTAGTACCCATAGTACAAGCCTTGCTTAGTTTGGGCTAGATGGTGTTGTGTGTTTGTGGTAGAATATTATTATTATTATTATTCTAACAGAACATCGAGCCTTCGCCGTTTTTAGATTGTCGAACTGAACAACGATCATACAACCGAACATCCATCGATACGAACATTTTCACGATCATTCTAGCGAAAGATGTAATTTCGAAGAAAATTTACTGTCCTTTCGCTAGAATGCTACCTAAAACGCTCGCGTTGATTTTTCTGAAATGTTCTTTAGAATGCTCTTACAAATAAATGCTCAAGTCTATCAGCACCTTAACGTGACCCATCTATTTTTAACGTTTTTGACATCAATACAGTACATTGAACTTTAGCATGACGAAATACTAACAAGAAATGTATTGTAACATGATTTACGAGTCTAAGAGCGCGAATAAAAACATGTGAATACCTATTTAAATTGAAATGGACGTTATAAAATGGTGGTGTATTAAATTTTGTTGAATAGTAATACTCAATACTCAATGCAATAGTCGCTCACCAGTGAAATCCTCGTTATAACCAAAATTTTACAGGATCATAGATATAGATTTTTTGTTTTATTATAAACATGCTTTTGCGCGCAGTTCCGCCCACGTAGTACCTACGTCAATAAATAATAGCTTATGTCCTGCCCTCAGCGATGTCAAACCCTGGGAAGGGAAGTGACAATCAAAACCTGGGTTTTGAACTATCTCAGCAGCAAATTTCGTACCAACCGGTTAAGTGGTTTAGCTGTCAGAAGGTAACAGACAGAGTTACTTTCGAATTTATTATATTATTAAGTAATACAGTATGGATTTACGAATACAATTTGTGAAAGTCTCTGAGTTTAAAATTCTGTTAGACACATAGACAGTGCTTTGTGCAATCAAATTGAACTCAGTCAGTCTAAAATTACTATTTCGACGCACATCAAAGAGATTATCAAAGACGGCAAATAGGCAAATACGCAACTAAACTATCCACACGATGGTCAGCGTTGGCGGCAAATCATGTCAATTTCAAATGCGCGCTCTGTCAACGGGATATACCGGACCGTCGCGTTGTCTTGAAAATTTTTGTGCGTGCTCAACATCCAACAGCGCCTTGCTCTCCATGGTCTTTTTACAACCTTGTATTTTTTAATACAAAGCATATAATAATAGCATGCGTTTCAATAATAAAATCCTGCTGCAAGTTTGAAGACCATACTGTTGGTAAATAATTGCCTCTGCTCATTCAAAATGTTTGTGTTTTTGTTATTTGACGCCTTATTTGGCTCCATGTGTAGACGGTCATAGTTGCCAATATCTGTATGTTTGCCTATTTGTCAAATATTCGCCCAAGTACAGCAAACACCCAATACCAAATACAAACAGCCATGTGAAGTGCCACCTTTATACCTAAATTCAATACTGCTACAGTTCTTTTTTTAATGACATAAAGTGCACGAGGGTTTCCCATGTAGGTAATAAATTAACATAACATTAATTGAGTTTAATCTACTGTAGTACAGACTGAGGTACTGTCCTGGCTCTTGTATACTGTAATATTTATTTATTATAGTTTATGAACAGCAAATGTTTACAGATCGACATCAAATAAACCACAAAGAAAGTATGACTTGAAAGGATTAAAATGTTTAGGTTTAGTTTGTATTTAGTCATGGTAAATGTTTATGTCAGACCGTACGGACTTAGATAATGTATTAAATACTCGATTAACATAGGCACACACAGCGACGCTTCAACCTAGACTGTTTCGACTTTGAACTATTAGAAGTTGAACGCTGCGAATCGTGCGAGAGAGTGTGTTATATTTTTGTTACGCTCTATCCTTACCATTACATCGACACCACTATGCACTGTCCCTTTCCGACAATTCTCTATTTTGCATGTAGCGTAATTATGCGTATATAGGGTGTCTAACTTGATGTGTAGCCGTGTGTACTTCATTACATACATAGGTTCACGCCTACAACCCGAAGGAACAGGCAAAGTGGTATAATACCCACATTTCGCTAAGTTATTATAATAATAATAATAATAATTTTAGGTCTCATGAAATACGGAGGCTATTCTGCCCACGGCACATTGCCAGACTCCGAGTTGCTACTAAGAACAGCATTGCTCGACCCAGGAATCGAACTCGAGAGCTCGTGCAAACGGATTCACTGCCACTGTACTACGAAGGCATTCATTTCAAATCTGTATTTCTACCTAGTTACTCTCAGAGCTATAAATATATAAAACATATAAAACGCTCTCAAACACTCCGCAACGTGCAACGGTTCGGTGCGTAATTTTAACTACAAAATACAGTACATAAAACGATAGTGTTTTATAATGAACAGCTATTGCTATCAAATTTGTTGTAACTACATCATATTTATAGGCGTGAGGCTGTTTGTTTGAGATATCTATGCTAATATTATAAAGCTGAAGAGTTTGTTCGTTTGGTTGAACGCGCAAATCTCAGGAACTACTGGTCCGAATTGAAAATTTCTTTTAGTGTTGGATAGTTCATTTATCGAGGAAGGCTATAGGCTATATAACATCACGCTACGACCAACAGGAGCGGAGCATCGATGAAAAATGTTGCAAAATTGGTGAAATTAATCTTATGTTGCGCAGACGAAGTTGCGCAGATCAGATCCTACTGCTGAGCTCGGGTGTCTTCTTGGAGTTAGAGAGAAGGGTTAGGCTATAGTCTACCACGCTGGCCCAATACAGGTTGGCAGACTTCACATATCTTGAAGAAAATTATAAAGAACTCTGGAGACATGCCGCTTTTTTCATGATCCTACCTTCACTGGAGCGAGCGATAATTAGTTATTTAATACGTACAACCTTCGAAAAGTCAAAAGCAGTAAAGCGGTATAAAAGTCAGAGTTACGGACCTGGGGGAGCAGCGATAGCTCAGTGGGAAGAGCAACAGACTGCAATGCAGAGGATCTCGGATTCGAACCCACGTCGCGCACCCCTGACTTTCGGAAATTATGTCTGTCCCGGCTGCCATGAACATCTATGTCAGTCGTTATTGGGGAAGTCGACACAAAAGATCCCACTGGGTCGAAGTGTCGCCGGTCTGTACTGACTGGCCCCCACACAAGATAAGATAAGATACGTAGGTACCATGGGACCGAACTCGAGATATACGCGTTGTAATCCAACTTTCTACCACTATAGCCTAGTAAGAGACAATTAGACTGCCATGCGGATATCTCGAGACCGATCCTAAGGCACGCACCTCCAACTTTTATACTGCTTATTTCTTTCTTTTAATTTGGATTGTTAAGTCTTCACACACAAATTTTCCCGTGTGATCCCGAATGAGCGAACCACAACACTCGACCACAACTGTAATTGACTGCAAGGATGGCGGTCAATTTCAGTTGATTAAATTAAATCCAGTATAGTATAAAAAGTAGTATCTAATATAAGGAAGGAAATTAATATCTTACCCTGTACAAGTCTTCGCCTCCTTTGGATCGCAGGTATCGAAGAAGTGCGGCCTCGGGGAGCCAACTATAAGCTTCAAGCACTGCACTATTATGAGGTTGACCAGCAACCCGTATAAGTATTCTTTGTACCAACATAAGGCTTGCTGCTTCGGCTTAATTGATTTGTCGCTGTGATACTTTCTTTCTACGATTAACATCTGAAAAAAGAAGAAGAAAGATTTGAATTCTACTGAAAAAGGAGAAGTAAGTGAGATCGGTGGGATCTTGGTTGCCTTTGCGGTTTCTGTCAATTTTTACTGGGTTTTTCTGCTGACTTGATAGTAAATAACCACCTACTTAGGTAAAGTTTCTGTCAAACAATAATTTGGCTTACCTACTAAAATTGCGTAGGAATTCGAACCTAGGAACCTAACCTTATCTTGTATCTAAAGTCAATCTTTATATATACATATAAATCTTCTGTGCATCTTTGTAATTAAACTCTTCCTAAACGACTGGACCGATTTTGAAGAAATTTTTTGGGAGTTTTCCAATGGATTCGAGAATGGTTTAGATTTGATTATTTTTTTCGTGTTTACAGGACAACGTCTGCCGGGATAGCTAGTGTAATTATATTATACTTGGTTAATCAATATATTTCTTCTTTAAAAAGACAACTTCTGTACTCAGATATAATCCAGTGTCGGGTTGAACATTACAAACATTCAAACAACGGACATAAAGACTCGGAACAACCATTTGTAGATCTATTTTACCCTGTGGGATTCGAACCGGTGACCGGGCGACCACTTTAGCCACTACGTCATTCGGGCAGTCATCCATTGGGATTTTCCTGCTGTGAACTTCTTTATAAGAAGCAACATGTACTTGAGTAATGTTCTCATCTACCTGGTAAACTAGAACTAGGCTCCGCTCCTTATTGACTTCAAACATAGATTATCTTCTATCTAAAGACCATATAATTTTCTGAGTTAATCAATGTTATTAGATTATACAGTTTTAATTAACTATAAATAAATAGCTGGTGAAAAATAGGTATACCTTTGAAAACCTCTGCGTATTGAACCATTTAGGGTAGTTGCCTCACAATGTTTTATTTAAGTGGAACATCAAAATAAATTATGATATCTACTCAAAAGTAATAAGATACAAGAGTTGCAAATATTCTTATAGTAGGGGTAAATGTCAAAAGGCAAAAAAAGGGTACACGATATAAACTGTGACGTATCCGCTATCTAAATGCAGCTGTCCGAGGGAGATAGCAACTACAACACAACTCTTCTTATATCCAAATTTAAAATATTAATTACTTTATTATTTTGCTACCAATTTTAATAAAGTTTGCACAAAAAGACTTCTTGAGATTGCTATTTGCTCTTGAACGCAAAATAATGTTTAAAATCAAACATTGCTGTTACCCTAAATAAATATATAAACGTAAGGGTTCTCACAATATGTGTTTCATAACGAAAATGTAACTCTTCGACGCCTTGACTTCTAGTGACGTCATCAAAACATCTCGGGAATGGACTGAACAATACATCATAAATTCTAGAACTCGTACTCACGGTCTGAATATAAATTAATAACATAATCATACCGATTATATTATAAATATATATTCCAAACGTTCATTGCAGATAAAATTTATAATTGATCTAACTCAGCAACATTAGTTTCAATCCCAAAAAAGGTACAAACAAGTTGGTAAGAAATCGAATTCTCTTCTTTAGCTTGGAATTTAACTCAAACTGAGATAGCCTGAAAGCGTTGCTCCCGTTAGCTGTCCCCTCGGACTATTAGAATAAAAGGAACAAAGATAGCACTTCTGTTTGTAGATTATAAATTCTTCTGTGCAGGTAGCCAGTCTCCGTCAAGATTACTCACCCTGACCAAAATGCGGTCTTAAAGATCTTAGGCATCGATCAAATATACCATTAGTATATTTGATCGATGATCTTAGGTATGCTGGTAGGCTTTGGTACCAGCACATACCAGGCAAAACGCAGTAACAGAGTTGCTACTCTTACTCTTCTGTAATAGGGTGTTCTTTCACCGAACAAGCCGACTCATTTATAACCTCACCAAACAGATGGCAAAACCATCTTCTTCCACCTACATAAATATTACTCTCACCTCCAGTGGTATAAAATAATGTAACAGGGATTTGATCTTACCACTGCTAATGGAAGCAGGACTGTGGTGGCCAGTAACTGCTTCCAAGTTATAGTGTCGCCAGTGAAGGGGTGCGACAGCGCCGGGTCGTTGCATGTGAAGCCGAGCTGACCGGCCGGCAGCACCCGCAGTTCCACTATGAGGAATAGTAGAAGACCTAGAATGAAAACAGAGATATTTATTCTTTAAGTAATGTAAGGAGGCAAAAATCTCTTATAAAAATTATAAAAGACTGGCCTTTGGCCGCGGCTTTGCTCGGGAACTTACTAGTAGTGTAGTACTATTTTGGATAAAAGGTAGCCTATCTCCTTATTTGAACACCTGGCAACGTGATGATGATGGCTCCATTAGTTAAGGCATGAAACCGTAACAATGAAACGAATTCACATTCGTATTTATAATATAAGTTATAAATTCGAAAATTCAAAATTCGTCACTTTGCAATGCAACGGAATAGATAATTAAATCTACTAGCAATTAAAAAGAGTGGCCATGAGTTTCTTGCCCGTTCTCATGAGCCCTACACCCTTGCTTTGCTGAACGTAGCAGTAAATGTAAATTCACAGAAAAAAAATAATGTGACTTTGACATTCATAAGTGTTACCTTGTTACCTAACTTGAATAAATTTATTTTTGATTTACTTTCTTTCCAAAAACCCTGAGTGTTCCTTGGATTTTACGATAACCAGCAATCATCAGAAGACTCTTAATGGTCCTTGAATCATTTTATAGTTAGTAGATAATTATAAAAGAAAACACGAGTAATGAACAACACCATTGCGCCATAAGAGTCAACATCTAACTATACAAAATTATAATTATAATTTTTATAGTTGTAACTACATTATGTATACTTATATAAATGCGTCACAGCTTAGCGAATGATGTATATAATAGGAAGCGAATATAATTTATGCGACCTTTGTTATTGCAATAAGTACTTACATGCCTGTACCAATAACTACCAACGTGTATGTCTGACATATGTACACACATCAAAAAAATCTGCGTTCACAAATTTAATACAAAATGACTCCTCCACTGGCTTGAACGCATGCGGCAATCCTCCTGGGCATGCTGTAGATCAAGTTGTCAAATAGTTCAAATCAAATCCATTTATTGTAGGCATAGGTAAAGAAAAAGGTGTACATATAAGAACATAGGTTCCAGTATGTCCTGCGGTTAAACATACAACATTTATAAATTCAAACAAAGAAATGACGAAAATCTTGCTTATTTTATATAACTAACAAGGTCAGTACCTAATTAGTGGTGTCATTAAGGAAATCTTGGATCATGTAATATACTTTTCAATCAACCAGTTATGTAAATTGCTTTTAAATATTATTAGTTCTGGAATGTTCATTATCTGAGTTGGTACTTTATTATATATCTTTGATGCTATACCGAAGAAACTTTTATCAAATAGAACAGTTTTATGAGGCACAGTAAATCTTTTGGATCTTTCTCTTTGACTTGAGCTCGCTAAATAAAGATTTATTTGTTTTCACAAAAACGACAACTTCATATATATAAATTGAAGCAAATGTCAACATTTTAAATTTCTTAAAATACGGTTTGCAAGACTCAGGTGCAAATATATTTGCTATAGCACGTATACATTTTTTCTGAGCTTTAAATACTATGTAGTTCTTTGTTACTAGCATTGCCCCAGTATAATATAATGTCATACTTCAATGAAGAAGATATGTAAGCATGATGTCGGCCTCGATGGCGTAGTGGTTAGTGTAACCGACTGCCACGCCTGAGGTCGTGGGTTCGATTCCCGCACAAGTCAAACATCTGTGTGCATGAACATGCATGTTTGTCTTGTTCTGGGTGTTTCTATGTATAATATGTATGTATTTACAAAAAAAAATGGTATATATGTATGTTTGTCCATTGTCTAGTACCCATAGTACAAGCTCTGCTTAGTTTGGGCTAGATGGTGTTGTGTGTATGTGGTAGAATATTATATTATTATATTATATGCTATGCAGTTAGTACTGCTGATTGGTCAACAACTTTTGTTAACTTATAGAGTGCATATTAATACTGATTTAATTTATTGCAAACTAAATTAATGTGCGTTTGCCATATCATATCGCTGTCTATTCAGAGGCCTAAAATTAATTCAATTTACATTTTCAATATTTGTATCATTACAGTTTAATTTAAGAGGTTTCTGTAAATGTATTGTATATGAAACTTATTTTGTTTTATTTAAGTTTATAACTTAGTTATTAATGGTTAAAACCTCTACAGGGTAGTAACGACGCAGGTTTGAGAAACGGAGACTCTGGCAGCGATTTGCCTTGTAGAATATCCTTCTTCACGCAGTAACACTGTTCTTGCTTACAAGACTTCAGACAGTCCACCTGGCATTTTATAAATGAACAATTTTGGAGAAATTGGTTAAAATAGCGTTCAGGCAGAAACAAGAATGAGGATAATTTATTATTCACCTCGTAAAAAAACAAAAGATTTTATATTTTCTACATTTAAATGAAGTGTTTTTAAATATTAAAGCAATAAATAATGCATTCATTATTTATATTTTGACACGAGAAAAATATCGCAACTTTTCCAAGTGAACGCGAACTTTTTTTGATGTGTGTATATATATATCTATACATGCTGGCGATATGTACAATACATTGCATTGTATCGATCGCATGCCTTGGGATCCCACTCGAGACCTCCGCGTAGCAATCCAACAGCCTCCCACTATATTCTTCAATCTAAATTAAAAAGTAGTCACTAGTTATACTAGAACATAAAATAATATCCTCCAAGCCGAATTTCGGCCACGCGCGGCCAATCTTAACGGAGACTGGCCAACTACGCAGGAGATATTATAATGCACAAGTGTGTGCGAAAACACAAGTGCACTCTCTGTTCCTTAACTCTCATGATGCGATGGGACGGTAATCCGACACGACCGGAGAGGGACCAACGGTTTTACGTGCTTTCCAAGGCACGGGGGTTGTCTTACACTGCCATCTTCCTAACTTCGGGCTGCTATTGAGATTTCTAGACTGAAAAACCCAATAACTTTTTGTTAGCCTGACCCGGGATGCGAACCAGACACCTCACGCTGCGCCACGCTGACACAGTCACTAGCACATAAAGCATAATAGTAGCACATAAAACTCTACTGACCTAAGTCAACAGTGTTGTATCATCGTTAAATCTTTACACTTAGTCACTGCTTCTTATGTAGTCATCAGATTGCATAAGACGCGTCATCTCAATACAGGATTAACAGTTACATATTCTGCTAGGTATATAAAAGGTTTATGGAAAACCAGCCGTCGTCATTTATATGGTGACGGCAAAAATGAGTAAGATCGACCGGGAAATTATAGTCCCCTTACAGAGCAAGAGGAATAACTATGTTATATTTTATGGTCCCTTTTCTCTCTTTTAAAAAGACTTCTTTAGTACTAGAAATAATTCCTGGTCGCGGGGGACTTTATAAACATTCAAACAACGGACACAAAGAATACCCAGACTCAGAACAACTACTTGTGGATGACACAAATTGTTGTGCGGTATAGGAATCAAACCCACAGCACTTGGCGACAGTGGTGAACCGACCACTTAAGCAACCACGCCATCAGCGCAGTCAGTTGTATTATAAAAATTAGAATAAAGTTTATTATTATTAATTACACTGTTATCATGTTTTGCTCGGTAATAATTCAGAAGATACACATATCTTGTCTCAATTTTAGATACATCTACTATTACAAGCATCTATAGACTACAATAATCGTAACTCAGAATGTCACCCTAGTCTTCTTTGATGATAATGAGTAACCACCAGCGTACTCTATAAACTCTACATACTCCACTTTCTTTTTTACCTCACACCTCCCACGTTTTCTGTAGCTTGCCGAATTATTCTCAAAAGGCTTCTCTAGGTCAAAAGTATTATTTAAATTATCATAATGTCATCCTAATGACCTTTACTAAAAATCATAAGCCTCTCTCAAAAATTTCCACAGCAATCTATGTTGTGATGTTTGCATCCAGCGGCACCCATCTTCTCCCTAGCCTTTATTATTCCCAAGTTACTTGGGACGGCTTTTCTAGTCTAACCGGATTTGACTGGATATCAGTTTTTACCCGGAGCGGCTGCCACCTGACCGCCGCAACCCGAAGGCTAACGATACCCTAGGGCTCCATCCAGCGGCACCCTATTACTTTTATATGTCAGCAAAAGAGTAAATTTTGACCCTAATGATAAGCAGTTCCAAAAGGTTTAGCATGCAAGGCATGACTCGCATGAGTCGCATGTCTTTCAAAATAAGGAGTCGTTGTGTATTTTTACATTGGACAAGATGCTTTTGGTACCCTGCTGACTAGTGCTGACAACACAGCATCTCCCTAAGTGGCTTGGACACCGTACTTACTAAAAGAACACACCATAAGTTTGATTGGGTTCGATCTTTGACCTGTGTGTTTGACCTGTGGTATTTCCCGGGTCGGGCTGTTCTAGTTTCAACGAAATCCCAGGATTTATGCGAGTATACCGTTGTGGCCCACCTCTTTTACACCGGTGATGACGGGTTTATACTTTGCAGGCCTTAACACTACTCTATTGCCATTGCTACACTTTTTTGTTGTTATAACGAGTAAGTCACTCCGGATGTTTGCATTAGAATTTAAGATACCTATCAGTTCATTAGACATAGTTCCTGTGTCAGAAAAGATTTTCAAACATTAAATTTTAGAAGGATCCTAGTTTATGTAAAAATTACATTACAAATTAACACAGAGATAGCAGTAGTAAATTAAATCTCAAAATTAGTTTGCTCTAGTGTATTTATACAAGTGGTAAACAGAGAAATACGTTTGTATGAACTAAACGCTGTCTGCATTTCCTCTTAAACCTTTGCACCTTTCATACAAGTCACAGTATCTATATCTATCCCGTACGTTTCCATCCATTCAACCAATGTCATATTACCTAACAACATGACCTTTGCCCTGAACTATATTGCGAGATACTCATTCGCTAATTTTACATTGAAAAAAGTGTCTTAGTTTCATCAAAAGTCTCAGATATCATTCAATCACGCGTGATGTAGTACTGATTTGGATAAAACTAGGCATATATAATGCCATGGGTTAAAACATAGGATAATATTTTATCCTAGTATGTGTCCTAATGGGACTCGCGTGGTTTAAAATGCGAAAGTAACTGTGTGATCAAGAGAATTAACGTAATAAGTACGTTCATTCTTTTCAACGAAACAACCGGTCAAGTACGTATCTGACTGGCGTTCCAAGAGTTTTGTACTTTGGAATATATATTCTACCACATACACACAACACTATCTAGCCCAAACTAAGCAGAGCTTGTACTATGGGTACTAGACAATGGATAAACATACATATATACTTTTTTTGTAAATACATACATATACATAGAAACACCCAGACCAAGACAAACATCCATGTTCATGCACACAAATAAGTATTTGTCTTGTGCGGGAATCGAACCCGGTTAGTGTAACCGAGGCGACCTCAGGCGTGGCAGTCGGTTACACTAACCACTACGCCATCGAGGCCGAAGAAAACTTAAAGAAAGATTTTTCTTACTATGTGATATAAAATAAATCATATTATTTTTTATAGTTGGCAAATGAAACCTCTTTTTTTCATTTGCTATAAGGTTGGCAAAGCATATAGACACAATCGCGGCTCAATTCAAAATGCATTGTAGCCTTACGGTAGCTAAGGCGGCTCAGGAATATCCGCGACTTTAGTATACCATTATGCTCCTATTTCATAATTTAAGTAACTACTGATACAGTTCTTTTTCCAATGACATCAAGAAAAATGTGCGAGTATTTCCTCGTTTCGACTGAACTGAGCATATTCTATTTTTACCATTTTGGTAGGTACAGAACTCTCACAAAGTACACTCTCGTGTCATTTAACCTTGCACTCTAGCATCTATAACTATCCAGTGAGTAGTGATTGTGATAAATGTGACATTAGCTGATATCATTCGTAGATAAAGCTTGAAGTAACATTATCACGATGAACATACAAAATAATGATTCCATCCTCATATTTATTTTCTTACTAGCTTTGGCCAGCGGCTATACTCGCGAATAATACGTTTTTTTCTGGATGAAAAGTAGTCTATGTAGTTATGTACATACTGAACCCCTGATAACGTGTATTAGTATATATTAGTCGGCCTCGGTGGCGTAGTGGGTAGTGTAACCGACTGCCACGCCTGAGGTCGCGGGTTCGATTCCCGCTCAAGTCAAACATTTGTGTGCATGAACATGGATGTTTGTCTTGGTCTGGGTGTTTCTATGTATAATATGTATGTATTTACAAAAAAAAAAAGTATATATGTATGTTTATCCATTGTCTCAAGTACAAGCTCTGCTTAGTTTGGGCTAGATGGTGATGTGTGTATGTAGTAGAATATTATTATATTATGTATGCGAAGTTTCATGATGATCGGTCAAACAGTTAAGGCGTGAAAACAAAGAAGCAAACAACCTCAAATTCGCATTTATAATATTAGTAAGGACATTATAAAAGCGAAAGCATAAGCTGCTGTTTGTTATGAGATCACAACTAAAACTATTTGCGTTTCAATTTAACAGATGCTACGTTGTTTGTTTACATTTTCAATAAATTATGTCGTAATTTCATTAAAGAATTATACATTGTATAGTGTGTTCACCGACGATATGCATTAAATATTTCAAGTTTCTCACAAATAAGATGTGGACGTAGTTTATCATGATAGTCTAGATTTTGCTTAAAATCTTTATATACGACTGAGTACTTAAGTTAATATATTTTGCGGCTTTTCGGTCGTGTCGGACTGGCTTATTGGTATTGTTTGCAAAATGCATATCACATTATAGTATGAGCCAAGTTTGTGGTTGCGGGCGGGTATACTATTGCGATACGCCATATAAACCTACTTATATGTACCGGGCTTTACCAAGAGTTTAATGTTTTTAATTGTTTGTTTAAATTTGCCATAAACTCCTGTCTGTATCTGATGCTGTATCCCTAAAGCAATACATAAGTAGTTTCCCGAAAGAATAGGTCGAGGTATATTAAAACCACATTTCGCAGTTATGCTTTAATGCCATAGGGAATGAGCCTATTAACAGTTTTGGACTCCGTGCTGTTACTGAGAAATCCTTAACAGATAAACCTAATAACGTTTATCGTTCGGTTGCCAAGCTAGGCAAAAGCCTGACTCGGGAATCCAGCCCAAGACGTTATGCTTAGCAGTCATATTTAATATCGTTGCACCAGTGGCAATCTGAGGGCACCATCTATCAGCCTTCAGAATAAGAGCTAGATACATTGGGTTAGATTTTACGTTGTTGTCTTAATTTAATCAGACTAGGAAACGACCCACCAATGGTAAATAAGTGATAATTGCCGCTCATAGACTTTAATTAGCATTGTCAGGAGTCATGGGCTTGTCTGTATCTGAATACACAGACAGGCCGATGACTACTGTGATAAATGTCGAGCTAGACATAACCAGACTCCGTACTGCAGCAAACATAAAATCACTTGCGCAATCTGAGGATCTAATCTATATCTAATTTTCTCACGATCCGCCGCAAACCTATACGGATCCAACAAAGCAGTCGAGGAAACTCTTATAGTAGTATTAAAAAAAATTGTAATAGTACATCAAGCTCCAACGAAGCATTCAAAGAAATAATCAATCGTATATTTTAAATAAAATAATAGGTCAATATATTTTTCACATTGACGTTGGTACCAAAATCGATGACACCATTTTTTGTATCACTATGTGCTAAGGTACTATCTAATATATATTATAAATGCCAAAGTGAGTTTGTTTGTTTGTTTGTTACGTTTTCACGCCTTAACTACTCGACTGTCATCTTGAAATTTTGCATACACTGTGATAGGGATATAGAAAAGGACATAGGGTACCTCTCATATAGAAAAAGTACAGTTCTTGAGGGATAGAAATGTATTGAAAAAATCTACATAAACGCATACAAGCCGAGGTCAAAATCTAGTGCTTAATAAACTCAGGATAGCACACTGAGATAGCGACGGGTCGTTGACGGTTATTTCGTTAACGTAACGTTAACGTTGAATTACGTTCGTCAACTAGTCGATCAACTAGTTAAATTTGTCAACGAGATAACGTGCTACTAATGTCCACTTGTAACGTAAACCGTTAATTAATTGAACGTTTTTTATTTTACCTGATATTTTATTGTTTATTTATAAACAATTTGATTAAATGTAGTAATGAAAAACGTTTGATTGATGCTTGTACTTAGATGAACTTCCCTTCACACTTTTTCTTCGGGCTTAGGAATGACTAAATACGCCATCGATTTCTTTAAAAAAATATGTATTTCAAAAATAAGTCTTGCCTACGTAACTTAGTGTTCAAATTCGACCGTCGCTTGCAATGTATGATGTTATTTTCAACGTAAGTATCGAGTTAAATTCATTAATGTCGTTGACGAATTCAACTAGTTGATTCATAAACAGTTAACGTTGATACGTTGACAGCAGATCTACGGTTGATTCAACTAGTTCGTTGATTTAACGCCCATCGCTACACTGAGAAGAGGCTCGTGCCCAGCAGTACCACTCCTATATTTTTAATCTTAAATCTTGGTCCTTGTGCATACTCTTACATCAACTAACAAATCATTGCCATCATCAATCATCTAATAACATATTTCATTAAATTTTTTATTCCTCATTATATATACCAAAATGCAAATCAATGTGTTCAGTGCTTTTTTTGTGTCTGAGTTGCCAGCAGACCAAAGGTTATTGACCCAAACTGCATGGAACTCGTTTTAAGACTGACAAGTTTATATGTATACATTATTTAATTTGTTACAAGACAATGCAGTTATTGTCTGCAAATTAAAATAAAAAGACAAGGTTTTTTAATCAATGTACCTAGGTATATGTTCAAAATATTCACACACATATTAGAGAAATCTCAAGAGTGACCATGCTGGTAAAACTTTAACTATTTGAAAGATCCATTTTATTTCATTTTAAAAAATACAATTATTCTCAAATCTTTAAGTATTTATTTTAAAATTCAAACAGCAGACACAAAGAATATCTCAATTCGGAACATCTATTTATAGATAACATAAAAGGTTTTGCCCTATGTCAAGATTCACACTCTCCGCTTGGCTAGGCAACCAATCAAAACTACTTCTCTGTGTAGTCAACATTATTCCAAATGGACATGAGGTGCCACTTTTATAAAACCCAATAAGTATTGTGTGGAGATAAGAAAGGGATGATAGTCATGCGAATTAACATAATCATATAACTACATACATATGCAAATTCATTACTTTTACATTTTACAACCATATTTGAATATAATTTTAATTTGCATGTTTTGACATACTTTATGTCCCTTTCTATTTAACTTTTCTCTTATGACTAGGGTGTTGTATCAAATATAAAAACTTCATTCATTAAAACCAGTACCTAAAGTACACATACATAGGTTGTGATATGTAAGGAGTATCTACTTGCACCAAGCTGGAATAAATACTTACATAGCACATAATCTTACACCTAAGAGGCATAGGTGTATTACTCTCTCATTTCGCTAGTAACGCTTTTAGGTGCTGCATAAGCTGTCTACCAGACACAGCTTCAGGCTGTATGCTGCTACTCAGATATATTTTATTACCTCAATGAGTCATTTGGCAAGAGCATTAGGCCTAGGTCACAGGTATAGATAATTATTACAAAGAATAAAATACATATTATTAGATATCTATAATGACATGTTGAGTAATAAAGAAAATCGTAATGTTAGTCTGTGTATTAATCAATGATTGTGAAATTCCAAGTCTAGCCATGATGAGCTAATAATATAGGCCTGTGTTTAGACCTCGGTCTGATCATACTTAGCACTAGTGAACCGTACCTATAATAAATTGTAAATGTTTTTAATTATTATTCCCTGCTGTTTCTATAAAAACATGTAAAACAATAATAGTAATCAAACACAGGTACGATTTACAACCGAATACTTAATTAAATTCCAATGATAAATATGATTACATAATTAAATTAATGTTTGTTTAAATTATACTTGGCTATTATTATGTATAATGAAAGATAAACATACATTACACACCATACCATATAAAAATAGATTTGTAACTTTACATGATATTAAAAAATAAAAACGTACCTCTATGCCATCGGTTTGTTTTAGACCACACTAACTTAACTTTTTCCATCATTTTCACTTTACACACGTCTCACTTGAATCACAAGGCAAACAACTGAACAATAACACTTTTCCTTAGAATTGCCGCTACTTAAACCGTTATATTATGAGTCAGTTACTAATTTCACGAAATAATTAGCGCAACTTTTATTACATTCACACGCCCGACTTAAATCGAACATACACGCTGTTTATTTGATAACTAATTACGTTCTACTTAAATTGCTGTTATTTTAGCTTTTAGCTTGAATATTCTACAGGCGGCTTTATTGTTTCTATGTTGTTTTTTCGCTTTAAATGCCGATAAGACTTTCGCACTATTTACACGACATCACTGGGTTAAATTAGCCATAGTACAATCTACAAAAAGGAAAATAGGAAAATCCGACAAGAGTTCTCACAGTTCAGAAATAAACGTTTAGCTTTAAGAATATCAAATAAATTTTATAAGAGATGAATGCAAGTAATTCATTCATCCGTCCGTTTATTTGGAAGTAATATATTTAGATTTAGATAATAACAAACTTCCAAATAAAAATCAATACGTAAATACATATTGTAGTTTATAAAATTTCATAATGGATCTTTAGTTACTAAACGTAGCTGTCATAAACTGACAGCAGATATTAAGTAAACATTTTAAGTCTTTCCAATAGATGGCGTTCTAAATGCAAACACATCATAGAAAGAGAAAATCATCCTTCTAAGAGAATAATAAAGTTGTCGCTAGATGGCAGTAACTTAAAAAGTATTGAATATAGTTCCGAATTAAAACAAATAATAATCCCGAATTAAAATAATACGCGTACTTATCTAGTTTTGTGTCAGGAGCTATGAAATCTGACGTTAAACCTTCTGCAGATGCTTACAGCTTACTCAGATTTGCGGCTCCGATTCCTTAAGCCATCGAAATCGCCAAAGCAAATTTCTTAGGATATCGCACACCATACCCAATGTAAGACATCCTAACTAATCCTAATCTTAACTAAAATTATAAATGCGAATGTAAATTTGTTTATAATGAAACTTCGCATATACACGTTGTCAGGGTTACAGAATATGACATAGGATACATTTTATTTAGAAAAAAGTACCTATCTACTTTTACTAACCTGATCTAACGCGAGCGAAACCGGGGTCGAAATCTAGTAGGCTATGTATTTGTTATTTTAAAAGGCTTCTACGATATGGGCATCTTTGTTTACCACCTGTTATAGGAGAGTAGGATGACATTAAGGGCCAATTTCACCACTATCAAGTAAAAGTTATACGACAGATAAATCGTTTGCTCATGTCTCACTCTTGTGATGGCGAGACTTTTATCTTATAGATAAATTCTATTTGGATGGAATAATATCGGTAGGTTCCAGACCACTGCCTGAATCTCACTAGGTTCTCATATACCTATCTTTGGTTTTACTAAACCAGGATGAAATATAGCTATATGTTGCTAAAGTGTGCCTACAATTTGAAAACCACAGTTCAGTCGTTTATGCGTTATGTCACAATAAACAGACAGAGAAACATGAAATATGGTGTCTATTAGATATCCGCTTGATATCAAATAACGAATTTGTGATTTTCATTTATAATAAACTGTCAAATTTATTGTGCATAGTACATTATAACTTATAAGTTTATATGAGATGCAGCCGTTATAATAAAGCTCTATAAAACTAAATCAAGTATGCATTTCGATTGAACTTTGTTGCTTTTATATGTTTGCTGTCACAGACGGCGTAAAACATTATACACTAGATGTGCCCGCGGTTTCACCCGCGTTTATGATTACTGCGCCGTCCCCATGGGGCATTGCGTGATGTTATATAGCCTATAACCTACCCCGATATATAAGCTATCCAACAATAAAATAATTTTCAATTTGAACCAGTAGTTCGTGAGATTAGCATGTGAGCGAGATATTCGTCTACCTTTTGGCGATATACAGGCATTATGTCCGCGCCTATGTGGACCCAGACCCAAACGACTTTACATACACAAGTATTTAAGGTCTCAAAATAGCTGTCGAAATGTGAGCGAGTTACTTCTCTAACTATCCTTTTGGCGAAATACAGACATGATGTCTACGCCTAAGTGGACCTAGACCACAAAACGAACCTCAGTTGATGAGTGACGAGCCGGGAGCTATGCATATGTGCATAAGGTACCTTAGGCCAGCGATTTCTAAAGTATTTTTTTATTAAAGTTGAGGTGTATACAGTGAAGGTAATTATCGTGAGGAAACCTGCTTAGTTTTCCGACATATCTTCGAGAACATTGTCGAGAACGCTTGTTCTCGAAGATATGTGTAGTCTACTAACCCAGCGATTCCTAAAGTGGGTTCCGCGGAACCTAGATTCCTTTGAAAAGTCACAAGGATTCCACGAAATCATTTATTTTTGTCAGTTAAATAATACTAAATATTATTTTGAAATAGCGCAAAATATCTAAGGCGAAGTTAAGTTTTTGTTCTTATTTAAATTTTAGTGTATTTGATTTGTAATCATTTGATATGGGTAAACTGTTGATACATTATACATATTTACCATCCATGTACATTACTACACAGTTATGCAATAAATGTCTTTGTCTTTGTCTTTAAAAGATATTTGGTGACGGTTCCGTTATCTTAAAAGTTTAGGAACCTCTGTACTAACCTGTACTGAGCCAGCGCACTGGATTATGACCTAACCCTTCTCATACAGGGTAGAGGCCCGTTTCAACACGGAAGAGCTTGTTTCCGGGGCTGATATTATAATATATGTTATACACTATTTTATAAGAAAACAAGCCGGCCTATGGAGTTCGGTTGTCGACTTGATAGCCTGCCTACCAAGCCTACCAAACCTTTACTTTCCGTTCTAAGAGTGTCACGTTTGTTAGGCAAAACGTCTTTTTGGGATGAAAGGGAAGAAATAGGAGAATTAGATAAGTGAGCTTCCATTTTAACTCTTGCTCACTGGGTGAAATGCAATAACAATGTGTTAGCAAATTATACGGTACTCTTCCAACTAAGGTTACGATACGACATGGTTTGACAAGGTCGCAGGTTCAAGTTCTATTTCATGGATTGTGTTTTCCCTCTGTTATAATTTACTTTCTACCTTAACATGAAAAATGTTAATAAAATAAATCTAAATTTACAGCAATGTGTAAGAATCTTATGTCGGTTTCCTGTAAGAGAATGGTACTTTGTCGGGAGAACCAGCTTTGCGAAAATCTTAGAATAACATGTATACTGAATCCGCTTCGGTAGCAACCTCATGTACCTATAGCAAATGCAATCATATGCAACTGTTCTGCATGTGATGTACTGTCCTTATACCCGACTCGGAAAGATTTCTTTTCTGGCCGAAGCTAGACGTTTGTTGAAAAAATTTTAGTGCCGGCTTCGCATCTGAAACTGGGCTCGATATACGGCAAATGCCTTATCTTCTATGAGGATGAGCTTAAAATTGTATCTGGTAATATGTGGCTGAAATACACCTCTTACAAACTCTTCGTCGATATAAGCGAGAGAGTTCTAATTGTAGTACAAGTTAGAAGTAGAAAGATATATTGACAGATTGACTGCACGGATGACGTAGTGGTTTAAGTGGTTCGCCGCTACCACTGCACCAAGTGTTGTAGGTTCGAATCCCATACGGAGCAAAAATTTGTGTGGTTCACAATTGATTGTACCGAATCTGGAGGTTTTTTGTGTCCACTGCTTGAATGTTTGTATAATCCCCGCGACACAGGAATGATTTCTAGACAAGTAGAAAAAAGACGAAAATTAGAGTAAGTCTGGATGTGGACGGGTGTGTATGAATATAAAATATGAGGGAACAGAGAGCACACATGTGTTGGCGAGAAAGAAAATAATAAATATCGAGAAATTCGTGATAGCATATGGTGTATATTTTAATTCTTTTGAGTGATAAACTCACGACATTATTTCTTAGTCTTTATTCAAAATGTCCTGGTCTTACCACTTTGGGAACCGCACCCCTGTTCCTAACAAACAAGGAACAACAATAGCCAACTTGCCTGAGTAAAAAACGTTAACAATGTCTTATTTCCCTTTATAACCTTTACATAATAAGTTTTATAACGAACAATGGGCGATTGTTTACAATATGTTTTACTCTCAGAACATGCGTTGACGGCTGTAAACCTTACGTTCATGTTACGACTACTCGGCCAGACTACAATAGTACCAGTACTTGAGGTGTAATAGAGAAGAAAAATGCCTTAAAGAACGGTTACTATACGTAGGTATAGAAAATGCGAAAATGTTCTTGTTTTTGCAGGTTTTCTTTTTTGGAGATTTGATGGTTACTGCTCTGCACCCGTGGCTTGTAGCCTGTTGCTATATACCTACTACTATACCATAACCTTCCTCAAGAACTAGGCTATAAAATGGCCAAAAACGGACTGGTAGTTCCAATAGCTTCAGTAACGCAATAAACGTGTGACGATTAACAAACAACTATTTGTGGACGAATATGTGGTTTTCAAAATCTGGGTATTCTTTGTATCCTTTAAAATACTAACTTAATATTATAAATATGTAACTTTGTTTGTTTGTTTGTTTCTTACGATTTTACACATTATCTCCTCAACAGATCTTCATGAAATTTTATATGCATGTTGTTAGGGGTGCAGAGAAGGATATAAAGTTAAAACCTTTCATCCAGAAAAAAGCACCAACGTAACCTACATTTATACGAGCGAAGCAACTCGTGAAAACTAAGTATGTTTATAAAGTTTAAGGAAGTTTTAAATGAACAAAGAGAAAATAAAGAAAGATACAGGTTACGAGCCTATAGCCGTCTGCCGGGCACAGTTCTTTTACTAATAGAAAACACAATGATAGTGTTATTGCATTTTTCTGCCTGCTTGACCCTGCGACCAAACCAAATACAGTACAGAAGTCGCATTCCACTGCGACCACCCAATCACACAGACGCAAGTAGGTATATGTATGTCAAACACCACTTATTGTTACGTCAACAGACTGTCAATTAAAAAGTCGATAGTACCAGTAGAAAACAATGCAAACACAGCTGTTTCCTGTCAAACCTTCGAAGTAAAGCTCAATGTGGGGGCCGGACCTCTATTAGGTCCCGTCGCGTACCGGCGCCTTATCTTAATAGCCCTTTAGATCCTTAAGTGTTATCTAAATAAAAATCGTCGCGGTTCATTGTAATGAATACGTTAACCCCTTAAACCTCAATTGACTGGTTGATATTGTGGTGTCAAAATAGTTTGTAGTGAGGGTTTGATTCTTGGATAGGGTATTATAGTATTTCATAGACTGGATAAAGGTGCATATAAGAACACTTATGATTTATATTATTGATGTCTTTCAATTCAAACATGATCTTTATTTGTTCAATTCGTTTCTATAAAGGTATAAAATTATACATTTTGACGGCGTTTTGACTTGGAAAATGTGTTACATAAGGTGTAGTATCATATATTTAAAAATCCATCATTATTAATCAATTAAGTTATATTCTCGTTGTGTAACCTGTTTTTATGAAACCTGTTTTTGTGAAAATCAAAACAATTCAAAAATTAATTAACAGACGTTGAAATGCATCTCAAATGCTGTGATTAGCTGAATTAGCAACAGCAATACAAATCACTTGACATTAATTTAATTTTCACACGTCGTTAATAACTTTTCAGAGACCAATGTAAGTCTAGCCTGAAAACTACAGATAGTTAGATAACTCTGTATCTAGTTTAGCTCCCTAACTCACAAAAAATAATGAAAGACCATAAAACTAAATTTTAATCTCACAGGACAAAGGAGTTCAACGGTCATAGACAACACACGAAGCGTCAATAAACTTTTTTATTTACAACACCGTGTGTGGCCACGGCAAACTTTCAAAAGTCCAAGCCGGGATGTTGGCTAACCTCAACCACTTAATTTATAACCACTACAGATAATACACTCTACTTCGGATTATTAGTAATGAAGGCGAGTTTACCGAGACTTTTAGGTGATAAGAGCAGTTTTATGGCCGTTTCGCAATGTGATAAGTCACTACTCAGCTTGAAACTATCATTGCTTCATACTGTGATTATTTTTTTATAGTGAGATCCATGGAATAATGCACCAACGAGATGGATGTGGCTTTCTAAGTCATATACATGTATGGAAGATTGTGTCGTCAAAAATACATTAAGAAATAGCAAAATTGAAATCAAGTTGTTATAAATATGGTGGCAGCAATATTGTTTCATTGTTTTAATTTTTATGTTCAGCCAGCTTGCAAATTTGTAAGTGGTAAAAATGGACTTACCCATGTAAATGCAATTTGTAATGTGAGAAATAGAGATAATTTATAAATTATAAGAACAAATGAATATCCCACAGGAACGCGTGAGCGTTGTGTGCGTTGTTTGAATGTGTAATGAAGTTTTGGAGGTTGAAGATAGTGACGGGTATAGTAACACGTAGACTCCAGATTTCAGAATGTATACAGGGTGATTTTGAAATCGTGTAATTCCTTTTAACCACGCATTCTACTGGTGATATAGAATAACCCTGACCATATTTTTATTTAATTAGATTTATTTTTTTTGAAAAATTATTATTCCGGTTTTTTCGTGAAATGGTGTCAGATAGTCATATGTTAACCAACCGAGGCAATTTTAATTTTTACTAATTAAAATAAAAAATCATATTAATAATTAATGTCGTAAATAATAACGGGCGGTCCTTTTTATTGCCCCTTATTATTTACGACATAAGTTATTGTTATGTTATTATTTTTAAATTAAAAAAATATTAAGATTGTGTCAGGTGGTTAAAATATGACTATATGAAATCATTTAATGAAAAAAATCTGGACTCTAATTTTGCCGAAACCATTATTCTGATTAAGAAAAAATATGGTCAGGGTTATTCTATATCACCAGTAGAATGCGTGGTTAAAAGGAATTACACGATTTCAAAATCATCCTGTATATTTGAGTTTTGTACACCTTAATTAATAGTAGCCAAAATATTGCGTTAACCAATAAAAAGTAATAAAATATGTAACCAATAGCAACTCGCACATTTGAGTATATTTTAGTTAGTATATATATTTGAGTTTAGTTTACGCTAACTTCCGTGCGCGGCGCTAACGTCGGAGCGAGCCGTTTCCCGCGCAAATGGAAACCATTGGTCTTGTGGTGGCCGTGATCTCCAAAAATAGTTATTAGTATTCATACGAACGAAGATATGATGCGCATTTATGTAATTGTATATTGACCAGATGCATCGCACCTTTGCCCTTTGACCGCACGTGACATCTATATAGTCGACGTGGGCAGTTGCTCGCTGATTATCGCGACTGACTTATAAAACGAATGGATATTTTGATACAAGATTAAGGGCCTGTTCTAAAACGTTTATCATAAGAAAATACGATTTACGTTGCATGCGGAAATTAAATAGACTGTAACGATACAGTTTATCCTTTAGTCGTTGTTTTTTACTATTGATTACTTTACTAAACAGTATCAAAATACCTACCGTTTTGTTTCAAATAATAATCAAATTCCTACGAATAAATATTAGGATCGATGAGACCACGCAGCAGGATTTTATTGTATAATATAATTATCCAGCCGATTAGTGAAATCCCTCGAACAGTCAAAGTCAAACAAATTTTCTACAAACACCTTTGACCGATTGTAACTTATGAGAGGCTACTTTTACAAACTAGGGGCTAAATTTACAATTGTTCGAAAACTTTTACTAAAGGCTGACGCATTCAAAAGCTCAAAATTCATATGTGGTCCTCAATGGGAACGCAGCGATAGCTCAGTGCGGAGACCAACAGACTGCAATGCAGAGGTTATCGGGTTCGAACATTGTATTGATTGACAATTATCGCCTGCTCCGTGCCTCGGAGAACACGTTAAGCCGTCGGTCCCGGCTGCTATCTATGGCAGTCGTTATTGGGTAGTCAGCGCCCTATAATATTCTGACACTGGTCTAGCCTTAGGGTATCGTTAGCCTTCGGGTTGCGGAGGTCAGGTGGCAGCCGCTCCGTGTAAAAACTGATATCCAGTCAAATCAGTTAGACTAGAAAAGCCAACCCCAAGTGACTTGGGAATAATAAAGGCTAGGAAGAAGGTTACGGCATCGCAATGCTGATTCTGTAAGCCAAGAAAAGACTAGCGTTCTGATCACGCATAGCATCGATCAGGCGTTTTGTATCTTCTTTTTGGTTTATTATTCTCATTATTTGTTTTAGACTTATTTATTGTATATATACTTACTTGCTTAGGTACTTACTACTAAATTAATAGTATAAATTCAAAAATGAGTTTGTTTATTTGTTACGCCAAGCACCAAAAAATTCGCATACTTATTGTCAAGGATACAAGGTAGGACATAGGATACCTTTCATCCAAAAAAAGTACTGTTCTCGAGGTATAGAACATTTCAAAACCTATATTTACACGAGGGAAGCCGAGAGAAAAGCTAGCCTTACACGGTAAAGTCGATTAAAGCGCGCACCAACAAGTTTGGGTCCTCATACCTCTGCCGAACGATCAAGGCATAGAATTCTCTGCCAAGGCACGTGTTTCCTTCTTCCTTCAATCCTGGGTCCTGGATATTGGTAGTTACATCATGGTCTGATTCACCTTTTTAATTTTGAAGGTGATTCAATCGAAAATCAACATTTCATCTATACAACATTTTGACCAACTTTGTGGCACATTCAGGGAAGTGACATGCCAGCTCCTTTACCATTACTCTTCCATGGCGAAGACAACAGAATTAAGTGGTTTAACAGCCCGTTAAAGTATCTCGTAGTAGTGTCTAATATATTCAAACGTCAAGTATGTGTGGGCAGAAAAGCTGTTCTAAGTGATTATCTTTGTAATGACACCCGACTGAATGGCTGCTGGTTCGAGTCCCGCTTTTGACGCCATTCCTTTCGTCCTACACTACCTTAAAAGAGATTAGTTAATAAGATTGGTTATCTCCGATATCGTAGTGAGTTATGTGGTCGCCATTAAATAGTATAGTTTGCAAACTGTGTTTACTTGTAACTGTTGCACGCGTGTGTGTATTTTGTAACATGTTTTTTTTTTAAGGTTTGCAAACAATTGTCAAGGGTGGTCCAACCATAACGCACGATGTTAATTATAAATAAAATAAATAGCTTTCAGAGAATTATCTTAATTTTTTTCTGTTATGATAGAAGGACTGACAATTATGTGTGAAACAAATATCGAACAAATACTCGCCACGGCTTCGGTGGCATACCTATATCCGATAGTCCATATTTTTTATGACACTGAGGCTTAATTGAGGTTCAATGTCGTTAAAGTGCCGAATTATCTCACCCTTTAGCTCTATACCAGTAAAATGAATAAAATACCAAATATTGGGTTCAATCCGCGAAGTAATTTAGGATGACAGCTTTAGGAAAGTTAACTAGGAATCATTTCTGCATCGTGGCTCTCTTTACAATCATTCTATCAACAACAGACACAAAGAAAACTCAGGTTTTCTTTATGTCTGTTGTTAGAATTATTAATTCAATCTGTTTATTCTTTTCATCGGCTATGATTTAAGGATTGTGCCGAGTTCAGACTCGGCACAATCCTTATCAACAGATTTTTGTTCCGTGTGGGATTCGAATCCACAATACTCAACGCAGTGCGCAGTGGTTAGGCAACCACTTAATTCACTACGACAACCGTGCTGTCAATTCAATTACACTACGTGTAGATTACAGAGATGGCGCAGTAGTCTGCGATCACCATTTCCAAAGCGTCCAATTGAGTCCGATTGGTGTTCAATACAGGGGTTAATACGTTCTGAAGCACGAGTTATGGTTATCTTCATTATATATAATTTTATTAGTTGTTTTCAGAAACTACAACTACGATCCCTTCACATTCGATGCCCAGGATAAAGTGTTATTGAGTTTTTCTGTTAGGAAATTATAAATAGCGTCAGAGAGTCTGGCAATATGCTCAAAAACCAGTAAGATCTTTTACGTGCGACGTATAAACATAGCTGGTAAAATGTAGGTGTAATATACTTCTGCCCTCCCTTTCAAAGATATACCTACCTTTATTTGTCAAATAACAAATTGAACGCCATACCGGTCATAAATGATCGCGAACATACATTTTCTATAGGTAGTGTATGCTACATGACATTCGGTGTGTAAAGATGCTGTCTCGGCGGCGCAATGCTAGGGAATGCGCCTGTTATGTATAAGATTTTAGGTTCGAGGCTCGGGTTGGGCAAAATATGTATCCTATAATCGCAAGCCTATATCCCCTTATATATATAAGGATAGGCAGAGATATATTATACCTTCATTTTGACAGTTATAGTTTTACATGTCATGTAATATTGGGTAAGTACATACATTGTCGTCTACTGGGCTCAGTTCAAGCCTCCGGACTGCTTTAGAGAATTTCAGAAATTTCTTGACAGAATAACCCAGTAACATATTTCCCAACCTTGCAATCGAACGCAAGTACTCATCTACCACAGTCGCATTCTCTACCGCTGCGCTACCGAGGCGGTCAATTTACATGAGCATACCAAAAATGGCTTTCATCTTTGTTGTTTTTACACGTGTACTTGCTTACTATAACAGGAGCAAAAGTACTTCGTGCTCCCTTCCCTCCTTTCAATTAAAACAGGATGTCACTATATAATATTCAAAAGCTTCCGCCGCAGCTGCAGGAAACGCATCAGTATTGAAGAAAAGAGGTGTGTCTATAGAAGACCGGCCCTTATGGTATTGCAACCTGTTCTGATCCATTGTGAACATGCCTGTGTCTATATATATCAGTACTAAGTTATTCGTATAGAAAGCTTGTTGTTATCCGCGGTTTTGCTCCTTTGGTTCTAAAGATCTACCTCACAAGAATATTCGATCTAACGATCAAACGTCAACATACTGCTAAAAGATTTATTCCTGAACGGGAACAACATTTGTTTGATAGAATTTAAATTATTGGTTGTTACTTGAACCTATATGTACCTACTGGGTACGTATGTAGGTCTTTACGTACCAGTAATATGTATCAATTTCTGAAATAATATAATATATAATATTCTACCACATACATACAACACCATCTAACCCAAACTAAGCAGATCTTGTACATAGTACAAGCTCCATCCATTAATTACCGGACACCCTGTCCGGTAATTAATGGATAACATGATGATCACATGTCTTACAGTAGAACTGAAGGTCGTTCAAAGAAAAAATATATATATAAATATATATTATAAAGTGCAAGCTATATAGCATAGCATAGTTTAGCTGTCTATCTATTAGCATAATTAGTGTTTAATAATAAAACAACAAAAAACCGATGGATTTCATTCATTTATGGTCGTAGTATACAAGAAAGTTATACATGGTAATTAAAAAAAAAACACATATCTCAGGTAGTAGTTAGGATAGATTTGTCCATATTTTTTTCTGAACGGCCATCAGTTCCACTATAAAACATTTCCAGGTTATCCATTAATTACCGGACACCCAGTATATTATAAAATTAATATGTTATTGCCGTCCCGACAGACGTTGGCCAGTACAAGCGGAAAAAAAGAATGATATGCAGAAAAAAATAAAACAAATCTAAACCATCCTCGAATCCACACACATAACAAAATTCATTCAAATTGGTCAAGCCGTTTAGGAGGAGTTCGCTGTCAACACACGTACAGAAGAATTATATATATGAAGAATATATACCCATAAGGGTATATATTCTTCATATATATAATTTTTTCTAATAAAGGTACATACAAATACATACATATTATACATAGAAACACCCAGACCAAGACAAACATCCATGTTCATGCACACAAATGTTTGACTTGTGCGGGAATCGAACCCTCGACCTCAGGTGTGGCAGTCGGTTACACTAACCACTACGCCATCGAGGCCTAATATTTAAAGATTTTTATAGTTTATGTTTAATATGTCTTCCAGTTACCATTTTAATAAGACTGTAAATAAATTAAATTCACTACCACGAACGTTTAAGGTACAGGTTATCTGGTGGTTATTTCAGGAGGTCCCCAAAACATAGATGGATTACGGACCGCCTGACAACTCTATGACAGTATTTATACTGTTTTAGAATGTTGACTTGAATCCTAACATCCCAGAGTGAGCACGAAATATAAATAACTTAATAATAACTATTATGCTAACATCCTGTAAAATCTCAATATTAAAATCACTTATAAATTATGCCAAAATAGATGTTTCCTATGGTTCCTATCGATGGGACACGCTCACATCGCTTCGGCGGAGCGGGAGAGGGAGCGTTTAAACCCTCTCCTCAACCGCAGAGCCGGGCGCCGGAGGACGCGAGACGACCTCCAGCCACCCTGAGGTTTGACCTGGGGGTGGCGGGCTTCGTGGGCCTGCCCGCCATCCGTTCAGCACCAGGTCCGAGAGGCGGCGTGCGTGTTCCCACGCGCGCCTCTGTGTCGTGTCCATCTCCCCCTTTAGGGTGAGACAGTAGGGCTTTTATTTTGAGAAGTGCCTATCTAAGGTCTTATTGTGTAGGGGCCTGCCGTTTCATACGGCGGGCCGTAACCTCGGCGGGGTCGCGACCGCATGCGAAAGCGATTCGCGCGGCCCCGTCGATAGTGGTTTTGTCGAGGAACACCGTGGTAGGTTTAGTCGGTATTCCGGGAGGTACTTTACTACTATTATTCCATCTTTCTTTTACCTCGCCGAGTCCGACATAATCCCTCCGCCCGCCCCCGCGGAGGGATATGCGTCATTGCATTCCGCCACGTAAAAAAAAAAAAAAAACGCTCGCATCGCTTGCGTTCATCTGGATTATATCAATAAATTTCTACCCCTCGGGAACATATTTTTCTGGATAAATGTCTTTTTCTGTTTCTCTGGCAACGTCTTTACAATATTTCTTGATGATCAGTCAAGTAGTTATGGCGTGAAAGCGTAACAAAGAAACTCATTTTCGCATTTATAATATTAGTTATAATGTTTATTTCTATATATTTGCTTAAATAAAATAAATGAACGTATACGAAGCATATTTGCAGCTCTATTGCTCCAGCAAAGCAAAATCAAGTCAAAAATAGCAATACTAGAAAACACTTAACCCATCAACAATTCCTAACAGCACAAGTATTCCATTATTTAGTCGTCACATTGCTCACAATGTTCAAATATTGACAAATACACCAATCGCGGGCTACATTGACCGTCGGGAGTCTAAACATGGTAGCACAGACTGGAGTTATTCCAACGTGTTGTTGTACAAAGATTAACCAGTTTCGTAGTTAAAACACGAATAAACGCCGCTGTTTGTACTTCCGTACTCTTTGTTTGTATGTCTAATTATATGCGTTTACGTTGCTGTGTTAGTTAGGAATGTGACTTTTGAATGATTTCCCTGTTAGGTACTTCGTGTATATAGTTTAATTATTTCCTTAATCATTTTGTTTCTTCATTAGCTTGTTAGTACGTCCCACTGCTAGGCCTTTCCATTTGAATTCCAAAACACTACATTGGTTGGATCTTCCCTACCAGTCTCTTTCAAAGGTGTTCCAGTCGACCCGCCATTTCTGTTTAGGTCTAACCCGTCGCTGTCGATATACTGGATGTCTGGTAATTAATGGATAACCTTGAAATGTCTTATAGTAGAACTAATGGCCGTTCAGAAAAAAAAAGAACAAAGAAAAATAAAAAAAAATAATTGTTCAATAGCTAGTCATACATTTGACTATCTATCTATTAGCATAATAAGTGTTTAATAATAAAACAAAAAAAAACCGATGGAGTTCATTCATTTATGGTCGTAGTGTACAAGAAAGTTAAATATGGTAAGTAATTAAAAAGAAATCATAGCTCAGTTAGTTAGGATAGATTTATTTTCATATTTTTTCTGAACGGCCATTAGTTCTACTATAAGACATTAATTACCGGACATCCTGTATATTATAAAATATGTTATTGTTCTTCTTTTGTGCTTAAGGTCTAATGTAGTTGGCTGCTGTGTAGCCAAAGTATTATTGGGATTTGCTATGAAGATATCTTCAGTAGCAGCCTGGAGTCTGGAATTGTGCCTGATAGTTCTTAATAGGCTCGCCCCCTATGTTGTGGAGTCTAAAATCATAGCTGGTGAAATGTAGGTGGATAATTAATTTCTATCTACCTTTTCGGGAGGTATAGGCTGAGAATAATGATGAAATAACGTAATATTGTCTTATGTTTACGGGAATGTTATACATTGAAATTAAAGACTTTATACTTTATATTATATATTTATATGTTCACGGGGAGACTAAGATGGTATACAACTACCATCTTAGTCTCCCCGTGAACATGGCTGCTGTAAAGCAACCGAAACGTCGGGGCAAAGTGTAAACTTAAATATAAATAATATAATATAATAATATAATAATATTCTACCACATACACACAACACCATCTAGCCCAAACTAAGCAGAGCTTGTACTATGGGTACTAGACAATGGATAAACATACATATATACTTTTTTTTTTTGTAAATACATACATATTATACATAGGAACACCCAGACCAAGACAAACATCCATGTTCATGCACACAAATATTTGTCTTGAGCGGGAATCGAACCCGCGACCTCAGGCGTGGCAGTCGGTTACACTAACCACTACGCCATCGAGAAATTATATAGCTTAAATAGTAGTAAAGTTCAATAATAGTAGTGTTAGAGTTTTCAAAATTATGTAATAACAGTGTTTAAAGTAAAATAAACAACGCGATAAAATCCGTATAAAGTGTTTAATTTCAATGAAGTAACACATGAATATGTTTTTATGACTATTATTATGATTTTTATTTTTTGACGTAATACTGTCGCCTTTGTATCTTGATAAAATTGCATTTGTGTTTACGGCCGATCGTGTGGTCCCAGATGCAATTACCGATTCGAGCAAAGTTATTGGGTTTAATAACAACAGACACGATAAGAAAATACAACCAAGCCTATCTTATAGGGACGGCGACCAGTAACGACTATCTCTTTGATCGATTGGTTATTCCATCCTTTAATCGAAAGTCCAATCTGCTTGGCGACTGAATTAGACAGTATGGTGGTAAGCCAGTTAGATAGAGAACAGAACATCAATACCGCCGATAAGACAGGGTGAAAAAGAGCGCTCGTAAAACTGGAGTCACATGGAGTCTACTGACACATGTGGCGAAATACATTCTAAAGCTGAATACTGCAAGTTTGAATAAGTCCGGATTCCATAACGCTCCTGTCTGCCACAGGTGTTTCGGTATTACCAAACTTATTTCATTGTAATTGTTAAGGTCAGTTGTTTAAAGGTGTGTCTTTCTGCCTAATTGTTAATTAATAATGGATTTTACCGAACTAAGAGTGTATGAAAGAACATTACGTTACTATTTAAGACGACACGAAGGTAGCTAGCTCAAACGGGCACTATCTGTAACTGTGGCATGATACTAATTTCTAAGTAAATATTGCAGCTAAGTAACGTTTAATTTGTTTCATAATATTGAAATCTACTACAACTTTGGCAAGACAAAGGAAATACCAGCAAAAGACGAATACTACCAATTTTTCTACTACAGTGCAAGCTGATATATCATAACAGCACATATTTCGATACAATGATGCGTTGCGTCGTCTCGAAGTCATTAGCATATAATCTGCAATCTTACGCAAAATATGACAGCAACACGCGATCCATTAACAGGTGAACACAACAACCCAAGTAATTGACGAGATGCTTGCAACATATGCTAACTTAACAGTTCATTACATTATAATTTTAGAGACCATGGACGGAGGTGCATTAGAACCACGATTCGCTAGGTATACTTAGATGGCATGATAATTATGGAATAATGGGAAGAGCCATGCACCCCTGAATTACCCTTTTAACGTTGGGGAATGCATTGACGCGAATACCCCCTCGGAAAAGGGGAGCAGAGAGATGTATCGGGCTCTCTTGGGGAAAGACGAAACATCCTACTGACTAAACATACAACCGTGTGTCAACTCACTGCCTTGAATGATGGGTGGGTCGCTGAAACTGGAACTACATCAGCGACCACCCTAGAATTACCGACCCCAATAATGTATTGCAATAGAAAAAGGTTCACAATACCGAAATCCTCTGGTAAGGGACAGACACGTTGTGGGAGCCGGGTATCTTCAACTTGCAGTATTCCGCTTCGAACGCAAAATATGTATGGACAAATATTTCGCCTTAGCGCGTCGTATCCTCAAGACAGATTACCGCCAAGTAACGCCTAATTCAATTCAATATATGGCATAAAAGTTATAACGAAATAAGTGTGAAGAGAGCCCACCTTAACAATTGCAGTAGAAAAAGGTTGACAATACCGAACTTCTCAGATGGTAGACGCGTCGTGGGATCATGGTGCACAATTTGTCAAGAAATTATGCTCAGTTGTTACTATATTGTCCTAAACAAGTGTTGCGAAATGTTGCAACGCGTGTCGACGCATATTTTGTGTTGGAATCGGAACACTATACGTTGATATGCCCGGAAAGACGACATGTTGTAATAACGTTATTTAATTGTAGGTATTATGTGTACAAATCGCGAAACTTTCAAAACATTTATGTTGTTATGTCTAATTACCTTATATAGTTATTTATTCATACGTGCAATCGTTAGTACCATGAGTGTGATCAACCAGAAAAGTACCGTTTTATTACCGAAAACTAGCGTAAGAATGGTTACACGTTTACTGTATTATGATTAGTAAATAAATGTTCCGCTGGCTTAATTATCTTACCCGTTCCTTTTTATATATCCCATTTTTAAACTTTTTTATATAAATATATATTTTTTTAAAGACAACCTCCGCACTATGTATCATTTCTGTGTTGCGGGGGACTTTACAAAAATTCAAACAACGGACACAAAGAACACCCAGACCCAGGACAACAATCTGAGGATCACACAAATTTTTAAGGAGGCGTTATTTGGCGGTAACCCGCCACGCATCCTCGAACTGCCCATCCCAAAAATTGCAATAGAAAAAGGTTGACTGAAAACTGTCTTGAGGATGCGTCGAGCTGAGGCGAAAATGTGTTGACACATATTTTCCAACCTTTGTTGAATATAAAATACTTGACCCGCAAAATTGTATAAAAAGATACTTGTCCTACAGAATGACCGGACTAAAGATCAATGTTACGTATCAGTGATTTTTCAAATCACTCTAAATTACACTTTGCCTGTAGCATGCGTACGTTTGGAATAAAAAAAACGGAACAATACAAACAAGTTAGATTAGCGGTTTCACTCCGCACTGTAGGTACATATGTCCATCCGTGTGTTTACACACGCCACTGTGCACGTAAGAGCTGCGCTTGCGACGATGCACAGCGTGGAACTGAAACGAGTGGTAATACTTAAGGCTCGCTCGTAAAGGAGACATTTGATACATGTGTATTGTACATTACACATATGTTAATAAAGAAAAATATTTTGATTCGAATAAAATTCGATAGAGTTAATTCTCGAATAAATCGAGCAATATCAATTACTTAAAAATATGCCAATGTATTTGACGGTCTAGTAATTGTTATGCAAGGGTTTTTCATTCATAGGTAGATTAAAACATATGCAGATTAAATTGCTAAACGCATCGAAATTAAACAATAAGCTAGCCTGAGCTTTCCCGTGACATGGCCGTTGAAAAGCAACCGAGGCGCCGTAAAAAGAGTAAAAATACACAGTTTAATAGTTTTAAAGTAATTTAAGGCATTATTTAAAACAATCGCGGTATAATCCGTTTATAGTAGTTTAATTTCAACATATTACATTCGCGTAAATGTATGATGCTAAGAATAATAAAGGAATGATAAGAGTAGCGATAGCTCAATGGGGAGACCAACAGACTGCAATGCAGAGGGTCTCGGGTTCGAACCCACGTCGCTCACCGCTGACCTACGGAAGTTATATGACTTATCATTATGTGCGTATTGATTGACAATTATCGTCTGCTCCGTGCCTCGGAGAGCACGTTAAGCCGTCGGTCCCGGCTGCCATGAACATCTATGGCAGTCGTTATTGAGGAAGTCGACACAAAAGATCCCACTGGGTCGAAGTGTCGCCGGTCTGTACTGACTGGCCCCCACACAAGATAAGATAAGATAGCTGGCGAAATGATGGCGTTCTTTTTTATTATACTAGCGGTCACCAAATGGTTAAAATTCGACCATAATTGATTTAAATTTTAAGTTTGATCGTTATTAAGGTTTTACTGTCTATAACTTTATCCTTATAATCACGTTGCATTTATTTGATTTCGCCGAGGCTATCAAGGTATACCTATAAAAAAAATACAAGTTTTTATTTACTTAACTATACTCCTTCATTGACGATATTCCGAAGCTTGCTACTTCGTTTACCATTTTCTTTACATATAAATAAGGTATATTATTATGTAACTATAGTTATAAAGAATTGTACGACGTCAGACGAGCAATGCCGAAATAATACGAACGCTATTCGACTGCGTGTGTCAAATGCATGATTGTGTGCGTGTATTGTTTTTTCATTAATTTAATGTATTTCTAATGCTTATTTTATAAAAATATTAGGATTCGCCACTCCTTCTCCATATAAACTTCAACTGTGCTCAAATTTCATACTCCTCCGTCCGTGCAATTTTCGTAAAAATATATAAATAAATATATAGATAAGACAACACCCGTCCCGCGGGGGACGACAAACATTCAAACAACGGACACAAAGAACAGCCAGACTGGGAACAACCACTTGTGGATCACACAAATTTTTGTCCCGTGTAGGATTCGAACCCACAACACTCGGTGCAGTGGCAGCGACGTCGTGGCGACCACTTAAACCGCTACGTCATCCGTGCTGTCAATATTATCTCTGCCTACCCCTTCAGGAATACCTACAGGCTACAGGTTACGACTTTTAAATATAGTCACACCTTAATATTTCTCAGTGTATATTCACACAGTGCTGCAGTGCTTCGCTAAGGCGCCATGCTTGACTTCAGTTTAAGTATTTGGATTTTTTATATTTTTTTTTATACTACTATGCTGGCAAGCATGGACTATGGACGCCTGCGACACCAGAGGCATCATTTGCGCGTTGCCGACCCTTTAGGAAAGGAAGAGGGAAGGAGAAGGAGCGGTAAGGGGGAAAGAGGGTGATTCGGCCTCCGGTACTTTCATTCACCGAACGAAACACAACAGTAGGAATACTGATATTTTTTTTATTGTGTAGCAGGCAAACAGTCATGCGGATCGCCTGATGGTAAGCGATTACCGCCGCCCATGAACACCCGCAACACCTGAGGAGTCACAAGCGCGTTGCCAGCCTTTTAAATTTGTCCCCTCCCCCCAGGAGGAAGAGGGGGTTGGGCCTCCGGTACTCCTCACTCACTCGACGAAACACAACGCAAGCGTTATTTCACGTAGGTTTTCTGTGAGGCCGTGGTATCACTCCGGTCGTGCCGGCCCATTCGTGCCGAAGCGTGGCTCTCCCACGATATGATATAGGTATATGAATAATTCACGTCGGTATTCTGTAAGAGAGTAGTACTTCCCCGGTCGAGCCGGCCCATTCATGCTCAAATCAGCGAGGCTCTACTACTCAAAATGCTACTGCTATGCCCGCATGTCTTACTGCGAAGTCACCACAATAGACTGTTCAATTGGTGTTTGTAAAGTCTCGGGTTTGAGGCCGGGATCGGTAAGGCTTTTGTGAGTTTTCTGTTGGGATATTGGCAATGGCCACAAAGGGTGTATAATATAGTTGGTGATATTATGGTTATATGCACTTTTAATACATAGCTAGCTGTTGCCCGCGACTTCATTTGCAATGTATTCTGAATAATCCTGAAACAGTTGTTGGTCGTTTATAATGACTTATGCCAGAAATCCCCACATATATGTACATCGCCACTAGTGGGAACTGCTATATTTTTGTCACAAATCTGCACTAGTTAAACAAACACAATATAGTGGGGATTATTGGAAAAATATCTTTCTTTCTTTATGACAAGTGTCAAACTCAAAGCCGAAAATCATTTATTCATTTACGTCACAAAGTAACAATTATGAACGTCAAAATATAGTATACGTTAGTGATTTTACGACGTCAATGAAGCTATCCGTCAAACATTTACAGTTCACTTAAAAAAATGCGTTGGAATAACTTTATGTAATAAATAAACACTTTTGTGTTTTATCAAATAAAACGTTTAACGTTAATAAATCTAGATAACTAAAGAAGTACTTACCTGTTCAGAGAGTGGGTAGTGTGCTGTTGAGTGGACACGATAACCTTTCGAACCCCGGTGAGGTAACTACTTTAATACGTGTTTTGTTTGTCTGTGGTGTTACTGATATTACGTTTGAATGCTTTGATGGTTAAGTGGTTGAAATAGTCGTTGTACAAGAGCAGCATATTTAAAATTTTGCACTAAGCTAAATATTTTGGGGATAGATATTTATATTATATATATATACAAGATTGATTAAACAGTGAGGCTTTATTTCTATCTACATATAGTATGTACTACATACAAGCTCTACACCAAATTTCAGTTCAATAGGAGCAGTAGTTTAGCCACAGGATAGATTTTAATTTGCAACGGGTTGTATCTGCCTTACCAGCTGACCGAGAGTCTAAGCATAGGTATCTAAGGTCATGCACCTTTAAGCGACAAACATGTAGGAGACGTTGCCGCTCTGATACTTAGTATACATTATTACAGTAGGCAACAATCACACAAAGTGAGTCTTAATCTTAGCGCAATAAGAACGAAAACACAAGCATATGCTTGTGTTTTCACTACTAGTTTACACCATTAGTAAACACGTGACAACAATGAAAGAAGAAACAACAATGAAACAATGAAATACAACAGATGTTTATAAAATAGGTCTGTAAAAGGTGTTTGCGTATTAAATTAATTTAATTTGTTTGAAAAAGTGATTTTCTATTTTTATCTTTATCAAGTTTTTAACCGTTTCGAATTAACACTGAGCCCCTATGGCATACTCTGCCCATTTTAATGTCTATGGAGCATAGCAACCTTGTATATATATATAATCTATTTGACTGCTGGAAATGGCCTTCTTTTAGTATAATATAATATAATAATACCTATTCTATCACATACAGGAAGAAATTTTATTACAAAGAAAAGACTACCCCTGCAGTTGGAATAATGCCTGTGTCTCGGGGGACTTACACACATTGAAACAACGGACACAAACGACACCAAGACTCGATACAACAATTTTTGAATCACACAAATTTTTGTCTCGTGTGTGGATCAAACACACAATACTCAACATATCAGTAATTACCACTTTAACATCTACGCCATTCGTGCATACAAAAAGAACTAAAAGATAAATTATGTAAAGATATGTGTGTACATCTATAAACCAGTGATATGTAATCGTTATAAGTGTTATATCAATAGTTGTGCATCAGTGTACTATTACTTATAGTATTGAAATATCTGCCGTCCATTACACCCGCGATTGAGATATGTGTACTGGCATGCACAACACTGTTACCTTTATTAAATAAACATACATACCTACATACATTTATACTTCTATTAATACGTCCTTACTAAATAAACTGCTGGGCACGGGCCTCTTCTCAGTGGAAGAAGGTTTAGATTTACTTAAGTCTATATCTGCAAAAAACTAGGCAGAGCTGTATTGCATCCACATTTCTCTTGGTTTTTAGTTTTACATACATATATAGGGCGGGCCTTTTATTTATTTATTTAAAACTTTATGCACACAATAGTACATCAGCGGACACAATGCCATAGGCATTATCTACCAGTCAACAGTCAGTTTACTAATAATTTTACTAACGGTAGAATAATTACTGTTTTCACTAACATTGACACAATACTACCCAGAATAGGCACATCATGGCGAGTGACACATTTAAGCCGTAGCGCCAACACCATTTTATTGACTCCATGTATCTAATAAGAAAATCTAAGAGTATAACGAAATAATAATTTTCCCTACCGATTCATCAAATCCTAACTACCTTTACCAGTCTTTCAATTTTCTATCAGATACATTTCAAAGAGTGTGCAGAGGAAAGTCATATTTTTTTTTCATTTTTGTTATATGAGGCAAAAATTGTATTCCATCTTCTCCATACTACGATCGGACGAACAAACAAACAGACCAGCGCCACAGGTACATGGTGGATACCACATTTACGCACGAAGCGCTTTGCTTCCACTTTTATAATACGGACCGCAGGGGAGTGAAATTCACTACCTCAGTCTGTGTTTCCTGATGAGTACAATCTGGGTGTCTTCAAGTCGCGAGTGAATATGTATCTTCTAGGCAAGCGTGCTCCATCGTCGACTGTATTGTCACTTTACATCAGATGATATTACGGTCAAACGTCAACAAAAAATAAATCTTCTCCCTAACCTTTATTATTCCCAAGTCACTTGGGCCGGCTTTTTTTAGTCTAACCGGATTTGACTGGATATCAGTTTTTACACGGAGCGGCTGCAACCTGACCTCCACAACCCGAAGGCTAACGATACCCTAAGGCTAGACCAGTGTTAGGATATTATAGGGCACTGACTTCCCAATAACGACTGCCATAGATGTTCATGGCAGCCGGGACCGACGGCTTAACGTGCTCTCCGAGGCACAGAGCAGGCGATGATTGTCAATCAATACGCACATAATTTCGAAAAGTCATACAACTTCCGAAAGTCAGAGGTGCGCGACGTAGGTTCGAACCCGAGACCCGCTGCATTGCAGTCTGTTGGTCTCCCCACTGAGCTATCGCTGTAACAAAAGATAAATATAAATCTAAAGATAGCATGCAACTAATAGCATGTTAAAAACCACAGCACTAACAAATCTTTCTATAATAATACAGATACAAATCCAAAACAAACACTACCGACCCAGACCGTCACAAATAAACTCCAATAACTTTTGTGGTCGCCAGTCCATACGACCAGTTTCCAAACACTTCACTTCTCCATAGCTTATTATCATAATATAAAATGTTGCAACACAGCACTGAACCCGGCGGTGCGCGGTCGAGCCCACTGTTGGTTTAGCTGTGAGTACACACGGTCAAATGACAACCGGTGATAATTTAATGAGTCGGAAAATGTGACGCAAGAAGCACTTGTTCAAACTTGCATCAAATGTAACTTTTACTATGTACTTGCATCGTGATATTTAAGCTATGTAACTATAAGTTATGATCATATTTTAAGGCTGCTTATCTGACCCTATGAATAAGATACAACTCGCAAATTGGATGCCAAATTATATCTAATTTTTAGAGTTCGAAAAATCTCTTATACAACAGCTTTGTCCGTCCCTCTGTCTGTTATACAACTTTCAACTCAAGAACTGTAAGAGCTAGAGAGTCGCGGTCAACGCCATTCGACTCAGCATAGTCGATGTACCCCGAAATGACTATGACATTTGACCTCTGACCTCAAGGTTACGTGATACCATTTTTTCGAACTCTAAGATTTACGGCAATTCATTGCCGTTTCTCGCTTATAATGCAATAAATATGGTATCAGAATATGGACATAAACATTGCATAAAAAAATATTCTCATCGGATTGATGAAATAGTTGGCATTAACTGTCAGTAGTCTAGAATGGTAAAATCATGTCCGATGATTAGCATTCGTCCAGTTATGACTGCTCGGATGGCGTGATGGTTTAAGTGCTCGCCTCGCCACTGCTACTGTGCCGGGTTCGAATCCCACACGGGACAAAATAAATTGTGTGAGCCACAAATAGTTGTTTCAAATCTGGGTGTTCATTGTGATCATTGTTTGAAATTTTGAATGTCTGTAAAGTCCCCCGCGACACAGGCATTATTACTAGTGCGGGAGAAGAATCTCTAAAAAAATGTTACGTCTAATAAAAAAATTGAGAACTAATATCATGGATATTGCCTACATGCATATAAACTGAATTTGGAATTGTGTCGCTCCATAGAAAGATAAAATGCGAAATAAGTTTTTTGGATTACTATCCAAATAATATTGCTTTAAGCCTCGCTGATTTCAGCACGAATAGGCCGGCTCACGCGGGGAAGGACTACCTTCTCACAGAATATCGACGTAAAATAGCAGTATTCCTACTGTTGTGTTTCGTTCGGTGAGTGAGAGTGCCGGAGGCCCAATTACCCTCTTTACTTCTTCTCCTTCTCACTTCCTTTTTCTCTTCTTCCTTTCCTAAGGGTCGGCAACACGCAAGTGATGCTTCTCGTGTTGCAGGCGTCCATAGGCTACGGTGACCACTTACCATCAAGTGGACCGTATGCTTGACTGCCACATTAGTTGTATAAAAAAAAAGAAATCTGCGCCGTTTGTTGTGGGTTCACACGGGACAAATTTTGTGTACAGAGCAAGCCAGCAATAAGAAAGGATTTCTAAAATTCAACCTCCAAAACTTTGAAAAAAGAGGAAAGCTTAAACCACCGTCATATTTTCAACAAAAGCCAATTTGCGTTCAGTGACATATCTGCACACGTTCAGAAGAATTATATATATAAAGATATCACAAACTATATACGAGTAAATGCAATCTTCACACGGCCATTTTAAACTCATTATTCGTCGACATTACTCAGTAGGACAAGTGCCGGTGGTTATCATGTCTCCATAATAGCTCGATGATGTTAATAGCAGCACTAGCAAGCTGTTGCGTCCTCTTGATGTCTTCAGTCGTAGATCAAGTGTTGATAGGTTATTATTTCGAAGAAGCACTTATGTCGGAGATATAAATGTATACGTCTTGGTCTAGTAGCTAACACTCGGTATAATGGACAGGCAATCCCGGTAGGCTGGATTGTTTTTTGTACTAGGTGGCAAATAAGCTTACGCACCGGTTGATGATAAGCAGTATAAGGAGAATTTATTGTGATTAAGTGTATAGATAATTTAAAATTTAGGAAAAGGATTGACGGGTAGGTTTTATGATACCAGCCCTGTATTAAACTGTCCTACAGCTGGGCATGGGCTTCTTTAGTGCAAGAAGGGTTAGGCCATAGTTCACCACGCTCGCTGGCATAGTTAGCATACTTCACATACCTTCGAGAATATTATGGAGAACTCTCAGACACGCAGGTTTCCTTGTCATGTTTTTCTTCATCATTAAAGCGAACGATATTTTTTTTTAAGATTGCTACCTATTTGGGTTCCAAATTACTAGTATTCTTGTTAACTCTTCCAGCTAATCTAGAAAGCTTGTATTAGGAGTGGGTTAATGTCAGTAGTGCAATGGCTGGGATTCGAACCTGCGAACTCTTGATCGCAAGTCCAATGCTTTATCAATTAGGCTACCACCGCTTCAAACTACCTATTACTACAATTTCAAACTAACTATTTAATGGGTACTTAACTTAAAAAAATCGTTGTTTCGATCGAGTTGGCGTGCCTTGGGATCGAATTCGAGAAGTGTGTGGAAGTCCAAGAGACTTTGTAAGATGACACTGTTTCTTGTGAGCTTAAGGATTCTGAACAAAAATACCGCCAGCTTGAAGAGTCTGGCAGTAGGTATTTATTAACCTCTTAGTCTTCTTAGAAGAGGTTAATGAAAACACTATGTGGGTCTGTGTGTCTGTCTGTTAGCGACAGTTTGTTAGTCACAGACATAGCACCGGAACCACTGGACCGATTGACTTGTAACTTGGTGTGCAGACACCTTAGGATCATCCCTCGGTCGAGTATAAATATGGGCCCTGTGGGTCAAAAGATCCCTGAGATATAGGGGTCACAAGATCATAAGGTCAGGGGATATCCATCAACAGAGTGATTTGGAAGTCCAAGGGAGAGGCTTCTGCATAACAGTAGGACATTACAAAAAGCTGATGAAAAAAAAGGTCACGTGAAGATGAAGAGGTTGATTCCGGGGTTTTTACACCCATCTCGTTTTATTAACTAGATTCTGCCCGCGGCTTCGCTCGCTTAAATGTACGTTAGGTTAGTAAGTCACAGTACTTTTTTCTGGCTGAAAGGTAGGTACCCTATGTCCTATTCTGTAGCCCTGACAAAGTGTAAACGAAATTTCATGATGATGTCGAGTAATTAAGGCGTGAAAGTGTAATAAACAAACAAACTCACAATTGCATTTATAATATTAGTTAGGATTAATAATATTCTTCAAAACATAAATAAAAATCAACACTCAGACTTTAAGAAAAGCGAATACATTTTATTCGGCCATCGGCCTAATCTAGCAGGTATGTGTACCGTTATGGAGACCCTTATCGAGGTCGTTTCCAAAAGGAAATGATTATTAATTAAAGAAACTATTTATTGGTAAGCGTACAGAGAGAGGACAGGACCTATAGGCAACCGATGTTCCCGAGAGTTGAGAATAGACTGGCTGTATCTTATCTTATGTATGGGGGCCAGTCAGCACAGACCGGCGACACTTCGACCCATTGGGATCTTTTGTGTCGGCCCCAAGATTTAGCCCTTAGCTATCTCCCTATAAATGTACTGCATCAGTCGTAGCGTACACTTCAGAGGGAGAAGCCTGAAGTCCTCAGGGTTTGGATATGCCAATCCCATCAGACCCATCCTCAATCCAGCCAACGCGTCGCATTCACATAGTAGGTACGATATAGACTCGTCCTGTTCACCACAGGCTCTGCAGATCGAATTGTGAGTCAATCTCAATCTGCACAGGAAGTCGTTGGTGCCAAAATGGCCAGTGAAGCTCCTGTGAGCAGGCGTATTTGGCTCTTGTTATACCCGCAGAACTTCCTTATCGAGGTCGTTGCCAAAAGGAAATTATTATTAATTAAAGAAACTATTTATTGGTAAGCGTACAGAGAGAGGACAGGACCTATAGGCAACTGATGTTCCCGAGAGTTGAGAATAGACTGGCTGTAACTGTATCTGTATCTGTTTGACTTTGACTTTTTGACTTTTGTAAAGCGGATTAGCTGTCCCTTCAGTGGTCAAACTGCTGACCTATCAGAAATGACGAGATGTGAAACTAAACAATTTATTTATTTTAAATTGCAATTGACACATGTTCCTCCAAGAAGCTTAGCATGATCATAGAGAGGAAATATATTCAAACATAGACCGGCAACACACGCAAACAACGTTGTCGCGTACAACACACGGTCAAAGGCGTGACCGAAGGCCTATGTTCTATATAGGGTTATAAGAGAACTCAGAAAATAAGTAAAGGCAGGAACCAAGATTTTTTTTAAAGCCAACCTCCCCACTATGTACAATTCCTGTGTCGCGGAGGACTTTACAATCATTCGACCACGATGAACATCCAGACTCGAAACAACCATTGTTGGATCACACAAATGTTTGTCCCGTGTGGGATTCAAACCTACAGTACTTGGCGCAGTGGAAATGGCGAGGCGACCACTTAAACCACGGCGACCTCCGTGCAGCAGTTTAATACGCACATAACTTTGAAAAGCCTTGAGATCGAACTCGAGACCTCAGCGTGGCAGTCCAACGCTCTCTCATTAGGCTTTCGCTGCTCTATGCTGTATTCAAAGAACATCCTACTCGTAACACTACCCTGTCCACACATTTCGTTACTCAGAAAATAAATAAAGTCTGGCGGCGCTAGACTTACTCTACAACGAAGCATTTCCAAACATATTCATTCATTTAAATGTTACGAAAGCTCAACTGAACGTAAACATAACATGGGCAGTAATATCGCATAAAGAATGGAATAAATTATTCACTAGACACGAAACGCACGCAGTATGGCGGGCAACATAAATTCCTTGCTTATGGCTTTTTAACTGGAAACTAAATCATAGAAATGATTGCTAAACGTACTTTTCAATATATTTTATTGTTTGACTGTGGTCTAAATTGTAAGCTGAGCGACAGACATCGTCGTTGTTTTAACTGGCTACGATACAATCGCCTCGTTTGTTGTGGGTTCGATCCCAACACGGTAAAAATGCGTGATCCACACCATCCAATCTTATGTGGAAAATTCTAGTAATGCTAATAGGTCCTTTGAAATGGTGTGGCTACTTATAAATGGTCTTAAAATAAAACATACAATTGATATGGTTACAGCACAAATGGATGTATCACACCTTCAATAACTACAACATTAATTAGGTAAATAATATAACAACCAACAGATACAATAAATATGTAACACAATTTCTAGGGATCACACTTGACGAAAATTTAACATGTAAGGAATATATAGATTTAATATGCATAAAAATTAATAGATATGTTGTTTGTTTAAGCTGACCTATTACACGATGCCGGTTAAAAGTGGCTTGTAAATGAAAGCTTGTACTCAATTGATGAGTTTTTGGAAAAACAACAATGTTGGCTTACTATTATGTTATAATTTTAATTTACTAAGTTGTTATATAAAAGGAATATTTTGATTTGTATGTAAACATTTTAGTTAAATACTTAATATTACTTAATCTTATTGATAATGTGTTTTAATTAGTTATATAAGAAAAGAAAAACTTTAACTTACATACCTATAAATAATATTTTTATGGGAATAATTTAGTCTCCCCGTGACCATGGCTGCTGAAAAGCAACCGAAACGTCGGGGAAAGTGTAAACCTAAATATAAATAGTTTTAATAGTTTAAATAATTTCATTAGCTTATAAATTAGTAAAATTCAATAGTAGTAGAAGTGTAACAGTTTTCAAAATTAAATAATACAGTGATAAATAAACAACATGATAAAATCCGTATATAGTAGTTTAATTTCAATGAATAACATTCGCGTAAACAGAAGACAATATTATGTACTACATTTGTTGCAAGTAAACTAATAAATAAATAAAATAAATAAATTCACTTCGTCAAGTAAGTTCCAACGTTATCAGGGGCGTGACTGCGATCTACTCGCCACAGCTCAGAGCTACAACTGAAAATTTCTTGATAGAAATACTAAGTAAAACTGACTACTAAGGATTCGAACCCAAGACCAAGCACAGCAGCCGTATTAACTACCACTAGGCACGAAGGTTTGAAGTTAATGCTATAATATAATATAGCAACTTAAACCGCTTTAAGCTTATAACACGCGCTTTATTTAATTACAGGCAGTCCCAATGAATGGAAATAGCGACTCGACCCACATTATATCTCCGAACGTATGATTCAGTACTACGCGAATAACGATACTGTCTTTGTGCTGTGAGTAGTGACTGAACGGGTGGCGCAGTGGATCAAGTGGTCACTTATGCACTGAGGGTTGTGGGTTCTAATCGGGCAAAGTAGAGACCTCAACATCGCCTCGGCTGCTATGAGGACGATGTGGAGGCCACTGCTCTTAGACCACACGACTGCTTACCATCCACCAGTGAGTAGTAACTGCATGGATGGCGCAGTGATTTCAGTGGTCACTAATGAAATGAGGATTGTGGGTTCTAACCGCAGACAAAATTGCAATAAATATATACAGTATGTACATTAAACCCTGTCCGAACCATTAGGAGCTTGTTTCTCACTTAAAAACATGTCAAAAAAATCAATATCATCGTACAACGTCTTCATAATATTTTTAAGTACAGTATTGATCAGCAATTCACCCTTAAATTACTGAAATATCGCACAATCTAGCAATACTCCACTAAACTTGAGAAGGACGCGGAGCGTGGCATACTATTGGCGGCATTTTTCTAAGGCGTAGGTAGATAGGCGCGGCGTAGCGCGGCGCGGCTTCGGTGAATTTTTATGAACTTTAGTGATACCTAGGTATCATGATTAATAAGTTGTCGGTGTTGCCATAGATAATCTATTAACATATTATTTTAAATAAATTAAATTTACCAGAGTACCGTAAAATGCTACAACTTTGCCCGGATTTTCAAGTTTTTACTCGATAAATCCTCAAGCTTAAAGAAAGTCATATATTATTTCCATTGCAATTCAATATTGGATTGCTTTTAGTAATACCATAGATAATAAAAACATTTCACAACGGCAATAATTTAACATTTTTGAATTTAGGCAATGTTGAGCAGTGACGGCAATGTTGCAGCATTTTACGGTAATTGTTTTGATCGATTTTTATAAAAGGATGTCACTTACGTACTCATAATAAGCTACTGTATAACACCTTTAAGGATCGGACAGGGTTTATTATACACACTGTATATCTACCAATTATAGAGATATTTAAATCATAGATGTGCAATCTATGATTTCAATCTCTATCCTTACTTAGATTGGAGGCAAGTGTCCACACTGATACGTGAGCTCACATATCACATTTACAGAAAGGGAACGATATTAAACAATATTCAATATGAGTGAACGTGATAACGCTATATTATATTTATAACTAGCTTTTGGTCGCTCAGTAACAGTACTTTTTCTCTGGATGAAAAGGTATATGTATTTTTCTGTATGATAATATCAGCTGTGTATTGAATTGTCCCACTGCTGGGTAAGGGCCTCTTCTTGGTGTGAGAAGAGTTAGGCCATAGTCCACCACGCTGGCTCAGTGCGGGTTGCTAGACTTCACATATCTTCGAGAAAATTATTCAGAACTCTCAGTTATGCAGATTTCCTCGCGATGTTTTCCCTACCGTTAAAGCAAGCGATAGTTAACTATTTAATACGCACATAGCTTCGAAAACTCAGAGATGCGCGTCTTGAGATCGAACTCGAGGCCTTTGCGTGGCAGTACAACGGTCCCACTAGGCCAGTAGTTCCTAAAGTGTTTCAGATGTACCCCCAGGGGTCCACGGGAGACTCGACGGAGGTCTACGTCAGCGTGACAAAAAAATGGGGGTTCGCAATTCGTAATATCGTTAGCCTTCGGGTTGCGGAGGTCAGGTGGCAGCCGCTCCGTGTACAAACTGATATCCAGTCAAATCCGGTTAGACCAGAAAAAGCCGACCCAACTGACTTAAGAATAAAGGCTAGGGAGAAGTAAGTTGTTATTTGTATCAGTGTTACTTATATAACTTAGTTGGCAAATAGGGACAGCTTGCTTAACGATAAACAGTAACCATTATATAATATAGAATATAGACTAGTCCTGATTCCAATCTAGCGCTTTTGCAACAACCGATCGACTTTGAGAGACAATTCTCGTAATAAAATCTATTAAAAATAAAGCTGCTATATGTAAGTATATTGCATTGCAGTTCACATTTGATGTTTCTTAGACTACTAGCTGTCAAAAAATAACAGTACTTTTTCTAGGTAAAAGTTACCCTATGTCCTTTTCTGTGCCCCTGAGTAAGGGGTACAGAAAAGTATCGCATACAAGTTGTCAGGGGCCCTGACAACGTGTATGCGAAATTTCATGATGATCGGTCGAGTAATTTAGGCGTGAAAGAGGAATAAACAAACAATCAAACTTGACTTTCGCATTTATAATATTAGTTAGGATAATGGACTTTATTCACCCAACTGCGCGATGCAAAAGAGGATAATGTGTTTAGCCTATGTAGGTAAGTGTGCAAGATTTTGTGACGTGAATTAGCCTTCTAATTGATCTATACAAAATACTTTACAAACTTTAAAACAATCAAAACGATGAACACCCTGAATGGAAACAATTATTTGTGGACCACACAAATTTTTGTCCCGTACGCGGATCGAACCTACAACACCGGCGCAGTGCCAATGGCGAGGCAGTCAAAATTGTTAACACCGTCGGCGCCAGTGTATCATTTTTGCACACACTTGTTTATACAATGTGTATCAAAAATGATACACCGTGCCCATTGCATTCAAGGCTTTGTGTATCACTAATGCATACGATTTTGATAAAAGCACCACTAAAAGCTAAAATATTATGTGTATCACAAATGATACACATGGCCCTGGAGATATGAGAACACACAAAAGTATTTGGTAGGCCAGTGTATCATTTTTGTTACACACATTAAAAAAGCTGAAAAAAGGAAGGGAAAGGGAAGAGGGAAGTTTAACACACATTAATACAACAAATCAAACCATATAAGCAAAAAAAAACAAAAAAGTATGATTTTGGAAATCATGCTTGGCGCCGAACGTGTTAAACATATTTTATGCTATCATTGGACATATCCGAACTTGCCTTGTACTAAACTTCCAGACACGCCTCTTACCCAGACATATACTTATCAATTTGATATCATGAAGTCTCGATTCGAATATTCACGCGTTACTCGAATTAGTAACAACACGTAAATTGCCATTCGAATGTGGAATCGTACAATTGAATGGATTATTCGATATTTTAAGGGTTACGAACCAAAATAGTAGATACAAATAGAACGGACGGATGGAATGGATTATTCGATACTTTAATCTGTCAATTCTTAGAATACCAGATATACTTAAAAATCTATTGTATCTGGCCGCCGGTGTGCCGCTGGACTCAATAGGTCAAGGGTTACGTACCAAAATAGTCAAACTAGCTTTTGTTCGCGGCTTCACTCGCGTATAAGTACAATACAGTACGTTTTAAAAAATAAAATTTGCATAATTATGTAACTCGGTGATAAAGCTTTTTAAAGTTGAAATATTTTTTTAAATCGGTTAAATTATTTTTTTAGTTAAATCCTTACAAACAAACAAACAAAAATCAAATCTTGCGTCTTGAAAAATAATGCTAATATAATGCTTCATTTATAGCAGCGATATCCAAGTGGGAGACAGTTGTATTGCCATGCAGAGGTCTCGAGTTCGATCCCCAAGGCGCCCATCTCTGAACGTTCGAACGTTTGTTCTCACGTTTCGAAGTTATGTGCGTGTTAAAGATGTTACGGAGATTCGATTCTGATTCCGAAAGTTCGGAACTTTCGATTGATTTTGCACTTTCGATTCCGATTTCGATTCCGCTAAATTTAAATCGGAAGTTATATCGGAGGTCGATGCATAGCAGCGCGGTGGCGGTGCCCAGCGATCAGAGCGTACAGATAGGTTTATACATGTCACGCAGAGAATAATATAGGGTGTGTACAGTACGTTTAGCAATTAAAATTAGAAATGTAAAATATTGTCCAAGGTGCAACAGGTTCCCCTAATCATTTTTATTTAAATCTGTGCCAATTATACGCACAGATTTTTCAGTTATTACTTAATTTCACTAGGCACTAGTAATGTTAAAGATTTTAAATTCGATTGTTTTTATTTTCAACACCCAGGTATAACCTACCTGTATTATTTTTTGAACTAATAGTAATAGAACTGATGGATAATGTTACATATTTCTCTTTTGTCTCCGCCTCGGATTCCGAGTTCGGTTCCGATTACAACAAACCAAATAAAAACTTCGCTTCCGAATTCGGTTCTGATATAACCACTTCCGTAACATCCCTAGTGCGTATTAAATAGGTAATATCGCTCGCTTTAACGGTGAAGGAAAACATCGTGAGGAAACCTGCATGTCTGAAAGTTCTCCATAATGTTCATGAAGATATGTGAAGTCCGCCAACCCGCACTGGACTAGCGTGGTGGACTATGGCCTAACCCTTCTCACACTTAGAAGAGGCCCGAGCCTAGCAGTGGGACAGTTAAATACAGGGCTGGTATTATTACTACTAGCGGTCGGCTAGTGGTCAAAATTCAACCAAAATTCCTAAACTTGCTACTTTGTTTTCTGTTTTTCTCTATTACATATAAATAAGGTATAAGTAACCACAGTTACAAAGACGACGCGACGTCAGACGAATAATGTCGAAATACTATGAACGCGATTCGACTGCGTGTGTCAAATGCATGGTTGTGTGCGTGTAGTGTTCTTTTATTAATTTAATGTGATTCTCATGTATATTTTATAAAAATATTAGGATTCACCCCTCCTTTTGCTATACAAACTTTAACTATGCCAAATTCCATACTCTTCCGTCCACGCAATTTTCCTAAAAAGGGGTACAAAGTTTTTGCTTCACGTGATATAACAACGCGATAAAATCCGTATATAGTAGTTTAATTTCAATGAATAACATTCGCGTAAACAGAAGACAATATTATCTTTATATATTATGTAATTCTTCAGTACGTGTGTTGACAGTGAACTCCTCCTAAACGGCTGGACCGATTTGAATGATTTTTTTTGTGTGGGTTCAAGTGGATTCGAGGATGGTTTAGATTTAGTTTATTTATTTTTATTTATTTTTCGCCTTAACAGGACGGCGTCTGTCCGGACAGCTAGTTATATATATAAAAGAATGCATATCTATAAGATCGCTCAAAAGAATCACCATCTTACGCATTCTTACGTAAGAAGAATTATCACGAAGGACTGACACATTAAATAGACAGTCTATGCAATAGCAGTTGCAAATAAGGTAATTAACTAAACGGGCTATAAATCACGAGTGGTATTTCATGAAAGCCGAAGCCAGATGGACAACAGTTTAATGGTGCCGACTACTCAAATAAGCCAACCTCTTCATGTTTACGTCTTAGAAATATCTTCCTTATTAGTCTAGTGTTAGCAATCAAAGGTAGAATATAATTATTTAATAGAATTATTTAATGAAGTGTAGCGTACATAAGCATTATTTAAAAATGTTTAATTATACCCGTTATTTTCTGTTGGCAACACTGATTTTGATCGATTGCTCCATTACGCTTGATAGTGGAGGGGATGAATAAAAGTAACGCGCGGAACGATAATGGTCAGTCGTGTTTTGAGTGGCGATCGGATAAAAGGCCTATTACACTTCACGGTATTCAGGAACCCTTACCCTTATTTAGGGCAGTGTAATAGAATTCCTGGAGTAAGGGTCCTTAACTAGGGCGACCGGACGGTCCCGGCAACCTTGCTCCCTAATCGCCCTTACGATAGAATAGTGTAATAACACTTAGGGCAGTTAGGGAGCTCAGTCGTCGCGCGGCTAGCGTGGAGAGCGCTTGCGGCTGCCATTTTGATTAGACGACATGTGTTCAACTAAAGAAAAGGAAGTTTTGTTAACCATCATAGACATGTATAAAGACATGCCGTACCTCTGGAAAAAAGACCACAATGATAACATGAACAAAGACGTTAGAGCAGAGGGATTTAGAGTGTTATTGGAAATTTACAAAAATTTCGATGGAAAAGCTACAGTAAAAACCTTAAAGAAATTAATAGAAAATTTGCGCACGAACTATGCCAAAGAATTGAAAAAGGTATGTATTTATTCATTGGCGTATTTACTTTTGAATATTATAATTCGCGGCGATAGCTCAGTGGGGAGACCAACAGACTGCAATGCAGAGGGTCTCGGGTTCGAACCCACGTCGCGCACTTGTGACTTTCGGAAGTTATATGACTTTTCGAAATTATGTGCGTATTTATTGACAATTATCGCCTGCTCCGTGCCTCGGAGAGCACGTTAAGCCGTCAGTCCCGGCTGCCATGAATATCTATGGCAGTCGTTATTGGTAAGTCAGTGCAATATAATATCCTGACACTGGTCTAGCTTTAGGGTATCGTTAGCCTTCGGGTTGCGGAGGTCAGGTGGCAGCCGCTCCGTGTAAAAACTGATATCCAGTCAAATCCGGTTAGACCAGAAAAGCCAACCCCAAGTGACTTGGGAATAATAAAGGCTAGGGAGATTTACTTTTGAATATTATTAGTTTTTTATCACCTTTTTTTTTTTTACTTGGTGGAATGCCATGACGCATATCCCTCTGCGGGGGCGGGCGGAGGGATTATGTCGGACTCGCCGGGGTAATAGAAAGATGTTGAAAAGATAATGTACCTCCCGGCATACCGACTAAACCTACCACAGTGTTCCTCGACAAAACCACTATCGACGGGGCCGCGCGAATGGCTTTCGCATGCGGTCGCGACCCCGCCGAGGTTACGGCCCGCCGTATGAAACGGCAGGCCCCTACACAATAAGACCTTAGATAGGCACTTCTCAAAATAAAAGCCCTACTGTCTCACCCTAAAGGGGGAGATGGACACGACACAGAGGCGCGCGTGGGAACACGCACGCCGCCTCTCGGACCTGGTGCTGAACGGATGGCGGGCAGGCCCACAAAGCCCGCCACCCACAGGTCAAACCTCAGGGTGGCTGGAGATCATCGCGCCCCCCCGGCGCCCGGCTCTGCGGTTGGGGAGAGGGTTTAAACGCTCCCTCTCCCGCTCCACCGCCTCCTTGATGGAAATTACTTCCTCGCAGAAGGAGGCGACGGCGTTCCACGACCTCTCACTCCGGACCATAGACTGAACTACGGCCGGGAGCAAGAGGGCAACCGATCCGACTGCCGCGATCAACTCACGGCGCTGCGATGCCCATGCGGTGCAAACCGCCAAAGTGTGCAGCGCCGTGTCCTCTACAACGTCGCGGCAGTCGCCGCAGTGGTGACAACCGGGCGTCTCTTGCGTATACGACACAGGAACCGGCCAAAACAACCGTGGCCAGTCAGAACCTGTGTCAGCCGGAAGGTGAGGGCGCCATGCCGCCTCTCCAGCCACTCCTGAAACACGGTACTTACCGCCACGATCGTGGCGTGCCCAGTTTTTGATCACCTGCCACTATAAATCTCATCTGTGTGGCTTTATTTTGTGGCTTTAATTTAATTTATTTTATATACCTATACCTATATATATTTTTTATCTTTTTTTAAATTATATTTTATTGTACCTATAGTTCTAATATTACTTCTAACATCGCTTTGGTTTTTACTGTAAAGAGGTTATAATTGTGTGTGTAAATAAATAAATAATTACCCTTCATAAAATTAATTACTATCAAAATAGGTATTACATTATTTATAAATAATTTGGATTTTAGGTCTTGGCATCAAAACATACAGGTGCTGGAACAGATGAAGTTCATGTACCATCTCTGTGGTATTTCAATGCACTAAGTTTTTTGGGAAATAGAACGGAGTCATGTCGTACTGTCACAGACTCCTTAGAAGATGAGGCAAGTAAAACAATTAAACTACTTTAGCATTTAATTTATTTGTCTTCGACATCATTAACTTGGCACTACATTTATCATTCTATCTTGAAAATCGACTCTGCCTTCCGAAACGAAGTACCTCGTGAATTTGTTTCGTACGATAGTCGCCTTATCATTTCTTTGGTTATTGTATCTGTGTTGTAATGAAGTAAAACCATCTGATGTCCTCCAATCCGCTTGTTCAAATGTACCAGTTGCAGTGTTTTCTCGGTCAACATTGTTCTGAGATATATAATTTGTTCCCTGTTTTCTTAAATAGTTGTGCAAAGCACAACACGCCATTACTATGGCGTCGGTGGTATCTAGGTCTGTATTAAGAGATCTTCGCAACACTCGAAATCTTGATAATAAAATTCCAAATGCGTTCTCTACAACTCGCCTGGCTCTAGATAATTGATAGTTAAAGATGCGTTGATCATAAGTTATGTTGTGAAAGGGAAATGGCTTCATTAAGTTTTTATTTAATGCAAAAGCGCTATCACGTAGGGATACATATGGTACAACTACACCTTCAGTGCTTGGTAGTGCTGAAGGTAATGGCAATTTTAAATCATTTTTAATCATCTTCTTATAAAATCGAGTACAGTTTAAAATCGATGCATCTGCGACAGACCCGTTAGTGCCTGTATTCACGTACAGAAACTCATAGTTTGCGTTCACAACAGCAAACAGTACAATGCTAAAGAACCCTTTATAGTTATAAAACAGGGAGCCGCTTCTATGGGGTTTTTCGATTGCAATATGTTTACCATCACATGCTCCGACACAGTTCCTGAAATTCCACTTCTTCGCAAACTGTTCTGCTGTTTCTTTCCGTTCTATTTCAGTCATAGGCATCTGGAAATTAATAATATTAATCAATATTTAATTTTATTAACAGAATTTATTGTCAGATGACGACAGTGTAAGCATAGCAGCATCTAGCGACAGCCAAAAAAGAAAAAGAAAGGCATCGCTAATAGAAAAACAACGACGTATAATTGAAACAACAGAAAAACTCGTCGCAAACTTGTCGCAAAAAGATGAACAGTGGGAAGTGTTTGGAAGATCTATAGGATATCAAATGAAAAATTTTAATGAAAATCAGTTGGTAATTTGTCAAAAACTTATATCAGATGCCATATTTTGTGCTAAGCTCTGTAAGCTAAATGAAAATTCATACATTGTAAACCCATCAATCGAACCCACATTTCAGCAACATAATTTTTATTCACCTTCGCCACCATCCACACATTCATCGCCGTCGCCGCATACTTCTTTTGCTAGCTATCATACACAATTAGTTCGTCAACAATTGCAAACTCCAATACAACCATCTAATAAAGTACTGATACATCAATTATCACCAAACTCACATTATTCACTACAGCGATCATCACCTTATCGTCAACCGATACCATCACCGTCTCACCCACAATCACTGTACCATAATCATCCTTCATCATCTACATCAAATGTACCAGATCAGTCGCACTGTACACATCATCATCAATCACAACCCTCACAACAAGTGCAATTGGAGGTTGATAGTGTTGACCACGCTGATGAATTTTCACAAATCCTTGCAGAAGAAAATTCATCAGAAACGAATTTATTATTACCTAATATAATAGAAGGCTCTGCAGGAATATTAAACAATCTTTTGATATTCAAACCAAAGAAATAAATTATTAATTAATTAATATAAAAAAAAAATATTTTTATAATTTTTCGGAAACGCCTTTCTATTTATCCTTGCAAATAACCCCGCTAATCAGTAAGTAAAAACAATTTATTGAAAACATGTTATTATTAAGAATAAAAATGATTACTTACCTGCTAAAATAAATGATTTTGTTATTCTTACCTTGATGTAGTTTTTTAAGCATTTGTAAATAGCCGTGTTTCGGGGATAATTTTGGATAAAAGCGGTTGGGAAATTAAGGAGGTATATTTTAAATCTTGGTAAGTGTTTCCTGTAGCTAGAAATCTTAATGTGACAACCAGTCTTTGTCTAGCACTTACACTCTTCTTTCTCACTCACTTTCAGTCTTAAAATTGTGTCTTCTTTTGTTATATACGGAGCTACTAAATTTAATAAGTATTCACAGTCCTCCTCTCCCATTCTTAAATAATTTCTAAAATCCGCTGGTTCCAGAGCACTGAGTATGCGGATACTATATTATATGATATTGGAGTGCTTTTCTCTTAATTTCAAGTATTGCTTGACCCAGATCCTTCTCTTCCTCTTTTTTTGTTCTATAATATTCATGGACGCAACTACCAAAGCCACGGCCGTCGCTGCTTTTTTTAATGGTTTAGATAAAACAGGTGTCATGATACGTCTCTATCCGCGTTCACATTCAGACTACACAAAGAGTAAGGGGGCCGGTGATCAGTACAGTGTAATAATCGACGCCCTTGCAAGGGGCCACGCCCTCCCTGATTACCGGGCCCTGAATACCGTGTAGTGTAATAGGCCTTTAAGTTTGTGAAGTATAAGTGTATTAAGTGGCGGATATTGCATTGAATTAAATAAGGTACGAATATAACTATGTAAACTATTAATATAAATTCTAATTATGTTACAATTATTAAAGGAAATAAATGCCTGAGAACTGATTCTGGAGTTTCCTTACACTAGTATTCCCCCACGGGTTCCCTCGCGTAATAAGTGGTCACGGTTGTAACGGCGTAATGGTTTAAGTGGGCGCCTCGCTACTGCCGTCATGCCGAGTATTATGGGTTCGATCCCCACGTGGGACAAAAAAATATAATGCACAAAATAATAGTTTATGTCCGTTATATAAATGTTTCTATAGTCCCCTCGACACAGGAATTATAATAAGGGCGAGCGTTGTATCGTTTAAAAAGCAAATACATATAATATAGAGTTGCTAGGTTCAGACAATAGCCCAATGGATTAGACATTGAATTTTCGATCGAGAAGTCACGTCACGCCACGTCAGTTCGAATCCTACTCATCACAGTACCAACGTGAACCCACAACTAACCCGAACATTCTAGCTTAGCTGGAGAGTTCAACAGAGAATACTAGTAATTTGTAACCTAAATGACAAAGAAACTTTAAAGAAAAAGGCTTGAATCTATGAGAAGACAGACTAAGGATACCCGTTACGACGTATCTCGCATATAATTCTTGCTTCATCGTCAACGCAGCCCATCGTTTGAACTTTAAGATCGTTACGTAAATAGCAGGATATCGTATAGTAAGAGATCCTCGTCACTACAAGGAATAAGACTAATTTTACACTAGTGATTCACGATTAGCTGTAACAGGAGACCTATTTGTATCAGACTATACAAATGTATACTGTGCACATATTGGTGAAGCGGTAGGCAGAGGTGAATTATATCTACATTACGATAGGTTATTGCCGTTTATTGGACTCAGTTACAGATTTTGTGTTGCTAGTAAGTAATTTTCGACAAAAAACATGCGGCCAGTCTTTGGGGACTGCCGATAGAAGTGAAAACTAAGTAACTAGCGTGCGGTGACGATGACGCGAATTTCACGCTTTTTGTTCACCCAAAAAGTGCACATATATATACAGTATACATATAGCTTATGGAAAGCGTTCGGTGACGGTGACGCGAGTTCCATGATTTTTGTTCACCCAAAAAGTTCTCAAAGCGCCAAAAGAACTTTTCACTTCAAAAACAATCACACTTTGTCCGACTTGAAAATCGAACGAGTGACTATTACGCAGCGGTAGTGAATGCGATTGCTGTGTATGAGATCTCGGGTTCAAATCCCGGGTCGGGCCAAAAAAAAGTTATTGGGTTTTCTGTTAAAAAGTCTCAATAGCAGATCGGAGTTCGGAAGTTGGCGGTGTTAGACACCTACGTGCTTCGGAAAGCACGTAAAGCCGTTGGTCCTGCGCCTGATCTCTCTCCGGTCGTGTCGGATTACCATCTCATCGGGTCATGAGTTAGGCAACAGAGTGCATTTTTTCACTTATGCACTATAATGTCTCCTGCGCAGATGGCCAGTCTCTGTTAAGATTGACCGCCGTGAACGAAATTCTGTAATAAATATGTACCAACTTTGTGATTGTACATTAAAATGTTACTTTATTATTGCTTTACAGCGTAAAAAGTAACGTAATTTTTGAAAATGATTTCTGATTTTTATATTGCGGCTACGTAACTCGTAGCGATTGATAAATGACATAGATAATGAAATAAAAATAATAAAATCGTAGAACTATGTCAGTCGCGTAACACATTTCTTTAGTTGATCGCGTGAGTACTTCTAGTACAAGACTATAAACTAAGTGTACGGGGTTAATTATAAAATAAACTGGAATGCTCATTAACGCTCACAACTATTCTTTGTATTTTAAATGGCGTTTTACTGTTGTTGGGTTCTGTAAAACAATGACGATACAGGACTTCTTTATTAGCTTGCACTGCCTGTCCTACTTTCAAAGTTTTATAATTAAACCGTTATAGATAACTAACTAAAGCTTTCATAAAACATATTATGTACAAATAAAAGCAGATTTTTTCTTTAATTATTGAAATTAAACTACTGTATACGGATTTTATCGCGTTGTTTTTTTATCACTGTATTACATAATTTTGAAACTGTTACACTACTACTACTACTATTGAATTTTACTAATTTATAAGCTAGTAAAATTATTTAAACTATTTATATTTAGGTTTAAACTTTCCCCGACGTTTCGGTTGCTTTTCAGCAGCTATGGTCACGGGGAGACTTAATAAATAGTTTTAATATTTTTACCATCCGTCAAGTGCCAATTACCTTTACAAGATGCAGGGGTCTATAAAATAGATTGTGACTGCAGACTCTCATACATTGGTCAAACCAAGAGAAGCATAGGCACCCGCATAAAAGAACACATAGCTGACGTTAAACACAAACGCTCGTTGAAGTCTGCTGTGTGTGAACATGTACAACAGGGGACCAACCACTACCTGAGATTTGACAAACCACAGATTCTCGCTAAAGAACACCGATTCCTACCAAGGATGATTCGCGAGGCTATTGAAATCAAAAAAACATCCAAATTTCAATAGAGAAGATGGTTGGAATGTACCCAGCTTGGGATCCAGTACTTCAAATAGTCAAACCCAAGAAGAAACAAACCATAGCTAGACTTCATGATACTTTGAGCTCATTCTGCATAAATAGAAACACCAATAACTAAATTATGTTCGGGTACTTTGAAATAACTACACTGGTACCTACATTGAGACAACTACCATCTTAGTCTCCCCGTGACCATGGCTGCTGAAAAGCAACCGAAACGTCGGGGAAAGTGTAAACTTAAATACAAATAGATTTGATAGTTTTAATAATTTAATTAGCTTAAAATTAGTAAAGTTTAATAGTATAGTATAGTAGTGTAACAGTTTCTAAATTATGTAATAGAGTATTAAATAAACAACGCGATAAAATCCGTATATTATAGTAGTTTAATTTCAATGAATAACGTTCGCGTAAACAGAAGACAATATTATAATATTAAGTTAAAAATAAATAAAAGGATTATGAAACAGGAATTTTCAAATATTTCTATTTCTGCTTCATCGTAACCAAGGATTTAAATGATAGCCGTCACTATTATTAGTTCGCACGAAAAAGTGTCCACACTGAGAAGAGTGAGCTCACACATTACATTTACATGATAGATAACGATAGTGTGAAATTTTCAATATGAGTAAGCGTGATAATGCTATACTTATAATACAAATGTCATGTTGGCATCGAGTGTCAGATTACAACTTGTCATCCAGAAAGTTAACCATATTTAAACGTAGCAGGACGCATTTATGGTTTAAATCAAAATAGGATCATAGATCATAGTATCGTAACAACTGTAAAACATACAATCAATTAATAATAATAATAATAAATTTAAATAAATTTAAACTCTCGAAGGGCCTCTTCACGTTGGACCCATGTCTCCGTGTAAGCATCCCAAAGGGCCAGGTATTTTCAAATATAATATGTTAGAAAGTACCTGTGATAAGAGAAACATAATAATAATAATAATTTTCTTTATTCAACAACGTAAAATCATACAAAAAGAGAAGAATTATTACATTGATTCTTATAAATTACCTTATGTTAGTATACTTAAAACTAAAGAAAATAAACATTACATTTGCTGCTAGATTCTCTCTACATGAATCCTGGAGCAATGATTCATGTAAAGAGAATCAAGCCTATCAGCAATCATTGCCAAGACGCGATTGGGGCTGGCTCGCACTCTGCATAGCAAGGATGCGTATCTTTTACGGATGGTGGTGTAAAAACAATCCAATTAATCACCTTAGCTTTTTTGATATGTCCCACTGCTGGGCAAAAGCTGCTCTCTTGGATTTCTACATAATTCTGAAAATCAAAACGTACAAGGATATGCTTATTTCTAACCATTAAGTTCTTGGCGCAATAATAGTGTTAAGGTCCTCTAAAATAAAATAACAAGTAAAAGAAGCCGCGAGATGGTTGTGTCGCTATACAGAACCCTTAATGCGTGAGTTCCGTTCGCATTCGACCGATTTTCTTTTTTGTTAAATAATATGTATTTTTATTTCCTTAACGTGTTTCTTTTATAGAACAATGTAATATTATAAAGAAACTCTAAAGCATGACTCGTTGGTGCCGTGGTTAATTGTGCGCCTTATTTTCCGTATCATCGTGAGATCGCGAGTTTGATTTTTTGTCGGATAAAGTGTGTTTTTGTTAGGATTTTTAATATGAGTGCAACACACATTTTCCTACTCCTTTGGGCATTTCCAAAGAAGTAGAAAATGTAGGGATGTAGTGGAATATAGGGATGTGTAAGTAGGTACAGGTCTAAAATGTCTTTGTAGGATTATTTACGACGTAAAGAGACTTATAGTAAAGCCTTTTTCAAAGACGTTAAAAATACATATACACTGTTTTATTAGCTTACTTGTAACTAGCTTTTGCTCGCAATTTTATCTACAGTTTTCACATATATCACATATTTATTGATTACAGTGGTAAAACATGAATACAGTCCATAAAGTACTTAATATAGGTAATATAATATGGGTGCCTGTTCTAGGGTAAACCTGTGCCACAGGCGTTAACTGCACTTACAATATACTACTAGGAACTAAATTATATACAATTAACCATACTTATTATATAAATATATGCAAAAATAGGCCAATATTATAATTATTATCATGGAACTTGTTATTACTTATTTAACAACAATCAACAAATCTTCAGAATCCTCATAATTTAAAGTTTGTAAGTACTGACTGACTATCCGCTTAGATCTTATATACTAGCTACACGATAGCAAGTTAGCGTGTTCAATGTTGTGTTCTTCTTTTCGTGTGGTAAGTGGTCAACCTGTTGTCAAGAGATATTCAAGCCGCCCGTAGGTCTCTGACATGGCTTAACAACTGCTGTCAATTTGACAACAACCGGAACCGACTTTTTACGTGCCCTCCCATGCACGGAGACGCTAAGATGAAATACCACTAAGCGGTCACCCATCTATAGACTGACCGCACCCAACGTTGCTTAACCTCGCTAATCGTTTACCACTCAGTGAGTGCAACTGTCTATGAGCGTTGTGTTCTAAGTGAACAACTCTTTCCTATCAATAGTAAAAATAAATAGTGCTAACGACCTTAAGGAATACTAAGGGGTTGCTTTCAATTAGATTACAAATGTATTTCTTGAATATTGTCACAGTATAATAAAAAAGCAATTGGAAATGAGGATACCTCTATGGAGAATCGCCAAAGGTGCGAAGAATGTCGAATACATAATATTTTTGAAGACAATTCTAATTCCGCTCGAGGCATTATTCTTGTGTCACGGGGTATTTTACAAACGTTCAAACAAATGACATATTGAACAGCAAGACTCGAAACAACTATTTGTAAAACACACAAATTTTTGTCTTGTATAGGGATCGAACTAACAGCACTACTCTATTCGTGCCGTATATAAATAGGAAAAGAAATATAGACACAGAATCGTTTATTTTGAATGCTTGTCTTCGGCATGCCTCCGTAATATGCTAAGCTATGCATGCTATGCATTTGTCTTTTATAAGAAAGAGATAGAAGTATCAAACCTTACACTTTAAAGCCTGATACAAAGAAATAGTTAAGTAGTCTCCTGTAATACGTATATAAACTGAAAATAATATATCAGCCTTGAATTTCATTAAACGGTCCCAATGCTGAGCACGGGCCTCTTCTCAATTTGAGAAGGCCATAGCGTTTAGGCCATAGTCCAAAACGGTGACCAAGTGCGGGTTGGCAGGTTTCACATACATATCTGCGGAAACATTATGGAGAATACTCAGACATGCAGGTTTCCTCACGATGTTTTCCTTCACCGTTAAAGCAAGCGATAATTAACTATTTAATAGGCATATAACTTCGAAAACTCAGAAATGCGCGCCTTGGAATCAAACTCGAGACCTCTGCGGGGCAGTCCTATGGTCTTTGAGTAGACTATTTTTGTAGTACGTACATATTAACTCAATAATTGTGACTCTAGAACTACTACGTACTTTAGAAAGCACGTAAATAGCGCCTGATCTCTCTCCGGACGTTTCTAATTACCGAATTTTGGTCTAGAAAAGATTACACAATATTGCGGTACTGTACAAAGTTAGACTATATCACTTCCAATACTGCTTATCCCCACGCGATCGTACTAGGGGTCAAACAACCCCTCGTGGTTCTTTATAAACAAGTACAGAAGATATTTAAACAGGTTAAAGTACTGTAGGGATGTCATATGACCCTTTTGAAACAATAAAATGCGACATCTGATATCGTGAAATGATTCTTATAGGTCCAATGCACGCAGGCTAACTTCGTGACCCTATCTCAAAGAAATATCAAACCTATTGTAATCGTTATAAGGTATATAACAGCTTAATTATCAATAGACATAGTTGTCATGTTATGGTCATGTGATTTTAAACCTTATTACATAGGTGAAGAGTTCAAATTTGTGTTTTTAGAGTATGGTCAGTCGCTATTGTTTTGTTAATAAACTCAGTTGTCATGACAACTGAATTGTTAATTGATAACAATCTCAGATCGTTAAAGATATCATATCGATCACAAATTGATTGTATTGGCATCGTTTAGAAATTGGAGGGCTAATATATTACACAAGAGGTTTTTGCTCGCAATCTGCCCGCATGAAATATTATTACTTATATTTGTCGTTTCAATGGATTATTTCTTGCAACTTTTAACATAAACATCTGAGTATATTTGTTTGCTGACATGGTTATTATTTAATTTTGAATAATATGTAAAAGGGACTCGTAGTTTAATTTCAATGTATAACATTCGCGTAAACGTAAGACAATATTAAGGACAGTGATTTAGAAATCCATGGAAGAGGTTTTTACCTAGCAGTGGGATATATAAAAGGCTGATGACAAAATCATTAGTATATATAAAAATAATGAACTTGCATGCTGTACATCTTACTATGGTGGTCTGACAGGCACTCTATTGTAATATGCTATGTACTATTATTTAATACATAGGCATAGCTGACGAAATGTTGGCACCTCTGCTTGCCCTTTCGAAATATTCCTGCTCATTCGCAAATTAGTAGTCCACCGTCAGATGTAGCATTTCTCTATAACACCTGCCTACACCTTTACGAAAGGGTGACATACTTTCCAACAAAAATGATAAGTGTTAATTACATAAAAGAAATTACGAAAGCTATCGTAATTAAACATGCACTACTCGATAGGAAAATGTAATTAATATCAATTACGTATTGTAGATTCATTCAATTATTCTTTATAAGAACAAGCGCAAATATTGGCCCTTACAAAGTCCGTGTGTGTAGATTTTCGTCAATATCTTGGCTAAGCTTTCAAATATGTTGTAACTGTAGTCTTTGCCTAGTCCTAATCTGCCTTCAAGAACTGTCCTTTAGGCTTCTAGAACTCATAAAATGGGTATTATGCTGTAAATGCGCATCAGTAAGAATAGGAATATCGCTTTTGTTAGGTATTAATAATTTATAGAGTAGCTTAATGATTCCCAACGTCAGACTTGCAAGCGGTAGGAAATATCGACAAAATTTTTACAATACGATTCTTCAAAGAATATATATTTTTTTAATTTAGACGAATATGCGAATGCATTAAACTTTGATATTAATTGACGATAAGCAGGACGGGTGTATTAAGACTTAGAGCAATTATGAAGTTTTCCTAAGAAAAGTCACCCCGCGGAGAGGCATGCGTCAATGTCCGCCAGGGCATGTACGAGAATATCGTAATACAATACATGGGCACCGAGATTTCATAAATATTACGATGAGCTGTAGAAATTTATCATCGCTAACCATTGTAAAACAATCGACCAACTCATCATCAAATCAAGTTGCGAATACGTAATTGTTATTCGAATTATAATCGTTACTAAAGTATGTCAAATTCTTTGTAAATATGTCTGGTAGGTAAATACTCGAAAGATAATTTATTAATTAATATAATAATAATATCAACCCCGTATTAAACGGTTCCACTGCTGTTCGGCACGGGCCTGTCCTCAGTGTGAGAAAGGTTAGATCATATAAATTAAATAGCTTCATACAGATTTTATCGCGATGTTTATTAACACTTTTATTACATAATTATGAAAATTTTGTGACTACCACTATCTTAGTCACCCCGTGAACATCTTTTTAAATTCTTTATTGATTTTAGGAATTGTTATCCAAACGGATATGCCAATTCCATTGTAAGCTAAGCCCCGTGAAAATGGCTACTGAAAACAATCGAAACCTTGAGGAAAGTATAAATTTAAACCTAAATAGTTTTAATAATTTGAAATTGATTAAATAGTAAGGAAAGTATTCTAATATTTACATAAGTAATAAACATCGCAATAAAATCCGTATAAAGCAGATTAATTTCAATGTATACCGTTCGCGTAAACGTAAGACTTTTAATTAATAAATACTAGCGGTCGGCTAGTGGTCGAAATTCGACCAAAATTCCTAAGCTTGCTACTTTGTTTTCTGTTTTTCTCTATTACATATAAATAAAGTATTGTACGACGTCAGACGAACAATGTCGAAATACTACGAACGTGATTCGACTGCGTGTGTCAAATGCATGGTTGTGTGCGTGTAGTGATTTTTCATTAATTTAATACATATTTTATAAAAATATTAGGATTCGCCCCTCCTTCTCCACATAAACTTTAACTGTGCCAAATTTCATACTCCTCCGTCTGCGCAGTTTTCGTAAAAAGGGGTACAAAGTTTTTGCTTCAGCTATTAACATAAAGATGCTCTAAAGTATACTTAACATGAAAGTGTTGCTAATACAAGAATATAAAAGCACAGAACGCCGTATACGCGGTACATCGCATCTTCTTTGCGATGAAGACAGGCTACTGGAGGACACGGCCGCGATGTTATCAATGGCATGTTATCGTACACACACATCTTACTAACCATCTTGCAGAGGTTCTAAAAATTTACTTTTTATTTGCAGATGCTGTTCTGTACCGTTATATTCCTATATATTTAGAGACTCACGTCCAATGATATTATATAGTAGACTAGCTTTTGCTCGTGGCATCGCTCTCGTAAAAGTAGTTTAGGTATCTAACCTAAACAACTTAATAGTGTTACATTACTTTTTTAAATATAAAATAGTCTGTTACTCGGTAATAATAAAGCTTTCTAATGGTGAAAGAATTTTTTAAATCGGTTATGCTGATTTTGAGTTCAATCATTACAAACAAACAAACAAAAAATCAAATCGTTCCTCTTTATAATATTGGTATATATATAGCACTTTCATAGTAATGAACGTTGAAATCTGATATATTTAGTTATTAATAACTGCATTTATGTTGACAATTTTATAAATAATTAGCACAATAGATAATATTACGTGAAACACTTACGCGTGAAAGACATTGTTATCATTCGAATAATTGTGTATTGACTGTTTCGCAAAGGGTTTTTATTAAACCGATATTGTTTTGAGAACACATATCTACTTATTTTCTTTATATATCTAATATTATTGTTCACGTTAGTATTCGCCAATGTGAAAATAAAGATGAACATAATCATTTAATCTGTTATAAGTCCAAATGTGACTTAGTGTTACTTAATTACATGGCTTAATAATAATTGTATGATTATAAATACCGCTGCGATACTAGTATAATAACAATAATTTTACATCCATAGTTACCAATATACCGGTCCACTAAACACCCATACCCATAGTCCATATATTATTAGAATCCATACGTAGCAATAGTCTTTTGTCTGCTGCGGCTAGTGTCGCTGTAGGTGTTCCATCCCACCTCTGATTAAAACTCTCGAAGGGCCTCTTCACGTTGGACCTATGTCTCCGTGTAAGCCTCCGAAAGGGCCAGGTATTTTTCTAATATAATATGCTAGAATATACCTGTGATAAGAGAAACATAATACCTAATAATATTCTATCACATACACACAATACCATCTTTCATCATCGGAGGGATTATGTCGGACTCGCCGGGTTAAAGAAGATGGAAAAGAAATAATGTACCTCCCGGAATACCGACTAAACCTACCACGGTGTTCCTCAACAAAACCACTATCGGCGGGGCCGCGCGAATCGCTTTCGCATGCGGTCGCGACCCCGCCGAGGTTTCGGCCCGCCGTATGAAACGGCAGGCCACTACACAAAATACCTACCCAAACTAGGCACTTCCGACATTATAAAAACCCTACTGTCTCCCCCCTAGAGGGGAGACGGACTCGACACAGAGGCGCGCATGGGAACACGCACGCCGCCTCTCGGACCTGGTGCTGAACGGATAGCGGGCAGGCCCACAAAGCCCGCTACCCCCAGGTCAAACCTCAGGGTGGCTGGAGGTCATCGCGCGCCCTCCGGCGCCCGGCTCTGCGGTTGGGGAGAGGGTTTAAACGCTCCCTCTCCCGCTCCGCCGCGCCGCCTCCTTGATGGAAATTACTTCCTCACAGAAGGAGGCGACGGCGTTCCACGACCTCTCACTCCGGACCATAGACTGAACTACGGCCGGGAGCGAGAGGACAACCGATCCGACTGCCGCGATCAACTCACGGCGCTGCGATGCCCAGGCGGGGCAAATCGCCAAAGTGTGCAGCGCCGTGTCCTCTATAACGTCGCGGCAGTCGCCGCAGTGGTGACAACCGGGCGTCTCTTGCCGGCGTATACGACACAGACACAACACCATCTTTTTTTTTTTTTTTTTTTTTGTTGCCCAGGAAAAAATGCTTGATGCACTACCCGCCGGCTAGGGGACGGCACCGGCGGGGCGTGTGGGACTCACCAGCCTAGTGCTGGGATACCCACTAAAAAAACCTGGGGTGTTCCCTCTCCCACCCAATGGGGGGGGCCAGTTGGGAGTCTAAAAAGATTCATCCATAGCAGGCCCCCCCGTGTGGGTGCCGGCCGGGTCAATCGGACCCGACCTCCTCTCGTCCCCGGGGGAGAGCATTTCACTGCTCTCCCCTTTCGACGTTAGAAGGCGCGCGGGAACACCGCGCGCGCCCCCTGTGGGTTCTTACTCACGGGTGGCAGGGTCCCCTGAGGCCTTGCCACCCAGAACCCTTAGGTGGGGGGCAGGAGAGCGACATAAGCGCGTCTCCTGCGCCCCCTCCTCCGGCGGCGGATGTCGGGGGCGTAAGGATCTTCCTCACGCCCCCGCTCCGCCGCCTCCTTCTGCGAGATGACAGCCTCGCAGAAGGACCTCATTGCACCCCAGCACCTGTCGTCGCCGACCATCATGGATACGACGGTCGGCAACGAGAGGTCGGGGCCAATCACGGCGACCAGGGCACAGCGCTCCTCGGCCCACGCCGGACACTCCTCCAGCGTGTGCTGCGCCGTGTCCCGGTCGCACTCCTCGCAGTGGTGACACCTGGTTGTCGGCTCCCTACCGGCTATCTTGCACAGGTACTCTCCGAAACAGCCGTGTCCGGAGAGCACCTGAGTAAGCCGGTAGGTGAGCGGTCCGCGCCGTCTGTCCGTCCACTCCCTTAACACTGGACGGACAGCCTCGACTGTCCTCACCCCATAGCGGGGCTGGGCCAGTCGCTCCTGCCACTTGGCCTCGAGGACCAGTCGAGCCTGGGACCTTCGCGTCTCCACCGCCCCGTGAGTAGGTTCCTCACCATGGAGCCGGAGGTCCACGCGCCAGTGATACACCGACGCTTGGACCTCCGCCTCCAAATCCCAGGGCGGCGATGCCGCCAGGACGCACGCCGCCTCAAAGGAGACGGTGCGGTACGCCCGCGACACCCTGATCGCCATCGCCCTCTGAGGTTTCCTCAGGAGGGCGATGTTTCGGCGATCGAGGGCGCCGGCCCAAATGGGCGACCCGTAGAGGGCCATCGACCGCACCACCCCCAAATAGAGGCGGCGGCAGACGACACTCGGCCCCCCGATATTCGGCAGCAGAGAGCTAAGCGCTCCCGCCGCCGACATCAACCGGGGGGCCATGACACAACACCATCTAGCCCAACTAAGCCAACTAAGCAGAGCTTGTACTATAGATACTAGACAATGGATAAACATATACAAATACTTTTTTTTTTAAATACATCCATATTATACATAGAAACACCCAGACCAAGACAAACATCCATTTTCATGCACACAAATGTTTGACTTGTGCGGGAATCGCACCCGCGACCTCTGGCGTGGCAGTCCGTTACACTAACCTCTACGCCATCGAGGCCGTTATAAAGGATAAATCCTTACTGCACGAGATATTTTTAAAAAAGCGATGTAGAATAATTAAATACTTTTTATAAAGAAACTTAAAGCAGTAATAATATAATAATAATAATAATTTATTTCACAAAATACAGACATACATGATTAATGATTATACATAATTGCACAAATAAAACTTAAGACTAAGGATTCTGAAAAATTGTGTAAAAGATCACCTGTCTCCTGTACTAGTTACAAACTGTATCACAGGTAGGCAGGGTCTTCAGTTACAAAAATTTATCAATGTAGCTAAGATATTCATAATACAATTATAAGCAAGAAAGGCATTAAATATTAATCTAAACGAAACAAAATACAGGGTGATTTTGAAATCGTGTAATTCCTTTTAACCACGCATTCTACTGGTGATATAGAATAACCCTGACCATATTTTTTCTTAATTAGAATAATGGTTTCGGCAAAATTAGAGTACAGATTTTTTTCATGAAATTATTTCATATAGTCATATTTTAACCACCTTTTTTTTTTTTTTTTTTTTTTACGTGGGGGAATGCAATGGCGCATATCCCTCCGCGGGGGCGGGCGGAGGGATTATGTCGGACTCGCCGGGGTAAAATAAAGATGTTAAAAAAAAGATAATGTACCTCCCGGAATACCGACTAAACCTACCACGGTGTTCCTCGACACAACCACTACCGACGGGGCCGCGCGAATCGCTTTCGCATGCGGTCGCGACCCCGCCGAGGTTACGGCCCGCCGTATGAAACGGCAGGCCACTACACGAAAGACCTACCCAAAATAGGCACTACTTCAAATAAAAACCCTACTGTCTCCCCCCTAGAGGGAAGACGGACTCGACACAGAGGCGCGCGTGGGAACACGCACGCCGCCTCTCGGACCTGGTGCTGAACGGATGGTGGGCAGGCCCACAAAGCCCGCCACCCCCAGGTCAAACCTCAGGGTGGCTGGAGGTCATCTCGCGCCCTCCGGCGCCCGGCTCTGCGGTTGGGGAGAGGGTTTAAACGCTCCCTCTCCCGCTCCGCCGCCTCCTTGATGGAAATCACTTCCTCGCAAAAGGAGGCGACGGCGTTCCACGACCTCTCACTCCGGACCATAGACTGAACTACGGCCGGGAGCGAGAGGGCAACCGATCCGACTGCCGCGATCAAATCACGACGCTGCGATGTCCAGGCGGGGCAAACCGCCAAAGTGTGCAGCGCCGTGTCCTCAATAACGTCGCGGCAGTCGCCGCAGTGGTGACAACCGGGCGTCTCTTGCCGGCGTATACGACACAGGAACCGGCCAAAACATCCATGGCCAGTCAGAACCTGTGTCAGCCGGAAGGTGAGGGCGCCATGCCGCCTCTCCAGCCACTCCTCAAACACGGGACTTACCGCCACGATCGTGGCGTGCCCGGCACTGGGGTGCACAAGTCGCTCCTTCCAATTCGCCACTAGGACCTGGCGGAGCTCGGACCTCGCCGCCTTGATAGCGGGAGGATCCGGTCCTTCGCCCCGAGCTAATGCCTCCTGGCGCCAACGATAGAGCGACGCCAGGAGCGCCGCTTCCAGGTCCCATGGCATCGATCCGGCGAGGAGGCTCGCAGCCTCAAACGAGATCGTGCGGTATCCCCTAATCAACCTGACGGCCATGACGCGCTGTGGTGCACGAAGCGCCGAGATATTGCGGGCCGTCAGGTTGTCTGCCCAAACTGGGGCCCCATATAGGGCCATGGACCGCACGACCCCCTCGTAGAGCCTCCGGCAGGAGGTGTTTGGCCCCCCAAGGTTTGGCAGCAGGCGCGAGAGCGCGCCTGCAGCGCCCCGAAGAATGGGGGCCAAACGACGAAAATGGGCTATAAAGTCCCATCGGCTGTCGAGCAGGAGACCTAAATACTTTAGGGTTGACTCGACGCCGATGCGGACCCCTCCTACCATAATATGGGCCCCTGGAGGTGGCCGTTTCCGAGGGCCGTGGAAACAAACAGCCTCGGACTTGGACAGGGCCACCTCGAGGCCCAACCGCCGGATACGACCAACGACTTGTGCGACCCCAGCGGTCGCCAGTATGGCCGCCGCCCGGTGCGACTTACCCCTCGCTGTGATAAGTGTGTCGTCGGCGTAACAAATGACGTCGACGCCACATATTTTAACCACCTGACACAATCTTAATATTTTTTAATTTAAAAATAATATCATAACAATAACTGATGTCGTAAATAATAAGGGGCAATAAAAAGGACCGCCCGTTATTATTTACGACATTAATTATTAATATGATTTTTTATTTTAATTAGTAAAAAATTAAAATTGCCTCGGTTGGTTAACATATGACTATCTGACACCATTACACGAAAAAACGGAATAATAATTTTTTCAAAAAAAAAAAATCTAATTAAATAAAAATATGGTCAGGGTTATTCTATATCACCAGTAGAATGCGTGGTTAAAAGGAATTACACGATTTCAAAATCACCCTGTATATTGTTTACCTAAACAAAATAATAATTATCAAATACAATATAATAAACTAAAGCTAACTAACTCTGTAATGTAAACAATACTCATATTTTTAATTGCAAGCCGTGCATTGCTTAACATATTAAATATAGGTACCTAACAACAAAACTAGTAGTCAGCAAAAATTGCAATGTGTGTGAAATTCAATGTTGCGTACTAATTTTTATATTTTATATATTAGTTAAATAATAAGAAGTGCTATTATCTAAAATAAGCAGCACATTTTATTAGGTGCCTCCATAATCAACCGAATTTATATATCTCTTTACAGCCATTATTTTTGCCGGGCAGTCAGTAGCACCTGTGGTATGCGTGCTTGGCTTTTTGAAGTGCAAGCAAGTAGCACATTTTGGTTCATCGGCCTTCTTCGTGCAGTCCTTTATTGAGTGACCTTGGTTGCCACAGTGGCCACAGGTATAGATAGTTTTCTGACATGTCTTTGCCGCATGCCCATACTGTTGACACTTATAACATCTAGTGACTAAGGTAAAGTCTCTCACAGGGCAAGATGACCAATTCATAAATACTATTTGCTTTGTTATTAGTGCTTTTCGAATGTCTGCAGTTACTTCTATTATATAGTTACAGGCATCAGCTTCCTTCTTGCCCGACTTATGGCTTAATCTTATCGTACTCATAAACGACTCAAGATTCGTATTTTCGAGTTTATCAGCTAGATTCTGATGGAACAAACAATGAAAAACTTCTTCTTCCATAGATGTAGGCACCCCGATAACAACTACTCTAGGTTTTCGTTTATAAGCATTGGAAGGAAAGAAGAGTTTCTGAGACTTGCTTTAAGTAAGGTCCTCCACAAAGTTTATCTATTTTGTGCAGACTAACCAGTTTTATAATAAGCGAAAGGCGATGCGTATCGTTCCAACACAATCACTAGGAAACTGCTGAACTGATTTGGATGAAACTTAACATACATATAGACTATGTCCTTTTTTATTTTTTTACCTGGGGAAATGCTCTTTATGCATATCGCCACAAGGGGAGGCGTGACGGTTATAACTAGAACCACCACCGTATGCCAACTAGCTGCTTTGTATGGTAGGTGGGTCACTGAAATTGAAACTACATTAGTGAGCGACCCAGCAGGCAGGGAATGCTCAATGCAGGCAGGAAAGGTCGGCGACGCCCCGGCACGACAGAGAGTTAGAACCAGTCCTATATTAACACATAAAATACATGAATGTATATTGTTGTCAAATACGATCAAGGCATGGAATTCTCTGCCAAAGCACATGTTTCCTTCTTCCTTGAATCCTGGGTCCTTTATGCGGGGCGTGAAAAATCACCTTCTTCGGCCGTTAAGGTAGGGACCTCAACATCGCCTCAGCTGCTATGAGGATGGTGTGGAGGCCACATAACCGCTTACCATCAGACGAAGTTTAGTAATATTGAGGAGCAAAAAAAATATTGTTTATCGTTTTAATTTTTATATCGGTATACCTTCCTCTATGATTCAGGCAAGGGAAGTCGCAGGCGGAAACTAGTTATCTTTTCTTTTTAGAAAAGCCCTATTCTTATTTCCTTTGTCGCAGCGGACTTAACTAACACCTAAAGAACAGACACATAGAACACAGACTCGGCACAACCGTTTGTGGAACAAACAAATTTTATCCAAAAAAAATTGTGAGCCCACATTACACGGCGCAATAGCTATAGACTTTTTTATCTTAGTATTCATTATCATAGTATACTCGCAGGTGGAGCTGCGATAGCTCAGTGGGGAGACCAACAGACTGCAATGCAGAAGGTCTCGGGTTCAAACCCACGACGCGCACCTCTGAAAGTTATATGACTTTTCGAAATGATGTGCGTATTGATTGACAATTATCGCCTGCTCCGTGCCTCGGAGAGCATGTTAAGCCGTCGGTCCCGGCTGCCATGAACATCTATGGCAATCGTTATTGGGGAAGTCGACACAAAAGATCCCACTGAGTCGAAGTGTCGCTGGTCTGTACCTACTGACTAGCCCCCACACAGGATAAGATAAAATAATCGCAGGTGAAACCGCGGGGAAAAGCATATAGATATATTCGACAGATACTTGGGATCCGCAGGACGCGGTACGTGGTTCCGTAGGCGTGTTTAGTCACGACTGGATTTATGTCGCGCCGCGCTCGTGATTATTGTCTTTTATTTTATTTTTATTTACTATTTTATGTTGCACGGTTGAGACGATAGGTGCTTGTTGCTCGCTTTGTAACCAGCTAGGGTTGTTAGCGGGATGACTGAATTTAGTCGTAAGTCAAAAATAGTATGAAATATTAGGTGGAAAATGGTTCGTTAATAGTTTAATGCTTGTTCAGGGGCAAAACAAATTTGACTTCAAAACAAACTTCGGACTTGACAAAAATATGAATGGAGGATTTTCGTAAGTTTTAACTTTATTATCTAACTAGATGTGCCCGCGGTTTAACCCGCGTTTATAGTTATTGCGCCGCCCCCGTAGGTCGTAGCGTGATGTTATAAAGCCTGCCTCGATAAATTGGCTAACCAACACTAAAATAATTTTTCAATTCAAGCCATTAGTTCCTGAGATAAGCGCGTTCAACCAAACAAACAAACTAACCCTTCAGCTTTATAATATAAGTATAGATAGTATAATATACTTCGGTAGACGTCACTGAATATTATAACATAAAGTAACTATCATTACTTATTCATGGAATATTACAAAAACTGTAACTGTGTAATATACAGTGTGAGTCTTTATAAAGTGCACATATTAAAAAGGGTGAAAATATAAACAATTTTATCGACGGAAAAAATGTTAAAAAATATCTAAAGAAATTTTTAAATTTTTTATGGGCTTTTTATTTTTTTTACTCTTGTCTTGGTACCCCATGTAAACAAACTGTTACTACTTTTAAACTAAATGTGATATTAAAACAAAACAAAATTAATAATGATCTCTAATAATAGACCAAGCTAATAAAGCCATAATTTATTGAAAAATAAACCTCATAAATTAGTTATCAATGATTTTTTGAAGAAAATTTACCATTTGTCTACCAATTTTTGCAATAAATGTAAAATTTATCAAAAAATGTCCCCTTTACCCTACTTTTTTCTTATTTTATGTTATTCTATATCGTATTAGCTAGTTTTTGGTAAAAATCCCATGGTTGTAGCTAAAACACAACATTTGCTATCAGAGACTAAAAAAGAGGCTCACCGGGTGTGTTATTAATTCGAAAGGATAAATTACTTTCTTATGAAGGCTATGTGATTCATAAAACAAAGAAGCGTAGGTTAGGTTAATCAAAATCATTTATTATTTCACATGAAACTTAAAACTAATGCATTAATTGCTCAAAATGTCCGCCACGCTGTTGTAAATACAAAAACACACATTTATTGCAAAAATTTTCTTCAAAAAATCATTAATAACTAATTTATGAGGTTTATTTTTCAAAAAATTATGGCTTTATTAGCTCGGCCTATTATTCGAGATTATTATTAATTTTGTTTTGTTTTAATATCACATTTAGTTTAAAAGTAGTAACGCTTTGTTTGCATGGGGTACCAAGACGAGAGTAAAAAAAATTAAAAGTACATAATTTTTTTTTAGATATTTTTAAACATTTTTGCCGTCGTTAAAATTGTTTATATTTTCACCCTTTTTAATATGTGCACTTTATAAAGACTCACACTGTATAAATGTAGCTTATACAGACAGTCTCAATCAACTAGGGGCCATAAGATATTGGGGGCTTAGCCCTACCGAAAGTGCCATTGGAGAGCTAGGGCACCACCAGGCCCTATGGAGTCGGCGCCATTACACGTCCTCTGGAACTGAAAAATTATATACCTAATGCAAAGGAAATATGAAGGAAATTGAAAATACAAATCTATTTTTTTTTTATAAAATGAGAGTAGTGTCTCGTTTCAAAAACAATCCATGAAGCAGGACTTGAACCTGCGACCTTGAGAAATCGTGAAACCGTGCCTACGCTTTGCCAACTTACCTATTCATAGATCTACGTTAGCAACATGGCCAACGTGGCCGTGTCCATGAGGGACACGGACTAATAAACTGCATCAATGTTCTAGACGCCTTTGAAATAAACATTTTAACTAAGTATTTAAACTTTTTATACAAATTTAAATTAAACCTATAGCTTGGTTCGTTAACTTCATAACAGCGTAGTATCATATACTTAAGTGTATGTTCGTATACTGGAAAGGAACATTCAATTTTTTTGAATAAAACATTAATTGTAACAAATATTGTTTTTGGATGGTTTAATAAAAATTGGTTTTACAATTAAAAAAAAAAGCACAGGTTTTATTTTTTTTAATAAGATATATTGCCTCCACGTGCCTTTATTATAGATTCTAATCGCAAAGATCTCTGATTAGGGTTATTAAACGGTCTTGCGGAATATTGTTCTATTCTTGTGAAATCGCTGTTCTTAGTGCTGCCACTGTTGCGGGCACAGGATTTCTCGCATATACAGCTTTTTTAAACTGTCACAAACATGGTCAATGGGCAAGGCTCGTATCCCAACCACTTGGCAATATTGTCGAACTTGTGCAGCGGCGTAGGTTCTGGCATTATCTTGAAAATATTTTAAAATATTAATTCGAAAGTAAGCATATATTTTTTTTTTTAATTATAATTTATTTTTGTTTTATTTTAGGTAAAGGTTAGTTATATTATTATTAGTAGTAGTTATATATATTTTATGATAGTGTTTAGGTCCATTTTAAGTTGAAACCTAAGCAATCATCTACCATATCGTATCACAATCCGTCCAGCGGAATAAAAATACTTTCGCTACATAACTTCTGTGAGCCAGCCCTATTACACTATGCAAAGTTAACAATTCACTAATTTATCGTCCTCGGTGGTACGCACATCACCTGTGAATACCGAGCGCATTCTTGTGGACTTAAAACACCGAGTTTTTATTAGCGCCGGTACATATGCAGAAATACCTAGATAATTCAGCTTAAAATATAGGCAATATTTTACTGTAAAATAACTTTCATGGCAAAATCTTTCAGTGTAAATGTTTTATAAATCCTACGTAAGATGATAAATGCGAATGTGTGTTTGTTTGTTCATTACCCTTTTACGGTTAAACTAATTGACCGATCGTCATGAAATTTAGTATAGTTACGCGTTGTCAGGGGTACAGAAAATACATACATTTCATCCGGAAGAAAGGTAGGTACTGTTCTCGAGGGACAGAAAGGAAGTGCACAAGAGTGTGTGCAAACATTAGCGCGCTCTCCATTCTCTTACTTTCATAGTCCAATGGGATTGCTATCTGAGCTTTAGCCATGAACAACATCGATAGATGCCCAACTACAGACTGCTTATTAGAATTTATTGTCAGAAAAATGTTAACGAAGTTTAGTTATGTAATCTGATTTACTTTACGTTAAAACCGTAACAAATTAAAGACCTGGTTTTGAACTGTGTATTTGTAATAAGACGGATAATCTTAAGTAATGTTATAAATGCGAATGTGAGTTTATCTGTTACTTTTCACGCCTTAACTACTTGAACTATCAATATGTAATTTTGTATACACGTTATCAGGGGTACAGAAACGAACATAGATTATCTTTCATCAAGAAATGCAAAGGAAACACTTATTGTGCGATCCGGAAATACTTGTTCCGGTCCGGGGTTCTTTGGGTCCGTTGTTTCAATGTTTGTAAATTACCCCGTGACACAAGAAAGATTCCTAGTTGTCTAATTTAAAAACAATAAAAATACTATTTAAGTGCATATGTCACATCTATTTAGATTCACACTTTTCCCGACGTTTCGGTTGCTTTGTAGCAGTCATGGGGAGACTAAGATGATGATTGTCTCAATGTCTTGAAGTGTAGTTATTTCAAAAGTTTAATTTCAATGTATAACATTCGCGTAAACGTAAGACAATATTATAGACAGCTAGCATGTTTATAAAGATTCAATAGCACTCTCTTACATAACATGTAATGTCGTTTTACATTTTAATAGTTTCAAAACCCTCACAGTGAGGTGTAAGTTTATTACCATCGTCGTATCATTGCTACAACACATAATATTTAGTACCCTCATAATCACCGTCGACGATATTTTGAAATAGATTTCGTTATACAGAGTGTGACTGTAGGCTGCAGTGGTATTTAACATGTTTATCATTGGAGATAATGATTTTTAAAATAAGGCAGCAGTATGGCATAGGCTGGCAAACGAGCAGACGGATCGCCTGATGGTAAGCGATTACCGCTGCCCATGGACACCCGCAACCCCAAACGAGTTACAAGTGCGTTGCCAGCCCTTTAAAAAGGAATGAAGGAGGTAAAGGACATAGGAAAGGATAGGAAAAGGATCCGGGTAACTGGGCCTCCGGCTCTCTCACTCACCCATACGAAACGCAACAGTACGGGTACCGTTACTTCACGCCGGTATTCTGTGAGGGGTAGTAGGTACTACCCCGGTCGATCCGGCCCATTCATGTTGAAATACTCCAAGTTTTAAACATAGGATTGTGTCTGAGTGTGGACTTATTGCCTTTTTTAATTGTTTAATTGTTTGCCTCATTGCGCAGTAGTACTTAATGCAACTATTGTGAGGTCTCAGTTTCGATTCTCGGGTTGGGAAAATTGTTATTAGGTTTCCCTGACAAGAACTTGAGTCACGCCTTGGGAGCAGCATGCATGGAGTCTTCGGTACTTCGGTTCTAATGTGAGCGTATGAGACTGGTCCCAGAACCTGAAGGAAAATTATACACAGCGGTTAGATACAAGTAAATTCTTTTTTATTGTACGAGTACAGACAACAAAAAGGAAGTGAATACAGCGCCACTAGTGGCCAAGAATTGTAACAATTTTATGTCGTTCAGAAACAAGTATTAATTATGTTTACTTTCAACAGGAACTCGTCTGGACTACATTTTGTTTTTTGAAATTGACTAGTCTCTACGAATAATTCCTGTGTCGCGGGGGACTTTACAAGCCTTCAAACAACGGACACAAAGAACACTCAGACTCGGAACAACCATTTGTGAATCACACAAAGTTTTGTCCCGCATGGGATTCGAACCCACAACACTCGGCGCTTTAGCAGGGGTGAGGCGACCACTTAAACCACTACGCCATTCGTGCAGTCATATAATATGGTGCAGAAGTAATACTACTGGGTTCGATACCCGTGTGCGACAAAATATTATTCAGATTTTCTGTCAAGAAATACTCTGCAGCAGAACTGAGTCTGAACTGTGCTAAGTAACCGGCAAAATACACCTCCTTTTACGTGATATCTATATTTGTAGCTGGCTTAACGTCAATGTAATAAACCCCTGGGATATTCCCAAATGTGTAGTTAGAGAAATATTTCACGTGCAGACGTGAGACTATTGACAGTGAGTACAATATCAGACCCGTATTAAACTGTCCCACTGCTGGGCACGGGCCTCTTCTAAATGTGAGAACGGTTAGGCCATAGTCCACCACGCTGGCCCAGTGAAAGTTTTCAGACTTCAAATATCCTCAAGAACATTATGGAGAACTCTTAAACTAACTTAACAGGTTTCCTGACAATGTTTTCCTTCACCGTTAAAACAAGCGATATTTACTATTTAATACGCACTTAACTTCGAAAAGTCAGAAATGCGTGACTATGGATCGAACTCGAGACCATTGCGTGATAGTTCAACGGTTTCCCACTAGGCTGTCGCTGTTTGAAGACTATGTACAAATATATATTATTTGTATGTAAAAATTTAAAATAAATTTTAGAACTTAAAATATTTTGTTCCCGCAATGTCATCAAACCCACGACATTAGGTGCACTAGTGATACCGACCTCTTAAGCATACTGTATAACGTTTTTAATTTTAAATCCACAGTTTGAATCTCCATGAGGTGCCTTCCGGGGCGTCAAGGCTATAAAATTTTCTATCACTTCTATTTTAATTAATTATTTTATTCAAAAGCTCATTCATAAACAGGTCATAGCGTAAGCGCATACGTAAACTAATCATAAGGCCGAAGGGTTAATTCCTAGAAAAAGTATGAAGAGTTCATTTTAAATAAAATTTAATGTAAATCAGTTATTCTAAGATTAAATTATGAGTTTAGTCCTGTCACGTAGATTGTTGTCTAATAGATATAATTTGGCGCTGGAATAATCAGCTTAATAATTTTCACAAAAGGTTAAGTTATTTTACCTGCGTCTCTGCACAACCTGCACGGATGATGTAGTGGTTTAAAACTGCGCCGAGCGAAATGTGCCAAAACAGGCGACAAGTTGATAAAATCAATAATTTTTGTTTGATACAAATATAAAATATACATTTACCATAAAAATGAATGTGTTTACAATTCCTTAGTGTAAAAAACATAAAATAATTAATATTTTCGCCTACAAAATTACGTAAATTTGCACGAATAACGCAAAAACGTAAGCTCGTGTTACGTGATTTCTACTGTTATAATCTTATATCAATAGAAATCTATCTAATTTTACAGCTTAAACGAAACATAAATAGTTATATTACAATTTGTTCGTCCCAAATATTTAAGTTATCGGTTGACAATAAAGAAAGATACATATATAACAAAAAAGCATTTCAAATCCTCCATACAATTTCACTATGGCGGCCGCGTGCCGATTTGAATATCGAGCTCTGTCATTCAGTCCAACCGCGTCTTACGCTCGGCGCAGTCTTAAGATGTCGCATATACATGTTGTTGGTAACACATACAAGTCAAACAAATGTGTGATCCTCAAATAGATGATCCGAGTTTAGGTGATTTTTGTCCGTCGTTTGAAAGTTATGTAAAGTCACAGGCATTATTCCTAGTCCCGCACTTATTGTCTTTTTTAACGAAGATATTTATACATTAAAATAACACACCAATTCTTGTGAATCAAACAAATTGTTCTTTATTGTGATCGAACTCATAATAATATTTCTACTGACCGTGGCTAGGCGACAATTTATGCATGCATTCCTTTTTTAAACTATACTTATATATTTTTAAACTATACTTTCAAAGTTTTGTCTATGCCTACATTTTATTAACGTTACACCATTCAAAAACTTAATACATTTATCAAGTATTTTTATTCAAGCAGTAACTATTAATAACAATTTCTAATGAACCAAACAACATGTCATTAAAACTCTGTCATTTTTCATAGGCATTTAGAACCGTGTGCCTTGGCCCCTCGGGGATAGTTAATTAAAAAAGAAATGTAAACTCGAGCTACAATGCGGGCGTCGTCCTTCGAAATATTATTGTAACTTTATTTATGAATAATCTGATAGGTACTTACATGTTTTAAAACTTTCTCTTTGTTAAATTAAAGTGTAGTTTATTTATTAATTCATATTTATATAAATTATTCAATGTTATGTTAATACATTACTTGTTAAAGCCGCTTAACGATGTATATAATTATGAAAGAACATCTCTCTGTAGGATCGAATTCTAACCTTATTCAGCTTAGACATTACTAAGATAACTTAGTAATATTATTAGATTACAAATTGTAAAAAGAATTATTAGAACGAAGGAATACTTACGTGTCAATAGACAATCCAACAATCTTGATTCTACTATCAGTTTAATAGTTAACACTGCACCATTTTGCTTTTATGTAAAAACTGATATTCAATTAAACACAATACGCAACTACCATAAACGTCAAAATAAATATTGTTGTGTCAAAATAAATAAGCATTGAAGACTTATTACATCTTTGTCTCTTTTCTTTGTTATTGACGTTAGTATATTTTATTAGTATCTCTCTTGTGTGATTGCAAAATTCAGCAGTCTATTGTTTTGGTTATACTCTAAATTCAAATGCTTTTGAATTGAATTAAGTACTTTTATAGATGCATTAAACTTAACACTTACTTATTAGGATCTAACTGTGATATATATCACAGTTAGATCCTAATTATAAATGCAAATATGAGTTTGTTTGTTAAGTTTTCACGCCTTAACTACTCGACCGATCATCATGAAATTTGGCATACCTACTCTTTGTCAGGGGAACAGGAAAGGACATAGGGTACCTTGCATTCAGAAAAATACTGCTACTAACTTAACCTACAATTATGCGAGCGAAGCCGCGGGCAAAATCTAAGAATAAACGAGATGGGTGTAGAACGACCAACGACTCAAAAATTTTTCCATCAGCTTTTTGTAATGTCCCACTGCTGGGCAAAAGCCTCTCCCTTGGACATCCAAATCACTCTGTTGGTGGATATCCCCCAACCTTATGACTTTGTGCACCCTTTACCTCGGGGTCTTTTGACCCACAGGACCCACATTCGAACTCGACCGAGGGATGACCCCAAGGTATCTGCACACCAAGTTACAAGTTAATCAGTCCAGTGGTTCCGGAGCTATGCCTGTCACTAACAGACAGACACACAGACCCACAGTGTTTTCATTAACCTCTTCGAAGAAGACTCAGAGGTTAATAAGGTACTAAAATGATGTAGGTCTGGAGGCTCCGAGATCTCAGTATATCAGAAAAGGAATCCAGGTGTAGTTACCAGCCTTTGTATAAGCTGTCCCTCTGCTGGTTATTGGTCTATGATCGACCATAGTCTACACTACATTGACCCTGTGTATGGTGACACAATCCATAAATCTTTATAAACTTTATATCTCGGGGAGCTCATAGATATGCAATGCCGATCATGATATTTTCCTTTACCGTTAAATTGAGCAACAATTGAATATTACGGATATGAATTTGGAAAGTTATGTGATGCCAAATGATTAAACTTGATACTTTTAAATTACAATCCAAGAGACTTTTCATCAGATTATTCTAGCTGCTTTAATAGAGCTTTCTCTAATACTAATTATGAAAAGTTTGAAATACTACATTTGTTATGTGCGTCAAAGTTGCATGAATAGAATATTCCCGAAGGGGTAAGCAATGATGCCTTACACCTAAATGATGCCAGCTATATTTTTAATCACACTTAGTATGATGGGTCCGCGACGGGCAAGACATTAAGCCATACTGCCTTCTATAGAGCATATTTCTGATTTGCCTTCTTCTGATTTGAAAATCGAACCCAGTCCCTAACGAGCGATAAAATTATGCCACGGGGTCAATAAGAGAGTCAAAGTATTTGTTCACTAAGGATGATCAGAAATGTAGGTTACGAATTTCTTTTTATATTTTAGGTAAGAGAATGCATTCTATAATTCTTAAATATGTCATAAAATATTTACTTTAGTGTTCGTCATAGCTAAAGAATTTGGGTTCGACGAAATTTATTTGAATTTTATTCTCGGTTAGAATAAAATTATAAGCGCATTTAAAAATAAACATGTTTATTAATCTTCTGTAAATAGTTTTGTTTGTGTTGTTTAAATGGAGAATAATCGTTGATATTCTTTGCATTTCTAATTAATTTAAATGTTTCTCTGTTAGACAAATATATAATGTAATAATAACTTCAGCCTGTTTACAATACCACTTCCTATTACTTACTGATTTTGAAATAGGTTAACAGTCCAGGATGCTGGTACATTGGGGGTTGGCAGACTTCACATATCTTCGAGAATATTATGGAAAACTCTGTGACATGGAGGTTCCCTCACGATATTCGCCTTCACCGTTACACCACCGCCAGTTACAGCCATCGATAATTAACTATTTTGCACGCGCATAGCTTTGAAAAATCAGAGATGCGTGCCGTGGGCCAAGAGTTTGTGGCTCTCCTTTAGTAGTAATGTTTTATTAGAAAATCATATTATTTTTAAATAGAATATAAACGCTAAACAGTGAGAGACGTTTGAGTTTCATGTCATTATCGGTTAAAATGGTAAGCGCAAATTTCACTCATTTCGACTTTAGGTCGCAGGTTATAGCGACCTTATTGACGTCTGCCGAAACATTTTTAGATTTCATACTGCTACTAATAATTGCTTCACTGAAATTCTTATAACATCTACCTCGACTCCAAAGTCGTTTTAAGGTTTACTGGTAAATCGAAATCCAAATATGCGCAATATTGTTACTATATTCTTACAAATAATTGTTTATTTCTTTTACATTGCTGCACCATCAAATAACTAAGTATATAAATGCCTTATTTACCTAACCTGTAATCAAACTAAGCCTACTAGCTTCGTTTGATTATAGAGAATTTGATTATAAAGTAGTTAGTTTGGTTGGGGTTAGATCCAACAAGGCTCAATGAAATATATCTATTATGAAAATACCCTTACGATATATTTTTTTATAATAAAAATATCTGTTGCATAAACAAACTCATTGACCACCATTTTAGTTTGCCAGTGCGCAAGACATCAATATTATTTCGATACATAAGGAAGTAACGAGAAACCAATACAGACACACAAATTCTAATAATGTTCCAAATTGTCATCTTTCATCAAGTGTTCATATTAAAATGTATGTGAACCCATAACATTTTATAACTGCCATTAATTTATTAACATAATATATTTACGAGCTTCTGAAATAGTTTTATGTGGATTTGTTGATGTTACGAGCAATCGGGAATGTCTTTGTTCGCTCCGTGCAGTTTGGTGGTTCTTTTTATACTTACGAATTCTATTGTATCTTCTGTTTAGTTTAACTAAAATAATATAATCGGGAGAATAAAACATGTCCATACAACATTTTGTATGTTTGTGTCGGCATAACTCGATGAGTAGTCAATGGATTGGATTGGATCTATATGGGAGTGTTTAATTTTCATTTTTTCATACCAAAATGCCTACGGGAACAGGTAATTAAAAAACATCAGACTGAGTCGCAGCGAAGCGTAGCCAAGCTTCGCTATTTCAAAATGAAAAAGACAAGTCCTTTGCATTAGGAATAAACGAGTCTGCCCACTACACCGACTCATACCATGACCGAGTTAGGAACGTATCAGACATGAAAAGCAACACGATACGCCCTGCTATAGGAACTGATGGTCGGTGACGGAACTGTCTAGTGGGCATAGTCTTATACATTTTCTTACAAAGAATATATTTTTGCCTGACGTATTCCTAGCACGGTCATGGTATGAGACGGGGTAGTGGGCAGACTCCTTAAAGGCTTGTTCTGCATTCGACCCTCATGTTTCGTACAAACGTAAAAATACGCATTCATCCCAAAAATTGTTCCTTATATGCCCCTAAATTAAGATAAATATTAATTCCTATTTCGTCCCAAATTATGTTTCTTTTCTGTCCCTGTTTTCTTTTTGTATGGAAGCTTTTGTTTTACCGTTAGCCGAAAAATATTGTAACATACCTCGTCGATCTCTCAGCGAATCTTTGGGCTTGTGATTGCATGACATCACGAGCTCGACAACGAAAAGATTTAAAATAATTTTTAACCATGTTTTGTTTTGCTAACCATATGCTCAAAAATGTAGGACCAAACGGGAATAATTTATAAAGCAGGGCGAATGAGGAACATTTTGGAATGTGTACGTAATGTAGGGGCAAATGCGGAACAAACCGGAATAAATCCTATATCGTGGCAGCCTCCTCATTTTTTTAGACAACGGACATAAATAACACCCGTATGCAGAACAACTATTGCCAGATCGCACTTTTTTAATCCTAACTTGGAATCGAATCAATAGCGCTCGACGCGACAGTGACGACTTAAGCCACTGCGCCACCCATGTAATCAAATACATTAATATGGACTTTGCGAATAGATAGAATTACTTTCATTTTTATACATTTTATAATATAAAAGGATTATTTATTACGGCGAATGATTATTGCCAGGTGGCGATAGCCAATCGATAAGGCATTGGACTTGCGATAGAGAGGTCGTGGGTTGGAATCCCACCCATTATACGATTGAGGTCAACCAACATCTAACAAAGGCACTCTAGCTTAGCTCGTAGGGTTAACAAGAATATTAGGAAAATGTACGTCAAATTGCTTACATTAAAAATACAATATTCAATGTTTGTTATTTAACTGTCATGGTTTACCGTTGAATAGTTCAAAATATTCAAAAAGTTACATAATTTTTACACAAATATTTCATTGTGAATAATTAACACTTAAAACGCCATCTGGGTCACCGGTGACCCCGAACAATGGGTTCTCAATTGTTCGCTCACGGCATTCAAAGTGTTAAGCAATGTTTTTAACTCTTAAACGAGTGCTACATACGTAGAATCACGTTTGTAATGAAGAGTTAGACGTAGTGTGGCGAAATATTTTAAGTGGCCGAGTATTGTGGGTTTGAACCCCTTGATTTCGTGACAAATTCAAAAAATAATGTTTTCATATTTTTACTTCGATTCTGGGTGTTCTTTGTTGTTTAAATGTTTGTAAAGTACCTAGTGCCACAAGGATGATTCCTAGTTCGGCTGTAATTTTTTTCGTGTCCTCTCTGAGAAGAGAAAGCTTACGCATTTCATTAACAAACGTTACCTAATCATTACATTACGTTAATGTAAATGAGAGTAAGGTATGAGTGAGCGTGATGATACTATATTGATAATTGAGTTTCCATGTTGGGATTGTGTGTCAGATGACAACTTAACATCCAGAAACAGACAGACTGACAAAAATGTGTGTGATCTATAAATGGTTGTTCCGAGCCTGGATGTTCTTTGTGTCCGTTGTTTGAATGTTTGTAAAGACCCCCGCGACACAGGAATTATTCCTAGTACCTAGACCCTATCTAAGTGAAGTAGGACATAAATCTTTGGGTTGAGGCTATAAGAAAACACATCATTAAAATTTGTTTAATTTATTTATAATACAAGTGACATACATACAGACAAACAGCCACACACATCTACACCTTAAACAAAGTATTTACAAATTCCGAAATAAAACGTTCCAAGTAATTCTAATAGTATACTAAATGCACAGGAATGTCAAATTCTTACAAAGAAAACAATACAGAAAATACTAATTTTGATATGTGTTACCCGACATTGGTATAAAAGAGGGTAATGTGTTATTGTTATAAATAAAGGTGGGCGTGTTAACATTTGTTATGAAGAAATAAATATTTTTAATAAACTTACGACTAGACAGGTACTATGCAGTGAATACTGTCAAAATATTGTTATTATTGTAATTAATAATTATAATTAATCAATAAATTAATAAGTAGTGACGCCGTGAGTCCGTGTTATTGCGTCATTGTATTAAAATATGTAAAACGCCAATTCGGGCTGGACATTCTAACTAAGCGTTTTTAATCAACAATCTAATAAAGTCATATAGCGTACTAGAAATAAAATGTGAACATTTTAATTTTATTTAAAAGGCTGACATGTCTGTAAAATTAAAATATAAGTTGATCATGATCGAATTAATATAAATGTAATTATTTTAATTCTAAGATTACTTCTTTTATTTTAAGTTTAAATTAAACAAAATGTCCACAAATTATTTTTATAAATTGTTTCAAAGGTATCACTGGTCTCATTTATAATTAACTTAAATTTAATTAAAATGAAATATACAACTAGTGAATGACTCAAATATTGTTTTAAATACTCATATTATTATTAAGGAGTATTTATTTAATGTATTAGCAGTAATTAAAAACAAAAATAATTTAAACTTTCTTGCTAATAAGAGAAAATAAGTCATTTTATTTCATTTACTGATTATTTTATAAGTCAATAATTGGATTATTGTTATATAAAACAAATATATATATACATTTTCATGTAAAAAAAAGAAAACAAATTCACAAAGTAATTCAAATAGAAAGAATAATATTTAAAACAGAACAATCAATATAAGTTCAAAAGACATTATAATCATTTGTCAAACTTTCCATATCTCCCCTAACGTAGGGGGCATTGAACAAATTGATTAACTCCACTTGTCAATGTAAACAAAGTTACTTAAACAAAAGCCCAAACAAACTTTGTATTGTTTACAAAAACATTTTCAAACATCCCTTCTTTAGTTTAGAAGGGGATTCAAGATGAAAGAATGTAAAGGAATTGTTTATTTAATATGAATTTATTTGTTTTTATATTTGAAGTTTAAAAGTTATTATGTTACATGTGTGTAAGCACTGTATTTAAATAAGATAAGTGGGTCATTACCATCGCTGCTTTAGCGAAGAATTGTTGGACTATAGTACAACAAAGACAGCTATGGATTTCTTTGAGGTAGGCCTATATTCAGCAAAACCGTTAGTTGCTTGTTTTTAATGCTTATTAAACTAGTAAGAATTGTTTAAGCAGAACATTAACGATCTAAAACACTTTACAAAACTTTTAATACTACTTAAAATTTCTAATGAAAGCTCATATTTTTAATAAAAGTTACGCTAGAACTAAAATTCATTTCTATTTACATTTAAAGACAATTCTTTACCACCACACTGTTCGACATAACTACTCCATTTAGAATATTAAACTCGAACTATTTTGACATCTACTAAAGACTTCTACTCTATTCTACGCCAAATTTTACCATTACCATCACACGTCGTGTCAATCACACTTAGCACATCTAAATTCCTTTATTTAAGAATTCTCCATAGTAAGATGGCAGTGCTTCTAACATTTCTATCTAAGTCTCAGTTCTTATACATGCTTAACGATGAATATTATAATACGAGGAAAACACAAGACTTATATTCATTGATGGATGAATCGTAGACTTTATGAAGACTTAATTTGTTTGATTCATGAACTCTAAAGTCTACCCTTGAGATTCTTCAATACCACAAATACATATATACAACAAAGTCACGTTGACGATTTTTCGTATCGTGTAGTGAGTAGCTGCCTTAATGATAGTGCATTTTAATTAGCCTGAAAACATTCTACTTGGCCGACGTAGACAGTTAAAGATCGCTATTGAAAATATTGTTTTAAGATGTAACGCAGAAGATCGCTTTTTGAATGATTACACTTATAAATATTATAGAAACTTTTCCAGAGTTCCATAAGTGACTAAAGTCATATATGCATTAGCAATAGCAACATTCCATCGATAGTGACCAAAATGTGTTCTTAAGGTGTGAAATGATGTTCGATCAAAAGCGATCGACTGTCTTACCTATCTTCTCTCTAGCCTTTATTATTCCCAAGTCACTTGGGGTCGGCTTTTCTGGTCTAACCGGATTTGACTGGATATCAGTTTTTACACGGAGCGGCTGCCACCTGACCCCCGCAACCCGAAGGCTAACGATACCCTAAGGCTAGACCAGTGTCAGGATATTATAGGGCACTGACTTCCCAATAACGACTGCCATAGACGTTCATGGCAGCCGGGACCGACGGCTTAACGTGCTCTCCGAGGCACGGAGCAGGCGATAATTGTCAATCAATACGCACATAATTTCGAAAAGTCATATAACTTCCGAAAGTCGGATGTGCGCGACGTGGGTTCGAACCCAAGACCCTCTGCATTGCAGTCTGTTGGTCTCCCCACTGAGCTATCGACTGTCTTACCTATATCAAAATTTATTGGATTAGGTACAGAAAATTACAAATACAAATTACACATAGGTACAGAAATTCAGCTGTAAACTAGACGCGAAATCTGACGGTCTCAAATATATAGACGCGTGCGTAGTATAAATTGGAATGGCATCTGTCGAATGCAATAAATAATTTGTAGCAAATGTTATTTTGTCTATTTTCGCGTATTGTATTCAGCCGAACTTCTGTAAGTACATGTATTTAGTGAAAACCCTAAGTCAGTCAAATAAAACGTCATATCATTGCCATATGTTACTTTTACATTCTATTGCAGTTATAGTAAACACCTCTACAAGCTCATTGCAATTATATCAAAGTATTACTAAAAAAATTACAGTATTTTAGATTTTAGTCTATTTACTTTGCTGACCTGCAAAGATAGGTTCTATATTTTTGTTTCTCAGTAAGGTGTTACACAAATTCTTTAAAAGTTCTATTTGTTCTTGTAGCATCACGATCGCACCAAATTCTAATCGTTTATAAAACCTCTATCAAGTACAATACGACCAATTTTCTCTGTTAACAAGTTTTAAGTTTGCTTTAACTAGACCGGTTACAGCCGCTAATACCCAAAATGTTTTCTTATTACCAAAAACTCGTGCCCCAAAAACTCTAAACAACCTAGTACTTCAAACGTAACTAAGTTTCCTGGCATCCCTTTATACAATAGCTGCCTACGCCCAAAATTCTACTTTAAAGTCTACTTAAGAATCTCGAACTTTATAATTGAAAAAATCCTTTTGTACAAAGCGAGCGTTTCAAGACAGTCTTCTGCCGTCGCTTCACCGTCAAAATTCAACTAAAGAGGCTACCTTAGAAAGTTCTCGAAGCTTCGAGAAATGAATGTTCTTCAAGTATCACTTCACTTATAGTCCGATGTGTGAGTAAGCGTTCGCTTACACCGCTTGCGGCTAGGGCACTACCACTCTCGGCTCTCTGTCGGACAGTAGTCGTCTCACCGACTGATGGTTGTTGCCGTCACTGCTTGAGATGTCGCTGGTGCTCACCACTGTGGGCTGTGAGAAATTCTTGCATAGGACTAGTACCTGGAAAAGAAGAGAGATTTTAGTTTCTAAGTTAGATGTAACAGCTACAATAATTGTTAGTTTCATTGTCATTTGTAGTATCAGTTCATCTTTCGTTTTTAAAAAAGACAACACCCATTTTTGGGTTCCATCCAGTGTCGTGGCAGACCTTTCAAACATTCAAACAACGGATGCAAGCAACACCCAAACTTGCAACAACCATTTGGGAATCATACAAATTTTGGTCCCTTATGGGATTCGAACCACAACACTCGGCGCAGTGGCACATGTGAGGCGACCTTTCAAACCACTCGTATAGTTTTTGACTTTATCCTCTTGATTTAGGTAGTCATATTTCTACAGAGTTTCTTCTTTGTGCCACGCGGAAACATAAAATAATGATTAGTATAAGATAGCCAGAGAGAAACATTACATTTGAGGCCAGATTAAAGGTATTTATATAAAGCCCATTTAGTAGTCGGTCTATAATTTCAAACTGTGTAATTATTTTAAAGTACGTAGCGGTAAGTTGGATAAACGGCTTTATAAAACTGTTGTATTACGTATCATTAAGTAAATTATACGTGTGGTAGAAATATGTAGCTATACGAATATTAAAGGATTCTAAGGAAGTATTAATTGGATTAATTCCAAAGAATAGGATATTCGTAGGCCTGCTATGTATGTGAGAGATTTTGCCGTCATTAATTCCGCCAGTGTACAATTGTTTTATATCAAACTAATTTATTTAATCAGAGGACAGAGTTACAAATATATAATATTTCTTTTATAAAAATGTAACCACTGATAAAATAAGCACCACATGTTTTTAGCAAGCAGGTTAGTGTTTTAAATAAAGGGCATAGTAAAGGTTTCAGCTATAATTTGGATAAGAATGCTGCCTTTTGGTATTGCTGCCTTAGTATTGCTTCTGCAGTGCTAAAGATACACAGACACGTCCACGAGTTAAGATTACATTTATCATCAGGAGGCTGGTAAGCCACCTCAGAAAACAAAATCAAAGCTGAATAAGTAGAACTTTTTCTGGCCAATTCCAGACATTCTAGATAAAGGTCGGATTAAGGGTACTCCAAACCGCCGACAGTGTAAAAGACACGCCAGGGTCGTACCAAGTGGAAGATTATTCTCTCTCCCATTCTCTTGCAAAAGCATGAGCGAGAATATTATATAGATTTTCAACTTACTGTATACAAGACAGTGAAGACACCCATGGAAGCGCCGACCAGGACGTCCCACCAGTGATGCCGGTGGTCAGTTATCCTGCTGAGACTGCACACCGCCGCGTACACTATGCAGAGGACTTGCAGCAGCGGTACTATCAGCACTGAGCGGTTGTGCCAGCTGAAGGCTCTCCTTTGGAGGTACCACTGGAAAGAAAGACAATGTGAGATGATTGTTAAACGGACAAGATCTATTTTAAAATTAAAAACCAATAGGTCTGCAAACTCTAGACAGTTGATGCTACAGCTTAAGGATTATGTCGTCGCTATCAATGCGCCATATTTTATCCGGTTTCTAAAGCGTCCAACAAATTGGGTGTCTGCAATGCCAAGTCTGGTTATCCATACTAATCGTTAGACGCACGACCTAGTAAAGACTCAGGGTCACAGCTCAGTTGTGAGCTTTATTAAAAAACAAATGTTCAGTTATGTTCAGCTTTCATACTTATGTTATGAAATGAGATCGTGGTTAGGTTCTTAGAAACTGCGCTAAATTCAACATCTTTTACTATGAAACACCTTCGTCCATCAATACCTTATAGGGCTTTTATCTTCCGATGGTTGAATCAGTTTAAATGAGCGAATACAAAATTTACTTACTGCTAAAAACAATCCACAGTATATGGAGAGTGACGCATGCGCAGATGGGAAGCTGCGACTGGAGTCAATCTGCAGGTACCGCGAGTACTTCGTCGAAGTACATCTGTAGCTGCTCACGTACTCAGAACTATAGGAACAAGGCATTCTGGTTAAAACTTATAACAATATTGATCCAAAATACTAGGCGTAAACATGCAATGATTGGCGATTGACTCGGCCAATGTTTGCTCAAAGGTTGGTCGAGATTATGAAGTAATTTGGTCCAAGGCACACATTTGATCAAATATTTGACGGTGAAATTCGAATACCATGCTAAGCAGATGTAAATTCATCGGGATAAATGGAATACGCCTTTAAAGGCTATTCAAGCTACAACCCTTTCGATATTATATTTTATTTATGGAAATATGAAAGGCAAGATGGAAAGAATATGTTGCCTCAAGGTATTTTAGCATGAGTAACCATGAATAGAGAGTTTCTGGTACCTGTTAAAGGAGTAAGTTTTGCGTTTAGTCTCTAACCAGATACCACTACTGTACGATACTATTTAAATTACCGCAGCCAGAATACTATAGGCAGGTCACTGTATCCAGGTCACTATATCCAGGTCATTGTATCCAGGTCTCTGCACTGAGATTAGAGCACTTATATAACTATAACCAGATCAATGTAGCTTAATCACTGCAGTTAGATCACTGTAACCAAATCACTTTAACCAGATGTTAAAAGCAAAAACTACCCTCGAAACCCTAAATTATAAAATAAATTTAACAGCTGCGTTGATGGTGCAGCGGTAGAAAATGTTAATGGAAATGCTATGTATGTGTTCTTCGGTTCCATTCACGACCCGGATATAGTGTTATTGGGTTATTCTGCCAAGAAATTCTTGGCAGCAGCACCGAGTCTGGAACTGCGCTCGGTAGCCGGCAATTGGTCCATCTCCTTTTACGTTAGACTTAAACCATAATTAGCGAAATGTGGGTGTAATACACCAATGCCTACCCTTTCGGGGATTTATATAGACTTGAGACTATGTATGTAAGGACCTACAAACTCGGCGTACGGACACCGGTGTCCAAGACGACGCTTCTATCAATAATTCTCATGATGGTTAAGATGAGAGATTAAAATACTTACTCATTACAAGTACTGGCTTTATCCGGCTGACATAAGTCGAAGAACGTGGGTCTCGGAGACCCCACTACGCACTTAACGACCTCCAATATAGTGAAGTTGACGATGGACCCATAGATGTAGTCCCTGTATATGAGTGCTGCAGACTTGGCGCTGCTGATGTACTTGCTCTTCTTTAGACTGTACTCGTCTGCTTGCTGGAGGGTTGTTTCCACTGCCCATAACTGGAAGAAGAATTTTTATTAGTGGCAATCATAAAATATTTTAGGAAACACTAGCGCTCATGTTTCTGGTCGAAAGAAACCTGTCTGATACGAAACACACATTTCATTTGGACGTATTGGTATGGTCTTAAACTAGTTATAATTTAGTATTTGATGATAAATCATCATTTGACTTTGAAATACATATTATAATACATAATACATATATAAATACATATAATATAAAAAAAATATTTACTTTTATTTTTATGTCATTATGATGGTAATGCAATCCAATTGATCTAAACGATACTTCTGTACCTGTGCTAGATGGTTGTGTAAGAAGTAGGCTTACGTTGATAATTTAATATAGTTAGTTTCGGGACCGAATTTACGACCTATCGATCGCAAGTGTAATACCATACAATAATCTTAAAGATGAGTCTGTAGACGTTAAATAAAAGACAGATAATTCCGTACGTAACAGGGGGTTGAGCCAAAAAGGCGAGCCAACATGGATCTAAACCTAGACTTCACGATCACACTCAAGTAAAAGCGCAAGCTTATGTCGCTGAACTAACGAAATAGTCCTGTCTGGAAATGTGCCCCGTAAATGGAGATACGCTCATCCATATGCAATGAGACTAAAATAAAACTGTTAAAATAAGGGTAATTAATACCCCAATAAACTTAATTTAATCGTATTTATGAACAGGCAAAAATGGCACAAGTCCATACGCCTATCCTGATATTTACATTACGGCTTGACTTAACACTTAGCAATGTCATAAATAAAACATCAATCTTAAGTTAAACAAAACGCACCTGTGCACACCTTTGATTGGGGCCACCATACTTGCAAGCGATTCAAAGACATTTGTCGTTACCGTAGCATCCGTTTTAAGTACTCATTACCATTATTCTGTATCTAACCTATACTTATATTTCTTATTTCAGTAACTTAGCATTTAAAATTAAGCTTTGAATGCTTGAATCTTTACGGGAAACTATTATAATATATTATATATTATTTATCTATTATATATAATAGTAACAGCCCTGTGTAAAAGCTGTACCACTCCTGGGCATAGACCTTTCCTCGTTATAAGAAGAGTAAGGCATACACATTCTAGAACATTGTGTAGAATTTCAGACATGCAGGTTGCCTCGCGATGTTTTCCTTCACCGTTAAAGCAAGCAATGAATTAGCTATTTAATACACACATAACTTAAAAAAGTCAGAGTGGCCTCGAGATCGAACTCGAGAACCCTACATGATAGTCCAACGGTCTCCCACTATCGCTGCTATAGAGATATAATAATAATATTAGCCCTTGTCCTCATTGTGAGAAGGATTAGGCCATAGTCCACCACGCTGGCCCAATGCAGCTTGGCAGACTACACATGTGTTCGAGAACATTATGGAGAAATCTCAGACATGCAGGTTTCTTCATGATGTTTCGAAAGCGAGCGATAATTAAATATTTGATTCAGAATTTAAATATATAATAGAATAGGAATATAATAGAAAGTATCCTCCTGCTCAGCTTATTTCAGTCCACTGCTTGACATAGGCCTCTTAAAAAGGAAGGTTTTGGCCTAGTATATTATGCTGGCTAGACGTGTCGGAGTCGACTAAGGGAGTATTTCAAGTAGAGAATACCACTGCTAAGAGAGGAACTACTTAAAAACTACGACACCCACGGGACGAAATGGGATGGTGTCGACTGTATTCTAATTCGTCACCACACGGAAAGTAGGAGGTATACTTACAAGTAAATAAGGCATGATGACAGTGATGGCTGCCACCAGCGATATGGAGAAGGTGTCTCCAGTGTGAGGGTACGAGAGAGCTGGATCGTTGCACATGAAGCCGGCGTGTCGGCTCGGAAGCGCACCCACTTCTAACAGTATACATACTGCACCAACTGTAGACAAAAGATAAACATATTATATTAGTATTTGTTAAGAATTTATTGTAGTTTTAAAACTGGGTAGATGTGACGGCTGGACAGAAGTTAAAGGGTAATTTTGGAACTACCACAAAATGACGTCACGAGATTACAAATGATCATATTTATAGATATGCTCTCGCATGTGGGAGCCTTTAGGAAATCTCTGTTCCTTTTCGATTTAATCATTGTTAAGTATTCAGCAACAGAGAAAATACTGCCATCTTTACATCGAAAGAGGCTAAGGTAATATACATATATAAAAAAATAATACCAGCCCTGTATTTAACTGTCCCACTGCTGGGCATGGGCTTCTTCTCAGTACGTAAAAGTTATCAATAACCAAATCAAAAGCATTAGGTACCATGAAAAATTTACCTAAAATAAAATAGGCATAAGTAACCATTTTTACTTGCATTATTTGAGGTGGACTCTCCAAGGAGGAGAATTAGTTTGCAATTCTAAAATTTAATTTTATAATCCTGTGCTATCAACCTAACGCTAATAAAAATACACCGCCATTTGAATATCACCAAAATTCTTTCTAAAAGCATTCAATAGATTTACAATACGATGTTTATCGTCAACCAACAAATATGAATAAGCATGTTGATGCATATTTAACTATTCTGTTCAAGAGTTATTTAGAAACATCCAGTATGAGTGATAAAGTCAAGTACTGCAATGTTGATAACCTTTTCTGGTACATAGCATGGTTGTATTTTACCTTCTTTGTAGGTATCCGGAAAGCTTGCCTTAAAGCACCTATGTAAATTATGTACATAATTATATTTCCTTCGTTAAAATATTTTCAATTACGTTATCTTTATGATCCTAGATTAATAGCAGTGATAACTTTAAGTGAACTCTTAGGTTCTAGCTCGCGGCGAACAGTTCTAACTAGTTATAACCATAAGTATATTATTATACGATCAATTATCTCTTGGTTTAATGCTTAAGGATGTTTACACATGCTACTATTAGCAATGGCGATTAGCGATTGCGATTGCGTCGCATCCCGTTTGCGCGATTATGCGAATACATCGCGATGCGCTTGCGCCATTTCGCGTTTGATACTATGGTATGAAAGCGATTATATGACGTTTACGCAAATCTTAGCGTTTTGTAGTAGAATTCAATCTGGCGTATTTTAGCGTTCGCATTGACTATACTTGCATATAAGTAAATAGGAAAAATGTATTTTTGTGTAAATTGCTAGTATTATTGTTAAGTAGGTTAATAATATGCTAGTGTTAAAAATTGATTCACGTCGGTAGAGCAATGGGTGGGGAATCGAGCCCAGGACCTCTCGATCACAGGCCTGATGCATTATCCATTGAGCTAATTTTGTTTAACTGAGTATATAAAATAAAATAACGAAGCCTGGACAGAATTATGTAGGTATATATTTTAGGTCTAGACCTTATATTAAATCACTGCGACTGGCATCCGTACTTGCAAAGTTGTGCGATTAGTTGTGTCATCGAGCTTCTCAAGAGCGAGTAAATCGCTGATTGTTCACACTGAAAGTGGCATGATATAGAAAGTTCCTGTTCAAAATTTCTTTAGGAAAAGAAATTTTGAACAGGAACTTTCTATATCTAAAATATCTTAATAATATTCTCGAAGATATAAAGTCTGATAACTATACTAGACTAACTCAAAGAATTTGAGGCCCAGTATAGCAAAATACGTAAAAGATTAGTGTTGTATCGATGATCATATTTTGAAGAAGCCGAACTTGTAAAATTATTGATGGTTGAAAAGAGAGTTATTGCTAGAATTCTACGCTTCAGCCGTTTGACCGCGGCTTTAGTTTTTAGTTTTCCATCAAATATGACTCGAAGCAAAATTGCGGAACATTAGTCTCAAACACTTTCTATGCACACAGAGCGGCTAAACAACTGTAATTATCTTCACAATCTAATCTCTTAGGTCCGACTCAAAACGTTTGTTGACCAGATAAGTGCAGTAATTATCTTAAAGGCGGTTTTTCTTTTGCGCGTATTACTACACGCCAGATCGGATCAACCAAATAATGCTGTGTTGAGTTACTACAGTCAGTTTGTGGACATATCAGTTGTTCTTCAAGCAGAGTAATTGTAAGTGCGTGAACGAGACAGCGCCTTAAAAAATATATAGCTATCAATATTTCCTTCTTGAACAAGCTATAATAATATTTTAAGAGAAGGATTCCGTATGCCCTAGCAGTGCAAAACGGCACATTTCCAAGATTGGCACGACATCTTATGTAGCAAGCAGCCATAGGTAACAGATACCGTTTACTATCAGGTCGAACATTTGTTTACTGGTATAAAAGAAACGTTTTCCCCAGTCATTATTGACTAATGCCAACAACATGGAGATTCGCGTCAATCTATGACAAAGTTCCTTTAAGATTTATTTTATCTAACAGTGATATAGAATTTATTGCTGTTTGAAAAACGGCGTTTCGTGAACTTTTAACTGCATACCCGGTTTAGAGATGTCAAGTCATGTGTATTTGATTTCGGCTAATTTAAATATTTGGTTGGAGATCAGGATGTTCCAACCATATTATTGCAAAACTCATAGGCTCTGTGATGTTTTTCGTCCGTTAGCCAAGTGCCGGCGGCTCACATTATGATTACTCCGATTACTTTCCTTGCGTTCATTTTGTCTAAGAACAGTAACACGAGTGTCATGATACCCCTGATATTGCAAGCGATCCTACGTTACTGTAACCACGTACCATCAAACGACCAGTATGCTTGTTTATTGCCTTAGTTGTATAAAAAGGTGTGTTCATATACAGGGTGTCTGGTAATTAATGGATAACCTTGAAATGTCTTATAGTAGAACTGAAGGCCGTTCAGAAAAAAATATGAAGAAAAATCTATCCTAATTACTACCTGAGATGCTTTTTTTTTAATTACCATGTATAACTTTCTTTTATACTACGACCATAAATGAATGAAATCCATCGGTTTTTTGTTGTTTTATTATTAAACACTAATTATGCTAATAGATAGACAGTCAAAAGTATGCTATGCTAATATAGCTTGCACTTTTTAATAAATATATATATTTTTATTCTTTTGTTCTCAACGGCCTTCAGTTCTACTATAAGACATTTCAAGGTTATCCATTAATTACCGGACACCCTGTATAAGAGGCTTGAACTGATCGGGTATAAAAGAAAATCTGATTGAGATCATTTATATTTGGTATGGGTGACACTTTCTTGTATTGAAATTAATATTGATCAGTTAGAATAATAGACTTACCTATTCAAATGAAATGCAATATGATGAACCTGGGATGGTATAGATTTTATGACATCGTCAGTTAATCTATTTACAACTATAAAACTTGAATCAACAATCATTCAAAAGCCATCACAGCTTGTTTACATAAATCAATTGACATCTTCTATGAGCAGAAGGCATTAAAATTTACGACCAGCAATTACGTTTGATTAATTGCTTATTCAACGCTAATGCTTAACCCTGAACCGTTACAAGCGTGATAATAAACCATCGACTACCTTTACAAAAGATAGGTATTGTCAACGCTTGCATCGCGTCGCGTCTTGAGAATGCAGGCTAGGAATTGGGACAAGTTATACATGCTAGACGGCGCCAGTTCTTGTTTGTTTGTATTCATAATACGAATGATTTAACACATATGAATGTTTACAGTTACATCGCTATGTTGACAACGGGTCAATCGTGAAGTCTTTTTTTTACGCGCTGAAAGGAAAGGAATTGGCGAGGTTATTATGTGAGCCTTCGGTACTCACTTACCCTTCTCACACTAAGAAGAGGCCCGTGCCCAGCAGATGGACAGCTTTTATGTAGGGATGGTATTATTATATTCAATTACATAATTATATTATTCTTATTTCATATGCTAATGAAAATGGCTGAACAAATAGAAAGCTTTTATAATAACTTGCTGGCAATTACTGTCGATTTGCTAAGATGAAAATACATAGAATCTTGTTCTTCCTATTTCCATTATATTTATGAATCAACTTAGAATATTACGTTTTAAGAAGCTTTAGAGAAAGCCTTAACCAGTATGGCCTATGAACCTTTAAAGCCTTTAGTGAAAGCCATAACGAAAGTGATGAGTGAAGATGAGTAAGGTTCACCCCAACATAATAATTGTTACGCGTAAAACAACAGCTACCTTAAACCTAGTCTTTGTACGTGCCTTCATTTACGCAGACGCAGATTATAAACAACGGGTTCTACAGTATTTGACCTAGATAACGCTCTAAAAGCACCATATTGGTGAGAGTGGAAGTTTGTCGACAGCTATCAGCTATTAGCCTCATCCATATGGCTGTCAAGATATATGTACCTGTCTTCCACCTCTAAAATAAATCGTGGGGAAGGTCCTATCAATTTTGATTTGACATTTAACCTTACTGCACGGATGGTGTAGTGGTCTAAGTCGTCGCTATTGTTACCACGCCGAGTGTTGTGGGTTCGATTCCCACACGGGTCAAAAATTTGTGTGATCCACAAATGGTTGTTCCGAGTCTGGATGTTCTTTGTGTCCGTTATATGAATGTTTGTAAAGTCCCCTGCGACACAGGCATCATTCCTAGTTCGGTAGATGTCTTTTGTCGCTCGATTCATCGATGAAAAGAAAACATCATAAGGAAACCTGCATGTCAAAGAGTTCTCCATAATGTTCTCGAAGATAATAAAGTCTGCCAACTAGCATTGGGCCAGCGTGGTGGACAATGGCCTAACTCTTCGCACACGGAGAAGGGGCTCGTACCCAGTAGTGGGATAATTCATAAAGCAGAATGTATTATTGGTAAGTCTAAGTCAAATATTTCGCAAACTTAACAACTTAACATATAATGTATTCCGTCCGGATGCAATTTATTAACGTCAGCTTTAGTGTTTCCACGTTCACTGACAACCGGTCTTGTCTAACATTCAGTCGGTACATTACGAGCTCAACTGTTTACAATGACATAACGCAATAATTTGTTACTAACATGGCACTGATTGCGTCGGTGCCGCAGCGGTAGTGAATGCGACTACCATGGATGAGGTCACGGGTTCGATTCTCGATTGTGTTTCAGGAATTTTAGGATGGTTCACGGAGTCTAGAATTGTGTCCTGTAGACGGGTTAAGTTCGTAAACTTGGCATCATATAATAACCATAGCTAGCGAAATGTGGATATAATAATAATAATATATTCTATCACATACACACAACGCCATCTAGCTCAAACTAAGCAGAGCTTGTACTATGGGTACTAGACAATGGATAAACATACATATATACTTTTTTGTAAATACATACATATACACATAGAAACACCCAGACCAAGACAAACATCCATGTTCATGCACACAAATGTTTGATTAGTGCGGGAATCGAACTCGCGACCTCGGCATGACAGTTGGTTACACTAACCACTATGCTATCGAGGCTGTCCGCTAAAAACCAACACTGGTAAAATGTGGGTCTAAAACACCTCTGTCTACCTGATAATAAGGTGTAATACTATGTATGAAATACGCAGAGCTTAAACGACTAATCGACTTTTAATGATATGGTAATGAGAATGTTCTTGAAATTCGTGTTTATTTGTTTACATGTTACGTTATCTATGGTATGCTTTTGTTTGCTTACTAATTGGGAAGACACTATTAGTATTTGTAGCTCACTAGACTGTTAGACTACACACTAGACACCCAAGTATAATTAGCGTAAGCATAGATTACAAAATTATTGGCCGTCTTGCCCCTATATTTTTGTCGATTGTTGTAGGTTCGATCTCAATTCATATATGTAGGTACTCATACATACTTATTATATGCAGTTCCTTGTAATATGACAATACTTTACTTTGCAGCCCAAACCTAGAACTGAATTTAAAAAAAAACATCTCTTGAATAATTCTTATTTTAAAAAGAACAATTCTTAAAAGTTATTTTGAAAAAGACAGCTCGAAAGTATATATTATGAATTTAAAAGAACAGCTTATTAGTAGTTCCAAATTTTAAAAAAGTAACCTTGAAACTCGTTCGAATTTCAAAAAGGACAGCTCAGATCGGACACGTTAGATTATTATACGTTTTATTGTCATGTCATTAAGCATAATTTAAGAGAAAACTGAATTTATTTTGACATTTAATTGAAAATTAGGATGGCGTTGTGGGTTCGAATCCCACACAGGACAAATTTTTGTGTGATCCACAAATGGTTGTTCTGAGTCTGAGTGTTCTTTGTGTCCGTTGATTGAATGTTTGTAAAGTCCCCCGCGACACAGGATTTATTTCTAGTGCGGGAGTTGTTTTTTAAAAAAAGAAAAACCAGGAGTTCAATTTCTCTAAGGACCTTTATGTGTTGCCCTTATATCTACATGTAGACTCGCAAGGGCTTAACAAAAATATAAGGCATAATTATAACATCAATAAAAACATAAGCTGTAGAAACTGACTTCCAAAAAGCACTCTGGGTATTCGTCCCATTATCATATTTTTAAATTACGAGTACTTATTCACAGAATCTTGAATCATTCATTTTAAAATCATAAACAGTCAGTAAATATAATTTTTAATATACCTTTGACCGTTATAGCTACAAAAAAATTTAAACTCAATAATGTGCTTGTCATGGACAATATACGTTATGGTTTTATAGAGCATAAACTTGTCAATGGTAACAATGCGATAATGAGTTTGTTTGTGGAAAAAGGTTTACTGTTTTAACGGGACTCGTTGCTTTAATATTTTTAATAACAATAAATTATTTTGATGATTGTCAAGTTTATACTGGATAATATATTTAAACAGTTAAGTTGTGTCAGTAAGGCAGAATTTGAAAATGCATCTGCTGAGCATGAGGTCCCTAGTTCGATTTACAATCAGAGTATTTTTCGAGATTTTTGACAAGAAATGCATGGAATCTGGAATTGTGTCCCGGGAGACGCAATGTGTGTGTAATAAGTCCGTTGCTATAACCTGGGACTAGAAAATTACAATCGCTGCTGGAACCGGGTATTGAACCTGCGACCTTACGTAACACGCAAACATAACACGCGACCAACACAACAAAATATTATTAATCATAAAAACATTACAAAATAAAATTACTACCTTTACAATTATTTGCTTAATATGCCGTTCTTAGATAATAACCCACAACACCCCGTGTAAAACACCACATTTCAATCGACTTGGTTGATTGTACCTACGATCGACCCTAAGGTCGTATTCAGTCGTAGGCCTCCATGACTCATAACCAGGTGGTCAATTCATTATCTATTAACGATCACCGATACAAATCTCTAATTTGACAGCTGCTGAGGCGGTCTGATGATGTATTGCCTTGTGTTGCATTAGACTGGACCACACTACATCACTGTACTGGCGTAGTGGTTTAAGTTGTCGCCACTGACCGAGTGTTGTGGGTTCGATTCACAAGTGTGTGATCCTCAAATCTTTCTTACGTTTTAACACGCTTTTATCAGCTTGGTATGTAGGTATGTATCTATGTAACGGAATCTTCAAACGTGATTTCACCCCTTTCAAACCGACGGATTGATTTGAAACTTTGCACACTTATCGAGGACCGATGACAATGCAAAAAAATATTCAAAAAAGATAATAGTTTAAAACTAAAAAACGCTTCACTAAAAAAAGAAAAAATTAATAATTTTAATGTAAAAAAGCGTGGGGTGCTTTCTAAGATATTTTGATAACATAATTAAAATTGCGTGTTTTTAGGTTTTTTAATCTATTATTCATTTCTTTTTAAAATTGCAACACACGCACGAATAATTCGTGATTTCGAGACTTTACAAACATTCAAACAACGGACACAAATAACGCCCAGACTCGGAACAACAATTTGTGGATCACACAAATTTGTGCAGCAGCAGTGACAAGGCCACCTCTTTGTGTCTGTTGTTTAGATGTTTGTTAAATCGCCCGTGACACAGGTAGGTAAGCATTCTGGCTTAGTAGTTGGTAAACAAGAATACCAAATAGTTATTTGTAACACACACATGTGCTACTCATCTATACTAAAGATAGAAAATACAAAAAAATAAAATGCGGAAGTCTTTGGGGACTGCCGATAGAAGTGAAAACTTAGTAACTAGCGTGCGGTGTCGATAACGCGAATATCACGCTTTTTTTTCACCAAAAAGTACATATATATACACAGTATACATATAGCTCATGGAAAACGTTCGGTGACGATGACGCGAGTTCCATGATTTTTGTTTACCCAAAAACTGTTTAACGCGCTTAAAGATTAAACTACAAAATCTAGAAAAATAAGGATTGGAAACTAATCGAAAATTATTCTAGCTCAATTCTTGATGAAGGTTATATACCTAGGCTGTATAACATCACGCTTACAACTGCGGGAGAGGTGCAGTAATCAAAAACATAGATGAAACCCCAGAAAACAGCTAGTTTTATTATAATAATCTTTTATATTCTCCTGTGCGATTCTCACTTGGTGGAGCGATACCACACATTACATTGGTAATGTGTAGGAACATAAATTAACTTTCCAAGACCTTTGTTATGGTTTATTGAAACCCGTTAAACTCTGGACACACTAACACAATAATAATTTATTATTATAATAATAAATTATGATTGTGTTAGTGTGTCCGTGCCTTAACCAGGCCAACCATTTCCCCCCGTTCTACTTATTCGAAGTATCTTCACGTCTTATACCCAAGTGGGGTAGACAGAGACTCGCTTTACGCTTATAAGAAAGCGAATATAGATCAACAAGTACCTAACTCTACGAAGCCTAAACCATTTTTGTAAATATTTAGTGACTTCGTCTGCTACATAAGAGAATTGCCCCGTTTTGTAACATTTTTCATTAATGCTCTGCTCCTATTGGTCGTTGCATGATGTTATATAGCCTATAGCCTTCCTCGATAAATAGGCTATCCAACACCAACAGAATTCTTCAATTCGAACTAGTAGTTCTTCAGATTAGCGCGTTGAACCAAACAAAAAATCTCTTCAGTTTTATAATATAAGTATAGATGGTTATTAATTATTATAAAATAATTAATTCAAGTGAACCTAGATATTTATTACAATTGATCTATTTGCGGTTTTACAATTACCAACACAGGTGTTAGACCGCGCGTAACACAATATCACAATTATTGTATTTAATTACGATGATAATTAGGTCAAATTGCACACATATTGCATGTCTTTGTTGTTCAATACGACAGCGGCAGTGAATACAACTTGCGTATAATCGGGTTAGGCTGTATTTAATTTTATACAAGCTGACTCGAGCAACTTCGTCTTCTTCATATAAGAAATTTTCCCGTTTTTGCAACATTTTACACTGATGCTCCGCTCGTATTGGTCGTAGCGTGATGTTATATAGACAATAGCCTTCCTCGATAAATGGGCTATACAACACTAAAATAATGTTACAATTCGAACCAGTAGTTCCTGAGATTAGCGCGTTCAACCAATCAAACAAACTTTTCAGCTTTATAATATTAGTATAGATTTTATGCAAATATCATCCATGTATATATACTGTCCCACTACTGGGCATGGGACTCTTCTTGGTGTGGGCAGGGCCATCGTCCACTGTACTGGCTGGGTGCGGGATGGCAAACTTCACTTATTATTGAGAGCATTGTAATGTACTCTATTGAGTAGTAGAGCCTTGCTGATTTCAGCATGAATGGGCCGACCGGGGAAGGACTACCCTCTCACAGAATATCGACGTGAAATAGCAGTATTCCTACTGTTGTGTTTCGTACGGTGAGTGAGAGTGCTGGAAGCCCAATCACACTCTTTCGCCCTTCCCGCTTCTTCTCCTTCTCACTTCATTTCCTAAAAGGGTCGGCAATTCGCAATTGACGCCTCTGGTGTTGCAGGCGTCCATAGGCTACAGTGACCACTTACCATCAGGTGGGGCCGTATGATTGTTTGCCACCTTAGTAGTATAAAAAAAAGAGGGCGTATCCTCACGAGGGTTTTCTCTAGCCCTTCTCACACTGACAACAGGTCCGTGCTTATATATGCGACAGTTTATAAACAATACTGATCATTATATGAAAGAAAATAGAAAATAAAATAAAATCGCCGTAATTAAGATTTCCTTTGAAGTTACATAAACAAAGTAATAATTATTAAACCCGGTAAAGGTCCTGGGTTCAAACCGATGGCACGCACTTCTGATGTTTGGAAGTTATGCGCGTATTAAATTATTATTTATAGCTCACTTAACGGTAAAACGTCGTCATAGTCTTGCATAACTGAAAGCTGTCTATATTCTTGTAGATATTACGTGCCTCATATATGACATAAGTACTTTTGACTGTGTAGTTGTTTAAGTGAACAACAGATTGCAATGCAGAGGGTCTCGGGTTCGCACCCACGTCGCGCACCTCTGACTTTCGGAAGTTATATGACTTTTCGAAATTATGTGCGTATTGATTGACAATTATCGCCTGATCCGTGCCTCGGTGGGCACGTTAAGCCGTCGGTCCCGGCTGCCATGAACATCTATGGCAGTCGTTATTGGGAAGTCGGTGCCCTATAATATCCTGACACTGGTCTAGCCTCAGGGTATCGTTAGCCTTCGGGTTGCAGAGGTCAGGTGGCAGCCGTTCCATGTAAAAACTGATATCCAGTCAAATCCGGTTAGACCAGAAAAGCCGACTCTAAGTGACTGGGGAACAATAAAGGCTAGAGAGAAGAAGTTGTTTAAGTGGTCGCGTCGCCGATGCCACTGCGCCGAGTGTTGTGGGTTCGAATCCCACACGGGACAAATCTTTGTGTGATTCACAAATGGTTGTTCCGAGTCTGGGTTTTCTTTGTCTCCGTTGCTTGAATGTCTGTAAAGTTTCCAGCGACACATAAATTATTACTAATGCGGGAGTAGTCTTTAAATATACCTATGTTTATAGTTTCACGTCTATATCGCCGAAGGATTAGGCAGAGGTGTATATACAATTTGCTTAATAATGATTAGGTCGCATGTAATAGCAGGCACGCGTTGCCGACCCAGAAATCGACCCCGAGATCCTCATGCACATCAGTCATATACACTAACGCTGTGAAATGCCACAATATAAGTTCGGTGTAGGTCCCAGATTCAACCCCCGGCTAAAAGTATTTTGAGTAGAAGCATGGAGTCTAGAAATATGCTTGGTAAATGGCAATATGGTTGTGGTATTGGCTAAAACATACGAGGGTGCGTTTTTAAGTTCGCGGAATGGAGGGTATGGAAGGTGGTGGGGGTGCTTGTTTAGTCACTAACGTGTTTAGCAACTAATAATTAGTATATATACCGAGTATTATCATAATGAGGTCATTAGTCTTTGAACTATCGTCCCTCAAGCAACTCAATCTGGAAGAAATTGTGAAGTATGGAGAAAATCGAGTTCCGCGCCGTTATAAAGTTCCTTACCAAGCAAGGAAAAAATGTTCAAACCATTTTGGAAGAGATGTCATCTGTATACGGGGACTCTTGTCCAGGAAAAACCATGGTATACAAGTGGCACAACCTCTTTAAGCAAGGCAGGGAATCAATTGAAGACGATTCCCGGCCTGGGCGGTCTGTTGAGGTCACCACTCCAGATCTTATCGAAAAAATCGAAAAATTAATATTGGAGGATGCACGTTTGAAGAAAAAACAAATCGCAGAGATGGTTGGAGTATCTGAAACGACCATTTTCAAGGTTCTCCATGATCATCTCGGCATGACAAAAGTCAGTGCAAGATGGGTGCCTAGAATGCTCACACCGCCTCAAAAACAGAAGCGCGTCGAGTGTTCGCGTGCGTTTTTGAGCCAGTGTAATGAAGACAAGGATGGTTTTTTGGAGCGAATTGTTACTGGGGATGAAACTTGGGTTCATCACTATGAACCTGAGTCTAAACAAGATTCCATGCAGTGGCATAAAAAGGGTACACCACCGCCTAAGAAATTCAAGGTGTCGCAATCGGCGGGAAAGCTCATGGCGACAGTTTTTTGGGACACAGAAGGAATTTTGTTGGTTGATTACAAAGAAAAAGGTGTTTCCATAACCGGAGAACACTACGCTTCAATTTTAGAGCAGTTAAAAGAGGCAATCAGAGAAAAAAGAAGAGGAAAATTGACCAAAGGTGTCCTGCTCTTGCACGACAATGCTCCTGTTCACAAGAGTCGAGTTGCGTTGGCTGCTTTGCACAAGGTGGGCTTCGATATCATTGATCACCCACCTTATAGCCCAGACTTGGCTCCCAGCGACTATTATCTCTTTCCAAATCTGAAAAAAGAGCTTCGAGGAAAGAAATTTTCAACCGATGAAGAAGTGAAGGATGCAGTTTCGGCGTATTTTTCAGAGAAAGACAAAACATTTTTTTATGAAGGTATTCATAAGTTAATTCATAAATCTGAGAAATGTATTAGGGTTTCAGGTGAATATATTGAAAAGGAAAAATAATTTTGTAATATTATTTCATCCCCTTCTATTCCATTCCGCGAATTTAAAAACGCACCCTCGTATATGCCAAAATGTGAGTGGAAGATACATATATCCGACACTTAGATGTAAATCCTTACCAATAGATATTATAACCGCGAAAGTTGTATGAATGTATGGATGTTTGTTACTCTTTCACGCACAAACTACTGGACCGATTGCGATGAAACGCATGGTATGTAGATAGCTGGAGACCTGGATTTGTGAATAAAGAAATGGTGATAGGTTACTTTTTATCCCGATATTCAAACGGGAACGGGACTTACGCGGGTGAAACCGCGGGGAAAAACTAGTCAATAATATATTAAGAGAGTGCCACGCACTATACTTCCTTTTAACAAGCGTGTAATGCAAATATTTATCCCAAACAGGAATCAAATCGGTGATACTATCATAGAAGGCGGTGTACCATTTACGTTGACAGCCCGCTTGCCAAGTGATTAAGGCGTTGACCCCAAAGATTTTTGTTGTGGCGATCTATCGAGCCATATTTAACGGATGACATTTGCGGTCTGATATGATGTCAGGAGTTAAAAATAACTAGATATTCTAACACATTGTTGATAATAAGACGCATTTTCTTGCATCAAGTTTCACTTGGATTTAATCGAGCTGATTTATGTTTGTGATAGGCCAATGAACTTTCTTAATGCTGAAGCTAGATATTCTCAAAAACAACGAATGGATTATCCATCATGATGCCTTAGTGCTGGTTAGGGTTCAGACATTTCAACAATTTAAGCAATATTTATACATACATAGATTTAATGTACATTTATCCGAAAAGTATTCGCTTATGTTAGTGGATCAGCCGGCGGATGCTATAAGATCAACGAGGCGGAAAATACTTTACACTTTAAATCATGAAAATAGCATATTGTTGCTATGAAGTATTTGATTTTTTAAAAATGTTTAAAAAATACAGAATCATATAGCCTCCAAAATCACAGGTATACTACACCCACATTTTAGTAAGTATACATATATTACATACATACATAAATTCACGCCTCTTTCCTAGAGGGGTAGGCAGACTACGGATTTCCATTTGCTACGATACTGGCACACTTCTCTGGCTTCAATATACATATATTAGGACCTATATAACAGAAGGCGAGCCAAAAAAGAAATCCAATTACAATTTTCTCGATCAGGTAATCAAACGCTTATCAAGCCTGTTATGCCACTGAGATAGATAAGAATGGCAAAGCAAATATTTATATATATATATATATAGTTATTAAGTTAATATTGTGCCTAATGCGTACATGAGTCCTGTACTTGAAATACAGAATAATAATTATTATTATTATAAATGATTCCTGTTCTTCAATCCTTCACCATCTTTTCTTTTAGAATATGTGCTTGCTGTGTTCAAAGATATGAACATTTGCCAAAGGTGTCACCGCATTGGAAATCTATTATTCAATAAGTACAAATGACTTGTTAGTATGTGACCTATAGCCGACACGTAACCATACTGGTCGGTACATATTCGGTGACCTTTTGGTACCATAAATGGAAATATAAATAATGCATAGCTTTATATGAAACTCTGTTATCATTAACTAAATTGCCATATAATACTTTGATTTATAAATAGAGATTGTATTTTGGGATATTAGACACCATATTGGTAAGGTTTATCAATCAAAACATATTTTTACAACTCGCTTGATAGATTGATGCCGAGCTATGATTGGTGTCAATCCGTTACATGTGTTAAAATGTTTTGTGATGACTGAGTCACCCACCAGTTTTGTTAAAATATGTTTATGTGTCTGCTGCACCAAATAGTAAAGCGTATGCGATCGCTCTTTATTCGCTACAACGAACCGAGTCCGTAAATTTGGGGACAAGATCCGTCTGTCTTTTATTACAGCAACGCTGTTGAGGAGGGGACGCTTTGTCACAAACTTCGATCGATATGAAAAAATCTCGTTTATTCTGCTGCACTATAAGAGAGAATAAGGTGTAGTTGTCCAATGCTATGACAGACTGTTCCATTTTTTATCTTTAGTTATTTTTAATGGAAAATCACTACCAAATTATATTGAATTGTGATGCTGGTGTCAGTCAGCAGCCCAAAACTTCTTAAAGAGCTGAGAGATCAGTGGTAACAATTGCCAATTTGTTACCTTTGCTGACAGTGCAGTGACAGTTTTTGCTCTGCATTTGACATTTCTTATTGCTTGCCTGTTATATTTTTGAGAGGTAATTCAATGTGTCAAAATTAAACTCATGTCAACCTGTTGCTAATTCAGTTAGCCGATCGCAGAAGTTGACATGCGTTTGACCGTCTGTTCACAAATGTTTGTACTAATCTGCGTTTCAGAAGCCAGGAGTTAGTCGTTTAAAATATCTATACACGTGCAGAAGGCTTCTTGTATTTTTTCTTTTGCAAGTTCTTCAGATTATTTTGTCGCTCGTTTGTCGTAGACAAGTCACTGTGTCGAATTCTAACACGATTGTCATGTTCTTAAATTGCTTTTGTCATTTGTGCGTCTAACAACCATGGTTATACCACATAAGAAGCATGTACATATGTATTTTTTTAAATACAAACGAATATGAACCATTTCAAACTAAAGATAGAGACTAAAATTGCTTTCGTAATATATTTTGTGTAATAACTTTAATATAAATAAAGCATTTGCACGGGTTTCAGTGTTGAATTTCATACATCCGTATCGTATTTGTTATTTGTTATGGTTCGTTACAGAATGCATTTTTGCTAAGTATGTCTAAACACCTAGCTATGTAAAAATATATTGACTTATGACTCTTGTATTTGAATAACATGGATACCTAAGTAGTTCTAATGTTTTTTGTTTATTAAATGCTACTGATATAATAAAGCTGAAGAAATAGTTTGTTCTTTTTGTATTTGTTAGCCCAATTTAGAGGAAGATTAGGATAACATTACGATACTAAACACGGGGCAGTAATCATGAACGCCTATAGTTGCATACATAAACGTAGATTGTGCACATCATTCACGGACTATTGCATCAAGCGCGTTCTATAGTTCACTTAGGGATACCTCAAAGTTTTATTTTTAAATTGTAACACTCTGTTTCTGACTGCCTCAGTAGTGCAGTGGTAGTGTTTGCGTCTGCTGTAAGGTCTCTGGATCGGTTCCTGGGTTAGAGATGTTATTGAGTTTTTCTGTCCAGTAATTCCCAGGAGTATCACGGCGTTTGCAACTTCGTCCGTAAACGAAAATAGGCTTGCCGCTTCATGAATTACTAGCTTTTGCCCGCGGCTTCGTTCGCATAAAGTTAGGTGAAACAGTACTTAGTTTTTAAACAAAATATAACCTATGATACTCGGTGATAATATAGCATTCTAATGGGGACAGAATTTTTAATATTGGTTGATTACATTTTGAGTTAAATCCTTATAAACAAATAAACGCAAAATCAAATCTTTCCTCTTTGGATATTACAATAAACCGGATATGTAATGCTGGCGAAATGTTGGTATGATATAGGGGTACTGCCATTCTTCCATTCCGTTTCCTTTCCATTCCTTCGGGAATATTAGACAATCATCATGAACCTTGTATACCGATTTATAGATGTACATATTTCCTAGTTGTTATATCTGTATAAGTGCAGAGCCACTTCCGCGGGGACATTTCAAGGAATGTCAATTACGTCGATTGTCGACAAGTACCTAGTGGTCGGTCCAGTTTAGCGGACAGTTCGTTATCTACACGCATAATAAGCTGATAAGGGCTGCTATAGATTGTGCTATTTTAAATAGGAATGGCGAATGTATATGACTTGCCTGTTAGAATATATGCTTGTTTTCTTTCTCTAAACATAATGTCCGCTTTAGATGATCGCCATCTTGAGGCGGCTTACAATAGATATGTATAATGCTGTGACGTGGTACATAATGTCCTTCAGACTGAATTTCGTTCATGGCGGCTGATGTTAACGGAGACTAACCACAAATATACGAGCAAACAGAAGTGCACTCTCTGCTCCCTAACTCTAATAACAGTTGGAACGGCAACCCGACAAGAAAATATGATAAAATCATAATTTAATAAGATTATAAATACTAATGTGAGTTTGTTTGTTTGTTACGCTTGCACTGCTAGACCGATCATCATGAAATTTTGCATACACGTTGTTGTTGGGTACAGAATAGGACATAGGATACATTTCACCCAGAACAAAGTACTGTGCCCCAGCAAGCAAAGTCGGGGACAAAGAGCTAGTAGTTTATCCGACTCGATAAAGAATGGTACAATATCTACATTCAAAAACAAATTGACTGCACTTATTTTAGATAAGTGTTATTATTCAATTAATGACTTTTTTAATGATAAACTTTGACATTACTTTAGATTATTAGTTTTTACATTATTTGACATTTAATTTATTTTCTTAATTTTTATTTTTATTCCTTACGTAATTATATTTATTAATTTGTTTAATGATTGTTTAAATCTTGATGAATTTTAGTCTCTTACCTAAATGTTTGTATGCCTTTTCAAGGTAGATTGTGTAAGGATCATAAAAATTGTTAACATCTATATTTCACGTACCTACCTACAATCAATGCAACTAAAATTATTCTATTCTCTTCTATTCTATTTAATATCCGTGACGAAACAGTTTCTTCTATATCCACTTTGTTTGAAATGAAGTTTGTATCAGTTTTGATAGTACATGCCTATTAATAGTGTCCAGTGTTATCACGAACCAGCACCGATCTGGACTACTCACATTTGACCGGTTTCCAATCGATTTCGAATAGAGATGGACCAATTTATCTTGTAATCGATTAACGACTACATTATGCGTCGACTTGTAAGCCGGATTAGAATATTCAGCGAGGAAAGAAAGCTTGTGTTCCCATGATATAGAGAAGTTTGTTATGTTGGTAGAATTTATTCATGAAGGCGATGGAGAATTGTGGTTGGTGTGAAATAGGAAAAAAGATAAGTGCTTACAAATTAGTAAAACACATCAAATATACCTACTTACACCAATAAGACTATTTATTTAGAGTAAACCGAAATGTACAACGATTATTTCTACTGCAAAACTGCAAAACAGTTTATTGGCAGACGTAGCTCCATCATCCTTACTAATATTATAAATACGAATATAAGTATGATTGTTTTTTATTCTTTCACGCCTTAACTACTCGACCGATCATTATGAAATTTCGCATACACGTCGTGGGTACAGAAAAGGACATCGCAAACCTTTTATCCCGAATAAAGTACTGTTTCCGAGCAGCGTAACCGTGGTTTATCAATTAATTTATAAAACTGACACTATTATACTTCTTCACTTAAATCTATTACGCTAAGCCAATCTCAAGACATAAGATAAAATATAATGACATGTTTATCTTCACTAAGCAATAACATAAAAATGTTAACATAGATTATATGCATTCGTTACAAAAAACATTTACTTAAACAACACGTACATACGTGATTTTTACTATTTTGTTAACTATAAATAAAAGTATATTATGTCATTAGGTAGAAGCTAGAGTATATGAAAATATTGCGATATTTTTTAAACAATACAGGTACGCACGTACGGTGAAGAAAAACATCGTGTAACTCCAAAGAATATAGTAATATGTATTTTGGATTTATAAGAAGTCTAAAATATACATTTAGGATTAAAACACAATCTTATGATGAAAATTAGGTAACGTTATTAAATAAAAATATAACTATGTACGATCCTAGGTTACCTACAGGTCTGAGAGTTCTCTATAATGTTCTTGAAGATGTGTGAAGTCTGCCAAACCGTACTGTACCAGCGTCGTGGTCTAAGAACATTTCAATCTAAGAAGAGCCCAGCAATTAAGTTTTCTAAACAGCGCAAAATGTTCTTGAAGATGGCATGATGGACTGTAGCCTAATCCTTCTTACACTGAGAAGAGCCATGCACCCAGCAATGGGTCAGTTTATAAAGAGGGCTGATATTATTATTTTATATGTACACAGACCAATTTATAGTAAGCGATTGCTGATTGTATGTATTCTATTAATTAAAAATCCTAATTCTTATTCTGCATTTTAGAACTGTGATTATATCAACAATTTTTACTATTACTGCTTAGTCAAACTCAACAATAATTTCTTCATTTAGGTCACAAGGTGACACTCGTAAACGTTAAAGGTTATCAAAATAAAAAACTAACATGTGTAATTTGGAATGATACAGGTAATCGTAATCTTGCAAGTGTACGTCGACTTGCTGACAGTACATCTAGCAAGCAAGTTCATTCGAATCCACCAAATACTTGGCAATAGGGCTCTTCTATTAATGCTCAAAAAGAAAACCTACGAGGTCCAAGTGCCAGATGGCAATTAATCCCCGGCACTTGCTGTACAACGACTATATTAAGTTGGGAGACCAACAGACTGCAATGTAGAGGGTCTCGGGTTCGAACCCACGTCGCGCACCTCTGACTCGGAAGTTATACTTATGACTTTTCGAAATTATGTGCGTATTGATTGACAATTATCGCCTGCTCCGTGCCTCGGAGAGCACGTTAAGCCGTCGGTCCCGGCTGCCATGAACATCTATGGCAGTCATTATTGGGAAGTCAGTGCCCTATAATATCCTGACACTGGTCTAGCCTTAGAGTATCGTTAGCCTTCGGGTTGCGGAGGTCAGGTGGCAGCCACTCCGTGTAAAAACTGATATCCAGTCAAATCCGGTTAGACCAGAAAAGCCGACCCCAAGTGACTTGGGAATAATAAAGGCTAGGGAGAAGAAGGACGTCGTACGGTTGACTGACATATTATCCTGATAGTAACGTGTTTGCTTGCAAATCGGTGGGTCGACTTGCGATCCTGGCTGCTCGAGTAACCGATAGTCCATACCCTGTCCTAGTAGACCTTCAAAAAACCTAAATGCCTAGCTAACGTTACTAATATACCAACGGGAATATTTAATAGATAATTTTATTATACCTAGCACTTGTACCTTCAGTGTTACTTTGTGAGTTTATTTATTTATTTAAGGATCTCCAACAAAGAATATACACAAAATTGCACAGACAAATGAACATTAGTTTTGTATAGTCTACTCTTTTAGTTATAGGAGACCACAGCATGCACATACATACATAGGTATAACAACAAAGCATAAAATAGAAAATTTAAAATTAATTAATTAAAATAAGCTACACGTTAGGAATTAACTTAACAAAAGAAATAAATAATGTGAAACTTAATGAAAATTTAAATAACATGTTCTAAATGTGTTTTATATTTTCGTACGGGTTGACTAATATCAATATCATGAGGCTTTGATAAATCATTGTATTACCTACAAAGCCTTGGTAGCATTCACGACTAGCAAAAGAAATTTCGCTATATTTTCTATTGCCTTGGCGCAACGGTAGACTATGCGACTTGTCTCGAATTCGATTACCTGGTTAGAGTGACATTTAGTATTTTTACTAATTAATTCTTAGTTGCAGCACGGAGTGGGGTGCGGTGCCCGGTAAACGGCAATATATGTTCTCCTTATAACCTAAAATTACAGCTGGCGATACAGGCGTAGGGAGTCTGTGTGTGTACTATTAACTCTTCGACCGTCTGATTAAAAAAATGAAAGGTAGGCCTTGGCGGTTATGTACACTTGGTGTTCACACGACACACGAGAGGTTAAAAAGCATATTTTAGGCTTGCCATGTACCGAAACTTGCTGTGAAACTGTCAGATCTCCGGTAATTGATGGCCTACTTCTTCTCTACCATTTATTATTATTTTAGATATTAAACATTATATAATTAAGTAATAAATGTAGCACATCCCTATTCGTCAAGATTACCATGTTAATTGACACACGGAAAGCGTCCGTCGATAACGAAAGTGTCGAGGCGTCTCTAAATTAATTAGGACCAGTAGCCACGTAATTATTATGAAAGTGATTGGGCAACTGGTCGGTTAAGCCCACGGGCATCGCCGTGGGACTGCGTCGGTGGGTTTACGTAAACATTAGATAATCTACGTCTCGTTTTGTATAAGGTTCCGGCCCTTAAAAGGTGAAGTACGAACAGTGATTGTTATCATTATTATATAATTAAATTGTGTCCGGTAAACTCTGTCACGTGGGATCTAGAATAGTTGCTGAAATGTAGGTGTAATCATAGATCTCTTACATGAAACCTACGTTACAGTAGTAACCATGAAGGCCATGAAATTTATGCTCAAATTGTATACGCTGAACGTAGGTATATGCTCGGCAAACACTGTAACTGCATTGGGCTCGGTGAATTATAGTTTTTGAGGCTCACATATCTTATTTTCCCCTTCGGTTTTATACAGATGTCAGTATAATAGGTGTATGTAAGTTTCATTTTTGTTGTTAGTGTAGAGGGCTTACATATGAAGACTGTTATATGTTAAAGATTAACTACATTTTAAGAATACTTTTTATGTTTGTCTTTTAGTTATCGACCCACTGAAATGTTAATATGTTTATTTATATAAAAAAGGTTTCTTGTACTATTACGTATTATAATGTTATTTATATGTTAATTTATTATTAAGTGTAGTGTATAAATTAATATTTACGTGCCACTGACATGGCTAAACATGTTGAACTGTTTATCATTTAAGACCTTCACCTGTGACTATGTTTAAAAGTAAACATGAATAAGAATATTTATTTTCGTTGGATATTAGTAGTTAATTTGAAGAATAAGAATATTTCTATCCTTCAAATTGACTCCCTACTGGTCGATAAGCAGTTAGCGGTTCCAAAGAAAGTGGAAAAGTAGTCCTAGGTTTTGTTTTTAAATAGCCCTCTAAATAACTAATGGTTAATAATTACTCTTTCAACAACATTTCCTACCATAATACTTCTAAAGATATCCATTATCATAATTGTTATATCCTTAATTAACTAAAAGAGTTCAAGTAAGAAAGTACCTCATTATATAAATGACCGAAAGCCTATAACAAAAGTTTCTATGGCATTAGCCTTGCTGAAGTGTAATGACCCTGAAAACTCGAGGTCCTTGACTTGGCGTGTGTTTTAGGGACCTTGAAACGTTCCAAGGCTAGACAGGAAGTGTGGAAGGACAACCTTGGAGGCTTGAAGGGTGAAGGTCGGTGTAATAACAGAGATTAGGCAACTTTGAGGTTTTGTAGACTTTGTTTGGTTTGGATACGCGTGTAAGCCTATGTTTATTATGATTATACGTTAGGACGTATTTTAGTTAATAAGTACTTAGGTAAAGGTATCAAATTTAGAATGCTTAGTTTTTCTATTACTGACTATATAATGTTCTTATTGCTAGTGTTATTTGAGCTCTGCAGCTAAGCTAAATGCTCGTGTTACATACTACTACTACTTCATTGTTTATTGTTATTAACTTTTTTTACGGAGATTCAACTCTCGCTATGTCATTTTTAAGTCCTCATTGACTAACAAACATACGGCGCGCTAAACGGTAAGCGACAACTTTATACAATAACATAAATATATATAGTATAGTTATTGTATACAGTTGCCGAACAAAACATTAAACTCAACATACATGCAGTCTCACGCCTTTATCCCCGAAGGGTACAGACAAAGGGTTCCTTATCAATTTGCACGCAATTTTAAGACATAATATAACATGGCAATATGCCAAAAAAAGGCAAAATAGTTTTGCCAAAATATATTAGCAAAAATAACATTATACGAAAAGAAGGGATTCCTATACAAAACTGTGATACACAAACATTTCACCAGCTAAGGTTATAGGTCCTACGTAACAGTCAGCGGGCCATTCCCATCGACCGGCCACAAAACCAAACTCCGTGCTACTATTAAGCGTTATTTAATAGAATATCGAACACAAGACTTCATTCCCAAACGCATTTACGCCGGCGAAACAACCTACTAACACGAACAAGGTAATCTTTGATGTTTCGTTTTTAAAGGCATCTCCCGCACTAGAAATAAATCCTGTATTACGAAGGACTTTACCAAAATTCAAACGACTAAGAAAAAGAACACTCAGACTCGGAACAACTATTTGAGAATCACACAAATTTTGTCCCGTGTGGGAATCGACACACAATACTCGGCGCGACGCCAGTGGCGAGGCGTCTCCGTGCTTCGGAGGGCACGTAAAAAGTCAGTCCCGGTTGTTGCCAAATTGACAACAGTCGTTAAGCCATATCAGAGGCCTACGGGCGTCTTGAACAACTCATGACAACTAATTGGCCACTAACCACATGAAAAGAAGAAGACTTAACAGAAAATCGAACACAAGACCTCATTCACAATCGCATTTACTAACACTACGTCAGCAAAACAGCCTACTAAAACAAACAAGGCAATTAAAAAAGCTGTCCATTTTGTAATAATTAATTTCCACTATAATTAAAGGTATCAGTTATAAAAGAAATCTGTGTGTGACGTAAGCAAAAGTAATCAGTGTGGATTCCGTCAACTTTCGATTTCCGTGCGTCCGAACATTGGGGACACAAAGACAAATTTGTTGTTCGCGTTATTGTATACGGATGTATCGGTCTAATTACATATAAACTAAACTCATTTATACGGATTTTATCGCGTTGTTTATTTAACACTGTATTAAATAACTTGGAAACTGTTACAATACTAAGTTATAATATTATAACTAAGATAATATTAGATCTATTCCATAGGCAGTTTATAAACTATGTGACTTTTCTTTACATTTATTATGTTTTATCGGTTCTATTTGTGTTAATTTAATTAAATAACCTTTGGTTATATTTAAAATTACCTAGTGGCGATAGTTGAATGGTAGGATTATTAGTATTCCAAGACAGAAAATCTAGGTGTGAACTTGCTATTATTTGAATCGATGTTAGTACATAAATTAATTAATAGTCTCAAGATCTAGGTAAATGTTAAACAATCAGGACAAAAGTGGTTTATGATGGTAACTCGTTACTGACACTATGCTGAGCCTTATTATTCAGTTCGAAACCCACTCGAGGTAAAAAAAATGTAAACTTCAAATGGTTGTTTCGAGTTTGAATGTTCTTTGCGTGTGTCGATTGTAAAATCCCGCGATAGAAAAATTTGAACACAGCGGATTTTAAAATGAAATCTGTCAAGAAAAGGAATCCATTAAAAGATCCTCTTTTTAAATATAACAAGTATGCTATCTCCGACAGGGTCTACAATTGTTACATAGCTTTAAGTCTATCATCTTGTATATTATACGACATTATGGAAAACAATAAAATTTGAATTTGAAATCACCACCATCGGGATTTTCTGTACGTTAAACCGAACAGCAAAATGTCCACATTCAGTAATCGAACTCCACACCTAATTTCTTCGCTACAAGTAGGCTAATATAAAATTTCCTCGGCCGGCAGAAGTAGATAAGTAATAGCAGAGTTTATTAATAGCTTTAGTTGACGCGCCGTTAGCATTCCATCGTACTAATATAGTCGGCACGAGCGCACCCACGTGCGCAGCCTAGCGATAACAGATACACCTTGTACTTGTTTAGTACAGGTTCGAGTAAGCGCAGTGGTTAAGTTGTCATATAGTAAACGTTGCGGGTTCGATTATCGGATACTGATTTTTATTTTTAAGCCGTTACGTAAAGCCTCGTTGGTCCAGTGGTAGTGTATACGACTGTGGATCATGAAGTCTCAGGTTCGATTCCCGGGTCGGGCTTGGAAAACGTTACTAAAATTTCCCGTCAAAAATTTCTTAGTAGCAATTTATTAAGAATTTCTGTCAAAAGTTCTTAATAATTAACCCGGAGTTAGGAAGTTGGCGGTGTTTCACCCCCGTACGTCGGAAAGCACGTTAAACAGTGGGTCCCGGCTGTCATGAACATCTATGGCAGTCGTTATTGGGCAGTCAGCGCCTTCAAATATTCCGACGACTGGTCTAACCATAGAACGATGTTATAACTGGGTTACGGAGGTCAGATGGCAGTCGCTTCGTGTAAAAACTGATATTCAGCTAAATCTCGCTAAGCTGGGATTAATAATCGCTAGAAAGAAGAAGAAGTAATTATTTCTAGTACAGAGAGCTCTAGAAATAATTCCTGTGTCACGTAATTAACATTTAAACAACTGACACAAAGAACACCTTGACTTGGAAAAACGATTTGTGCGTCACACAAATTTTTGTCCCGAGTGGGAATCGAACCCATACTTAGTGTAAAGCAGTGGCAGTGGCGAGGCGACGACTTAAATATAACTACTCACTATATAAACATAAAATTGCTACTGCACTGATGAGTTGGTCATCAGTGCAGTAGCAATTTTATGGTTATATAGTGAGTAGTAATATTTATATACTGACATTGTTTATCGACACAATTTGAATCTGAATTGAAGTTTCCTAGTATATTACTATAAAAATAATTGTAAAATAAAAAACGTTTAAAAATATATCCCGACTATGTAAAAAAGGGGTCTAAAAAGAACGATTTAAAATTTATATAGCCTATGTCACACGGGCCATTATTATTACGTATCTATTGTCACCTCATTAATTAAAATTGGTTCAGTAGATTAGGCGCTACGGTGGAACATACAAACATATATACCCAGACTGCCAAAATCATTACCCTTCCTTTTGGCTTCGCCGTAGTCGAGTAATCATTTGTTCATCTAAATATTGTCAATGTATATATCAATATGTCAATTATTTAATCACCAAAGAAATAATCATAAATTATAATTTAGAACCACCTTACTAGTACGTAATAAATTTAATAATTTATATCTCTGCTTATCACCCTACGGTTGACTGGTAGATAATGCCCTTGACATTAAATAAAATAATAATATTCTACCACATACACACAACACCATCTAGCCCAAACTAAGCAGAGCTTGTACTATGGATACTAGACAACGGATAAACATACATATATAGGTATATATTTTTTTGTAAATACATACATATTAAACATAGAAACACCCAGACCAAAACAAACATCCATGTTCATGCACACAAATGTTTGACTTGTGCGGGAATCGAACCCGCGACCTCAGGCGTGGCAGTCTAACCACTACGCCATCGAGGCCACCGATGAACTATTTTGTGCAAAGTTTAAAAATAAAATATAGATAAATTATATCAATCACTTGCATGCAAACATACCTACATTAATATGAATAATTTGTGTGTAATTGTAGGTGTAGTTGCCTCTCACTAAATAAGTTCTCGCCTAATAAACATTAACTTCGCTTTGAATTTATTACGTGTACTAATTAGCTGATAGGAGATACATAGGACCTAGGGTTGTCAACGTACTCTTATAAAACACTAGATGATCTAAAGGAAAAGTGGTCACTTATCTGACATCGGAGCGCAAAGGATTGTAAGTGCGATCCTCACATAGGGTAAATAATTTATGTACTTATTTACCCTATGTGTGGTAAGTAGTAAGGGAGGGTAATTATTTACGCAAATAGTATCATAAACTTTGTTATTTTTTTGATCCGCTGATTGAATAATTATAATGTCTCTTGTTAAAAAGATAATGATAAGAGCTGGAATCGACAGTTTAAATACTGCATGTTTTTTATTGCCGTGGCCGAGATCGCGGTATACCTGATGGTAATTGCCGCGTTTTGCTTTTTCCTTGGCATTGCAGGAGTAATACCAAAACACAGATAAGTCGCAGCCCCTAAACGAAACGGATCGTTCTTCGCCGAGAATGTGGCAGCGATAGACTAATCTGCAGATCATTCAACTATTCTCCAGAGGGTTCAAGCCCACGGCATGCACGTTTGACTTTTCAAAATGATGTGCGTATTAAATAAGTAGTTAATTATCCTTCGTTTTAATGGTAAAAGAAAGCATCATACGGAAACCAATCTATCTGAGAGTCCTCCATGATGTTCTCGTAGGTCTGCCAAATAGCACAGGGCTAGTGGTAAAGATTGTGGCAATACCATGTTTTGGCTATGCCTATCTCATATTGACAAGAGGCTCCAGGTCCAGTATTGGGGTATTTTTAGCCAGGTTAGGTAGGACAATACTAATCATCGTACAAATTTTAATATCTCTCAATAGTTCAGTAGGATAGGCAACCCTATATAGGTTCTCTCAAGGGCAAAGGCATCATAAACTGTTCGTATCAATACAGTAGGTGGTCCTTCTACGCGTTGCTATCACATGCGACAATAAAACCGTGTTACACACTCTTGTTTTACTTGAAACAATCAACAAAAGTTGTATAACGAATGTATGTAGTATGGCGTGCATAACGATTAAACTGCAATGATCCAAACATTTTTGTGAATAACCAATTGTCCGGCAAAAGGTATTTGCTTATATTATTAAAAATATATTCATGTAGCTCACAAAGAAACACATATGAACCTTAAAGGTTACGTTTGTTATGTGAATTTACATCTACCTGTTGTCATGTTCAGCAAAGGAAGGACGTAGAACCATTGGCAAGAACTGGTAAGAAACTGTTTCTTCTTGGTAATATATCTAGTTATTATTTCTTAACAGATTAAATAGTCTTATAAATAATATGTAACTGCAGTTATTTTGTCTTTTTGCCAAGTCACGGTAAAAGTCATTTACATTTATTTTTAGATCAGTAAAGTAACACTTATTAACATAAAATTTATTAGTTAATTAATGAGTTTCCTGACGTAACTGAATTTAGGATGAGCCAATGTGCAGATTCGCGCAAGAAACTTACAGCCAGGAGTATTTTAAATAGCCATTGAATTCATATCTGCGGGGTGTTAGTGGCGGAGAATGTTTGGATCAAAACATATGATGATTGTTTTCCTCACGTGTGTGTTGTTTATAATCAAATCATAAATCTAGTGGTAGCATCTGACGACAACAAAGGTCCGTAATGAACAGACCTCAACGTTGAATTAATATAAACATTGGTCAGCTACTAATTCGGAAAGAGAAAGCATTATGCGTGGGCTCGCATTGCAGGGACTGTGTGCCACTGTGAGCGAGGCAATTTAATATATTTTATAGCATTTAGGGTGTTATGCTACAGGGTTAAACTGTCAAGTCTTAGATGGCCAGAAATAATTCAAAACCTATTGTATCTGTCCGCCGATGTATCGCTGCGTCTCAACTGGTTAATAGTTAGTAATTATATATATCACATCGTAATAAGAACAATGGTTTTTCTAAAGAAATATCACTTCGCTTTCAGTTGTAATCTTTACAGATCAACCAAGATAGATTTAAGATTGTTCATTCCTAAGAGAGTATGCAAAGATGTGTTACACTAAGGCATATTTGTTTCAGATCCCATATAATAGAGGCGTATTGTCTTCTATTGTGTTGATTTTAAAATTTCCTGTTGAACAAACCTGAATCAAATCAAAGACCCCACAATCAGCTGCGTACAAACTTATGCTACGGGACCAACGAAGAACGTCCTAGTAATGCCTGGTTACTCGTACAACAATATTTTCTCACTGATAAAATCGCGTTCAAGGTAACACGGCGGTTTTCAACTGACTGGAGTTAGACAATGTAGTCTTAAGTTACTCAAGTAGTAATAAACATTGTGTATATAGGATGAAATTGTATGAACACGATTCAAATACCACGTGGACTTCTGCTTATTTGAAATAAAGGTGACTAAAATTTCGAACATAAAAATACATACATACATACATAAATTCACGCCTGTTTCCCAGAGGGATAGGCAGAGACTACGGATTTCCATTTGCTACGATCCTGACACACTTCTCTGGCTTCATTCACTTTCATAATATTCCTCATACACGCTCGCCGGTTTAAGGTGCTCTTAACCTGGCCTTTATCCAGAACGTCTCCGATCTGATCAAGAAACGTTCGCCTATGTCTTCCCCCTGCGACTGTTCCATTCACACTAGCCTTATAAACTTTCTTAGTCAGTCTGTTCTCGTCCATTCTTTCTACATGCCCAAACCAAAAAAATATTATTTGTTATTACTTTGCTATGGTTTCAGATGCATATACCAAAATTACCAAACGTAATTAATGGTAAAACAAACAAATAAAATATTTTTTATATCTCTTCTAGAATACTAGTAACATCTCACATCCAAAATATATTTTTACATTCGATCTCGTTGGGCCAGTAGGTACATAAACGCAAACTTAGGCGTTTATTATTATGCCTATGATTCGTGAGATTTCGGATTAAATTCTCGGTGATGATTAGAAAACTCACCAGTATGTGGCAATACAAGGATTCTTCGAAACGTCTGCGTGTTCCTTCGGCGATTTATAGGGTATGGCAAGAGCTACATATATATATATTAAATATTAAAGTAAACATCTAAATATAAAAAATGACGATGAATGTTATAAGAGTCAGTAAAATTCAATAGCATCCTGTGCATGTGTGTGGTTAACCGTTTCACAATACCACAGACATAAAGTGCTGAAATTAATTAAATTTACTGATACTTTAACATAAAGCTCTTTGTATTGTGCGTATTGTTTGAATCAATGGAATGGTCGCCAGTTTAGTGTGAAATAAAACTTGTAACTTATAATTATATTAACCTATAACCTACTTATACAATTGCTGTAATCGTTTTGTATTCATGTTAAGAAATAAAGTATAATTTAGGTACGACCGTATTTTGAGCGTGCGAATAGCGTATTGTGCTCTATATCCGCTGTCCATCTTTATATCGCTTTTAGGTTTATATTAACTTAAGTTATATTGAAATATCATTGTTTTTATTTTGAGTTTTAGTTTTTGTCAACATTATTTTAGTTCACTAGTAACTCTCATTGTACAAAACAATATTAAATTTATAAATCCGCAACAAATTTCTCTTCAAAATTTTATATACCTCAATATGTATGCATATTTCTGATTATTCAGAAGATACATACAAGTCAAGGTAATTAAAACGCATTAAAAAGTGCAATAATCCTTAAGAACAGATTTAGAAAAGACAAGAAATGACAGATAGACTTTTCGAAGATTTATCTTTATGTTTAAAAAAACCAAAAACTAATATAAAAACTATAAAGAATAACTAATACGTTAATTACTACATTATTTAAAAATCTAGCTCCGTATATAATAATGTCATCAGCATATATTACGCGTATATCTTGACTATGTGGCACCGCCTTTACGTCCCCAATTGCGTACAATACAATCGTAACATATAGAGTCTATTAACATTTTTCAGATTAAAAATGGCGTGTAGGAGTAATCAATATGAGATGTTATAACTATTAACTCTCTGTCTCCGTACCGTTATGGTTATATATGGTTCTGGGCCACACTGATACTCCAGTAGAGTAAGTGACACATTTCTAGTGCAGACCTCCTCTTAGACAAGTTTCCGCTTGTATTTGTGGATGAATGTACGTTCCTAGATTATGATCCCGGGTCATGTAAACTCTGTTAGAAAATAAGATGGGATGAAAGGCATTAAATGGGTAAAGTTAGTATCTGTGAGTAAAGAATACAACTGCTCTACGGGAAGTTTTGGGTTTCCCTGTTTTAGCAGTGTTAGGTATTGGATTTTTCTATCTAGCAATTCTCATTTGCAGCGCGTATCTGGCGTATCTTTTCGGTAGACGTGGGCCCTAAAACTAAGACTGACGTAATATGATTATTGTACGCCTCTGCCTACCCCTTCGGGGGTAAAGTCGAGAGACTATATTAGTATGTATTTCATGGTTGACAAAAAAACATTTTTATTTTTCTTTTTATTCATCTTTACGTCCTTACTTGTAAAGCTCCTAACCCCGTCGTGGCGGCCTTAACAAACATTCAAACAACACTTCGGTTCAATATTTCTTTATTTCTTATTAAAGACAATTACATGTCGCTTACATAAGAAAATACAAACAAATGCATTACACTAATTAGTCCGTTAACATAATACATATATGTAGGTATCAAAACAAAAACACAGAACAAAAGATAATATTATAACTATGTGATAGGTACCCACTTCTATGAATAATTTGTGCGGTGGTCCAAGTTAAACGCTTAGAATGTTTTAAAAGAAAACAAATACAAACATACTATAAAAATTAAGCTAAAATGGAATGGTCGTCATTAATTAGTTCAAGAAGCCTTCTTTTGAAGACACTTAACGAGTCTGCTTTCTTAATATTATCGGGAATTTTGTTATACAGTTGTGCTCCCGCAAATGTTATGATATTTTGGCCATAGTTAGTTCTTGCTTTGGGTAATACAAGATTATTAGCGCGGCGTGATGAATACTTGTTTGTTTTACTTTGGGCCTTCGTGGTGAGTGTGATGTGTGTGTGTATCATGTTGTGCATTATTTTGTAGATGAGTACGCATGTGGAAAATGTATATAATTGGTTAAGGTTTAAGAGTTTGGTTTCTTTATATATTGTTTTAGATGGCGTCAAGAAATCGTAATGGTATAGAATTTTTATTATTTTGTTTTGCAAAATTTGTATTTTATTAAGATTCGTTTTAGCTGCAGTGCCCCATATTTCAATTAGATAAAGTAAGTGAGGCTTAGCGAGTGCGTTATAAATTAGAGGCCGTACTTTGGGTGGTATACACCGGGCTATATCGTATAAAGAACCAACCAGTGATGATAGTTTTTTCTGTATGTGTGATAAGTGTGCACCCCATGTCATGTGTTTATCAAGTGTGAGTCCTAGATATTTCTCTTGATTGGATTCGCGCAGTACTTCGCTATCAATCGTCAGAGCAGCGTGGCTCTGTATTCTTTTATTTTTGGCGCTAAATATCATATATGATGTTTTTGACTTGTTAATAGTTAAAAGATTGTATTGGAACCAATTATGCAATAGGTTAAGGTCTTGTTGCGCTATCTGAATAGTATCACTGAGGTTATGGCCAAAGTAAAACAGACATGTATCGTCAGCGTAGAGAGTGAGATTTCCTGCCAGGCCTGCTTGACAGACATTATTAACATAGATCAGGAACAACAGAGGGCCTAGAATTGACCCTTGTGGGACGCCGCAATACAAGGGTAAAGGGTCACTCTCGTAATTTCCTATTTTAATAATTTGGTGTCTATTTGTAAGATAAGAGGTTAAGATCTTGTGAGCGGTTCCAGTTATCCCTATGCTATTAAGTTTCTTTAATAGTAACGAATGGCTAACGGTATCGAATGCTTTCTTTAGATCGATAAACACACCAAGCGCCACCTTTTTATTATCGATATTTGTTTTGATTTTTATTGTTAGATCTAAGGTTGCACTTAACGTATTCGATCCTGAGCGAAACCCATATTGATGGTCGTACAAGAAGTTATTTTCGGTGAGGTAGTCATTTAGTCTTGCGTATATAATTTTTTCCAAAATTTTAGAAAGCAAGGGTAGGACCGATACGGGTCGGTAATTTCCTGGATCAGATTTCACCCCAGATTTAAATATTGGCGTAACTTTAGCTACTTTGAGACTGTCAGGAAATATACCTAGTTGTAGTAATTTATTTAAGCAACAGGTTAAGTTCCGAATGATTAAGTCTTTTACACATTTTAAGGCTTTAGTGCTGATGCCATCTATTCCAGTACTCGTGTTAGGATCAAAATTGTTAATGATATCGGATACCTCTTTTATGCTACAAGGAGTAAATTCTGCTAGTTCCACCTGAACGCTAGCAGGACCTAGTTTAGGCAACGTAAAGACAGTGTTATTATGGTATTTTAATGGAATTTTACTAGCTAATTCAGAACCTATGTTGGCAAAATATCTATTAAACATGTTGCAAATTTCAGTAGGGTCTTTAATGATAATGCCACTATCAGTTTTTAGATTTGGGGGAACACAACTGGTTTCCATCGCGTTTTTGGCAAGCTTGTTAATTATATTCCACATCTTTTTAGGATTATTTGTACATTTTATAAACTCTCCATAAAAATATCTTTTCTTCGCACTTTTAATGATCTCTATAACTTCAGCTTTTTTCGAGTTGTACTCTGAAACAAGTTGTTTATTCTCAGGTTCTCTTTTTAAACTGCACCAAAGTTGATTCCTTTCATTGATATTGTTTATTATTTCATTATTAACCCATTCTTTCTGAGGTACATTTACAATTTTTTGTTTTTTCATTTTACTCGCTGTTATATTACTGTTTATAAAATTTTCAAAATTAAAAAAGTCACATGTTTCGTTTTTAAATTCCGCTTCCTTGATTCTGTTAAATAGTTTTTCATAATTGATTGCTTCATATTGTACCTTTTGTTTTTTTGGAGGATTGTAATTTTTTATTTCCAGATAAATGTTTTTGTGATCTGATAAGGAGGATTCAATGATAGCCACATTATATTTGTCTTGCCTAAGATTTGATATCACATGATCTATTATGGTTTTAGAGTTTGACGTTTCTCGTGTACAGTATTTTGTTTCAATCTTGTTTATAATTTTGTATCCAGATTCCTGCAATATGGCTTTGTAACGTTGGGTTTTGTTTTCTGCGGCCAATAGATTAATATTTGTATCACCAAAAATAATCGCTCTCTTCCTTTGAATCAATTGTGATTGGTATTGGTCAAGAAAGTTGTTAAAGTTCGTGTTCCCGGGGTAATATACCAGTCCAACATCAAGTGAATACTTTTCTAAATGAACCCATAGGTAATTATTTCCACTTATGTACGATGCTTGTATCAAATTATGTTGTAAGCTATTATGTATATACATGGACACTCCTCCACCAATATGATCTGTTCTTATGTTGTAGTAGTGTGAGTAAGTAGGTAGATTGAATTTAATTGCTTGTTTTTCAGACTGTATCCATGTTTCAGTTAGCAGGACCACGTGTATAGTTTTATCAAGGGATAGTAGTATACTTTTAAGTTCATCATATTTACCCGGTTTGCATATACTTCTCACATTTGCATAAAAGAAATTTAAAGTTGATTTACAGGTGGTTAAGTCTTGGTAAGTGTTGAGTGCTTGATATGTTGTGATACTGGGGCTTTTGTTTATACATTTTGGGTTGGATGATTGTTGGAGTTTTTTGATTGCTTTATGATTGTGGGTGTCCCTTTCACGTACTTGATTCTAATATCTTTTTCCCCTTGAGCCATTCTTTGATCCAGTTCTTCTTTGAGGTTTCTAAAATAGCTTCGTTGTGAAGGTGTTTGGTCCGAAAAAATCTTTATACCTTTCTGTAATTTATTTTTATTTTTTAGAAGTTCATTTACTGATTCCCGGGATTCGAAACAAACTTTGATGTGCCGAGTTTTCGTTGGCTCTTGTTTCCCTAGTCGAAATACCTTTGTTGGTTTTGGGCAGTTCGTGATTAAGCTATTAGTTATTGCTATAATCTCTTTCATATCATAAGACGAAGCACTGTCAGCATCAGTATTACGGCACTCTGCCACTCCTGCAATTAAAATATTCTTTTCTCTTATTGATCGTTCTTTAATTTCCTGAATAATAACTTCATTGCTGACGGAGATCAACATATTCGGCTCATCCTTTTTTATCTTGGCAACATCTAATTCTAGCGCTTTGATTTTTGTTTCTGACATATTAGACTTATTGTTTAGATCTAAAAGCTGTTTTTTAATACTATTTTGTTCAATACTGAGATTGTCCGTCATAGCTTTTATGTCGTTCAATTTCGTATTTATATCCATAATATTATCACGCAAAGAATTCATTGTTTGGAACTGAGTTTCAGTGAATTTGTCCAAAATAGATGTGATTTCCTTGCGGAAAATTTGCAACTCCTGGGAACAGCTGCAGCTCGATTCCGGCTGTTTGCGCTTGCGGACAGTTACTTTTTGCTCGGGAGCGGTTTCACTTGCAGTAGAAATATCGCTCTGTGACCCACCATATTTAGTCGGTGACCGCCCTCCAAACATGACTTGTACCACACACCTTTATTAATCGTCACAAGTAAGGAATGATGCATTCGCAGTCGAGCACAGGCGACTCGGTGAGTGAGCAGATAAAAAATATAAGTGTGTACTCTTTACCCGAGGGGGTGAGGGGAGCCGTTAGCAGGTCGCTCCGCCGCCGCTTACCGCTGGTCACAACACAAAATGTAGTAATTTGTCGTACACTCACTATGTAAATTAGACTTTATGACAGCTGATTACGATTTAGTTTTGAGATATATAGGTATTTTCTTTCTACACTTACATTTTGGAACAATTATTTGTGTATCGAACCAACAACAATCGCACAGAGACAGTCGATATTTAAGCCACTGTGCCATCCGTATACTCCATTTTTCAAGCACACTCGTTGGTTTATTGTACTCTTAGCCTGACCTTTCTTCAGTTCGGTGTCTGCCCCTTCCAATTGTCATTCACAATTCCGATCTTTAGACATTTAACCTATATCATACTTTTATTATGATAAACAGCTTCCGTCATAGCGTGACACATGTTAAGCCGCTTAGCTGACAGATACGCGACGTACGATCGTAAAGAACTTAGAGGAATATCTTGAGATATGTCTGCTAATCCGTCTTAGTACTGTTATGTGAAAACTGTCGTCGACTTTCCCTATACGATGAGTTGTTCACATTTTCAAAACCGTATAATAGACGTTATAAGTAAATCTCTTAAAATTTATAAAATATCCTAATTTAAAAAACAGAAAGTATTTTGATAGTGATTGTGGATGGGTACTTGGAAATATTGTGTATAAAAATACAGTTAATTTCTCATATATGAGCTGATTGGAATAATCAGTAGGTTATGAACTTTCGAGGGTGCTAATGCCATAGCCTAATTTGTTTGAAGAAACTAAATTATTGATATTGAAATGCAAACTTAATGAACAATGTTTACCTTCAAGAAAAATAAATTCGGAACCTAAATATGGATTTAGGTTGTTACGATGTTTTCATTCATCGTTAAAGTGCATTCACTTATGAACCATTTGCTTTAACGATGAATGAAAACATCGTGAAGAATACTGCATACCTAATAGTTCTCCAAGATATCTGAAGTCTGCTAACGCGCGCTGGGTTAGCGAAGTTGGACGGTTCACTTGCCAGTATAAAATTGGTAATAGGATTATATGACCACTCTTATACTGACAAGAGACCCGTGCCCAGCAGAGAGACTGCTTATAAAGAGGGCCGATATTATTATAAGTAAATTATGATTTATGTAAGTACAAACGTTACTAGACGCAGTTTACGTAGGAACTAATCTTGGCTACTGATAAACGGGTGTCACTCGCTTTATTGACATTCGACTATAAATCATTGTAATTGTTTACGTCGCAACTAAATTTAATTAACAGCTCATAATGCATACAGCGAGTGACAGAAAAGTCTGGTCATATTATAAGGTAGAGTCAGCCATTGCAAATTATATTGTGAAGATATAAATGAGCTCGTTTGATGTACTATAATCATCTTAGGAAACCGGTGTAAGACTAGTAACACTGTTACTGGGTTTCGCTCGATGAGTTGGAATCCTAGACATAGCTTTTCATTTTATCGCAATTTTGATGCCATTTCCTTAGAATGAGCGATGCGTGATCTATCTAGGCTTATCATCGGATGGTTTCTTGCACCTTTGTTGGTATATAAATGGATAAAATTATTCATCTTATTTATGAAACCTACTTTCAAGCTCTGCCCGTTGTCCCATCTTACCGTCAAGGATGCAACGCATATATACAGGGTGATTTTGAAATCGTGTAATTCCTTTTAACCACGCATTCTACTGGTGATATAGAATAACACTGACCATATTTTTTCTTAATTAGAATAATGGTTTCGGCAAAATAAGAGTACAGATTTTTTTCATGAAATGATTTCAAATAGTCATATTTTAACCACCTGACACAATCTTAATATTTTACTAATTTAAAAATAATAACATAACAATAACTGATGTCGTAAATAATAAGGGACAATAAAAAGGACCGCCCGTTATTATTTACGACATTAATTATTAATATGATTTTTTATTTTAATTAGTAAAAAATTAAAATTGCCTCGGTTGGTTAACATATGACTATCTGACACCATTTCACGAAAAAAACGGAATAATAATTTTTCAAAAAAAATAAATCTAATTAAATAAAAATATGGTCAGGGTTATTCTATATCACCAGTAGAATGCGTGGTTAAAAGGAATTACACGATTTCAAAATCACCCTGTATATGTACATATAGAATATTTTCTTACTTGTCTTATTTAGTAAACAAATATCGCTTCTTGGTAGCTAAACAATACATAGAGACCTATCTTTAGGTATTTTACTTTGCTCTATTTATTAGAAAAAGTATACAAAATGTCACAGATATAACGCACAACCTCAAACTCCCCAATTAGATTATTAATAATAATATAATCATAAAAGGTTACTTTTATGTACTTAACTATTTTAATTTAACAAATTAGTTCTCCTTATTGTGCGCGGATAGTATGGGTATATTACAATAAATCATAAATATATCTAATCATGCCTTTATTGCATCAATAAACTTATTGCCTTGAATTATGATACATTTTCGTTTATTTCAGCTGTTTAATAAATGGGTGACTATATATACTATTTAATTCGTTTTAATTATTTTAGAGATAAAAGAAATATCTATATTAAAAATTGCTGGAATTGATTCAGTAGCCGATTTTGAACAAACTACTTTCAGGATGACCGTTTGTTATGTCACATGTTGTATAGTAGTCTAAAAGCAGTGGCTGAATGGTTTTATAAAGAGTCTGCAGTTTACCAAACAAATCAAGAACCTAGCTAAGAAAATATTTACCCATACCTACTTATGCATAGTGCTGTCAATTCATTCGAATATAATTCGATAGGTATGAAGCACATCGCTAACACACAGCAGTCAGATTCACTTAAGCTCTACCACGGAGGTAGTGTATTACATTCCTACTGCACATGCAAACACAAATTGCCCAGCCGCGAATAAAGCCACTACGATACTACTTTATAGATCCACTCTAAAACCGCCACACATAAACTGTTAAATTTCATTAATACCAAATAAACGGTGCGTTATTAAGATAACACGTTAGAAAAAGCAGACGCTATACGAAAAGCTACTTCTATCTCATTCCACATTGACTTCTGACTCCGTTGTAAATTATGTTAATTGTCATTAAATTTTATAGTCAATTGATAGTATCGCTGTATCTATTAAATGTAGAGATTTCACTAGATTTGCATAGAAGTAGACAATTATCGTTGTATGCGCATCGTGTCAAGGGTTTGCTGTGGAATGCGGAGAAAGGTTATTCTGCTATACTACAGTAGTTGCGTTATCAAATAACCGGTGTGAAAATGTTATTTAGATATCGTTGTAGCTTAATGTATCTGTTGATAACGTTGTTTAGATATAATATGCTACTAGAAAGGAAATATTGATGCTTTCATTAGATAAAAATAAGGTGGAGCCAGAGAGCAAAAGAACAGATTAACAATTAATGAATTATTAATCTATTCTAATTAAGTCTTAGAATACCAGACATATTATTTAAAATTCTATTGTTTCTGGCCACCGGTGTGCCGCTGCGACTTAAAAGGTTATATTAATATGGGTCATTGCCGCTTGTAACCTTAGAGCATAAAGAGACATAGACATTGCATATTACACGCAGACTTTTGCCCCGAGTGTGAGTAATCATTGTACCTTTGTATCAAAACACATAATTTTTCTTTTATTTAGATACTAGTTTTTGCCCGCGGCTTCTCTCGCGTAAATGTTGGTTAGGTTAGTTTAGTTACAGTAATATTTAGTACCCTAAGTCCTTTTCCGTTCCCCTGACAACATGTATGCGAAATTTAATAACAAAGAAACTCACATTCACATTTATAATATTAGTTTAGATTCTCATGCCTCTATTTTCAAAGGGGTAGACAGAAGTGTAGTACACCTATATTTCATCAATTATGATTGTAGGATTCACGTTATAGCAGACTTCGTGCTGCTACCGAGAAGTACTCGTCACAAAAACACATGCAGTCATCGGAATCACTACTCTTGTGCCACCGAACCCTAAAAGGCAGCTGCCACAAAATGGGCCAGAATATCGGATTACGTTTTTCTATTTCCTCATAATATAATTTATTGCAACTGCAATCGCGCTTGATCCATGAGTGTTTTGTCCCCATTCGGAGCTCATTTCCACGTCAGCCTGCGGCTCAGGGCGTTTACATCTCGATGCGTAGGCGCAGCTACAAAGAGCAAAGGTTTCAAGTATAAAATAAATTTCAATTTACGTGGATATTGTCTCGTTGGATGATGGAACAGGATGTGTAAATACAATTTATGGTCATGTGATGTAACCATGTTCGAAAAAGGAATGGATAATTGTCGCTGAAGGTTTTATTCCTTATTGAGAATTGCTTTTGTTTAAACAACTGCACGCCTAGTGTTAGAAAGAGAAAGGGTTTACTGGAATGTCTTTCAGCCTGTCTATTAACCAAGAAGATATACTTAACTATGTCATCTGACTATTACACTGCCGATCAGAATTAAGGCAGCGTTGCCCAGTTACAAGGCTTATTTATGTTTTGATCCAGTAAATACTGTTACACTCAGTGCCATCTCTCGGCATTGTGGGGAAGACTCGGCAGTTCCGTCTAATAAATTATTACAGCGCCATCTATTGAAGTCTTATGAAACTACGTAATTCCTCGTTACGAGAAGAGTAGAGAGAACGCTGGCACTTTCTCGAATTTTCGTAGTTTTTACATACCGGGTATGACGTTTCTAGAAAACTCCGGAAACGCTTTAACCGCGTATAAAATGGGCCAGCGCTCGCCGATACAGTTTACAATCGTAAGCGGTCAAGTTTACATCGGTGCGAAAGGAAGCGAAAATACTACAGAGTTTGAAGCAGTTACAGTGGAAAAGTGTAGTATAGTGTGTGTTGTGTTTTAAATTTAATTGTGTTTGAATAAAACGTGTTTTAGTCGGTAATATTGTTTTCATTCTTATCCCTCGAACCCAGCACGTAACAATACTAAAGTAAATTAAGAGGGTGAGGGTAAGAGTAAGAAGGACATGTATGAACTTATAGCATCAAATTAGATGGAGAATTGTCTCGAGCAATGTCTTCAAAAGCCTTGTTTCATTACACTAATATTTAACTTTAATTGATATTGCAATATTACATCATCATTTAGGGGTAATAGGGATAGCGATAAGGATATGGATATTTAGAAGAAGAAGACATACTGCGCTGTTCTTAATTGAATTGGGATCAGATTAAGAGAAAATGCATCGTAGTATCTATGTTCTATTGTCGACCTATATGTCAGATAACTGTAGCATACGTTTGCTTGCAATACCAAGTATCAATCGCTTGATGATTTAAGGAAAATAAATTAAAGATAGGATGAAAAGAAAGGAATGGGTGAGGTATGTGAACATGTCGATATGTCTATAATCACATTGTTTTTTTAAATTGCATTCTGATTCCATTGTTAGGCAAAGGTTTCTCTCAAACTGTGCCATTGATAAAGCTGTCCAGCACTTAAATCTTCAAACAATATCCAACTTATTAAGATATTTACGTAGAAACTGAATTTATGAGCCTGTCATATTATTCGAAAGTTATCATTTTAGGCTTTTCGTAAACATTTATTAGATATTCGCTAGAACATTTCCCCGCAGTAGGCTAATGTTGTAAAACTAGGCCATCGCATTGCAACTGCAATTGTATTTGACTGTGGGCAATTGACGTCGGCATGCAGAAACATACGGGCCACGTAATTGGGACGCGACCGCAACACGAAACTACTTCATTTGTTAACTAGCTGTTACCCGCGACTTCATCCTCGTGGAATTAAACATAAGTGTTTTTTTTTTTCGCAGATACCTAATTATTTTCTAAAATAATTGTAGCCTAAGTTACTCCCTATAACATCAGCTATCTGCCAGTGCAAGTCCCGTCAAGATCGGTCAAGCCGTTTCACAGATTACCCGGCACAAACAGACAGACAAAAATTAATTAAATATTTTTTTACATAAGTAGATACCTTTTATGCTTTCATATGCATTTAGTATAAAGCTGTTATTTAGACATTACAAACCGACACTCCATTTTTATTTATTTGTATAGATTTTACCATTTATTTGATTTTACATTCGACCGGAAAAGTCGAAATAACTGTATGAATATTTTATGAGTAATATTTTATTATAGAAAATTTTAAGCGGTTGAATATATCTATGAGGACAAGAAAATATAAAGTTCCATCGGGCTATTGCAACCCGAAGTCGGTGAATGTGTTCAGTAACGTCAATAGGTTCGCCCTTCATTTTGTGGGATCTATAACATATCTGACAAAATGTGGGCGTTATTCTCTACCAATGTGCATTCGAATTACATTCGAATGAATTGACGATAAACTACATAAGGCGACATAAGTACGTCCTTGACCATACAAAGTAAGTATTAATAGGTGCACAAATACATTCGACTGCACGGATGCATATTGGTTTAAGTGGTCGTTACGCCAATACCGCTGCGCCGAGTGTTGTGGGTTCGAATCCCACACGGGACAAAACTTTGTGTGATCCACAAATGTTTATTCCGAGTCGGGCTGTTCTTTGTGCCCGTTGTTTGAATGTTTATAAAGTCCCCGCGACACAGGAATTATTCCTAGTGCGAGAGTTGTCATTTTATAAAAATTAAAAAAAAAAAAACGAATAAAATAATAAAAAATCGAATGCAAACACTATGTAATACACCTCTGCCTTTGTTATACAAAAGTGAGTCTAGATGGTTAGCACAATTTTTAGATCAAACAAGTTAAACGACTAAAATGATTCTAGATATCAGATAATATGCCGCTTATCGAATTATCAATCAATCATCCAATTGTTGACCATAGCTCAGTATAGGTCTCTCGCCTCTCTTAATTTGTACTATAATACCCGGTCTTCGAGGTACCTTGTGTGAGTATAATCCATCAAATCCAAGGTAGCTTGGATAGCCTGACCTTCGGATCGGTCTACCAATCAATAGCTAGCTAACATGAAAATGTAACATTGTCCTACGTTTACGCGAATACATTGAAATTAAATTACTATATAAGGATTTTATACCTATTTATTTTAAAAACACTACCTTTATATATTTAAATTAAACTACTTTATACATATATTATCGCACTGTTTAATTTTTTTAAACTTTTGTTACGTTAAGATAAAACCTTCATAGGTACATATATTTTTAAACTATAAACTATGTATTCACGGTCGCGGGTAGACTAAGATGGGGGTCTTCTCATTGATACTTAAAAGAAGATGGTGTTAAAATGAGCCGCGGTAAAATCCATATATAGTAGTTTCTTTTTAACATGTAAATAGCCAATTTGTATTCAATTGTTAACTTTACTTATTGCTTTTTTGTACGAAGTCAGCTCACATGGAGTCATTAATTCAATACTGTTATAGGATCAATAAATAAACGGACGCGAGACCGTTGCCATTTTACCATAAAGTTTACATATAAATCCGGTCACAAACTCCCATATTTTAAAACCTTCCGTTCCATAAAGAGCAAAAAATGTAAATAATCTGTTACACATAGTATATTGACTATCCGGCACCATAAAGTTCCCATAAGAAAAAGCGAGCGTTTTTTGACATAGCCAGTGATGAATGTGTTTATTAACTAATTATGCAAATAAACTGTCAAATTAAGTGACTTTTGATACACATCAGGTGAAAGTTTATATAAATAGTCATATCTTCTAATCTACTGAGTTACTTTGATATATAATTTAATTTATGATAGAGTGTTACAGTATAATATAGTTTAGAATTTGGATAGGATTTTTAACGTAGATTATCATAATCCTACTTATATTATAAATGTGAAAGTTTGTGAAGATGTTTGGATGTTTGTTACTCAATCAAGGGTAAACCTCTGAACGGATTGGGATGAAACGTGATACACAGATAGACCATGTCCTGGATAGTACTATCCATAGAGTATTTTTATCTCTGTATGCATTTCCATGAATCTCATATACGCGAAGACGGCTAAATTTGATTTTTGGGTTGATATTACAAACTAATATGATACTTTCATAGAAATGGACGTCAGAAATCTAGCTACACACTATACTGTTCTTAGTAACTGCACTGGTGTTGATATAATTAGCTAATAAGAAGCGCAATAGATAAATAAACAGCTTGCGTGAGGTAACTACCATTCGAACAATAGGCTTGATGACAGGATAACAATAAGTGATTCTAATTAGTCCATCTTTTAGTAGAGCAAAAAATTTTGGACGACTATTTTTTGTTTTACTAAAACAATATAAATTGGCTTAGATATAACGCATTAAAGGTTGGGGGTGGAGACTTGTGACGTCACTCTTTGTAAAATTTGTACCTACATGTGATGTAACACGAAATTTAAACGCGTTGTATCTTCGTTGTTATTATATTAGCTTGTGGGACTTATGTGTTACGAGTTCATTTTTTTTTGTAGTTATGCCTTTTGCGCTTTAAATGTTTTGCAAAGGATTTTCTTGAACCGATTTTTTTAAGTTCAATTGAAAAACGTCTTAATTGGGATGTTTTTAAGTCTTTATTTTGTGTGCGTTAGTATTATATCTGCCTCTTTTCTGTATATAATGTCACTGGTTGCAACTTTTCCCGTTACTTTTGGGTTGTTTTATTTTTATGGTACACGTTACGTGGGAGGATAACATGATGAAGAATCACCGTTTTATGTTGTGCGAACGTAAGGCCTACGCACAATATCACAGTAGGTTTCTATACATCAGTAATAATCATTGAATATTCATATGACATCTGATAAATTATTTGAAGCAGTTATTTTAAGGTTTGTTTTGGTTAAGTTTATATTGGTTTTAAGCTGTTAGTGTCACTGTAACTATATATTGTGACAACTTTAAAAGCACGCACTTTAGGAAACTATTAACTATTAAATTTATGTATGTATGTTGTTTAGACAGAAGCTCATATAGGTAGCACATAAAGGGCTTATTAGCTTTGCCCTACAGTATGACAATATAGGCTGAAAATAATAATAATAACATATTATGTATGTTATCGTATGTCATCCGTATCGATACGGATCTGCCTCGTCACTGTCACTGCGCCAAGTGTTTGGGATAACATCTCATACAGGACAATTATTTATGTGATCCACGAACAATTGTAAGGAGTTTGAATGTACTTTGCATCAGTTAATTATAAATTTGTGAAGTTCCCCGCGACACAGAACTCAAAAGATAACGAGGCAGTTCTCATATAAATAAATAAAGAAAATCGCATTCTGTATAGATTTCACCGGTCGTGGACGCAAGTTATCAGCTTGACCACGGCTAGTGTAACATGCTCGAAACGTCAAACACCAGATAAATAACATGCATGACCCCATTAATTCCCGTTACAAGTTATATATATCTCATCAACATATCACAGCCTTTACCGAAAATTGCTACACTGTAAATGTGCATTTTGATGATTTGTGGGTGTCATAAAATGACGGCAATCAATTTTATTTCTTTTAAAACAGGGCAGCGTTGGCGTTGTCATCCATAATCATATAAACAACGCAACTTACAAGATTATTTTTTCACACATTTTCCAAAGATTATGGTCGTGGTCGTATGGTCACTTCGCCATTGGTCCCCGCGCCGAGTTGTGGGATCGATCCCCACACGTGACTAAAATTTGTGTGACCCACAAATAGTTGTTCCGAGTCTGGATGTTCGTAAAGATTTTTTGGATGTTTGTAAAGTACCCTGCGACACAGGAATCAATCCAAGTGCGGGAGTCGTCCTTTATTAATAAACAAAAAGATTCTCAATAAGCATCTACGTCAGTCGATCTACGACTAATTGTGTTTGAACGGCGGATCAGTCAAGTATGCTGTTCAATGGATAATTGCGGTCAGTTTTGATTGATTGATTGATAGCTCGTGATGAACGATTTATCAATTAAACAGTTTTGTTGTGACCACGTCGTGCCAACGTTTCAGATCACGAGATAAGATCTAACGATTACGATCACGTTTGTCTTACGGTAAAACTACACGAAGTACTTTGTCCCTTAGTTTGCTGTGGAGATCAATGTTGTTCAAAACGCATATCTATGTTATTTCTTTGGAAAGAATAAACATTTATAAATCTATATTAATATTACAAAAGTAAAGAGTTTGTTTGTTTAGTTGAGCGCGCTAATCTCAGGCACTACTGGTTCGAATTGAAAAAATATTTTAGTGTTGGATAGCCCATTTATCGAGGAAGGCTATAGGCCATATAACATCACGGTACGACCAATAGGAGCGGATTCTTCGAATTCTCTTATCTTATATGAAGTAGACGAAGACAGATCAGAAAATAAATCAATAATCAATAATCAGAAAATCAGATATGAAGATCAGATCGGAGACGTTCTGGATAAAGGCCAGGTTAAGAGCACCTTAAACCGGCGAGCGTGTATGAGGAATGTTATGAAAGTGAATGAAGCCGGAGAAGTTTGTCAGGATCGTAGCAAATGGAAATCCGTAGTCTCTGCCTACCCCTCTGGGAAACAGGCGTGAATTTATGTATGTATGTATGTAAGTAGACGAAGTAGCGCGGGTCAGCTAGTATTTATATAATTTGACTGCACGGCAAACGGTCGCTACATCGTTGCTTCAGCGCTGAGTATAGTGAGTCGAATTCCACTCGGAACAATTATTTATAAGATCCACAAAGGATTATACTAAGTCTGAGTGATTTTTGTGTCCGTTAAATTGTACGATTGTAAAATTTCTCGTGACATAAGCCTTGTTCCCGAGTACGATCCTTATTTTAAAATCAATAAGTGGTTTTGAAAGAACGTTACGTCATTATTATTGCCTATATTTCTCAACCTCCTCGCCCATCTATTCTGAAATTTCTTTTACCTTATGCTTTGGTAACAGGCTACTCGCCTGTTACCAAAGCATAAGGTAAAAGATTCCAAGCGATTATAGGGCACTGTACTATATACAGTCAGGCAGGCTCTATGATTGGCAAAACAAGAGATATCCGTCGATTTGAAAAATGTATTTTCAACACAAATTAATTTCAAAAATCGTCTCGTTCATCGTTTCAATCTTTGTGGTTTGTTTATACTGGATTGCCTGGAATATTCTTGTTTGACAAATAATTTACAGTCAAACCCTTGTTTGACTGTAAATTATTTGTAAACGGTTTTATAGTACCTTGTAAGGGACTATAAAAAAGGAAGTTAAGATGTCGAACTGGCTTGAATTATTTATTTAGGAGGACAATCGGATGTTAATAAATTAACTTTAATGTTATATTTAGAGATACTATCAAAATAAAATGCATTTTAATCGAGGTCGGATCTAAAGGAATGGAATATATTATTAAATTTATTTACAAATGCCACAGTGTATCAGATGTTTAGGACTTTTTTGTTAAAGAATTGTGGCAAATAAGCGTAGATATGACCTCTTGTTCTCCCTAGCCTTTATTATTCCCAAGTCACTTGGAGTCGGTTTTTCTGGTCTAACCGGATTGGACTGGATATCAGTTTTTACACGGAGCGGCTGCCACCTAACCTCCGCAACCCGAAGGCTAACGATACCCTAAGGCTAAACCAGTGTCAGCATATTATAGGGCACTGACTTTCCAATAACGACTGCCATAGATGTTCATGGCAGCCTGGACCGCCGGCTTAACGTGCTCTCCGAGGCACGGAGCAGGCGATAATTGTCAATCAATACGCACATAATTTCAAAAAGTCATATAACTTTCGAAAGTCAGAGGCGACGTGGGTTCGAACCCGAGACCCTCTTCATTTCAGTCTGTTGGTCTCCTCACTGAGCTATCACTGCTTACGTAGATTCGACCTACTAGATGGTAATTACTTATCTCTACTTGACGTATAAATCTCATGTTGTCAATGCTTGGAAACACTAAGTAAAGAAAGGAGAATATTGAGATAGTGTGAGCTACCGAAACACAAACTCGCCGAGGTATACGAAGGTGGAAGGATGGCGTGGCAGTGAACCCGATTGCTGTGCATGAAGACACGGGTCTAAGGCCCGAGTGGGGTGGATTTATTGGATTTTTGACAATAACTTCTCAGTGGCAGAACGGAATTTGGAATTATGGCGGCTAGACAGCGATTGCCCACAACCATACCTGCATACAACATTTATTTGGCAATATAGTCGTAATACTATGAATGTACCACTACACTCGGCGTATTTTAATCTTGCGGTTCACGGTACCGTTCGCAGTGCATACCCGTATGTTTTCTTATTAGGAAATTGATGGTTATCTTGCGTACCAGATAATGCTTTGACCTCTAGGCTGTTTGATAGCCGCTATCGTTTATATGATAGGCTATTAATGGCGGGGAATAAAGGTAGGTTTGGTAAGAATTGATGGTTAAGCTGATAAATGGTTGTATGTCAGTAACTGCACGAATGGTGGAAGTGGTAACCTTGCTATCGCCACTATGCCGACTGTTGTGGATTCGATCAAATTTGATTTACAAATAGGTGGTTTCCAAGTATTTTTTTTTAATACTTACGGATAGCTTGACAAATGGTTACTAACAATTTTCCAAAAAAGCAAGGTCTTTTATAAATTTTCACAGATATTAGGATTAAGAATTAGTGCTGTATCATGAAGGACATTGCAAGCATTCATACAACTGACAAAAAGAACACCTATGTATATCCGGAACATCAATATTTAAAAATACTAATATGTGGATCACGAAATTGTTTGTTATGTCTGGGCTTCGATCCCACAACACTCAGCATAGAAGCGTAGCGAGGTGCCAACTTATGTTCTCAGTTGGCGCCTCGCTCAAAATATAGATAGACAGCGTTGCCTATCATTTAACATATCGATACATCTCAGCCGAAGCCGCGGGCCTCAATTAATACCATAAATGTGAAAGCAGCCATGACAAACCAGTAATAACCTATTTGTCACAAACTTTATTTGACATAAACTAAACCTATGTTCGACAATATTTCAATATTGTCATTTATTGGTAACATTGAGGCTGTTAAAGCAGGAGCCTTGATTGTAAACGAGAAAGTTTGAAGTCACTGCACTGTCATAGATTGTGGCTATTTATATCCTCTGTATTTAGAAAGATGTAGGTCGAAATCCTAACTTAATATTATACATGCGAATGTGAGTTTATTTGTTACTCTTTCACGCCTTAAATACTCGACCGATCATCATGAAATTTCGCATACACGATGTCAGGGATACAGAATAGGACATGCGTCATCCGGAAAAAGTACTATCTCGTGCGAAATCGCGGGCAGAAGCTAGTTAAGAGTATGTCCGACATAAGATGGTAACTCACGATCGGTGCAGACAAAAAAGACTTCTGCAGGAATACGCCTGCTGTGTGCTGTCTCGGGTGTATCCCGGGTCGGGCAATGAAATACTAGTAGTACATAATCTGGATTCTGGAACAGTGTCCGGTTCTCCGGTAGATGCCGGCTCACTATCTATTCCGTATAACCTAAGACTTTAGCTGGCGAAGTCTTTATGAGAAGACAACTCCTACACTAGGATTAATTACTTTGTCGCGGAGGCTTTTACAAACATTCAAACACCGTACACAAAATTCACCTAGACCCAGAACAGCTATTTGCGGGCCATATAATTTTTTCCTGGATGAAGAAGGCACCCATAACACTTGCCGAAGTTACAGTGTCCACGCGATCACTTAAACCCCCTTGGTGTAGTAGTTTAATAAACCTCTGCCTTCTCCTTTCGGGATATCCTAAACTAGCTGATCCGCGAAACTTCGTCTGCTTCACTTATGGGAATTTGCCCGAATATGCACCATTTTTCATTGATGCTCCGCGGTCGTAGCGTGATGTTATATAGCCTATACCCTTCCTCAATCATTGGGCTATCTAACACTAAAATAATTTTTCAATTCGAACCTGTAGTTCCTGAGATTAGCGCGTTCAACCGAACATACAAACAAACTCTTCAGCTTTATAATATTAGTATAGATGTACCTATGTATGCTATGTACCTATATATTATGCTACAGGACCACCGCGGCATTTTATTGCGTTAGTACGTTACTTATTTTTAATAACTTCAATAACACAATGCACTATCGCGTGTTGCCTACATGCAGGCACAAGCCAGACACGTAATATTGCAATAAGTTTTTATTGTAAATATTACCACAGTGAAAAACTACCCACCATTAGCGTTTCCTACGAACGTACGGGGGAATTAATGACGTCATTTGTTAGTTAGGAATAACGGTGAGTCGGATAGGTTATTACAGCTGTTTTGATTACACGACGCAGTGTTAAGATACGTTTGTGGAGTGATCAATGGGTATCCTGCGATGTATATCGAATCTTATAGAAAATATGGTAGAACAATTTTATTTGACTTTACTTTCAACTGTATTATGTTGAAAGGTAAAGAATAAAAAGAAATCTAATTCTTTAGTCTACATTGATACATTGAGTGCAAATCAAAACAGATTTAGACTAAAATTATAGGAATGTCTCATGTATGCATTATACTTGAATCCACGTCTGTTCCGTGGCCAAATGTATTCGACCATGTTGCTGGCAGCGTGTATTCAACCATTTCTTTTCTTTTTTATACCACTAAAGTGGCAAACTATCATACGGCCCACCTTATGGTAAGTAGTCACCCCGTAGCCTATGGAGGCTTGCAACACTAGAGGTACCACTTGCGCGTTGCCGACCTCGTAAGAACCTTTTTACGCCCTTTTTGAAGAAACCCATACTGTAGTGAAATTGTAAAAAAATTCATGAAACGGTCGACCACATGAATTTTAAAATCAGGCCACGACATATGCATGTGAATGTAATGATTCAGTCCTCAAACTACATTCAAAAAGTATACCACAACATCCTATGTACCGTATCTTAAAAAAAAACAATAATATTCATTCATTACAACATTTATTAGAGCGCACATATATTTCGTTGTGCACCTACTTACAAACATTACAACTACACAACGCCGTTTTTATTGAATTAGCATACTGCATCCACTGACCCTATTTGTACTTTACACAGTTACATTTGCGGGTCTATACTCCTTATTGTAAGAGACATAAGGTTGATTTTAGAGTGTTTGTGTGATAGGTCTGTTTGTTAACGCCGTGGTGTATGGAGCAATTAGCGGGTTATGGGGTCATTGCACATAGACACCGGTGGTTTAAAGCAAGAATAAGATTTGGAGAAGTCAGAGGTGTTATGTGCTGGAAGTTTCGATGACACGCTGGATATACAGACGATGTTTTTTAAATCTGGGTTTTGATGTTTTTTATTTTTCCGTTGTCGTGACGCAAGTATTGAATGCGACTGATGTGCATGTCTCGTGTTCGTTTCCCGGGTCGACCATAATGTAATTGTTTTTTTTCGACAAGAAATGCTAAATGGCAGTACTGTGAACCTGAAATTGTAATCTACCTAACCTACTGTAGCAAGTTGCTATTATATGGGACCTATAACTGCCGAAATTTGGATGTAATACATGTTCACGTCTGCCTCCAGAAAACAGGAATGAGATATCTTAAACATATCTGTGTAGATATCCTAAACATCTGTAACATTTGTTATGTAGATTAATTATCATTGAATATTGTGACCGTAAAAGTACGTAGGTATAAATCTGTTAGCAGACATATTTATTTTTTTAAGTTACTACCTGATCCGGTAACCCGCACAGCAATGTGGGTTCCCGGGTCGAGCATAATGTAATAGGTCAAGAAATGCTGAATGATAGCTCAGAATCTGAAACTGAACACCCATTACATGGGATCTTGGATTAAAGTGAATCGCTTTAGGTTTTAGCAACCTTGAAACAAAATGATACCCGTTACAACATTACTTTTCTCGTGGGGTTCGAGCCCACAACACCTACGACAATAGTGTCTTAAAAATCATGTGTTTATAAACTGTTAGTAGTAAAGGACACAACGTGCTGTTATGGAAGGTAAACGGTCCAATTTGTACCAGTAGCGTCACTTGAGCACGGGACAAAGCATGCGCAAGCGCACCCTCCTTGATTAATCACGTTGCTAGATGCACGGATGACGTAGAGGTTTAAGTGGTCGCATCGCTATTACCATTACGCCGAGTGTTGTGGTTGACACAGAAAAATATTTAATTCCCCGTAAAGATTACACTTACTGTGTTTCACCCAGTCAATGAGAGTGCCGGGTGCGCATATACCTCCAATGCGAGGTATATACATACGTCAAATACAAAAAAAATATATTAAAGATAGAATGAAAGGAAAGGAATGCCTTTCCTTTTTCTGTCTTTAATATTTTTTAGCGCATGAGAAGTACCGCTGTTATTGCAAGCTATGGTAACCGATCACCGTCAGACAGGCTGTGCTATGTACAACCTCGAATTCCAAGCCAGGCTAAAACAGCTAGTAAAGTTTTCTCTGTTTTTATTGCAATATTACATAACACATATGGCCGAAATTCAGGTTATATTCCATTCGTAACTGGTTTTCTCATATCAAACATTACTAATTAAGATTTAGCATTTAATATTTATTGTTTTATTTATAATTATACCCCTTGAATAACAAACTATCTATATGTACATAACATTCAATTTGCGAAAGAACTTTGATATATGATCATCCAATTAAAGAAATCTCTGAGGTGGCCAGACTAATAAATTGTAATAGTAGTGACATTATATCAATTTAACAGACCATTTCAAAAACTGGTTCTAATGACACCGATGGCATAAATCTTTATTTACACTTCCTTATGACGCGAATAACTTTTATATTTTCGGACACTCTCATTTCCTTAAGAATGAGGATGCTGGTTTTTCATGGATATTATCGATGAAATTGACATCCTCTGTCTTGTATTTTTTACGGATGTTTAAGATGTAGTGTGATACGATTAAATTATACGTTTTGTACGGATGGATGCTTCTTCCTTATACATTTATAGCAGGGAATCAGCAGATGTACTACGATAGAAACCTAGTGGTCCCGGGTTCGATTTACGGGTTGAGCACAGAGTTATTGGGTTCTTCTACCTAGGCATTTTTAGGTAACAGTAAACAACCGCTGCGCCACCGAGGCAATCATCAGATATAGCGAAAGAAGTGTAAATAAATTGGCAGTAATTCGAAAATTAGAATGGTGAAAGACATTCCACGCTATACGCAGCTACTGAAAACCTTAAAGTAACACTAATCAATCCAAGAAACGGAACACATTATCGATAATTGCGCATACATTCGCGCACTTACTCCAATAGACCGCCGGCGCTGTCTGAGCCAATAGCAAGAGTTAATAGTATTATATTATTTATCAGGATACCAACATGTTGTACAGAACATTAATCCTTTTCGTAACCACCGTACGGCACTATAATCTATCTGTTGAGCAACGGATCAGCAATACCAACTATGCCTCAAGCCCTTTTCAACATAGCCTGCTCTTTATCAGACATAACAGCGAATATTAAGATTATGTTATATGTGCCATAAAGTTTGCAATTTATTATACTACTAATTGCACCCCGTGGTTTCTTCCGGTCCTGGGAGGCGTAGCTTGATAGTAAATAGACTATAACCTTCCTTAATGAATCGTTACTAATATTATAAATGCGAATATGTATTTGTTTGTCAGTTACACTTTCACATTGAACTACTCGACCGATCATCATGAAATTTCGCATACACGTTGTCAGGGGTACAGAAAAGGACATAAGGACACCCTTTCATCCAGAAAAGTGTTGTTTCCGAGGGAAGCCGCAGGCAAAATCTAGTAGGCTATAAAATGCAAAACCATTTTAAATATTATTGGTAGATCCAAAAATTTGCGCTTTCAAACAAAGCCATATTTGCCGTCCGGGAGTTAATTGTCACGAAATTGGTATTTGTCTAATAGGGTAAATTAAAATGGCGGATGTCGTTTATCATCGAACGATTACGAAACACTTGCGACATTTAATTTTACAAACAAGTCTATTAGACAGAAATGTTTAAAACGTGAAATATCTCCTCTGAATCCTAAGGGAGGAACTTTATAGAGAAAGGATGGAAGATGAAGAGAAAGGTGGAGGAGTATAGGATGAGTATACTTAACCGACAAGTTTATATGAGGAATATAATGAGAGTGAATGAAGCAAGAGAGATATGCCTACTCCTTCGGAAAATAGGCGTGTAATTATCTAAGTAATAATAATATTAATGTCCTCCAGACCGAATTTCGGTCACGGCGGCCAATCTTAACGGAGACTGGTCATCTGCGCAGGAGATATTATAGTGCACAAGTGTGTGCGCAAACACAATGGCACTCTCTGTTCCTTAACTCTCATGATCCGATGGGACGGTAATCCGACACGACCGGAGAGAGATCAGGCACAGGACCAACGGCTGTACGTTCTTTCCGAGGCACGGGGGTGTCTAACACCGCCAACTTCCTAACTCCGAGCTGCTATTGAGATTTCTTAACAGAAAAACTCAATAAATTTTTCTTGGTCTTGACGTAAACTATCAAACAGATTTGAATGAAACTTTGGCAGACAGATAGACAATATTCAGGAATAATACAAAGGATACTTTTGACCTCGATATACGTTCTCATGGGGTTCACGCGGGCGATGCCGCGGACTATATCTAGTATCAGCTATAAACTAGTAATGTTATTTATAAAGAGCTGTATAATTTTGTGTTTTATTGTTTTGGGAACAATTTGAATAATATGGTTATTTCTGCCGTGTATTCACAGTATTTCTTACCTATTTTGTGATAGTGGAATGTATTTTATATAAGGATTTTATCGTTTATTTTGTAGGTGAGGAAATATATGACAAGTTAATATCATCCTGCAACTGCCTCGTTTAGGGTCTGATTTAGTACTACTGCGAATGGGATTGCACTGGAATATCTTTCTTTAAAACGAGATGGCTGCAAAAACCCATCTTTCGATCTCTTCGTCTTCATATGACCTTTTTATTTTCATCAACTTTTTGTAATGTCCCACTGCTGGGCAAAAGCCTCTTCCTTGGATTACCAATCACTATGTTGGTTGGGATGTTTCCTGACCTTATGACCTTGTGACCCCTATATCTCGGAGGTCTTTTGTCCCACAGGGCCCATATTAACTAACTAGACCGAGGGATGACCCCAAGGTGTCTGCACACCAAGTAATAAGTCAATCGGTCCACTGGTTTCAGAGCTATGCCTGTCACTAACAGACAAACACAGACCCATATAGTGTTTTCATTAACCTCTTCGAAGAAGACTCGGAGGTTAATAAAATGATTTCCGAATTGGGAAGCAGGCTCTGTATCGAAGAGTACTTTACAAAAGGATACAAAAATCTGTCAGATTCTGTACAAATATTTGTGGATCGCATAATTCGGAGGACACGTAATAAGTCGGTCTCGGCTGTTGCCAAATTGACAGCAGTCGGTAAGCCATGTCAGAGGCTTACTGGCGGCTTGAACAACTCTTGACAACAGGTTGGCCACTAACCACACGAAAAGAAAAATAAAAAGAAAGAAAGAAGACTACCTGGCCTTTTCCAAAAATGTCATCAATTTGGTCAAAGAACGTACACCTATTCCTCTTCCAAAAATCCCATTTCCAATAGCCCTATATATTTGCTCAATCAACCTTGCCCATTCTTCCAACATGCCATGCAACTTCATGCATCCACTCATTTACAAACAAATTAATTCACAGTTATACCACACAGCGTGAAGCCTAATATATACCAGTCAAAACATACACAGTAATGCAAATTAATACACAAAAACGCACATAACAATCAAATTTATGGGAGTCATCCTCATTTCCAACACAATTATTGTAACGGAATGTTATTGTGTAGACTGTTAAATATTTTGATAACAAGCGATTGTTGTATTGACGGAAAAATGGAGGAAAGAGTGCGTGATATTGTTTACACAATATGGATTTACTGTCTATCGTATTATGGCAGAAGTAAGAAGCGAAACTAATTTTTTTTATATATTCAGTGTGTTAAGTAAGTATTTGGTCGACCTGATGGTCAATGGTTATCGTAGACGCATTCAATATCGGAGGGATCGTAGTCAGACAGTTAAGGTAAAAAATGAAAGGATTGATAATCGTACACTGTCTTTCTTTTTAGTTTTTTTATGGTCATCAATTATCAAATCATCCTCTACGCTCTAGGTGGAATGAGGAGGTATATTAGACTTTACAGATTAAAATAACACCTTGTTCCTTCGGCTGGCGCCACGACCACAACTATTAATACTTGAAAATTGCGCATAAGGGCTAAAGAGCATACGTACATGGTTCTGGTTCTATTACCAAAGGTTTATTATATATAACAACTACATTTCGCTAGACCCCACGAAACAGTAAGCAATCATATTAACTCTGCTATATCTGCTCGGCACAGTACCACTCTGGCTGCTACTGATTGAGATTTTCGCAACTACGAGGCCCGATAACAATTTTGCTGACAATGGAATGGAAACTAGGACCATGCAGCCGCACAAACTGACCAGAATCCGTAGTGCTACTGAGAAAATATGGACAAAAAAATGTTTTTCTCCTCTCGAAAATCGAGCCCGTGAACTTATGTCCAGCATTTGCATTCACTACGGCTGCCCCACCAAAGAAATCAGTAAAAACATCCAACATTTCGAAATCACCAGCGATTGGCACCAACGCTATCACCAATAAACACCATCGATTGCTTATTCAAATCACCTACATATTCTCATAGATTCACAGCTATAAACATCAAACTTCATAGCTACCTTTGATTATCTAGGTGAGGCTATTAAATTAGGCAAGGGCCACACAAACCGACAGTTCTGTCGCAATGACTGGTGCTATAAAATCGGAACTCCTTGTTCCGTCGCACTCGTAGTCGTTTACGTGAATGTACCCTACTCTAGTTTTACAAATGGGTTACGATCTTTTAACTTGTAAACATCGGGTGTCTTGTTGCATCTATGTTTAAAAGATTTGAAAATAGAACTGCATTATAACAGATTTATCAAGCAGAGTTAGCCTAGTTATATTTTTTATTACGGCTAAGAATTTACTAATAGAAAATAGTTGTCTTCGTTTTTGAACGCGAAGTATCCCAATTGACACAGGACCAACACGGTGCTCTGTTATGTAGGGTCTCAAACCATAACTAACAAAATGTGGTCGAAATACACTTCTGCTTACCCTATCGAACATACACTGCGCGGACATAACCGTAGTTTTATGTCACACTACCGACAACGTCGTCTCCATAATGTTAAATCTAGAACCATAACTAACAAATTGTAGTCCAAATACACCTCTACCATCGAGGATACAGTGACGTGAGAACATCCGTATCTAAAACAAAATTGTTATCTACGCATAATCGACAACTAACAACATAAGCCCGACACTCGTCTCCAAACATTTTTTCCCAAACGAACGCGCCGTTATCATTGACATTGTAAGTTCAAGAATGAAAAAGGTCGAGTACAGATCGGCTATCGGCCTGTTGCGTGTCCGATAAACTCGGCTGATAACATTGTGTACAGTGTACACTGAGCCTTACATGAAGAGTGTACTAGTCAACAGTTAAGACTGGCTTAGTTTTAAGAAGATAAGGTTATAAGAATTTGCAGCTATCGAGGTTTTCTGGTGTTTTGCATTAAAGCTTAAGTACAAGCAAAATATAAAATACGGCGACATGTACACTACCGTAGAATAGTACTTTGAATCGCGTGGTGACTTTGATAAAAACTTCGCTTTAGTTTTAAACTTAAATTGTGCGAATTCTCAAGGCAACCTTTCAGTCTTTACTTTACGGCTGGCAGCATTGTATATTATTGTCATTGTGTGTTCATTCGTTGTGGACGGATCCTTGCCAATTTGCGAAAATATACATAAAATATGTAAGTACTAGTTTTGTGTAATTTTTGTTCCTGTTTGGGGATACTTTCTATCACCGTAATAAAAAAGGGGGTATCAAAGTAACCCCGACCATAGTTTAAAGATGATCACTGACATTTTATTATTTTTCTCGAGAAATAATCAAACTATAAATATTTTTATTAAAAAAATCGACAGTACATACAAAACCAATATTTATATATTTATGGATGTATATTTTTTCGCTCGTATATTTTAAGAAAATGTGGTTGTAATACCGATTCTACCTTTTGATTATCAAAGTCACCCCTTTCTACCGGTATACGATAAGTATCAATGATGTACCTGCATAACTGACTGGACGGATAGAGCAGTGGTCAACTCGCCATCTGGATGTGTGTCACAGTGGGTTCACTCTCAACCAGGTAAATATAAACCATTAACATTTAGGTCATGTCGCATAGGGTATTTTTATCCCGATATCCATGCAATTTCCGCGGAAGTGGTATCTTTCAGATAGAACTGACTTGGTCAGGAGTAATAAAAAAAAAACTGTTATGTATATAACTGTTTATTTACACAGTTGTATACTGTATCTTCAAGTAATATAAATATATCACGTGTTGTAGTTCAGCCCACTGCATAACGGAAAACTATAGTGGAACCCACACACTCATCATGATATAATGTATGGTTCATAAAGTATGTTGGTTAGAGCATCTACGTCATTAAAATTAAAACGAATTTCAACTTAATTTGAACAAGTATTTATAGGAAATTACAATTATTTTACTAACATTTTGCATGAAATACGCGCAAATACTTCAACTTGAGCATGTTACTCACGTTGTATTTAACTTTTTTATTTCATTTTGAATAGCTAATAGGCATACAAAGACCTTAATATTAACACATTACTTACAAAAAAAGTTAATATCTAATCAACATCGTCGTCCGTTACAGTCATAAGAATATTACAGAAATCAAGAAAGATATTTCAACTGAGATGACAGAGATGCAAAGAAAAACCGAGGATAAAAAAATTTGATTAGCCACGAAGGTAACCAAGTCAATAACCTAATCATTACTCACTCCTAATCTAGTCATATTATGTAAACAAAGGTACTTCAACAAGAACGAATAATTTAATCTATAAATGGGCAGAGCAGTCCTTGGACGAATTTCAAACGACGTTGTATTCTCATAAGACCACATATATCTCATTAGTTGGACATTTTATAGTTTTAGTTTAAAGTTGTTCACGTTATTTATACGAGGATTAAATTAATTTCATAGTTGTTTTGTTAATTAGTGCGGTATTAAAACTATTTGGTTAACTGGGACAGTATGTGGTTGATTTATGTTGTTGTTTAAGATCTGTTTGGAATGTCTCGTTGGCTCAGTGGCGTAAGCGCCAGCTCATCCATCATAGGGACAAGTCGCTTTTCTTTTGTTTCTTATTTAAAATGACAATTATCGTACTAAGAATAATTCCTGTGTTGCTGGGGACTTAACAAAGTTTTAACCGATAGACACAAATAATATCCAGGCAGTCAAAAAGTATTTCTCTTATAAAATAGAATGTTCGCATTAGGGATTAAGACGTGTATCGCAGTGCATTTCTACATCCATTTCAGCTGAGCTATGCACGATATAATTTTTATTTTAGTAAATAGTCTACCATCTAAAATTAGGCCTCGACATAGTTGCTTAACTGCGCGGTATGACTGACATTTCGTAACGTGTCATCATCATGTCATGCAGACCTAATTTAATTTATGTCTTAAATAAACAAAATATACGACATAATATTCTGATCGGAGTGAACGGATGACGAAGTGATTTAGGTGATCGTCTCGTCACTGCAATTGCGCTAAGTGTTGTGGGTTCGATCCCCTTATGGGACAAAAATTCGGTAATCCACTATAAGTGATTCTGAATTTGGGTGTTTTATGTCTATTGTTTAATGTTAATAAAGACCTCCGCGACACATTATTGTTAGTAACTAGTTCAGGTGTTGTCTTTTTTAAAAGAAAAGAAATACGAAAAATCTCTCGATTGTTCTAAATTTACGTTAAAACATGCGCAGGAGCACGTGCATTGTTTATTTAAACAGATTCGTTTATCATCACTGTTTAACAGTCAGTTTCAATTAGCTGCAAATATTTACATTTCAGTCATAATAACAACGTGATTGAAAACGGTTTTACGTAATTCTTGTTGATAAGTCAAAAATTGCAATTTCGTAATTATGTAATAATAGAGGTCGTCCGGTGGTCGAAATTCGACCGTAAATATTGAAAATATATTTTATTTTTATCTTTGTGCTTTCTGTATATGTATTTGCCTCAAATGAGGTTCAGTTTTCTCATCGCGTATTAACTTACAAATAGGTGCGCATAGTAACTCTCTGTCTATTTTTAAGTTTGCTTTAAATCGGTCTAGGATTCGGTTCCAGGGTTGGGTAGCCTTATTGGAGTTTGCTACTACAAAATTCATAGAAGCAGCACGGTCAAAAATAGCCCGGTACTACCCTTTCGGGGATATACAGTTAAAAGTAAATGTACAATATATAATAATATAATATTCTACTACATACACACAACACCATCTAGCCCAAACTAAGCAGAACTTGTACTATGGGTACTAGACAATGGATAAACATACATATATACTTTTTTTTATTGTAAATACGTACATATTATACATAGAAACACCCAGACCAAGACAAACATCCATGTTCATGCACACAAATGTTTGACTTGTGCGGGAATCGAACCCGCGACCTCAGGCGTGGCAGTCGGTTACACTAACCACTACGCCACCGAGGTCATCAACGTCATATATAGTAACTGAATATATCGCATGTGACCATTACGATCACACATAGCACTTGATACCTCTGCAACAACGAGTTATCTTAGTAATTATTACATAATGTTAGTAAATATTATTAATTACTTAAACCAAAAAGAATTGACATAAACCGATGTATGTATTTATGTTAATCCTAACTAATATTATAAAATAAATAAATAAATAAATAATAATATTAAATGTGTTCCCTCCCATCTATGACATGCGGTCCTTCAAACGTAGTGTGAAGAAGCATCTGGTTAGACCGGCTTGACACTGACGACGGCTAGAAGACATATCTTCTCCTCGTCGTCACTGTCTCTGGACTGTAATTGGGCTTTCCATCAGGTCCGTTACAATCACTATGCCGAGACAGGATAAAAAGAAAATAAAAAATGCGCACATTGTTTGCATTTCGTTTTCATGCCTAAACTACTCGACATGATCATGAAATTTCGCATACACGTTGTCAGGGGTAGTTGAATTGTCTCTTGTAGTAGGTACGTATTAAGTCAATGTGATATATCATTCCACCGATATTATTTTTACTGTATTTTGCCCGTGGCGTCGCTCACGTATATGTAGGTTAGATTATATTCGTAACAGTACCTACTCTTTCCTGAATGAAAGGTACCCTATGTCTTTTTCTTTTCCTCTGACAACGTGTTGAACGAAGTTTCATGATAATCGGTCGAGTAGTCAAGACGTGAAAGCGTAACAAACAAACAAACGAACATTCCCATTTATAATATTAGTTAGGATGTACTACATATAATAATAATAACAATATCAGCCCTGTATAAAACTCTCCCACTGCTGGGCACGGGCCTCTTCTCAGAGTGAGAAGGGTTAGGCCGTAGTCCACCACGCTGGCTTAGTGCATGTTGGCAGACATCACATATCTTCGAGAACATTATAGAGAACTCTCAGACATGCTGGTTTCCTCACGATGTTTTCCTTCACCGTTAATGCAAGCGATAATTAACTATTTAATACGCATATAACTTCGTAAAGTCAGAGATGCGCGCCTTGGGTTCGAACTCGAGACCTCTGCATGGCAGTCTAACGGTTTCCCACTAGAGTATCGCTGCTACATATAGTATATATTAACTCGTTGTAGTAGACCAGTTTTTCCTGTTGAAATTAAACTACTTTAACAATTTTGAAACTATTACAGTTTTTCCTGTGTCGTTTTGTACTTAGCCTGTAGTTTAACCCCGTTACAGTAGCTATATACATAAAAAAGCGTTTCTATTTTAATTGCTGTATACTGTAAGACTTAAGTACTTACTAACAGTAGTTTCTCATCATTACACTATAATAAACGTACGTAATAACTCAGACTATGGTTTAATAACCTGCGTTATAACCATTTAAACTCAGTAACTAACGGAATCGATTACATGGATGGCTCAGTAGTTTAAATGGACACCTATTCGCTACTAATGCACCGAATCTTGTCGGTTCGATCTAAACTGAGATGGGTGTAAAAACCCAGGATTCAACTTCTTCGCCTTAAATGTATAAGTAATGAAAAGAAATGAACCCTATATCTCGGGGGTCTTTTGACCCACAAGGCCCATATTTTAACTCGACCGAGGTATGATCCCAAGGTGTCTGCTCACCAAGTTACAAGTTAATCGGTCCAAAGGTTCTGAAGCTATGCCTGTCACTAACAAACTGTCACTAACAGACAGACACACAGACCCATATAGTGTTTTCATTAACCTCTTCGAAGAAGACTCAGAAGTTAATAAAACACGGCACAATAATTCTGTAAACATCGCCGAGATAAATAAATTATTTCCTAGTGCAGCAGTTGCCTTTAAAATAACTTACATATATAGCCTCACGCCTATAACCTTAAGACTGCGTCGAGCGTAAGACGCGGTTGGACTGAATGACAGAGCTCGATATTTAAATCGGCGCGCGGCCGCCATAGTAAAATTGTATGGAGGATTTGAAGTGCTTTTTTGATTAATATGTATCTTTATTATCAACCAATAACTTAAATATTTGGGATGGATAAATTTTAAAATAACTATTTATGTTTCTTTTAAGCTGTAAAATAGGATTGATTTCTACTGTTATAATCTAAAAATCACTTAACACGAACTTACGTTTTCGCATTTTTCGTGTAAATTTACATAATTTTGTAGGCGTAAATATTAATTATTTTAAGTTTTTCACACGGAGTAATTGTAAACGCATTCATTGTTATGGTAAATGTATATTTTATATTTGTATTAAACGAAAAGGGTTGATTTTATCAACTTAACTGTGACCGCCTGTTTTGGCACATTTCGCTCGGCGCTGTCTTAAAGGGTAGGCAGGGATGTATTACATCCACAATTCGATAACTACGTTGTTAGGTTTCATGGCATAGGGAGCGAGCCTATTGTCGATTACCGGGCACAGCTTCGTGCTACTCCTGAATATATTTCTTGGCAGAAAACCTCAATAACACAAATGACTGTGACTGTACGGATAGCGAAGTGGTTTAAGTGGTCGCCTCGTCACTACCGCTACGCCGAGGGTTGTGGGTTCGATCCCCACACGGGACAAAAGTTTGTGTGATTAACAAATGTTTGTTCCGAGTGTGTCCTTTGTGTCCGTTGTTTGAATGTTTGTAAAGACCCCCGCGATACAGGATTTTTAATATAAAATAAAAAAGAGCGATTTAAAACTTAAACCAGAGTCTACAATAAGCTGATGCACCGCAATTGCTTACAATCTTTAAAAAAAAAAAATTGATAATGTATGAGAAAAGAAAATTGCCAATAAATCATTATAATTATGCCTAATATACATATTTATAAGAAGAAATTACTTTTAAAATAAATATAGAAGTATCGTATAATAATAATTATTATTATAATACAACAATAAAACATTCTTGTCTAAATATATTGCACTTTATAACTAACTGTATTTCTGTTCTAGTGGTGACATCTACACTAAACTTAGCGTAATCCTATCTCATTACACGAACGCTTGTGTGGGCGAGAACCGTCACGTCAGGATGTCGTGACCGGTGTCAAGGCGGTGTCAACAGTGTCAACAGTGTCAGGTATCGCGTGTCAGCGTTGACCACCCATATGGAAGAGACAAAAAACCTTACGGCATGAATGTACTCATTAGAAAATAGATATCTGTAAAGAATACCAACGTTTTGGAGTCGGGATGAAGTGTGGTTTTTGTGGTTGAAAGAAATGTTTTGATATGAATGCAGTCATTATATAATATATAATACCATGTAAAATTAATTGTTTAGATTCTGTCTGAACAAACACATAAGGTGGACCGATAACCTGATAAGAGTTGCGGGAAGCGGTTAGATGCGGGTGGCCCAAGATCAGTCTGTGTAGAAAACCTAGGGGAAGACCTATTTCCAGCAGTGTACGTCTTTCGGCTGAGATGAAGACATATACAAAGTTGTAAGTAGTACACTCAAATTAGCAAAAATGTGTGTGGTTTTTTGCGGTTAATAAAAACGTTTTGAATCTTTTGACATGAATGCAGTCATTAATGCTATTAAGAACAATAAATTGTTCACATTCTGTAGAATATTATAATAAAAAATACATAATATACAACTGTGTAGCAGAATAGTATGGATATACTTTGGTAAACTATTGGTGATAATTAAAGCATTGAGCTTATAAAAGAAGCAGCTATAGCCTATTGGACCATTGGAGTGCTACGCGGAGCTCTCGAATTCGATCCCAAGGCACGCAGACTCCTTGTTGAGAATTTTCTATACAAATAATGTAATGTATATAATTTATACACATATATATGTACAAGCCGTGTGCTTGACCTCATCAAAAAGGTAAATTGTCAATAAAATTCACATTAAAATTAATGTTTTAAAATAAAATATTTACTTCTAACTATAGCTAGTCATTAATTCTTATTGCATTTAAACGTTGTTCCTGCGGCAGTTTGGGCTTATATTTGAATTCGATCCTCCATTACGTGGGACAAGCATTGTCTCACGACTATATCCCAGCATTGGGAGACAGAGTTGTATTAAACCCAAATCTTACCAGCTATAGCTTCAGTCGTACTACTTACGCCTTCAAGAAAATCCAGCCGAGAATCTATATCTCAATCAAAAGATCGATACCGTTCGTCAGACGTACTCTGACAATAAGCAGTATAAACAAATGAATCCTCCATTCGTGCAAAGGATCACAATACAAGTGGATCACGCGGCCGCTTCACAATACTGTTTACATTCTTTCCATACAAACAATACTCTCGGATTACATACACATACATACAGACAAACGTAACGGTAGATATTCGTATGAAACTGTAATACTATAGCGTTGATTCCCACGGGCGTGTTGACCAAAACACTTCGAGTAATTTGATTTTTTGATGTATGACGCAATGGTTTTAAAAATAGCGCGTGAAACTACGCGCTATTTTTAAGACTGTAGAAGATAGAAAAGTAGTGGTTTTGAAGTTATTTTTTTTTTTAATAATTACCCATTTTCACCCATTTACCCAGGATCAGCAGTGGTAAACTTTGAAAACATCTAGTTTGACAATTGTGAAGTGCCGGAAAAAGCTGTCTCAGAACTGTCTTGGAACCCTCAAAATATTTAATCAGGAGTAGTACATTAGAGTTTGAGCGGTTTTGGGATATGTGAAACCTTAGAAAGCGTTATTTTAAAGGGAGTCAAGTTACTAAGCTGTAGTATGATACGTATGGTGTAAAAAATGACGTATTGTTTTCATATCTTGGGACGAGTTCATATTTCAAAACCTGGCAATAAATTGGTGAAAGCAGTGAGTCTAAAACTATGTACTTAACGACATCTTTATGATTAACTCGTGCATTTAGCTCGCACGGGGGACTTACAAATATATGTAATTATGTGTAAGTGTTGTAATAAGTTAGCTTAAAAAACACAAATATCAGTCTTATATGTCAGACATTATGATGTTATTAATAAGCAAGATATATGAGAACATGGCGGACTAAGTATAAGACATATCTTGTGAGCAATATTTGCCCTCGTTTTAAAATGCTACGAAACACAAGAAACACTGCAAATATCTTTTAAAAAAACAGACCGCGCACATTAATCTAACATTTTTAAAACATAAACCCGCAATAATTATTGCGCGTTGCAATAAACTAAATTCCCGACCACTTATGGTCTCCAACACTGTCATAGAAAAACTAAACGGCAAACTACTCACAATTGACCCGTTAATCCGGCTGACCGTTCGTGAGAACTGGGCTTTATAAATCGAAGTATACTTGACATGAAAGTTGAAAGCAATGAGAGGCATGAGATCAGACGCGTAGGCGCCTGTTATGTTCATTGCATGCCTTAATATTGTGGTGCGGTAAAGTAACAAGCATCGGTAGGAATAGGACCGGGTTTCACTTTTGCATGTAATGTCTTTATGTTAAAATAGAGCGGCAATTGTAGCAACTGTGTTGTAATATACCAGCGTTGTAACTTGGCAGCCGTTTACGTATAATTATGCTACGCTTTTTATTATAAACACCTCATATCTATATACCTATGCCCAAAAAGGTAGCAAGATGAGTATTCCATACAAATACATATTATTTTTTGACTACACATATTGTCTATAGATTTCAGAATCTAGATTCCTACTCAGACTTTATACAATTTAAGAAATTCCTTTTATGCGAAGGGTTCACTTGCTAACCACTCAAAAAATGGTGTCGACTGAAAATATCAACAATTACGAACTCGTGAATTGCCCGATCGGCAGTAACTTATTGCACACTTCTACAACGAGGCACTAAAAAAGCTATAAAATATCAATCAACGAGCCTACATAATCTCACCGACTATATAAAAATAAAATTAATATGTAAATGAGAAAGGTATACGCGGCTTAAGTTTCATTTGACGACCTATTGTCGAATCGTTTAGCGTTTGGTTCCATTTCCTTCACGCATAGAACATGACACTGCAATCAACATTGAAAGAACAATGTGACTTACTCGGCATAATATATAGCATAACACCAGTGTGTTTACATAGGGGTAGGCAGAATTACAGCCATTTTGTGCTAGCTATGTTTAAGACCTAACCACTGATCAAGACATTATTGCACTGCAAATGGTGTAATAGTTTAAATTTTAACATTTCCATTACGAATGAAAAATACCACACGGGACAAAGACTTGAGTTATCCACAAATGGTTGTAGCTTGGATGGTTGTCTCTGTACTCTCCATTCCTTTTATTTATGTTTCAGAAATCCTGATATCTTTCTGGTTTTCTTCATAGCGCATAGTTGTCATTTTCAAAACAGCGGTTATTGGCTTGCTTCCTTTTCATTTCATTTATTACGTGAGATCTACAACCAGCTGTCAAAATGTGAGTGTATACCATTGATGTATATCAAGGCCTCTCCCGGTCAGGTGGACGGTGGCTACGCCAGAATTGTCTGGTGCCAAACAGACAATTGTCTGGACCAAAATAATTGTATGCACCTCTGCTTACGCTTTCAGATATACCGGCGTGAAATTGTATACATTTTTGATTAGCAACAGATGTATAAATCCCACAGCCATGTTCCCAACGGTGTGTAACTTTTTAATCGGCTAATACGCGCAATAAAGTTTAATTAAAAATATAATGACGGAGCTCACGCTCCATTGAACACAATTACAGTGCATCAGTCGCGGCTCGTTAGTGATTACATTATTATGTTTTATTTTGTATATTGTGTAATACATGTAGAATTGGTCTAAATAACTTTGAAACCAATTTTTGGTGAAACATACTTTAAGATAAATGATCAATGTCAATTAAATATATTTCAGTTAATAAATACCGTATTTTATTGAATTAAAATAAATACCGTAAAGTTAAGTACTTATTAGAAAATACTTAAATCGTAGAAGCGCTCTCTACATTTAAATATGGTCACTTTTCTTTTTTCTATGGTCTCTTTGTATCGAATTAAGTTGTCATCCCACACACACATGTAAATTATAATTATGGTATTACACTCATTTCATTCATAAAAATTGTAAAATACTGTCGTTCTGTATCATTTAATATAATGAGTGAGCTCACCCCTAAGTGTGGATATTTTTTTCGTACGATCTAAGTACGATGAGAGGTATAGGTAGGCATATTTGTGTGTGCTTGACCGCCAGATAGTGAACAGGTGCAGTCAAGAAATTATCACTAGACATTTAATTATTTTTAATTAATATTTTATATCATTATATTAATTAATATTAAATATATTATGATAGTTTGTGAAGATATTTGCATATTTTTTACTCAGTATTACTATTAACAGATTTTTGTGAAATTTGGCACACACATAGACCATGCCTGCATTAACAGGCTACTTATTATCCCGGATGCACTTACGATAGACCATATATTTGAATATATACAACCTTTTATGTCGGATTCACATGGTACATTGAACGTATCTTTTATAGATTACATTTTATCCCGGATTCACACATGTCCGGGGCAGTAGCTAGTTAATAATATACTAGCTTTTGCTCGCGACTTCATCCACGAGGAATAGTTACTAGGGGCAGCATTTTAAGTTTTTTGTATGTTTAAATATACGTATATTAAATATAGACAAATTTGTTTGGACTACCATACGAACTTATATCTCCTATTTTATACCAATGTTTATTTACTTCTTATCAAGTGCCTAAATACAATTTCATGGTTTTATCTTCGATAATGACGAACTACCATATTATTATATACTTTAATCTCTTAATTTAACCTCTTTATGCTTTTTACAACAAAAGGTAACTTATATCGTTCCCAAGGCCTATCTCTGTACACACGGCTACACATCAAGTTAGACACCCTTTAAACGCATAACTACGCTATATACAAAATAGAGAATTGTCGGAAAGGGACAATGTATAGTGGTGTCGATGTAATGCTAAGGATAGAGCGTAACAATAATATAACGCACTCTCTCGCACGATTCGCAGCGTTCAACTGCTAATAGTTCAAAGTCCAAAAAGTCTAGGTTGATGGGTCACTGTGTGTACTAAATTTGATCAAAATTGGTTCAGTGTTTTAGGCGTGAAAGCGTTACAGACAGACAGAGTTACTTTCGCATTTATAATATTATATTAGTTGGGATATATACATCGAGAGTATTCTTCTTATATCAGTATATTATATATAGCACTTACCTAATAAGAGGATCGGTAAATCGATGAGCAGATGCCACCAAAGGCTATGTCGCGCCTGCATCTCAGGGACCGGGGCGCGTTGCTCTGAAGCTGTCTGTAACAAACACAACATAACATTATAATTAACGTTTTTAATTGAAATATTATAAAGAAACGGCAGGTTAGGAGTAGTTAAGTAATCATAACCTGGCCTTAATAGCCGACGAGTTTGCATGAAGATTCGTCTCATTATTGCCTCTGTGCCGAGTGTTGTGGGTTCGAACCCATCACAAACAAAAATATTTTTGATTCACTAATAGTCGATTACAGGATTACTCGCAGAGCAAGAGAAGTCGTTATAAAAAATAAATATAGCAGGAAAAACTGCATGCAATATTGCTTGCATTATGATCAGTCACCCGCGCCTCTCCACTCAAGGGCAGTCCCTTGAGTGAGATCTCAAGGGACTGGCCAGGCGCCTTATATACCGGGACGATTTTAAAGATCTAAGCTGGCATCTAGTAATTTATTAGATAGGATGAAAAGCTTTCTTCCTAAAATATCACTAAATACTATACCACCTGACCCGTACTTGGTTTGGATGCACTATACCGAACAGATTAGTCGCGGCCCATCGTAAACCTAGTTTAACGGTGCACACGTTAACTCCGGCGTTAACACGAATAACTATAGTTTAAACTGACGTTGGGAAAGGTGTCCTAAAATAATTTGTTTGTTGGTTTATGAGCCACGCTAAATGTGGAGTACTTCATTAGTTTGTACGAGTTTGTAAATGGTTTAGTACCATACGTAACGAAGCACCTGAGACTGATGACGCCTAGCAGACCTTTAATAGTATGCGAAGTTAGTTAAAATATACTAATTATGTTCCTTTTACCAGTGTCTTCTTTAAATTACACTTAACAATTTTTTTTATAAACCTCAGTACTTTTCCAAAAGACATGTACCTATCGCACAACAACTTCTCCCACTGTGGTGTGTAGTTTATTTACGCTACTGCTTTCTTTTGCGACAATATGTAGTCATAATGCGATTAGAGCAGCCTATTTGAATATTTGTATGAAAAATCAAATAATGAATTAAAAATAAATGTTAGAAAAAAGTTACAAAGTACAAATAAGTCACGGGTAGTTTAAAATGTTAATAATTTTAAATTAAACCGGTACTTATATTACATTGAAGTTAAACAACTTTATGCGGTTCCTACCGCGTTGTTTATTTAAAAAAAAAACACTATTATTACATTATTTTAAGTCATATTACATTCTTTACCCTGCAGTGGAACAATACAGGCTGAAAATAAATAATAATAATATTACATTCACCGCTTGAATCACAATGTAAATAATAAAAATTGTCCTATGTTAAACCAGGACTTCATTTATCTGTGTGTGATTGAGTAACGAAACCTCGTCACAAAATTTTATATTTATAATATAAGTAGCAAAAAATATGTAGTAAAGGATGACAGCTTTCTACTCACTATGTTTATAGTTATTATGTCCTATGTTAAACCAGGACTTAATTTATCTGTGTGTGATTGAGTAACGAAACCTCGTCACAAAATTTTACATTTATAAGTAGCAAAAAATATGTAGTAAAGGATGACAGCTTTCTACTCACTATGTTTATAGTTATTACTGCACTCTCTCGGGTCATAGCGTAGTGTTATATAAACTAATCCCTCCTTAATAAACAGATAGTCTCTGAGATTAGCGTGTATAAATATGGTCACCTTGTATGAATAACTGGTCGCGTTGCTTCAGACACGAAAGCCTGTACGCTATTGCGAAGATTTTATATCAATTCATCTTTTTTATGAGCTGTATCCAGCCTCTCATACACAGTTTAAATTCTTGACCTTTACATATCTATATTGTGTGAGTTCAATAAATCCTGAGCACAAAAGGCACAGACGCAGCATAGAAAATTCATATTTTCATATTGTCACGAGTTTTAAACTTTCACAACTTAAGTTAAGTACTTAAGTGAAATAATACAGAATTTAAACGGATCTGATTAAATACTACTAGTATTTAACTTACTACTACTAGAAATTAATATTTTAATTGTCCGCCGCGGTTTCACTAATTATTATTTGTTTATGATTACTGCGCCGCTCCCTTTGGGTCGTAGCGTGATGTTACCCTATTTTTATTCAAGATTTAGGAGATAGAATGCAAAAAACAATTTTGGAATCCGACTGTTAGTATCTAGATATTAGCGCGTTCAAACTAACTCTTTAATTATTTAAGTACCTAGATTTCTTAAAAAAAAAAAAAAAAAGTGGTTTCTACACTCGCTCTTCCTGATATAAAGCGGTTAATACAAATTGACCGTAACGACAGCTTATCAATACATTTATATTAAAAACTTTACACGAGATTGATGGCCGTTTTCTAGTGTGTAACCAAAAGGATCGTATATCGATCGTATTCTCAAGTCATGTAATTCAATGAATAATGCTTAGAAACGTACTGAAAATTAATAGCATTTATCGAAGCAATAGCATTTCTTAATTGAAAATATTATGCTGCAAATATGTCTTTAGAAAGAATAGTTGATATGAATTAATCATAGGTAATAAACTATTAAGATATTAATCGGACTCGCGGCTTTGTCTTTATAAAACGGTATAAGCAGTTTTGAAATTAAACTTCTTTATACTTATTCCTTATACGGATTTAAAAAATCATATATTGTCGAATGCTTGCCTGTCCCCAAAGGGGTAGGCAAATATGAATTATATCCCGCAAAATATGATTTTAGGTCCAACGTACATAATAAGGGCAAGCACAGTCCAAGACATGCTGCCAGTGAGAATTTCTTAACAGAAAATAACCATTTGGCTGACCCGGGAATCGTACCGAGATCTTATGCGCAGCACTACTAGCATTCACTACCGCAGTGCCACCGAGATAGAGTTATTTAAAAATCACTACTTTAAAACTATTACAATTAATTATAATTACACTTTCGCTGACGTTTGCTTTCAGCAGCCATTGTCACGCATGGCACGAGAAATACAATAGAAAATATTTATTTTCACGTAATATAATATAACTAATTTATTAAAAAAGATTAATTATTAATTAGTATGTCCACGCTTTTCTTTTACACGATGTTTATTGATATATAAACTACAAGCCCGTCCGATTGCTTCAATTTTTATGTGACTACTGTTGGCAACACCAAGCTCAGTACCTTCGACTAATATAGGACTACCCTACTCCACCATTAGTTGTCTTACAAACTGCCAAAATCAAACAACGTGAGCCGGTTTTAATAAGCTGTCTTTAGTATTGTCCATCGATCGATTACAAACGTATTAACACAGGTCATGTATTAACATTCATAGGAAGTCGGCGATTCACTGTGGCACTGTATATACCAAAATCCATAACTAAAAAGTTTCGGCCCTCACTAAAATGGTCACCCATCTTTCTATAAACGTGACTGAACGAATGATTAGTCTGTTTTTGGATACGGTTTAAGTGAGTCAACGTCCTGTATAAAAATGCAAAAAATAGAAATTGGGTACATAGGCCTATCGCAATTATAACGTGGCCAATTTTGCTACGTATAGCCAATGTAGCCCTCTAATTGGTGTTGTAAGACATTGTCCATTGCAGTGGACAACATAATTAACGGTAGTTAGAACTACGTGCTATGAATCTGTCCATTATAACGTACATGTGTGCTAATAACGGGGTTAAAGGATTAAATAATAAGAAGTTATATTTGTTAAAAGCTATTGTTTTAATAGGTATTATAATATGCTAGATATAATATTTATTCTATGCTCGTCAGTGTGAGGTCATACAGAATAACAATTGGCCAGGTGTATCTACGATTTGCGATCCGCCTGTCACTTATGGGTTACAGCCCTAATGGTAGGGCTGTCTCATTTAAAAATAGAGTTCAATTTTTATGAAAGTGTGTTGTATACTTGTTTGCTAAAAGTTTTGGGTGTGATTTACTTACAATAGAAACTATATCAGTGATATGCTACTTTCTTTTTCGTGGTGAAAATGTGTACAGCATATTGTTTAGGGAACACAGTAGGTATGTGATATGTAGGGCTCTGTCAACATTTTTGTTAGTTAGATCTGAATATGCATGGAATATCTAATTGGGTTGAAATTAAACACTTTATACGGATTTTGTCGCGTTGTTTATTTTACTTTAAACACTTTTATTACATAATTTTGAATACTCTAACACTACTATTATTGAACTTTACTATGCTATTTATTTTAATTAAAACTATTCATATTTAAGTTTACACTTTGCCCCGACGTTTCGGTTGCTTTACAGCAGACATGTTCACGGGGAGACTAAGATGGTAGTTGTCCCAATGTTCTGAAGTGTAGCTAGTTATTTCACGGGTACTTTGAACATAATTTAATCTTTGGTGTTTCTATTCATGCAGAATGAACTCAAAGTAACATGAAGTCTAGCTGTGTTTTGCTTCTTCTTGGGTTTGACTATTTCAATTACTGGATCCCAAGGTGGTGGTACATTCCAACCATCTTCTCTATTGAAACTAGGATGTTTTTTAATTTCAATAGCCTCGCGACGTATTCTTGGTAGGAATCGGTGATCTTTTGCGACAACATCCGTAAAGTGTTTAATTTCAATGTATAACATTCGCGTAAACTTAAGACAATATTATATCTAATTGGGCTTCAGAATCGATGAAATCTTTATACATATCTTATAACAGACTGGTATATGGTTACTCATATCATATCTTTAATATAGTAATCACATAATTATTATTGTCTATTATGCTATGATGGCGATAATAATAAATTCATGTAAGTACACAATTGAATAATAATTATAATTATTATTATTATAACTAATTATTATTATTACTACTATACTATACAGGGTGATTTTGAAGTCGTGTAATTCCTTTTAACCACGCATTCTACTGGTAATATAGAATAACCCTGACCATATTTTTTCTTAATTAGAATAATGGATTCGGCAAAATTAGAGTACAGATTTTTTTCATGAAAGGATTTCAAATAGTCATATTTTAACCACCTGACACAATCTTAATATTATACTAATTTAAAAATAATAACATAACAATAACTGATGTCGTAAATAATAAGGGGCAATAAAAAGGACCGCCAGTTATTATTTACGACATTAATTATTAATATGTTTTTTTATTTTAATTAGTAAAAAATTAAAATTGCCACGGTTGGTTAACATATGACTATCTGACACCATTTCACGAAAAAAACGGAATAATAATTTTTCAAAAAAAATAAATCTAATTAAATAAAAATATGGTCAGGGTTATTCTATATCACCAGTAGAATGCGTGGTTAAAAGGAATTACACGATTTCAAAATCACCCTGTATATATGAATGACTATAAAATGTTTTTGATATTAATATCGTTTTATGATGTATGGATTTTTGTTGTTCATGAGTCATCTTTTGAACCGATTGGTATGAAACTAAGCAGTACTGTACTTGTCATCCCACTATACGATCCCGTGGAAATCGCGCGGAGTAAACCGCTGCAACATAGTTTACTTCAATAATGATATAAAAGATAATTTATTTAAATATTCTTAAAACTCAGAACTGTTAGGACTTTGCAGTCATTAGTACAGTAAACAATAAATTATACGATGTGTTATATTTTTAAGAGTAAAATTAACCAGGAATTTAATCAAAATTACTTGTAAGGGAAAACCGCATTTACTCGTATAATAAATAAGAGCATTAAGGAAGCTACTAAAGCTATTAAAATCTAAACGTGTTTAAATATTCCTGTCTCCGTATTTTAAAAGGGACGATAATGTGATATGTTATCCGTTATTGTAACAGGTGTTAGAGTATTTATATCGGTTCAAATAACGTATACAATAAACCATTAATCATTCAAAATAATGCAGCGAGAACTGACAAGTTGGTGGTCCTGCTCACTCAAACCGTAGTTTACATCGCTTGCTTTCAAAGTTATAAAAACTTAACACTTTTTGTAACCTAATGAATAAATGATTTTTGACTTTGACTTGAATATACTCTTACGCTCAAGTTGTTTTGGTACGCATGCGTAAAAAGTTAGATGGAAAACTGTAAGCCAAAGAGTTATCCATTATGATCTCGAAAGTATATCAAAACTCCAGTCATACAGAGGAACAATTTATAAATATCACTGATATTTTTACTTCAAAGATCGATTCAATCATCGTCATTGTCCTACTACTTTATATAAAATAGTACAATTTAATATTAAAGTTATAAACGTTATAGACCAAGGAATACATAACACTTATCTCAGAAGTCACAAACCTTTCAGAAATTTTAAAATAGACTTACAAATGCAAACAAAACAAATTAACTCAGTTTTGGTCTTCCATTTTCTTGACATCAAAACTCCATAACAGAAACACAATTTTTCTTTAACGTCATCCATCTTGTCATTCCGACAGATAAATACATTATTTTTCACAGACAACCCTACAGCCGGGATCGGTTGACAGTGGCTGTCGGGCCATATTTGGCTCGCTGTCAAACTGTCATTGACTTTGAGTGCGCAAGCGCCGAGTTCCTTAATTACGTATGTTATATGAATAATAAAGAATATTGTAACTGTTTGCGCTCGTTTTTCGTACAATTATGTATGTAATTAAGTTGTAAACCTGACGTTACTATTTGATTGGTTATTGATTCGGTTTATATTTGAAGTTCAATCAGAACTCCGCAATTATATTTGAGGAATGTAGAACCATGTTTGAAAAGAAAGCATATGATTGTATATGAAGAAAAGTTGAGTGAAAATTTTAATAGTTATTGGCTTTGTAGTTTTATTATCCACATATACATTAGAGAATTTTTTATTGATTACATGTTATGCTATAATGCTTGTTATAGAGATCTTGAATAATTATTGCTTGAAATTGTAGTCATAAGATTGATTGAAATAACTAAAATTGATCTAAATCAGCAATTATATCAGAAGACTTACTCATGCACCGTCATGTTATCAATATCATGTTAAATTTTGACAGATCGTCTAGCTGTCAAATTTGAGGTCAAATGTTATGTATGGGTTCAAAAGGCACAGAAATGGATGTCATAAGAAGTATTATCTGCTTAGTAATTTAAAAAAAGGGCCCAAGTATCATGTATCTTTGATATGTTCCTAAGGTAGCCAATCATACAGACGCCTAGGTTATTAACGGTTATTAATGCCTGTGGCCGCAATACTCTGTATATCAATCGTACTTTGCGGACACTGCATAAAAGAGTAGAAGTGATGGTTAAAAATATATAGGAAAGAGAAAAACAATCTTATTATTTTTAAAACCATGGTTTTCAAATTTACATATCGTGTACGTAAATAAGCTCAGTCTTCTGCTAAAATCGTATCTATTTAGAGCACCATAAAAACAGTTCCATACATAATCTCACGACTGAATCTTTTAACGGCTAGCCAAAGATGTATTACGCCTACTATTATAATTATATTACCGCGTCAATCGGACACAGTTTAAGACGCCGAACTGCAACTGAGGATTCTTTGTCAAAAAACGCAATAACTAATTCGCCCAATCAAAACTGAAACTCGCATCCTCACGCACAGCAGTTTTATTCACTACTGTTGCGCTCCCGAGCAAACAATAGACTCCAAGAACGAAAAACATAATTTAGAGACCCAGTCTCATGCCGTGCCATAGCTACTTAAAAGACTACAACAGCAGTTTCTATTCCATCATAATGTCAACATAACATTGGATAGCCCTACCTTTAAAGATTACAATGCAAAGGATGCGGTTTCGTAATTTTCCCGGAGCAGAACAGGTGTTTTATTACAATTGATATCGAGCCAATACGCCAACAAGCCTTTAATATTAATACAGTGAAGATTAACGGGTGGAGTGTTTGAACAAACGTTGGTTATGTGGCAACATTTGCTATTTCAAAGGAATGCGCGTGTGATTTAATGGTGTGTACAAATTGGATGCATTTCGTTGCCAAGTCTAAGGATTCCAAGGAAACAAACCACAAACCCGCAGAAACTTGTCGTCTGCGATGATTTTCCGTGTGATATGTTCATAAATATAAATTTAACCTTGAAACTATGCAAACCTATGGGAAAGCCTAAAGGGAGCATATTAGACTGACACGCAGTGGTTTCAAGATCAATCTCATGATACAAAGCTTGCCGAAATTGTGTGCGTATTAAAAAAAATATTGTGTGGAGACCTGCATGTCTGTCAGTTCTTCATAATGTTCTCAAAGATGTGTACTAATCCGTACTGAGCCAGCATGATGGTCTATGAACTGCCCAACCCTTCATCGCGAATGTTTTAATAGTCCGAGAAAAGACAGACTTTATTGACTGTATTTTTGTCAAATGTGAAAGTGCTTATATTTAAGCTACCAAAAGAAACTTAAATTAAGACCATCTATAATTTAATTATGCTAATATGTGTACAAGTCGAAAAACTTGTTCAATTAGCTACACATTAATACACCTATGTGTACGATCATTTCTTTATATTCAGATACAACGTCGTGTCGACATTCACGATAAATAAACCACTAAGTGACATAGACAGCAATGTAAATCAAACGCTACTTAAAAACCAATAAGCATAGCAAAAGAATTTGCAAGCTTTCCTATGCAAATATGTATCGTCAATTTGGTTTAAAGATTCTGGCATGGATTCAAACGTTTGGCCAAGCTGCCAATGTTGTACCCAAGATTGGTTACGACATTCCGATGTTAATATCTGATATTAGTTGCTAGTTACATGGCAATTGAGGTTCTGCACCTATGGCAGTTTTGGCCTACATAGTTTCCAAGGATTACTAGAAGGCCTACGCAAATTAGTTGGTTTAAATTGTCGTGACTGTAAGTAAAGGGACTGTTTATATCTCGCTGCAATGTACTTCCGATTACGAATTGAATGAAATAATTTATTGCTATGATAACACATGTTTACTATTGCTAATGGGTCGAGTATTGCAGGATCGATCCATATATGCAGTAAAAGGTTGTATGATTATTTCGGTTAGTCCGAATTTAATCGTACATTACATTTAGCTAGATTTTATACAGCAGAGCAACTATCTGTAGATCATACACCTATTGTTCCGTGTAATACTAACCATCCACAAGGTATAGTAAAGTGGCGAGAGGTGAACATTTAAGCCATTGCACCATCTATGCAGTCTGCCAATCATATTTTCAACAGACCCGGTGCTATTGACAATTTTCTATCAGAAAACTCGAAAGCACATGACTTGAGAACTAAATCCAAGACTTCACGAAAGACCATAAGCACATACTTATGGCATGGGACCAAAGAGGCAGAATCGAATTAATAAAACAACGCATCTAGTAGTCCTTAAACAGTTGTTTTGGGTCCGAGTTTTGTGCCAGGTTTGAATGATTGTACTCCCATATATACATATGATACGTTTTTCTGTATGTATTTCTTTACCCTCGGTAGTGTAACTATTGTAACCACGAAGCCATCCATGTTATCAACCATTTAATACATTATTATGTCTAATAGATAAATCTGGGTTACACTTTTGCCAGTAGGTACAAATCATTCGTGTTATTCGGTTACCGTTAACTAAAACACTTGCAAAAAGCACAAGGACTGTATTAACATAGAATAGAATACACGAACTAACGGTACAAGAAGTAACATTTACTAATCGCTCGAAGTTATGGCTGCGACGAGGAACACTTGTGATTTCTCACACACTCATAGAGCTGAGTGAAACGTACCACGTCATGATTTCTTCTCAGGCCATTTGGGATTATTTTCCATTGACACTTTTGTTAAAATCATAGACTTAGAATATTTTCGCTAGACAACTACCGCACTAAGACTAATTCCTGTGACGCGGAGGTCTTTACAAACATTCAAATAACGGGCACAGTTTTTTGCGGATCTCACAAATTTTGTCCCGTTTGGGGATCAAACCCATAACATTCGCGCACAGTGGCATTGGCGAAGGGACCACTTAAACCACTTTACTATATGTGTGTCTAGTGATGCAATTTGTTGTAAGAAGACCATATACGTAAAGTAATTTATAAGTAGGATATACAATCCTCTCAAATCCTAAAGATCCAAAATCCCGTGAAACAAATGGAAAGCTCAGCATAATGGCGGAACACAAAAGAGTGAGTAACGATTGAAGACCAAAAAAGATATCAACGGAATGAACGAAAACAAGTTAAATAACTTATCCTTCTCTCATAATCCGAATGAATGAAATTTCCGAAAATCCGTGAAAATCCGCGAATATTTGATTGTTATTCGATTAATCGAACGCGCTACGGACCCTCGGATTGCTCACCCTAACTGTTGCAAAAAAAAGGGTGTTTTATTACAATGGATTTTCGCCAAGTACTGCCTAATTAGATTCAATACTATTAATAGTAATCAAGAACTACTATCACCATTCGAATACTTGAATTATTCGATGTTTTTTACACACCTAACCGCTTTGAACTCTTCAAGAAAGTACCGGTACGATGTTTGCTACATTTCAATTTACTTACTTTATGATGGCTAAACATTGAAGTCACGGTACTTCACTGAGTGTTAATAACCGTCTGTGTATTATGAAGCTTAGTGATCTAAGACAAAGCCTCTAACTACAAATATCAACTATATTCCTCTATCAATAAGGTACATTATTCTATTTTATAAGGTTTAAAAGGAACGGCCGCCAACCACGGTGTATCGCTCCTTCTTTAACTGTAGCATTTTAGTATTAAAGTTCATAATCTTCTTTTTGGCGGACATTACTTTGATCTGTCGTATGATCATAACATAATATCGTTCTTGTTATAACTTATACTCTTATAGGACAGGTCTGTTTTCAGGATGAAGGGTAACATCGTATGATAGTCCACCTCGCTGACTTAGTGTAGTGTGTTTTTTCATGTTCAACTTTATAAAGATACTTTTGGACATGCTTTTATGATTTATCCTTCACATTGAAAGGGTATTCGCTGTAATGAGTCAATTAGCCGAATCCAGATACAATGGAAAATCTTTATGTCTGATCTCCGAGGTCCAAAAGCTGAATGGTGAAGTTGAATGGGGAAGAAAATAATACGTGTTTACTTTATTACTTATGTTATCTTAACTAATATTATAAATACGAATGTGTGTATGTTTGTTATGCTTCCACGCCTTAACTACTCGACCGATCACCACGAAATGTTGCATTAACTTTGTCAGCAGTACCTTTTATCCAGAAAAAAGTACTGGAGCTGAGGGTAGGAGCTTAGAAATTTATTGACAAATTCTACATAAACGCAAGTGCAGCCGCGGGCAAAATTTAGTACACAATAATTTGTGAATCACATACATTTTTGTTCCGTGTATACCTATATATAATATGTATAGTACTGACAGTGGCGAAGCACCATATTTAAACCACCGCTCCATCCATATGGCCGAGTGATTTTCGCTGAAGATTAAGAAGTGAGTTTAATGATGAAATCTTGCAGAATCGCACTGCTAAAACGAGTTTTAAAGCCGTATCTCGCTACACAAAGGCATAATCTCTTTATCCATTCGATAATCAATACCGTTGGAGTTATGATGGAAAGTGCAACTGCAATGACACCGGCGCGTGCGCACGTGGCAAATGCCCTAATGCTGCAGAAAAACGATCGAAAGCTACAGACACGTTCGTTACATTTATTGCAATTTCTCTTCCACAATGTTACTGCGTAGAAAGTTCCCTTGCCACGGTATTAAATTTGATTGTAGTTTCTTGCTTTTGTGGTACCGAAATGTACGGCAATTATTCAAGCTGTGCGAAAATATTAGTTGGAAATCTATAGATTTGGATGAAATAATTGTTGTGTTAAACGAATATTTAGTCTTTGAAGCCTGTGCTAGATATATACATACATCACAGTATATACTTTAGAAACTGAAATTTAATAATAGTCTTCGAATAATGTGAAATTGCGTACATATTTGGTTCCTGATAATTTTTGAAAATTGTGAATTGGTGGTTCTCAAAGTTGTTGAACAGATTTTGACATTGGGAGATTTTGACTCTCGTAGTAGCATATACAGTACAACATTATCTATAAAAACTAAATTGTTATTTACTTAAGATGTTTCAAAACCGCTTAGTAACAATTAGCGCCATAGAATATATGGAAGAAAATCGTTTTATTCCAGGCCCTTTGAAATCTGCATAAGTAATAATCACTGACACAAGATTCCATAACAAGTTTAAAATGTACGTCTTCATCAAGGTGTCTAAGCATCAAGAAAATGCGTTTCTAACATGCCTACAATTTACATTACGCATTTATTTAACTGATTGCACATTCAACACTATGCTTACCCCCAGACCGTTACAAGCGCGATAACTTATCACCAACCAGCTATACCAAGGTTTGCGACATGCATTGTCTATTCATGTGTCAATCTTTACCATTCTGTATTCTGTTCGAAATGCTGGTTAGAAAATGCAGTCGACTTGGTGCGTTGTTGGCGCCACACAATTGGAACGAAAGTCGCGTCTTCAAGTCTACCAATAGGTTCTGCGTGCTAAGTAAGGGCAAGTAGTACTTGTCAAACAATTTGTAACATAATGAATGTTACATATTTTAAACATTGTATTATAATAACACAGCTCGGAAGCAATGATGTTTAGGTACTTCCTACCGACGACGATTAGAGATGCATTGCGTAGAAATTTCTTTTTCTGTGAACACCTATAATAGTCTGCACAGCGAAATCTTTTACAGGAGTCTTACTGGAATGTACAATAGAAAAAGCAACTAAAAAAGACTTGGGTGTGTTTTCAAGCTGTCGTAGTGTCAGTTGTAGTTAATACGTAACCTGTGCTGCTGATAGCTGTTGATATGCTGTACATAAGGCCTCGAGGTTCGCTTTCTAGATCGGCCAAAATATTATTGGGTATTTTTGCAAGACATTTTTAGCAGCAACAAAGAAACTGTGGCCGATAGACGGCAAAAAGAGTATACTTTTAGATCTTATGGAGTAAGAGTTTTCTCTTACTTCATAAGATCTAAAAATATAACACATATGTTGTTAGTTAGTTGTATATATATAACACATATGTTGTAGTATGTTTTCTGTAACGAAAATCACATCAGTGGCATCGAGAATAGTCTCCGGTAGATGATAATGGTACTTACCTAATACGCGATACCAACATATTACTTCACGAATTGTGGGTGTACTAGACACTGCCTACTCCTTTTTCGATATCCGTACTTTTAGAGTTCGAAAAAACTCTTATACTACAGCTTTGTCCGTCCGTCTGTCTGTTTACAACTTTCAACTCAAGAACCGTAAGAGCTAGAGACTCGCGGTCAGCGCCATTCGACTCAGCATAGTCCATATACCTCAGAAATGACTATGACCTTTGACCTTTGACCTCTGACCGTGGTATCAGGTGAGCTTTGCATATTACTTGAACAATTTTTTCGAACTCTAAGTTTTACGGCAATTCATTGCTTGTTTTAATAGCATACACATCCATGATTACTCTCTCCAAGACCCATAACTTCCAACCAGTAAAACAGCAGCAGTAACTCATACAATACAAAATTGAACTTGCACAAGATCGAAGTCTATTCACCTCGTAACCCCTGTTATTTATGCGCAGTACGATAACAGGCGCTTTGAAGTGATCGTCCCTAATGACCGCTATTACTAGTTATTGGATAATTATGCAATGTTATGATTATTGGGGCTCTTGTGTTCCAAGTTTATAGATACGTCTGTGTGGCACGAAATATTTCGAAGGACTGAATCATAGACTAGTGACTGAATGTTTGTGTTTGTTTCGTTAAAATTATTATGCATCTATTATTTCTAAGATGGTGGCACTCCTATTCTAAATGTTTCAGAGACTAAACATTGGGTTTTTAGTCCATTGAGGTCGCTCAAACTAATCCCGCGGGATTAGTTGACTTAATAATTGATTTCATTATTTTTGGTTTGTCAACTGATCCCACTTTAAAAGAAGAATAATATTTATATATATGAAATATAAATATGAACACACGTGAACAAATGTGTTTGGGAAAAGAAATGACACACCGTCGCTTGGTTATACTGATATATTAAAAATCACAGTCGTTTGATTAAAATAATATATTTTACTACTTATAAAGTAAAAGCAATTGCTGCAAAGTCTTAATTATTAAACTTAAATTGACGGTACGAGCAACAAAAAATACCCAAATACATAACGCTAGACAGGGCTTGGTTTAATTTCATACGAATTTTAATAGGTTGTTTTTATTTTTTATACTCAATTAACCCTACATTGATCGAATCCAAGAGGAAAACCAAATAAGGCCACTAGTTGTATAATAAACATTGAAAATTATATATAGAAATAGTATTTAGTAAATATTTTTACTCACCCACGGAACTTTTCACTGAAAGTACTTATAACATTAATCAATATTTAACTAAGCTTGTTTACCTTTAGTTAAGTACCTAACCAAATGGAGTATAATGTCTAACACTTTTTTCGTGTCTGTACAAATCATAAAATGAATCAATGAGATCAGTTGCCTGATTCAAAATATTCGTTATGTCAACTGATTCCGCGGGATAAGTTCGAGCATCCTCAGTTAAATAAAGAGCCAAATATTGTCCTCGACTCCGTTAGTCGGGTCATTCAATCGTTATCCCTCAGGAAAAGTACTAATTTATGGATGAAAGATAACCTATGCCTTTTCGTGTACACCTGACAGCAGGTGATTAAGACGTGAGAGCGTCATAAACTCACATTCACATTTATAACTTTATAACGAGATGGGTGTAAAAACCTAGGATTCAACATATTCGTCTTCATGTGACCTTTTCTTCCCATCAGCTTTTTGTAATGTCCCACTGCTGGGCAAAAGCCTCTCCCTTGGATTTCCAAATCACTCTGTTGGTGGATATCCCCTGACCTTATGACCTTGAGACCCCTATATCTCAGGGGTATTTTGACCCACAGGGCCCATATTCAAACTCGACCGAGCGATGACCCCAAGGTGACTGTACACCAAGTTACAAATCAATCGGTCCAATGGTTTTGGAGCTATGCCTGTCACTAACAGACAGACACACAGACCCAAATAGAGTTTTCATTAACCTCTTCGAAGAAGACTCAGAGGTTAATAATAGTTACGATGATGGCTTATTGTAATTGCTTATTCATTAATTTTGTAAAAATCTTTATATAACGCTTTATTATGACATAACGCAATCCCAATATGGCTTTCTAAATATTAAAAGCATGCACAAAACAGGAGAAACATCAGCCCTATTTATAAATTATTCCACTACTAGGCAACTTGTAACTTTTCTCACACAGGGTTAGACTTACCAACACGGTACCTTACTGTACAATAGGTAGACAACAAACAATTTTTAAAACGTAAGTAGAACTCTCAGATGCATACCATGTTTATCATCAACGTAAAACCAAATGATAGATAGACATTTAAAGTAAACCTATTTTATTTGACTTGTTATAATGATTCATAAATATGCGACACCAAGGGACTCATTATACCGATATCCTAAAGAAATAAGTGGTGTTGCCATTGCAAAAGACTAGTTGTGTTGATAGGATAGTGCGACATTTTTATTTTTGCTGAAACGTTATCATTTTGTCAGGCATTAACTCACGGAATAGTGAGACCGGGTTCCTTTTATCTGCGGTATCAGTGTCACAGATCACATACATTTTCGTTCCGTCAATTGGACTCGCAGCACTCAACGTTAACAGTCATGCAGTGTCCACTTAAACTACTGCCACTTGCAATAAATTTACAGAAAACGTACGTAATTTAAGTGAAAAGATATTCTTGGTTGATTGTTTGTGTTTATTCATTAAATGTTTGTACAAGTAGCAATAATTGACAAAAGCAATAAAGGGTACTGTGTTCCAAGCCACGTGTCCAATCTGTGTTAAGAATGAAAATAAACTTGCAACCACAGATGCTTTTAGATCATAAACCTACCAACCGCTCATGGTATAGGTGTGATACCATGGTATCACACCTATACCATGAGCGGTTGGTAGAAGTGTATTACACCGACATTTCTTATATATATTTTTTTTTAAGTATATATTCTATATATTCTACCACATACACACAACACTACCTAGCCCAAACTAAGCAGAGCTTGTACTATGGGTACTAGACAATGGATAAACATACATATATACATTTTTTTTTTGTGAATACATACATATTATACATAGAAACACCCAGACCAAGACAAACATCCATGTTCATGCACACAAATGTTTGACTTGTGCGGGAATCGAACCCGCGACCTCAGGCGTAGCAGTCGGTGACACTAACCACTACGCCATCGAGGACGACAAAAAAGACTTATACTTTCATTATGTAACAGAGGTCGATCAAGCATAGTTGAAAATTTCGTGCTACTATTGACAATCAATAATCCTAAATCCAAAGTAATATTATAAAGAATGTGAGTATGTTTATTCATCATGAAAGTAGTAGTAACAGTCGTGTATTAGACCCACATCTCACCAGCTATGCTTTAAGTAATGTAAATAAAGTATAAAGTAAATAAGGGTCGAGCTTATTGCTTTTTATCGCTTGCAGACTCCATGCTGCTATTAAGAATTAAAAACCATAACCAAGAAAAAGCAAACAATTCAAAAAAGGAATACAAATTATTCAAGTCACAAAACTCGTCGGTGTCATGAATCCATTTTAATATTGTTACCTATTGAAACTTCATACGCTAGTAAGCTGGCTTGAAGCTTGTTCACAAGTAATACTATACTTAAAGCTATGTAATACGATGTCCCCTTCGGTCACCGATCTCCACTAAGTTCACTAAGCTGAGTACTTAACACGCAGTAAGGCTTCTTTACTAAATACCAAATTCAATTACGGACATACTGTACGATAAAATTACGATATTGTAATCCTAGTCCTACTAATTTTACGAATGAAAAAGTTTATTAAGAATTTTGTTAAAAAGAGATAAAGTACTAACAATTTATGTCAAAAAAATTTAGTATGTTTTTAACCCATAAAAGAGGGACTGTTCTATGTGCTAATCCCTCCAGCGAAGCTAGAATGCTTATGTTAGGAATGGATTTATGTCGGTAGTGCAGTGGGTGGGATTAGAACTTATAACCGCTTGCTCGCAAGTCCAACACTTTATCTATTAGGCTGCCGCCGCTTTTAAAACCGTTGAATAGATTGAGATAAAACTTGGCACATAGATAGACCATATCGTAATCCTTATTAATACACATACATTTTACTCCGGTATGTGATCAAATGGGATTTACGCAGGCGACACCCCTGGCAGAAGCTAGTGCAAATATAAGATTTCTTAAATTGACCAAAGTTAATACTACTTTATTATTTCTATCTTTGAGTAAAATCTGGTTTTTCGATATTGGCTTTAAAACAAATCATATGACAGTATTTTCGATATCAATATTAATTTTAAATCTTCCCATTATTTCGACACTTAACCCAGTTTTTGAATTTTGTAAGTTCAATTCCTGCTCTAGTCAAACACAACTATCACTATAAAAAGCATACATAGATACACGCTTGTTTTTCGGAGGGGCAGGCAGAGACTAAGGATTTCCACTTACCACGATTCTGACACTCTTTTCTCCATTCGCACATACAAATCGACTATGTGAACAACACACAAATTCCTCTTCGAGAATCGAACCCACATAATTCAACACGATACGACTACTAAAACCACAGCGGCATCCGTCAATCAGTATAAATAAACAAGACCTTGCCGTGGCCAATAGACTTCAAGGCGAAGAGAGACTATTACGACTAAGTGCAATGGCACACGCCACGTGTGTGGACCGGTCGGTCAAAGATCACAGCTGTGTAGTGACTCTGATAACTCTGTACTGTTCTATAGACTACTACGTTTGGATTTATAACCTTAATTGGATGGCGCAGTGGTTTAAGAGGTCACGCGTTAAGTAGGTTCGGTAGACGGACCAAAAAATTTAGTGATATATAGGTACAATTGGATTGAAGCGTCCAAAAAATATTTATAACTGTTAAGTAAATAAACGTTTCGAGTTTAATTGCAGCCAAAATTCGCGTTTATTTTACCTACTGCAATTTGGGTCATTAGAAAAACATTGTTTTGAACACAAGTTTCACTGAGAATTTTTTGACAGTACAACTAGTAAAATTTTATTTATCCTGGGCATCGAGCCTGAATCTCATACACATCAGTGGAATTTACTGTTGTCGCGCAGAGGCAATCTCAGTAATATCACTTGAGTAATTATTTAAAATTTTTGTATTCAATTTTATGTCGCACATTGCCTGCAAATAATATCTAGTTATAATTATAGGCCGCATTATGTAATTAAAGGAAAATACAGACCAAAAACTTATTCTATTAATTCTTCGGCCCTTTTTTCTTGCCTCAAAGACATAATAATAACTAAGTATATGAAATAGTAAAATTAAATTAAAAACACAATTAAATAAGTAGTTTGCAAAGACTATTTATATATTAATACGTGAAGCAAAAACTTTGTACTCCTTTTTACGAAAATTGCGCGGACGGAGGAGAAATTTAGCACAGTTAAAGTTTATATGGAGAAGGAGGGGCGAATCTTAATATTTTATAAAATATGCTTTAAAATACATTAAATTAATGAAAATCACTATACGCACACAACCATGTATTTGACACACGCAGTCGAATCGCGTTCGTAGTATTTCGACATTGTTCGTCTGACGTCGTACAATTCTTTGTAACTATGGTTACCGATACCTTAATTATAAGTATGTAATAGAGAAAAACAGAAAACAAAGTAGCAAGCTTAGGAATTTTGGTCAAATTTTGACCACTAGGCGACCGCTGGTATTAAGAACTGACATACAAGAAGAAAGAATACCTACATAGCTGTTGTGTCAAAAAATTAATAGTTGCCTACCTAGGCAGCAAGAAAAAGACGAAAAAGAAATGTCTACCGTGTCTACTTTACATGAAGTTATATGAATAGAATCATTTAAAGCAGGCAGTGTATTAGCATATCCATTCATATTGATATTATACCGTTATGCATAGGATTACGCACAACTCTTACTCAATAAAGTCCCCTGCATACCTCGGTAACGCGCAAAGGAAGTTGCCGTCACTGAATTGCATATAAGCTAATTTTTATGCTAACGGTACGAGGTTCATATCCCCGTTGATGTAGGATTGTAGCAATTTGAATATTTCAACGTGCGGAACGAGCCGTTTACAAGCATAGCTCATTTCCGTCGAACTATTACTGTTGTATCTTAACTAATATTATAAACGCGAATGTGAGTTTGTTTATCATGCTTTCACGTCTTAAATACTTGACCAATCATCATGAAATTTCGCATACACGTTTTCAGGTAAACAAAAAAAGACATAGGGTACCTCTCATCCAGAACAAAAGTACCCTTACTAAACTAACCTAACCTACATTTACGCGAACGAAGCTGAGGGCAATATCTAGTATCTTAATATACGCAAATGATTTTTGTGTTTTCACTTGAAAGGCAAGATGGTAGTCGGTCATATTCAAATATATGTAAACAAGATGATGGTTTATTTTTATGCTATGTGGTTACCCTTGTTTGACCCTAAAGCATTAGGTAGAGGTTTATTTATGGTCGCCATAATATATTATCTCGACTAAATTGTAGGTTCCCAGATAAGGTAATATCCTACATAATAGGACCTGTATGGCACAGTTCCAGAAAAAACGAATACAGAAATTGAAACATCAAAACTGGAATAGTAATTGATCTAAAGATTATACACATTTTTATATTTTAGAAGGGGACGCAGATATATCTCCAGGTATGTTTTTAGCTTCCACGTATGAGGCGAGCCTATTGCCGACTATCAGGCATAAAATATTTTTAAAGAATAAATCAATACACTTTGTTCGACCCAGGCCATCGAACCCAGAACTTCAAGCACAGTAGTCGCATTTTCTCCCACAGCGACCAAAAGTCTTGTATAAAAATCTAAATTATTTCCTTCCATTGATACTGAAACAACTGATACACATTACTCACCCACTAATTGCAACGAGTGCTAAAATGTATGACATTCCTGCGATGGCTTTAAATAGACCGTCTCCCTTAATAGCACTGAGGAAATGCCAAATTAAAGCACGAATTAGTTACGTCTTGCAGGCGCCGCTGCAGACACGCAATTAAGGTTCGGTTTCACTTAGGCGAACGTACCGTGAATCAGCTGCGCAATTCTGTTACATCTCACTACTAAACACACATTTGGGTCGTCGTTACAATTTGAGTTTTCTACAGTTACTGGTAAGGTAACAATCAAATTTGATATGAAGTTTATGAGAATGACACAGTTGATCAGTGATATGCATTTTGCCTGAGGCTTCCCTCGCTCGAGAATAGTACAGTTATTTTTTCGTGGTGAAAGGTATCCTATGTCCTTTTCTATACCTAACCCTGACAAAGTGAATGCTAAATTTCATGATGATCGGTCGAGTAGTTAAGGCTTGAAAGTGTAACATACAATCACATTAATACTATTAGTTGAGATATGCCATATCTAATCGCTGCGTAATCCTTTTTCCGACCTCTAGTGTTTTAAGGTATAAAAATTAAATAAATAATTAACATTTTATGATTTCAATATTAAAAGATTTTCGAACTTGATAAGTTTCAACTGTATTTATAATAAGCCTTATAGAATATGGTAACCAAAATTTTACTGTATCTTCTTATTAAGAAGATAAAATGAGATCTGTTTTAATATAATGCCCAAGTGGAGATTATTTGACCATTTGAAATATGGCTATGTGAGATCGCACCTTTATTTGCATGGCGAATCGGCAGATGTGCGTGTACTTCAAGGACGATTTAAAAAGGCAAGCTGGAACTCTATGGAAACTTGATTGCGTGAAGAAAACAGTATTATTATAAAGTGTGATTATAAGACACTCTTTACGTGGCGCAGCGGTAGTGAATATGACTGCTTGGGTTCGATCACCAGGTCGGTCATTGATATTAGATTGTTATCATGCAGCATAGAGACTGTTGTGGACAACAAAAGGCTCGTATAGAGAAAGAGCTTCGACGTAGTTCCGTGCGTTGTATCAAAAACTTTAAATGGCAATATGTGTTTTACAATCCTCTGCCTAGGTATATAGTAAAAGTTATCAAATGTGGTGTTAAACACCTAACACTTTAGTGTTTTTTACAACCTTAAAGCAGATACAAGTGGTTTTCTAATGTGTGTCTGTATGTGAAATGTAGGCTAACGTTTTGTAGATAAAATGTATTTTAAAGTCGTTAGTTGACATCTTATCGACGGATGTAGATTGTGTAATGTAAGTGGCTAGATGGTTTGTTCCGCATTCGTCCCTCATGTTTCATCCCAAACGTTGAAATACGTATTCGTCCCAAAAATCTTCCTTATATAAATATTAATTTCTTAATGTAATTCCTATTTCATCCCAAATTATGTTCCTTTTTTGTCCCAAGCCTTTATTATTCCCAAGTCACTTGGGGTCGGCTTTTCTGGTCTAACCGGATTTGACTGGATATCAGTTTTTACACGGAGCGGCTGCCACCTGACCTCCGCAACCCGAAGGCTAACGATACCCTAAGGCTAGAACAGTGTCAGGATATTATAGGGCACTGACTTCCCAGTAACGACTGCCAAAGATGTTCATGGCAGCCGAGACTGACAGCTTAACGTGCTCTCTGAGGCACGGAGCAGGCGATAATTGTCAATCAATACGCACATAATTTCGAAAAGTCATATAACTTCCGAAAGTCAGAGGTGCGCCACGTGGGTTCGAACCCGAGACACTCTGCATTGTAGTCTGTTGGTCTCCCCACTGAGCTATCGCTGCTGTAAACAGGATACAGGATACTTAGTAGGGGAGATATTAAAAAGAAATAAAAGAAATCTTCAATAATCTTATTACCATTCTAAACTTACAGAAAATAGTGTAGTACGTGCTGGTTTAACTCTAACTAGCTTCATTTTATCTGCGTCAGTCATAAAAGTAGTATGTCTACCATCGTAAAGATTAGCTAAGCATACTTATATAGCTTTTACAAACGTTTTATATGTAATAAACATCAAAGTTACTGGCTATGGAAGTTTAATGTTATTTTACAACAAAACAGTTGGAAGAAAATACTTCGTACGGTGCCTGGTTCAATCTAAAATGTTCTGTGGAAAAGGATAAGAGTTCACCTATTGTGAATATAATGGTAGTAAATGAATGGTACGATGGTCTTCTTCTCCCTAGCCTTTATTATTCCCAAATCACTTGGGGTCAGCTTTTTCTAGTCTAACCGGATTTGACTGGATATCAGTTTTTACACGAAACGGCTGCCACCTGACCTCCGCAACCCGAAGGCTAACGATACCCTAAGGCTAGACCAGTGTCAGGATATTATAGGGCACTGACTTCCCAATAACGACTGCCATAGATGTTCATGACAGCCGGGACCGACGGCTTAACGTGCTCTCCGAGGCACGGAGCAGGCGATAATTGTTTATCAATACGCACATAATTTCGAAAAGTCATAAGTATAACTTCCGAAAGTCAGAGGTGCGCGACGTGGGTTCGAACCCGAGACCCTCTGCATTGCAGTCTGTTGGTCTCCCTAGTGAGCTTGGTATGCATGAAATAATTTATTTTTTTACAAGGATTGCAGGATAAATGGACGCGACTGCGGAGAGTGTGGTAAATTCGATCTCTCCTTGGACTAGTGTTTTAGTGTGATTCCTAAGTGTGAGTGTACAAATTCCCATTATCCTACTAATGAACTAATAGCTACTTATATTACTGCTTTCACTTTACTAGCAAATGGAAGTCCATCAACCCCAAAGAAAATATACGTAAATTTGTATACCTATTTGCTTATTTTAAGCATACGAAGATAACTTGTAGCAAAGACAAGTAGCGACGCGGCGGCAAATAGCAGAACTAACACTAATAGCGATATCGAATAAAAAATATATTACCGGAGTTATATATTATTATATATAATTCTGAATTATATTACATTACATAATATAATAAATTATAATATTGTCTTCTGTTTACGCGAATGTTACTCATTGAAATTAAACTACTATATACGGATTTTATCGCGTTGTTTATTTAGTACTGTATTACAAAATTTTGAAAATATAACACTACTACTACTATTGATTTTATTTTACTAATTTATAAGCTAATAAAATTATTTAAACTATTAAATCTATTTATTTTTGGTTTACACATTCGCCGACGTTTCGGTTGGTTTTCAGCAGATAAATGACCTAGCATGACCATGGCAATTTATCAAATTAGTAATATTCAATAGTAGTAGTAGTGTAACAGTTTCAAAATTATGGAATACAGTCTTAAATAAACAACGCGATAAAATCCGTATATAGTAGTTTAATTTCAATAGTAAATAATGTTGAATTTTTCATAAAATACGATAATATTTCGGTTTGTTCTATGCTCAACTATGCTGTACGTTAGAATATCAATTGTATAAATATATTTTCTGCCAGATGTATTACCTAATATATACTAGACATAAAAGATACTACTGTATGACGTAACAAAGATATTAATTATGCAGCCGATGTCATCCGCCTCTTTATATACATTGAATTATAAGTAATGGAACATAAAGCTCGCAAATTTATTACATTATAAATTTACAAAGTACTCTATCCATTAGCGAATTAATATTCTTATCGCCAGATCGGTTAGCTTGCCAATGTAATATGGCAATTTTCCCAAGGATCTTTGCTTAATATGGAAGTTATTGTGAAACAATGAAATACCTACGTTGTTGTATAGAAATGTAGTACGAGTCTGCAAGGGAATGATCCAGCTATCGCGAGCGTCCTTATAAACGTAGCCTTAATAAATAAAGTAGAATAATAAAAATAATAATATTCTATCACATACACATAACACCATCTAGCAAACTAAGCAGAGCTTGTACTATGGGTACTAGACAATGGATAAACATACATAAATACTTTCTTTTTGTAAATACATACATATTATACATAGAAACACCCAGACCAAGACAAACGTCCATGTTTTTGCACACAAATGTTTGACTTGTGCGGGAATCGAACCGCGACCTCAGGCGTGGCAGTCGCTTACACTAACCACGGCGCCATCGAGGCCGACAAATAATTTTCAGCCAAAATTTAACAGATATCTAACCTTATCGGATTTGCCAAATTATACATATTTGTGTATAGGAAATAAGTATACTCTGTCACTGAGAACTTTAAACAATGACACTTACCTCTGGTTTTTGAATTGAGTATAGTAGCAAATTTCTACACAATATTTTCAAATATTTTCACAGAATTCATTTTCATCAAACCTCTGTCAACAACTTAAATATGATGATGTTTAAATACCTACTGAAATATTATTTGAGTTTATGGAAAATCGATAAGTACAGAAACAATATTTTTTTTAAGTAATACTTCAGTAGAGTTTGAATCGTTTTCAACATATAATTATCAATTCAGGAATCACATCGACGACGACCTGCTTGTGCAACATATAATTTTTCCCTTGCAGGGATTGAACTCTGCCCATGACACGGAAAATGACCACATAAAACCTCTTACGCATCATTACGATATTTTTACGCACTATCATTACGCGTCACGCATAGACAATCGACTTCTATAAAACGTACGTAAAATACTTAATACTGTAACAATAATCAGGCGTAAGCAGTATTCAGGGCGTGCGTTTATGTTCTTTTAATTGTCCCTACGTGACGAGGGTTCGATTCCGCACGAGTTGACAATGAACCGGTGCGCCATTGTGTTTTTAATAACCATGACTTTATCATGGTGTGTCGATAGGGTTCAGGCAGAGGTGAAGATTAGATTAAAATTGGTCAATTTGAATTTAATCTTATTGGCGAATAAAATCACATATCAATATGTGTGATATTATTTGCCAATAAGATTAACTGAGTCATTATTGGCTTTGTTTTTGCGAACAAGATTGGTTAGTTATTAACCTATTGAATAGCAGCGGCACACCGGCGGCACGACACCAAAGGTTTTTAATTATGTCTGGCATTCCAACGATTGACAAATTAAGGTAACACTCCATAGCTTTACACTTCTGTACGCTAACTACATTTATAATCTATTCTTTATAGGCCTTATTGCACATTATGTCAGATTAAATGCACCGCAATTTCATTGCATTGCATTGCAAATTCACGAGTGGCAGTTACCACCCATTAAGCTATCCGTTAGGTCGTCTGCCATTAAAACTAACAAAAAATTTAAAAAGCCTTCATGACAATTATGTTTATACAAGAACAAAACATTATCAAGCGAATAGATCAACAGTAAAGTCCAATCAATTACAACTCAATCAATCAATTTCTAACGGTTGACTTTAGCTAATCAATTTACGACCAATATTTTCTTTGTTATATAAATATTCATGGGAGTTTAACCTATACAAAAAGCTGTCGATCAGGTCGTGTAGTGATGTGACGAGTCACTTGTTAGAATGTTTGCTTGTTTGTATATGTCAAATCAGACTCAAGATGCGTTTGAGTTCAAAATTGTGTGTGTTTTTGTAACTAAAGTGGTTTGTATGACAGGTAGACGTGCAGTAGGTTAACTAAGTTTGTATACTTTACAAGATTTTCTCGCGCCATTACTCGCGTAATTGGACATCGTTATGCAAAATGGATCCGGCCACACAAAATTACTTTTAAGACAATTTAATTGTAGTTTCAGAAAATTTATTATAAAAAAATAACAAGACTGTGATTTGATTTTAAATTTATTTCAAATAATCGACATTGTTATCTAGTTTCTGTCAATTGTTATTATTAACAAAGATTTGTATACGTTATATGAGTATATTATTATATAGCTCTATGTTCTAATAATAAATGATAAAAACTGGATCAAAGTAATTAACAAGAAAAAAGAGTATAATAAACAAACACTTTTACGTCAGTTATAGTTGAAGCCAAAAAAAATACTTTAATGATATAATGAGTGGTTATCTTGGATAATTAGCGTGTAATTTACGATACGCACTAATTATCATTAGGTAACAGCAGTGAGTTTATAATTGAGTATTTAGTATAGAGCTGCAATTATACTATTTATAGTTTTAAATACCTTTTTCTAAGCAATATTCATAATGGATATGTTAAATTTACTGTGAAACACCAAGCTTGCCGGGAAACTAACCTGTATTAAGAATCCGGCGTAAGAGCAGTAACATCGTTACTGCGTTTACCTGATGAGTACCAGAGTCTCACATAACTACGTCTACCATATCTTTTCTTTCATACCATGTTTACCCTACGCGAGTGATATCGCCGGCACCGAAGTGATTATAAATTACGAAAATAATAATAATAATTTATTATCAAAAGTCAAATACAGTTTGTCCATCTCTATCACATAATAGTACGATTATGTACAAAGCTATGTATTTTTAGAGATAAGAGTGAACATCAGTGCCTGTGTTACAGACACTGGCGCCTTCCTCTTCACAGATTCGTGTGACAATATTGGTTTACGATTACTGTTTACCACAACTATCTACTTAAAGACACATTCAACATAGTATTTAAGTAGGGTTAAGGTTAAGGGTTAAGAGTTTCATCTTCAGACTGCACTGATGACGTAGTGGCTCATGTGGTCGCCTCGTCGCTGTCACTGCGCCGCGTACCTACTATAGGTTCGATCCCACACGGAACAAAAATGTATGTAAACCATGGTTGATCTAACTCTGGGTGTTCTTCGTGTCCGTTGATTGAATGTTTGTATAGTTTCACGCCACACAGGAATTATTAAGTAAAACAAAGATAAAATATTACATATTCAAAACGACAAAATTATACACAACATACGTCTATGTTTCTGTAGGTAGGTATATGCCGAAAGCCTAGATGTGTAACACCACAAATCGCCGGCTACGTTTAAAGATCGGTTGATGTCGTTTACTGAGCACTTTACCAAACTACATCCTACCACAGAGGATTTCCTAACAGACAACCTAATATAGCCAGGGCACCAAACAGGCAATCAGTAATTCCTAATGAATGGTTATTCAAATCTATCAATTATTTATTCGGCAAACTATAAGCTTAATAATAGCCCGCCGCTACTGAGCTGTAATTAAGTGCTTGACAAGTCATTTTAAATTTAAATCTTAAATTCGCCTATAAATTGCTACATTTGGCGCTTTAATTTACCTAGATTTCGCTTAGAGTTGAATAAGTAACTAATAATTATTAGCCCGTTCGGCCTTCGGCGTATTAAAATTAAAATTTCGCATGTTTTAATCGTTGTTTACATGTTAGATTGCTACTTGTATATATTAGGAATTAATATATTTAGAAACAGCAGCGATAGCTCAGTGGGTAGATCAACAGACTGCAATGCAGAGGGTCTCGGGTCTGAACCTACGTCACGCACCTCTGACTTTCGGAAGTTATTTGACTTTTCGAAATTATGTGCGTATTGATTGACAATTATCGCCTGCTCCGTGCCTCGGAGAGCTCGTTAAGCCGTCGGTCCCGGCTGCCATGAACATCTATGGCAGTCGTTACTGGAAAGTCAGTGCCCTATAATATCCTGACACTGGTCTAGCCTTAGGGTATCGTTAGCCTTCGGGTTGCGGAGGTCAGGTGGTAGCCGCTCCGTGTAAAAACTGATATCCAGTCAAATCCGGTTAGACCAGAAAAGCCGACCCCGAGTGACTTGGGAATAATAAAGGCTAGGGAGAAGAATATATTTAGAAACATTATTTCTATATAAAATAGGCAACAAATTTTTCAAAAGATGGAAACTAATTTATAGTTTTTAATTCGTAACTATTGCATTAAATTTAAGAATTTATTTTTAAAGATACCTTCTGCGTCAATATTAATACCCGTGTCACTTGGACTAGGTATGGACACAAAGAAAACTCCTAGGTTTTTAACAGTTTCAAACAATTTTTGTGTTCCATGTCGGAATAAAAGCTCTTGAATCACTACGTCATCCAGTCAATCCAGTCAAGGAATATATAATCCTAAAACAGTTGTACATTCAGATGTGCTAGCGAGACAACTCACACTTGAACTACTGACAAAAACCTGTTATAGCATTTTACTGGGTGCCATGAATAAACCATGAATAACTGTTCAGTGTGAGCCATTGTTACCAACGTTGATTGGGAGTGATAGTAAAAAATATTGGAACTTGTGATGATAATAATAACTGTTCAGGTTTTTGTTAAACTTAGTTATAACTTGTGTTATTTTGTTAAGAAGCACTAAAGAGAAAGAATGGAGAAAAGGTTCCTGTAAAATTAAACACAAAGATGTCAGCTTTGTTGGACCCGTGGCATAACTTGGCACTTATGTTTGTTGATTGGGAAGTCCCAGGTCCAATACCCGCGTCGGACCAAGTGTTATTGGTTTGGGCTCGAAATATTCCTGGTAGATGGACATAGGCTCACATGATGTTGGAATGAGGGTTATATTCGTTTTACAACACCCACGTTTTCAGGCATATACCTACAACCAGTCTATAAATGTATGTTATAAGACTTTTATAAATACAAACCGCCTAGAACATCTCGTAAACAAAAAAAGTAAGAACCGACACTTTGACACAACGTACGTCTGTCTGAAGGTTTGTTGCTTAAAATCACGAGAATAGCTCGACGGATTTTAATAAAATCTTTATTAATGTAAAGCTGCTACTCTAACTTAAAAGCGGAGGCATGTGTCATCTCAATCAGTTGCTGAGATATATCTAAATATGAAGGCGGATAAAACCGCAGGACACATCTAGTAATTAATTCTTCGTCTGAGTCTAATCAAGCCGCTATAACATTCAATAAAAGCATTAGTATTTTGTGACTATGACACTCTAACCTTAGCTAAGCCTCACAATCAACGGATGTCCGGCCGACGATCTTTTACTTCGGACAGGCAGCGCATGATTCCTTAGAATGTGTCATTCTTGTAGATATTACGATGTTTCGGTTTCATCCTGATTGTTTTAGAGGAAGGGTGACACATGCTGGTCTAGACAACAATTAATATGTGACTGTACGTGTGACTGCCTCGGTCGGGAAGTAGTGAATAAGATAGCTGTGCGAGAGATCCCGGATCCGATTCTCGGGTTGCTGAGTGTTCTGGTCACGTAATTTGCAGTAGCAGCAGTGTCTAGAATTTTGGCATTTCAATGAAATTCTACATTTATTCACACAATAAGATAAAAGGAAAATAAAAATTCTCATCTTTTCTAGTTTATCTATCAGCTAAAGGTACTTATACATCACAATATACTTTACTGAGTATTTTGTCATACAATTTTTAGTTGCAGCAAAGAGTCCAGTAATTATTGTCAGTTCCAGACTCCTTGGTGCTACTGAAAAGTTCTTGATAAAAATCCAATATCAATATGATTGAAATATTGATTATAATATTATGTTTACGCGAATGTTATACATTAAAATTAAACTACTTTATACGGATTTTGTCGCGTAAATTCTGATTAAATAGAAACACCAAAGATTAATTTATATTCGGGCACTTTGAAATAATAACACTTCAAAATATTGAGACACCTACCATCTTAGTCCCCCCGTGAATATGGCTGCTGTAAAGCAACCAACACGTCGGGGCAGTGTAAACTTAAATATAAATAGTTTAAATTAATTTAAATAGCTTAAATTGTAGTAAAGGTTTAAAATAATAGTGTAAGAGTTTCAAAATTATGTGATAAAAGTGTTTAAAAAATATATACACCACGATAAAGTCCGTATTTAAAGCAGTTTAATTTCAATGCTTGATTATGTCGCGTTCACTATTATCGCTGCGCCATCGAGCAGTTTTTAAGTTTGTATGTAAAATCCATCTAGTTCCCTATTATTTCCTGGTTGAGCTTAACAAAGCACAGTGAAAGTAACTTAGCTAGATTGAATATACCTACTTTGAGTCTAACAGTTTAGGAATGCACGTAAGGTCTTTAGGTTTCTGTTACCGCCTCTGCAATGGTATATATATATATATAACAAAAAGAAACTTTAACAAAAAGAGATATCTCCGTGGGCGACCGCTCCCGTTACGTTCAAATTGTAAACGTGACACCCTGACAATTTAAGCTCATAAAAACAGTTTTAAAGCTAAACTTTTTGCTCATTTCTTCAATAAACCAGAAATAGATCTTTTTATTTTATTAATAGACAACTTTTGATCTATAAGAACAGCCGTCGATCGTCCAAGTTCTATTTATAAAATTTAAAATACATATAGACGAAGTGAGAATCTTTGCCAGTTAACAAAAATGATAACTACCCAACTTTTTATGCATATTTATGTTTGCATAGATAACACTGTAAATCATAAGGTCATCTCGCCACGGCAATGGGTCGAGTATAGTGAGTTCGATGCTATCATTTAGGATAAAAATTATTAATTGTACTAGTTATTTCGTTCGTTGGTGCTTTTTATGTCCATTGTGTTTATATTTGTAAAATCAGATAAGATTAGTAAAATTAATTTTGTATAACTTAATATGACTGTGTACCCAAAATTTCGCAAATCAACACGTTGTAGAAAGCGTCTAATTAATAATTATCATAACTAATATTATAAACGTGAAAGACATATTCAACGCGTAACAAACAATGTCGTTTGTTTGTTTGTTACGCTTTCCCGCCTTAACTACTCGACCGATCATCATGAAATTTCGCATACACGTTGTCAGGGGAACAAAAGCGAACATCACCTTTCATCCAAAGAAAACAATGTTACTAATTTAACCTAACCTACATTTACGCGAGCGAAACCGCGGGCAAGAGCTAGTGTGAAGTAAAACCTCTACTTGTATATATAATGGAGAATGTAAGATAATAACATGCTTAGTTAATATCTATGTAATAAATATGCGGCCACAGGTGTTAAACGCCAATGTTATAATAAATTACAACAGGTGCTCATTATAAACCGCTGAACACTATAATGATGTACACATAACACTACATTTTGTATTATAAATCATTGATTAAATTACTTATTCGCTAAGAATAATTTCTTAACTTCTTGAGAAGGGCGAGGTTAATACATATAATAGTCTTACGTCTGTATGTACCTACATCTTCTCAAATTATATCAATGTGTGCGAATCGACACAAAAATTAAAATTTTATAAAAAGTGTCGTAACGTACAATTCTTGCGAAGAGATTCGTGCGAAATTACCACTAAGCCGTAAACAGAGATAGAGGCGTGCATTACACTCACATTTCTCTGGTTATTGAGTTTAGCTAAGTAATAGGGTATTGTCGTGGCTGCACACATTGGGCATTATTTAAAATAATTGTACCATCGACTCGAGAAGAAGAAGAAGCCGTCTATTGGGCACAGTTCCAGACTCCGCGCTATTACTGAGATTTTACTGACCGAAAAATCCAATAACACTTTGCCTGGCCCGTGAATTGAACCCGAGACCGCACAGCAGTCGAATTTATTACCGTTACGCCACCGAGGCAGTCCAGGTTAAGAGTACCCTAAAGCGACAAGCGTGCAAGAAGAATGAATAAAAAGAAAGTAAGTAAATGAAAAAAATAACTATGAAATTATTGCAGTTTAGAGGTGTTTTATTATGCATTGGTTTTTAATAAATTATTTTAGAAGGCCTGCGAGAATACCAGCGTTTAGTCTATACTGCAACAATAACTGACGCAGTTTGCCTAATTTGATGTCCATCCATACCGCCTTCTATTTAATTGTATTTAGTATTGTGTTTTTTAATATTATATATCATATGGAGATTAAAATAAAACATTTTTCTTTCTTTCTTTCTATTACACTTGATTACGCTAATTATATTTTAGGTCACATTTAATAAAGGACCAGCCATGTTGCCATCTATCGGATACGATGCTAGACTCCGTTCTGCTACTAAGAATTTAAACAACTTTTTGTTTGACCAAGAATTAAACCAGATACCTTACGATCCAACGTAATTATAAGTAGTAACTCATGCCACGGGACCATCGAGGCATTGGTAATATCTCCAAAGTAGATATCGAACCATGAAACGTGCATAGGAAATAGCATTCTAATCAATGAGCTTCACTTACAAGCACTACGTTTAATGATTGATTATATGGATTTGTTAATTATTTAATCAGAGATGGTAACTGTGAAACTGCATTAACTACAAGAAATAACCGCTGAAGAGTCTCATCAATATTTATGATACATTGCTAATTATAATTTATTGGCAAATTGCAAGTCTAGATTTTAGAAACTGTGGAGAAAGCACACTTACATATCATCAATCGGTTAACTCGTTTAAAAGTTACACGATCCCACGTGCAATAATTAATTATCTTTATATCCTAACTAATATTATAAATTCGAATTTGAGTATGTTTTTTACGCTTTACGCCTTAACTACTTGACCGATTGTCATGAAATTTCGCATAAACGTTGTCAAGACAAAAAAGGATATAGGGTATATTTTATCCAGAAAAAAGCACAATTACTAATCTAACTTAATCTACATTTATGCAGACGAAGCCGCGGGAAAGGTCTAGGTGTGTATGTCAACGATTTTGATGATGTTTTGTATGTTTGAGTGAGTCTCTGAATGGTTTAGCTTCACTGATGGATCTGGTAGGTATCGCTGCGATCGGTTTGTTCGGGCAGGACGACATCTATTCGGGCCGGTAATCAAATATATCTCGAACGACTTACGCTTATCCTGTGTATCATCAAAGGTGAAGGCAAACGTGTATCAAACCTCAATTTTGTCTGCTATGGTAGATCTCAATACCATAATCGTATATAAAATACTAGATGTGCTCGCTGTTTCACCCGCGTTTATCGTTACTGCGCTGCCCCCGTGAGTCGTAGCGTGGTGTTATATAGCCTATAGCCTTCCTCGATAAATATGCTATCCAACACTAAAATAATTTTTCAATTCGAACCATTAGTTCCTGAGATTAGCGCGTTGAACCAAACAAACAAATAAACTCTTCAGCTTTATAATATTAGTTTACATTTAGTACAAATCAGGTATGGAATAGGACATTGGGTACCTTTCATCCGGAAAAAATAGTGCTGTTACCGAGGGATTGAAATTTATTGATAAAATCTAGATTGACGCGAGCGAAGCCGCGGGCAACGTCTAGTAAAGCATATTTTTGACCTCATAGTAAACACAAATTAGCTATTCATTTGTATTTTCTAAATACTGCTTTTAAAATAAATCTGTGTGTTTTTAGAAATGTAAAACTGCGGACACGTATTACACAAGAAAAACGTTCCTTACAATATTTTACGATAAAACACAAAACCATGGACGGTTGCACGCAAGAAATAAATTAAAAGCCAGTGTATAGTTTGTTTTAAACTAAAGAGAATATTTATCAAGTGTACGTGTCGCCGCTTAAGTATGACCACACCTTTATGTCACACACACACACACATACACACGCACACATACACACTCACACACACACGCTGTAATCAGGCTTTAATTTACATGCGTGAAAATGTCTTTTTAATGGTTACTATTTTATGGTAATATACCTAAAATCGGCAATGGGCTTGGCTAATACGTGGAATTTTAAACATAGTTAGCGAAATAAGAATGTTGAAAACCCTTTACCGAGCCTCTTAGGGACATCAAAGTGTGAATTTGTGATGTAAGTATGTTGCTGTAAAGAATCCCAACAGCAATGTGAAAAATGTTTTATGCGACCTGGGAATCGATCTTTGAAGTTTCAGATCAACAGCTAATCCAAGAACAGTTTGCTCCTCTCGAAAAATGAACTCAAAACCAAACCTTATAAACCCGACATGGAAAACCTCCATAAAATCTTTAAGAAAATTACTTAGGAGGATAGTTTTATTGCCAAAAAGCAATAATCAATGGATTTTATTTGTCCATTTTCCCTTTTTATAAAATCCCTCCATGATTTTTATTCTTTTACTACTTAGGGGATTTCGTTTCCTGCGTGTATGTTTGCAATAAAGTTTTATAACTGACATAAGAATATATTTTTGTTTGCCAACAGCAAGTGTACGGTTCATTTTATTTGTTTTAGAACTTATTTTGCGAAAGTTGCAACGATAAAGTAATGCTTTTATGAGCAGTATCAAAGGTTTTTATTGTGAATATGTATGGAATAATCTATGTAACGTCCCTTTACTGTATATTGTTTTGTTCCTTGTTTGTTTTTAGCCAATTTTAACATTTCTTCTTTTGTTATCACTTTCATAAAAATTCTGTCTTTACTGACTAGTGCAGTTTTTCCTACTTCTAATTGCTAAGTTCTAGTAGTAATATATAATCATGAATGGTATAGATTTTTGTTAAAGTATGCTATTAATAACATGTAACATTAATAAATTAAATGTTATAAAATTTGGGTTGAAAGTTTGTACAAATAACTGTTTCCATATCCTTCGTGTTTGTTTTAAACGGGCTATCACTAGCCGACCCAAAGAAAATGAATCAAAGATGGGATGGAATGAAGGAGATAGATATAACCCTTCAGAATTCGTTAGTATCCAGGTGAAACGCAGTTACAGTATTACTACTCTTCATTGCCTGTAAGAGAGTACTAATCGAGTGCGCTGACTCTTTCATAATGTCACCAAATTAATCACAACGTTTACCATTTCGTTCTTCATTTAAAACAATACCCACCTGCAACTCAGAACAGTCGCGATAGCTACGTAGCTGTGCTCAACAATTTTCCAATTAACGTTAGAAAACGAAAGCCTGACTCCTTCATCTATCAAACACAGATTACGTAGGCCGAGGGCTAACCTTTAGTGGTGGCTGAGCCGCTTTCGAGGATACACCTTTCACTTTGTCCAGATGATAAGTCGATGGTGTGACAACTTGTACTTGTTCTAACGCGTTGAAAAATTAATGAGAGGCAACATGGATGATGGAATACTAGAAGCAGTTGGATGGAAGAGGTATTTAGCGTCTTTAGTACAAAAATACATTGAGCAATTCAGATTGTGACGTAGAAATCATTGGAATTAGTTTCGGTAGAGCGTAAAGTCTTGGTTACCGGGTCGTTGTTCGTAGGGTCTTCTTTTATGGCACTGTTCAATAGTAACATGGCGTCTGGAAATGTGTTTTAGAGACGCCAATAGGATGGCTCCTGTTTACGTTGGATCAAAAAATAACTGGCAAATAAAGGTAATTTTAATTTACCTTTGGGAGGTATACCCTTTCGGGGATTATAAATGAGAGTTTATTGAAGCAGGTCTGCAACTATGCATGTACATATGTTAATCAAATTTTGGAAATAACGGGTATAGCCCCAAAATTGTTTTAGGACAAACCCTAAAGCTTTGTTTAATATTTATATCTGGTAGGCCAAACTAACGCACTGGACCAGCGTTCTGAACTATGGTCTAACCCTTTTCACACTGAGAAGAGGCCCGTGACCAGCAGTGGGGCAGTTTAATACAGGGCTATCAAAAGATAACCTATTAGGACTATAGTCGATCTTCTGAATTACTTCAATCAAAAATCTAAGTTTCTTTCTATGATTGCTGCTGTTCTAAATGATATTATTTAATCCTTAATATCTACTATTTGCACGTAGTCTGCAGTTTACAAAGCTGGTCAGATGCCCAAGTTTATGACACGCACACAATTTGTATATGCCATATCCTCAGTTTCCTTAGCTCGTGTAGGTGCTACTTCATAATGCAATATATTATACTTACAACTCTGTTGAAGGTAGCTGAAGATTGTATCGAGTGAAGATCTTTAGATAAAGCTTTAGGATGCAGGTGTGCCGTACGTATCGATTTAATGCGATGCGAGTTATTCGATTGAATGCTTATTCGAATTATAAAAGCTAATAAGGTTTTGTGTTCTCAAAGAATATTTTATTCGACGCATCGACTACGTGAATATACGTGAATACTGTCGAAGAATGCTACAAGATGCTACTTTAAATCAAAAGCATAAATTATTTTACGTTACCAGAAAATAGAAGATGGATTTTATGCTCAAAATTTCAGTAGCCTTTGAATAACTAAAATGTTCCAGTGTAATCCATAATCATAGGAAATATTACAAACATAAAAAATCCAGTGAAAAGTGTTTATAAAGTTTAAAAAAATAGTGATTTCTTACTTAGACTTGACTTTGAAACCGACATAAAAAAAATCGGTATCAATGGACTTTTATCTTTAGATCAAATACATTTTTGTCCTGTTCTAGGATCGAACTTTTAATCTGCGAATTCGAATGCAAGGGACCACTAAAATCACTGCGCCATCGGTGATATTCATTTTGGGCCTCTGTGCTATTTTGTTCTTTTTATTGGTCAATAACGGTGATTACAGGAAAACACAACCTTTCTTAATTATCCCTATTGGATCATTTTGTCACTGAAACCGGTTCAAAAGTATAATAGCCTTCTATTAGACATGTTTGGGCGGGTGTCATGTATAATTTATGTTTGTATAAGGTTCACACAATAATGTATGTACGATTGCATGTAAACGTCACCTCAGATACAAATATCATGTGTAAACTAACCGGTGGGCGGGCTATTAATAGGGTTACTGCTTACCTCTTTTTAGAAATACCTAGTTAATACTTTAGTGTGTGATTGCGATTAACTTACTGTTGATTACAACAGGGTTCGATTGCCGATTAAATGGTATGTACGGCAAAATGGTATTGGATTATAATTAATCAAGTCATGGTCAAGGTTTTCAGGTCATGGACCGATGACCTGGAAAAGGTAGCTGGGTCAGACTGGATGCGGAAGGCGGAAAACCGAATGTTGTGGCGTAAAATGGGAGAGGCCTATGTCCAGCAGCGGACTGCGGTGGGCTGATTGATTGATTGAAGTCAAAGTCAAAAATATTTAATTATTCATTTAAGCCACAAACTAACATTTATGAACGTGAAAGGGGTTAGTGAGTTTACTAAATTGACATTTATGTTAGATATTAAGTTCAAACAAAAGATTGAGCCTATGAGAAGATACCTACAAGAATCTTACAGACGCTATTTTAAATCGCCATCAAATTATAATTTCAATATTATAGAACTTTTTTTTGTGCGATAATGTGTCTTTTTTATAAAGGTGGGATTTTTTCAATAGCATCACGACCTGGTACTGCTTTCACTAGACGTCATTTAGCTCTGTATTTCGTAAACGAAGATGCCTAAACATTTCTAGTGCGATGTCTGTAAAATATTACTAATCAGTTATATTTTATACAAGTATAATATTAAAGTAGAACCTTAAATGCGCTTCTGTTTTGTCTAGAATACAAGAGATACACAGATGAAATGCTAGCAAAACGGATTCTGAAATTTATTATGATAAAATTTATAAATTTTCAACAATTTATTCCAAGCAATTTAAATTTGTTACCATAAGATTATTCTTTTATTGTTTATCTAACAGATCACTGAAGCAAATGGTTTTATATCTTTCTAACGTCGACAGCCCTATACCGCAGTAATTAAGATGTAGCGATGCTCCCGCGCCGATTCAGTGGGCGTTCGTAAACGTGGCTGATGTACCAACTGATTTATGATACCAATAAAATATATGAATGACCGCACAGTCCAGTATGAATTATTTTTAGATCGCCATTTTGTACAAACTATATTTATTTTAAGCACGTGAAGTTTATTTTTAGACGTAAAACATGTTGGTTTTTTAAGTATCTCTTGTGGGTAGTTCAATGATTAATGGTTTGTTTGAGAACGCGCCGTGTTTTGGTTTGAAGTGGTCAACTTGCTGTTTCAACCTTGAATCATTTTGATTCGATCCCTTGGTTCAATCTTGAACAGGATAAATATTTGTGCGATCTACAAATATTTGTTTAGAAACTGGGATTACTTCGCGATTGTTTTACCCGATTAGCTTGGCTATGGAATTAAATAATGACCATGTCCTTGATCCATTGTTTAAGGTGGCGGCTACCCTTATGGTCAAAGTATCAAACTTACCATCGTGCGGGTTCGATGCCGACCTACAACATTAGCGTTCTACCAAAAGCTTATAGAAATAATATTTTGTTATATTTTAATCTTTCGATGCCAGTGAATAAGGCGTCTGTCTTGCGATCGAGAAGTCGTGGGTTCGAATCTCAAACACTGCGTTACTCACGCCCACATGAACCCACTCATTAGTCATATCATAACACAAGCATTAAATTTAACTGGAGGGGTTAACAATAGTCCTAGTAATTTAGAACCCAAATTATTAAGTCATATTTTCTTTAAACTCTGAGAACCAAACATTGTTTTAAGCATTTGAGTTAACAAAGATGTCAGCGTAATTTTTGTAGGGAGATATAAATTCGATCAATGATCAAAATACCTTTAACATAGGTTACCTATAACACAAGCTAGGTGTAAGTTCACATTGACCCGTGACTATTTTTCAGCGTGAACATAAACTTTCCGGTTGCCATAGCAACGAATACAATGCACAAGTTTTATTGCCAACTCATTATTACGACTGCAATTAACTTAAGACCACACTGCACTGCTAATACACAAACAAAAACACACCTTATCACAAAAGTAATAGGGTCTATATAAACGAATAATAAAGTTTGTAAGTCAATTGGATAAGCCAATGTATAAAGGTTTATGCGTCAAACGATTTTATGTCTTATCTTTATTTAAATAAGGTAGTGTTGGGCGGTATAACAAATGTTTGTCGAAGGTCCCTTGGCGCCAAGTTTGTTGCTCTAAGTGTGGAACTATGAATAGCTCATAAGTTCATTACATTGATTTATAAGCACAGATTTCAAAAGACTATTAAACCAATCAACTGGGAATGTAGCTAACTAAATCTTTGTAGTAATAACGTGTGATTATTGCACATAAATTCTCTGTCCAATAGAATAAAGGCCATAAACACTATTTTTGAAATATTAAACTAGTTTTTACTGACAGCTTCGCCCACAAGGTATGTTAGAAAACTGGTCTATATTTAACTAGTGACCTTCGGGCTTCGCACGGGTAGTACAAAACCTTAAATTATACACCTAACCTTCCTCATGAATAACTTTGTCTATTAGTAAAAACCGCATGAAAATCCTTTCAGTAGTTTTTGAGATAATGGCGAACAGACAGACGCAGCAGGCGACGTTGTTTTATAATATGCAGTGAAGTAGTAAATCGAGAACAAAAAAGACTTCAGTACTTTTACCATATATACCTATATAATTTCATGCCTATAGCCTTATATTTATACCTCCAGTGTATTAGACCCACTTTTCGCTAGATATGTTTTTAGTTACCACGAATTAGAGAACCTATTGCCGTTTCCCGGGTACAGTTATTACAGATTCCGTGTTTTTACTGAGAATTCCTTGATAGAAATCCCAATAACACTTTGCTCGACCCGGGTATCGAACGCGGGGCCTTATGCACAACAGATGTATTCACTACCACAATACCATACCTACTTTAATTCCTAACTAATATTATATATGGCAATGTGGATTTGTTACGCTTTCTAGATTTATCTACTCGACTGATCATCATGAAATTTCGCATACACGTTATCAGGAGTACAGAAAAGAATATAACGTACTTTTAACTAGAAAAAAGAATAATAGAAAAATGACATAACAATATATCTATGCGAGGGGAGCCGCGGGCAAAACCTAGTCCTCAATATTATCTATACTAATATTATAAAGCTGAAGAGATTGTTTTTTTGGTTGAACACGCTAATCTCAGGAACCACTGGTTCGAATTGAAAAATATTTTAGTGTTGGATAGCCTATTTATCGAGGAAGGCATATAGGCTATATATATAACATCACGCTACGACCCACGGAGGCGTCGCAGTCACGATAAAGTGAGTGAAACCACAAGCACATCTAGTTAAATATATGAATATACCAGCTTTATACTATTAAGGAGACGGGCAGTTGATAATAAGTACCGGCGTAACCTACCGCGGATATTTTGTTTGAAACTTTTTATTTTCACTTATCCCGACGTTTCGGTCACTTAACGACAGTCACGGGAAGAAAATTCTCTTATTTTAGTTTCTTATGCAAACTTCACTTTAGGGTTACGAGTGGTTGAACTGGTTTTATAACACTCAGACAACAACCTTGTTTACAATACTAAAAAGGAGTGTGGGAAAGATATGGTCACCTTATCACTTCCTAAAATCACTGTTTTTTATACCTACAAGAAATGCCTTCTGTAAAGTGCCTCTCTGTGCTTACCGCATGTTATAGACTGGCTATTACCCGCGACTTCGTCTGCGTTTAATTTAGCAAAAACGTTTTAATAATTTTCTCGGGGAATCCTTTTATTTTTCTAAAATAATAATATTTCAAGTTACTCCTTATAACATCAGCTATCTGCCGGTGAAAATCCCGTCAAAATCGGTTCAGCCGATTGAGAGTTTAGTCGCAACAAACAGATAGACAAAAAATAACTTTTAAAATGGATTTTTTGGTATAAGTAGTTGCCGTATATACTTTCACATACATTTATCAAAAAGCTGTTATTTTGACATTACAAACAGACACTTCAATTTTATTAATTTTTATAGATAACTATACTATTTGTATATAATTGCATGGATGGCGCAGTAGTTTAAGTGGTCGCCTCGCCACTACCGCTACGCCGAGGGTTGTGGGTTCGAAACCCACACGGGACAAAAAATTATGTGATACACAAATTTTTATTCCAGCGTGTTCTTTGCGTCCGTTGTCTGAATGTTTGTAAAGTTCTCCGCGACACAGGAATTACTCCTAGTGCGAGAGTTGTATTTTTAAGATAATAATAATTGCTGGTAGTCCGGCCCAAATACGTTCCTAAATGCTATTTCTTCCACCCAAAACGAGTAAGTACCTATTCCAAGCGTATATCCAAATGAAAGAACTAAACCATATCTTTAGCATCTACCATGGCTTCCATATCTATAATCTATTCTAATATTATAAGGAGGCAAGATTTAATTTTTTGTTAGTTTGTTTGCAACGATTTAACTCAAAAACTACTAAACCGATTTTAAAAATTCTTTCACCATTGGAAAGCTATATTATTACGGAGTAACATAGGCTATATTTTATTTTAAAAGAAGTATTATTACTAACCTAACCGCGAGCTGAGCTGCGGGCAGAAGCTTTTATACCTATTATAAATATAAACGCCATGATAGATGCTTAAAAGGCATATTCTCACTAGCACACAGTCTTATAGCATCACTAATTACGATTGCGCCATCATTAACTCGTATATTATCGCTTATGAAGCAAGCCCTTATCCGCTATAGGAATTTAATTGACTGCTAATTACTAGGTTCGGATCGAACCCTGTACTTACGCACAAAGATTATAACACTAATAGATTATGACTGCAGCTTTGTCTGCAAGGACTACAGAGAAACCATACGAAAAAATTATCGAATTTCCGATTCCATCAATTTGTTGATAAATTCTTTCGAAAGCTTTGATTGTTCATTCGATAATAGCACATCACTAGCAAACGCAGATCTTACTAACATTTATTATATATGCAGTTTAACTCAGTTTCAGCTGAAGACCACGTGAAGCGTGGTTTTGATTTAAAGTTCCAACCTACCAAACTGTTAAAATCACATTAAAATCTGTGAAGTAATTCTTGAATAAAGCTCGAACAATTAAACATAACGAAAGAACAAAGATCCGTATTCAAAAAGCCATTAGTTAATCTGAGTTCCTTTTAATAAAAAATCTTCAAGCATATTTCAGTGTTATAATTACACTAGCTGTAGGCCGCAGTTTCACCCGCGCTTAAAAGTATCTAATTATGGTGACAGGTCTACCAACATGGAACATGGAACGTAGCGTACCTAATGCTCCTCAATAATAAACAGACCATCTAACTCAAAAAGATTTTCCAGATTTGTGTAGTAGTTTCTAAGATACGTTCAAACACACGGTAAGTATGGATAGATTACCATTACAAGGTCTACATTCTTATCCCTATACTTACACCGCTAAACACAAAGATTATAAGCTATTAAGATAATGAACATATTATACGTAGTTAAGACGAAAATCATAATCTCAGAGAACGTTTGGCCTAGACACTACCTAAATACGTGGAACTCATTTTCTGTTAGGACTGTTTACCTGAAGGAGAATGGGCCCTAAGTATTGAGTTTATTGCTCTTTTCCCATTACTCCAAAGACGGATGGTGTAGTGGCTTAAATGGTCGCCTCGCTACCCCTAAGCCGAGAGTTGTGGGATCGATTCCCGTGTGGGACAAAATATTGTAATCCACAATTTGTTGTTCCGTGTGAAGATACTCTGTGTGTCCGCTATTGAAAGGATTTTAGTCTCCCGCGACCCAGTAATGAAAAAAGGTAACTCCCGCGGTAGGAATACTTAGTGCGAGTGTTGGCTTTTTTATATAACTTAGTTATGGCTATATATATCTAGGACTAGCTGACTCGCGCAACTTCGTTTGCTTCACATAAAATAATTTTTCCGTTCTTGCAACGTTTTTCATTGCTGCGCCGCTCCTATTGGTCGTAGCGTGATGTTATATAGCCTATAGCCTTCCTCGATAAATGGGCTATCTAACACTAAAATAATTTTTCAATTTGAACCAGTAGTTCCTGAGATTAGCGCGTTCAAGCAAACAAACAAACTCTTCAGCTTTATAATATTAGGATAGATATTGCAGGTTCCGTCAGGTATGTTTAAGGTCTTATGTAGAATTTGAGTATACCGTCTAACGGGCACATGTCTCGAGACTGTACTGGTATTGTAATATTCCTCTGCACATTCGGGAATATAAGCTTGAGACAATATATTTATTATGAAACCTAATAACACGTTTTTCCATTAAAATAATAAATAAGTATTACATAAAAGTAAGTAAGTCGGCCTCGGTGGCGTAGTGGTTAGTGTAACCGACTGCCACGCCTAAGGCCGCGGGTTCGATTCCCGCACAAGTCAAACATTTGTGTGCATGAACATAGATGTTTGTATTGGTCTGGGTGTTTCTATGTATAATATGTATGTATTTACAAAAAAAAAAGTATATATGTATGTTTATCCATTGTCTATTACCCATAGTACAAGCTCTGCTTAGTTTGGGCTAGATGGTGTTGTGTGTATGTAGTAGAATATTATTATATTATTATTATAAATAGCATATAATATCAAAATACAAGTTGCGTCATAATTCGTGCTCACGCTACAGACAAATTATATAACGCATCTATTGTTCCCGGATTCACACAAAAGACTATTGCGTCATATGGCGCGGGTCAAACTTAGGGTCTTACAGTTAGCCACAAGGTACATGACCCTTTTAAACTTTCGAAAAGTGCACTTCATTCTTGAAATTGAATGGTTAGCCTTGGTCGTCCTCGGTAAGTCCCTTCACTTTAGTACAGGGTTCAAGACTGAGTTGGTCACGTTCATCTGCATTAAGTGCTGTCAATCATATCTCGTCTCGCTACATCTGTCTTTACAGCGTGACTGGTTAAATGGGAGACATATTTTGGGAAATAATGAATCTTAGTATAATAATAATATCAGCCCTGTATTAAACTGTCCCACTGCTGGGCACGGGCCTCTTTTCACTGTGAGAAGGCCATAGTCCACCACGCTGGCTTAGTGCGGGTTGGCAGACTTCACATATCTTCGAGAACATAATGGAGAACTCTCAGGCATGCAGGTTTCCTCACGATGTTTTCCTTCACCGTTAAAGTAAGCGATAATTAACTATTTAATACGCATATAACTTTGAAAAGTCAGAGATGCGCGCCTTGGGTTCGAACTCGAGACCTCTGCGTGGCAGTCCAACGGTTTCCCACTAGGCTATCGCTGCTTCGCTTATATTAGTATCATCAAGCAAATTATAAAAATTTAAACATTTAAAATAAAATAGATATAATTAGTACTATAGTAGTTTCTACATTATGTAATAAAATGTTATATAAACAACGTGATAATATCCTTATAAAGCAGTTTAATTTCAATGTATAACATTGGCGTAAACAGAAGACAATATTACAAAAATAAATCACGAAGTTTTAGTAGTATCTTCACTAATATTATAAATGCGAATGTGAGTTTGTTCGTTACGTTTTCACGCCCTAACTACTCATTATGAAATTTCGTATATCATCAGGGATACAGAAAAAATAGGGTACCTTGCACCCAAAAAAGAAGTAATGTTCTCGAGGGATAGACATTTATTGTCATAATCTACGCGAGTGAAGTCACGGGCAAAAGCTAGTTACATAAAATTGTATGTGATATAACTTTATTTGAAAGGAAGAGAAGGATATCCAAATAGTATACATGTCTTTTAATACAATCAGAAATTAATGAACTCAAAATACGCATTTTAGAGACACTTTAATAACAGCTCCAATAAAATAACGCTTTATTACAGCTTAAGCCTTAGAATTGTACCTCCAACGACATGTTAACTAAAGTATAAAAATCGATTAAAATATTCCAAACATTTTCTATTCCATCTCAATTATGAACTCGATACTAAATACTCGTAGTAGGTACTCAATGAAAAGTCAACCATTCATAACCTACGTCAATCCTTTCATACAACCAATAAAGTGTCCAAACCAAACCAGTGAATGAAGTGCTCCATTGATCACCTAATTGCTGCAATAATAATCACTGCAATACATACCAGGTCACATTCAAATGATGCATTTAGCTCGTCCATGTTCAGAACAGGAAATTCGTAATGATTTATTGATGATTTCACGAAGACATGTGACGTCAGCGTTTGCATGACCATGTATAGAAAGTTCGCGACAATTGTGGGAAAGTGGACAGGCTTAACCTTGGACTATCGATGTTTATAATATACATCCTATTAATATTATTAATGTGATAGTTAGTGAAGACGTTTGGATGTTTATTTCTCAATTACGCGAAAACTGTTGATCGGATTTGGATGAAACTAACGCAGATAGATTATATCTGAGATTGACACATAGATCACATGCATACGCGAAATAAAATTTTCAACTAGCTGTCTTTTAGGGTTATAACATAAAGCGATAAAGGGTAGAACAGACAGACAGATTGTGTTCGGCTTCGTATTAGGCGTTGGTGTCATTTGAGTATGGAGCCCTGATAATAGGAAACAAATTATTTTTTACCCGACTACGGCGAAGCCAAAAGGTAATGATTTTGGCAATCTGGGTATGTATGTTTGTATGTTCCACCGTAGCGCCTAAACTACTGAACCGATTGAAATGAATAAGGTGTCTATAGATTCGTAATAATAGCCCGGGTGACATAGGCTATATAAATTATTTAATTCGTCCATTTCAGATCCCTTTTTTACGTAGTCGGGTTATAGTGTTTAAACTTTTATTATTCTAGACATCGCCTGCATAAGAAATATATCCTGTATCGCGAGGGAATTGACGAACATTCAAACAAAAAACACCCAGACTCTAAACAACCATTTGTGGATCAGACAATTATTTATCTTTGTTATGGGGATCGAACCCACAACACTCGGCGCAGGCAATGTCATGGCGACGACTTAAACGCTGATGCCATTCGTGCGCTCAATATAAATAAACTATCACTCAAGTTCATCTCAATATGAACTTAATTATCTTTACCAAACAGGTAAAGATAATTAGGTATCACGACAATAGATTAATCAGCCATTCAAAACAGTATGGGAAATTACTCCAATGTGTTTTAAAGTAGACATCTTAGAGCGATGATAAATCAAGTTTTTGAACAAAGCTTGTTTTATTTCTCATAATCATTTATCATATCATTATCCTGTGATCATTTGTGTTCACATTTGAATAGATTATGCGGCTTGAAATGTTTTGAATGTGGAGAAAGTTAATTAAGTCCAATACATTAATAATGTCGATAGTATAATAGTTAAGGCATCGGAATTTGATCGAAAGCTTGAAGGTTTGAACCATTTGTTGTCTTTCTAATAAAAGTATTAAGCTATAATTAATATTGCGTATTATTTAGTCTATTTACGAATATAACTATATAAAATGTTTACGACTAAACCAAATTAAAAATACGTAGGTATAGATATATAGGAATTAATAAATATTTATTTCCTAGGCTTACTAGCTGTCCTGACAGACGTTGTCTTGTACACATGAAAAAAAAAACAAATCTATACCATTCTTGAATCCACATGAACACACAAAAAATTTCATCAAAATCGGTCCAGCCGTTTAAGAGGAGTTTAATTACAAACACACGCATAGAAAATTTATATATATAAAGATTCGCGTGAACTTTTTAATACATGCGTATTAAAAAGTTAAGCACATTTATGTAATACGTCCACATTTTAGCTATGTTTTTGGTCTATGTTTTTCACGTATTTTTGGTCGCACGTAATAAATCCTATTTCCTTCAACCGGACATATCTTTACATTTCGTTCTGCACATTCATAGCACAATAACTCAATAATCTTGCCTGAACTGAGCATCAAATCCAGAGCCTCGTAATCAAACGCTAACATAATATTATAATAGCTTACAAAGATATTAACCGATTACTTCTTTGTTAGGGCACCGAGATTTCTAGATGGAAAGAAGTAGTACCAGGCCCACCCAATCCCTATCTGGCTAGGCTTATGTATAATAACAATATCTAAAAGTAACTGTGAATTGAATTTCCTCTTTTGTAACGGCGGAGTGAGTGACATATAAACAAATTATCGTTCTGTAGGGGAGTATAAATCAATAATGTGTAGCCATCATTTGACGGCGTCATGGAGTGCAGCTGAACAAACCATTATGAGTATAGAGATGTAAGATGGTGGACACAGGGTTGTACTTGGACACATTCGCTTTATCTACACCAATGTTATACAGAAGAATGATTTGATTTTTGTATGTTTGTTTGTTAGGATTTAACTCAAAAACTACTTAACCGATTTTAAAAATAATTTTTTACTTTTATGTTTATTTTTAAAGTACTTAATCTAACCTACTTTTACGCGAGTGAAGCCGCGGGCAAAAGCTGATTTTACTAATATAATAAATGTTTGTTACTTAATTAAGTGTTAACAGTAAAGTAAAATGAATTGAAATAAAATTTGGCATATAAATATAAAACATATATCTTGGATTAATACATAGGAAAGTTTAATGAGATACTGGTTACTGTATGTATATTGGGCTCAAATCTGTTACGACTTACGACATGCTTTTCCATACAAATATAGGTACTTCTCCCTAGCTTTTATTATTCCCAAGTCACTTGGGGTCGGCTATTCTGGTCTAACCGGATTTGACTGGCTATCAGTTTTTACACGGAGCGGCTACCACCTGACGTCCGCAACCCGAAGGCTAACGATACCCTAAGGCTACACCAGTGTCAGGATATTATAGGGCACTGATTTCCTAATAACGATTGTCATAGATGTTCATGGCAGCCGGGACCGACGGCTTAACGTGCTCTCCGAGGCACGGAGCAGGCGATAATTGCCAATCAATACGCACATAATTTCGAAAAGTCATATAACTTCCGAAAATTAGAGGTGCGCGACGTGGGTTCCAACCCGTGACCCTCTGCATTGCAGTCTGTTGGTCTGTTGTACAAATATAACAAAGAATATTTGTTTGCTATTTATTATAATTATTTGCTCATTAGAAAGCTACCTCAGTCATATAACATCACGCTACACGCCACAAGAGTGGAGCAGAAATCGTAAACGTGGTCGAAACCGCTGGAGACAGCGAATAAAGAAATAATCCAGTAGGCCATCAGTCATGTGAAGATATTGAATCACGCGTAATTATCGGTAAATATTATAAACATAACAAATAAGAATACATCTTAAAACATTAAACTTTTACCAGCTGTAAACAATAACTCACATTAAGGTTAATTTCTAAATAAATATGAAACGACTGCTTCGTGGGTCCAGTGTCATAAGCATGAACATATAAGCAACTCTTGACCATGCTAGATTTGATACCGGGATCGAGCAGTCATTGCGGTATTTAATAGGATAAATCTTAATTTTGCACGAGGCTATTAAAAATCTAGATTTTGTATAAATAATTTTTTATGCCTTGGTAAAGTAGATATTTTTTTCAGGCGCTCATAGCTAGTTGCACTCACTGATCGGTAAACAATTAACAAGGTTAAGCAACGTTGGGTACGGTCAGTCTACAGATGGGTGACCGCTTAGTGTTACTTCATCTGAGCCTCTCCGTGCTTCGGAAGGCACGTAAAAAGTCGGTCCCGGTTGTTGCCAAATTGACAGCAGTCGTTAAGCCATGTCAGCGGCCTACGGGCGGCTTGAACAACTCTTGACAACAGGTTGGCCACTAACCACACGAAAAAAAAGAAAGAAGAAGTCCTTTTTCTGGATGTAAGAAGAAAGATCCTTTTCTATACCCCTGACAATGTGTATACGAAATTTCATGATGATCGGTCTACTAGACCGATCATCATCGATATTATATTGTAATACTAGATTTAGCCTACGGCTTCGCTCGCGTAAATGTAGGTTAGGTTAGATTAGAAACAGATTTTTTTCTGGATGAAAGGTACTCTATGTCCTTTTCTTTTCCCTGACAAATTGAATGCGAAATTTCATGACGATCTGTCGGGTAGTTAGGGCGTGAAAGCTTTATAAACAAACAAATTCACATGCGCATTTATAATATTAGTAAGGATTTGGTGCAGTTTCCACAATAAGGTCAAGTTCTAGGGGTTATAGGGTACTTTGAAAACAAAGAACAACAGACACAAAGAACACAACTTTAAGGCTTCGCGATTTTTGTCCCATGTCTTGTTTCCATGCATGCAGAACATCACTATATACAGGTTGATTTTGAAATCGTGTAATTCCTTTTAACCACGCGTTCTACTGGTGAAATAGAATAACCCTGACCATTTTTTTTATAAGGTTTTTTTTTATATTAGGATTTGATTTACTGTATAGACGATAATGCCTTCTAACAACTGCGTCACCAAACCTAATTTAGGCCACTTTCTAAGCAATACCATTAGGTATAAAATCTTTGTTTGCCACGATTAGATAGTTTTATCAAGCATTTAAAGCGGCCGAATAAAAACAATTCCGTGTTACTGATAACGATGTTAGACAAGCGTCGACAAATTGTCTCCATTCAAATAAATTAGGAACACTTTAACATTCCTTGATATCTATTTAATGAATAGAAGAGAGAGACGTATGGAATTAGTACTCTTTTTAATGCAACAGCGACGGATTGACAGGTGGACTGCTTTGCCTATAGTCTTTATTTCTATTCCTGAGTCGGACTATGTATTATTGCGTGTTTCTATGTATTTCTTTTTCGTCAATCATCAGGTCTGGCTTAAATAATTTTTATGTTAGACACTTATTGTTTACTAGATGCACTCGCAGTTTCCCCCGCGTTTATAGTTTCTGCGTCGCGCCCGTGGGTGGTAGCGTGGTGTTGCTTATAGCCTTTCTCGATAAATAGGCTATCCAATACTAAAATATTTTTTCAATTCGAACCAGTAGTTCCTGAGATTAGCGCGTTCAACCAAACAAACAAATAAACAAACAAAGCTTTATAATATTAGTATAAATTTAGTAGCAAGATAGAGTCAGGATACTAACCACAAGTAAAAACGTCAACGTCTTAGAAAACAAAAACTTTGTTATTGTCCAATCAAATCGTGATTTGAATAGCTAGATTAGGTTGTCAAATCTGCATATAATGCGCAATAGTTAAATTTCAGATGGTCTATATTTTAACTAGATTTTCCCCGCGGTTTCACCCGCGTAAGTCCCGTTCACGTGGGAATATCGGGATAAAAAGTGTTTATGTGTGAAGGTCTGCAGCTATCTAGATACCAAGTTTCATCGCAATCGGTACAGTAGTTTTTGCGTGAAAGAGTAACAAACATCCATACATCCATACAAACTTTCGCGTTTATAATATTAGTAAGGATAACAATATCATATCGCTGGCTCCAATTTTTTCCCGAGTTTTCGCTATGCTGTACGTCTTCTTGGCAATATGCCAAGACCAAGTAAGGCGAATAACCATCTTTCACCACCATCTTACTAAACCCCGTACTACGAAGGTCGTCTGCGGTTACAAGTGGGGTTATTACAAGTTATTGACAGATACGGGTACAGTACACAGCGACAGTAAATCATGAGCTGTATATCTAGAAGCAGACAGGCAGGCGCTTGGACGACCCGGTGAAGGCCATACAGTCGTTATCTATACATACTGGACATTTAGCTAGCCGGTTTAATTGCTCTTAATTGACGGAACATGTTATAAGCGATAGCTGTCTGTGTGGGACTGGTAAGCACTAGGTTTGGTAGACACTGCCATTGGTCTTGTGGCATTGGTATGTGAGCGTGAGGTAGCGAGGTCAGGCAATGTGTTACTAGGCGATTTTCTGGAAATTTGTCTGATGGATGCAGATAGCTCAATGGGAGACCAACAGACTGCAATGCAGAGGGTCTCGGGTTCGAACCCACGTCGCGCACCTCTGATTTCGGAAGTTATATGACTTTTCGAAATTATGTGCGTATTGATTGACAATTATCGCCTGCTCCGTGCCTCGTAGAGCACGTTAAGCCATCGGACCCGGCTGCCATGAACATCTATTGCAGTCGTTATTGGGATGTCAGTGTCCTTTAATATCCTGATACTAGTCTAGCCTTAGGGTTTCGCTAGCCTTCGGGTTGCGGCGGTCAGGTGGCAGCAGCTCCGCGTAAAAACTGATATCCAGTCAAATCCGGTTAGACCAGAAAAGCCGACCCCAAGTGACTTGAGAATGATAAAGGCTAGGGAAAAGAAGAAGGATGCCAATAGGCTTGCTATCTACAAAAGACCTAAAACATAGGTGCAAATTGTGGGTGTAATACACTTCTGTTAAATAACAGCTAGTTTGTAAATCTGTAGGTAGACAGCAATACTCTTGCTTCCTATTAGGTGGCTTCCAGAAATATGGCTGACTGAATCAGGACTTGGAACTAGACCCATATTCAGTCCCCAAATATAAACCCGAAGGAATACCTTCGGGGTATAGGTATAGGTGTATATTACACACGTAAAACCATACACCCCCTGTTGGGTATTTCTTGATAGAAAACCCAGTAACACTTTGACTTCTCAAGAATCAAGCCCGAGACCGCATACACAGCCATCACATTGTTGTGTGTATGTAAATAATGGAATTATAAACGACTATTGCCATTGAAACAAAACATATTAGTTATCGGTATGTAAATAGAATTAATTAGTTGTTAAGTGCTTATTATGATGCGGAGAAAATATTTATTTAGTGTGTATTAAGTCATGTTGTGTTAAGTAATCTCAGATTTGAAGGTAAGTATTATATTGTAGGTCAGTGACCTTTAAGACACTATTATACAGCAGGAAAATAACTGCGATGATCGCTTATCCGAATTATAAGTAGGCTGTTTCATTAAACTGTCCTACTGTTGGACACAGATCTGTCTTCAGTTCTTCAGACATTACGTTCTCAGAGGGAGACAGCTGCCCACGCAAGGGCAAGCGGTATATATATGTACATGTGCCACATACGCCCAAAAATAAATAATAGGGTAAGTTCTGCTAAACATACATAATAGTAATACGTAGCTCAGTGAGAGACCAACAGACTGCAATGCAGAGGGTCTCGGGTTCGAACCCATGTCGCGCACCTCTGACTTTCGGAAGTTATATGACTTTTCGAAATTACATATGTGCGTATTGATTGACAATTATCGCCTGCTCCGTGCCTCGGAGAGCACGTTAAGCCGTCGGTCCCGGCTGCCATGAACATCTATGGCAGTCGTTATTGGGAATTCAGTGCCCTATAATATCCTGACACTGGTCTAGCCTTAGGGTATCGTTAGCCTTCGGGTTGCGGAGGTCAGGTGGCAGCCGCTCCGTGTAAAAACTGATATCCAATCAAATCCGGTTAGACTAGAAAAGCCGACCCCAAGTTACTTGGGAATAGTAAAGGCTAGGAAGAAGTAGTATTATATTAATACATAACAAAAATAATCATGCGTAATAAAGATCTTGTATATCTCCAAAAAGTAGACAATAGTGTACCGAATATAACCGACAATAGTAACAGAATACCTACTTATCCATTATCAAATCCCTAACGAATGTACTCGAAACATCCGAAAATATACCTCCATTACTTCTGCTGATAAACAACATAAATGTATTTAAAACGTTACTTAGTATGTCTCAACACACTAACGACTTTCAAATGCATTTCAAATGCTACGCATTACCCTATATTTCGCAACAAACGTACATTATGTATATTTATTGATATGATATCTGCCTGAAACGTTAAGAACAGGTGTATTACTCCAATATTTCAACAGGTAAGTGTGTAAGTCTCCAATATAATAGAGAAGAGGCTCATTTCTAGAGTCTATGAAGCTACTAAGTAATTGTTTATAAATGGTACAACGGCAGAACGCAATGCCAAATTACTTAAAAAAAATTTAAAAAAATATGTCTTAATAATGGCTATTCAGGGGGCCGTTCTAGTGAGTTAACTAGTTACCGTCTGCCCATTGCATTGATGCTATTAGAGTATTCAGGGCAGACGCCGTTTTTCATTCATAGTTATCAATACCGGTCCACCAAACACCCATACCCACATAGCCCATATATTAGAATCCATACGTAGCAATAGTCCTACGCCTGCTGCGACTAGTGCCGCTGTAGATGTTCCATCCCACCTTAAATTATAACTCTCGAAGAGCCTCTTCACGCTGGACCCATGTCTCCGTGAAGGCCTCCCAAAGGGCCAGATATTTTTCTAATATAATATGTTAGTTAATACCTGTGATAAGAAAAACATAATAATGTTTATTTTCAGTAAAAATGGACATTATAAACAGAAATATGCCTTATAAATTATAATATATTAAGTGCTTTTATTAAAAAATCTTCAACCGATCTTAAGACCTTGAAATCTGTAATTACTGTGCACCATAAGTGATAAAAGCGTTGTTGATTATAAATTTTGACTTATTAGTTGATTAGCCGTAATTAAATAAAGAAAAAGTGCCATAATTAAATAAACTTGACAACTTACGATCGTAGCGTATTTTAATAATAATTAATAATTAAATTATAATAATTTAATTATTAATTATTATTAAAATACGCTACGTATTATATTAATCGTAATTTTGCATTACGAAGTAATTACGCTTCCTTTTTAAAAAAAATATATTTATTTAACGTTTATTATTGTTAATTAGTATCCTTGTTAATCTTTCTAAACTGCAACTTTAGGACCGAACCATAACCTCACGCATTGATATATTGGAGCTACAAATAAACAAAATAATATTTGCCAAGTCGGTCCCTGCGCTAGAAGTGTACGAGAACTCTCAGTAGGGTAGAGACTAGAGAGCGGACTTAGAGGCGCGACTGATGGACGTTAAACACTGTTATTATTTATTACTCGTGATGTTTTGGTGCCAGCATTCGTGACGGCCAACTGCACTCACTGATAATACTGCCTCAGTGGCGCAGGGATTGTGTATACGCCTGGTGTGCATGAGGTCTCGACTTCCAAGTCGGGCAAAGTGTTATTAGATTTTCTTAGCAGTAGAACGGAGTCTGGAAACGGCTATAAGATCTCCACCTTACGTGGTAATTAAACCATATACAGCGAATTCTGAGTTTGAAACACCTCTGCTTATCCTTGTTTTATTACAAAATCTATACTAATATTATAAAGCTGTTTGTTTGTTTGTTTAAACGCGATAATCTCAGGAACTACTGGTTCGAATTGAAAAATTATTTTAATGTTGGACAGCCTATTTATCGAGGAAGTTTATAGGCTATATAACATCACGCTACGCTCCACGGAGGCGGCGCAGTAAACATAAACGCGGGTAAAACCGCGGGCATAGCTAGTAACTAAATAAAACTTTATTAGGTAACACATATCAAGATATTCTTTTTATATTTTTTATTTGAATGTCTTTATTGCAATCTATCCATCTTGCAGATATTTAGCAACATGTGTGAGATTTTATTTAATTAAAGGGCTTGCACGAAAGCCGTCCAGTGACTGCTACGTTTATTCTTGTCCCTCTCAGAGAAGGTCTTGAGGAATCTTTCTTTTTAGTCTACGAGCAACTGTTTGGGTGTTCATTAGATTGACTGTCAGCGTGTTTGGATGATTAGTGATTCGCTTGTTATACGCTTTTGTCCTTTCCAAGATTCAAATTAATATCAAGATATGTTTGATTAAATAATGGATTTCTTTGTGATTGTATTTTGTAAAGTCCCCCCGACACAGTGGATAATCCTGTGTCGGGCTGGACTTAAAAAAATCACACCCAAACGTTACTATTCCTTACCATACCTTGTATCTTCTAACATGAGTAAAAGAATGCCAGGTGCTCATTACCTATGCACCATGTATTGGCACTTAATACAATTAGTAAGTATTTTTCTATGTAAATAAGCATAATGATTTACTAATGACTGGAGCACGAGACAATGAGACGTAGTTTATTAATCATCTGTAAAAGGCAGGTGCCTAGTATCGTTAATTAATATGCAATTTGCGTCATAATTATTTTTGTAATGCCGTGTTGACCTCTGTCAAGAATAAAGGCCTGATGCTCAGATTTGATTGTATTTCTTTATAAAGACATCTCTCTCAATAGGAATAAGTCCTGTGACGCGAGGGACTTAACAAACAGTGACACAGAACACCCAGACTCTAAACAATTACTTGTGCATCATACAAATTTTTGTCCCGTGTGGGAATCGAACCTACTCAGCTTAGTGGCAATGGCGAAGCGGCCACTTAAACCATTGTGTGTGTGTGGTTTACGAGGTCCTAGCATCGAATCAATTGACAGTACATACAGGATTTATTCCTAGTGCGGAAGTTGTTTTTTAAAGAGAAGAGATAGGGAATTAAAATCTATTGAATATAGAGTCCCGGTGTAGTCACAGTATCATAGATAACGCAAATGGTATTATCTTAAACTTGATAAACATGAAATATGATATTAAATCGCATTTAAGTTCATATTTGACTTTATAAAACTAGCATCATTCTATTTTGAACATATTTTAATACTCGAAGAAATAGCTTTTAGATCATTTCAAATAATATTATCCCTGTATTAAGTCCACTGCTGGGCACCGGCCTCTTCTCGGTGTGGGAAGGGTTTCGAAAAAGCAATATTTTAATTTACAACCATCGATCAAATATACTATGGTATATTTGATCGATGTTTACAACCAACATTTTTGTGTATTCTACGTACGTATTAAGATTGCTCAATAATTTTGACGTGGATTTTTCATTTCTTAGACGGTACATTTGCGGTGTAAAACCGCTGTTCTAGTTACAGCGCGGGTTTAACCATTCAGTCATTATTTACTATTTTAATTGCCTATTTACGTGACGTTATTATTTGTCACGGCTAAATAGTTGACTTTATTTTGATGAAATGTAGTAAGCTATTTACCCTGAGCAGCGATAGCTCAGTGGGGAGACCAACAGACTGCAATGCAAAGGGTCTCGGGTTCGAACCCACGTCGCGCACCTCTGACTTTCGGAAGTTATATGAATTTTTGAAATTATGTGCATATTGATTGACAATTATCGCCTGCTCCGTGCCTCGGAGAGCACGTAAAGGCGTCGGTCCCGACTGCCATGAACATTTATGGCAGTCGTTATTGGGGAAGTCGACAAAAGATCCCACTGGGTCGAAGTGTTGCCGGTCTGTACTGACTGGGCCCACACAAGATAAGATAAGCCATTTACCATAACAATAGCTCGAAAACTATTTCGTTAAGGATTTGATCTTGAACTCACACATTACTTCAGGAGTAACCATAGTACTTAACATAAAAAATACATAGGTATATGTATACATAGTACCACGTCTCTGTCCCCTGAGGGGTAGGCAGAGGTGAATAACAACTACAGTCTGCCAGCTATGATTTTAGGTCGTAACAGGGGACGAGCCTAATGCCGTTTACCAGTCAATTCCAGACTTCGTATTGCTACTAAGATATTTTTTACAAATAACCCAATAACAATTTCCCCGACCTGGACATCGAACCCGTGACCTTATGCAAAGCAATCATATTCACTACCAATGCGTCACCGAAAACATTGACAACAGTATAATTTTCGCTGCAGATTCTTGTGTTTTAAAAGCGAGATTTTAAAATTATTCATTTAAGAAGAAAATATATGGTCCGTTTGAAAGAAAGTAACAATTGCTTTTAAAGTAAATGTATGTCACTATTACATTATGTACTCAAACAGTGCAAAGTCTGAGATAATAGTTTACCTACTATTTAAACTAATTGTGTTGTGTACAAAATTATCTCCTCTCCTCATTACATAAATATATAAGTCGGTATATCATATAGAATACAGAATCACTACGGCCGGTGGTCAGTAGTTATAATGTTATCTTAAAATACGTAATACTATCGAAGTTTATTTTGTTTACCTACAGATTCTTTGTTATCTAAGCATATTATGATTCGGAAACTTTTTAGTAGCCACGGTCATGGATAACCGGGAGCTTTTAACCTCGTAGGAGCTACAGTTCTTTTAAAAGCACATTATTTTTATAAACATTATTCTGATTGAACTGTTACCCTATCGCCTTAACTACTCGACTGATCATCATGAAATTTCGCATACACGTTGTCAAGGGTACAAAAAAGGACGTACTTATTACATAGCTAGTATTTTTATGAAACTTTAGTCTTATTAGGATAAAGGTAATGTTTAAATGTGAAAACTTCATTGAACATATTTAAAGTTTTTTGTTTTTTAATAATAATAATAAATACTTTTATATCTGGTTGATGATCATTTTGCTGATATAAAACCAATGAATACTATATGAAATAATGCGTAACAAGAAAAGTACTAGAAAATACTCAAATTCGCGTATTTAAAAAAGGATCCATATTACAGACATAAATATACACAATCTTAATCATTAGTATTTCATACAAATTTTTGAATCACGCTGTAATCGAACCCACTGTCTATAATATGAACATACATGTGGTCACAACAAACCATATACCATGCAGTCAATGTATGTATTTACAAAAAAAAGTATATATATATATATGTTTATCCATTGTCTAGTACCCATAGTACAAGCTCTGCTTAGTTTGGGCTAGATGGTGTTGTGTGTATGTGAAAGAATATTATTATTATTATATATTATTATTATAAAATTGTTGCTTGAAAAACATTTTGCCAACAATCATTAAGATGGTATTTCAGACAGGGCCGCATCCTGGCTTGACAGACATAATTATTATGGTTGACAGATAACAAGATGGCCGCTTTTAGTTTATATCAAGGGAAGACCGCACAAGCCATAACCCTGGGCAATGGCATACCTCGTCTCTTAATTGATTGTTACGACTTCCTCATAAGTAAGTAATTGAGAGCCCTGTCTCCCAACCCACATGGGGTTGTTATTCATGTTATTCTTTAAGACTGAAAGACTCGCTTTTATAAAATACTAGATGTACCCGCGGTTTCGCTCGCGTTTATGGTTACTGTGCCACCCCCGTGGGGCGTAGCGTGACGTTATATAGCCTATAGCCTTCCTCGATAAATAGGCTATCCAACACTAAAATAAATTTTCAATTCGAACTAGTAGTTCCTAAGATTAGCGCGTTCAACCAAACAAACAAATCAACAAACAAACTCTTCAGCTTTATAATATTAGTATAGATAATAATACTAGATTTTCAGCGGATTAACTCGCGTTAATCTAGATTTTGTCGATATATTTCTATCCCTCGGGACCAGTCCTTTTTCTGGATGAGAGATACACACGGCTACACATCAAGTTAGACACCCTATATACGCATAACTACGCTACATACAAAATAGAGAATTGTCGGCAAGGGACAGTGCATAGTGGTGTCGATGTAATGGTAAGGATAGAGCGTAACAAAATAAAACACACTCTCTCGCACGATTCGCAGCGTTCAACTTCTAAAAGTTCAAAGTCCAAACAGTCTAAGTTGATGGGTCGCTGTGTGTACCATATCCTTTTCTGTAACCTTGACAACATGTATGCAAAATATCATGATGATGATCGGTCAAGTAGTTAAGGCATAAGAGCGTAACAAACAAATAAAGAAATTTTCTTTTGCATTTATAATATTAGTTAGGATAATACAAGGACAGTCATGCCATTGAGTATATACCATTTTGTAACGTAATATACATACGGAACGTTTATATCGCTGAAGGAAATTACATTTACATTTAGATAATCATAATTGAGGATGCACGTTATATTTGTCGGCCTCGATGGCGTAGTGGTTAGTGTAACCGACTACCACGCCTAAGGTCGCGGGTTCGATTCCCGCACAAGTCAAACATTTGTGTGCATGAACATGGATGTTTGTCTTGGTGTGGGTTTTTCTATGCATAATATGTATGTATTTACAAAAAAAGGTTATATATGTATGTTTATCCATTGTCTAGTACCCATAGTACAAGCTCTGTTTAGTTTGGCTAGATGGTGTTATGTGTATGTGATAGAATATTATTATATTATTATTATAGCGGGCACGTCCATTGCAGTCTGTCAGACACAGCCAAACTCTTTGGTGTTAGTTATTCAAAGTAGAGTTGCCTCGGAGCCGACACAAAAGATCCCACTGGGTCGAAGTGTCGCCGGTCTACACTGACTGGCCCCCGAATTAAGATAAGATAGTCATTCAAAATTCCTGAACAAAAATATTAATAACACTGCCCGACCTAAGAATCGAACTGAAGACTTCTCATAAACGTAAAGTTATACTATGGGACCTACCTACGACGTACATATGACGTACGTTCTTAATACAATGTAATATCAGGTAGCCATTTCATTTATTTGTAATGTTGACACTCTTTTATTAACTAAATTGCTAACAATAGAATAAATAAGATGTTCCACCAGATAAACACGAGTAAAACGATCCACAAAAAAGTTTCACGCGATAAAACACAGCTTCCGTGAAATGCGGCCGCGTTTACGAGATGAAACTCAAAAGACAAACAGACATTACTCTTACGTAACAACCGCATCTGTGAGAAAGTTCGTTTTTTTTAGTTTTTATTCCATTTTGTTGCGAAATATGAGGATGTTGCTTTTAATTGCAGTTCGCTGTCGAGATTTCGTGACTGTTATAAATTTTTATTATTTTATTGTTACACGTGTCTAAATGCGGCTCTGGTAACTTTGTAATGTTTGAACACCTGTGAGAAATACGCAATCTGAATGTATCTCGTTGCCTACATGGTCTAGTTGAGTAAGTTTGCTGTACAAACGTAATGTCTTGGGTTCGATTTTGGGATAGAGCAGTGTTATTATAAGTAGTACAGAGATTGGCTTTGTAGCAAATTGTTTTTTTAATAATTTATTCAACCTATCTTGGTACAAATGGATACAGAGCTTAGGTTACGTCGTAAAGGTAATATATAAGAAGTGCCTGTACTAGGGTTAACCTGTGCCACAGGCATTAAGGGCACATACTGTATAACATAGAGATAGCGATAGCTCAGTGGGGAGGCCAACAGACTGCAATGCAGAAGGTCTCGGGTTCGAACCCACGTCGCGAACTCTGACTTTCGGAGTTATATGACTTTTCGAAATTATGTGCGTATTGATTGACAATTATCGCCTGCTTCGTGCCTCGGAGAGCACGTTAAGCCGTCGGTCCCGGCTGCCATGAAAACATCTATGGCAGTCTTTATTGGGAAGTCAGTGCCCTATAATATCCTGACACTGGTCTAGCCTTAAGTATCGTTAGCCTTCGGGTTGCGGAGGTCAGGTGGCAGCCGCTCCGTGTAAAAACTGATATGCAGTCAAATCCGGTTAGACTAGAAAAGCCGACGCCAAGTGACTGAAAAGAGACTGTATAATATAGGAATAAATTCTAAAACAATACTTATTAAACATGATTATTTGTGTACAGAAACTTATGAATTACATTATAAACCAACTATGACTACTTAAAGAGTTATTTTATCGCGTAACATGTTGAACATATCACATAACCTATTAGATGCAACTTTAAAACAGCTGACGACATGCAAAAGTGTGCACTTTAGCGACACGAATGACGCTATGATTTAAGTGATCATCTCACTACTAAGCTGTGTATTGTACGTTCGATCCTCATACGGGACAAAATGTGTGTCATCCAGAAATACTCGTAGTTGTGCCGAGTGCGGATGTCATTTGAGGACTTTGAGGATATACTGGGTGTTAGCTACTGGTATCAGCTGTTCCATACATTTTGTCGAGGTCAAAGTCCAATTTTGTATGGAACAGCTGTTTTTCCCCCCCGATTTCGGCAATGTCCCTGAATAAAAGTTGTTTATAATAACAAGAATAATCACCTCCTGAGAGGTTTTCACTATACTAAGAAACACCCAGTATTTAAGGTTTATTTCTAATGGGAAAGTTGACACTGCAACTGCAGCAAGTGCTGCGAGTTCGATTCCCACACAGGACTAAAACTGTTATATGCCAATAGGTGCTTCGAGCCTTGGTAGCGGCCACCTGACACAACCAGTTTAATAGTACTTTAATCCATAAAAAGTAATGGCCAAACCCAGTGTTGCCACTGAAAATTTCTTGACAGAAAATACCAATACCACTTTGCACGGGAATTGAACCCGAGACATCATGCATATAGTATCATACACTTCCGCTGCGCCACCGAGACAGTCGAGCCACGTATGTAACAACTTAATCGAATAATCGGAAGTAAGTTATAATTTATTAGATTATAAGATTTGAATATCAAACAGTAGCGAAACTAAATAAAATCGTTTAGAAATTGCATATATTATCTGTATTCAAGGCCAATGTTACCCGCGGCGTCCAATCAAACTTCATAAAAACTAATAGAATAACCGTATTTGTTTTTATGGATATTTTATCGATGCTGTTGGTTCTAGTTTTTAGTCGATTGCATTTCGATTTTTATAGATTGATAGATCGATTTTTTATTAGTCGAATAAACCTGTAATTTATTTAAACAGTTTAGGTCAATGTCGGATCAGACGTATGCACAATTTATCATTTATATTATTTTGTTTAATTATAAGTTACTAAAGAGATTTTAATGCTAAATAATAGTGATGAACTTTTTTAAATTACTTAATAATAATAATAAAATCTAACTTGGTTTTGCCTTTGATTTTTATGCTGAAGGCCCGTACATATCACTATTACATCCAAATTGTAACTATATTTCAATAATATGCCATTTTTGTACTGAAAATACCCAGTAGCTCTATCCGACCGGCAAATTCTAGCCGGGACTTCACAATCAAGTGCAGCTAGCAATGACCATAGACCAAGTATGGCTGGCGTTATAGCAACCATCACGTTATAATGACGAATTGAAGCAACGAATCCGAGAAGACACTAAACATCCAAATTTCAATAAAAACTGTGTAAAATGTTATAGCTTATTAATCATACATATTATTATATCTATATGTATACTGTCTTACCTCAACATAAAAAACAAATCTATATATATAACCATTGTATTTTATACAGAATACCTAAAGAAAAAGACAATTTCAAACGCAAATGCCTAAAATATTTACGACTATTGTCTATATTTCGTAGACAAAACCTCATATTTTATGAGTGCCGTTTATATTTACAAAACTTTTGCATATTAAAACATTCCCATCGACCAACAAACAGCGGTATGTACTCATAACATTAGTACGCCGCATGACAACGCTCGATGGAAATTAACACTAATTGGGTCACCAGTTACCTCTCGGATTACACTTATGCTGTTTGGCTCACACAACAGTGCAACTCGTTATACCTTCTTTTTTATAACTTCTTTAAGATTCTAGAACATATAAAATGGTGGGGAATGATTTTGCGAAAAATCTATTAGGATTAATTAAAAATAGTTTAGTAATACTATTTTTTATCATTGAGAAAGTGAATCGGTTAGTTATGGCTTAACTGAAACGATATTAATTAAATTTGTTGGCATGCAGTCAAAGTCATATATGTATAATTTATTAATATTGATCACAAAGTAACACTTATGAATCTATCTCTTCCAATTGCCACTGAATTTTGGTATTTTATAACTTACAGCAACAAGGTGGAGCAGAGGTTATATGTATGTACCTAATTAACTATACAAATAAAAATAACTAATATGTAGTACTAGCTTTGCCCGCGGCTACGCTCGTGTTAATGTAGATTTTCTTAATAAAATTCCGTCCCTCGCGCACATTACATTTTTCCTGTATGAATGGTCCTATGTCCTTTTCTGTTCCCCTGACAGCGTGTATGCGAAATTTCATGATGATCGGTTGAGTAGTTAAGCCATGAAAACAACAAACTAACATTCCCATTCATTTTTATTTTGTTAGGATGTATGTAAATAGTTGGCATCCTAAGGTTGATAGAGATAAGTAAGTTTAAAAAAGCGAGCAAAGTCGCATTAAATTTATCCAATCGTATGTTTTCATGCCTGTTCAAGTTATAAATGAAGCAATAAATTACTGAACGGCGCAGCGGGTTAATTGTTCATTACTAATGCATGAGTATTGAGTTCCATTTCCGTATTATACAAAAAGTAGTAGCATCACCACCTATATAAAAAAGTAACTTATTGGGCCTATATAAGTACATATATATTTAACTACATGTGCCCGCGGTTTCACCCGCATTCATAGTTACTGCCCCGCCTCCGTGGGTCGTAGCGTGATGGTATGTAGCCTATAGTCTTCCTCGATAAATAGGCTTTCCATCACTAAAAGAGTTTTTCAATTCGAACCAGGAGTTCCTGAGATTTTCCCGTTCAACCAAACAAACAAACTCTTCAGCTTTATAATCTTTATACATATATAATTTATATATATAATATATATTTGTATATATAATTCTTCTGTACGTGTGTTGACAGTGAACTCCTCCTAAACGGCTGGACCGATTTGAATAAATTTTTTTGTGTGTGTTCTAGTGGATTCGAGGATGGTTTAGATTTGTTTTTTTTTTCTTTTCGCCTGTACCTGACATCGTCTGTCAGGACAGCTAGTATTAGTATAGATATTATAAAGAGGGAGGATTTGAATTTTTGTTCGTTTGTTTGTAAGGATCTAACTCAAAAACTACTCAACCTATTTAAAAAATTCTTTCATCATTAGAAAGCTATATTATCACCGAGTAATATAGACTATAATTTATTTTAAAAAAGTAATCCTAACCTACTTTAACACAAGGGAAGTCGCGGATAAAAGCTATTATGTGAAGAGCCTACATGAAGCATTTAATGAGTGTATGATTGTTCATTCATTATTGCACACTCATCATTATAATATTATATATTTTTTCTACCACATACACACAACACCATCTAGCCCAAACTAAGCAGAACTTGTACTATGGGTACTAGACAATGGATAAACATACATATATACCTTTTTCTTTTGTAAATACATACATATTATACATAGAAACACCCAGTCCAAGACAAACATCCATGTTCATGCACACAAATGTTTGACTTGTGCGGGAATCGAACCCGCGACCTTAGGCGTGGCAGTCGGTTACACTAACCACTACGCCACCGAGGCCGATTTTGCATAGGTACTTTTCACTCTTACAAGAGAGATATGTCAGGATTTTAGCAAGTGGCGACCTGTAGGGTCTAAAAATGTAAATATGTTCTTAGTTCTTGGGCATGCTGGTACTCTTACTTATCAATTTAATTAATCTATAAACAAAAGCAAATGCTTCATCACCGTTTTTACTAAGCTCGTAAGTCTTAAAATAATCGTAGGTATTTATCTAGGATAGAGATACGCCTTGAAATTCGACCTATAAACAATGGTATGCGAGTGGAAGTGGCCGATACATAAGTGATTGTGTCTTTATTTGTATCGTTTGTTTAGTCTTGATAACAATGAAGATTTTTGTTGACTATATAAACACAGCATCCGTTCATACATATATAGTCTAACGTTTGTATCCCCGAAGGGATTTAATGTATTGATGGTGTAGTTGTTTAAAGGTCGACTCGCGTGAGGCGGGCTGGGCCGGCTGGGCGGAGTGTTGTGAGTTCGAACCCCGCACGGGACCAAAATATGTGTGATCCACAAAAAGTTGTTCCGTGTCTGGTTGTTGTTTGTGTCAGTTGTTTCAATGTTTATAAAGTGCCCCGCGTCACAGGATTTATTTCTAGATCAGCAGTCCTTTTTTTGAAAATAAGGCGTTTCTAGAGGTCTTCTTATCTTCCTTCTCCCTAGCCTTTATTATTCCCAAATCACTTGGGATCGGCTTTTCTGGCCTAACCAGATTTGACTGGATATCAGTTTTTACACGGAGCGGCTGCCACCTGACCTCCGCAAACCCGAAGGCTAACGATAACCTAAGGCTAGACCAGTGTCAGGATATTATAGGGCACTGACTTCCCAATAACGACTGCCATAAATGTTAATGGCAGCCAGGACCGACGGATTAACGTGCTTTCCGAGGCACGGAGCAGGCGATAATTATTGTTAATCAATACGCACATAATTTCGAAAAGACATATAACTTCCGAAAGTCAGAGGTGCGCGACGTGGGTTCGAACCCGAGACCATCTGCATTGCGGTCTGTTGGTCTCCCCACTGAGCTATCGCTGCTTCTAGAGGTCTATTACATCCATATTCAGGTACTATGTTTTTTGGGTCCCACGTAATTGAGTTAAAAAGGGGACGAGCATATTGACTGCAGCTTGACTACTAGGAGCAGCTGCAGATGCCGTGATACTCCTGAAAACGTATTGACAGAAAAACCCAGGAACACTTTTCCCAATCCGCAACTCAAACTTGAGACTGGAAACCCTGACTGCGATCTTCTTTAGAGTGGATACTTTCTCAGACGAGCTGCACTCGCCAAACATGGAAGACTGTTTAAATATTTATTCGAAGCAAACGAATTTAGTTTTGTTTAGTCTTGGTAGCAGTGTAATTTAGTGCTGACAATAGAAATACGACACGACCAGCATATTTTGACTATTCATTGAATTATGAGCTGAGGCCGTACCACCAATTAATTTACTTTCTTTAAACAAGTTGTATTTCTTGTATTACCTACTAAATCATTAATATTAACGAACAAAAACGCCTCCAAAAATACATGCGCAAGAGTTCATAAGTCACGTGCGATAAATCAATAAAAGATTTCGTCATCGAGCCGTTTCCTTAGTAAAAGTACATTTCATTGTGGTTCATACGATTTATATCGTTGAATATAACAATAAAATTTATAACAAACGTGATCTTACTTCCGCACGAAAGTTATCGTGCAGAATTTTCATTTTAAGTGTGTTTTGTTATCTCACGCTCAACGTACAATTAAAGTAATTTATAATCTATGTATCTTTTCAAAAACTATAAGGTTTATTAATATTTAAATTCTACCGAATTCTAATCCTAGTTCAGACTCTATTAGCAAAATGCGTTGTTTTTAAGAAAATGCAATTTCATCGGCGTTCGCTTTGTAATTAATTTTTAATTTTACAATGCAATTTGCACGTCACGTGCAAGAAACATAACATTAATCAAAGACATGCATATAGCACGATTTCTAAAATCAAATGCTGAAATAAAAATATTTAAAATTAGAACGATAGTTTTAAACACCCAACTGCCAGTTTGCTTTTAGTCGATTTTTGAAAAGTGTCTGTATGATTTCAGATCTCATTTAGTTCTAGTCGGATTTTGAAATTTGATAAATTCAAACAAGAATGATAGGTTATTTTTTACGCTTGTTGCTTTTGTCAGTTAAGCTGTATTACGTAGAATGTTATAACGATACAGTGTTGATAATTTGTAACAGTAATATCTGAAATCTGGTATGTTTAAGTGTGAATGTTCTTATTACTGACCGGAAAACGGTGTTACGCATTATAGTTCAAAGGTTTTCTGACGTACTGTTTTGTGCTGTTTGAACAATACTCGTTATTATAATATGTTACATTTTGAGTAATTATTACAGCCTATTACTTTTTGGTACTTTATTCTTTTGTTGTAAATGCACGGGAGATATCGTGTTAATGCAATTTAGTATGGTCGAACCCGCATCATTGGGATCATGACAAATTGATGACCGCGTGATTAACCTCTATCTCGTTTATTTAGATTTACTATTATGTATGATATTTATTACGCTGCAGATTCGATCTTTTCATACAAAACCAATTGGTTTTGATGACAATTATTAAACATTATGTACGAAATATCCCAAAAGCAAACTAAGACTCATCACTGCATTACAATAATTATTAAAAATGTAATTTTTTCTTCTATATAAACAGGCTTAAAGTTGAATGTTGTATTTCTTACAATCGACTTTAGGAATATGAGTTATAATATATTGCACATAATTAATTGTGCGAATGCGTGCCGCTAGCTCAAGGGAATTATGTAAAAAAAACACGAACAATATAAATCTTACTAAAATTAAGTACATATGTATAAACAAACAAAGAAGTGTAATTGGTAATTACTATATTAATACGTATTTTAAAAAAAATTTTTTTTTTGCTCGTCAAAATGACTACACTCCGCCTGATGGTAAGCAGTTGTGTGGTCTAAGAACAGTGGCCTCTACATCGTACTCATAGCAGCCGAGGCGAGCTTCTGGAGTAATTCCTGTTTTGCGCAGGACTTCACAAACATTCAAACAATGGACACAAAAAACCTCCAAACTTGGAACAACCGTCTGTGGATTACACAAAGTTTTGTCTCGTATAGGATTCGAACTCACTCGGTGCAGTGGAAGTGCGAGGATACCACTTAAACATTTACGCCATCTGTGCAGTCAACATATTTATAGCATAGAAAATCTTGCCTGTTTTGTCTTGTGGGATAAGCAGAAGATACGCGTTCCGATGTTACTAACAACCGTCTAAAGTGGAGGTGTATTATACTATGTATTATTGTTTCTATGTACATAATGTATGTATTTACAAAAGAAAAGTATATATGTATGTTTATCCATTCTCTAGTACCCATAGTACAAGCTCTGCTTAGTTTGGGCTAGATAGTGTTGTGTGTATGTGATAGAATATATTATTATTTATTATTATATTATAAATTGACTCTTATCGCATTATTTAAGTTTACTCATTGGTTTAGGGTATACACCCATATTGGGATTATTCTAGAACGCATATTTGGTTAGAGGATGATCGCGAGATCTTGCCGAACTGATATATTTTTTAACTTTTGTATTTGAATTGATTCCCATTTCAAACCCAAGATGGGTTTGAAATGGGAATCAATTGTGTTGTGTAGCCAAAATCGGCATCTCATAGTAATTCATTAATCATAATTAGATACTTTAAACACTACATAACATTCACCGCAACGATTCACACTATCTTTGTTTATTTTTTGTTTAATAACGTAGACCACGTACAAGGAATTAAACCTTTATAGCAGGGATCTTTACTAATATTCAAAAAACGGATAGATCGGTACAAAAAGCATCTAGACTATCAATACACCACCCAATTTGGCAGTTATGAAGATCGAACCAACAACACTCGGCGATGTGGCAATGGCAGAGAACTCTTAAACTAAAAATCTAAATTAAGATACTTAAAAGAATCCAATCTTAAACGACAATTTTGCATAAAAAATCGTGGTGTCAGAGAACGGGTGATGCGTTTATCAGTCAAAATGTCAGTCAATATGAGATCGTGTGGGGGTCAAGGCGTCGATAACACTGCACTGTCGAGTGAAGAAATGCTCCATTTTGTTACGATACAAGAGTATTTTTGTAATGAATGAAATGATTAAAAACATTGAGACAACTACCATCTTAGTTTCCCCGTGAATATGGCTCCTGAAAAGCAACCGAAATGTCGGGGTAAGTGTAAACTTAAATATAAATAGTTTTAATAATTTAATTAGTTTAAAAATTATTAGTAGTTCAACAGAAGTAGTGTAACAGTTTCAGAATTTAGTAATAAAGTATTAAATAAACATTGCAATAAAATACGTATTAATTAGTTTAATTTCAATGAATGAACGTTACTTGTACTTATTCCTTACGTTGTAGATAAGAATCCCTTTCATTTAACTAGTTCAGATAACACTTATAACGTTTTTTGTTCCAGAATTAAGAATGATTAAATTAAGCTTTTGATAGTGGTGTTACTGTAGGGGATAACATGATTAATTTAAATAACATTAAGTGAGTGTTATAAGGAATTAAAAGTAAAACAGACTCACGCCTGTATGCTTTCGAAGGGATAATCAGAAATGTATAACATTAACATTGCGCCCGATATGTATTATGTTCCACATAACAAGAGGTGCATTGTCGTTCATCGAGCACAAAACAGCATCGGGCACAAAATGTTATGATTTGAGTATTAATCAAATTAAGTGTATTTTACCCGGCTCTTTTAATGTTCTCGCATCAGAGGGCAATATCCAATGTAAGTTGCTTGGAGCCATCGGAGTAAGTAGGTATCCACTTTAATTAGTCTGGTAATATCGCAGTTAATGTGATAACTAATCAGTTGTTTTTATTTTTAAATCATAGCGTAAGAGGCGTCTTAAGACGACGGCGATCGAAGTTTAAAGACAATATTGAGTACTTACGTGAAATGTGATAAAAGGTTTTATTTTTATGCATCGAAATGAGCGTACGTATGTATTATAATTATAAAATATCGATATCAGTATTGAAACAATTAAATTAATTGGTATCAAGTGACCTTTACACATTATAACTGATATAATTTACACATAAAGTTAATCTGCGTAATTTGATAAAAATACTCATGTTTATGTAGAAGCGCGAATAAAATTCATGCATTATTAGTTTGGCTTCTTGTCGATACATAATTCTACAATAATCGTATAGTCTAAGTGAATAATTTTCAGATAAATATGCGGATTATGGGTAAGATCTGACAATATTGCGATTGCATCTTGAGTGCTAAGTAAAAAATGTAAATGCAACAGCAGGGAGTAATGATAATTTTGTCGTCAACATTGCGAATGGTGTCGGTTGATAAACAGCTGACAGATAAAATGTCATTAGTGTCACTACAGAAACACTATAATTAATATCAAAGACTAATATTAAGTAACTTTAAATTTAGAATAGCTTTGAAGATTCGTTACATTAACAGTTAACATGGTCATCAAAGCAAAGAAAAGTTGTTAATCATTATAAGTAACGATTGAGTATTACTGGCCACAAAAAATATTGAGAGAATCTGTTGATGCTGGACTTATTTGGAACTTGAGCTTTTTATTTGGGATTAAAACTATTGTGTTCCAAATTTAATTTTGCGTAATGATAACTTTGTAAGGGAATGTGTTACTTAGTCGATTTTTGTTTATTTGAATGTCGACTTATAAATTATGTTATTACGAAAACATTACATAATACAATTACATACTATTTTTATTTAGAAGCAGAAGTATTTTGTCTCGTATCTAAACTTCTCCCAGTATCTTAATAAGAAAGTATATGTCAATGATTATATGTTTTGAAAATGGATTCACACATTTTTAAACTAAGTTATTCAAGCTAGCTGGCTAGTATAAATATTATTATGAACATTGCAGATATGATTTATGATACGTATTTGTTATTCTTAACTAAAGATTTTAATATCTAGGAAGCCATTCAAGCTGATCTCCAAGTTAACAATAATAGAAAGTAAATTACAAAGTGCATTAATGACTTAATAATAATACTTTAAGTAGTACTAGTAATTTCCTATAATATATATTTCCTACTTAGGTTTGGATCTTCTAAAGTGTAAAATCTTACTAAATAATAAAAACAAACAACACGAAAACAGTTTAAATACACACACTCCTAAAATCTTTCTTTTGATTTAATTCAAATTGTGTGACGATTATTATATTGTCCTAGTCCATAACATAACTATAATGAGTTACAATTGTTTTCACTTACCAAAACTTATTAACGTCCGGCTAACTAGCCAAAAATGCAGCTTATCGCATCCGCAAACATTTTTGTAACAAACTCTTTTCGTCGAAAATTTAAAGAAAATCACTACACTACACACCTTCACAGTAGCAAAATGATCGATTAAAAATAATTCTGTAATAATATTAGTCGATTTGATAAAAACACAAAAGTTATCGTGTCTATGTTCGATCGCGTTCGAATTTTGAATATGCGCGGGAATCAACGCGCGTTCGAAGAGCGCGCTGTGCATTCGCCGACTGACGGGTTAAGCGAGCTCAACCCGACGTATCGCGGTGGATCGCGGGCCCGCGGAGAATTAAAAAATTGGAGGGACCCAGTACACCTACACCCGACCGGCGGATGTTCACTGTTTATTGTTTTATTATTACGTTGACAAAACTTCGCCGAACCCGAATAATATAATGTAAACAGTTCTGCTTATTTTGTAACATATCTTAATGTAAATAAACAATCTAACCCCATTTATCAAAAAAGTTTTACCGTTGATAGAGCTCATCGTAATGATTGAAAATCAATTGTATTTAAATTTATTCGTATTATCATAAAAATCTAATAAATATGATTCACGCTTATCTTTCAAGATCAGATTTTCTTATCAATGTAACTAAAACTTCTCTACTGTACGGTAGATGGCGGTAGTATATTAAAACGATGAAAACAAACCAAAGTACGCGTCTCCGCTGGGAAAAGCTTTGATTATTCTACTCGCTGATAGATGGCAGTAGTGGCACGTTGAAAGTATTTTTAAAAATCACTAAGCATGCATCGGGTCGATTGTCGGACAATATTATAACGCTAATTTATGTAGGTTGTAAAGTCATAAGTTCGATTCTCGTCTTAGGAAAATAGTTATTGGTACGTAGTGTTCTTTATTTTAAGAAGCAGCATGGTCTGCGATCGGAACCCTGTAGACAACAACCCCCTATTACGTGGTATCTAAAAACATATCTGGCGAAATGTGGGTGTACTACTGATAATACAACTCTGTTTGCCTGTCCTAACTTTGTGGTGCAAGTTAGTTTATGCGACATGAGGTCTCGGGTTCGATGCCCGAGTCATTAGTTTTGGCAAGTTTATTTATCAAACAACCAGCACATCCACAACACAGCGCAATGACAGTTGCGTCATCCGTGCAGTCAAGTAATTATACATATGTATCGTTGTTTACACCCTCGAGGATATACAGACGTAACTTTGTTTGAATACATAGTTAAGTTTCGCTATACAGGACATTAAAAAGCACCTCTACATAGATTATGATTCATATCTTTTTCACAAATCTTGTTAAGCTTATCCAAGTTTTATATGCGCTTCGAAAAATGTATGGAAGCCATGCTGGTGATAAAGATTTGAGCATATTGACTGCACCGGTAGTACAGTGGTTTAAATGACTGGTTCGAAATCCTCACAGCGATAAACCATAAATTCAAATACTGATACACAAATAGTCCACAGAACATCAACAAACACCAAGAACGCTATTGGCGTGTTCACGTCTTGTTTGGATGTTTGTAAAAACACCTGCAACACAGGATTTTTTTAATGTGGCATATATGGCAGCTGTACACCGGCGGCTAGACACAATATGTTTTCAATTATGTATGGCATCTTACAATAGACAGCTTTAATAAGATATAGTTGACCGACTCTTTCTATAGAAACGCTTTTAGAATAACGTTTAATATCCGAGCCGATACCAATTAGCCGATAATTGCCGATACCAATCAGTCTAGAATTTTATCCGAACGGCTTTTACTGTTCCTTTCAGAGAAACCTTATTGCCTGATATAAGTAATATTGTCTTCTGTTTACGCGAATGCAGCAACCATGGTCACGGGGAGCCATGGTCATGGTCCCCGTGACCATGGCTGCTGAAAAGCAACCGAAACGTCGGGGGAAGTGTAAACTTAGAAACAAATAGGTTTGATAGTTTTAATAATTTAATTAGCTTAAAATTAGTAAAGTTTAAATGTATAGTATAGTAGTGTAACAGTTTCTAAATTATGTAATAGAGTGTTAAATAAACAACGCGATAAAATCCGTATATAGTAGTTTAATTTCAATGCCTGATATAAGCATTGAACTCAAGACTTTAATATTATTTATAATCTTGGCCTATTTTTGCATATATTTATATACTTTAAGTATGGTTAATTGTATATAACTAAGTTCCTAGTAGTATTGAAGGTGACCCTAACGCCTGCGGCAGGCTTACCCTAGTACAGGCACCCATATTATAATATTTATATTAATGATTTTATAGACTGGTAAGGGTCGCGGGCAGCAGTTGGTTGCGGGTGGCCCAGGGCTGGTCGGTCGGTCGGTGTGGATAACCTTGGGAGAGATCTATATACAGCAGTGGACTCTTTCGCCTGAGAATTTAATCAAAAATAAATTATTTAAATTATTGTTATTATTATAAAATATTGTGCTCATTCACGCTCACGCCACGCGAATAGCTACAGTCGGACATGATAAACTAGTGTCTATGACCAAGACACCAGTATTGTAAATTGAATCGAGTTTTTGCTGGATCAAGTCGACCTTGTGCCTCGTCTTTATGAATATAGATTAGGATTAATATTTAGATTAGGTTCATAAAAATAGATATAGTTTGATCAATTGATGGATCTTTATTTCTAGACGCTTCTTTTATATTGTTTCAGTTTATGTACTGAAAGCGTAAGGCACATATTTTTCCGAACAAATAATAATGCCTACCTCGCGGTACTTTACAAACATTCAAACAATGGACACACAATATTCAGCTCGGTACAACTTTTTATGGGTCGCACACTTTTTTATCGCAGTATGGATCGAACTATGGACTCCGCAGCATTTTTCATTGCTGCTCCGCTCCAATTGGTCGTAGCGTGATGTTATATCTATAGCCTATAGCATTCATCGACAAATGGGCTACCCAATACTAAAAAAAATTTTCGATTCGAACTAGTTGTTCGTGAGATTAGCGCGTTCAAGCAAACAAACAAACTCTTCAGCTTTATAATATTAGATAGTATAGATTAAACATGGAGATCGATCGTAAGTTTGACAAGTTACACAACAAAAATAAAAACCATATATTCTTCATTAGCAGCCCTATCTTTCTGCCATCTTCAATTATCCATAATTTATATGCAATACATGGATAGACAACAAATTGCTACAGAAACATCGATTACAATAATGCCGGCACAAAGGTGTTCACAGTAACATACTAATGATGAACAAAAGTACCTAGTTTTCCACTTATCTCAAATGAGTCTTTAACCATTTTCTAAGAAACCCACAGGTCGCTATCCTGGAAGAATTACTATTTCTTCGTACAGATTACAGCGGTTTTTGTAGAACGAATTTATTGGATTTTACTATTAAATCTGCAGCTGCAGCATCATTATGTTGTCATATATTTACGAGTATGTTACACATTGAAATTGAAGTACCCTCATGGTTCCAAAATGTACCACCGGCTTGAGATTCTGTGACTTATTACCTTAGATCCAAGAATAAGCAAAACACAGCAATTCTTCATGATACTTTAAGCTCATTCATTCTGCGTGAATATACACATTAATAATTAATTGAATAATGTTCGGGTAGTTTGCAATAACTTTAGACTTCAAAACTGATACGCACATGACCTTATTCTTGTGGTCACCATGGCTGCTGGAAAGTACTTGAAATCTCGAGTCTCGAAAAAGATTGGCGTCATGAATAGTCCAATTTCTCGTCCCGCGTGAGACTGAACCCAAAACATTCGACGCACTGGCATTTGCAAGGCGACCATCGAAACCACTACTCCAATCGTCAATGATGATCAATGGTATATGCGTAACCTATCGTAATAGAATGCGGTATTACTGCAAATTCCTGTATAACTCATAGATTTTGTTTTTTATGGCTAATAATATGACTTAGTAGTTAGGCATGAAGTCTTTGTGCGTTCATCGATTGATTCGATCAGGTTATTATAAGTTAATTGCAGATTACGTCAACAATTACACATTTGACATTGTACCTAAAGGTTGTATGTATGGTCATAACTCATAACATACATAGACTCACGGTATTATTTCTATATATGGACTTCTGTCACCGAAGGAGCAAGCAGAAATATATTATAACCACATTTACTAGCTATGTTTTCAATCTCTCGATTCAGAAGGCAAGCCTGATGCTGTCAAACAGGATCATTTCCTAGTATGCATATACATAGATGTGATATTACTTTAATATTTGTGTGAAAATACTAGGAATAAATCCTGTGTCGCGTTAGACTTTACAAACATTCTAACAACGGACATTAAAGAAAACGCAGGCATGAAACAACTGTTTATGTATAACACAATTTTTTTGCCCTGTGTTGGGAATGAACCCATATCACACGGCGTGTTGGCAGTGGCGACGTGACCGCTTAAACCACCTATCCGTTCATGTGTACATACATAGATAGTATTCTCTTTATTGAAGTTGTAATTAGCTGTTATAAATATTAATACACATACGTATGTGCAGAAGATACAGGAGCGACAGCTTAGTGAGGTCTCCCGTTGGCGTTGGACTGCCACGCAGAGGTCTCTAATTAGACCTCAAGGCACGCACCTTTTTCTTTTCGAAGTTATGTGCGTATTAAATAGTTAATTATCACTCGCTTCAACAGTAAAGGGAAACATCATGAGAAAACCTGCACGTCTGAGAGTCCTGCATAATGTTCTCGAGGAAGCGTGAGGTCTGCCAACTCGCACTAGCTAGCGCGGTGGACTATGGCATAAGCATACTCACACCGAGCAGAAGCCCACGCCTAGCAGTGGGACAGTTTACATACTTTATAGGACTGATATTATATATATATATATATATATATATACGTATGTATGTGTCGAGAAAATTCTAGAAAACCTTAGTACTACCTTCCTGTCATTGAACAATATTAATAACCTACCATCCTCACAAGTGACAATATGAAGTTACATTATGATAATCATCTACGTGACTATAATTACAAGCATCTTAAACGTCGTAATTAAATGTTTAACACCTGTTTAAAGTGCATTAGCAATGGTATTACTTGCGTAAATATATTTCTAAATGTACGTGTTAATTGATGTTTAAATTTAATTTGCTAGCGAATCGTTAAAACAATCAAATAATGTTGTTTTTCTACCCTATCGAAAGTTCTTTGATTCACTTGTGTCAGTCTGTCTGGTGGTGTTTTTGTTGATTTTTATACAGTTTGGCTTTTATACATATACATATACTAGCTGACCCGCGCAACTTCGCCTGCTTCACATAAGAAAAACTTCCCCGTTTTTGCAACATTTTCCATTGATGCTCCTCTCCTATTGGTCGTAGCGTGATGTTATACAGCATAAGGCCTTCATCGATAAATGGGCTATCCGACATTAAATAATGTTTCAATTCGAACTAGTAGTTCTTGAGATTAGCGCGTTCAACCAAACAAAAAAACTCTTCAGCTTTATAATATCTATATACTCGTATTAATACGTGAAGCAAAAACTTTGTACCCCTTTCTACGAAAATTGCGCGGACGGAGGAGTATGAAATTTGGCATAGTTAAAGTTTCTATGGAGAAAGAGGCGCGAATCCTAATATTTTTATAAAATATGCTTTAGAAATACATTAAATTAATGAAAAAACACTACACGCACACAACCATATGGTATTTGACACACGCAGTCGAATCGCGTCAATCGAATCTCAGGAACTACTGGTTCGATTTGAAAATTATTTTAGTGTTGGATAGCCTATTTACCGAGGAAGGTTATAGGCTACATAACATCACGCTACGACCCACGGGGACAGTGCAGTAATCATAAACGCGAGTGAAACCGCGAGCACATCTAATACAAGATAAACTGACTGCACGGATGGCGTAATGGTTTAAGTAGTCGTCTTGCCGCTGCCACTGCGCCAGTTTTTGTGGGTTCGAATCCCATACGGGACAAAAATTTGTGTGATATACAAATAGTTGATCCGAGTCTGGGTGTTCTTTGAGTCCATTGTTTAAATGTTTGTAAAGTCCCTCGCGAGACAGCAACTATTCCTAGTGCGAGAGGTGTCTTTATAAAACAAGAACAAAAAAAAACATGCGGGGCAGTCTTTGGGGACTGCCGATAGAAGTGAAAACTAAGTAACAAGCGTGCGGTGACGATGACGCGAGCTTCACGCTTTTTGTTCACCCAAAAAGTACACATATATACAAAGTATACATATAGCTCATGGAAAGCGTTCGGTGACGATGACGCGAGTTCCATGATTTTTGTTCACCCAAAAAGTGCTCAACGCGCCTAAAAAAGGTTTCACTTCAAAAATGTCGCTCACGCGTTACCGATCCTAAAAAAGAACCTAAAGATGAGATGAATATGTAATTATACGAACCTTCATAACGTCTGTCTTTCTATACTATTTCCCTATATCATAAAATACACGAAATCCAAGCTCCCCTACTCCCAATTGTGAGTCAGATCAACACATTAACTTGCAGCTTAGTTTACAACATTACGTAAATAGTAATTACATGATTCATACTATTTTAAACCGATACTTAGTATCAGTCAATCCGTATCAGCTTCTAAGATACTGCTATAAACATTTCCTCCAGTTTTAACTTGTATATTTTCATTATAAAACTAATAAACATACCTACGTTGTATTTCGGGTTGCGTCACTCTAAAGGCATGTCTGATCTCTATCTGTATTACGAGAAACTTCTTGATCTAGGGATTAAGGTAAAGGATTTTAAGAATAAAGAAACAGTTATAAGCTTTGTACCGCGGTTTCAACCCGCCGCGCTGCAAAAGGTCGTAGCGTGATGTCACATAGCCTCAATAAATATGCTGTAAACAGCAAAATACTACCAGTCAGACCTGAAAATATCAGGTCTGACTGGTAGTTCCAGATATTAGTGGATTAAAACAAACAATATCTTCAGGTCTTTACTATTAGTATAGATTAAATGACACACCTTACAGTGACCCAATTAATTCTCCAAGACCTGTGAGAAAAACAATACGTTTATAAACTTATAAGCTAAAATCTAAACATATTTCCTACCAATATCATAACCGCGCTAACTCTTCCGACGTACATTAGAATAAGTAATAAGTACCTAAGTATGTTATGTGCATAAATTTAAAGATCATGAACATTTTTGCCATTTGTTTTCATAATAAATTATAATAATATGTATGTATTTTATTATAATTTGAATATTTTGGACTGTAAAAGTATATTTTTTTTAAATTAGTTCTTAGAATAGAATTTATACCTAGCCTTTGGCTGGTAGAAATAAAACAACTAGATTCGATACAAGTATTCACGGATCACAATTTTTTGTCCGGTTAGGGGATGAAATCCAGATTCATCAGCAATGCAATTACTGCAGTCTTAAATGTGTCGTGTGCACTCATCGTAACATATAACCACACTATTTGTTACACGATGCAAAATGCACACAAAACACACAAAAAAGAACCCGCGAAAAGACCCGCATTTATCGTCATGTAAAAATAGCCGAAAAAACGATTCAATTTCCTTAGAACTATCACTATTGGCTTATCTTAAAAACATATTAACTACATAGGTAGTTGTTAAACAATTTAAAAATAATCAGTTGTAGCCAGCCGTCTGTTTCTAAGAAATGTCTATGAATAATCATGAGTTTTAAAGTCATGGCCGCGCGAGCCTCTCAGAGTAGACGTCTGTACAATACCAGTCTATAATCTCTTACAAAAACAGATTGGTTTGTAGAGATAATAGCTACATAGATAGTGTAGTCGTTTATGTGGTCGCTTTGCCACTGCCGCCTCGCCGAGTGTTGTGGGTTCGATTTCCACGTGAGACAACAATTGTGTGGTCTACAAATAGTCGTTCAGAGTCTGGATGTTCTTTGTGTTCTTTGTTTGAATGTTTGTAAAGTCTTAGTGCAGGAGAAGTCTTTTAAAAATAGTTATAGAGAGTTCTGTTCATCTATAAATTCAAGACCGTATATCTCCAAAATGATTCGTGCCGAATGTTCTTACCGTAAACACATTTATATTCCGAAATTCGTTCTGAAGTTCAGTACGTAACCTATTAATTGTCCTAAGCCCTTTTATGAAGTAGACCAAGGAACTGAGTAATGTTATTCTGATTGAAGAACCGAAGAAACTTCATTGTAAGTTATTTTCGTTCGACTGGATGTTTCGGGTGAAAATTTTCATGGTAGACCTACCGGTGTATCATACACCCACATACCTATTATAATACAGTAATAACTCGATATTTTTTTTGCTCTTCCAAATGTCCACACTCCGCCTGATGGTAAGCAGTCGTGTGGTTTAAGAGCAGTAGCCTCCACATCGTCCTCATAGCAGCCGAGGCGATGTTGAGGTCCCTACTTTGACGGCCTGAGAAGGTGCTTTTTCACGCCCCGCTTAAAGGACCCAGTACTGAAGGAAGAAGGAAACACGTGCCTTGGCAGAGAATTCCACGCCTTGATCATTCGGCAGTGACGCAAATTTTAAATCTGGTCGATTCGTCTTTTGTTTGATCATCCCATAACTATCGATTATCGATTTAAGACTTACGGTCCCTACATTATTATTTAGGAATTGAAGGAAGAAAATGTTTTTGAATCGTCAACCTACTGTCTTAGTTTTTATGAAGCCTTCTACATGACAATAACGGCAATTGGGGATTTAATATTTGCAAAATCCAATATATGTATTTATATGCTAAACTATACCCCGATTTACGCGAATTCGACTTTTTCGGCGGTTACTGCTCAGTCCCACCTATCGCGTAACTTAGGGGTTAATATTACTGTATCTTATCTTATCTTGTGTGGGGGCCAGTCAGTACAGACCGGCGACACTTCGACCCAGTGGGATCTTTTGTGTCGACTTCCCCAATAACGACTGCCATAGATGTTCATGGCAGCCGGGACCGACGGCTTAAGGTGCTCTCCGAGGCACGGAGCAGGCGATAATTTTCAATCAATACGCACATAATTTCGAAAAGTCATATATCATATATCGTATTACTGTATACTCGTATATCGCATAGATATGTTTTTAAGTTGACAATAAGCTCGTCTGCTTCTACGTGAATATGGGGTGAGCTTATAACAGGTGATCCCCAATCTATACAAATATTATAAAGCTGAAGAGTTTGTTTGTTTGGTTGAATGCACTAATCTCAGGAACTACTGGTTCTAATTGAAAAATTATGTACAGTGTTGTATATATTATATATAGTGTTGGATAGCCCATTTATCGAGGAAGGCTATAGGCTATATAACATCACGCTACGACCTATTGAAGCAGAGCAGTAATGAAAAATGTTGCAAAAACGGAGTAAATTCTCTTATCTTATATGAAGCAGACGAAGTCGCGCGGGTCTCCTAGTAAGCTATACATGCAGTGGAAACTGTATCAAAAGCTATAGATCTCAAGAAACTGTATCTCGCTGGATGTATTTACGAACAAAATCTAAAGAAATATATGAGTATTATACTATCTATTATATATACGAGTTTTATAAGGCTATCCCTCGATAGAAAATACTTTGTTTACATACAGAGTCACGCGCTGGACTATCTTCTATAAGAAGCGAGATATCTCCAGATCTATTTATGACACTGTAGCCTATAAACGGAGTGGCTTATAATAACAATCTAAGCTTTATAGCTAGCGTGCGGTGTGAGTTCTAATCGTAGATGAGTGTTATTTTGACTGTTCCGATGGCTTGGTTGTTTATGTGTATATCTCCCTATTAATACGCTGGGTGTTGTGGGTTCGATTCCGCGTACATAAATATAGTTACATAGTTATTAGGAGTGAGCAGCGATAGCTCAATGGGGAGACCAACAGACTGTAATGCAGTCTTGGTGTAAACAGCAGCGATAGCCAAGTGGAAAACCGTTGGACTGCCACGCAGATGTCTCAAGTTCGAATCCAAGGCGCGCATCTCTGGCTTTTCGAAGTTATATGCGTATTAAATAGTTAATTATCGCTTACTTTGACGGTGAAGAAAAACATCGTAAGGAAACCTGCATGTCTGAGAGTTCTCCATAATGTTCTCGAAGATATGTGAAGTCTGCCAACCCACACTGGGTCAGCGTGGTGGACTATGGCCTAACCCTTCTCACAATGAGGACAGTCCCATGCCAAGCAGTGAGACAGTTTAATACAGGACAACTTTCAACTCAAGAACCGTAAGAGCTAGAGACTCGCGGTCAACGCCATTCGACTCAGCATAGTCGATATACCTCCGAAATGACTATGACCTTTGACCTCTGACCTCAAGGTCAGATTTACGGCAATTAATTGCCGTTTCTCACTTATTTATTGACTGCTTTGTTCCATTGGGTTATACGTAATATCGGCGCCCTCCGCAATCAACCGACTATCTTACATTAAAATATGTACCTAAATCGGACTATCAGTTGCCGAGATGAACACATTCAAACATACAACAACATCAAACATTTTAGCTTTTAAACATGAATAAAATTACAACTAATAGAATAAAACTGGTTCACAGCAAACGGCCAGTTAACCAGTATTTAATGTGTAGGTATTAAACTTAACTTGCTGAGCAATAAGCTTGTATAATTGTAGCATGGATAATTGATAATTATGTATATTGTAAAGTTAAACTACTATATACGGATTTTATCGCGTTGTTTATTAATCACTGTATTACATAATTTTAAAACTATTACACTACATGTACAACAGCGGACTAACCACTGCCTAAGATTTGACAAACCACAGATTCTTGCTAAAGAACACCGATTCCTACCAAGGATGCTTCGCGAGGCTATTGAAATCAAAACACATCCCAATTTCAATACAGAAGATGGTTGAAATGTACCACCAGCTTGGGATCCAGTACTTCAAATATTCAAACCCAAGAAGAAACAAACCACAGCTAGACTTCATGATACTTTGAGCTCATTCTGCGTAAATAGAAACACCAATGACTAATTATGTTCGGGTACTTTGAAATAACTACACTGGAACATTGAGACAACTACCATCTTAGTCACCCCGTGACCATAGCTGCTGAAAAGCAACCAAAACGTCGGGGAAAGTGTAAACCTAAATATAAATAGATTCAATAGTTTAAATAATTTTATTAGCTTATAAATGAGTAAAATTCAATAGTAGTAGTAGTGTAATAGTTTCAAAATTATGTAATACAGTGATTAATAAACAACGCGATAAAATCCGTATATAGTAGTTTAATTTCAATATATTGTAAAGGCCAAGATAATTGCAAGATTCAAATTGTTTATTGGTACAGCGTATATCTAAGACTAGCTGTCGGCCGCGGGTTCACTCACGTTTATGGCTACGCCCAAGGAGCTCGTAGTGTAATGTTATATAACCTTTGTTACTTCTAAATATAGCAGCTTCCTGATATAATTATTAAAATCGAACAGACTGCAATGCAGAGGGTCTCGGGTTCGAAACTGCGTCGCGCACCTCTGACTTTCGGAATTTATATGACTTTTCGAAATTATGTGCGTATTACTTGACAATTATCGCCTGCTCCGTGCCTCGAAAAGCACGTTAAGCCGTCGGTCCCGGCTGCCATGAACATCTATGGCAGTCGTTATTGGGAAATCAGTGGCCTATAATATCCTGACACTGGTCTAGCCTTAGGGTATCGTTAGCCTTCGGGTTGCGGAGGTCAGATCGCAGCCGTTCCGTGTGAAAACTGATATCCAGTCAAATCCCAAGTGACTTGGGAATAATAAAGGCTAGGGAGAAGAAGGTTTTAAAGAAATAAATCTATTCTTTTCATTTTATAAGTATAGATATATCAACTGCCTCGGCGGCGCAGCGACTGCGATGTTTGAGGTTCTAGGTTCGATTTTCGGTTCGGAGCAACAATAAAATTTCTGTCAAGAATTTATTAATATTAGCCCGCAGTTAGACGATTGGCGGAACATCACACACAGGCATGGGCCTGGCAACAAAAATAATAGCCTAATCTCTCTCCGGTCATATCGGATTGCCAGCCCATCGGACTATCAGAGTTAGGGAATAGATAGTGCACTTTTGTTGGCGAACATACTTGAGCACCATAATATCTTTTGCACAAATGGTCAGGCTCCCTTAAGATTGGTCACCATGATCGAAATTCGGTCTGAAAGACTATAAGGTCTAGGTATAAACCTAGACTCTACTAGACTGCCAATGCGTCGAATATGATAGTTTCGTTTTCACATAAAACAGCATTTGTGTAATCTCCAAATACTGTTTCTAGTATGAATATTCTTCGCATCCGTTGTTTTAACATTAGTAAGGTTCCCCGCGGTATAGTAATCATTCATAGTTTAAGAACAAATTGCCTGACCGAACACCTAATAACACTTAAATTGACTCGGAAACCAAACCTCACGATTCGTTCACCCAAGTGATGAATATCAATGCACGCTACTGAACAAAATATAAAAAAATATTATCAAAACATGTGGTATGTGTATAATTAAATCGTAAATAACCACCAATTACCACAATATGTTGTAAGCACTTTTCCATTTGAGTCAACGCAGTATTATTAGAAAACTGCATTTACCAAGATAGAGTTTAGAGAAAGGTACATAAACTTATTTTTTTAAATAAAACGCTTGGTAAATGGTAATTTCATGAGTAAATATGTAAGTTTTATCATACTGACGATATTATTTACTGAATATATTATTAAAATAACTCACACTAAGTATAATGATGAATAATAATTATTGTTAAGTGATTTAACACTATATTTTGCCCGCGGCTCCGTTCGCGTAATTATAGTTTATGTCAATTTTCCATCCCTCGGGAATAGTATTTACCTTTCATTTAGAAAAAGTAGATACCAGTCAGATAGTAAATGTACTCTATTTGTTTAAAAATAGGTGGCAGAGTGGAAGAGCGTCGATTGGCATTTGATTGATTTCAGCATGAATGGGCTAGCTCGACCGGGAAAGGACTAACCTCTCACAGAATATCGACGTGAAATAGCAGTATTCCTACTGTTGTGTTTCGTTCAGTGAGTAAGAGTGTCGGAGGCCCAATCACCCCATCCCGCTCCTCACTTCCTTTCCTAAAGGGTCGGCAACGCGCAAGTGATGCTTCTGGTGTTGCAGGCGTTCCACTGTGATTCCGCCCTAGGCCATAAATTGAAAAATTTAATTGTCTTACACCAGTAAGATCACCTCATTAAGTCATTAGCTAGTTCACATACTTCAAAAAACTATAAATACCAACGTAATTAGGTCAAGGTATTATTCACTTTTGTGCAGCGGAAGTGAGCGCATCGCGATACTAATTAACGCTACGTGTGAGTCATTAAAACTTAATCACGTTGTTTTTGAGTGTCACCATTTCAAATCAAGTGTATACGTATTGTGAAGGTATGGATGTTCAAGAGCAAGGTATGTACTTTTATTATCAACCACTTTTTTTTTTTTTTATGCACATATTATTTTGTATCATTTTATTATTGAGGGTAGTTTTCTTTTTAAAAAATGTGATGTATATTTATATCTTTTGGACCTACAACTTTTCGCTGTACTTTGCTGCCCTTGAAGCATATCTTTTTAGAATAAGGAGAACATCCTTATAAAGGGCTATAAGTTTCATCTGCCTCTTCCTATCCTTCTTACGTTAGTGCGCTGTCAAAGTATGTATGCCCATAGAATAAAAATAAAGTCATTTTTTTAAGTTCAGTTTTTATATTGTTTCAGGTACATTTTTCAAATGTTCTGTATCGAGGATGTCAATTTTTAACATTTGGTACTCTAAAGTGGGTAAACCAAATGAAAAATCACAGCATGTCCTGAACACTTTGACTGAAACATCATGCCTTTCTGATTACATCGAAAACATTAACCTAGAACCTTTAAGCCTTAGAATTACGAATGTATGTAAACGAATTTCTCATTACTGGGCCAAGTCGAATCGTATTAAATCTAAATTCTTAGAAATGTGTTCAGATTGGCTGCATGAAATTGAAAATATTGATGTAGAGCGAACTAAGGTACGTGTATCTCTGAACTTTGACGAAGTTGAAGCATCAACATCTTCATCGTCTGGCCGTCCGAAAATGAACTTTGACGAGACCAGTAAACGTACAAAAAGGAGAAGATTAGCTAATTTGTCTAAGCAAGATCCTTCTCTTGTACATTCATTGCTTAGTGCTTCCGATGATAGTTTATTAACTTTTCCTGAAATCGATGCTAACGAAGTTTTATCGCTCATTGTCGAAGCTCACTTAACTCGACATCAATATTTATTAGTAAAGAAATTTATAAACAATAAGTTTTCAAAAAGCATTTTGCCATCTTACCAAATTGTTGTGGAATCGAAAAAACACTGTTATCCTCCAGATATAACTGTTAGCGAATCATCTGCCGAAGTCGAACTTCAAAGTTTATTAGATCATACAGCCAATCGGATTCTCAAGTCTCAAAAGGTTGTTTTGGATAGGGTACCTAAAGAATCCCAGGATAAGATAGCTTTGATAGGGAAATGGGGTTTCGATGGCAGTACAGGGCATTCTGAATATAAACAGTGTTTTTCTGACGCCACTATTGAAGACGGTAGCTTGTTTCTTACTTCATATGTGCCACTTCAGCTTGTTTTGAAATTAGATACTGGAGAAAATACCGTAGTTTTGTGGAAAAATCCTCGTCCTTCGTCAACTAGATACTGTAGGCCTGTACGCTTTCGATATTTGAAAGAATCGACTGCAGTATCAGTTGAGGAAGAAGCATATTTTAAAGAGAAAATAAGTAACTTACAGCAAACTGTTTTCAAAAAAGAAGATCAGGAATACCGCGTTACTCATTGCTTGCAATTTACTATGGTAGATGGCAAAGTGTGTAATGCACTTAGCAGTGTTTCCTCGTCTAAATGTTATATTTGTAATGCCTTGCCCAGCGAAATGAACCAAATTGACAAATGTTTAAACAAGAAAGTCGATGAGAGTAAATATGAATTTGGTTTATCACCTCTTCACGCGTTAATACGCTTCTTTGAATATTTTGTTCATGTCGCATACAAGTTAGATGTTAAAAAATGGCAAGCTAGATCTGAAAATGACAAAATTCTTGTTGCAGCAAAAAAAAACATATATTCAGACTCAATTTAGAGAAAGATTAGGTCTTATAGTGGATAAGCCCAAAAGTGGCGGAAGCGGGACCTCAAACGATGGTAATACCGCCAGACGGTTTTTCTCGAACTCAGAAATTTCAGCTGAAATTACTGGGATCAAGAAAGATCTCCTTGATCGTTGCTGGATCATACTTCAATGTTTGAATTCGGGATATAACATTAATAAGACGAACTTCGAAGAGTTCGCATTAGAGACAGCTCGGCAATTAGTTGCCGAGTATCCGTGGTATAACATGCCTGCTTCCGTTCGCAAAGTCCTAGTTCATGGTGCTAATGTTATTGATCACGCTTTATTGTCAATCGGAGAGCTGTCTGAAGAAGCAGCTGAAGCAACTAGCAAACACATCAAATCATTTAGGAGAAATCACACGCGAAAAATGAGTCGCATTTTGACCAATACTGATTTAATTAATAGGCTTCTTCTTCATTCAGATCTCTTCATAACAGGTCTACGAAAGTTACCTGTCAAAAAAAAGAGTGTACTGTCAAAAGCTGTTTTAGATTTGTTATGTATTTAAAGGTAATTTTGCCAATATTTCGTATAGTTTGTAGGTTGTTTGTATTTAGAAAATAAACTTATTTTATGTATTTTTGCTATTTTATTTTATTCTTTTGTGGTTATTGTTAATACAAATAACCATTATTTACAGTTTTACTATTAAAATTCGCAATATAAAATGTTTTAGATACATCGATCGTCTAAAATAAAATTACTGCGAGACATTTTTACACCTAAATGTTGTTAAGAATTTTTTAAACTTATATAATATATTATAATTTTAATTATTTACGTTTACCTAAATATATTCCAACGTGTAAAATAATAAAATACTTTTTATAACGGATTTGTGTATTTATGACCGCCTTTGTATGAAACCTGAATCACTGTGCGTTCATAGGTTACCACCTACCATTAGGTGGGCCGTATACTTGTTTGCCACCTAAGTTGTAAAAGAAAAAATCCTGCTTTGTATACACCCACATTTCGACGACTATGGTTTTGGGAATCACGTAGCTGAGGACGAGCCAATTGCTGTAGGTATATTTCACCTGTCCATACAAGGCACTTAAAATATAGCAAGCAAAATGTGTGAATAAAACTTCTCTGCTTACCATCCTTTGGCATATTTAGGCGTGTGTATGTATGTGTGTACGTATGTATGTATGGAGAAATGTGAGTTTGTTTCTTACGCTTTCACGCCTTAACGACTCAATCGATCAGCATGCAATTTCGTATACTCGTCAGGACTACAAAATAAACACGCTTTATTAGAAAAGCAATCTAAAACGTAGAAAATAATTTAATAATTTTTACGTGAATCGTGTGGTGATGGTTATCAAAATATCTTAGAAAGCACCCCACGCTTTTTACATAAAAATTACTAAACTATTTGCTACTTTCTAGTTTTTTTTTAATAATAGTAAATAATAATATAATAATTATATAATAATAATTTTTATAATAATAATAATATTTTTTTTATAATATTTTATTTCTAGTTATTTTTGAACTATTATATTCATTTTAATACAAATTTATACAAATTAAATTTTTCTTTTAATTTTTTTTTTGTCCTTGTTCCTTAGTAAGTGTGCTAAGTTTCGTTTTGAAGGGGGTCAAAATCATGTTCAAAGTTTCCGTAACATACATACTTACTAACATACGTATGAAGCTAATAAAAGCGTGTTAAAAAGGACATAGGGTGCCTTTCATTTGGAAAGAAGATGTTGTTCTTGAGCGAGCGTAGCCACGTACTAACTCGTAAACAATACCTTAGCCAATACAAAATATTATTTTTACAAGTATATCTGCTTTTAGACCAGTCATTAATTATTACGTAGTATTTTTACATAGTTTACGAAGTGTGAAAAGCATTTATACCTACCCCTTTCCATATATATAAGCGTGAATGACATGGGCCTATGTACATTATGTAGGTACGTACGTAGGAATAGAAAATATTTTATAAGGAAGACTGACTACTTTTTACAAACCAGTCAGGTCTGTCTTACCAGCAATAGGTGTATCTGATAGCAATTACATATGTAAATTAGATTACTTATATGTTTTTATTTACCTGTTTTTATCACGTCCTTGACTCGCAATCGAATAGGTAGTTTGTAATAAATCGCGATAGTTATACTTTAATCATCATAACTCGTTCATTCTCCATTAAGGATAAATACCGGAGATATAGATAAACCCTATGTTTCATAGTGCAGTTGCGTAGCGTAGGAGGGGCGGCAGGGGCGGCCCATCCCAGGCGGGACTTTTAGGAGGGCGGCAAAACTTTAGAATAAATAATATCTTGTAAATATTTGAACCATTTCATGAAGAACGAGACGGGCAGGTGTAAAATACGTACTTACACAATAATGACGACTGTTTCTGCCGAATAATTCTTTAGAATTACCTACTGTTTATTATAGCTTTTTAAATTCAAAATACGTAAATAAGAGGACGAAATTTTTTTTGCCGCCCCGGTCTGCTAATACTCCCGCTACGCCACTGTCAAAGTGCTTCAAATATAGAGTAGGTACTCGAAGAGGTAGGCAGAGGTATCTTGTTTTTAGGTTCAAAGTAATAGAGAACGATATTATTGTCGTTATTCCACTTCATACCGCTTCTGACAGTTTCCAAACAGAAAAACCCAATGGCAGTTGGGCCAACCTAAGAGTCCAACTCGAGACCGCACGCAAAATTAGCGAATTTCATGACATTCTAAGTAACTAACTTTATTTAGTTTAGGAACTAAATAAAATATGTCCTAATCAGTTACTACGTGTTAACCGAAGTGTATTGACTTTAACTTTATTTTGTTCACATGTAACAACGTAAATGAATTATGCATCGCACTATAATTAAGTGTCTGGGTAAGTGGTGACCAGTAACTCGTCAATGATGGTATCGCCACGACAATACAATACATGTAGTCATTGTCCGACAATCATATATGAACATTTCAACATGCTAACGTTCAGCTAAGTGTTTACAATAAGCAGACGATTAGGGTTGTCAGTCTCTCATAACGTCAGACTTACACCGGATTTTCGAAAGGCTAATCAAAATATCAGCTCTTTTTTAAACTGTTCCAGTGTTGGGCACAAGCCTCTTTTCAGTTTGAGATGGGTTAGGCCATAATCCACATAGCTAGTCCAGGGCGGATTGGTAGATTTCATTTCATTTTGAAAACATTATGTAGAACTCTCAGACAAGCAGGTTTTACTTCACCGTTAAAGCAAACGTCAATTGCTTGATAATTAAATTACCTTTAAATAATGTGAATGATAATTAACTATTCAATAGTCACATAACTAAGAAAAGTCTGAGATGGTGATCGACCTCGGGGATCGACGATCTGCGTGGCAGTTCAAAAGATTTCATACCAGGCGAAACCAACGAGTTAAAATTAGACTCATGCCAAGTAATTTGTTTGGCTGTTTGTAATTCAGTCAGCTAATCACGGACTAATTTTTATGTTGATATTCATCACAGTTAGCATATGACTAGCTTATCTCACCATCATCATCTCATCTCAGCACAGCATCAAAAATGTGCAAATAATATACCACTGTTCCATCCCCCTGGCGAAACACAGGCGTTAGGCATGTTAATGTGATATTTTATAATATTTGTGATAATACGAGAAAACTTAGGATTAGAAATATAAACTGTTTCTCAATATATTTGATACCAAACAATAAAGTTAATATACGCCAGACGAACTAGCAACCCTAGGTTTGATACAACCATAATGTTATAACAATAGATTCTGTATTGCAACAGTAGAAAGTACCTCGTTGACAATGACTTGAAAAATGTAGTTTAGTTTTATATAAAGTTATTGAACTATCTCGTTGGAAGGAGCTGGACTACAGACCCTAACTACACCCGGGTGGGGCTCGACCACTTGACTGCCACATTTGCCAGCGGTCTTAAGTCTTTTTCAACGACGCACTATATTAGAAACCCAAAAAAGTGAAATCGGCTTTTTATTACAGTTTTGTAAAGATTTAATCAAAAGTAACGCGAGAGTAGAATTCCCAATATTCTAGTGTGTCTAAACCAGGAGATAGGTTCTTTTGAAAATTCTTAATTTTTCGGCCGGATATTCTGAAAATAATTATGAAAAATTAACAGTGTATATTAACAGCTCGTAGATTTATTTCATCGATGGAGATATAGGCGCACGTAACTCAGTTACAATATCTTTTTTAGGTCTATTAGAAACGAATTAATAGTTTTTGAATATTTTAGATTTTATTTAATAACTTGAAAATTCGTTGATTTCGGCACAGAATTTAAAAAAAAACAACTTTAAAGTAAACCCGGTTATGATATTAATTGTCAAATGTTCGAAAATGGTTTTAGCTGTAGTAATAAATAAATATTATGGTATTAGTTAGAATACCCGCCTGCCCGGTGTTCCAAAATATTTTGCTAAATATATAAACGACTTCTTTGTATTATATCTATATTACTTATAATAAAGCTAGAGTTTTTGTTTGAACCCGCTTATCTCTGAAATTACCAGGCGCATTTGAAAAATGGTCTTGCGGCGTATAATTTCGTTTATCATTTCGTGAGGTACATAATAAGTCCTTTTTCTACATTGAAATGAAACTTACTAATACGGATTTTATAGCGTTGTTTATTTTTAAAATACATAACATTACATGATTTTGAAACTATTAAAATATTTCTGTTAAACTTTAATACCATTTTAAACTATTTAAATCATTAAGCTATGTGGATCTAACAAGTAGTTTAATTTCAATATAGAAATAGGAATTATTATCTAACTATAACATTTGCATAAACACACAATATTCATTTTTATATAATTTTGTTCTGTTTGTTTATTTTTTGTCTCACTGGCTGTTCTTGAAATAAATGTTTTTATATTCCAATCATATTCAAATGACGAACGAATTCTTCATTCGAATGATGATTAAATTTGTGATATGTATATGATTCGAATATACACATCATAAATTTAAAGTCATATGTGAACTTATACTCCCATAGAACATTCATAACTTAAACTCCAACTTCAAGTTACATTTTAATAACATCGTGATGGGTCACTCACGATTCTTAACAATAGCGTATTAACTTCGTGACCGGCGTCATATCATTTCGGACTACTTTATTGGTACATCGTAAAGCTTATAGCGAGTTCCGGGATATGGTAAGAGGATTTTTATATCTAAATTCACGTCTTTTATAATGAAACAAAATTATACATATTTATTTTAACGTGATGTCATTGACACACCCCTTTTCCGCGGAAAAGAATACGGAGAGGGTATGTCGGGGTTACCAGTTGAAAGATGGAAGTCCTGGGTCCTACCGACTACCACGGTTTTCCAACCCGCTGTTTGAATGGTGAGTGGATCGCTGGAACTGAAACTACTTCAGCGATCATATAGACTTAACTAGGGATAAGTATATAAGATCCTCGTTTATTAAATTAGTTTAACATTATATAAAAAGCGGCTTAGGAGCATTTTCTCGATCATGCACATTGCCAGACACAGAAATTTCTTAACAGAAAATGCTTGCATCTTACAAACCCAGGATTCGAAACTGGAACCTCGATACTGCTTAACCTCGAAAGTTTAGAGGTTCATTAACCACCGTTTTTATGCAATAGTGACAAGCTTATAGCCATCCACCGAACACATTGTCAGGCTTTTTATTGCTGTCAATTTTCCAACAAAAATACCCGATAACACTTAACCCGGAAATCGAATCCAAAACGTCACAATCGGCTGCAAAGTGCAAACATATACCACGGCACCAATGCAATCGTCAAATATCATTTATTCACAAAGTAACACTTATAAACGTCAATTCAAAACATACTGGCCCTATCAAAATATGAAAGCAAATACATACACCTAATACCTATACAGGGTGATTTTGAAATCGTGTAATTCCTTTTAACCACGCATTCTACTGGTGATATAGAATAACCCTGACCATATTTTTTCTTAATTAGAATAATGGTTTCGGCAGATTTAGAGTACATATTTTTTTCAAGAAATGATTTCAAATAGTCATATTTTAACCTGACACAATCTTAATATTTTACTAATTTAAAAATAATAACATAACAATAACTTATGTCGTAAATAATAAAGGGCAATAAAAAGGACCGCCCGTTATTATTTACGACATTAATTATTAATATGTTTTTTTATTTTAATAAGTAAAAAATTAAAATTGCCTCGGTTGGTTAACATATGACAATCTGACACCATTTCACGAAAAAAAACGGAAAAATAATTTTTCAAAAAAATAATTCTAATTAAATAAAAATATGGTCAGGGTTATTCTATATCACCAGTAGAATGCGTGGTTAAAAGGAATTACACGATTTCAAAATCACCCTGTATATACATATGTATATGTTTATTACAGGTCAACAACACTGACGTCACAAACTGAAGCTGCTAATGCATTCAGGTTCAAAGCAAGGATTACGATCTGTATGTTTGATCTCTACAACTTATGCTCTTGATAAATTAAACGACTTTAACAAATTGATTGCTTGTATGACGCACAGAGAGCATACATAAATCAAGTGATATATTTGTATGAGTCATACATAAGATTATACTCCTTCAGGATAATCATTTTGTAAGAGGTACAGCGAACTCTCTACTTAAACCTGTAGGTACTATGAAATATGCCCGAAACTTCGGACCGAATTAAATCTTTAAGGTAAGATTTTGACCGCAGCTTCGGTCGTACAACTTTAGGTTATGTCAATTTTCTATGACTCGGGAACAGGACTTATCTAGCTGAAAGGTACCTTATATATTTCTCTGTACCCTTGACAACGTGTATGCGAATTTTCATGATGATCGGTCTAGTAGTTAAGGCATGAAAGCTTAACAAACAAACTCACATTCGAATTTATAATATTCGTAAGGTAGTAAACACAATGTAATACATATAATATATCTTTACTTCCTAATGAAGTTAGTTACGTATATTCGAAACAGTTTGAGGCATGGATTAGGATTATCTAACCGTTACTTTAAGTGCATAGTACACACAGCGACACATCAACCTAGACTGTTTGGACTTTGAACTATTAAAAGTTGAACGCTGCAAATCGTGCGTGCATTATATTTTTGTTACGCTCTATCCTTACCATTACATCGACACCACTATGCACAGTCCCTTTCCGACAATTCTCTATTTGGTATGTAGCGTAGTTATGCGTATATAGGGTCTAACTTGATGTGTAGTCGTGTGTACGAACAATAAGCCCGAAATTAAAGCATTTACGTTACGTTACGTACTATTAATATTTATTTGTACCAGTAACATCAAAAGAATTGGCAACGCAGCGGCGAGGGACCACTTGCCTTCCTATGTCATCTGTGTCTACAAGTCATTACATGGTTACAATAACCGCTTACTATTAGACAGAACGTATGCTCGTTATAGATAAAATAGGGTAAGAAAGAAAGAAAGAAACATTTATTTGGACAGAATACAAGTGGTACCAGATTTCACAATGGTGAATAGTTTAGGCTATATTCTGCCTGTATTAGGCATGCAAATATTAATAATTATATAAAACAATTAAAATATTACTAACAAAATGGCAAGGTATATTATTATTTAGCATATTTATTATATTACAATATATTAAAATTTACAAAAATTGATATTCATTCGTTTTATGTTGCATGAAGTTTTCTATTGTATTTATAAAAGCACTTACCCCACTAGCCATTTTCTTAACTTATGTTTAAAATATTTAAATGGAAGTTCTCTTACGGCCGCTTTCTATATCCAATCTCAATCGAAATGTTGCTGAGTTCGTATTTTGACATATTCTATTCTATTGAAGATCTGTCAAAATTCTAACTCAGATTGCAACATTTCGATTGAGATTGAATATAAAAAGCGGGTGTTAGACTCCTAGGCAGTTTATTAAAACTGATATGCACATGTGATTATCATTATTATTATTTAAGGTTGTTCTACAAAATGAAATTATTATTTTAGTAGGATCTCTTGGTATGTATTTAGTAACATCAAACCATTAAAATTTTTGAAAAATCGTTGTACTTCCTTACAAAGACTGATACTTCAAGAACATGTCACAATATCAACAAATTAAGTTTTTTAAACAGTAGGGTAGTTGTCTATGTTTGATGTTATAGGTACATTATTTTACACAATAGAGCAAATAGCAATCAAAAGAAATATTTTCTGAAAACATTATCAAAATTGGTATTAAATAACGAGTAATTAATATTTATAATTTGGATTTAAGAGAGAGTAGAGGTGTAAGGCCATCACGCTATCTCACTTGCACATATGCATTTAAATAGCGGTTACGTCACAGTTTGTATCATGCATCCTTATCTTTCATTTAAAAATTACCCCTACTACCAGATTTAAAACGCTTGTGTCGTATTTATTTCTGAAAAGAGTTAAAAAGTTCTTGGTATTTTAGAATTTGGGTTCTGTAAATATTTGAATACAATTATAAAAAAAAACTAGTAACAACTATCCCATTGTGCGGGATTCATTCTTAAGACAGTGCGGTCGGCGCAGTTACCAGATGTACGAGAACAATACATTTTCTATTATGTCTACTGCGTGGTGTTTTAAGTGATGAGGCAGGTGTCAATACACCTATAACAATAGTGACGTGAAACCTATCATATCACTTATGTTATGAAAGGTTTATTTAGTTAAAAAGGAGGTTTAAAGGAGGTATTAAATATCCTTATAAGTATTTGTAGCGATGATAATAGAATTATTTGCTTTCTTGATCCCATGCCATAAGTTGGCGTTTATGTTTTTGGTTGATCCTGAGATCCTGAGTTAGAATGGATTTGAGCAATGTTAATCCTAACTTATATTATGAACTAGTTTTCCCCGCGGTTTTACCCGCGTAAATCTCGTTCCCGTTCCGAGGGAATATCGGGATAAAAAGCCTATGTGTGAATCCAGGTCTCCAGCTATCTACATACCAAGTTTCTTTGCAATCGGTCCAGTAGCTTTTGCGTGAAAGAGTAACAAACATCCATACATCGATACAAACTTTCGCGTGTATAATATTAGTAAGGATGCGAATGTGAGTTTTTTTGCTTGTATGTTTGTTATGGTTTCAAGCCTTAACTACTCGACCGAATATCATGAAATTTCGTGTACACCTTGTCAGGAAAGAAAAGAACATAAGGTACCTTAAATCCGGAATAAGTAGTGTCTCTAAGCGAGCGACGCCGTGGGCAAAATATGATAGATCTTCAAATCCCTTTTAGAATACTTAATAGTGACATGTATACTAGAAATGTGGTTGGTAGCCATTAGCCCCTTGTAGAAATTTAATTACAACTAGCGATATGTAGGCACAATACCTGTCTACACCTTCAGTAATTTACGAAATATACTATCTAATATTATAAAAGTTTAAGAGGATGTTTGGATGTTGGTTACTCAATCACACCTAAACTATCAAACAGATTTAATTTAATTTGGCGTACAGATAAAACAAATCCTAGGCGACATCCATTAATTACGTGAGCTCAAAATAGGGGGGGGAGGGGTCCAGTAAAATCTCATTTAAACTTTGGGCATAATTGAAAATCTAACGTCAACTTTTGAAAAGATAAATTAATACAAGTATTTAAAAAAAAATTAAAGTAGCTTTTACTTTTTTAGAATAACTCATTTTGTACGTTTAAAAAATCTCATGGCAGGCATTAAACATATACTTCGAGAATAAGAAAAAGTTATAAAAACGTTCCGAATTTTTAAAAGAAAGAAAAATGGCATAGAAGTCTTAAAATATTTTGAAATTTAAATAAATTCATATTAAGACACCTTAATGTTGTATGAAGTTGTTCCTGCTTTCTGAAAATAAATTTAGTCTTTTAACATATAAAGCGTAATTCTCACGTAAGGTGGACGGGGGGTCCCACCAAAATCTCACTAAATCTCACCAAGGTAGTCCAAATTAAAAGAAAAACAGCTCACATAATTAATGGATGCCCCCTACATTAACACTGGCCTTTTTACGCCGAACTAACGTGGGAGAAGCCGCCGACAACTCTAGCGTATGAATAAAATATGAAAGCAAAAAAATATAAAACTACCTCAGCAAATGTATTCAGCCGTGAAACAAACGAATATTGGTAGTCAATGACCACGGGCCAATGACCTTCATAAAGCGAATTTCAACCAGTAAGCGATCCACAACAGCTCTCTAGTCGTTTTATTTCGTCTAGACTAGTGACTGCGTTCCCTTGACCTCGTGAATCTCGTCTTGAGGGAGATTGTCCTGCATTCCTGTACACTTTGAACTGTTTGTGGAGGCTAGCCTGCTTTTTCTGTAAAGGTTACTGAACTTCAGGGTTGAGTGTCTGCAGTTAGTTCGTTTTGGTTATTTTAATAAATGCATATGGGAGTAATTTGAATGTATGGATAAAGTAGCTGGCAAGAGGTCGCCTCGCCACTGTCGTAGTGGGTTCTAATGCCTCACGGGACATTATATTATTTAAGTGATTTACTTATAATTGAGTGAACCAGCGCTTCGGTAGTAAGCTGTTTTGTTCACCGATCCCGCTCGTACTGTACCCGCGGGATCAGTTGACCTAATGTATATTTCGAATTTGTCAACGTATCTGCTGTATACGAGGTTCGATTCCGTCAGATAAAGTGTTATTAAATTTCTCAGTCCAGAATTACTTAGTAACACCACGAAGTTTTGTACGGTGCCTAGTATACGACAATGGGGTCGCCATCTTTTACGTGGTACCTGATAACATATCTAGCGGAATGCGGGTGTAATAAACTTCAGCTTAACTCTTTGCGGATATACACGTAAAATTATATTTAAACTCCATACACTCCATCTATCGACTTTAGAATATAGATATGTTATGTGTGAAGTTTATTATCTCCATAGGTACATACGTACATAGGACTTATTTTTGGTTCCTAGAAGGTTAGGCAGCATCTACAGTTTATAACTTGGTATTATCCATATATCTCTTGTTTTATTCATTTTCATGACTATCTTTACTACACCCCTGATCTAGTGAATGAACTTTTACCTAGCTATTTATCTTCTTAGGTTTAGTTTTTACAGCAAGCTTTCAATCAGCGCACTGTTTTAGAAACCCAAAAAAGTGACATCGTCTTTTTATTACAGTTTCGAAAAGATGAGATAAAAGAAAACACGAGAGTAGAATTCCCAATTTTCTAGTGTGTCTAAATCAGGAGATAGGTGCTTTTGAAAATTCGTAATTTTTATATAGTTATTAATAAAATCAAAAACTAAAATAATTATAAAATCGTTTCTAATAGACTTAAAAAAGATATTATTAGTTACGAGCGCCTTTAACGTTGGAGACGTTAATCGATGAAATAAGTCCAGTGACTGTTAATATTCACTGATAATTTTAATTAATGTTTTTCAGAATATCCGGTTGAAAAATTAAATTACTAAACCTAAGAAGATAAATAGCTAGGTAAAAGTTCATTCACTAGATCAGGGGTGTAGTAAAGATAGTCATGAAAATGAATAAAACAAGAGATATATGGATAATACCAAGTTATAAACTGTAGATGCTGGCTAACCTTCTAGGAACCAAAAATAAGTCCTATGTACGTATGTACCTATGGAGATAATAAACTTCACACATAACATATCTATATTCTAAAGTCGATAGATGGAGTGTATGGAGTTTAAATATAATTTTACGTGTATATCCGCAAAGAGTTAAGCTGAAGTTTATTACACCCGCATTCCGCTAGATATGTTATCAGGTACCACGTAAAAGATGGCGACCCCATTGTCGTATACTAGGCACCGTACAAAACTTCGTGGTGTTACTAAGTAATTCTGGACTGAGAAATTTAATAACACTTTATCTGACGGAATCGAACCTCGTATACAGCAGATACGTTGACAAATTCGAAATATACATTAGGTCAACTGATCCCGCGGGTACAGTACGAGCGGGATCGGTGAACAAAACAGCTTACTACCGAAGCGCTGGTTCACTCTGGTTGGCAATCACGGCATTATATCTTAACTAATATTATAAATGCGAATGTGAGTTTGTTTGTTTGTTAGGCTTTAACGCCTTAACTACTCGACAGATCGTCATGAAATTTCGCATACAAGTTGTCGGAAAAAAAAAGGACATAAGGAACCATTTATCCAGAAAAAAAATCTGTTTCTAATCTAACCTAACCTATATTTACGCGAGCGAAGCCGTAGGCTAAATGTAGTATTAAAATATTATTATCATGCAAGGTTATTCAATATCAAAGATACCTTGAACTATAAAATTGCTGTAATTAAAAAGCAATAAATTTCTTGGCACGCCATTTTTCTAAATTGATTATTTTTACAACTCCTATTATAGTAACCTAACCTTTATAGAATTTTGCATACATTCACAATTTTAAACGCTATTCTATTAAGACTTTTAATATATATATATATATACTCGTATATATATAATATATTTAACAAGACAGCTTCCATGGTAAAAGCAATTCCTGCGTCGAGAGGAATTTACAAACGTTGAAACAACGGGTAGAAAAACACTTTAGACAAGAAAAACATTTATGGGTTACACAAATAATTGACCCGCATGGGTCATAGTCAGTGGTAACACGAACGTTTACATCAATGTATCTATCAAATGTGCGATGCCGACCCTAGAAAACGAATAAAAGATGAGATGAAAGGATAATAATAATATTAATATAAACAAAAAAAAACAAAAACAAAAACTATGTGTCTGACTTTTACTAACCGGGTGAAATGCAGTAACGTTGTAAAAGTACGACCCTGGGCGAGCTGGCTTATCCTTACCGTAACTTAACAACAGCAAAATGCCAGAAAAAATACTTACCTCCATAATAACAAACATAATGACGTCAAATTTAGACAACTATAAAACCATAGTTGTCTAAACTTTTAGCCAACAAGTATCCGTACTTCAAATGTTCATTTGAACGTAACCTACAGTTTCCAGTAAAATCTATTATATTAATGGAAAAGACACGACTAACCCATTTGTTTGTGGCTGGCTGGTTGTGAATGGCAGGAAGCTATGCACCATTGCATTGCTCATTTGTGTACATGAGTTTTGTATTATATCCATTTAAATGGTTGTTAGGTCAAGAGTATACGAGGTATTACACATTTTGTTTATAAAGCGAAGCTTAGTGTATGCGACTGCCGTGCTGATCCCCTGGAATCCCATGATCGGCCAAACTTTTATAGGGTTACAGTTAAGAAAATCTAAGTAGCATCATAGAGTCGACAGCTGTGCCCGGTTAACGGCATTGAGAATAAAAATTCGCATCAAGTCACACTGTTACTCGATGCAAATATTTTTCTCAACCATTTACGGGGTGACACGATCCAGGGTGACTCGTTGAGAATAAACCCAATAGGCTCGCCTTTTATTAAGCGGGACCTAAAACCAAGCGAAATCTGGCGAGGTGCCTATCGCTCCGGGAATACAGTAGAGACCCTATCTACGCATATTAATGTTTTAAAAAGCTTACTCTCATTCTATGAGTAATTCTTTTATCGCGGGAAACAATCAGCCTAGGAAGGAAAATATTTTTTTTGTGTATCGTATAGAAATCGGATATTTTGCATCCGTGCAACCAAATAAATGTTTAATTCTACTCTGCATTTTGACGATGACCAAATTCTGCTGCCTACCGTCCTCCAGTCCGAATTTCGGTCACGGCGGCCAATCTTAACAGAGTCTGGCTATCTACGCAGGAGATATATAGTGCACAAGCGCACTCTCTGTTCTCTAACACTCATGATCCGATGGGACAGTAGTCAGACTCGATCGGAGAAAGATCGGACGCCTGTTCTTTAAACCTCGTTTAAACAAGGACGGGTCATGGAGCTGGAAAACTGCGGCAGGTAATTTATTACAGAGCCTACACGTAAGTTGGAGAAATAAGCGCTGAAAGCTGCTAAAATGTCGATTGTTTCACCAATTTTGACTGCAATGATGTCGTAGCGGTTGAAGTGGTTGCCTCGCCATTGCCACTGCACCGAGTGTTGTGGGTTCGAATCCTACACGGGATTTAAATTTGTGTGATCTGTAAATGGTTGTTCCAAGTCTGGATGTTCTTTGTGTCCGCTGTTTGAATGTTTGTAAAGTCGCCCGCGATACAGGAACAATTCCTAATGCGGGAGTAGCCTTTAAAACAAATGTAACCATTGCGCTATTGGTGTTTTGTTCGGCCTCGATGGCGTAGTGGTTAGTGTAACCGACTGCCACGCCTGAGGTCGCGGGTTCGATTCCCGCACAAGACAAATATTAGTGTGCATGAACATGGATGTTTGTCTTGGTCTGGGTGTTTCTATGTATAATATGTATGTATTTACAAAAAAAAAGTATATATGTATGTTTATCCATTGTCTAGTACCCATAGTACAAGCTCTGCTTAGTTTGGACTAGATAGTGTTGTGTGTATGTGGTAGAATATTATATTAGAATATTATATGTTTTAAACAGTACTTCATCTGCAACGGTATACATAAGTAAGGCCTTGGTAAAAATGTATCATTACCGCCATCGGTACCGTTAGGTTCCACATAAGGTGAACTAAGTGATGCACTTTAAGATAATTATAACTAACGCGTCTAGATAAAATACGAGCACATCATTTAGTTTGAGCCGTTACATATTCCACCAGCTGTGCCCGCGGCCTTCCTCGATAAATAGGCTCTCCAACACGAAAATAATTTTTCAATTCGAACCAGTAATTCCTGAGATTAGCGCGTTCAACCAAACAAACAAACAAACTCTTCAGCTTTATAATATTAGTATAGATACAAACCTAGCCTGATTACCATATCTTCGGAGGACTGGGCAGAGGTGTATTTTTATTCACATTTCGCCAGTTCAGGTTTCAGGTCACACGTAATAGGGAGTTCTTGTAACCGTTTACTGGACGCTGTTCTAGGCTTCGTGCTGCTCGATCCGGCATTCAAACCTGGGTTCTCATGCATATCAGTCACCTTTCTCGAACCCACAGAATTCGGTGTATGACTAGACTAGCTTATTCCCGCGGCTTCGCTTGCGTAAAACTAGGTTATGTTAATTTATATCAGTAACAGTACTTTTTAAATAAAATATAGCCTTTGTAACTCAGTGATAATATAGCTTTTTAAAAGTGAAGAAGAATTTTTTAAATCGGTTCAGGAGTTCTGAGTTTAATCCTTACAAACAAACATAATTTCGTTCTGCTACTAAATCAGTCTTATTCAGGCAATAATTATAACTTTACACCTAACGATAAGCTAGTCGTATGCATATATTACATAAGAAAGAAATTGACATTGAAATTGATTTAACTTAACCACTTACAACGAAAACCGTGGCGCCGAGTAGCTGTGATTACTCATGAACCACAACAAAATTATCCTTTAAAAATGTAAATTAACGTTCTTCCCTCTATCGGAAAGCCCCGACCGAACAGTGTCCATACTATGAAACATAACTACTCGTATTGAATAATAATCTTTTAGAAAACCCACGCAACAAAAGGCAATTTTAGATAATATTGTCTTATGTTTACGCGAATGTTATACATTGAAATTAAACATAAATAGGAACACCAAAGATTAAATTAAATTATGTTCGGGTACTTTGAAATAACTAGCTACACCTCAGAACGTTGGGACAACTACTATCTTAGTCTCCCCGTGAACATGGCTGCTGTAAAGCAACCGAAACGTCGGGGCAAAGTGTAAACTCAAATATAAATAGTTTTAATTAGAAAATATATATCTAAAATAGTAGTAAAATTTCAATAATAGTAGTGTTAGAGTTTTCAAAATTATGTAATACCAGTGTTTAAAGTAAAATAAACAACGCGATAAAATCCGTATAAATTGTTTAATTTCAAGGCAATTTTAGGTAAAGAAAATTGTGTCTTTTCTTAGCAAATGTAGATTTTCATTCTAGGAATCAATTACAGCGTTATACTCAACTATTTATACATATGTAGGTATGTATGTGACCAGCCTATTAAAATACCAACTTGTAAAGGTATTTCTTAAACCATGAGACATCGACAAAGGAATTCCCCATACCGGCCATTACAAATTGTTACTTACAAAAGCCTTTAATACGTTCAAGCTAAAATAAACTTTATTCCTGACTGTTAGAACTTAATTTCATACTGGCTAAGTAAACTGCAGCAGTTAACCAACTTATTTCAAAAGTTATTTATGTTATATAGAAAGGTTTCGGTTAATGTATTTATAACTTGTCAGGATATTTTTAGAATCAGCAACGTCCTGATACTTTAAAGGTTTTATAATGCTCGACGCACTTGCTTCGATGCATTGATACTATGTGTATTATAATTTATAATATACATATTATACTTAGCTAGTTTCCATGTCTGCATTATCAAATAAATATTGGAGTTATTCGAACGTTCAAGTGATTCGAGTGAATTTGAATAATATCGTTTTGTGCTTATTCGAGTACCTACTTAAATTATTTTGTAAATTGATCACGTAAACGTGTGTGGTGAATTATTTTTGGAATAACATTAAAAATATCATAACAATATAATTGGCGACAACAAAACAATTAGGTATAAAAATTAATTTGTCAAATTGTGATTAGAATATTAGATCGTTATTCGAATTATGTCAAAGACAACACATTAATCAACATTTGAACTTGGGATCGTATATTTTTTTAATCATTCGCTTTTTAGTGATAAGAAACGCTTTTTGCTATTCTGTAACAATTTGCTTTAGTAACGTTGTTTATCTTAAAACATTTTTATCTTCTTCAGAGCCTATCTGTTATCAAGAGGGCATTTTTATTATATATACAAAAACAAACAAACGTCCATTATTTGCCAGTTAAGTGTGGCATCAACAGATTAGATAAAACGTGGTTTGTTTTAAGAACATCAACATTTCTGCTTGCACATATTGTGTAATAGAGAAAATAATATTGTAAAAAGGAACAGATCGCTACAGGTATATTGCGTAGCCGCTTCAATAACAATAAATATTATATTTATCAACAAATTCAAAACTCTTTTGAAAGGCAACTCCATAGATATCCGAGAGATTCTGTTAGCTTTTGACAGCCGAGCCGGTGCAACCTGAACCAAACTTTCAACACTCAAAGGTAACAGACAAATTAAGAACTATCATTATTTTATATACAAACTGAACATTTTTATATTATAAGTATTTATGGACATCACCAAAAAGTCGTAGCTCTTACAAATACGCGGCAGAACATTAAAAGTTAACGGTGTCCGCACAATTATAGCATTTTAATGCTTTAGCAGGCAAAAGCTGTACAATAAATAAAGCTACTGCTAAAAACTCATCTCGAACTCGATTTTCACCTAGCCAGTACAGATAGTAACCAACCGTTATTGCCATGGTTACCGTAGAATGAGAACATTAATAAATTTCATAAGAACCTAAATATAACAGACGAAAAAAGCAGCTAAAGCGGATGTGACTGGTAGTCAGATTTAACAGAATTCTACAGCTGAAAATAATCCAGAAGTGGAGCCGTCTCCTTAAAGAACTAGCCTGCAAAGTAAAACAGCCAGTATAATGTATTATGCCTGCAAGGTTCGGAGAACTACGAAGCCTGATTGATCAATTATATGTAAGTGTATATGAGACAAAATGATGTATGATTATGATCAGAGGGATATATACGTTCCCTGATTGATAGGCGCACTCATGATATCGAAATAATTGCAGGATAAATTGCAGGTGCAACGTAATTACTCACGTAGTAAATGCTTAGAACAGGTCTCAGCATAATTGTGGATGAAGCAGTTTTGAATAGCGTTGGTCACTATTTGTAAGCCCAAGGCAAATAGTTATCTCTATATTAATACGTGAAGAGAAAACTTTTTATCTCCCTTTATTCTGCATTAGGCAAACCGAGAAGTGTGAGATTTTGCTTAGGATTTATATACACAAACATATCCCACACCCACTTACTGTTCAGTAATTAGTATCTCGAGGCAACGTATAATGAACTTGTTCTAACACGGAAGACGCTAACTAAACATCACTTACGTGCCGCTACTTGTTATCTAATATAACTAACGCAGCTTCGCACAAGTATACTCGGTAAGGAACGTAAAGGCTAGTGCCGGGGCGTCGCCGAGGAGTTGTAGACTGCTGGGTGGGTCGCTGAGGTAGTAATTTTGCCAGCGGCCCATCCACTATACAAGGCAGCGAGCGTGCACACCGTAGGGTTTTGGTCCGTAGGCCCGAAGTACGGGAGAGCCGGACATAACCCTCTCGCCTCCAAGCTCTTAGACTGGTGGCTTCGTTACGATGGTTACTGGGAGCAACCATTAATTGTAATTAAGTATTGGACCGATGCCGAAAAATTCATTACCAATGAGCAAAACGCGTTTTATACGCACCCCCGTGTGGTCAGTCGACATTCAATACAGCAAACAATATATATTTTTTTAAATGCCTACTCTACTGAAAATTCTTATTAGTGTGTCATATTAAGGACGTAATCATCAACATCGTTTTCGAAAATTGTAACTGACTATCAACGTATACCTATGGACCGTGCAGCCAATGAGAATTTCAAGCCCGAATATCTAAAAATCCTTCCCAATCTAGATATCGAAATGACTATCAACCGCAAACATAAGCTTCAACTTATGCAGGACCTATGCTATAAAATATGACCTAACTCATCTTGCACTGAAAAGATGTTCATATACAGGGCCGATATAATTATTGAAACATGACTTTATTTTATAGTGCTTCTTAGAACGGAAGAGTCCCTCGTTGCTAATTATTTGGCGACTCTGCGAACTCGATGGCGCACTGCATAACACTTTTACGTCTCGCCCGTTGAGTAAGTTCTTCCATCTCAGCCATAGTCCATTTTCCCCAGCCACCAAGCGGGTCCTAAGCTTGTTCGATATCTTGACAATATTAAAAATAAAGACACGACCATACCTTTAAGTTACACTCTATATTACGTATCAAGTCACTTAGTTATAACAATCGTGTACAAGCAACAATATCGATCACTACAAAACATTAACAATGACAGCCCGTTTCCTAAGAACATTAAGTTTCCTTTCACCCTCTATTGTGCGAGCAACTTCCGAGAAATGCTACAACGCGCGGTTTTTACAAAGCATAGAGTAGAAAGCTTAAGACTATAGCAAGTATAGTTAACAATTTATTAGACATTGGAGGAATTGAACGCAAAAGAATGACCTGCCTGTGGACAAGCCAGTATTTTGGATAGACAGCGTGTAGAAATCGTCTGTCCCAGTAAGAAAATTTTCTAAATATTATTCATCAGCTTGTATTTATCTCGTGACAAGGAAGAAGCTTGGCTGTATAAACCTCTAATATTGCCAAAATCTGACCAGTGGTGAGGTGGACTGCTAGCTTCTTAAACATAATACTAAAACCTTGCCAGATATTGTTTGATTGTATACTACCAAACTACTAGCAAACACACTGATGATAAGCGGTTCCAGTATCAAATATACCAGTCAATATAGATATCGCGAGACTCATAAGTCCATTACAAATGTTTAGCCGTATTCGCAGCGCAAGCGCCAAGAATATCTGGTCTCGTGCAGTACAGCACCACTTTTAGGAGCCAACAAAAAAACTCCACTAACAACAGAAACACAATCTAGGATTATTTGTGCAATTTTCTAGAGGACTAGCTGTTGCCCGCGGAGACGCTCGCTTAAAAGTTTCCTTTTAAAATAAAATATTCCCTATATTACGTGGTGATAATATAGCTTCCTAATGGTGAAAGACATTTTAAAATCGGTTGAGTAATTTCCGAGTTAAAAACTTACAAACAAACAAAAATCAAATCTTTCCTTTTTATAATACCTACTAGTATGGACTAGTATAGATAAACTTCTATAGCTAAGCTAGCAAGCGCTTTCAATTAAATTTCCAAGTTTAGGCTGATATCCTGATGCACCCTACCTACCTAGAATCTGTAAATATATAATTATACATAGAGACGACCTCATATATTGTCTTTTCTTAATCAATTAGCTACTACTAGTCCAAGCGCTATCAGCAACTCACTCGTAAATCACCACAAATGGGATTTGTATTGTTATTATAATATATAAATTAACTGCCAGACACGTCTTCTGGGGTGATAAGTTCTATATTTGGATGATAGTAAACAATATAATTGAATACAATTATTCTGTGAATGAGAATTTTACTTAATACAATCGATCTTACATGTAGGAAAGTATTGTAAAAACCAATAATGAATATAGTGTTTTATCGAAATGTTTTTATCTAGCCATGTTTGTCCATAACCTAGAAAGTCAAAATATCATCTTTTTAATGCTTAAATGGTGAATTTGGGTGATACATTATTGGTGTACCACCAGTTCATCCAAATAAGCTTGTAGTGTTATAAGTAAATATACTTTAATAGAATCAAGGAGAGCGAAAGACAGGTTTATTTTGAAATATGATGAATCTTTTTACAATTTGTTCCGAAGTTAGGACGTAAATCTCGGAATAGGTACAAAGAGCCTGTATAATTTCGTGTCCAGCACATAAAGTATGTCGTAACCGCAAGATTTGCGGTTTTTAGAAGTTGAGTTCTCAGAGATTGTATCTGGGGTCTACTTATTTAGTGCGCTTATTTTCTCTTACCTATTTATATTTGTGTTATTTAAATAGACCTTGCATGGAAATTACAATTTCTGAATAATAAATAAATACTAGTGGTCGCCAAGTGGTCGAAATTCGTCCATAATTTATTTAAATTTTAAATTTAATCGTTTTTAAAGTTTTATTGTCTATTATAATCACATTTTATTTAGTCACCTACTCCACATACATACATATGCATGTAACCATACTTACGAATCTACTAAGAACGCGATTCGACTGCTTGTGTAAAATGCATGGTTGTGTGCGTGTAATGTTTTTTCATTAATTTAATGTATTTCTAATGCATATTTTATAAAAATATTAAAATTCGCCCCTCCTTCTCCATATAAACTTAATCTAACTGTGCAAAATTTCATACTCCTCCATCCACGCAATTTTTGTAAAAAGAGGTACAAAGATTTTGCTTCACGTATTAATATATAAATAAATATAACCAATTTGCCTTGCCAAGATCTATTTTTTTTTTTTTTTTTTATTCAATTTTTTTTTTTTTGAGGGGCTTTTATCCTTATTCGGATATGACAACCCCATTGAGTCCATCATTAGGGTTTCAAAGTCATAAGAAAGGCATCAAGAAGACAGCTATTGTGGAAGCACCATAAATAAACTACATAGCATCCTCGCTTTATCAGATGTTGGGGATGATAAAATAGTTTGCGTGATTCCTACATCATACTTATTTATTTGAAGTGCCTCTCTCAGCAACTCTCGCTCCTGGCTATTCTTGACACATTCCATCAAAACATGTTGAAGGTCTTCCTCTACTCCGCACAAATCGCAATTAGGAGATTCCACTTTTTTCAACATGTATGCAAATTTTTTTGATGGAATGTGTCCAGATCTAAGTCTTAACAATAGTCTCGTTAGATTTCTATTAACTTTCTTTGTTATAAACCATGGTATCCGAAGAGGTTCGGATTGCAAAGTTCTGTACCAGATTCCTTTGTCTCTAGATACTAAGTTGAAGTGTTGTTTCCATTTATTATAATTTAGTATTTTAAATTTTGGTAATATTTCCGAATAGTCAGGTAATGTGTTAATTTCGTTTCCTTCAGTGCATCCTAATTTTGCTAATCTGTCCGCCTCTTCGTTACCATGTATTCCAACATGAGCTGGAATCCATTGCAGTCTCAGCACTATGCCTTGGTCCTGCAACTGCAATATCTTCTCGAGTATTTCGTAGGCTATCGATACACCTCTGACTCCAGAGGCGCATCGAGCCAAATGTTGCAGTGCACTCTTACTGTCCGAAAAGATAACAGTGTTGTTCCATTTATTTTGTATGACAAATGACAGGGCTTCTGAAACTGCAATGAGTTCCGCTGACATAATAGTCAAATTATTCTTAATATTAAAATAAACACGATGTTCCACCGAAGTTATATAAAAAGCCGCACCCAAAGTATTATCCTTTTTAGATCCATCTGTATAGATTTTATGCCAACTTAAATATTTTGTGTTCAGTTCATCCAAAACATTACATCTAAGGAAATTACATTCATATTCCGATTTTCCTTTCTTAATACTATCTAAGTTAATTTTAATAACATCTGTGATATGTGTACGTGTTACCCATATATTTTGTTTGAACATAAGTAGCGGATATGAGCAGTGGACATTACAGTGTTTGGTCTCATTATATGTAGTCGCAATTAAAGGCTTTTTTTTCCTTTGCCAATATATGTTGTTACATAATATGTTCAGCTTATTAGCAAGTTGAGTAGTGACATTATTAGACCAGGATTGGCTTTTTAAGCAAAATTTAGCAGCTAGGTATTGCCTCCTTAAATATAGGGGTGGTATACCAAGTTCGCTTTCCATTACATGGATTGGGGAGCTTTTGATAAATCCACCGATTATTCGTAAAGCCTGGTTTTGGACTCGGTCAAGTTTGGACCCTTGAGTTTTAGCACTGTTGTCATAAAGAAAGCTTGCATAGTCTATTCGACTTCTAATTAATGAAATATATAGTCTCCTAATATGCCTCTGATGAACTCCCCACGTAGGCCCCGATAAAACTTTTAATAGATTTAGGAATTTGGAAGCTTTTCCAGATATTTCGTTTATATGCTTACTCCAACTTAGGCTACGATCCAACCACATACCCAGATATTTTATGCATGGTGTCATTGGTAAGTTATTATTTCTTATAGTTATATTCGGTATAATTCGCCTATGTCCTCTGCTAAACACACAGTATTTTGATTTTGTTGCAGACAATTGTAACCCTAATTCTTCTAATAGCGTAATAATTAATTTAAGCGCTTCTTCAATATTTATTTTGCACTGATTCAAGTTTTTGTTGCTTGCATATATCACAAAGTCGTCTGCATATTGAGAAACCATAACATTCCTTAACATGAAACATATCTTATGTGTTACTATATTAAAAAGTAGAGGTGAAATCGGATCCCCTTGTGCCAATCCATTGTCCGTCCACCTTGTTATTATAGGTTGGCCGTCATCATCTTTAATCGTTAAATGTCGTTCTCTAAGAAAATTCCAGAAATAATTACATATTTTCTCGCCTACTTTGATCTCATCCAGAACTCTCACTACTGCTTCAACTAAGATTTTGTTGTACGCACTGTCTATATCTAAAAAACACGCAATAGTGGGGATATTTTCAGAGTATCCTATCTGAATTGGAGTAACCAACCGTGCCAAGCTATCTATGCATGAGTGTGATCTCCTGAATCCTACTGTAAACTCGGATATAATTTCATTCTTCTCCACATACCACTCTAAACGCTTCCCTATCATAGAATGTAAAATTTTACATATACAAGATATTAATGATATAGGACGAAATTTTTGTTCGGCACCAGATGTGTTCGGTTTTTGAATGGCTATAACTTTAATTTCACGCCATTGTGATGGAATATATCCTGTGTGTAAGATAAGGTTATATAGCTTTAGTAAAAACCTTTTTACTTCTTCCGGTAAGTTGTAAATCATTGAGTAGGCAATGTTGTCATCACCAGGAGTGGTATCTTTTTTTTTTAGACAGCATTCAAGCTCTTGCATTGTGAAATCAATTTCCATAATATTATTTTTTGATGTGATGTCTGGAGTTTTATTTAGAACTGAATCAGGGGTAAGCGAACATAATAATTCTATTTGTTTGGTGACCGGGATATGAGTCTTTATTTTTCTATATCCCTTGATCCACCTCATTTTATTCCAAAGTTCAGATGCTGAGGATTTTTCGTCCACAGAGTTGCAAAATCTATTCCAATTTTGGCTGCGGGCTTTAGCTATAACTTTCGCACATTGTTTCAATTGATGTTCAAACTTGTTCAAATTATTGGGGGTGGGATTTCTTCTGAAATTTCTCAGTGCTAATCTACGACGCGCTACAGCCAGAGAAAGTTCGGGAGTCCAATATGGCTTAGGTTTAAATTTATCTGAAGGATTTGTACATATTTTAATTATAGGAATACTGTCATCTGCTGCCTTGTTTATTTTGACCATCAAATAATCATACATTTCTTGTATATTATGAGAATAGCAATTATTAATTATATCGTTATTACAGAACGTCTCTTTAAGTAAGTTTCTATATTTGTTCCAATCGGCTAACTTTAGATTGCGCTTTTTGATGTGCCGTGACTTATCATGATGATTTTTCGACAATTTGATGATCAAATGGTCGCTGCCTAAGTTTTCTTGAAGAGTTTTCCAATAAAATTCTGTAGCAATATCTGTTGATGTAAAAGAAATATCTGGTGAAGTCTCCCTCAAGATGCCTTCTACTAGTTTAATACGCGTAGGTGCCCCGTTATTAAGAGATATTTGTCCATATTCTAATGATGCATCAAATATTTGTGTTCCCCTTGAATCAGTCTTGTACGACCAATTCGTGTGGTGACCATTGAAGTCACCGGCTATCAATGATTTACTTCTGAATTTTTCAAATATTTCTTCCCAATCGCAAGTTTGTGTTGGTTTTGATGATGGACAATATATAGAGACAATGTTTTCTAAGTTACTACAGTTTACTAATTTAACGTGTAATATTTCTATACCTGAATTCTTAATATTAATAGGACTGACGTGTGCTTTAACTGATTTATGGACTACCCCACCATAGCCATCCGATCTATCTTGTCTAAAAATATTATATGAGTTAATATAGAGAATTTCTTCGAAATCCAACCAAGTCTCACTAATAATCGCTACATGGATTTGCTCCGTATTTAATATCTCCGCAAAGCTTAGTAATTTAGGCTTAATACTCTGTGAGTTCCACTGCAGTATGTTTATAACAGAATGATAATAGGAGCCGCTATCCATTAAACATTGACAGTAAGTATTGTATCAAGTTAACATTATTAAATAGACTAGATATACATTTCTTTACATCGTCATATATTAATTTTATGCACGCTACAATTTTTTCTTCTAAAATCCTCTCAGACAAAATAATGTTTTTCAATTTCAAAATAAATTTCTTAAAATCAAATCTGTACTTATCTACTATTTTATTGCGGTTATTTCCCTCGTCGTTGTTGTTATCAGTCCAATCTTCTTGTGTTGTCATATGTACCTCTTCTGTAAAACTTGGTTTTTCATTTTGCTTCTTTCTCTGTGATGGACTTATGTCACGGCCTTTTTTACTTATTAGATTTTTCTTAGTCGGCCTATCTGCTGTGTTTCCTTTAACTCCATTCTTAGCTACTATATAACTGTACGTTTCCACGGAGTTGTCCAATACTGGTGTCGTCATATGTGTTGCCGGTTGGTTAAATTCTTGTATATTTGTATTTATTTCTTTTTGTATGTTTATGTTTAATTTTTTAGAAGAATTATATACTTCTAAAGCTTTTCTGTACGTAGCGTTTTCCTTGGCCATAATTGCTCGGATTTTTTTTTCTTTAATATATAAAGGGCATTGTTTGTCTAATACTAGGTGGGGACCCTTGCAGTTTAGACATGCGAAATCTTTAATCTCACAGTTTTCATGTTGCCCCCCGCATTTAGGACAGATTTTCATTTTAATTGGGCAGTATTTGAGATAGTGTCCAAACTTCCAGCATCCCGTACATTGTGTTACCGGGAATACAAAAGGATCCACTCTGAACCTGCATCCATACGCATATACGTATGGCGGCAAAATGGAACCTTCAAAGCATATTCTTATAGTCTCACTGTCCACCCATAATTCGTTTGAGCTGATTCGTTTTAGTCTTTTGATTGCTAATATTTTTGCTTCACTTTCCAAAATATCCATAATTTCTGTCTCGTTTAACTCCATGTCAACACCTTTAATTATACCAAAAGACATTGTTGACTCATACGTCATATGGCATTTACATCCAATTTCTATAAATTTCTGACAGTTTATCAACTTTCCCGCATCCTCATTCGAGGCAAAGCGGACAAGTACCTTATATGGGCTTTTATATTTAATTCTTATTATATTTTTTATATTTTCATTGCTCAGCAACTTTGCAAACGCCATTTGTTTAGGCAAAGCTTCTACCGATGATACACAAACTTCATTGTAATTACCATCATTATTTTGTTTTTCTTCTACCCTCCGTTTCTCATTTGTGTTTTGTATAATGCCCTGGTTATTCTCTGCATTATTCGAATTACTCCGAATAAGGCGTTTAGGTCTCCTGTTAACGGTTATAAATTCTTCTATACTACTGTCATCTTCCCTCTCTTTTCTTTTCTCAACGGATATAAAGCTATTTCTTCTGTTTTCAACATTCTCGGTCCTATCTTCCAACGCAATTTCACATTCTTTGAGTATTTCTGAATCACTTTTGTCACTATTAAAATCTGAATCGTCCTCCACATTATCATCGTCCATTATTACTGTTTATGGTTTTTTGTTTTCCGGGTAGTTAAATGATTCACGGAGCGATTGCTACTACGCGTGCGCCCGACACAACAGACCGCGCAAAACTGAAGATCTATTTAATTCCAGAATTTCACTAGATCAACATCCAATTGTCCTGTCAAATACCAAGATGGCGTACCAGTTGCCGGTGCTAAATCTGAATCTGGAGGCATCAATTATACCTTGCCTTACCAAACTATACGAAGAAGCGCCCACGATTGACTACATCAGATAAATTCACCTCGTGGTAACATTTCAACCAGACATTGAGTCATTTTTACTTACGAACTCTTTCAAAGTCAAGGCTGTATTTTAAATTAGCATTAGCTCATTCTGACAGTCTCTCTATTAATGCTTCGATAGATCTAATTATGATAATGAATAAACCTATACACAGCTCAAGAATTGAAGTCGCTTATCATATAATGCGTATCGAAAACTTGAATGCATTAAATAGCAAATTGCATCAGTAACATCAGCTGGCAGCGGATGGCTGCTAAGAGACTTGTTTATATATGCATGATTGGTAGATATGTAATCATGCAATTTTATACACGTCTTGTTACATAAGCTAAGTATTGGTTTTTTATAATATTGTATATATACTATGTATATATATATTTAGAAGTCTAACGGTTAGTCTTTAATATTATCTATATAGTTAACTTCAAGGTTATAATTTCACGAAAGTGTAAGTTTATCTACGGTTGATTTAACCTTGTGGCGGAAGATAATGGCACAAATAATATAAAGAAATTTGATCATAGATTAGTAGACTCACGTATGTGTGTCCCGGAACAAGTGGTAGAAGTGTATTCCACTCATATTTTGCAAGCTGTATTCTGAATTCACAGGTAATAGAGAGCGAGCCCTATACACATATATATCGGACCAATTACTAAACTCTGCTACTAAAATTTTCCCAAAAGAAAATCCAATGAAATATTGTAAAAAATAAATCAACCTTACCATTTTGTCGCGCATAAGACAAGGAAGGAAATAACTAATTATAACGGTAATGTGCCTCATGCACCGAGAGCACAGAATCGACGTAATTTTTTGTATAGATACTGTTTATGGAGCAAGAGTAACAACTGGGCTTTTTATCACGGAAAACGCAGTTCTTGAGGAATATTCCAAGAACCACAACAGCAAAGCCATTAGTAAAAAGCTAGCCATTACTAAAATTCGCTCATTAGTTGCAAAATTATCCAGAGAATGCCTCGCGTAGACGCGAAACTTCTGTTACGTTACACTGTAAGATGCAATACGCCCGAATCCCATGACGCAACTGTCCACCATCAGAGGAGTTTAGTAATGTCAATCGGTCTGTTGCAAACGTTGTAATACGCTATCAGATGGTAGGTTCGTCTTTTCTATTTTTAATAACTCCTGTCTACTTAGACGTTAAATCAGAATTAAGTAAAGTATATATAAAGTGCATGATAAGATTATAATGATCTTCACTACATACTTATTTATGCTAATTGGCTTTCTCTAGCAATTTAGCAAGAAAACAATTAAATTTTGCATGTGTGATTACAAGCAAACATTATAACGGCGGAATTCGCTGTTGACCTAGATGAAACCTAGTGACTAGCGAAATTATATCAAGAGTTGGATTTTTTTCAAATAAAACTATTGGAGTCTAGTACATATGATCATTATATTAATAATGTGATTATTATGCATGTGCATATGCTGTGAATACTTACAGGTTTCCTCTTCTTCTTACACTTCTGATTGACACAGCATGGATATACAGATATAATTGTCGTGTAAGCCAGAAAAGTATAATTGTTCCAGCTCAAAGAATGTTTTTATGCCACAAGAAAAGAAAGTAAATGTATGGTATTCTGCACAAACCTTGCCTAAAGTCCGCGCAAATACTGTGTAATCCAATTATATTTGTGCCAGAATTGAATGCATTTTTTGTCCATTATTACAATATGCCTTCGCAATATAGCAATCGTTACATTAGACGTACAAGCATACCATCACGCTTCCATATCCATAACTTAAGAGGCTTGTGTAGAGGTATTCGGCATTTACGTTTAACTATCGGCTTCCGTAAGGCTACAACATCGACGTGTCAAATCAAGCGATTTAATTCAGTCAAGATCCCAACAGTTGACATGCATAACACTGTCTGTTTATATTTTCTTGTATTAACCTTATCAGTGACTTTTCCGTCCGCCAGTCAGAGTCGGACCGACGCCATGAGTGGTGATGCACTGTGGGCTGGATTTCTGCTTTCATAGACATCCGATCAGTAATCTCGAAAGCGGTGACTTTTATGCCTGCATATGTTTCGGAAGACCAAATACGTACTCCAAAATTGTATCATTATATTACAGACTTATAAACGACGCACCGAGAAATTTTTATTCAAAAATTTGTATGGATCTGACAGTATAAAATATATATCTCCGGTCTCGCATAATTATTGGCCCAAAATATTTTTCAGGGAGTCAATCTTTGAATTATTTGGTATTTTTTTATACATATATAGCATAATAAAACCAGAGATGCGAAACCCTTTTTTTTAAATGATCAAGCATTTCTTTGTATTTTATCAAAGGTTTAACTTAATTCCAGCTTGACATCTATAAATAGCGATAATAGAACACGAAAATATATGAATATATAATAAAAACATATTTAAGTGACAATTAATGAAGTTTTTATAAAACTATCCTTTTTGTGTTGTATCTAAAATTTAATATCTTTTTATTCATAAAGAAACTTTGTTGCAATGTTTGCAATGTCACAGGGACGGGGCGTCGCCCAGGAGTCGTCACCCGCAGGCATTTCTTGCCTGCATTGGCCACTGCTGAATGGATTGCTGATGTAGTATCATTTTCAGTGACCCACTCACCATACAAGGCAGCGAGTGTGCACACACGCCGTGATAAGTTATTTTCGTTTTTTATATTCAACTTAAGTGGCAAAGAAGCATACGGCCCCTGATGGTAAGTGGTCACCATAGCCTATAGACGCCTGCAACACCAGAGGCATCAGGCTAAATATCCTAATAGGACCGTAAGCGTATTGCCGTTAATAAAACCAGACTTCGTGATGCTACTAAGAATTCCCAAACAGGCAAACCGTATAACGTTCATCCGATCTCGCTATCAAATTATGTATTTTCTATCTAATTCTAAATACATGCTTAAACCATTGTCCCCCAAGAAAAGTCCCCCAGCCGCCTCTGTTTGTTCGCGATAAACCCAAAAACGACTGAACGGATTTTCATGTTTTTCACCAATAAACAGCATGATTCATAAGGATGGTTTAGGTGTATAATTTTTTTGTACTACCCGTGCGATGTCGGGGCGTTTCGCTAGTGGTTTATAAACAGAAGTGTTTTCTTTTTAAGTAATAAGAGAAACCTGTCCCGATAATCACATACTGACGGCCATTAACGCTCACTACCCATCCAAGGTCTAACCGAGGCAAATTACTTAACCGCAACGAGCGATATCGATCGTGTGCAGAATTGCAGAGGCTTACCAGCAAACACTCATTGGACTTAATAGCCATTAATGTTAACAACGATTACGTTGGATACTAGGAATATGATGAGAAAAATAAAAGGAAATTTAGGTACCAAATTTCAAGAGAAGTTAGTATAAGAACCGCCTTCTAAAGCTGTGTAACTGATATAAGTTTTCGCCCTAGAGAAGATCGAAGCTAAATAATCGTACGCTGTGTTCCTGTAGTCATTACTAAATAGCGAGGCGCTCATAGCCAGTTGCACTCACTGATCGGTAAACGATTAGCGAGGTTAAGCAACGTTGGTTGCGGTCAGTCTATAGATGGGTGACCGCTTAGTGGTATTTCATCTGAGCGTCTCCGTGCTTCGAAGGGCACGTAAAAAATCGGTCCCGGTTGTTGCCAAATTTACAGCAGTCGTTAAGCCATGTCAGAGGCCTACGGCCTTAAACAACTCTTGACAACAGGTTGGCCACTAACCACACGAAAAGAAAGAAAGATTACTAAATAGTGATGCACAAACCTAATTAGGTTTAAGTAGTAATAACTAGAATATTTGTATTCGATTAAATTGTATTCGAACGATATTCGAATACAGTTTTGCACAACGCGATACCTACTTTAAGACCTGTAAGTTAAGCATGTTAAAATAACTTAGAACCAAATCGAAGAAAAGTATCTGCAGTAAAGTTCTATTAAAGGAAAGTTTTAGTCATCATTACTAAAAAGGCAACATTAAAAAACTGCTACATGTATAGTATTTTCGTCCTACTTAACGCAAAGAAACCATTGATATATAAAAAATATCAATGAAAGAAACGAATCATTTCTATAGATCCAACAACAATCAATCTTTTCAAACGTCATTGAATATTTATTAAATACATAATATACATAGGTGGAATACCTGGCACAGACAGGCATGATTCGAGTACTTAATCGAATAGTATAATGATATATCGAATACTATACATATAGGCAATCCAGTTATAATCAGAACAAACAGTTAGTTTTCAAAAATCGAAATACAGTCCGTTGTGATTGGAAGATCAGAGTCACGTGACTTTCAGCCTACTTACGGAGCCGGCAGGTAGACGTATTACAACTTACAACCTGCCTCTGACTCACAATACACTGTTTACATATTACTTACGATAATTTACAACCCAATCTGGCCTATACCTACGTGACTCCTGTGTAAACATTTCAAACTTGTATTGACATAAAATTATACGTACCTACTATTGATGTAGGCATGTGTATAGCTCAACGCTGATGATAACCATCACGCTATTAATACTAAAGGCCATCAGCAGTTCGTTACTTAATTATTATTATAGCATTATTAATGACCGATCAAACTCGTTGCGTTCGTGACGTCACTGAACAGCTGTTACTTAACACAACTAAATCTAAAAGTAAGAACAAGATTTTATGTTTAATACGATAACTTGACGTCTTAATTTAGCAGTGTATAAATGATAATTTTGCAATTAACTCACAACAACATCGAGAGTGGAGGTAGAAGACATGTCGATTGTGAAAATTTCCTCGCCACTCGCCGCTGGTACCACTTTAGTGCTACGTTTTGGCACTTTGAAGCACCCCACTAATTTAAAAGTACGCACCATTGTCACTTTTTACACAAAAACACACTTTTTAATTCACAAAACTTTTTGTTTACACTTTGAATCGGGCAAGATGGCGGTTAACGCGTGCGAGCTCAACGCGCAGGCGCGAACGAATGACAGACCGACAGGTTAGGGTCATTGTGGCGCGAAACACTCGTGGCTAAACTCAGGTAGATATTTCTATTATCAGGAAAGAGATAAAACCTTTTTGCATTCTATAATAATAAATCGTGAATGGGAGATCCCTTTTTTAGTTCTCACGGTGCAGTGCGGTCTAAACTTTGTACCTAGGTATTCTATATTAAATTTATAAAAATGTGTGAATAATGTATTTTATTATTTAAATGGTTAGAGATCTTATCAGTGCACAATATTTTCTCAGAAAAATAAGTAGCTGTTTAATACTTAATTATTGATAGGTACCTACTTATAAGCTTGCGTATAGAATTAGAGGTTAGAAAATACATAGGTAGGTAATTAATTTCAAGCTAAAAATGACGATTACTGAAATTGTACGTACCAGGGCTGGACTGAGACCTCTTCTATAAAATGTAGTAAACATTTTAATATAAAATGAAAATTCACAACAAAAATTTTAACTTTCACAACTGTTATTTATAATTTGACAGATACTGATAGCATAAAGCATCCATTAAAAAGTTAATACCAAGGACAAGAGAAAGCAGGTTTTGTACTTCAATGGTAATGTTCATTCATACTTTAAACAATAGATAAAGATGTGACGCTTAAAAAAACCGTGTCTTGTTAAGCCGCAGTGTATACGTGGTGAGCAAATGGCGTAGGTACGCGTAATTAATTGATGATCGTGAGGTCTCGGATTCAGTTCCCGGCTGTGACAATATAATGTTATAGCTTTATAATATTTGCTGCTGCGTGTAAGAAACGTGAATACGTGAGCGAATGGCATATGTGTAATTTATGATCGTGAGGTCTCAGATTTAATTCCCGGCTTAGACGATTTTATTGTTTTAATAGTATATAGTTAGTTGGACGGGTGTTATCCGCACTTAGCCCCATTGGGCCATTGTGCGTCAGAAACCGACGCGTAATATTGTTCGGTTACTCATACCACCTCAGCTCCGTCCAGAAAGATAATAGGGGACCGGTGTTGCACAATACCTCCTTCATCGTTTCTGGACTGTTTAGAAGTTTCGCTCGTTGGTTGCTCACGCTTTTACAATGTAGGAGCACGTGAGCCGGTGTGTCCTCAGTTTCCATGCAGCCTCTACATAAGGGATTGTCGGTGATGCCGATGTTGAATAGGTGTTTGTTGAGTGAGCAGTGGCCTGTTATTATACCCACTAGGTGGCGTAGGTTTTTCCTTGTGGAACGTAGCAGTTTGCGTGACAGATGTTTTTCTTAGGATGGAAGGGCTTCCTTCGTCTGTCTACATAGGCATAGCTTTGTTTAATATTACATACTTAACATCTAGTAACAGCTTAAAAGGTTTTATGCTTGAAAAATGTTGTCTTTTTTATTGTTAAACTGTAGAGTTTACTTACATGAGCGTACCATACGCTCATGTAAGTAAACTCTGTTGGTAGTGTCTGGTTGGTTGGTTTCGGATTTAAATTCTGGATGTGACAATATTATTGCTTTTTTATTACTAATTCTTCAGTGCAGTCCTGCTATTAAAAATACTGCATTTTACTTCATTTTCCTCGATTACATGAAACCTAAAAATATCTAGCGAAATATGATGAATGACGATGCACTTTTAACTATCCTTTTAAATATACAAACGGAGAGCTATGTTATATACCCACAAAGTAGTGTCGTGCAAAACGATACCATCTGCATTTAAAACTCGATATAACGAAGTGAAAGTATCGAGAATCGGTTGCGCAAATCTCTCGGTGATACTATTAACCGATTCAGTACATTCGTTGAACTGCATTAATTATATTAGCCGAGAGGGGCTTGCTATTAGATAATAATGAAGAGGATTGTGCTGTAGAATTTGTCTGTGCTTATGATTGTGTGCGATCCTGGGTTCGACTCCAAAGTCAGGTAAGGTGTTATTAGATTTTTCTGTTTGGAAATTCTTAGTAGCACCACGGTGTCTGTTTTTTTATTGGGTTACCATCAATCTGGGTTACAAATTCCTAATAAGTACTCTTATTAACTTCTCCAGCTAAGCTAAAATAGTTGTATTATTTTCTAACTTATTTTAGGTACTTATCTCCGTTGTACAACTAGTTGGACATAATTCCACCGTTGTACTACGGGTCATAATCATAAATTGACTGAATTTTATTGACTTACCATAGAAATACGTTATTTTATACATAAATAAAGCATTACAAAATGTACATAACACATACATATAAGATATTTTTATTTTAATATAATAATAATATTCTACCACAAACACACAACACCATCTAGACCAAACTAAGCAAAGCTTGTACTATGGGTACTAGACAATGGATAAACATACATATATTATACAATTTTTATTTTTTTGTAAATACATACGTATTATACATAGAAACACTCAGATCAAGACAAACATTCATGTTCATGCACACAAATGTTTGACTTGTGCGGGAATCGAACCCGCGACCTCAGGCGTGGCAGTCGGTTATACTAACCACTACGCCATCACATTTTTATTAAGTAATGTAAGTAGAGCATATATCATGGCGTCACATTAAAATTTCAATCGGTGGCACGAAGAGGAAATGAAATTCCTTCTCGTACCACTGGTGGTACGAGTTGGTGGTACGACGAGGAGTAAGCCGCAGTTTCACGTCGGTTCTGCAATAGATGGGATTCGAAGCTACGACCTCTCGATCGCAATAGCACCATATCCTTTCACCAATTTTCTTTTTTTCTTTTTCTTAAAGCCAACGGATGTGACGCATAGCATTTGTCTATAAGATAATAGTCTCGCCATCTCTTTTCTTTAACCTAACAAGAATGAGACAGCATGCGATTTATCTTTCGGGTAAGTTTTACTTGATAGTTGTGAAACTGGCTATAAGTATTACAAGTGATCATAGGATACGAAACCGCTTACCATCATAATTATGTTTGTACCAGGGATGTTGCGGATGCAGATTTTCCGCGGTTGCGGATGTCACAAAATAATTAAAGGCGAATATTTAAAGGCTCACATCCGCAAATGCGGATGCAGATGCGGATGTCCAAATCGATGCGGCAGCTCCGCAATTGCAGATGCGGATGTTGATGAAATTTGTGCATCTTATTTAATAAAAAGTATCTAATATCACCTCTGCAGGTTCAAGCCTGTTTTGCAAAGGTTCATCAAAGTAGCTATACCATTTTTTAGTGTTTCTTGATTGTCATCTTCACTTGAAGAATCTTCTCGCCATTTATCGGCCCACTTATTTTCTTTCTTGTCGCAGCCTGCGCTATATCTGGATCCGCATTAACATCCGCGTTGATTATTGCGGATGATATCCAAATCGATGCGAAAGCTCCACAATTACGGATGTGGATGCGAATATTCGCAACATCCCTGGTTTGTACGCCACCTTTGCCCTACATAAATATGCATTAATATCATAATTATAACAGTGCTCTGTATATACAGGGTGATTTTGAAATCGTGTAATTCCTTTTAACCACGCATTCTACTGGTGATATAGAATAACCCTGACCATATTTTTATTTAATTAGAATTATTTTTTTGAAACATTATTGTTCCGTTTTTTTTCGTGAAATGGTGTCAGATAGTCAAATGTTAACCAACCGAGGCAATTTTAATTTTTTACTAATTAAAATAAAAAAACATATTAATAATTTATGTCGTAAATAATAACGGGCGGTCCTTTTTATTGCCCCTTATTATTTACGACATCAGTTATTGTTATGTTATTATTTTTAAATTAGTAAAATATTAAGATTGTGCCAGGTGGTTAAAATATGACTATTTGAAATCATTTCATGAAAAAAATCTGTACTCTAATTTTGCTGAAACCATTATTCTAATTAAGAAAAAATATGGCCAGGCTTATTCTATATCACCAGTAGAATGCGTGGTTAAAAGGAATTACACGATTTCAAAATCACCCTGTATAAGTATATATTTTATTTAGATCATATAATATGTTTATTGGTATGTACTCGTATATATTATGTGAAAGTATGTTCTATGCTACTCTATGCACCTACTTCAATTTATCTCTGCATCACCCTACGGTTGACTGGTAGAGAATGTCCTTGGCATTAAGTCCGCCAATGTATTGTTTAATGCATAAAGTTTAAAATAAATAAATAAGAACCATCAAAATTGTTTCCAAAGTAAGTATCAAAGTTATTGTCAATTTCTTGCGTTTCGTCTCTAGACCGCCACAAAGACACAAAGTTATATACATAGGCCGAAGACACTTTACCCCTTTGCGTTATACAGTCGGGTAAACATGTAAATCAGAAATGTGGTAAAAGTAAGACAGCAATAATATGCTATCTCATTGCTAATACCACAAGTAACATAGGATTTACAAAAAAACTATTTGTTACCAAGATAACCATCAAAGTGCCAATTCTCGCAATTATAATTATTCAGAACAGAATTCCGATCTAGTCTGAGTATCATAAATATCACAAATAGCATCCGAAATTAGAATAAATGCTGTAAAGATAAATTTAGTTTGCATTTGGTTATCATGACATTCTGATCTAGTTTATTAGACTTTAATTAATTTCGAGAATTGGCCTTCTCACTACAGTTTTCTGAATTGGAGTCGTCATCAAGGGTAGATACTTTATGCTCCCATGAGCGCCCGTGGATCCTATGACGTCACAGATACACGTCACACATGACGTCATCAATTTCCAAAAGTCGGTTTACATTTCTCGGAAAGATTAAGGTTATACATGGTGATTACTTTATAACTATGGCAATCTTGGAACACATTTCATTATCTATACTAATATTATAAAACTGAAGAGTTTGTTTGTTTGGTTGAACGCGCTAATTCTCAAGAACTACTGGGTCGAATCAAAAAATTATTTTAGTATTGGATAGCTTTTTTAACGAGGAATGCTATAGGCTATATAACATCGCGCTAAGACTCAAGGGGCGGCGCAGTAACGCGTATAAACGCGGGTGAAACCGCGGGCCCAGCTAGTTATACAGTATATAAATAGTCTCGCGCCAATATTCCCGATGGGATATGCAGATGTGTATAACAACTACATTTCGCCAGCTATGGAGTTAGGTCACACGTAATACGGAGTAAGCATGCTGCTGGTTATCGCATTTTGTCAACCAGGATCCCCTAGCCCGATCCCCCAGGGGATCCTCGTGAATTCATTAGTTCATTCAAATATGTACCTAAGTAAAACAATACCACACTGCGTATTTTTATTTACAGAATATTACTTAACTATTTCTAAAAAAATACCTATTGTTGTGTCATTATTTAATAATTCTAACCGTTTCCTGTAAAATAAATTAGAAAAAATTGTGTTAAACAAACACAAACAAAATATGTAATGTAATTTCAGATTTCGTTAATTTGTTCTAAATGTGATTTTTTTAAACGCTTTGTTCCGATTTTTGTCAACTGTTTTTTTAATAGGCAACACACACAAGCTATTTGGATTGTCCATTTCAGTTACACATTTTAAACCAAATGAAAATATTTTAAAAATAATTTTTATTATACGTCATACTACTGGATAGTAACCAATATTTATTATATATTAAAACAAAACTTTTAATATGTAACTTTGTTTATAAGACGATTCACGTTCAAGCCGAGTATGGACGGTCTCCTTTCTGCCTCCGTATTGCTACTGAGAATTTCTCGACAGTAAAACCCAATAATGCTATGCCCGGCCCAGGAATCGAGCCCGATACCTCATGCATAAGAGCAGTCAGTAGGTTTATTTTATTGCAGGATCAAAAAGCCATTTGGATTTTAAATTAAATATTGATTATTATTTAGACTATGACCATATACTTTATACAAATAATAGATCTGAGCTAGGTGTATATTACATATACATATGCCTGTTAATTATATGTTTGTAAAAAAGCCGAGCATTTGAAATTATAAAATCATATAATAATAATAATATATTCTACCACTTACACACAACACTATCTAGCCCAAACTGAGCAGAGCTTGTACTATGGGTACTAGACAATGGATAAACATACATATTATATACTTTTTTTTATTGTAAATACATATTATACATAGAAACACTCAGACCAAGACAAACATCCATGTTCATGCACACAAATGTTTGACTCGTGCGGGAATCGAACCCGCGATCTCAGGCGTGGCAGTCGGTTACACTAACCACTACGCCATCGAGGCCTACAAAATTTCAATTAACCATCGCTTACCGGTGCAGTCCCATACTTAGTGCTATGGTATAATGGCAAACGGCTAACCGAATGGGCGTCAGTTTACCTGGTACATTTTCAGACTCAATGTCCGATACTAAGAATTTTCAGAACAGTAAACCTCATTAACGTTATCCTGGCCCGAGTATCAGAAACGGAACCAAGCATAATTTATTCCGCAAGGTCAATAAGGCAGCCCAAAGAAATAGAAATGGTATTTAAAAAAACCGGACTAGTGCGAGTCGGACTCGCCCACCGAGGGTTCCGTACTTTGTGGTACATATTTAAAAAAGAATTGTCCTTGCACAAAGACTCTGATTTTTATTTAATTACAAATGTATAGTTTTCAGATTCTTCCATATAGGTACTTGTAGTATATTACTTGCCAAATTTCATAGTTCTATTTCAACGGAAAATACCCTATAAATTTTGATTCCCTTGAGAGTGTCGAAATATACGTTTTTTGCGGGATCAACGGCCGCATCTTTTTTACGTTTACTTAGAAGTTTAATTTTTTGACAGCTTCAAGAAACTGTAAACCTGAGTATATCGTTTTAACTTTAACTCAATACCTCCACGCGTTCCCGAGATAAAGGGTCTTGACAGACAGACGGACGGACGGACAACAAAGTGTCAAGTCCTATAAGGGTTCCGTTTTTTCATTTTGAGGTACGGAACCCTAAAAATATATGGCGCATAATAGCGGTAGTGAATGCGACTGCTGTCCATGAAATCGCGGGTTCGGTTCCCCGGCTGCATGTTACTGCATTTTTTCTGTCAAGAAATACTTTGCAGTAATAGCCTATTGCCCAAATACCTCATAATAAAATCAGCCCTGTGCATAAATTCCCCACTTCGGGCATTGGCCTCATCTCAGTGAGAGAAGGGTTAAGCCATAGTCGACCGCGCTGGCCCAGTACGGGTTTGCACACTCCACATATCTTCGTAAACATTATGGAGAACTATCAGGTTTCCTCACGATATCTTCCTTTGCCGTTAAGCAAGCGATAATTGACTATTTAACTGTTTAATACGCACATAATTTTAAAAAGTCAGAGTTGCCTGCCTTGAGAGAGAACTCGAGACCTCTGTTTGGCATTTAAACAGTTTAGAAATATCTTAACTGAAGGGTTTGTTTGTTTATTTGTTTGGTTGAACACGCTAATCTCAGGAACTACTAGTTCGAATTGAAAATTCTTTTAGTGTTGGATAGCCCACTTATAGAGGAAGGCTAAAGGCTGCAGCCTTTTCTCCGCTCCTATTGGTTGTAGCGTCATGTTATGCATAACATGACGCTACAACCAATAGGAGCGGAGTATCAATGAAAAATGTTGCAAAGACGGAAAAATTCTGAGTGACGCAAACGAAGTTGCGCGGGTCAGCTAGTTTAAGAGGAAACACCACGGGCGAGAGAATTGAAAAATAGGTATTTGTAAAATCTATTGCTGTCGCGCAGTGCCCGCAGAGCGTGATAGAGACAACTGCAGCTTGGACCGAAAATACCTATAAAAGTACACAAAATCAACGTTTCGTAGTCCCCTGATTCCTTCTCCAACACTTGACCGATTTAACTACTTATTTCATTAAAAATTGAAGAAAGGCTTTGGCCGTGTTTCTATGTTTTTCTTTTTTTATATAATCTATACTCAAATTTGTTTTCTGGATGTTTGAACACAGCAGAAAATCAGACCGATTTTTGAGGTTTTTGAAGGTTCATATCTCTTTTAATAATTAATTAATGAAAAAAAGGAAAACATAGGGACATGCCAATAGAGGCTAAACATTTTTTGAAAAAATATTATAGCTCTACTGGCATTATCCAGGGAGGAAACAGGGGACTACTTTTGTATGGAAAAACTGCCCTTGTGTTTCCTCTTAATATATACTTACGTACGGTAACACAGTGCTGCCTACCCTGCTGCGGTATATAGGAGAGTATGTTTTGTCATGTCATCGCAAATTAGAACGTCATTTTGTCGTAAATTCTTTACTTTTCTCGGTCCCTACATATATAAAAAAATTAATAGGTTTCTGTGTATCTACCCCCTAAACACTTATCAATGCAACATTACTGTTCTAGAATGGCTTCTAAAGCTATCTTATAATGAAACTGAAGATCTCTTGACGGTTCTGGAGTAATCATTTGCGCTCACAATCACTGACACACACCCATACATACATGCATACACAAAACACACATACTCACACACTTATATACACATCCACTTAGTTCAATATATTCAAAATGTTATCATGATCTTTTTAGCTTTTATTATTTTCTGTCTATTTTCTGCTTTAGCTTTTAGTTTCCATTATTATGTTTTCTTTCGTTTATGTTTGTATAACCTGGCTCCGAGCGGAGACCTGGTGACCTGTAACACAGGTAATTTTATACCTACCACAGGCACCAGCGATCCTTTACCGAAATACTTTTGTTAACGTTTTTTTTATATTCCTACTCTGTAACCACCTATGTGTGTCTCGGTTTTGGTGAGAAAATAAACGATTTATTATTATTTATTATGTATGTAGTTTTAATCTTACTTTACCTTTTTTTAAAGACAACCGCACTAGGGACGATGCCTGTAGCGTGCGGGACTTTACAAACATTCAAACAACGGACACAAAGAACATCCAGACTCGGAACAACCATTTGTGAATCACACAAATGTTTGTCTCGTGTGGGATTCGAACCCGCAACACTCAGTACAGTGGCTGTGGCGATGTGACTACTTAATCACTACGGCATCTGTGTAGTCCATATGTGCAGTATATACAGGTGTCCGGTAATTAATGGATAGCCTGGAAATGTCTTATAGTGGAACTGATGGCCGTTCAGAAAAAAATATGGAAAAATCTACTACCTGAGATATGTTTTTTTTTTTTAATTACCATGTTTAACTTTCTTGTATACTACGACCATAAATGAATGAAATCCTTTGGATTTTTGTTGTTTTATAGTTAAACACTAATTATGCTAATAGATAGACAGTCAAAAGTATGCTATGCTAATATAGCTTGCACTTTTTAATATACTAATATTTTTGTTTTTATTGTTATTTTTTTTATTTTTTCTTATCGGCCTTCAGTCCTACTATAAGAAATTTCATGGTTATCCATTAATTACCGGACACCCTGTACTAATAGTTATAGAACCTCGTCAAAACATAATATAACGATATTATGTTTTGACGAGGTTCTGTTAGGTTCAGCGTGTAAACTGTATTTCGTAGAACCTCGTCAAAACATCAACAAATCACTAAGTGTAATCAAATTGGCGCCATCGTGGTCCGGAAGGCGGTAAAACCAGTTTATAACTTCGAGAATGTTAGGATTTGCACAATATATCGAATTAAAATTAAACACACGTCCTTCTCGGCACGCGGCTTATAGGCGAATGACTCATTAGACGCTCATTTTCCTTATAAAACATTCGATTTTTAAATGTGTAGTTTCTTGCGCTAAAGATGGCGCGGCAGTTTTTGCGTTTCCGGTAGGTGGCGCTTAATGATGACGTAAAATAACACAGCTGTGCCACCGTCGTCAGTCGCGTCGCTTGCTATTATTGTTTGTGTGTGTGTTACTTCATTTTACGCAAATTATAATAATAATATATTTTGCCTGCGGCTTTGCTCGAGTTAATTTCTATTGCCCCGGGAGTAGTAAATACTTTTTAGAGTTCGAAAAAACTCTTATACAACAGCTTTTTCCGTCTGGTTCCAACTTTCAACTGAAGAACCGTAAGAGCTAGAGACTCGTGGTCAACGCCATTCGACTCAGCATAGTCGATATACGCCCGCAATGACTATGACCTTTGACCTCAGAACTCAAGGTCACATGACCTTTGCATATTACTTAAATAATTTTTCGAACTCTAAGATTTATGGCAATTCATTGACGTTTCTCACTTGTTTCTGGATGAAAGGTACCCTACATCGTATTCCGTACCCAAACCTGTGACGTGTATGCGAAATTTCATGATAGTCAGTCAAGTAGATATGGCATGAAAGCATAGCAAACTAACATACTCACATTCGCTTTTATAATATTAGTTAGGATATTATGATTAAAATTTTTGTAAACTTTTTTAACAATTTTTGGTTTGTTCCGCATTCGTCCCTGATGTTTCGTCCCTAGCGTAGAAATACGCATTCGTCCCAAAAAATGTTCCTTCTATGCCCCTAAATTTAAATACATATTTATTTCTTAATTTAATTCCCCTTTCGTCCCGGATTATGTTCCTTTTTCATCCGTCTTTTTTTCTATGGAGTTTTTGTTGTATTGTCAGCCGAAAAATATTTAAAAATACCTCGTTGATCTCTCAGTAAAACTTTGGGCTTATGATTACATGACATCACGAACCTGACAACAAAAGATTAAAAATAATTTTAAACCATGTTTTGTTTTGTTAACCATAATATGTACAAAAATGTAGGGCGAAAAAGGAATAATTTAAAAAGAGGGGCAAATGAGGAATATTTTGGAATGTGGGACGTAATGTAGGGACAAAATAGAAATAAGCGGACCCTGGCATAAGCTGGGCTTAATAATCGCTAGGAAGAAAAGATAGTAGATACCTAGAAATTATATTAAAGGGAACAAATTAAAACCCCGTCGCTCCTTTTCGTCATCAAAAGAGTTTGTACAAACTAACTATTGTTCAAATGACTGCTAGGATGGCGTGGAGGTTTAAGTGGTCGCCACACCGTTGCTATGGTGCCGAGTATTGTGGGTTCGAATCCAACACGGGACAATAATTTGTATAATCCACCAATGGTTCTTCCGAGTCTAAGTGTTCTTTGTGCCGTTGTTTGAATGTTTGTAAAGTCTCCCGCAACACAGGAATTACGCCTACAGCCGGAGTTGCCATTACAAACAAATCTTTGCCTTTTCTATAATTTAAAACTTAGGAACTTCAATAGTCAACAGGATAAAGCATTAGAACAATCGGATGGATTCCAGTCTTTTGAAGAAATTAATCTTCTTCTTAATGACAGCGAGGATCCATTCGGGACAGAGCCGCACGTAGCGCATATCGTGGTCCGTGTGGTGGCCTTCTACTCTGAAGCAAATCTGGACGCAGAAAAGAATCATGATTATCACTAAGGCAAAGTAGATCCAACTTTTAACACCAAGGTTAAGTGGATCTAACTTTTATTGCTAACACTACGTAGATTCATATCTTATCATAAGACAAAGTGGATCCAAACCTTATCACAAGACAAAGTGGATCCAAGTCTTATCACTAAGGCAATGTGAATCCAACTCTAATTGCTAAGGCGACATGGATGGTTTATCACTTAGGCAACGTGGATCCATCTTTTATTATAAAGGAAAAGTGGATGCAACTCTTACGACTAAGGCAAAGTGGATGTAACTTGTATCATAAAGGCAAATTGGATCCATCTTTTATTACTGAGGTAAATTGGATACAACTTTAATCACTTAGGCAACGCGGGTCCAATTTTCAACACTAAGCGAAAGTTGCAGCCTTTACAAATGTATAATCACCGATAGTTTATTTCAAAGACTCTTCCTTTGGATTCTTTCACCCAAACAGTAGTAAAGCGGCTGCGAAAAGCATTTCCACCACATTGGAGATCACAGTCAAACCTTGAGTGGTATTTCTGCAGTGAGTCGAGTTTCTAGTTTCCTTAAAGAGTTATTATTCTGTTAGGTTATATGGTAATATTAGTTCTTTGGGTTGGGTCTGCAACCGTGAATCATGTCGCTGGTATAACGACTAATATAAATCTAATACACTCTTACCAATCCTTTTGGCTTCATACAGACCTACCTTCCTACAGACCATAATCTATGTATACATACAGCTTTATTTGAAGTATACTAATAACCTTTAACCACTGGCTTTATTCCTAACTTAACAATATTTATTTTGCCATTTTTTATTTCATAAACTATTATTTGATTATTCGCATACATAAATACAAATATTGAGTTGTTATGATTATTAGTTGTTCTAATCACAAGACTAAGATTAAAAAAGAAAAGCAGCGCCGTGCCGTAACCTAATAATACACCGCGGGGAAGGAGGCATCGCTCGTGCGGGCACCGGGCAGCATACAATTTTATACTTGGTAAAATTATGTATTACCAAAGAAAAAGTATTGTTAACTATGGTGTCAAGAAAACACGGGTAAAAGGTTGTTAGTATTTTTCATAAAAACCTGTATTAGTTAGAATATTTTACCCATTGATACATACCGATGGGACTTTCCGGTGTATCTTGATAAGTTTGTCTTCAATTCTGAAGAATACGGATACAGTGGCTTGTGGGATTGGATAGTCAGCTGTTGGCTGGCTAAAGATAGCCTGAAATTATTAATATAGATGACATTTGCATGCTAATCCTGGCAAAACATGTTTGTTCTCAGTTTAGTGTACCTGTGTGTGTTAAACACTTGTGTCGATGGCGACTTGACAAACATTTAAGCAACGGACACAGAGTACATCCAGATTCGGAACAACAAATTTGTCACAGATTTTGCCCCGTAAGGATATCGAACCCATTACACTCGGCGTAGTGGCAGTTGCGAGGAGACCACTTAAACTACTTCTTGAAGAGCAGTTCATCATCATCATCATGTCAGACGAAAGACGTTCACAGCTGAACATCGGCCTCCCCAAGCATAATGTTGAAAAGCAGTTACCTCGAAATAATTATAATGAGAGATCTCATCATCAGAATCTCCCATGTATCTAAGATGATAGAGGAAGACATCGGTGAGATTCCATTTTGTCTCGATGGTGTTTGCAATAAATTCCTCCGCAGTTTTTATGATGGGCGGTACGATGGACTTCGCAGATAACTTTATATCGGCCCAAGCGAATGCTGCGGCATCTGAAGACAGATGTAGATAATTATAATATTAGATTGTTTATAAACTGTCCCCTGAAGCACACACCTCTTCTCAGAATACTGACGAAAAGCCAGCATCCAAGATACTTCTTATAGGAAGTATTAGGCTATAGTTTTCTACCAGTTAGCAGTTGTTATCTTTTTATTTAGAAATATAACAATTCAAAGCATACAAACACGATTTAACTTTCTTCGTGAAAAACATTATTGTTGCCGAGCGAAGTCGAGGGCAAAAGCATAGTGATAGCAAGGCTGAAGAAGAGTTTCATAAGATTGAAGCCTTTGTTTGTCTTCAGCACATACTTAAAGAATATAATGCTCAAAAATTAACAGCTTCGCCTGGGCAAAGGCCATTCGGTGCCGCAGCAGAAGTGAACCGAAGTTATGCATGAGCTGCCGGTCAAAAATTTGTTTAGTACGGAGTCTGGTACTAAATCCCGTAGGTCGCAATATGCTTACGCGGGTCCTAATACCATAGCCGGCAAAATGTGGGTGTTACTATTTATTTAGAGTTAAGTGCTATCAATAATATTAATTCACTGAAAGTATTATGATTATATTGATTACTTCAAATTCAAATATTTATTGCTTTGCTACAATGTAGTAGGTATAATAATTGATGGTAGTTAAGAATCAATTGTGGACCCTGCCAGGCACAGCATACTAAATATATTATAAATGAATGAATGAATGAATGAACTCTTTATTAGACTGGAGTTCTTATGATAATTACTATCTTTATTTATATTATTTTATTTGTTACAACATATATACAACTATTTATATTTACAAACGTATTAAAAAAGATAACATAATTACAAAAATACAAATAATTATAATACTAATAATTATAATAATAATTTATTAGACACATATAGTATAAACATTGACATTAAAAACATCAGAGCGTGCCTAAAAGGCTTCAGCTCAACCTATGCTGCTGATAACCGCAGCGCTGATTTTCAGCTGAGGCCTACGAGCGACTCACGAACGAAAGTACGGACTTATAATTAAATTAAAAGATTTAATTAGCAATATAAACAAATAAATAAAAAGGAGTATAGTGTTTATAAGAAATAATATAAATATACACAAGTTTTTTAATAATAAGTACATAAACAACTTTTATTATGACCAGGGGCATTTAGTAAATTATAATAAATTCCATAACCAAAAAATAAAATATATAGGTACCTAATTGAACTTAAAGAGACTAGTGATTACGCATTACTGGATTTTTGGATTTATTAGGAGACAGGAAGTCTTTATCCTGGTTCAGACGATAATCTTGCAGACTTCATCACTCGCAAAACACTAGACATTAAGAATATGCTGTCAGGAGGATGTTAAGCGCTTTTAGAGGTACATTGGCGACACGGCTTTGGCTACAGTTCGGCAAAAGAAACACGCGAACAGTTTTTAGCGGTAGCTTTTACATACTTATAATACTACGCCTGAGGTCGCGGGTTCGATTCCCGCACAAGTCAAACATTTGTGTGCATGAACAATGGATGTTTGTCTTGATCTGGGTGTTTATATGTATAATTAATATGTATGTATTTACAAAAAAAAAGTATATTATCCATTGTCCCCATAGTACAAGCTGTGCTTAGTTTGGGCTAGATGGTGTTGTGTGTATGTGATAGAATATTTATTTATTTATTTTATTTATTAATATTGTAATATTCCTCTGACTACCTCATTAGGGATATAGACGTGAGACAATATATAAATGCGAGTTCAAAATGACAGTGAGGACATTGTTTTTATTGTCATATAGGTACTCACTTGCAAGCTCGTCCAAATCTTGCCTAGCTCCCAACTTGTCCTTAGCTTGGTTAATAATCTGTATAACAATATCTACTGCTATCTCTTCATATGATGTTAATTGAGGGATATTCATTGTTTTATTGTATAATAAATACTTTAAGAATACTGCTTTTGTTTACAAATAAATTAAACTGTTGTCATGGTAACCCTATTTTTTTTTAACGGTTTTAACTAAAGAGTACCGCAGCAAAATAAGAACGACGCGATATTTGTAGTAAGTACAAGTAAACCAATAATAAGTAACAAATTTTACGCATTTTCTTTGGGGATACCTAAAGTGAAAGAGGTGTATATTCACTAGCTGCGTTTAGGTTCCACGACGTAGTAGACCCATTGACGCATAGAAATGAAACCAGAAATCTCGAAAGAAAGAAAATAAACAAAAATATTACAAAAAAGAAAACCGAGATAAGAAAGGTAATAAATATAAAATAAAATTTGCACTTAAACTTTAAAAAATAATAGCGTATTCTTGTGATTAATTTTTAAAGTGAGAAGTGCCTTTTTTGGGTATGTCTTATCGTGTAGTGGCCTGCCGTTTCATACGGCGCGGGCGGCGGGTCGAAACCTCGGCGGGATCGCGACCGCATGCGAAAATGATTCGCGCGGCCTCGTCGATAGTGGTTATGTCGAGGAACACCGTGGTAGGTTTAGTCGGTATTCCGGGAGGTTCATTTTCATTTCAACATCTTTATTTACCCCGGTGAGTCCGACATAACTCCGCCCGCCTCCGCGGAAGGGTATGCGTCAATGCATTCCAAAAAGTAAAAAAGAAATTAGTTTTATTAAATTATTGTTAAGTGCAGTCGGTGTCAGCCAAGGTAAGTTTGTAACTAAGAACTTAAACATGAGATGTCTTACTATAATCATAACATAACATTGGCATGCACAATTACACACATAGACGCAGCACGCAGCGCGGGCGGCTGACACCGACTCCAAAAATAACAATAATTTAATTATTCACAAGAATACGCAATTAGTGTTTAACTTTTTAGTGGTCTTTTTGTTTTAGAATATTCTATTTTGAATTCGGTTTTCTTCTTTGTTAAAATTTCTCTTTATTTCTCGGTTTTTAGTGAAACTGAAGTTCGATAACTGATTTTATGGGTAGACCTACTAAACGCGGTGCTCATATGAGACAGCGCCGTTTAGATGACACAAACGAGGAAAGGGAGAATCGCCTATCTCAAAATAAGAAATCTACCTTCAGGGCCGTTTTAAAAGAGACTTATGAAAAGCGCAAAAATAGGCTCTCAAAAATGCGGTCTTACATGAAAACTGTTTTGGACAGGAGAAATCGGAATATACCGTTTAAATCATATTTTTGGCCATAGAGCATCGCATGATAATTCCAAATACGATTGGGATGATATGTTTTATTGCGGAGTTCTGGTGCCTAATGGCTTCAACGTCATATTAAAAGTTATATTATAGAAATAATTTAGTTATTAGCTTTTTTGTGTATTCCTTGTTGAGTTTAACAGTTGCTCACCTACTGCCGAAGCTATTAAATGCTATCAAAAACCAATTTGGAACTGTGTAAACAATACATAATTATACATATACATAATATGTATGTGATTGCAGCAATCACGGCAGATTTGCTGTCATTAATTACAAAATTTCGTTGTATAAAACCGAAGATCTTTATCAGAACACCATCAAATTAGAATGGGACTACCTCGAAATACTACGAGAGGCTTCCAAACAATCCTACACAGTTGTTTATTTTGTTCATATTATATCGGCCAAAAATGAAAACATCATCAATGTAGCTGAAGTCAACCAAATACGCATTATTAAGAAAAACTCGAAAACTAATGGTCAGATCTTAATCAAAATTAAACGGGACCAAATAGAAAGTATCAGCTTTCAAATAAAAAATAATCATCAAACTGAGTTCACCTAGAAAGAAGATATGAGATAACACATAAAAAAACATACAGTTGAATTGAGAAGGTCCTCCTTTTTTTGAAGTCGGTTAGAAATAAATTGAACTTAAAATGCTTACAAGTTATAATTTATACGTACATATTATAATCTAACTGTTATACAGATCTTACTGCCGCGCAGTTTGTATCAAATTTTACTGTTTTTACTTTCCCTGCCGTATCGAATAGACATAATCATGTCATAGAATACCATATTATGAATGCAAAAATATCCTTACTTTGTGGTTAAAGGAACTCACCTACACAGAAACGGAAGCACTTCTTCAACCTTTAAAATAGGCAGTAGTTTATGAGTAAGATTACATTCACACACAGACCACATACCGCATCCACACAACAGCTACACACACACATTCACACGCGCACACACACACACACAAACATACTTTTATATTATCTCTTTTTAATATTCTGTTTTTATGTTTCTTTATGTTTTCCCTTTTTAAATACATTTTTTCATATTGTTATTACAATATTAAGATTGTTATTTTTACTTTAGTCACAGGCTATGTCTAAATTTTAAAGATATGGAAGAGTGGGGTCTTCTGTCACAAGTATTTATATACTTAAAAGAAGGCCTCTACAACGTTTGTGTTTTAACCTGTTGATAAAGAAATAAAGGATTTTATTATTATTATGGGTTATAAAATATTTCAATTCTCAGCTTTGATGCTGGTGGGTGTGAACCTGTCACGGGCTTACGCCAAGTGGGTCGGTTCATTGAGTATTGTTGTAGGTGTCTGAGTAGTGGATGTTAGAAATCGCCGGACTATAGAGCAAGTATCGATGATAAGATAACGGATTTCTGTAGTTTTATATATGAATTTTTATGTAAGCCTAATTCTTTTAGTGATATATGTAGTGACTTTGGAATGAGTCCTGTAGATGAAATTATGATTGGAATAATTTTAACTGTATGCTGATGCCACATTTGTCTTATTTCGTCTGCTAATGGTATATATTTTTGAATTTTCTCTGTGTATTTTTTTCTAATATTTTCAGTTTGGTATTGATATATCTATTAGGTATGTGATTTTTTCTTGTTTGAGTGTAAGGGTGATGTCTGGTCTATTATTTGTAGTTGTTTTGTCTGTTATAATGTCTCGATCCCAGTAAAGTTTAGCGTATTCGTTGTTTAGTACGTTTTTTGGTTTATATTTATAATATGGTTCTGTTTTTTCTTCTAGTTTATATTTTATAGATAAGAGTGAATGAATTTGTTTTGCAACATTATTGTGTCTTTCTGTATATTGTTTGTTCGCTAAAAAGGGGCATCCTCCTGTAATGTGGTCTATTGTTTCTTGATTTGTGTTACATAACCTGCACCTGTCTGATACTACTGTAGGGTCTTTTATTATATATTTTTGATAGTTCTTTGTTGGTCTTGGATTGCGACCATAAATCCTTCTGTTTCTTTGTATATGTTTCCTCTATACAGCCACGCGTTTGATGCTTCTTTATCTATATATTCCTGTTGTAACTGGTGAGGGTATTTTCCATGTAAAGATTTTTGTTTCCAGCTTGTAATTTTCTGATCATCTGTTATGTGGTCTTGTATAATATTAAAATTGTTATCATTAAGTTTTAATGGTGTACCTGATGTGGGAATGTATGTGAGAGAGTTGTGAATGTGACTATCAGTGGCTTTATTATGCATATATGTGCGAATGTCGTGTATCTGTTTATTATGTAAGTTTTTTATATCAACTAGTCCTCTGCCTCCTAACTTTCTTTTAAGATTGAATCTTTCTGTAGCTGAATGGATATGGTGTATAAGGTGTTTATTACATGTTGTTCGTGTTACTCTATTTAGCCGATCTAAATCTGTAGCTGACCATTTAATAATACCGAATGAGTAAGTTAAGACAGGAACTGCGTATGTGTTAATTGCTTTTATTGTATTTCTACCTGATAACTCTGTCTTTAATATTTTATTTAACCTATTAATATATTTTATCTTAAGTTCTTCCTTTATCTTATTATGATCTAATCCTATACTTTGTGCATACCCTAAGTATTTATATGTATCTGTTATTTCCATTTTATCAATAAGTAAATTCTGCTGTGAGTGAAGTATGTATGGGTCGGTGTCGTGGTGTTTTCCCTTAATGATGCTATTAATTTTACATTTATCTGTTCCTAACTTCATTTTAATGTCTGAACTAAAATTTTCAGTTAGTTCTAATAGTCGGTTCATTTGTTGTCTATTAGCAGAATATAGTTTAATGTCGTCCATGTATAATAAATGTGATATTTTTATGTTACTTTCTCTGTGTATTATGTATCCTTGTCCAGACTTATTTAAGATTCGGGATAACGGATTTAAAGACATACAAAACCAAAGAGGACTTAAAGAATCCCCTTGGAATATACCTCTAGCTATTTTTATTAGATTGCACTTCATTGATCCTTTTTCTGTTTTTATGTGGAGCACTGTAGTCCAGTTTTGCATCGCTTTACAAAGGAACTCTACTAGTTTAACATCTATCTTATATATTTTTAAAATTTGAAGTAACCATGAATGGGGTACACTATCAAATGCCTTTTGATAATCTATGTATGCATAATAAAGATTTCTGTGAGACTGCTTAACCTGATTATGTATTTCGGTATCTATAATTAATTGTTCTTTGCACCCCCTTGATCCTTTCCTACAACCTTTTTGTTCTTCTGCTATAATTTTATGTTGTGACAAATGTGTGTTTATTTTGTATGAAATTATAGATGTAAGTAATTTGTATAATGTTGGCAGGCATGTTATTGGTCGGTATTTAGCTGGATTTTTAGTATCTAAGTCTTTTGGTTTTAAGAAAGTATTACCTTGTGTGAGAAACATGGGTAGTGTGTTCGGTTCTTGAATGAGTGCGTTGAAAGCATTTGCTATATGTTCATGGGTAGCTACAAAATATTTCAACCAGTAGTTCTGTATTTTATCAGGGCCAGGTGTTTTCCAATTCAGGGTCTTTTTTATTGCTGATTCTACATCTAATTTATCGATTACAACTTCTGCCATCGGATCCAAATGTTGGTTTTCTTCTATTTCCTCTTTAATCCATGCTGCTTCAGGGTTGTGTGTTATTTGCTTTGACCATATATTCTCCCAAAATGTCTGTACTTCCGTAATGTTAGGTGGATCTTTAATGCACACTTCTGTATTAAAATTTCTATAAAACAGCTTTTGGTTGGTATTAAATGTTATATTATCTCTATGCCTCTGATTAGATTTTTTGTACCTACGTAATCTTTTTGACAAAGCTTGTAATTTTTGTGTCTTTTTGTCCATAGTTTCAACTGCTGCTTCTTTATTTTTGTAAAGTCTTTCCATTTTAATTTTATTTCTTATTGATAAGTTGTCCCTAATAAACTGGTTTAATCTGCCTATTTCTTTTCTCAGTGTAGTAATATTGTTTTCGATGCGTATTTCCCATGCTGGTTTACTGTCATTTTTACGTTTTGGTTCAGTTTCTGTATTTTTCTTATAATTATGAGTTGTTATTACTGTCAGAGCTGCACAATATATGAGATCCTGTATTGCTTCAATAGTCGGTTGTGTGTTGTTTATTAATTGATAGTGTATCAGCTGATTTAGTATTCTTACTGTGGTTTTAGATTTAGCTGTTATTTTTAATTTTGGTAGGTTTGGGCGTGTAGTGGGATCTGTTCCTTTATATTTTGTTATTATTTCATTAAATAAATGCTCGAGTTGCTCTGGACAGCTTGTGTCTTCAGTTAAAACGGTTTCAGTATTTGATATTTGGGTCTGTGTGTATGGTGTTGGTGATAACGTCAATGATGACATTAACTGCGTATCAGTGTCTGTTGTTTGCGAATTTATAGGTAGTGTTTGTTCGAGGTGTGTTGATAAATTATGTGGGTTTAGTTGTTGTGCATCTGGATTAGTTTGTGGATTATTTGTATTTGTTATTATGGTTGAGTGATTTGTGTTAAGTTGATTTAATTCTGTGGACGTCGGGACACGTAAATTTTCTGCAATTTCGTTCTTAATTCTTTCTCTTTCTACGGTTGAAATTCTATTATTACGATGTATGACACGTACTTGATCGGCTAATCTTTGCTCTGATATGATATGTAGATCTGGGTAAATTTCTACGAATTTAGTGTAAAGTGTTGGGCGATATCCTGTGAGGTTTGTTTCGCAATTTGTAACAGTGTAGTAGCAGCGAAGTAGTTGTCGATTAACTTCGTCAGTCCATTTCATTCGCTGCCGGTCTCTGCCGGCAAGGGTGGTTGCAGGTAGCATGACCTGCAAAACACTTCTTGCCGATTCTTGTGGAGTGTCTATTGCGGGTGTGTTTCTTGTTTCGGCTGTAGTAGATTGGATGGTCGTGACCCGCCTGCTCAATCTACGACCACTGACGGTTCGCATGCTGCCACGTCCAGCGCCAGCTCCAGACGTGCCCTGGCGGTCCCCAGGCAGCGGTCCTATACGTGTATTCCTTACTGAATTCTCCATGTTGTATGGGTGTCCAGTGCCATGTTAGCCGCGCCCGTAATACATACCATTTGTATGTGTCGCGTGTCCGCCCCCCACGTGAGTCAGATGTTCGACTCGGACGTATGGTTGGATTTGGGGGGCTTATTATTATTATTATTATTATTATTATTATAGGCACACTTCTGTGTCATTAACTGCCTAATATATTACTACTGCGATATCTTAACAAACTGCACTAGAACGGGACAAAGCTATCGACTCTATGCCACACCGTCTTTTTCATACATATCCAAACACAATGCTAAGGGAATGTCGGCCTCGATGGCGTAGTGGTTAGTGTAACCGACTGCCACGCCTGAGGTTGCGGGTTCGATTCCCGCACAAGTCAAACATTTGTGTGCATGAACATGGATGTTTGTCTTGGTCTGGGTGTTTCTATGTATAATATGTAAGTATTTACAAAAAAAAATATATAATATGTATGTTTATCCATTGTCTAGTACCCTTGTACTATACAAGCTCTGCTTAGTTTGGGCTAGATGGTGTTGTGTGTATGTGATAGAATATTTATTTATTTAATGTGATAAGTTTCTGGTTTATAGATAAGGGTGCCAGGAAATTTAAATGATTACAAATGATACGCAGATATTATTAAATATACTTTTATTATTTTATCACATATTCAACTAATATTAATATTATAGATGCGAATGTGAGTTTGTTTGTTACACTTTAACGTCTTAACTACTCGACCGATCATAAAGAACACACACATGTTGTCAGGGCTACAAAAGAGGACATAGTATACCTTTTATCCCGAAAAGAAGAATCGTTCCCGAGGGATAGAAATTTGTTAATAAAATCATACAAAATGCCAGCGAAGCCGCAAGCAAAACCTAGTACACAATATTTTACTATCTTATCACAATTATCTAAATTCTGATCACCTTTGACAATCACACGTGCGATTGGCCTCGTCTCGTGTCCTATACTATTCCTTCATCACGATCATGACATGTGATAGCAGGTGTTATTAATATTTTATCATATGTATAGATCAGGTGATCTGATAATCACACACCTGTTTAACATCACTATATCTGCAGACTTATATAATAATATTTAATCATTGTAAGGAAAAAAATTAAGTAATAAATTAAAATTTGTCACTCAGATAGACCACGTCGTAGATTAACATATAGGAACACTTTAATCCCAGTAATGCTGCAGATATCACGCGGGCGAACTCGAGAACAGGAACGTATATACTACGTAAATAGAAATTAACTGTTTCCTCGTCAATCTGCAGACGATAATAAGCATAACAGCAGCCTTGTGGTAGACCGTAAATAGGATTGCTACGCAGAGGTCTCGAGTTCGATCCCAAGGCATGCACTTCTGAGTTTTTGATGTTATGTGCGTATTAAATAGTTAATTATCGCTCGATTTACGGTAAAGGAAAACACCGTGGGGAAATCTGCACGCTTAAGAATTTTCCATAATGTTCTCAAAGTTATCTGAAGTCTACCAACCCGCACTGAGCGAGCGTGGTGGACTATGACCTAACCGTCCTTACAATGAGTGCCAATCACGTACCCAGCATTGAGACAGTTTAATACAGGGCTGATATTATTATATAGATTGCACAGATCGCGTAGTTGTTTAAGTGATTGCCTCGCTGCTGTAAAATTTTTCGCGACAGAGAACTAAACCCGAGTAGAAAATATATCTATAAAAAAATATAAACATTTAGGTAGTTATGCATTCCCACGTTCCCATGAGTAAGATAAGAAAGTATTACGTCACCGCACTTAGCTACAGTACTTGATCTTAACTTTAAGTAAACCATAACATAAATAATGACCATAAACTTAAAGGTGACGAAATACTAAGTTAATTGATCCTGTCACTTGAACCAAGGAAACACGCACCTGTGGGATCTCACACAGACAGCACACATGTCTCAGATTTAACCACATATAAACCAATGTATCCTAGCATTAAGTCATTCTTTTGTCAACTGCTCAACAATACTGTACTCAACTTGTGTTTTTAGTTAAATAAAGTATTTATTTCTTTTTTAACATAAACTCCTGCTAAATCAGACGTAGTACTCGAATATGGCCGGATATTAGTAGGAACAGCTACGATGTAAGCACAAAAAACAAGGGCCACAATAAAGATCACAATCTCAGAATCACAGAACAAATCTTATTTTTGAGTGCCTCCCTAAAAAGCTCAAGGAATTCTAATCACTACAGGATCATAACACACATTAATTTGACTGCATACTATTGTAAGACGTAGTTTTTAACGAATTTAATTCAGTTCAAACGAGGTTTGCAGAAGCATTGTTTAACAAAAGGTTTTGGAACCAGTCAAAAATAATGTATACTTATAAAATGAGAAGGGGTAATAGTTAAATGACAGAAAAGGACGAAATTACTATTTTGGGTAGAACCGCTATTTAAGCGAAGGCGTGCGAAGGAGATGGCGAGTAACCCAACGTCGTTTTCATTTTTCTCGAACCAAAGGAGACAGCCTATTCCAGGCATACTAGTGGACACCAGAATAAGACGCAAACACGTAATGCTAACTTAAATGAATTGTGCATTCATTTAGATACAAAAAAATACGATTTTTAAGTTATGTTATAACTCCGCCAAGCGTTTATTACCAGTTCTGTATTATTAGGGAGGCACTACAGCAGTGATACAGTAATTATATTGCCGGCAACGCACGGTTGGTTGCTATTCACATGTTATGACCATAATATGGCTATACAGGGTTACAGGAAAAGTCGTGCTAGATCCGTTAAGGGCGTGGAGTACCCATCATTTCTGACTTATTTCACTATGAAACACCCTACCCTAAACTTAACCCTTTTCGAGATATTCGACTTTTAATTTTTTTATCGAAAATTGCCGATTTGTAGGCTACTAAATTAAATTTTGTTGATTTTGTGTGTCTTATTATTATTATTATTGCATTTTTAAATGTGTAATAAGATTTTTTAGGACGACAATCATTAAAATAGTGCATAAGTTAATTGAATAGGCCGTAGTAGACAATTGAAAGGTAAGAAATTTAAAAAAAATTAGAAAGTTTATTTTTCTCTAAGGGATATCTAAAAAAAATATTATGGCAGTTGTTCGGCAGATGTGTTTTAAAATATCTACGTTTCATCAGCTATCTAACGAGGTATAACAATCTAGGGATTTATTTAATTTCATTGAAAAAACTTAAGTTTCATAGGCGACAGTGGAGAAGAAAATTAATACTTAGCCCTAAAAAGTAAAATAAAACAATAAGTAAATATGAAATGTCATTTATTAAATCAGGTTTTCACACAACTTTTTCTTGCTCTACAATTCATGTTCAACAAGTCAAACATTTGTGTGCATGACCATAGATGTTTGTCTTGGTCTGGGTGTTTCTATGTATAATATGTACGTATTTACAAAAAAAAAGTATATATGTATGTTTATCCATTGTCTAGTACCCATAGTACAAGCTCTGCTTAGTTTGGGCTAGATGGTGTTGTGTGTATGTGGTAGAATATTATTATTATTTATTATTATTATAAAACATGGTCGCCTCTGTTTCTAATACATTGTCGCATCCTTCTACGGAGACCAGTCTTCACTACTCCAGTGGTCAACGTTGTCCTCATTTGATTTGCTGCATCCACAATCCTTTCTCTTAATTCTTTTACAGACGAAACTGGATTTGGCTCGCCGTAGACAAGTCTTTTCATGCGACCCCACACATGAAAATCCATGCGGGTTAGATCCGGGCTTCTTGCTGGCCATGGCAACGGCCCACCTCGACCTATCCATTTGTTTGGATAATTTGTGTCGAGCCAGTCTCTAACACTGCTCCTGAAATGGGCAGGGCAGCCATCATGTTGAAACCACATGTCCCTGATCAAGTTAAGTGGTAGATCATCCAGCAAATTACTCAAGTCTCCTCTTAAGAAATGTTCGTAGCTTTCCCCATTTAGATTGTCCGGGAGAAAGTAAGGTCCAATCAAATGATTGGAGATAATGCCCATCCACACATTCACGCTGAATCTTCGTTGGGACCTCTTCACTCTTTTCTTATTGGGATTCCTTAGTTCTTTTGGGGCCCAGTAATGGGCGTTGTGATAGTTAGTTATGCCATCTTTATCAAATTTGGATTCATCTGTCCACAAGATATTTCTTAGAAAATCTGGGTCTTCTAACGTCGGCATTTAGCATAAATCTGCAGAAGTCCAACCTTCTTCCTTGCTTCTTCAATAGCATGTACCGGCGTGTAATGGTACGGGTATAGGACAGCAGTATGCACTGTAAACCACACTTTCCATTGCGAAAGTCCCAGATCACGGGCAACAATATTAGTGGCAGTAGTCGGATCCGCTCGAAAGCGTTGCACTATCTCATTGTCCTGTTCTTCGTCGTCATCAATTCGTGGTCTTCCCATGTCTGTATTTCGTTTCAAAACAGAGCCTGTTTCACGAAGTCTTCGATAAACTCTGTCAAAAACGGCCACATCCGGTACTCGACGACCGGGGTAGCGAGTTATGTATTCGTTGCGAGCTTGCGCAGACACACAATTGCGGTATCCGTAACAAATAAGCATATCAGCATATTCCTCAGGTGTGTAGGACGTCATCTTCAACACTTCCGTATCACAAGTACAAATCAGAGTCCGGTTAACAAGCACAGTAGTCACAAAACGGAAGAAATAGTCCAGAATCACAGCCAAGTCAAGAAAAAGAGTAAAGCGATATCACATCTACTATGTGCGAAGCACAAAAGCAGACTGACTACCAAAACAATATCCCGTGTTGCATTCCCAGCCCTAACCGGGCTCTACACATTTTTTCTTTCATTCACACCTACATAAATCGTAACTTGTCTCGCTCGCACGGTGCGTCTTAACTTGAAAGACAATAGGCGCGGGACCGTTAGAACTGAACTAGAACAGAACTGCTACCTGGAGCGTCCAAACTACTTTTTTTCCACGAAATGTAATACAAATCCTAGATTGTTATACCTCGTTAGATAGCTGATGAAACGTAGATATTTTAAAACACATCTGCCGAACAACTGCCATAATATTCTTTTTAGATATCCCTTAGAGAAAAATAAACTTTCTAATATTTTTTTAAATTTCTTAACTTTCACTTGTCTACTACGGCCTATTCAATTAACTTATGCACTATTTTAATGATTGTCGTCCTAAAACATCTTATTACGCAATAATAATAAGACACACAAAATCAACAAAATTTAATTTAGTAGCCTACAAATCGGCAATTTTGGATAAAAAAATTAAAAGTCGAATATCTCGAAAAGGGTTAAGTTTAGGGTAGGGTGTTTCATAGTGAAATAAGTCAGAAATGATGGGTACTCCACGCCCTTAAAGGATCTCGCACGACTTTTCCTGTAACCCTGTATATTAGCTGGGCTAGATTTGAAAATAATGTTATACCTCCTGCTTCTTTCTTAGACGATATATTAATAATACATGATAATGGAAATATAGAAGATGAAAACTAAATGTTTTCTTATTTAAACTTCTTCATACCTATAACTAATGCTTAAAAATTCTAGATTTTGATAATTATGTACCTTACTCTATACTAGCATATATAAACATAGTTTTAGCTTCTTGTTCTAAATACCAATAGCTACATACAAACACTTAAATGCAAATCTAATACATACTTTTGTCATCCCTAAAAGGAAGAAAGAAAGAAGAAAGAAAGTAAGAAATCTTTATTGCTATACATCTGGGCACAATGTGTATAAATATAAAAAGAAATAACAAAAATAATAATAAAAAGGGAGAAATAAAAACACAGTAACATAAAATATTCAATGAACATCCTGACATGCGTCCCACAGCTGAAAAGTGTCTATTCGCACGATATGTGCGAACAAATTCGTGCGAAACGACTACTAAGCCTTGCTTTTTTCTGCAGCCACGCTACGTGCAGCTACGTGACATAAGTCTTTTCTATCGAACAATATTTAGTTATTCATTAATCCTAACTTAATATTATAAATGTAAAAGTGAGTTTGTTTGTTTGTTACGCTTTCACGCCTTAACTACTCAACCGATCAACATGAAATTTTGCATACACGTTGTCAGGGGTACAGAATAGAACATAGGGTACCTTTCATCCAGAAAAAAAGAACTGTTGCAAACCTAACCTAACATAACCTACATTTACGCAAGCGAAGCCGCGTGCGAAAACTAGTATACGATAAATTTCCCCAGTTATTATAAGTAGTATGACTCAACAGTGACCGATTAACTAAACGAATACAAACATTAGTATATTTGTTCTACCCGCATAATGGCAAGCGGTTATCGTAGACTATGAGTGCTTGCAACATCAATGGCACTCAGAGGTAACATAGGGGCGTCAATTATTTGGTACATTTTATGAAAAAAAAAAAACAGCTCCCGCATTATAACTTCTGTATCGAGGGGAACTTTAAAAAGATTCAGACAACGGACACAAGGCCACAAGGCTAGAGAAGAAAAGCGATTTGTGGCTTCTACAAAATTTTGTCTTGCCTGGGGATCGAACACCATCCACAACACTCGGTGCAGTGGCTGTGACGAAGCGACCACTCAGGCGCGTCGCCCACTGGTAAGTCGAGGCACGGTCGACGCGTGGCGTTTATGTAGAGTCGAGGCGAGGGTGGAGAGAGATAGGAAAAGATTTTACTTAAACTTAAGAGAAACAACGCGCTGCGCCGTCCTTGCAGTTTATACATATTGTTGTTTTAGTTGGAACTCGTGTTTAAGTATCAAGCGGTATAATTAAATTATTCTTCTCCATAGCCTTTGTTATTCCCAAGTCACTTGGGGTCGGCTTTTCTGGTCTAACCGGATTTGACTGAATATCAGTTTTTACACGGAGCGGCTGCCACCTGACCTCCGCAACCCGAAGGCTAACGATACCCTAAGGCTAGACCATTGTCAGGATATAATAAGGCACTGACTTCCCAGTAACGACTGCTATAGATGTTCATGGCAGCCGGGACCGACGGTTTAACGTGCTCTCCGAGGTACGGAGCAGGTGATTATTGTCAATCAATACGCACATAATTTCGAAATGTCATATAACTTCCGAAAGTCAGAGGTGCGGGACTTGGGTTCGAACCCGAGACCCACTGCATTGCAGTCGGTTGGTCTCCCCACTGAGCTATCGCTGCTTTTTAAGTATAATTAAATTATTCTCATATAATAAATATATTGATACACTATTGTATTACTTTTAAAACCTGTAAAGAACTTTATTGTTATGAAGCGAATAAATAAATAAATAAATACTAAAATAAAATGCAAAAACCTAGTACACACAACGACACATCAACCCAGACTGTTTGGACTTTGAACTATTAGAAGTTGAACGTTGTGAATCGTGCGAGAGAGTGCGTTATATTGTTGGTACGCTCTATCCTTACCGTTACATCGACACCACTATGCACTGTCCCTTTCCGATAATTCTCTATTTTGTATGTAGCGTAGTTATGCGTAAATAGGGTGTCTAACTTGATGTGTAGCCGTGTGTACATAGTTAGTATATTATGTTGCATAAAAAATGTGTGCATAATAATGTATTTTATACGATATCCTACTCAATAGCCGACAGTTTTTTTTTAATTAGAATCGAAGTACATTTAGTATTTGATATGGATATTAGATAATAATATCTATCTAAAATATACATTTAGTGTGTGTGTGTGTGCAATAGATATGATATAAGTGTGCAAAATGTGATTATATTGTGAGGAGTTTCTCGGTATCAGTTCGAACAGTATTTTTGCAGATGAAGTACGAAAGGCCAAAGATTTTGCATATTGCGTTAATTTTGTTATAAAGGGAGGGAGCACGATATACACAGAATCTTTTTATGAAAGATGTACGAGGATGAGGTATTGTACAGGCTCTATCTTTTCTACGCTTATTGATTTGCCGATAAGGTATTCTACAGTGTTGTCGTAGAACAATGTGTAAGATATATTGTTGTCTTACATTAAGCACGTTACAGGGCTTATATAATTCTGTAGTTGGAAACAAGATTGGTCGAAATGTAGTGACTTTAAGTATTGCTCTGTGCGCGATCTCTAGAGGTTTTAAAGTTGTTTCCGCAGCACCTCCCCAGCAAGAAATACAATAAGTTAGGAGCGATTGGCACAGTGCAAAGTACACATTTCGATCAATTGTAGTGTTTGCTACATGTCGTAACGTTTTAAAGATGAAAATCAACTTGCGAATACGCTCGGATAGGATGTTAATATGGGATTTAAAGTTTAAGTGGTTATCAAGAATAACGCCAAGATATTTAATCTGCATAACAGATGTTAGAGGTGGGCACTGCCAGTTTGTAGTGAAAGAGAAGAACCGGAGTGAGCTTTTATGGTCAAGGGGATTTTGGGTTGGGATATTGAGGTGAGTGAAAAAGTCATAAAGTTTGTTTTGTTGATGTTTAGATAGATTAGTTAGATAAGAAGGTTGATTTAGTAAGATAAGAAAGTTGTTTAGTTAGATAAGAGTTGTAAGATACTGAAAGTACCTTTAATTGGCGATTCAGAAGAGTGGCCGTGTGTTTCTTGCATGTATCTTCTTATAGGCCTTCTAGTAACTCTTCCTATATGCCTGATTCTAGTAACTAAACTAAATGTAGCTTCAGTAACTTACTAGACTAACCTCAATATTTTGACGTTCATAAGTGTTACTTTGTGACCTAAATGAATAAATGATTTTTGACTTTGACTTTAACACTACAAAATATATTGTCTTCTGTTTACGCGAATGTTATTCGTTGAAATTAAACTACTAAATACGGATTTTATCGCGTTGTTTATTTGACACTTTATTACATAATTTAGAAACTGTTACACTACTATACTACTAACAAACTTTACTAATTTTAAGTTAATTAAATTATTCAAACTATTAAATCTATTTATATTTAAGTTTACACTTTCCTCGACGTTTCGGTTGCTTTTCAGTAGCCATGGTCACGAAGTAACTAAGATTGTAGTTGTCTCAATGTTCCAGTGTAATTATTTCAAAGTACTCGAACATAATTTAATCATTGGTGTTTCTATTTACGCAGAATGAGCTCAAAGTATCATGAAGTCTAGCTGTGGTTTGCTTCTTCTTGAGTTTGACTATTTGAATTACTGGATCCCAAGCTGGTGGTACATTCCAACCATCTTCTCTATAGAAATTGGGATGTTTTTTGATTTTAATAGCTTCGCGAAGTAATTAAAAACTTAATTTCAATGGACACTACAATATTGCAATATACATAATATTATGTACAAATCGTTTTATTTCTTTATCAATGTGTGTTTGTTTATTTGGATTTCATGTGCTGCCATATCGTTCATCCGATTGCAATTAAACTTTGTCAACTTATTGTATAAACTTGCGCGAAGATATAGGCTACATAACATCACGCTACGAGCCACGAGAGATGAGCAGTAATCATAAACGTGGGTGAATCCCGGACACCTTGTTTGCGATAAAAGTACAAGCATGTTTAAAAATAGGGAAGTTTGTTAAAGTATGAACGCATAATGTTTACACCTTTTTACGGGTCGTTGGGCGTTACACACCGCAAGCGTTACGGACCGCGGTGTCAACTGCCCAAGAGCTGTTTTTGAAGTGGTCGTTTTACACCGCGGTGTGTAACACCCAAGGACTTTTAGCAATTAGTCGATTGGAACCGCACAATAAAGTAGGTACAATCTTCTTATAGTACAACCAGCAACAAAATAAAAATTACATTTGTTAAAAGTAAATCAATTACGAATACTTATCATGTTATACCACTGTCAAATTATTTTTTTTTGCAAAGTAAATACATAGACTAGTCAAAAATATGTTAAATAATGCAAAAAGCTGCCAGTATGCGCGTACATATACCTTCCAAGAATCTCAGGTAAGATTAACCCTTTGTTAAAAAGTAGACTTACCGGCCACTTAAACAATAGAACCACCCTGGCGCACGGGCTCGTGCTTCTGATTGGTAGATGCTTCTATAGACAATTAGCTTGCACTGATAGTGACTGGTAGTAAGGGTTACAGTGCCGTAACTACTTTAAGAGTGATAACGTGACGGGATAAATTGTTGTGGTGTGTTGTGAGATTTGTATGGTAAGTACAAATATATATATTAAACATTTATTTTTTTATTTAGTTTGGTGCGCACATTATTACAAACATTAAATATTATAAGTTAACTGAACAAAAACCGTAGAAATTTCCCATTATACTATCTTGACTAGGCTGATTGGCATTCCTTTAATATTTTTAGTGTCGTTATTGTAATAACTACTATTATCATTGCTTTACGCATTTCTGTTTATTTTATTTTTTTGGGGAGCTTACAGTTATAGTACACAATAAGCTAGCTTAGTAAATAGTAGTACAACATGTCAAAAGCAAGCTTCCAAATATTGAGTAAAAGCATTTTAATACATTTTAGGTTCTACTCAACCTTATTCACTAGGATATGGTCATTTATAAAGACATGATATTTTTAGGTCGCTGTTATTAACTACAGTAAAAATGTCCGATTACCCGTCAACCTCATATGGGCAACCAAGTACTGTCGACTTTAGAAAAACGAGAAGAGAGGCCCAAATGCTGTGTCGCGCTGGTTATAGCTATGTGTTGAAGAGAACGAACAAAGACGGTTCTGATTTATGGAGATGTACAAAAAAAAACAATAAATGTAATGCCACACTCAAAGTCAGATCTAATCCATTTACAATATTGCATGAGACTGCGCATAATCATCAACCCAGAGACGAAGCAGAGGCAGAAATAGACCAACAGATGCTTTTATGTACTGAAACACTGCGAAAGGACATCAATAAGCCAGTAACACACATTTTTGGGGATGCTGTACAGAACCTTATCAGTAAGGGAATCGATTTATTGACACCTTTACCTCAATTTGATAACATAAAGAAAAACTTTACAAAGCTAGGAACGATTCGCAAGGTGCTAAAAAACTTAATTTTCATAAAGCTTGTGAAGTTGAAATACCAAAAAAGTATGAAAATTTATTGTTTGCCGAATATAAAGACGAAAAGAAGCGAATTTTTATTTTTGCAAAACAAGAAATGATTAAATATTTGAAAGAATCGACAAGATTTCTTATTGATGGCACATTCAAAATTTGCCCGAAGTGTTTTTGTCAAGTATACACTATTCATGCAGATGTCGGCAGCAATGAACAATATGTCAATGTGGTTCCCGTGCTATACGCATTGTTTCCCGACAAAACAAGGGCTACATATGAAATTTTAATTCAAATTTTAAAAATTCAAGTGAAAGAATGGAAGCCTTCGCAAATTTCAATGGACTTTGAAGTGACTGCGATTTTAGCAATAAAAAATTTATTTCCTGAAGTGAACATAGTTGGGTGTAATTTTCACTTTAGCTGCAGTTTATGGCGTAAAGCTAAGAAACTGGGAGTGCTTAAAACAAAACTGGGTGTAGTTCACGTAAAATTATGCACACAATTATCACATTTACCTCCGAACTTTTTGGATGAAGGGTGGCTATACGTGATGGGAGAAAGTCCATGTAATACTGAAGTCACCAAATTCAATGATTATTTTATTAAGACATGGCTACAAAATTATATACTCTCTGAAACATGGAATACATTTAATGTAAGTGATAGAACCAACAATATGGTGGAGTCCTGGAATAGCAAAATAAAAAAAATCATTCCAGAAAAACCGAACATAGCACAATAATTACTTAACGGAATACAAAAAGATGCCAATTTTTACTATTGTAAATTAAACAGACCAGGTGACATACAGATTTCGAAAAGAAAAGCTAGCACCATCGAAAAATCGAAGAATTCGTAATGCCATACAAGAGTTATTGGCTGGAGAAATAACTGTAGGACATTGCTTAGAAAAATTGAGAATTTAGTTTAAGTTTACAACTAATACGTTATTAAACTATATTAGGTCTTATTTTACCTTCGTTGATTTTTTAAATGTTATGCATGTGATTTTTTAATTTTATTTTTCTTTTTGTACTAGTCTAAAGAAAGTTATAATGTACAACAAAATCTGTGATTAATAAAAGTTAGTTTTAAGTAGAATGAGTAATGTTGATCAAACTGTGATTTAGGACTTGTCTATCTTTATGTAGTAAAAGGCCATTCTTATATTACTCTATCTGTCATTTTATTATTTTTGTATACTGTGATTGTTGATTTTTAAATTATACTATATTTTTACACATTAATTCGTTTTTATTCACTAACCACTTTTCTACTCAACTGTACGAACAAATAATAAGCATCAAAATTTTAATATGAACCTAAATCGTCGTTTCATTCTGTGGTCCGTATCAACCTATTCCAAAACATACCATGGGCGTTTGACACCGCTGTAACCACTGTGGTGTGTATGAACCTATTCAGTATCAGTACTTGGGCGCTACACACCGCGGTCCGTAGCGTTCGTGGTGTCAAAAGCTTAAAGACCCCTTTTTACATTATTTTCTTTTTCTTATTCTTGTCGGTGATCAATTGTCTATTAATTTACCTCTCACCGGGCACAGTGACACGTAGCAGATTGTCAGTTTATTGATTCATATTTTAAGTTAATGTATAATATTATATTATTTAATCAAGTGCTTTTATTTATATCAACATAGTTAACTTACAATTATTTATTATTTAAGTCAATGGATGCACGATACAAACTGTGACGTTACCGCCATTTACATATTAATGAATCCCTTATTTTATAACCAATTTCGATATTATTGCACAAAAAGATATTTGTTATTGCTATTTGCTCTTTTAAGTAAAATAATATACAAAATCAAATAGGTAACTACCCTATTACTTATTATCCTCAACAGTTAAGCTAACTGTTGAACATTATTATGTAGTTATTGCTATTATTATCCACCTTCAATATCAGTCTTCGTGTTGGTACCAAGAATTCCCTTATAGAAAAACCCAATACCACTTTTTACGACCGGCATTTATGTAAGATACGAGTCCGTTCGCCTCCTAGTAGGTATTTGTTAGGTTTCTTCTTAAACCCACCCAAAAATAGGGCTCCGTCGTTCTATGAAAGGGGCCTACGGGCTCATAGTCTTTCTGTACAATGTTGCAAATGCAAAAGCCACACACACACATACGCACTACGGTTTATTCCTTAAGTCTTAAAATACCAGTCATAATTTCTGTCCTTTGCCTTGACATTGTGTACCTGTATTTACCAGCGGCTCCGATACGAGCCACCAAATGCTACGCCATTTTAAACCTTATTTTACTAACTTTAACACTTAAAACTGATTGTTTAGCGGCGACGAATGGATTTTTTGGGTAAAGGACATTATTGTAAAAAATTACGAAAATATAAACATACGATAGGTTCAAATCTATTGTGACTGATCACCGGTGTGCCGCTGCGACTCAATACGTTAAAGGATAATGTTATAACCAGCATAACGTCGTTGCCTTGACGACGTGCAAGCAAACCGCAGGTTATCGTCATTAGAGTCATTAGCGCGTAGAAGCGTGTTTCGGCCCCTCAATCGTTGGGTATTGGACGTAATTTGCGACGCAGGCGCCATGCGCCGGTGTGTTACCTAACCTGTTGTATATAATATATACTGGCATACGTTTAAAGTCAAAGCTTATTCATTCAAGTCACAAAGTATCTTCTTTTGGAACTAAAACCGATCAAGTCTTTGAGATATGACACTCTCTCCCTTCCTATGTATCCCACATGGTGGTGGAGTCAGCTTTCCTTATTTTCTCCTCCATTTCGCTTTGTCTTCGACATCATCGTCAGTAACATTGCATTTCCTCTTGTCTTATAGCACTAAATCTTTCCACATGTCTTGCCTCTTCCTCTAGGTCTCCGACCGGGGAGGTCAAACTGTAGTGCCTAATTTCCGACGTAGTGTCGCGTACACCGAGGCTTCCTCGCACATACTCGTTGTGGATTTTACACTATATTTTTTAAATACTTTTATATTATTTGTTGTTATAGTAGCAATAGAAATACACACTGTGAAAGTTTCAATTTTCAGCCTATTACGGTTCATGCTATACAGCCTACCGACAGACAGACGGACGGACAGCGGCGTCTTAGTAATAAATCCTGTTGGCACTCTTAAAACTCTTCGGGTACGGAACTCTTAAAAGATATCGCCCGTCCTATATCCTGTGTCGCGCAAAGAACACTCAGTCTCGGTACAACCACTTGTGGACAACACAAATTTCTGTTCCGTGTGGGGGATCGAACCCACACAGCGGCAGTGGCGAAGCGACCATCCAAGCTATCGGAGCCGTCACTTTACGACATTATTGTAAGAGTATAAGTACTTCAACGGTCGTGCAGACCCATTTATGATGAAACTACTAAGGATATTTAATCTATAGATAGGTATATAAATAGGCAAAGATCAGTTCAGTACTTATATATACCATATCCACTTTTTATCAACTGATTTATTTCTTTCGTTAGGTATTGACGAGCGAAAACAATAAAAAAGTTCAATTAAAATCAATTGGACATTAAAATATAAATTATACTGTTCCGTTTATAAGTACATATATATAATAGTGTATATTCTCAGATAATAATGAACGAATGTAAAAGAATAGAAAAAAAATTGGATATTTTATTTTATTTTATTAGGGGAGCTTAAAGCAACATACAAGTAGTTATATAAATACAATCAATGAACGCCAATAACAAGCTGCCACAGTTAGCTTATAACTTGATTATATGACAGCTTAAGCACAGTTATAAAAGATAAGAAAAACAAAAAATTGTACTTAACAAATTGATTAACATGATTGAGCTCGTAACAGTATCCAATATTTATAAATTTATAAATTATCAACAAAGAACTTGGTTATATAGGATCTGGCAGAATATTTACTAGTAGTAAAGAGATCAAAACGACTGTCAACATTTAATTTGTTAAATTCAATGAATACTCTAGGCAGAAAGCTATTCACTCTAAAATTAGTGTGGCACGAAGGTCTATATAATTTCTACCAGAGATTTCTGCGTAAATTTCTTATTGGAATTCTTAGCTTTATTTTTGAAACAAGTTCAGTAGGCTAATTCACGTAATTTCGTGACGCGCCGATCAAGTTGCGGTACAGTAGCAATAAAGTTTAAGTCTTAATGCAAAATTGTATTCTTGTAATTGTTTAGCTGCGCGTGAGCTGCACGTAAACTGCGCGTGTGCTGCGCGTCAACTGTACGTCAGTCGTATGTAATACTTTTGACATGGCTTTCAGGATTTTGCTCCATTAAATCAGTTGTACGTCAATGTGACGTCTTACATGCAAAGGCAGAATATGCAATTTTACACAGCGCTGCTCATAGGTGAGGTCAGCTAGATAGGGCAATTTAAATTTGAAACCTAAACATCGAATAAATTTTCTTTGAATCATCTCTATCTCATTAGAGTAGCAAGCGTAGCGCGGGTTCCAAATCTGTGAGGCATATTCCAGGTGACTTCGTACAAAGGAGCAATATAGAACTTTACTGGTTTTTATATTTCTGAAGTCATTGGAACAGCGAATCACAAAACCTAAAGCCCTAAAGGCTTTGTTGACTAATAGGCTAACATGCTGATCAAATAAAAGCTTGCTATCATGCACTACACCCAAATCTCTAGAAACAGTTTTCCTCTCTAAATTATGGCTTTTTATCGCATAGTCAAATCCATATACTTGACGCTTACGCGTAAAACCCACAAAGAAACATTTAGAGACATTCAAATCTAGTTTATTACGATAACAATATGAATCGAGACTCCAACGTCTCGATTCATATTGTTATCGTAATAAACTAGATTTGAATGTCTCTAAATGTTTCTTTGTGAGTCCTCCAGCATTAATTTGGCATCCTGAACATTATTAACTGTACGGAATATTTTCACATCATCAGCAAATAGCAAAAATTTTGAATTTTTGAAACAGGGTCTAATATTATTAATAAAATAAGGAAGAGCAGGGGGCCCAACATAGGACCCTGTGGGACTCCAGAGGGGATTTTGACCCATGACGAAGCATAACCACTCAACACTACGGCATATGAAAATTATATTTTCCTCAAATGTGTAATAACGATAATGATCAAAGGCCGACTACTAAGCGAACACCAGTAAAAAAAAATTTTAAGTATATGGTAGGTTCATGTACAATTAATAATTGTCTATATAACAAAAAACGATGAATCAGTCTTTGCAATGAGTATAGTACTATGTTTGCGAATGTATTTATATTTATGACTCACCGCGAACGTATTATACAGCGGTGTGACTCATCGCAACTGTTTGTAAGGCTGTATTGGGACTTAACCCCTCCAATGCTTAGTCTCTTGATAGCAATTTTGAGTACTAATATACAACATAAAATTGGTTTATTTAAATTAGCTACGGCAGTCTAATGGTTAAAGTATCGGGTTTGCGATCGAGAAGTTGTAGGTTCGATTATTATCTATTACAATACAATATATACAACAGAATTAATTAGAATATTAGTAATTTGTAAGCCAAATTGCTACAGTATGTATCTGTTTTTAATTTATTTTAATATTTTGTTCTTACTAAACAATTTTTACTTTCCTTTCCAGCCTACGCTTATATTCGCAGCCGCAATTGTCTTGTGTTCCGTTGCCGGGTCAGGCAAAATTATATTTTCCGTTAACACCGCCACCAGACGCCTATATAATCCCTTCTACTAATGGGGTAATCTGGGTAGACAGATTGGTAGTAGTAGAATCTGCCTACCCAAATTGCCCCATCATAGTATAAGCCGGTCATCCATCCAACAATCAACCTCACTCACGTTGCTTGCCGTCAAGATCAATGTCCGCGACATCTAACGAAGCTACTATCACTATTACGTAAGTACCCGGAACTGTCGGTATTTGATGTACATTGTGACCTACAAACAGATAGAACACATTGTTATTAGTATTCATGGTTCACGTGAATGAATCACAGATATTGTGTTCCCATAGATAAATGATAGCTAGATGTGTTATGGGCAAAGATATAAACCATAAATGCATATTAATTGATGTTTAAAGTCATTAACACGATCTAAGTACGGGTCCATGGGTCCATGACCCGTCTGCCCGTTTGCCACCAATACGATAAAAAAAAACTTAGGCCGCACCAAAAAGTGTCAACACTAAAAAGAGTGAGGTCACACGTTAGACAGAGAACGATAGTGTACAATTTTCAATGTCAATAAGCGTGATAACGCTATACGCTTATAATTCAGATGTCATGTTGACATTACGTTTCAGACGACAACTTAACAACCACAAAGGCGGCCATATTTAAAAGTAGCAGGTCGCATCTATGATTTAAGTTTTTATTTATTAGGTGTAATACGCTATTTGTGGTCAACGAGTTGATAATTAGACTAAACCCAGAATGTACACTTCTTTGCGTGTAGGATTTTATTCTAACTTTACTTTTGAAAATCCTGTTAATGTGTTCTTTTTTTTAATTACCGCCTATGACTTGTATGCACATGTTTATATTTTGCTTGTTTTTTTAATACCTAGGTAAGTGAAAGCGTACATCTCGTTTCGTGGTAAGCGGCTACTGTAGTTTATGATCGTTAAAAAAGAGTATTAAACACATTCTAGGTAAATGGATTAAAATATATGATCAAACAAAAGGAATAGGATAAGCCGTGCAAAACGCAATAAAAGATTTCCTCTACATTTCCAAGAGATCTTCCTCTTAGAGGAAAACTGGTACAGATTGTATTTCCTCGTGCGATGTGTCATTCAAGTCGTCGGTGGATGATTGGCAACGTGACTCTTCTTTTCTTAAAAACAATCTTCTATTTTTATTTGTCAATGATTTTTGCCAATGATTAGATTATAGTACTACATCCAGAATGGACAGTCCTTTGCGTAAATTCCAACCTTACTTATGAAAAGTGAATGTCAATGTTATGCAGATCAAATTCTACACTTTTGTAAAAAACAATATTTTAACAACTTTTAACGAGAATTTCCTTTTCTATCGTTCTTACAAAGGTACTTAGATTTATATGTATATTTACAGTTAATAAAATTATATTGTTGATCTATCAAATCTCTTAAATAGATTGATTGATCTATATTACTGCTTCACGTGTAAGCCAAATTATATTAAGATTGATTAGGTCTTTTCACTGTGAATACGTAACAAATTGAGTTGCTTTCATATTAAGTATTTAGTAACTTGTGCAATAGTAAATACCTGCACAATGTTTTTTTGTTAATTTGTATCACCTAATATACAAATTTGTAAAAAAACCAGTTTGACTAATTAGAAGCAATTAAAGCCGGTCTAATGGTGTTCAATTGTACAAACCCGTGTGTTTGCACTTATTAAGTATCAATTCTTTCATGTTAAATAGATTAATGGCCCCTAACTTGGAACAAAAGTGTTATGTACCTCAAAATTAAATCAAAACGAATGAATTTAATTAATTTCCAAAGGTACATTTACATTTGAATACCATCGACTAGACCCAAAGCTGACTCATTAAGTCTCAAAGTATAAATTACGGACGCCATGAATATACAAGGACTTCTCTTGAAGATAGCTGCCGAATAACTTGGAGTTGTGATTCTGCGGTAAGTAAGGTTTCCAGACTTCATAAAGAGTTGCAGTACTGGCACAATAAGCACAATAACCCTCTTGTGTGATCATTGTGCCTTGCGTTCGCACCCACACACAGGGTTTTAGTTTTTAAGAGTCAGTAAAGCGCAAGTGTTCCCTTTGGAGTTGCAGGTATTCATATACTAGTAAAATCACTTGCCTTGCTTATTTGAAGATAAGGGAAGAGGATTATAAGTTACTTTGTTACCTCACTATTGCCAAACACAAGGGATAAATAAGGCTTCTCATAGTTTTCGAAAGAAATTCAATGACCATTTTTAATTACCAGAAATATTATTATAAGTTTACAGAGTATTATAAGAATCAGTTCGCCCAGCAGCTTTCAACAACTTGGCAATCTCATAACTAGTTAGTGCAGTAATGCCCTAATTATACTATTAGGATTATTAACGTTGGACCACTGTAATTGATTCCATCATTACCTCATTAACATTAATTACTAGTGGAACGGGTTGGTAACTGGTCTCACACTCAACGCATTACCTGCAAACTGTTTTTATGACACGACCAAGTTATCTGCACAGTGGACAAAAATGGAACTATAAGAATCTTGTACATCGAACCAGAGCAGACAAAGACAGTGGCGCCCTACCTTAAGAAAAAGTGGATTTGCATGTTGGCGATGACTTCGCAGACCAGTATAATATAGTTTTTTTTTTGTAAATGAATACAATTAAATTTAATCAACTACCATTACTAAATAACGGAATTCTCAATTTTTATGACAAAAAGAAACTTCTGGATGCATTTCTGTAAACTATAAGTGATGATAAAATTGTGAAGGTGTGTGTTTTATGTTTTGTTTCATTTTAAATCAAAAATATAATCGGATATTAAAAAAATAATTAACACATTTTCTGAATTTATATGTGACTATTTTTCTCGCGGTTTCGCTCACACGAATCGCACAGGAATGCAATCCGAGATAAAATCCGGTTAAACTGAGTGCCAAACTCCATTTAATTTTGTTCAACGGTTTAGGCGAGATTGATTAACAAGCATCCTAACATCTTTACAAAATTTACCATTTTTTATATTAGTAGGATTAACCTTACTATTAATTTAGAGCTAAAAAGGCTACTATTTTTGCTAATTTTTAGAGCCAAACTAAATACGTGAGCTAAAATTGCGATCATGTCAGTTCAAAAAGAGAACATACGTGTTTTCTATCTTTCTTACTTTTCGTGTTATAGTGCAGATGAAGCCGCAGATTAAAGTCAATTTGTATTTTTATATTCACATTCACTCAAGTTCTCAAGGAACTTCTACTTCATTTAGTTGAGGGTCAAATATACAGGTTTTAAAACACGGATCTCAAAGTAATTATTTAAGAGAACATTTTTAATACTATTTTTGTTTTCAAGATATTTCAGTTTCTTGTACATACTTCCTCGAGCAGACTAACTTGCTTGCCCGAGGAAGTATCACTATAAATAACCGGTGTTGAAGTAGAGACTATCACTGCATTTTAGTAAACCCTGCCATTCCTTTCCTTTAATCTCATGGTAAACCGTAAAATATAACATGGAATAGCTGACGTAGCAATTATATTTCTGTATTATTCTTGTAATAAATAAACACTAGTTATTAGAGATATGCATGCACGTGAAAGGTTATCATATCCCGTATCAAGTTCATGATAAACAAGTCCTTGGCTTCAGTAATAAATCCAATATAAATCCAAATATTTTATAATTGTAGAGTAAATCATACAATATTCCAACTTAAATACAAAGAACTATACAACCAAAATATTTAAGCACTTAATCTTCTCAGAAACAAAAAGTGTTTAACAAGAATCAAAATTAAGCATTGAATGTATATCATAACTGATATTGGAGACCCATTAACCTTTACAAGACAATGACACCTACGCTCCTACCACTTCCACCTCGCCTTATATCATTGTGCACACGCGCGCTGTTGTGAGTTCTGCGCGTACGCCGCCGTCAGTCAGTCGGTGTACTATCTCAACTTAGCCCACTTGACTTAACACTTACGCGTTTAATCAAATATTAAAATGTGTTCTTAAAAAAATAAGTGCGTCTTTCCTGTGGGGCGGTTGAATTGTGTTTTTGTGACAGTTTGAAGTGCATTCCCTTTTTGAAATTCGAACGTTATCTTTATTTTGTTGACGACAGTGTTTCTTTTGTTGAATAATGGGTGCGTTTGAATGTGTAAGTGCTAGTAAAATTTCGCCGACTGAAAGTACGGAGGTGTTTACAATTAGCATGTCTTCGAATACTACTTTGAATGAGCCGGTAAGTGCAATATTGTTTATGGTAAAGTGCTTGAAGATAACGTTGATTCACTAAGCACTATCGACAGTTATCTTATGCAGGTAATATTATATAACCTAATTTGTTGATTTGAGTGTTATTAAAGGCCAATATAAAAAACTTTCGATTGTTTATCCTTAGAGTAGTTATGACAAATATCTATCTCTGATATTTCAAATAATCGTAGCATAGATTTTTAAATTTGGGTCTTCTATAAGAAGGCTTAGTTAGTCAACTTAATTGAGTGCTTTTTCATTTAATTCTAAAGTGTCTTCCTCTTTGCTGATAATGTTATTTTTGTTTTATCAAAAGATTATTATGCGTAGATGTTATCAGTGTGATTGCCATGTGTCTAACATACGCTACAGTATCTTATCAATATGACACAATGTCAAATAAGAATCAACGTCTAAGACGTAATAATTTACCTATTTATTAGGTACTCGCTGTCCGCGCGGTTTCACTCACGTTTGCTGTAACTGCTTCACTCCCGTGGTTCGTAGCGTAATGTTATATACCTATGTTACTGCTGAATAAAATCGCTTCCTAATTGAGTAGTGAACATCCTCTAAAATACTTTTCATCAAATAATGGTAAATGATAAATCTCAAAAAACCATTTCAAGACATAATATAAATGGACTCTTTTAGCGGCGTTTGCAACAAAATGCTACTTTTATGAGCTGATTTAATAGAATTTTAGTGGGTTTTGTTGAAAATTAACAGTGCAATGCGATAGAAGCAACGAAGGAGCTTCATATTCAGTCGGAACATTATTTTTGTACTGTTTTGGCGGGTTTTGAAACTATACTCCTCAATTGTGTTAGGATTATAAAATTCGGTTTAGTAGTCCCTGAGTTAATGGACTTTTGAATTAATTTTGAAATTGAATTATCTTTTGCCCGCGACTTCACTCGCCTAAAGGTAGGTTAAGTTATGTTAGTAACAGGACTTTAAAAAAAAGCAAAATAGCTTATGTTATTCGGTGATTATATAGCTTTCCAATAGTGAAAGAATTTTTCAAAATCGGTTGAATAGTTTTTGAGTTAAATCCTTACAAACAAACAAAACATCTAATCTTTCTTATTTATAATATTAGCATAGACAAACAAGAAACACTCTTTATAACATTCGTTTAGATTATTAACTGCTTAGTGTCAAAGGTCACACACACAGAATAATAATTTATGTTATCTACAAATATTTTTGACCAGTGTTGGTATTTCTAAAGTGCTCCTGCGACAGGACATTAGGCCCAGCATGTGTGACAACAAAATAATAATAATAATAATAATAATATCTTTATTTCTCACCATTACAAATTAAGGTACAGACATAGGATCTAATTTTATAATATAGCGGGTCGATACCTGAACTAGGAGGTTCCTGTGTCTCAGGTTACCAACCCTCCACCCCTGATAAGAATAATTACCCTAATTTGAGCTAGCGTATGGTATAGATGAGGAAGTATGTGTGTCGGGACATGTATGTGGATACTTACGAGTGTATGAGTGTTTTTGTTTATGGTGTGTGTATGTATATGTGTGTACGTGTGTGTGCGTGTGCACATGTGTCTGAGTGCGTGAGTGCGAGTAAGTTTGCATGTGTATGTGTGTATGAATGTGAGTGTGTATCTGTGTGTATGTATATGATTGTTGTGCTTGTGATTTATTAGTTTTATTTCTCGTATTTAACATTTTACTTTATATTAGCAATAATTTTTTCTGTTGCATGATAAATATGATAATCAAGCGTTGTTAATTTAGTTTTGAGAGTAGATTTGAGTTTTATTCTTTGCATGTTGTATATATGTTTTGAGTCATTGAAGAACCGATAGAGGAATGGTCCCATGTAATATATTTGACGTCGCGCAAACATAGTGTGGAATGAAGGAACGGGTGTACGAATTCTTCTTTTGCTCCGGCTTATCTTAGATGGATCAATATATTTGTGATGGCGCAGGATAGAATTAAATATGTATAGTTGCCGAACAGTCAGTAATTGGGTTTCTTTGTAGAGTTTGTCAGTGGGGTACCTCCTGGCCTTTCGGAACATGACTTTGATGACCGCCCGTTGTGCCCTTTCCAGTTCTAAGAGATGAGATGCTGAAGCTCCTCCCCATATTGGTATGCAATATGTGAGCAGCGACTGACAGAGAGCATAGTATATTCTACATATGAGTTGGGGATCTGCAGATTCACGAAGATCTTTAAAGATGGGAAGTAGTCTTCGTACTCTCTTGCTTAGTGCTGATATATGGGGTTGCCAGATCAAATGGGAATCTATAATTACGCCCAGGTATTTGTGTGTATCAGTTTGCGTAACGGGAGTACAGTCACAATTTTGTTTTACTTCATCATTATTGGCTGGTTTACATTGTGGGGTATGTGCTTTAATAATCAAGTTAGATGTTGGATTTGATGCACTGGAGATACTAAAGCAGATGTGTTTTGTCTTCGATACGTTAATTGTTAGCAGATTATCCACAAGCCATTGCATGACACGTCTGAGACCATTCTCTGCAAAGCTCTGAACTTGAGGCCATGAGTTTCCACGAAAAATAAGGGCCGTGTCATCCGCAAATGCTAGTACTTTCCCGTTCTCTATTGGTAGGTTACAAAGGCTATTAACATAAGCTAAGAACAGCGTAGGGCCAAGGGTACTGCCCTGTGGAATGCCATAGGTGACTGGTAAGCTAGAGCTATACATGTCACCTACTTTAACCACCTGATTTCTACCCTTTAGATAATCACGGAGCCACTCAAGTACCGGTCCCCGCATGCCCATGCTCTCCAAATTCCGCAATAAGATTTGTGTGGATACAGTGTCGAATGCTTTTTTCAGGTCTATGAAAATAGCTACACATCTTTCACCACCATCCAAAAAAGAAACCTTTTTTTTAATATAACCTTTTTCTTTTTTTTAATATCTTTTGTAAATACATAGGTACATATTATACATAGAAACACTCAGACCAAGACAAACATCCATGTCCATGCACACAAATGTTTGACTTGTGCGGGAATCGAACCTGCGACCTCAGACGTGGCAGTCGGTTACACTAACCACTAGGCCATCAAGGCCGCCAGCGCCGTATTTATATCCGCTTCAGTTCAGTAGCATGAATGGCATTTGCGTAACGATCGATGATCGTGAGATTCCGGGTTGAGCAAAGTGGTTGGTTTTTCCCGTCATGAAATTCTCAGTAACTGTGTGGTCTTATACCTATTACGTAAATAATCTGCTTCTTTTGCATAAAACCGATAAATATAAAATAAAAATTAATGATTCATTCATTCAATAGTTATGACTTCATGAATTTTTACAAATACATAATTTTTAAAGCCTTGAAAGTAATCTTAGTAATCTTGTCTTATCTTGTGTGGGGCCCAGTCAGTACAGACCGGCGACACTTCAACCCTGTGGGATCCTTTATAGACTTCCCCTATAACGATTGCCATAGATGTTCATGGCAGTCGGGACCGACGCGCGACGGTTTAACGTGTTCTCCTAGGCACGGAGCAGTCGATAATTGTCAATCAATACGCACATCATTTCGAAAAGTCATATAACTTCCGAAAGTTCGAACCCGACGCCCTCTGCATTGCAGTCTGTTGGTCTCCCCACTGAGCTATCAGAAAGTAAGTAAGCAGTGCTTCTTTTCTTAAAGATTTTCCCTGTAGTAGAAACAATTCCTGTGTTTTTAAAAACTTTACAAACATTAACTAAACATAACATCCAGATTCATAACAACTACTCGTGCATCACAAAATATTTATCTTGTGTTATCAAACCGACAGCACTTACATTGGAAATCGCAAGATAATCCTAAACCACTGCACTATCGAAACAGTCACAGTGACGTACACATTGATGCGTCTGCCTAATCCCTCGGGGCTTTACAGACTTGATACTACTAACTGCATTTAGTTAATCATCTACTAATATTTAACACATACATACAAAACCTAAACGCCCTTCTACACAATGACAGATACATAAAGCAATTGTACTGCTATCTTTGTCTTGCTAAGCGAAAAGAAAAGAGACAACACGACAAACGTGTCTCGTGTAAATACATCTGAATAACAATTACACTAACCACTGTTTGTGAACACACATTGATATACTACGCACACTTAAATTCGAATCAAGATCATTGAGGCGGTATAGACAACTATCTAGATGAACGGTAAATAATGACTGTTTACGTGCCATAAACTAGCTGTTTAGAGCTTGCTCCATGGTCAGTAACAATAGTACCGTGTGGATTAACTTTTTAGGTTTCTGTACCAAAGCTTGATTTAAAGGTGAGGGCCCTGGGCGAAGAACAGTGTAGGCACCGACATGTTTTTAATCTCGTCTAAAAAATAATCCATTTCGAACATATCTATCCGAGATTTCGGCACGAAAGAAATATTCAGATTATATATACTTGTCATGAAGTGTCTTCAGAGTTCTTTCTCACAAAGTGAGATTACGTTGTTTGAATTACTTAGTGGTGTGGTTCTCAATAAATCAAAATGTTACTTGATAAGTTTCCGTGTCATCAATCAAAACAAAGCATTTACGTTTCATAGTAGCCTACAGCGCTCGTGCTAATTTAAATGAATATTCTATAGTCTATCTCTATTATTGTTTTTTTTTAATTATGTATGTATGAAGATTCAAATAAAACATTTTTCTTTCTTTCTTTCTTTCTTTTAAGCAGCGAAAGCCTAGTGAGAGACCATTGGACTGCCACACAAAGATCTCTGATCTCTGACTTTTCGAAGTTATATGCATATTAAATAGTTAATTATCGCTTGCTTTAACGGTGAAGGAAAACATCGTGACGAAACCTGCATGTCTGAGAAGTCTGCCAATCCACACTGGGCCAGCATATGGACTATGCCCTTCTCACACTAAGAAGAGGCCCATTCCCAGTAGTGGGACAGTTTAATACAGGGTTGGAATTATTATATCTCTTTTTCACATCCACGTAACGCTGTTCTAAATCCACCCTGTTCCATACCCATAGGATGCCAACGAAACCCTAACCCTATAACCTTATAGGTTAGCTATACCTAAAATATAATATAGGCGGCTATTCTAACAAATAATAAAAACAATAACTATAAAAATTATGAGGTCCAAGTATAAGAAACATGTATCTATTTATGTAAGTGACGTTTAAATAGTACGACATAAACAGTAATAAATACAAGGTCCAAACGAGCGAGCTTTGACTAATAGATATTATTAGCATTAGCGTGATCTTTGACTCTCAGATTAGAGTCTAAGCTGTAAAGTATAATTACGAATAGTATAAACTAGCAAAAATGTGATTAAAAAAGAAACAACAAATTAGTAGAGACGTCTCTGTTGTCTTTTTTCGTCGTCGACGAGTTGATAGAGATCGACTCGGTGGCGTTCAATAAATAAATAATCGAATGAAGATTTGTAATACGGAAACTGATGCAATGGTTTACTTGTGTAAGTTTTTATTGGTAATTATTATCGTGTTATGGATGATCCCGTTATCTCGGGACTTTATAATCATTGAACAACCTGCAATGGACTCAAATTACTTCTGCTGACTAAGCAACTATGAGTTACATAGACTTGATGCGGTGGTGATGTGAATTTGACCTGGAGGTAGTGGGCTTCGTGGGCCTGCCTGCCACCCGATCAGCACCAGGTCCGAGAGGCGGCGTGCGTATTCCCACACGCGCCTCTGTGTCGTGTGTCCGTCCTCCCCTCAGGGGGACAGTAGGGATAAAATTAGTGGTAGTCTATTTGTGTAGTGGCCTGCCGTTTCATACGGCGGGCCGGAACCTCGGCGGGGTCGCGATTGCATCTGAAAGCGATTCGCGCGGCCCCGCCGATTGCGGTTATATCGAGGAACACCGTGGTAGGTTTAGTCGGTATTACCGGGATGTCACTCACCACCTTTCCCCGGTGAGTCCGACATAACCTCTCTGTCGCCCCGGGGAGAGGTATGGGTCAAAGCCACAAGTTAAAAAAAACAAAATAAAACGTGATGATGTGAATACGAACCAAAGCACTTGGCGTATTAACCTCACCAGGAGGTAAGCAGTTTGACTCTTGTGCTATTTATGCTAGTCATCTTTCCACCTTTGGTTAAAGTTTTCAAGGATAAATGTAGATACCATTATTAACTATAATACACTATGTTATTGGCATAGTATACCGACTGCCTCGTAAGTCACGTTTACGCTTACGACCCAGTGTCTGGTCCTCGATTGATACATGGGTATCGCAAAGTTACAAGGATTTAAGCATGATATTCTTAGCACAATATGAAGAAGTAAGTAAGTACCCTTTTACACTATAGATACTTTCTCTTTGATACCTAAAACATAGCCTGTGAAAATAGGTGTAATTCGCTAACTAAATTCACTTCGATGATAGAGTGAATCTATGTTAAAAGTTATGTTATAGGTATATGACCATGCATTTCTGTTACACGCAGTGAATATTTAAATAATAACCGCAGACCTTAAGCGCCGGAAAGAATTAGCATTTTTGGCATTCCTACGAGGTGCGTTGAGGGGAACTTGCAATCTGTTGCCAACGGTCATTTATAATATACATAATTACTTGATATATGTATACGTAATGATATACCTTCCCCTACGGAACATGGGCGTGACTTGTTATATGTAGGTATAATATAAAGAATAGGCGAGAGACAAGATACTTTTTAATATTTACTACTAAATAAATTATTGAGAATACCTACCATGCACCCTCGAATTACCCACTCTAACTCACTCTATTGCAAGAGAAAAAGGTTGACAATACTGAACTCTTCTGGATGGGGACAGCCACGTCGAGGGACGTACTCCAACTTGCAGTATTCTGCTTCGAACACAAAATATGCGTCGACACGTGTTTCGCCTCAGCGTGAGGCCTTTTCAGGACCGTTTGGCAACGAATGATCAGCTCATGTTGGGTGATGAGGATGCACAACGGGCTACTCGCTTCCCAATAATTTCATTACTTTGGATTTTCGCCAAGTAACGCCTAATTCGAATCAATATTTATTACTTATCCAGGTGGTACTACCAAACATTCGGTCACCGAATGATAAGTGACAATAGTTATTCCCTTGCTCTAGTAAAATTCTTGCCGCGAGAGACTACAAACATTCAAACAACGGACACAAAGAACATCCAGACTCGTAGCAATTATTAGTGGTCATACATTTTTGAAGTGAAAATTTTAGGTGCGTTGAGCACTTTTTGGGTGATCAAAAATCATGGAACTCGCGTCGTCGTCACCGAACGCTTTCCATGAGCTATATGTATACTGTGTATATATGTGTACTTTTTGGGTGAACAAAAAGCGTGAAACTCGCGTCATCGTCACCGCACGCTAGTTACTTAGTTTTCACTTCTATCGGCAGTCCTCGAAAACTGAACCGCATGTTTTTCTTTTTGAAAATTTAATAGAAAAGGACATAGGACACCTTTATTTATTTATTTTAGTTTGCTAACAAATGTAACAATAATACATTTTCACAATGTGATGCGGAGGAATTCTATGACGCCTATTAGAGGGTTTTAGTTTTATTTTTATTTTTTATTTCTGTTTTATAATATTTTAGGTACAAGTTAGTTTTAAAGAATTGTGTTTATATTATGTACATAGTTAATAATTTAAATAAATCTTTTTCAAAATTATATACACACTAGTTTTTCCCCGCGGTTTCATCCGCGTAAGTCCCGTTCCCGGTAATATCGGGATAAAAAGTAGCCTATGTGTGAATCCCGGTCTCCAGCTATCTACATACCAAGTTTCATCGCAATCGGTCCAGCAAGATAAGTCACGGGATAAAGTTAAGTATGGATATATTAGTAATCAACAGGTAAGGATATGTTTAAGTTATAGGTACTAACTTGTATTGAGGGAATGCCACCTGACTGCGGAAGTCAACTCATGAGTCAGAAATAAAACTGGCGTCCAGATGCAGCTATAATATACGATAATATAAATTATAGCTCGTGGTGGCTTGTTCTTTATTGGTCCCGTGATTTTTTTATTTTTTTATTTTGCTCGTCACAATGACCCCACTCCGCCTGATGGAATTTTTCGTTTGGAGGTAATTTTTAGTATAGTGGATTTCAGATTGTGATTAGCAATGGTTGGTACAATGTTGATCAGTTTAACGGATTACGCGTGGTTGAATAACACACAACCATCGTCACTAATTGGTCTACTAATTTATAATTAGTTTTAATGCCTATGATATTATTTTATTAACCATATAGTAAAAATCCACAGGTAATCTATACTAATAATAATAATAAACATTATAAAGCTGAAGAGTTTGTTTGTTTGTTTGCTTGAACGCGCTAATCTCAGGAACTACTGGTTCGAATTAAAAAAATCTTTGATTGTTCGATAGCCCATTTATCGAGGAAGATTATAGGCTATATAAAACGCAACGACCAATAGGAGCGTAGCATAAATGAAAAATGTTGCAAAACCGGGGAACATTCTCTTATGTGAAGCAGACGAAGTTGCGCGGGTCAACTAGTATTTATATATGACTGGTTTAGACGTCATAAAATACCACAACTCACCGTCGACTGGCAACGTGCCTAGAAAGCAAGCAGCATTGTCGCGCTGAATGGCAATTCCGATTCTTGAGGGGAAAAAAAACATCAGTCTTCATAATATTACTAATAGGATGATGTTAATACATTTTATTACTTATAAATACTTAGGTATATATATATATTAAGCTATTACTTATATATATATTAATACGTAAAGCAAAAACTTTGTACGACTTTTTACAAAAATTGCGCGGACGGACAAGTTTGAAATTTAGCTCAGTTAAATTTTATATGGAGAAGGAGCGGCGAATCGTAATATTTTTACAAAAGTGCATTGGAAATACATTAAATAAATGAAAAAACACTACACGCATACAACCATGCATTTGACACACGCAGTCGAATCGCGTTCGTAGTATTTCGGCATTGTTCGGCTGATGTCGTACAATCTTTCGTAACTATGGTAACCTTATTTATATGTATAAAAAAACAAAGTAGCAAGTTAAGAAACATCGTTATTGAAAGTTAAGTAAATAATAATTTGTTTGAAAAAGATAGGTAATTTACCCTGTATAGCCTTGGCGAAATCTAAATGAAATGTGGTTATAATAATAATAATATTCATAATATTCTACCACATAGGTACACACAACACTGTCTAGTCCAAATTAAGCAGAGCTTGTACTATGGGTACTAGACAATGGATAAACATACATATATACTTTTTTTTTGTAAATACATACATATTATACATAGAAACACCCAGACCAAGACAAACATCCATGTTCATGCACACAAATATTTGTCTTGTGCGGGAATCGAACCCGCGACCTCAGGCGTGGCAGTCGGTTACACTAACCACTACGCCATCGAGGCCGACTAATATACCGATAATGGTAAAGTTATAGACAATAAAACCTTAATAACAATCAAACCTAAAATATAAATTAATTATGGGCGAATTTCGACCACTAGGCGACCGCTAGTATAAAATATTAGATATATCTCGTATAACTTACGTTACATCCTTATCCTTACTAATATTATAAATGGGAATTTGAGTTTGTTTGTTTATTACGCTTTCACGCCTTAACTAATTAACCGATTATCATGAAATTTCTACTAGTCGTCAGCATATTAGTTTTAAGGGATAGGTACAGAAAAGGACATAAACACTTTCGCCCAGGAAAAAGTACTGTTCCTAACGGATATAAATTTATTGACAAAGTCTAGATTAATTCGAGCGGAGCCGCGGGCAACATCTAGTTTATAATAACTGCGTTATTTACATAAAGATGTACATGAATATGTTTAATTCATTGTATATAGCTCACGGGAAACAAAACGTGACCTCATCATCAATGTTGTACGCCAGTCTTATCTGTAGACTCAGGTGGAAACATTCGTAGCAGTACGTAGTTACTATGTTGACGTCATTATGTACAAAAACTAAAATAAAAACAATGTTTGACTCCACTTATGAACTAGCATTATTATGGTTTTACTTATTTACTTAGCTCAGTGTGGAGACCAACTGACTGCAATGCAGAGGGTCTTGAGTTCGAACCCACGTCGCGCACCTCTGACTTTCGGAAGTTATATGACTTTTCGAAATTATGTGCGTATTGATTGACAATTATCGCCTGCTCCGTGCCTCGGAGAGCACGTTAAGACGTCGGTCCCGGCTGCCATGAACATCTATGGCAGTCGTTATTGGGAAGTCAGTGCCCTATAATATCTTGACACTGGTCTAGTCTTCGGGTTGCGGAGGTCAGGTGGCAGCCGCTCCGTGTAAAAACTGATATCCAGTCAAATCCGGTTAGAATAGAAAAGCCAAACACAAGTGACTTGGGAATAATAAAGGCTAGGCAGAAGGAGACTTACATATATTTATTTGTTGTTTTAAAATAAAGCTCTTGAAAGCAATTGCTGTTTCGCACTAAGAATACTTACTATTTCGCAGGAGATTTTCAAAGACATCCAGACTCAGAACAGCTATTTGGGAATCACATAATTTTTGTTCCATGTAGGGATCGAACCCACATCACTTGACGTAGTAGCAGCGACGAGACGACCACATAACCCGATGTGCCAGCTGCGCAGTCGAACAATATTAATAACTAGTCTTTCCCCGCGGTTTCACCCGCGTAAGTCCCGTTCCCGTGGGAATATCGGGATAAAAGTAGTCTATGAGTGAATCCAGGTCTCCAGCTATCTACATATTAAGTTTCATCGCAATCAGTCTAGTAGTTTCTGCGTGAAAGAGTAACAAACATACATACATACATTCATCCTTACAAAATTTCGCATTTATAATATTATAGTAGGACTATGTTACGCCTGGCGAGGAAATGTTTTATAGGTTCACATAACTATCCCTTCAATTCCTTTCCCCCCTCACCTGCCCACCTTTAATTCTCTCCCCGGTTACCGTAACCAATACCGTAACCATGAGGTATGTCTGGCCATATGGTTAGTGTATAAAAAAACCGAATGTATGTATTTTAGACTGCAACAAAACTAAGTTACGATAACCATAGCCGCAATGTATACGCATCATACCTTCTTACCCTTATAATAATATCAGCCCTGTATTAAACTGTCCCACTTCTGTGCACGGGCCTCTTCTCAGTGTGAGAAGGGTTAGGCCATAGTCCACCACGCTGGCCTAGTGCGGGTTGGCAGACTTCACATATCTTCGAGAACATTATGGAGAATTCTCAGACATGCAGGTCACGACGTTTTTCCTTCACCGTTAAAGTGATAATTAACTATTTAATACGCATATAACTTCGAAAAGTCAGAGATGCGCGCCTTGGGATTGAACTCTAGACTTTTGCGTGGCAGTCCATCGGTTTCCCAATAGGCTATCGCTGCCTTATTAATTCATATCATTCAATTCTTACACTTACCCAACAGAAAATAATGGTGAAATTACGTCTTTGCACAATAGGTCACGTACATTACAATACCAACTGACATGCCTAGATATGATGAACCAGCTCCTATGACCTCGTATCCTCGTTTCAATAAACGTGATAACATAATACTCACACAGATTTTTCATTTATTATTTTATTCTCATGAGTATTGTAATGAAACCATTGCTATTTATAGTTTATTATAAGTTATCTATTATTCTATTAAATAAATGTTCATATTATTTTAATCATTATTATATGGGATAGTTCTTATCACATGTGCTATGCAATACCCGTATCTAAAATAACTGCGCTTTGGACAATCACACAGAGGTCTCGAGTTCGATCCCAAGGCAGGTATCTCTGACTTTTTAATGTTAATGATTAATGAGGAAACCTTGTGTTCAGTACATTTTGTTCTCAAAGATATGTGAAGACTGCCAACGCGCACTATGCCTGCGTGGTGGGTTATGTCCTAACCCTTCTTAGTCTGAGACAAGGCTCGTGTCCAGCAGTCGAACAGGTTATATATAGGGTTGATATGTGTATCTGGCCGCCGGTGTTCGGCTGCGACTCAATAGATTAATACACTCTGAATACCTCTTCAGATAAATAGAAGTGAAGTTATGAAAATTAAGTTAAAAGAAGAAGAAAGAAAAAAGAAGAAAGTAGTATAAGAAAACATTATTTTATAATTATTATTTATAATGGTGGTGGGCAATGAACTTTGGTCGGTTTTGTCCTTGTATGGAGTGAATAGCAACCTAACACGAGCTCTGAAATCTCTTTATGACGATCCCAGAGCTTGTGTTAGGATAAATGGGACTTACACAGAATGGTTTAATATCGAAAAAGGTGTTAGACAAGGATGTGTAGCGTCACCCTGGCTGTTTAACCTATACATAGACAATTGTTTGAAAGATTTAAAAGATTGTGAATGGGGATTAAGAATTAATGAGTTACTTGTCAAATGTCTACTTTATGCCGACGACCAAGTAATACTTGCGTCATTGGCGGAAGAGTTGCAGGCGACGGTAACTATTATGCATGGTGCTTTTGAGAGTAAAGGAATGAAAATGAATGTAACCAAGACGAAAGTAATGGTATTTGAAAGGGAGGAGTGCATGACGATGTGCAATATTATGATTGATGGAGAACAAATGGAGCAAGTGAAAGAGTTTGTATATTTGGGTACTTTGTTTACAAGGGATGGTACACATGAGGGAGATATTTAAAGAAGAACGATTGCTGGCAATAAAGTAAATGGCGCTCTAGGCGCTTTTATGTACAGTCGAAATGTATCCGAAAAGGCACGTTTAGCTGTTCATAGAGGACTATTAGTACCTACACTTATGCATGGAAGTGAAAGTTGGGTATGGAAAAAGAAGGATGAGAGCAGAATAAATGCTGTAGAAATGAGAGCGCTGAGAAATATAATTATGTGGTGTGACTCTGAAAGATAGAATAAGGAATAGTGTAATTAGAGAGAGATGCGGCATAAAAGGGGATATAGTGACGAGAATAGAAAAGGGTATGTTAAGTTGGTTTGAGCATGTAGAAAGAATGGACGAGAAAAGACTGACTAAGAAAGTTTATAAGGCTAGTGTGAATGGAACAGTCGCAAGTGGAAGACCTAGGCGAACGTTTCTTAATCAGATCGGAGACGTTGTGGATAAAGGCCAAGTTAAGAGCACCTTAAACCGGCGAGCGTTTATGAGGAATGTTATGAAAGTGAATGAAGCCAGAGAAGTGTGTCAGGATCGTGGCAAATGGAAAACCGTAGTCTCTGCCTACCCCTCTGGGAAACAGGCGTGAATTTATGTATAAAAATAAATGTGGGAACAAATGCAATTATATTTATAGTAAATATATAATATTATTATTATTCATGTTTATGTTTAATAATATACTTAATAAGACTGCATAAGTATTGATAAATTACATATTATTCATTTATGAGGTTTTTTGTTACTATTAATAGCATTATGTTTCATAATATAGATTATATTGTAGAATTAACAAATAAATAACAGGGTTATTATTGAAAAGAAATCAACGAGAAATCAAACATAAATAATTACTTGCTTGTTTGCATGTTCTAGACTATGGATTATATTGTGGACTATGAAATAACTCTTCTCACATTGAAAAGAGTGTGATTCTGATCGCTTTTTAACCAGAAGTAACCCTTTTGTAAAAATATGTGGGTGCATCTTGATACACAGAAAAAAGAAATTTACTGGCAATCCAGGGCATAGCCATAGTGTGTCTGTATAAAAGGTATCGTATGTCAATACACATACAATACTTATTATAATTATGATGATTGATGATATTAATATTTTGATGATATTTATTTACTTCACTGAAAATGGAGTACATTTAGGGATGTTGTGGTATAATTAATACATTTAGCTCTTCCATTTAGTCACAATGTCGCATGCGAAATGTTTTAAATTTTTTAAATAATTCTAAATATTGCATTAACAATTATTTTATACATTGTAGTTCTCGGAATGGACTCAAGAACTAACTTATTAGGATGTCTAGTGTTTCTCGGACACGTGTCCTTTGCCTTGGTGAAAAGGAGGGTAGGTTTTAACAAAAACAGAAATTGAAATTAAACTACTATATACGGATTTTATCGCGTTGTTTATTTAGCACTGTATTACAAAATTTTTAAAATATTACACTACTACTACTATTGATTTTATTTTACTAATTTATAAGCTAATAAAATTATTTAAACTATTAAATCTATTTATTTTTGGTTTACACTTTCCCCGACGTTTCGGTTGCTTTCCAGCAGCCATGGTCACGGGGAGAGTTTAATTTCAATGAATAACATTCGCGTAAATAGAAGACAATATTATGAAAAACAGAAATCTCAAAAATATACATACAGGTCAGAGAAAGTATGCCTAATGTTTTAAAATGTGGTTTGCAGGATTCGTCTGGAGCAATACCGACAATGGCTTTTACACATCTCTTTTGGCCAATCTATACTAATATAATAAAGCTGAAGAGTTTGTTTGTTTGTTTGCTTGAACTCGCTAATCTCAGGAACTACTAATCCGAATTGAAAAATTCTTTTAACGTTGGATAGCCCATTTATCGAGGAAGGCTATAGGCTATATAACATCACGCTACGACCCAAGGGGCAGCGCAGTAATCAAAAATGCGGGTGAAACCGCGGCTACATCTAGTAAAACAAATACAGATAGACTGTATGCTCACGCAGACGAAAACCTCGAGCTTAAACGCTCTTATGCATAAGATTGCACATCGTTATACTCTATCAAACAAACACCTTTTCTATCCCCTACTTAAAATGCCGCCATTTCAGTAAAAACACATCAGATAAGTTCTTAACAAGCGTAGAACAGATTACTGGGTAAGACAAGTCTTATCTCCTCAGATATGTGTTCCAAGTACCCTTGACAGTAATTATAGGAGATGATGGGACGATATGATCTTCGTTACATTTTTCACGTCACGACACGTCTATTCAACGATTGCTCTCACTGATAGGTAATCCATTCGTGTATTATTGTCTTAAGATTTACCAACTTTCTTTTACATACACACATCCCACTAATATTATAAATGTGAAAGTTTGTGAGAATGGATGTATGGATGTTTGTTACTCTTTCACGCAAAAACTACTGAACCGATTGCAATGAAACTTGGTATGTAATGGAGACCTGGATTAACATATAGGCTACTTTTTATCCCGATATTCCCACGGCAACGGAAACCGCGGGGCGCAGCTAGTACACATATAATCTAACTACTAGGTATATCCCCGAAAATATAGGCATTGGTGTATTAGACCCACTTTTGAGCAGCTATATTTTTAGGTCAAACGTAATACTGATAATGTCTTCACAGTGAAAGCTAAAAATAGTTTATTTGACTCGGAAATGGAGCCGGCGAGATTATTTACAGCGATTGCATTGACTATCTCTGCGCCACCAAGGCAGTCAACGAAATTATTTACGTATTTATGAAATCAATAAGTTGCTTATTAACCTGTTGAGTAGCAGTGGCACACCGGCGGCCAGTCTCAAAAGGTTATTAATTATGTCTGGCATTTCAATAATTTACACATTAACAACAGAACACCGCTATGTAATAAATACCTTTACAACTTACCTGTCATAATAGAATAATGTGACAGCTGATGTGAATTTTAAATGATTATGATCTATTAGAATTTTCCAGTGGCTTCGCTCGCATAAATGTTAGTTAGGATAGGTTATCAACAATTTTTTTTTTCTGGATGAAAGGTACCCTATATTTGACTGCCATGAACTTCTATGGCAGTCGTTATTGGGGAAGTAGGCACAAAAGATCCCACTGGGTCGAAGTGTCGCGGGTCTGTACTGACTGGCCCCCAGACAAGATAAGACAAGATAAAATACCCTATATCCTTTTCTGTTCCCCTGACAACATGTATGCGAAATTTCATGATAATCGGTCGAGTAGTTTAGGCGTAAAAGCGTAACAAACGAATAAATTCACATTCGCATTTATAATATTAGTTAAGATTGAATCACGTGGTGCTCAACGGATATCTATTGTAGTATAATTGAGCTCAGCCGTTGCGAACGTGTTGTCGGCCTAAAGATGGCTCATAAAGAAGTGAATTACGTAATTACAACAACACGTCATTCACTTGCTTTCGTGTGCAAAAACTTTGTACCCCTTTTTACGAAAATTGCGCGGACGGAGGATTATGAAATTTGGCACAGTTAAAGTTTATATGGAGAAGGAATCCTAATATTATTATAAAATATGCATTAGAAATAAATTAAATTAATGAAAAAATACTACACGCACACATTCATGTATTTGACACACGCAGTCGAATCGCGTTCGTAGTATTTCGGCATTGTTCGTCTGACGTCGTACTATTCTTTGTAACTATGGTTACCTATACCTTATTTATATGTAATAAAGAAAAAAGAAAACAAAGTAGCAAGCTTAGGAATTTTGGTCGAATTTTGACCACTATGCGACCGCTAGTCCTAATTAATATGTATGCGAATGTAAGTTTTGTTTTTTGCTTCTTTGTCGCATACACGTTGTTAGTGTTATAAAAAAGGACACACAGTACCTTTCATCTAGAAAAAAGGACGGTTCCTGAAGGAAGGCTAGTGTAATATAAAAGTTTAATACCGCCATATTTTAAAGCTATTTTCTAGTTTTATGTGTTTATTATTAAAAGCAACCACGTTCATACTTGCTATAGCACTAGAAGCGTCCGCGTCGGTCGCGCGATTTCCAGTAGTGCGACGCTGTTATCCTGCACATATTTCTAACATTTAACACATCAAGTTAACAGACCGTCAAAAGTCAATTGCATGTCAATTGCTGGGATTATTATACCTGACTGAAAAAGTAATTTGACATGAGTTTTATTTGAGCATGTCGTTGATTAGTATTTCAGAAACCAAGTGTAGATAATTATTACAATAAGAAATTAATTTTACAAAAATTATTTCTACGTCCATATCGAAGTTTATAATAGATGAATAATTTCTACGTGGCATAACATCAAACGCAACGTAAAATGACCTTTAAAACATTAAAACTGTCATCTCTATGGAATTTTATCAAAAAATCTGTTGCCAGCTAAAAAGCTTCGTCAAATGACTAAAGTGCTAAACCGGAATTATTCCAATGAGTACGATAGATCAGAATTAAAAAGATCAACATCAGATTTGGTGCGTTTTCGGGTAATAATGCGATTCCAACCACAAATTCAATCAATATATAATAATAATAATACTATTCTACACATACACACAACACCATCTAGCCCAAACTAAGCAGAGCTTGTACTATGGGTACTAGACAATGGATAAACATACATATCACATACAATTTTTTTTGTAAATACATATATATTATACAAAGAAACACCCAGACCAAGACAAACATCCATGTTCATTATATGTTGTGCTTCCATATTTTTTTTCTTATTTGATTGGTATAACAAAAAATCGTTATAATGTCTGGAATTATTGACATTGGGCATCAAATATGTGCAGGTTGGATGGTTTTCCACGCTCCGCTCGTTGAATCTTGCAATTCGACAACAAAAACCAGCAAGACTCCAATGGCACAAGAAAGTTTATAATTCTATAGCTGTTTGAATTACATATTTATAAACATAAAAACTAGCACGTCCGTCCGTAGTGATTGCGTTACTAACATTGTTATGATAATATACATATGATACCTTTCTTTTGAGTAAGCTGTAGATTTATACAAGCAGTATCGGGTGTCTTGGTTTCTGATAAATTGATTACACATTGGTGATTCAGGCGAATAGTTCTGCTGACTAAGCTTGGCGAAATGTTGGTCAATGCAACCAACATGATATATCTGTATTTGTATTGGTTTGCCAATGTTTACCAATACTGTTAGCGAATTAATATACCTATGTATATGACGATGAGTCTTTTGGTTATTGGTTGACTATGCCGAGGGAGAGAGAAAGAAAAAAAGAGTGACAGAGAGACTCTATGTGTTATGATATATTTTACTTCAAGTTACAAGTATGTATAACAAGGCACCGTACTGCTGGGCACAGGGATTTTCTCAGAGTAAAAAAGATAGAAAAAGGCACTATTTCATTTATATGTTGAACTTATATATTCCTCTTACGCGTGACCCTTGGTACATTTTAGATCTTTTAAATAAGTCTTATTTTTTTGGAGATTTTTAAGCCGGGTCTTTAATGACTTTTAAATTAGCCAGATTTTAGGCTTTTATAACCCAGCCAAATTTTATAACTTAATTGAAGAATATAATGCACATCTGCATTGCCGTCATCCAACCAACATATTCTGTGTCGGTAGCTTTAAACAGCACCTCGACTCTATGATATAATCAAAACAATGACGTTATAATCCAACACAATGTATCTATAAATATTGATCTAATAGCCCTCATGAATAAAGATTGGCCAACATATTAAAATATTAGCCAACTTTCTCTCAGTGCACTTGGAACCATCGCTGTGTGAGTCACCATATTGTTTTATGGAACTGGTGTAGTAAAACGAGAATCGCTTCACTTTCAGATTTCTTTCCAAGAAATATAATGATGTTTCTTAAACATTCACACGTTGAGGAAGTAGTCTGGTAATTAGATAGTCTAAAAAGAATATCATTTGTTGATCCAGGGCCGTACTTTGCGGTTTTGATCGGTCGTGAACGTGGTAGTTTTGTGCCGAAAATGTAACTGGGTTCGATTCATGGATCCAGCAAACAATTATAGCGATTTTCTGTTAAAACCAACGCTTTTAAAAGTCCGAAAGACAGAAAACCTTTATTACCTGGGACTTTAAAAGGAGCTGAAAAATTGTTGATGTGAAACACATGTACATATCTGTCAACCCTTTCGGAGATCTACTAACAGTTCATCTGTGATCGAATTTGGATAAAACTTAGCACACAGAAAGACCATAATTATCATCTACCGATGCAAATGATACTTTCTATCTGGGTAATGTGTTAACATAAATAGTTCGAACAAAACTGTGGATGCTGGTTGTACATAATTTGACTAGCTGCTCTCACGTTTATGATAACTACTCAACCACTGTGATTCTACGGTGAAAATATACAGCTACGTTATTTCTGGATAAAGTCACTAATAGTAAAAGAATTATTAATATTGGTTAAGTAGTTCCAGAGTTTATTGATAACAAACAAATAAACCTTTCCACTCTATTAGATTATAAGTGTACGTCCGTTTATATCAATTCTAAATAGACTACAGATACCTTTTATTAAACAATTACACATACAGGATATCCAAGTACGTAGTTAAAGGTTTTTTGCGATGTTTTATTTTATTTTATTACGTTTATTGTTCTGATATTGTTAACGTGTGCAGTCTCCCGTAGATAATTGTTTCACTGTACTGAATGTGTCATGCATTTTGTGAATAATGTTATGATGGCTATCCACTACACCGTAACGTGATGGTATACGTTAAATGAACAGGGCTGTATTTTAACTATTCACTTTGTCACCACATATAACGTAGAAGAGTTGTAAATTTAGATCTTCTTCCAATTCGTGTAATCTATGAATACTTGTGCCGATTCTAGGTCGCTTTTCTTACGTTATTATGGCGCAAAAATAAAAATAAAATTCGAATTTTATCTAGGTACAGTCAGCCTCAAAAGTTGATAACCATATCAATATTTTCATAACCCATGAACAACGTAGCATGCATAAATCGCTTACCAAGACTAGCGCCAGAATTAACAGAAGAAGAACATTGTAGAAGTTCAAAATTAGCTAAATACCACATTATGAGAATTAACTGAACACCAGATTGTCAAAAGTCGCTGAACAAAAAACTTTCAACTACAAAAAGTTTTGGGTGACCATAGACGTTCGAGTGGCTATGCATTTAGTAAAAAGCTGTAATTTTGACATTTATTTATTTCTATAGATAAGGTATTTGTAAGTGAGGTGCTTAGTTAGAGTGAGCTGAACGTATAATTAAAGTAATAAAATAAAATAATGTAGGTAGTCGTAATAAGTAATTTTAATGTGAGGTGTTTAGAGTGTGTATCCGATGTTAGTTTGTCGTTGCATAAACGCGGTCCATTGTTTGCAGTTAGGTTATTTATCGTTTATTTATAATTAATTTTTGTTTAGTCAAGTAATAGATTACACAATAATGCCGTTTAATGGATGTGGTCATCGACTTTTGAGGCTGACCGTACTTATAAAAAAGCAGCGATATCCTAGTGGAAGACCACTGGACTGCCACACAAATGTCGAAACCTGACATGATGAACCCTAAATGTATGTGCCTATTAAAAAAATAGTGAAGAAAACAATCTCAAGGAAACCTGCATGTCTAAAAGTTATCCCTTAAGCTCTCGAAATCTGCTAACCCGCACTGGGCCTGCGTGGTGGACGGTGGCAGTTCCTTAGTCATGCTACGCTATAGTGGAGTATTCACTGTGTCCTAAACTCACCCTCACTTAATTTTATAAATGAGAATATAAGTTAATTTGTTACGCTTTTACGCCTAACTACTAGACCGATCGTCGTGAAACTTCGCTGTCCGGTGTATAAATAAAGGACAGTTTAAAAAAACGATGGTTTCTAAGATATTTTGATAACCCCACGCTTTTTACATTAAAATTATTAAATTATTTCCTACTTTTTTTAATAATGCGTGTTTTTTAGTTTTTAAACAGTTTAAAAAAATATAAATAAATAATAGTTTATATATTTTTTTTTGTTAGTTGTTATGTATATATTTCTTTAATTTTTATTTCAAGATTTTTGTTTTGTCGTCGGTCCTCGATAAGTGTGCAAAGTTTCAAATCAATCCGTCGGTTTGAAAGTGGTAAAAATCACGTTCAAAGATGCCGTTACATAGATTCATAGATACATAGATATATACCAATCTAATAAAACCGTATTAAAAGGATATATAGTATCTTTTATCTATAAAAACAATACTACCGTAGTTTTTATTTATGATACACTATAGTCGGCCGAAACCTTAATAGCCGACGGATGCGGACATTTTTTATGTTAATTATATTTGAAAACCGTAATATATTATTGCAAAGGTGACTTCTGTGTTCTGTGGCTTTTAGTTAATCTTCAGTTAGATTTATTTAAACCGGCAGAAAGCATCTGACTTAATTAAAAAGACTGGCAAGGAGAATGGAGGCCGTCCGTTTTAATATTTAAAACGTACCTGTAATAATATCGTTAGATTAAATGTATTTGACATTGCAAATGTCACTGTCTCCGTGGCGCAACAAAAGTAAATGCGATGCGACAATCAGAGAGCCAAACGCGGTAAACGTTTCGATCGCGTTAACGTAAAAGCAACTCACACTAAGCACCCTTTATTCAGAGGTGTATTACACCGACATATTGCCAGGTATTGTTATGGGTTCCATGTTTTAAGAGGCGAGCCTATTTCCATTAGAGTTGCCAACTGTACTCTATAACGAAATGGGTGTTAAAACCTAGGATTCAACCGCTTCGTCTTCAGCTTTTTGTTATGTCCCACTGCTGGGCAAAAGCCTATCCCTTGTGTAAGGAAACTCCAGAATCAGTTCTCAAGTATTTATTTCCTTTAATATTATTGTAACATAATTATATTTTATATTAGGTAATAGTATGCATATTGTGTAACTACACAATATGCATACCTGATTTAATTCAATGCAATATCCGCCACTTAATATACTTTTACTTAATATTGTCTTCTGTTTACGCGAATGTTATTCATTGAAATTAAACTACTATATACGGATTTTATCGCGTTGTTTATTTATCACTGTATTACAAAATTTTGAAAATATTACACTACTACTACTATTGATTTTATTTGACTAATTTATAAGCTAATAAAATTATTTAAACTATTAAATCTATTTATTTTTGGTTTACACTTTCCCCGACGTTTCGGTTGCTTTTCAGCAGCCATGGTCACGGGGAGACTAAGATGGTAGTTGTCTCAATGTTCCAGTGTAGTTATTTCAAAGTACCCGAACATAATTTAATCATTGGTGTTTCTATTTACGCAGAATGAGCTCAAAGTATCATGAAGTCTAGCTGTGGTTTGTTTCTTCTTGGGTTTGACTATTTGAAGTACTGGATTTTGTAATACAGTGATAAATAAACAACGCGATAAAATCCGTATATAGTAGTTTAATTTCAATGATACTTTTACTTCACAAATTTATCCGATCGCCACTCAATGCACGACTGCCCGTTATCGTTCCGCGCGTTAGTTTTATACTATCAGGCATAGTAGGGCAGTCGAGTAAAATCAGTGTTGCCAACAGAAAATAACGGATACAATTAAACATATTCAAATAATGCTTCTACATCGCTACACTTAACTAAATATTTCTATAAAATAATTATATTCTACCTATAATTGCTAACACATGGACTTCCAAATCACTCTGTTGGTGGATATTCCCTGACCTTATGACCTTGTGACCCTATATCTCGAGGGTCTTTTGACCCACAGGGCCCATATTCAAACTTAACCAAGGGATGACCCCAAGGTGTCTGCACACCAAGTAACAAGTCAATCGGTCCAGTGGTTCCGGAGCTATACCTGTTACTAACAAACTGTTACTAACAGACAGACACAGAGACCCACATAGTGTTTTCATTAACCTCTTCGAAGAAGACTCAGAGGTTAATAAAGTATTGTACGTTATTTTAGGTAAACGTACTTTATACTTTATTAGGAAAATAAAGAACGTGATAATACTTTATTTTATCTATTTCGACATTTACGGGTTTTATTTAATTGATTATTTAAAGCAACGCTATAGAGCTTCCCTAAATTAAATAAAACAATTATTTATCTATCTTAATAGCCATTTATTGTAAAGATACGGTTAAGACGTTCCTTGATAATAAATATGTGTTAGATGTTACTAAAATCAACAAAAATATGGTATTAAAAAAGATAGTGGTTTGTTCCGCATTCGCCACTACATTACGTCCCACATTCCAAAATGTTCCTCATTTGCCCCTCGTTTTTAATTATTCCTTTTTCGTCCAACATTTTTGAGCATTATAATGTTTAAAAATTATTTTAAGTCTTTTCAATGTCGGGCTCGTGATGTCGTGCAATCATAAGCCCAAAGTTTCAAAGGAGGTATTTTAAAATTATTTTTCGGCTGACGGTATATCAGAATCGATTATACAAAAAATGAACAGGGTCAAAAAAGAAACATAATTTGGGACGAAACAGGAATTACGTTAAGAAATTAATATTTATCTAAATTTCGGGGCATATGAGGAACAATTTTTGGGGCGAATGCTTTTTTTTACATTCGGGAAGAAACGTGAGGGTTGAATGCGGAATAAACCCAGATAGTAAAGGTACTCTATTCCTTCAAAATAAAAGTGGCAACCCTAATTGTCGTCTGCCGGGCACAGTCACCGACTCCGTGCTGCTACTCAGAATTGCCCAAAACCCCAATAATACTTTGCCCAATGTGTGTCGGCATATAATGTAAGACAATAAAGCAGCGCGAAAGCCCGAAAATAGTTCGGAATTTATACATGAACTAAATTTTGCCTGCAGCTACGCTCACGTTAATCTAGAACATTGTTTTTGTTGGAATGGTACCTTATGTCCTTTTCTGCACCCCTGACAACGCGTATGCGAAATATCATGATGCTCGGTTGAGTAAACGAAAAAGTTAAGGAGTGAAAGCGTACCAAACCAACTTAGATACCCGTTTTATAGAGTAGGTAGGATTAAATAAATGTCAAGGATCAAATTAATTAAATAAATCCTACAGTATTGTTACACTTATCATGTCTAGATAGTACCTATTGTAAATTATGTTAATAAATATATGAAATTAAAATGTAAACAACTCGTGGGAAAGATTATACAATAAAGGAAAACGATATTATTGTTTATAACCGTCACAATGTGTTCACCTCTAAACTTTGACTGTAATTAATATAATTACGCGTTATCACTAAAGTAATTTATGTAATACATTTTTTCTGTATTTTCTTTGCACAAAGAATAAGTATTGCCATTCAACGTGGCAATGCTGCCAGTCTTCTGGGCACGTTGCCAATTGACGACGATGCGGAGGAATATTATGACGCTTTTTAATTTTGTTGTTTAATTTTTCTCTTTCATTTATATCAATTGTAAATAATTTGTTTATATGTATATTATGTTATTTAATTATGTCATTAATAAAGTCATTATTCCAAGTAAAAAGATATGTTACATATTTCTTACCAGTAGCTAAGGCTAAGAAACATAACAAATATTTTTGTGCAGCCGCACGGAGAGAATTTTGCCGTGGTGTCGTTAGTTATTACTAAATATGTTTATTTCTTCACATATAGGGTTTCGCATTATAACTTTTGCATACATGCATATATTTCAGACGTAGGTTTATCCTTAGGTAGGCAGATGCATATCACAGCGCTATTTCACCATAAATGCTTTCAGGTGGCCTATTGCCAAGCAACGGTCACATTTCAATTTTGCACAGCAAATCTCAATAACACTTTGCTTGACCAGGAAATTGAACCCGCGATCTCAGGCACAGCAATCACTGCGCCAGTGAGGCAGTTAATCTTTACTTCTATGATATACATTCTCACTTACATTACACGAATATTATAACATGCGAATGTGACTTTGTTCGTTTGTCATGCTTTCATACCTTAACTATTCGACCGATCATCATGAAATTTCGCATACACATTGTCAAGGATGCAGAATAGGATAGGGTATTTTTAATCCAGAAAAAATAAATGTTACTTATCTAACCTAACCTACATTTACGCAAGCGAAGACGCGGGCAGAATCTAGTTATATCATTATAACTAGCTGACCCATGCAACTTGGTCTGCTTCATATGAGAGAATATTCCTCGTTTTTGCAACATTTTACATTGCTGCTCCGCTTCTATTGGTCGTAGCATGATGTTATATAGCCTATAGCCTTCTTCGATAAATGGGTTATCCAACACAAAAAAAATTTTTTTTCAATTCGGACCAGTAGTTCCTGAGATTAGCGCGTTCAACCAAACAAACAAATTCTTCAGCTTTATAATATTAGTATAGATAAATAATTTTTATTTTCTTTGATACACCGAATAGATATTATCTCCTCCATAGTAGATATTTTATTTTCTTTTATTCAGTCATATTTGCTTTCATTACGTTAGTTACGTATTTAGGTAACTATTTACTTTTACCTGCACATTTACCCGTGCGTCACTAACCAACGTTGCCACATTGAAAGCCTGTTTTGGCTGCACGTTGTCACAATAATGCCGAGCCGATGACCCTTTTGGCACGTATATACATACATAAATGTGAGGTATATAGTTATGTTGGTAGCGGGGCAATCCGACAAGCAACCCGCGTCCATGGAATGTAAAGAAAAGAAAACGTAGAAAAATTCCCTTTCACTCCACCCAGAGCAGAGGAGATATTTGGATGACTTCCTACCCTATAAAACAATATTAAGAACAACCTTTTTTATCGTATAGGTATGCACGCAAACCGGACTTTTTGAAATTTTGTGCATATTAAAAAGTTATTTATGGCTCGCGTTAACGGTGAAGGAAAACGGAAGAGAGTAAAGAATCCTGCATATCTGAGAGTTCCCCATAAAGTTCTTAGAGGACTATGGCTTAACCCTTTTCACACTATAAGAGGCCTGTGCCCAGCAGTGGAACAGTTTATATACAGGAATAATATTATTATATAAGTTAAGTTAGTATTAAATCCCACTGTTGGACAAAGACCTTTCCTTTGGCTTTCCCAATCTTCGATTTTCCAAGCTATCCCGTTCGAGTGGTTTTCAAGTCGTCTGTGTCGTCCAGCGTTTCCATTTAGGTGTTCCACATTGCTGTCTACTATCTTGTTGTACCCTATTGGTAGCAAAGCGGCGATACCCCAATGGATAAAGCATAGAACTCGCTAATAAAAGGGCGCGGATTCAAATCCTAAGCATTGCACTACCGACATGAACCCAGTCCTAACCCCTAGAAAACAAGAATACTAGTTAATGCGGGTTTTTTATGCACCTTTTATGCACCCGCATAAAAGAACACATAGCTGACGTAAAACACAAACGCTCGTTGAAGTCTGCTGTGTGTGAACATGTACAACAGGGGACCAACCACTACCTGAGATTTGACAAACCACAGATTCTCGCTAAAGAACACCGATTCCTACCAACGATGCTTCGCGAGGCTATTGAAATCAAAAAACATCCCAGTTTCAATAGAGAAGATGGTTGGAATGTACCACCAGCTTGGGATCCAGTACTTCAAATAGTCAAACCCAAGAAGAAACAAACCACAGCTAGACTTCATGATACTTTGAGCTCATTCTGTGTAAATAGAAACACAAATAATTAAATTATGTTCGGGTACTTTGAAATAACTACACTGGAACATTGAGACAACTACCATCTTAGTCTCTCCGTGACCATGGCTGCTGAGAAGCAACCGAAACGTCGGGGAAAGTGTAAACCAAAAATAAATAGATTTAATAGTTTAAATAATTTTATTAGCTTATAAATTAGTAAAATAAAATCAATAGTAGTAGTAGTGTAATATTTTCAAAATTTTGTAAGACAGTAAATAAACAACGCGATAAAATCCGTATATAGTAGTTTAATTTAAAAAATAAAACTAGACAACTATTATATACATACTCGTATATATAATATTATAAATACGAATGTGACATTGTTAAGCTTTCACGCCTGAACTACTTGACCGATCATCATGAAATTTCGCATACACGTTGTCAGAGGTACAGAAAAGGACATAGGATACCTTTCATACATAAAAGTACTGTTCCTAACCTAACCTACTACTATAGGAGCGAACCCGCAAGCAAAATCTAGTATTCTATAAAAACATGTCAAAATTTAACAGTCCATAGCTAAAACGTTTCGCTTCTAGAATTTATGAACTGGAGCTAAGTCAGCAGTTTCTATATCCTATGTAAAGGGGACGAGTTGAAGGGGTTGGAAAAGGATCGATGGATAATTTGTCCTACAGGGCTTTATTTTCCTTATACTTGTAAAGTTACGACTCTCTAGTACCAATTAGGACTAAAATATACTTCTTTTGGATAACTCTTAATTCCTGTAACTACTACTAAATATAGCTGAAACAACAACAGATTAGAATGACATTAGTCACTCATTTGACGCATGTGGTACATTGCGAGCTAAATTAAACCTAATTTTATTTAATGGAGCTCTAAATATAATATTGTACCTATTTTCTGAAGTTTACAATATTATTTAAATGGCGGATGACACATTCTGGTCTCTGTTGTAATTGCTTTTATATATATACACGGACTTATTGACTATAGTGGCGCAGGAGTTATGCGCCAAGTGTTGTGGGTTCTATTCCCAAACGCGTCAAAAATGGTGTGTTTCACAAATAGTTGTTTTGTAGTCTCGGTATTCTTTGTATGGCAGGTAAATTCCAGATTCTGTGTTACTACTAATTTGTAGGATATCGTTACCGTTTTGCTACCCGGGAATCGAAACTGGGACTTAATACAGCAGTCCCATTCACTACCGCTACTTAATGTTGTGAAAACCTTGGAAATATGCCGTTATATATATATATATATATATATATATATATATATATATATATATATATATATATATATATACATATATATACATATATATATATATATATATATACATATATATACATATATCTATATATATATAGAAATGAATCCCTGTTTCCCTAGGTTACACCATAACTTGAGAACGACTTTACCGACTTCATTCATCTTTACGGACAGAAAAGTTAAGAAAACTGCGCAGAATATAGGATAATTTCAAAAAACTTAAGACTATTTTAACTTCTCGGGTTTGACAGTTCGTCTAAGACAGGACAACGTTTTTAGGATCAGCTAGTATTTATAAAGAGCTCTGTTTATAAACTATCCTATAGCTAGGCATGGACCTTTTCTTAATGTAAGTAGGGTAAGGCCATAGTTTAACACACTGACTACACAAATATTTGAGAATCTGTGTATGTGGAATGAACTGTCGCCTGCGGTATTTCCGGACCAATACGACCTACCAATCTTCAAGAAAAGAGCATACTCCGTTTTAAAAGGCCAACAACGCATTTGTAACTACCCTGGTGTTGCGGGTGTGCATGGGCGGCGGTAATCGCTTACCATCAGGCGATCCATCTGCTCGTTTGCCTCGTATCTCATAAAAAAAAGAATATCTTGAGAAACTCGCATATATGTTTTATTCACAATGTTTTCCTTCACCGTTAGTGCAAGCGATAATTAACGATTCGACTAACAAATCGCCTTGGGATCGAACTCGAGACCTCTGCGTGCCAGTCTAACAGTTTCTAACATTGCGTATAATTTTATAACAAATACTTATTTATTCAATTATTTTTAATAAGTACCTGTAATCAGCCGTCAGTGTAATTTACTGTGCTAAGTCTGATTTTTTCAGCTATAAGTCAATCATCATCGATATTAATTAAATAAAATATATAAATAATTGAATTACATTTATATAAGAGGGAGCACGATCGTTGATATGGTTTCTAGACGGAACATAGTTTGATTGCTTTTAATTGTTCTAATTTATGCAGGTATAGAGTTTCTTCGTAACCTAGTCAAGCTAAAGGTTAATTAAAATATTACGTAACCTTTTGAGTGGCAGCGACACACCGGCGGCCAGACACAATAGGTTTTCAATTATAATATAATACTCTATCACATACAAACAAGACAATGGATAAACATACATACCAATATACTATATTATATATATACCTATATTTTTTTTTGTAAATGCGTATACGTAATATATATGCTATACATATTATAGATAGAAACACCCAGATCAAGACAAACATCTATGTTCATGCACACAAATGTTTGACTTGTGCGGGAATCGAACCCGCGACCTCAGGCGTGGCAGTCGGTTACACTAACCACTACGCCATCGAGGCCGTTAATATGTCTGGCATTCCAACAATTGACAGGTTTAACAAAAGTATCTACAAGCCAGCATATCCTCAAAGATTTAGATGGAAGATATTGCGCTTACTGTCTCTGCAGCGCATCGGTAGCGAATGCGACTGATGTGCATGAGGTTTCAAGTTCGATTCACGGCGCTGCCAAAGTGTTATTGAGTTTTTCTGTCAAAGAAAGTCTATGTCTGATAGATGGAAATAGGCTTGCCATCTGTCATGTTAAATCTAAAATCATAGTTGGTGAAATGTGGGTGTGAAGAACCTCTACAAATACCTGTTTTAAAAATACTTACAATATGTGAATACTTACAATATTGTAATTTGAGTACAAATTATACATTAATTATGTAATGTATGTTATGTAAATTATCAGTATTCTCGCACCCCTGCAGTTGCATTAAATGCAAGTTAAAAGTTTCACGTCGGTGCAATAGTTAACCCCTGGAGCTAAGCTAGGATGCTTATAGAGTGGGTTCACGTCTGCAGTGCAGTAGGTGGGATTGAATCCACGACCTCCGAATCGCAAGTCCATCCATCCATTGAGCAACGACCGCTTCCTATTATTCACATTAATACATTTAGTAAGAAGAGAGAATGCCCGAATCATATGTTTATTATCTTTGGTTCGTCTGAATTCTATTCGCAGAGCGCCGATAGCAAAAATAAAGGTTAATTTTAGTAAAATATTTATTTTATCTTAACAGCTGATTAAAAGAAATATTTGAATCATATATTATCACACCTGTGTTTCTTCAAAGGATTAGGCAGAGGCGGATAGCATACAGATTTGGCTGGTTATGTGTGATTTTCTTTGAGGAACTTCATCAATAGCATGAATCACGAGATAAGGTTTAAGAGATCCCTTAAACTCTTGGGTTAAAATTGGAGCAGTTAAAATATGTTAAGTTTGTTCATATAGGTCACAAAGTAATAATTATTACCTACTGTCAGTCATTAACTTGTTGCCATGTTTAGCAATGCTAGGTTGGGGAACCAATGAAAAGAATAGACAAGAACTAAAGAATAAACAAGAACTCACGGCCATTTATTTTAATTGCCAAGTAGAGAATATTATTTGTTCTACAAATCAGTCGTTTGTTGCAGCCACACTTAACATATAAAACATTTAAGCAATAAAGAACATTTAAAAGTTAACCTCTAATTACATGTAGTTACTAATTTTATAGGAATTCGCTTATACATGGCAATATATTATGGCTTCACACGCTTAAACAAAAAAATCTTAAATAATTAATTTTATTACTTTAAATTGTATAACTTACTATGTAATCAACATAGCCTACCTACTGTCGTCTCTCACGTCAATTTATTTATTATTACTTTCTTTTCAAACAAACTTATAATTATCAACTACAAATCAGCCGAATTTCGTCAATATGCAAAGCCGCGGGTAAAAATATCAATATTGTTCGTCTACTCGACACTAGATGGCGCCGCTACAAAAAGGCTTAATCTTATCAACTGATTACTAAAAAATACTAAAGTGTTATATTATGTACATAATTTATGTACATAATATAACCCTTTAGTATTTTTTTAAATCGAGTATTGTAATCATATTTTATTTTAAACTGTGTCTTTGATTGCTTGGGATACTGATACCCAGGTTCCAATTGTGGCAAACTATTGGTTTTTCTGTAAGGAACATTAGCTTAGAAAATCTCAATAATGCGTTGCGTGTCCTAGGTATCGAACCTGGGAACTATTAAGCGGTTACAAACTTATGCTAATTCATGATTAAATACAAAAACTAATTATAATGTACATTTATAACTTAATGGTGAATTGAGATATTCGAGTCGCTTCAATCGAGCTTTCAGACTATCGATTTCAAACAGTTTCACGCTTCTACAATTACTAATTAGCATCAAGCAGCTGTTACAAGGCTTGTATTATACCTCAACGCTTATAAATACGCATTATATTTTACATTGATTCACGCCTATGTATGAAGGGTAAGCAGATGTGTATCTGCGGCGATAGCCTAATGCTTAAGGTATTTGAGTTGCCACTGAGAGGACCTGGGTTCGATATCCATCATATCAATTACAATACTTTGTTAATAAAAATATTAGTCACTAGCTTTTGCCCGCGGCTACACTCGCGTAAAAGTAGGTTAGGTAATGTCAGTACCTAACAGTATTTTTTGTCAAATAAAATGTAGCCCATGTTACTCGGTGATGTAGCATTCTAATAGTAAAAGAATTTCTAAAACCGGTTCAGTAGTTTTTGAGTTAAATCCTTACAATAAAACAATAATTAAATCTTTGCTCCTTATAATATTAGTATACCTACATTTATAAGCGACATTTATATTACACTGCCGGTCAAAAGTTTGAGACCACCTACATCAAAGTTGCAAATGGATGTAAAACTCAAAATAAAAAGCTAAACATGAAAGGATTTATTGTGATATTTATTAAGTATGGCAAATGCAATTAAATATAAATAAAAAATATTAAATATTTCGACAATTTAACTTAAAATATATGTTGACAAGCTAAACAGCTTTTTCATCAAAAAACCCTCCCTTGCATTGAATCACTTTGTTGACAAGTCTTGGCATGCGGGCAATCAATTTGTCGATTGTTTCTTGTGAAATATTGTTCCAGCTTTCTTGCAATGCTCTCCACAAATCTACTTGTGAGCTGGGACAACAACTGCGCACGTTTCTGTCCAGCTCTTCCCACAAAAGTTCTATAGGGTTAAGGTCGGGGCTCTGAGCAGGCCACACCATGTTTTTTAACACCCCTTCTGCTTCTTTTGTATCTAAATAACCCCGGCATAATTTGGAGCTGTGTTTAGGGTCGTTGTCTTGTTGGAAAATAAAGCCATCTCCAACTAGCCGAAGTCCCGATGGTACAGCATTACACTCCAATATTGCTTTGTACTGCTCCTTTTTCATAATTCCTTCGACTCGTACCAAATCTCCAGTTCCACGGCTCGAGAAACAACCCCAAACCATAACGGAACCACCGCCATGCTTCACTGTGGGCAGGACACAGTCTGGCATCATCTTTTCCTCGGCACTCCGCCGAACAAAAACACGTCTTTTGCTCCCAAACACTTCAAATTTGGACTCATCTGTCCAAAGAACTCTTTTGAAGTCTTCTTCACTCCAGTCTCGATGGGTAAGGGCCCACTGTATTCTCTTCTTTTTGTTTTGTGGCCTTAAGAGAGGTTTTCGCACTGCTACGCGACCAAATAACTTAGCGTCTCTTAGTCTTCTTTTCACTGTGGTCAATGACACAGGTGTAGACCGGGATTTGTTCACTTCAGCGCGGATTTCTGGTGCTGTCAGGCGTCTATTCCGCTTGCTTGTTACCACGATGAACTTATCCTCGCTAGAAGTGGTAGCTCTCGGCCTTCCCGACCGCGAACGATCTTGATTATTGCCAGTCTCCTTGTATCGGGTTAATGTGTTATGAACACAAGTCTTCGACAACTTGAACTGAGTAGCAATCGCACGTTCAGATTTGCTTTCGTTGTGTAAAGCAATGATGACAGCACGAGTTTCACCGCTAATTTGGCGTACTTTTCCCATAATGAGATGTCTTCACTGTAAGAACGACGAGCTCGGACTAACCAAGATTAAGAAATATTTACTACATGGAAACTCAGGTGTTCACAGTGTTTTAGGAAGTTATAATTTCCTAAAATTCTGTTAACACAAAACAAAGCCCAAATAATGAATAATAGTCAGGTAACAATAATATTACAATGACTTTAGCGCGCGGTCCGCACGCGGCGCCCATTGATGTTTCTAGACAAAAGACCTTTGTACGATGATTACATAAAAATAAATAGAAATAATGACTTCGAAAAATAGTTAAATATCCATTGTATATGCTGGTGTTCAAATTAATTGTTTATCATATGTATTTTTAACAAATTTTATTGTGAAACAATATTTTAACTTGTGGTCTCAAACTTTTGGCCGGTAGGGTACACACAAAGGGGTAGACAGAGTTGTGTTTAACTCAGTTATAAACTCCGAGCTGCTACTGATAATTTATTGATAAAAGTGTTACTTGATATATCTAAAAATAAAAAAAAACGAATAACACTTTGCCAGGATATCGAACCTGAGACCTAGTACACAGCAGTCGCAATCACTAACTGCGCTGCCTTGCTAGTTAAGAAGCAATTGGTACAATTTACGCATATTACCCGCGGCGTGAATCTGCCTTTAAGAACATATTTATTCGAAGGCTATTACCCTATACTTTAGGCAATACAATGTTGGTTTTGTAACCCTTCATACAAATTCACGTACAAACCCATACAAATAAATAATTGTATGAATCAATAACGAACAAACAACCACAATGATTTCCCTACCGCGATAATACTTTCCTTCTATACAACAGACATATTATACAATACGTTGTTTAAGTCCATTTATAGAAAATGAAATTGTAAAATTTTAATTAACGTCTTTATTTTTAATGGTTTTCATTGTTTGCGCCAATTTGTTGGCTTGGTTAATTGGTCGTTTACGCATTTAAAAATCATATTGTTTTAGGTGTCAATTCGCACACATTTATATAATTTGAGTGCGAAACTAACCGATCTTAATAAAGTGTGCGTATGGCGTAATGGTATAAGTGGCCGCCTCGCCACTGACGCCGCGCCGAGTGTTATGAGTTCGGTTCCCAGACGAGACACAAATTCGTGTGATCCACAAATAATTGTTTCAAGTCTACGTGTTCTTTGTGTCTGTCTGTATGTTTTTAAAGACCCTCGTGACACTGGAATAATTTCTAGAGCGGGAGATGGCTATCCAAAAATTTAAAAATTGTCTTGAACTTTTCTCTAGGCGCCATTGGGCTCGGCCTATGCTAACTTAGGAATCAAACCTGGCACTAATCGGTTCTGATCACAAACTTTTGCTACAGGACTGATGAGGGATTGAGCGATTTATAAGGTGTAGGAGTCAAAAGGTGAATCGACGATCTGTTACGGGGCGTGAGAAGCGGTTGGAAGTGGGTGGCCCAAGATCGGTCTGTGTGGAAAACCTTGGGGGAGGCCTATGTCCAGCAGTGAACGTCTTTCGGCTGAGATGCTGATTTAGCTTGAAGGATTTAAGAGTAATAGAGCCCAGTAGAGAACCGTGTTCGACTGCCACGCAGAGCTTTGAGTTCGATTCTAGGGCACGCATGTGTAACGTTAATTAATTGAAAGAGGAAGTTATGTGCGTAATAATAAATTAAATCGCCAGCGTATACGGTTAGGGAAAATATTACGAGTAAAACTATATGCCTGAGAGTTCTCCATAATATTCTCTAAAGTATAAAGTCTGCGTCTGAGCCTGACCCTTCACATACTAAGAGGAGATCTATGCCCAGCAGTGGGACAGTTTACAAAAAGGGCTGATATTAATGACAATGCACTACTGTTTACAGAACTTTGTAAGCATGAAAGATAGTTTATTTCGTGAATTTGATAACATTGTTTTAATTGATTAAACTTATTTTCCGAACTGTGAATAGGTCTTTTACAAATACAATATTATTGTGCATACAGTTTTTAGTAAGTATTTACGGAACAGAGAGGTTCGAACATTTAAATATTCAATCAGCGTTAGTGAAAACGTATGCTTTGGACGGGTTCTCGGTCTTTTCACTCCTATTACCTACTACAGAAATTTACTTTTAAATTCTTTCTTTTATTATGCAGTCTCGAATCGAGAGCTCAAAGAAGCATTATTCGAGATTACAAAACAAAAAGTAATAATTCACAAAGTATACAATATTGTATACTAGGTGTCCCGACAGACGTCGTCCTGTAAACACGGAAAAAAGTTTTAGAAATAGCCAAGTCTAAACCATTCTTGAATCCATTTAAACACACAAAAAATTTCATCAAAATCGGTCCAGCCGTTTAGGAGGAGTTTAATTACAAACACACGCACAGAAGATTTATATACATATATAAAGATTTATATTTTATATTGTATATTTTTCTAATAGCTATTATAACTTAGCCTGTAACCTGATTCCGGCATGACGTCGACTTCTCGGACATCCTGTATAGTATACTAAAATCACTGCAGTATAAGCAGGCATCACATAAAACTATACTTCTATACTAACATGCACGGAAGGCACAGTGGTTTAAATAGTCGTCTCGCCACTGCCTCTGTGTCGTGTGTTGTGGGTTCGCATCGCACGCTAGTCAAAAATTTTTTCGATCCCCAAGTTCTTGTTCAGCCTTTGGATGTTCTTTGTGCCTGTTACTTGAATATTTGTAAGGTCTCCCGCGATACAAGAATTATTCTTAGTGCAAAAATATTTGTCTGTCCGTCCGTCACGTTTTCATGGCTAAACTACTAAACAGATTTTGTTGAAATTGTTTATGGATATACTTTGAATCATAGGGAGCTACAAAACCATGAGGTCAAAGACTACATAATACGGCTTCACCTTTCTCTGACACGTAGATATCAAAAGCGAAACGTTAAGTTAGAGGAGTGAATTTAATCCTCACCATTCTTAGGTACTAATATTATAAACGCGAAAATGTGTATGGATGTTTGTTACTCTTTCACGCAAAAACTACAGGACCGATTGTGATGAAACTTGGTATGTAGATAGCTGGAGACCCGGATTAACACATAGGCTACTGTTTATCCCGATATTTTCCCAGCATCGGAACTTACGCGGGTGCAACCGCGGGGCGCAGCTAGTAATATTATAAATGCAAATGTGAGTTTGCTTGTTTACCTATTTGTTTATTAGATTTCATGCCAAGTCAAGGAGTTTCCAAGCGAGCGAAGGCGCGACTACAAACTAGTACAGTATAAATACGAACACATTTTGTATTATTAAGTAAATATTTTTGACTACCTCGATCTAACCAACCAAATCTGTTATGATTGAGAAATATAAAACTCATCATGACACGACAAATTATTATTTTGGTAAAAAGCCTTTTTTTATCAAATCACAACGGAAATATTATGAGTATCTTGCCGTGCATTATTCGAACCTGCAATAAAAAATCAACATGATTGTACTTACGCCTTATTGCACTGAGGGTGTGATATAAGTACATATGTATGTATGTATGTAAATATTTATATTTAAACAATAAAGTTATTTATCGCGAGGCGCGAACCTCTCACTAGTGCGCTTCGATTATCCGAACATCTTGAGTTATGCGCCTGCGCTTGTAGAGTTCATGTCAGAATGAGACACGCTGAGAAAATATATTAATAATAAAGGTTGCAGACAAGCATACGATTCCTTTAGTAAAAAGCGGTTAAAGACTGCCCATTGATTGCTTGCAGTTTAAGGGGTATCACACGCACATTGCTAACGTAAAAGTAATTAAAGATAAGATGACAGGAAAGGAATATCAAAGGTAGATGTGAAGCAGGGTGCTGTATTTTATTAAATTACGATGCGTTACTAGTCGGATAGTTAATCCTACAGGTATAATCAAGGACGTAATACAACTTTATCTTATAATGCATTCTGCATGGAGTGAAAAGTGTTTTGCCATTACTAAAACGTTGCATTCGATATCCACACAAGCTAATTATATAGTAAAGTCAAAAAGTTTTCCACATAAGGCCGATTTTCGTGGATATTTGTAAAACTTGCGATACAGGCATGATCCCTATTATTAAGACCATTCCCGTAGAATGGTCTTAATAAAAAAATGCCATGTGACAACACACAGAAATTAAACTAACTTCTTTACTTTGTCTATGTTCTTTGTAACAATCTCCTCAAATGATGAAAAAGCATTTGAATTTAATTAATGTACAAAAAAGTCGAATACCAACAAGCCTCTTTAATAAGAAAATGCTATTAATTTAATTTTAATAACTTCTTGCCTCTATCTCACATAAAACAATCAGTTGGTAGATATAACAGATAACCGTTTGGCCTGTGACCGGCTGCCGTGAGGCGAGCGTTTATTTATCACCTCCAGCTTTATTTATTGTGATAAGGGAGACTGCGCACCGACCCATCTTCACAATGTGTATCTACAATCTTACTCTTACCGTAATCTCTATTAAAATCTTTTGTTTTATGGTTTTTGGTGGTGATAAGTGGTCTTGTTAAACGTGTAGTGTACGTGATTATATTACTTACAAAGATTTACGACTGTATATTATACATATATCCCTAAGGCAGATTTGTAGACATGCTTATTTCGATGGCCTATTTGTTAAGTTCTATGTAATAGGGCAGTAGACTCACTGCCGTTTTACGCCTTCTTTTTGCTAAGACAAAAGAGATCGCCTGCTCTAGGAAGAATGCCTGATTCTCGGGGGACTTTACAAACAGTCTAACAATAGACACAAAGAATACCCAGACTGGGCTCAATTTAGTTGTGGTTTGTATTCCTAAGACAGTTGTTCTGGTGCTTTTTGGTGTAATATTTGTAAAGATTGGACTTCTATCGGTATTAATCGAGTGAAATGGAAGTAGTGAAGAGAAGCCTTTGTCCTGGAGTGGGACGAAACTATTATTAGTATTAGTAAAGCACTAATAATAGTTTCGTCCCACTCCAGGACAAAGGCTTCATTTCCACCGATCCATCAAACACCTATATCTCCAAAGCCCAGATTTGTAAGCAGTCATCTCATGAAGGGCCTCCTCAAATGAAATCCATGTCTCCCTAAGTCCGTAAGTCTTCCAAAAGTTCGTGTAATTTTCTAACAGTAGATGTTGGGAAAGTATTCTTAAAGATAGTAACATAATATTATTTTTTAGGTTCCAGGAATAATTGTTAGAACTCTTGCATTACTGATAATTCCAGTATCGAATATTTTTTGTGTATTTGTCGTTGAAACAGCATCTATTTTTGGAACGAAGTTCCTTATCGCGCGTTGTGAAAGGGGGCTAGACGGAAAAAATTCTTACGAAAAGTTGTCACGACACTTTTTGCTATAGTAAGCTATTGTAAGCTGTGCGGCGTGCGTAAGTAGTTACGCTATCTCGCTCGCACTGTTCATTCATGCGCCAGCAGATTACTTCATTATGGAAAAAACGCGTGACCTTGTGGCCAGCTGCGAGCTAACAGACTTCTTATTATTATGCACGCGCCATGTAGGGTGTGTATCTTTTATGGATTTTTTTAGATTTTCGGAAATTTATAAATTAATTAATTAAAAAATTGTTGTTACAATTCCTTCACTAATTAATCGAAACGAACTTCGTTCCATCCGGGTGTCCCTTGACACCTCTCAAGTTTTTTCTTCTGAACATTGCTGTACCTAATTGAAAAAGCTGTTTATTATTTACGATATACTGAGTATATATACGATTAAATAGTAAGTCTAAACACACCTTAAGCATGTATTATATTATACGTGTGTCGTCAACGACGTGTCGTTTAAACGAATTTATGCGAAAGTGTGCTATCTACATACATATAGATTTACATACATACATATATCGTGGTCGGTGAATAATTGTGGTCAATGTGTGTGGTGGCGCATAAGATATTGTAACTATTTGTCCGTCTAGGTGTCCCTTGTAATGGCCGTAGATAAATGTGTGTGATTTATTTTGTTTATTTTGATTTGTTTGTTTGTGGCGGTCTGCGTTGTGGTGGATGCGTAGTTATTTATCATTTACAATAGATAATTGTGATGATTTACAAATTGTTTGTTTGTTTAAAATGTCTCTTTATGCGGAACGATTCTGTGATCTGTACATAGCTAGCAAATGCCCGGGGTTTTGGTCGTGTATTTATTGTCGTGATATAAAGCCAATGTCCAATTTTGGTTCAAATTTATTTACATATGGTTTCATGATACGTTGATATGTTTTTTGAACAACTATTTTATACTCCCATTTTACCTTAATACAAGCATAATCCACGCCTTTATCCCTAAAGAAGTAGAGCAGAGGTGTAAACACATCCATATTCTGTCAGCTATGGTTTTAGGTTCTGTGCACAAGGGAACGAGCCATTTGCCGCATACAAAGCACAGTGTCAAACTCCGTGCTGCTTCTGAGAATGTCTCGATAGAAAAGTCTATAGAAATAAACACAATAGCGTAAGAAAAATCGTGAAGAAATATGCATATATGATAAATATTCATATTATTCTCGAAGATACGTGAACTCTGCCAGCTCTCAATAGGTACGTAGCACATCTTGCCTAACGGTTCTTATACTAAGAAGCAGTAGCAGAACCTTAACAAAAACAGGCTGGACATCCTCAATTTTTTGTCGCAGTATAACACGATAATTTTGTTTGGGGAGGGCAGTGCTAGTCCGCTCTCTTGTGCTAGCGATACAAGATTAGGTAAGCGGAGAGAAAAACAAAAAGGACATATTAAAAAAAATGGTCCAATTTTAAAAGCCTAACAAGAGCTGGACAAGCCTTACACTGTCTAATTTGGCCACACACGCAACCAAAACGCTTGATTATGTCCGACTTTACCCGGACGCTAGTTTCACGTCATAGTAATCGAGCTTATTGTCATCTACCATCACAGTTCCACTATATGCTGCTACTCAGAATTTCTAGACAGAAAAACCCAATTAGCATGTCAGCAATTTTCAATCCGCTGTAACATCTCTGACGCAACGTTAGTCATTCTGAGATGAGGCACGCGCCTCTATGCCCAGCAGTGGGACAATATAAACTGATAAGTATTGCAACTGGCGCCAATGCTTAAGGATGAATAACGCAACAGTGATTCATAATTAACTTATTACCTATTTATTACATAGATTAAGTAAATTAGTCACGTGGTAATTGTATGAAAATCAGGTCAAGTCATTTGTCATCTTTACTATGAACGTCATTATTCAACTATTATTATATAATTGGCAATTAGACTTTGAATTTAATGTTCTCTGAGTAAATTTGAACTTGAATTGTACCTACCTATGTACTCTGACTAAATGTAAATTTGGTTGTTTGCATTCAGACTAAATTTGATTGAATTGTACGTTGTGTATACTGAGTACCGTAACATATAAGTACGTGCGAATGTGAGTTTGCTTGTTTCATTTTCACGCCTTAATTACTCGACCGATCAAAATGAAATTTCGCATACACGTTGTCAAGGGTACAGAACGGTACCATTTACCTAAGAATTTCAGACGCATTCAAACAGTAAACCAACAAAATTGTACCTGTAATAAACATGATAGATCCATTTGGTAGCTTTTATGTTTCAATTTTATTCACAAGCTAACTAAAATATTATTAATTATTATAACTACACAATGAATATTATTCAGTATAGATTAGTTTGATTAATATTATTTGCAATATTAATTTATAAGTCCGTTAGATATTATATTGCAATACGATGTCACCACTAGCGAAAAATAAATACAACGCATCGCATCGCAGACAGATTTATACGACACCGTAAACCAAGACACGGCTATATACGCAACGCGGTTACGCGTTTATTCGTCACATAATATTGCGGCACGCAAGTCTTTAAAAAAATATGTGATGTCTCAAAATTGTAATCAGCAACGGACTACACGCAACTTTAGAATTTTGAATTGAAATCTAAAATTCAAGGGGTGGTCAAAACTGGAGGAGGCACGACCCCTGTCTTCCTAATATACATACGTCATAAGCGCTTGTCCAAATATAACTTAATTGTTTGAACCTTGACCGCCGATATAGGAAAATATACCCATTGGAGAAAAGCTTCATACGTAAATTTAGTACATCAACCATTTGTAGTTGTCGTATTGACGTTTCATGATATTCGATGTAAACGGCATAACTTCCAAAACCATTAGTTTTAGGAAGAATAGGTTTTCGAATAGGCTAGCATAAATTATTTTTAGCAGTAAACTAGCCTGCGGTGCCTACTGAAAGCATTTGCTGTGTGTAAGATCTTAGTTTCAATTCCCGGGTTGAGTTTTTACTTATCATGTCATCATGTTGTTGCGTTTTCATGTCAACAAATTCTCAGTAACAAAGGGACTTTAGAACTGTGGCCTACTTAGGACCTGAAACTTTAGCCAAATGTGGATGAAATACACTGCCTGCTTTCGCGGATAGAGACGTGAAACGTTGTATATATACTAATTTATTTGATCACTTTTCTTATTTAGTACAAGTAAGCCATGTTTGTTATATGGTATACTGGCATCTAGAGACAATACATAGAGACCTATCTTTCTATACCTACATATTTACTTACTAGCTACCCCGCGCAACTTCGTCTACGTCACATAAGAGCATTTTCCCTTTTTTGCAACGAAAACGTTGAAGCTCAATACTTCACCTATAGTGAGACTCGCTACATAGTATTAAGTGTTATCTGACCCGCACACATTCGTCTGCGTCACATAAGATAATTTACCCCGTTTTTGTAACATTTTTCATTGATGCTCTGCTCCTACTGGATGTAGCGTGATGTTACTTAGCCTATAGCCTTCCTCGATAAATGCGCTATCCAACATTAAAAGAATTTTTGAATTCGAACCGGTAATTCCTGAGCTTTATAATACATATAAGTATAGATTTTTGTTATCTCTATTTATTAAAGAACGTATATAGTGTGAAAGCAGTAACGTAATGCTTGTGCACGGATGGCATAATGGTTCAAGTGGTCTTGCCATTGCCACTGCGCCGAATGATGAGGGTTCGATACCCAAAAGGGACAAAAAAATCCATCCACACACGGGACCAAAAAATGTGGTCTATAGTTGTTCAGAGTCCGGGTGTTCTGTGTACCTACTTTCTTTAAATGTTTGTAAAGTCCCCCGCGACACAGGAATTGGGACTTTGTCTTCTCTTCTTCTAATGATTCTCTGAATGTTTGTTCATCAAATAGGACGGAATAATTGACTAAATGTATGTATTTATGTAAATTTATTTTATTCTCTATTTATTCCACGCTTGGATAGTTGTCACTGAATCTCTTGGCTTGTATCATGACAAAGGGTAACCTTAATAGGAAATTAGCATGTTCTGAACTCTCAGTAAACCGCACTGAATGTCGTATTATTGTGTAGTACTGTTCCTTCCGTCATAATGCGACATAAATACAATTTTATAGTAGACAATAACGTACCAGTAATTCTCCATTGCTACGTCATAAGGGAATATTTCCATATAAGGATAGAACTAGACCTACAATCGGCAAAAGAGTGTTGCGAAGCCAGCTATAGCAAACACATCAATGAAGAGAGAGGGAAATACAGTTGGTATATATATGGTAGTTTACCATAGCCCTAATATTTTTCAGCTATGTTTTCATGATCCACGTAATATTGCTCTTCATTTAAAGCAGACAACTCCTGCACTAGGAATAATTCCTGAGTTGCGAAGGACTTTATAAACATTTAAACAACGGAAGAAACAGCAGGCTTAGAACAATGGGAATATAATTTACAATACTAAGCCTTGCGGTAGGCGCGAGGGCGGAGGGGGGGAAGGGGTAGGAGCTGGTACACCGTAGTGGTTTTAGCCCGTAGGCCCGAAGTGCCCCGAGAGCCTGACATGACCCAGTCGCCTGCCCTTATGGCGAGGTAGTATGCATAAGGAGCATATACACATGTAAAAAAATAAAGAAGGGCGAGGCGACACTGTTAACCCGTATCTAAATCTATGTATAAACAAAATATATCAACATCCAATCTCCAAAAGCATGTCTCCCTTTTGCAGATTGCTATCCAAACTACCTCAACTCCTTCAAAAGCACAAATTAATAAACATATTTCGAATTTTCACCTACTTGAAATTTGATAGAGCCTCCCTAATAGAGTCCAAGATTATATTAGGTACTCCCGCACTAGGAATATACATAATATATCCTGTGCTGAGCAGGACTTTACAAACATATTAACAACGAAAACAGAACAGCCCTGTCCATCTCGGCCTTTTCTAGTAGAACCGGTGGTCCGCTGGGTAAAAAATGTAGAATGACAATTTTAACCATCTTACCCTTCAGGCCACCTAATCTTCTTGCCCCATTTTACATGTCATCAGTCGTCCTTAATCCCTAGTGTATAATAGTTATCAGCCCTGTATTAAACTGTCCCACTGCTGGGCACGGAGAATGGTTTAGGCCATAGTCCACCACGCTAGCCCAGTGCGGGTTGGCAGACTTCACATATCTTCGATAACATTAAGAAGAACTCTCAGACATGCAGGTTTCGTCACGATGTTGTCTTTCACTGCTGAAGCGAACGATAATTAACTATTTAATACGCACATTACTTCGGAAAGTCGGAGATGCAGGCCTTGGTATGGAACTCGAACCGAACCTCTGCGTAGCAGTCCAACGGTCGTCCAATTGGCTATCGCTGCTCCCTAGTAAAATAGCATCACAAAAACGTCAACAACGACTACGTGAGCTGTACTGCATAATCACCTACTATAAAGAATGACTTTCAATACTAATTACCAGTAAATAATGACCATCTTAACTCAAAAGTGTGTTTTCCCCACATTCCTGAAGTCATAACAAAGGTTAATTGACGTATCATAGTCGAGTGCAAATTAATATAGGGTTACCAGGTTACACTCGATTAATCAATAAGTTCTTGTAAAAATACAGCTTTTTACTAATAATATACTGAACAAGTACAATACTGACGTATTAAACTAATGCTTGAGCATTTTCCTGATGTTACTCATTGTCATTTAAACGAGTATTAAAACTATTAAACGTGTTTCTTTGCTTTATTTGTCAATTAACTGTTCAGCAGTGCGTATTGATTCTTGTTTTGGCAATACATTTTAAATATTTCGGTTCAGTTTATGTTTGTTTAGAGTTATAAAAAGGTGTGTGATTGTTTATATACTTATGTGTGAAAAACTGAGTGTTGGAGTTTAAATAAACTGTATATAATGCCAACTTCGCCTCTCCGTTTGAGTGTTGAAGGTTTTAGAAGAATGGCGTCCTTTACTAAGAGTGTGAGGAAGGAGGTAGGTTTTATTTATTTATTGCGTATAAATATTGTTACGGGATAAAGAAAATGTTTAATTAAATTAATAAACAACTGGTGTGGGGAATTTCAATAATACAGAATAATTTTAATAATTGTTAATTTTTTTTTGTTTGATCCTTGTTTTGTATTGTTTGTAATTTATTTAATAGTCATTAATTTGATATATTATAAAAATTATAAATAATTAATATACAATATTTATAATCAATTATTTATCGAGTAAACAAAATGAAAATTTTATTTTTAATTATCAATTAATGATGAATCTATTATTTTCTTGTTTAAGCAGCATTATTTAGGTACGCAGCTTATCCCAGTCATTAATATTATTATTACCAAGGTTTTTACATAATACTAGCGGACCTCCTGTCCTGTACACAAGAAAAAAGATAAAACATCTGAACCATTCTCGAATTCACTTGAACACACACAAAAAATGTCATCAAGATGGGTTCAGCCGTTTAGGAGGAGTTTAATTACAAACACACGCACAGATAATTTACATTCAGGCTGTCCGGTAATTAATGGATAACCTTGAAATGTCTTATAGTAGAACTGAAGGACGTCCAGAAAAAATGAAAAAAAATAGTAAAAAAATTAGAAAAAAATATATTAAAAAGTGCAAGCTATATAGCATAGCATACTTTTGACTGTCTATCTAGACAGACTGTCTGTCTATCTATTAGCATAATTGGTGTTTAATACTAAAACAACAAAAAACCGATGGATTTCATTAATTTATGGTCGTAGTATAAAAGAAAGTTATACATGGTAATTAAAAAAAACCACATATCTCAGGTAGTAGTTAGGATAGATTATTTTCATATTTTTTTCTGAACGGCCATTAGTTCCACTATAAGACATTTCCAGGTTATCCATTAATTACCGGACATCCTGTATATAAAGATTATCATAAGAAAAATGTTCTTGATTAAATTTCAATTTAAATATATTTATCCATATGTCCACACAAAATCCTGTTTTGCGCCTTGACTAACATTGCATTGCATTTACATGTAGATATATCAATTGTCATACAACTAATGTGTACGATATTACGACAATGGGCACATAATTATGTATCCCTAATTAGCGAAATTAGTGTCCATGACTCCGCTCGCGTTCACTAGGTACTTACCTACATTATCGTGTTGCGAATTTATTCCGACATAATGCACTAATGTGCTATCATTGCTAATACCCTACTTATTACAGCCAAATGTTTACTAAAACCTATTCAAATATTTTTTCCCATATTATAAAAATCATGTGTCTCATATCAGTGGTTCTCAAGTTACAAGGTCGTTCAAGTATTATATAAACACCAATCGGGCACGGGGGTATTTCCTCTGAGAGGTTTTCAATGGAATGATCACCATAAATATCTATTTATACATATATTTTTTGTAAAATTCAATAAATTTTTAATTAAACACTTATAATATTCTACCACATACACACAACACCATTTAGCCCAAACTAAGCAGAGGTTGTACTATGTGTACTAGACAATGGATAAACATACATACATACTTTTTTTTGTAAATACTTACATATTATACATAGAAACACCCAGACCAAGACAAACATCCATGTTCATGCACACAAATGTTTGACTTGTGCGGGAATCGAACCCGCGACCTCAGGCGTGGCAGTCGGTTACACTAACCACTACGCCATCGAGGCCGACTTATGTGGAAAACCTACTTATCTATGCTCGATAGTGAAAAGGATGTTAGGGGATGGCCTGACTTTGTTGATAAAGGGGGAGGGAGAGGGTATGAATGACTGAAATCTTACCTACCTAATACTTAAGACGCACCTATACCACAGTACATAAACCGCGAGACGTATTGTATAATATTTAAACAATTAATTTATGGCGCTCGTTCTTATCTGTGTTATGTTATGCCATGCGTTTACTCAATTATTCAACATAATTATCCTGTATATATGCTACGAGAAATGACCCAGAGTTATTTGACGATACATGTTTATGTTTTCGTTTTGTTTATTTTCCTTTTGACAGGAGAAATTTTATCCATAACTATTATGAGAATTATAAGTCAAATCAGGTTTTGCTGTGGTGTTGTTATTGAACTATATCCTGCCATTCAGACTGTTCATGCTCCGTACTAGGTTCGTTTATAGCATTACTGGATTTTGCTCGCGGCTACGCTCGAATAAATGTAGTTTATGTAAATCCTCGGGATCAATACTTTTTTCTACATGGAAGGTACCCGATGTCCGTGTCTGTACCTCTCAGAACGTGAATGCAAAATTTCATGATGTTTGGTCGAGTAGTTCAGACGTGAAAGCGTAACAAAAAATCTCACATTCGCATTTGTAATATTTTACATAACACATTATCTCAGTCAGTACAGACCGGCGACACTTCGACCCAGTGGGATCTTTTGTGTCGACTTCCCCAATATCGACTACCATAGATGTTCATGGCAGCCGGGACCGACGGCTTAACGTGCTATCCGAGGCACGGAGCAGGCGATAATTGTCAATCAATACGCACATCATTTCGAAAAGTCATATAACTTCCGATAGTCAGAGGTGCGCGACGTGGGTTCGAACCCGAGGCCCTTTGCATTACAGTCTGTTGGTCTCCCCACTGAGCTATCGCTGCTCTCTACATAACACATTAGGGCGTGATCAGACTGCAAGCAGTAATTTATTAGCAATCAATATTTCATAGCTCACGAAGAATACAACTGCCATTTGATTCACTAGGTTAAAACGAAATTATTGTTTTACTATGCGTACTATTGACATTCCAGCTCAGCTTGTAAAACTAGTAAGTGTGAGCGTGAACGTGAGCGAGAAGATACTCGCCTGCATAAGCCACTGCTGGGTTGCCAATGTTGTTTCAGTTTCAGCAACCCATCCACCATAAAGGTAACGAGGTAACGCACTGTGGTTGTTTTAATCCGTAGGCCCGAAGTGTCGGGAGAGCCTGATATACCCCTCTCTCCTCTCTTGTGCCAAGGGAGAATGCATAGGCGCATTTCCCCACGTTAAAGAAAAAAGAAAGGAGGAGATTCTCGTTCTGGTTTCAGGTCAAGTTTATAACATTTACTAATTCAGAATCAAATTTACTATATTCCATCTAGTACCTCAGCTAGTATGACCGTCAAGCACTATAAGTGACTTTAACTTTAACATACTATCCTCGTATTAAAAGCTTACTGATCTGACCGCCATGCGCTATTACTTTACTAGTATACTTATCCGGGTCTGGCCGTTAGGGTCCCATTCCGGTATGCCCCCGGCCGGCACGCATCCACAGTGATAAATTTGTTATTCCGCTACGCCCCCGGCCGAGACGATCCCATTGTAAAACAACCGGAGAAGACACTTGAGCTAATACTGTCGAAAACAAAAGTGATTTTACTATCATCTATTAGCTTTAGAATTAGTAAGATTAGTTTTTAATTTTCCTTTTTTGGGACCCTAACGGCCGGATCCTACTTTCCACTAGTATATAAGGTCGCAATCTAACTGCGTCATTAATATGGCCGATTGTCAGCCATTATGACGTATTTACAATGGAGGAAGATTTAACACTAGCATAGAACACAAGATGTATACGACAGCGTGTATATTGGAATTGTACTGCCTTACGTAATGTAGGAATATACTAAAATTTATCCTTTAAGGAGTGAATTGAGTATTCATAGTTTGAATGTTTAAAATTATTACATATAACTTAAATGCTAGGTATGTGTTGCTATGAAAAGGTTTTTTTAAATATCCCTGACTGCGCATAATTGCTATGTCGCTTATCCTCGCGGGGGACTTTACAAACATTAAAAAAACGTTCACAAAAATACCGAGACTCGAAACAACTATTTCTGGAACAGATTTCTTTTTTGTCCGTGTCGGGATCGAAACCATAACACTCGGCGCATAGCAGTGGCAAGCGACCACTTAAGCCACTACACCTAAAACAATATCAATATTGTTTATGTGGCGACTGTTCTAAGTATCGTGGTCTTAATAACTTTTAGACTTTCGCATTGCACGATGTATGTATCTTATCTTATCTTGTGTGGGGGCCAGTCAGTACAGACCGGCGACACTTCGACCCAGTGGGATCTTTTGTGTCGAATTCCTCAATAACGACTGACATAGATGTTCATGGCAGCCGGGACCGATGGCTTAACATGCTCTCTGAGGCACGGAGCAGGCGACAATTGTCAATCAAGTTTTTGCAGTCTGTTGGTCTCCCCACTGAGCTATAGCTGCTCTTTGTATGATGTATGTATGTAAAAGGTAAAGTAAAGTTAATACTTAATCATGCATGTTTACCTTTTTATGTCTGACGTTACGACCTGGTTACACCGGCCGTGGTCACTGACAAAGCTAGCATGATCGCGTTAATCCGTTGCGTATTATATACATATATATGTATTTACTTTGTATTGTCAGTCATATGACATTAACCACAATATTACCTTAAAATGTCATACAGGACGCAGAATTTCCCCTATATATACGCATTTGTATATAAAGTGTTTTACAGACTTTATGGCGGTAAATATATATATTAATTTCCTACGTCACATGCTTAAAAATTAACATAAGTTTTACCTATTCCTTTTTTAAATCTATATTTCTATACTAATGTAATAAAGCTGAAGAGTTTATTTGTTTGTTTGTTTGCTTGAACTCGCTAATCTCAGGAACTACTGATCCGAATTGAAAAATTCTTTTAGTGTTGGATAGCTCATTTATCGAGGAAGGCTATAGGCGCAGTTATCATAAATGCGGGTGAAACTGCGGCCACATCTAGTATAAAATAAAATAAACTAAATAAACTATTTGTATTATTCCTGCTTCGCTTGAGGCGTAGCAGTGAGTTGAAGCGTAATGTTTTATAGCATATAGGTATCTGCTTTAAATGAGCGGTCAAAACTGAAAGGCATATGGTATAAAGGCGTTCAATGTGAACCTCTTCATGTCCCGTGATTTGCTGCGTGATCGCGTGTAGATTGTGTTCCGGGCACATTCCTGGTAGAAGCTCTGCGTTCTTAATGAAAGGTGGAATCGCCTAATTCTGACGTATGTAATAAAAAGGATGATGTTTACCATCTACTTATGGAATGTGTCAGGTATGCTGACAAGAGACCATTTTATAAATAAATTTAAATTAAATTTTTACGATGTCGGTATGTTTCGTAGCATTTTAGCTGAACCAAACTCTGATAGGTACAGCTAGAATATTATATTATACATTTAATTACAGCGATTGTGATTAGTAGCTATTAAGATTGTAGTATATGTTTCTTTTTTTAGAATAAGATACGATGGGTTTGACATTGTCATTATTTTGTACAAAAATCACTTATAACAAATAAAGATAAAAAAAAACAACTATCAAAGACAAATTTATTTTTTTAATTCCGTCTTGTAGATCCAGAGATTAGCACGTTCAAACAAAAAATAAATTATTAAATATCTATATACCTATTTTGACAAAGAGAGCAGTTAAGTATCTTCAGCCAAATTCAAGTTAGCCAACCGATATTCTCCTTTTTTTATTTAGTAGCTATTGACTATCGTTAATGTTATCAATAAAAACAATTTGGAAATCTAGCTTGTTTTTATAAACATAAGGGACTACACTAGGGAATGATACCTGTATCGCGGTGGTCTTTACAAACATGTAAATAACGCGCAACGGTCCTAAACAACATCCAGACCCGGACCAACTATTTCTAAATCATATAAACTTTTTAGAATCGAACCCACTCGGCGCAATTACAGCGACAAGACAACCATTTAAGAGGAAACACCACGGGCGAGAGAATTGAAAAATAGGTATTTGTAAAATCTATTGCTGTCGCGCAGTGCCCGCAGAGCGTGATAGAGACAACTACAGCTTGGACCGAAAATACCTATAAAAGTACACAAAATCAACGTTTCGTAGTCCCCTGATTCCTTCTCCAACACTTGACCGATTTAACTACTTATTTCATTAAAAATTGAAGAAAGGCTTTGGCCGTGTTTCTATGTTTTTCTTTTTTATATAATCTACTCAAATTTGTTTTCTGGATGTTTGAACACAGCAGAAAATCTGACCAATTTTTGAGGATTTTGAAGGTTCATATCTCTTTTAATAATTAATTCATGAAAAAAAGGAAAACATAGGGACATGCCAATAAAGGCTAAACATTTTTTGAAAAAATATTTTAGCTCTACTGGCATTATCCAGGGAGGAAACAGGGGACTACTTTTGTATGGAAAAACGGCCCTTGTGTTTCCTCTTAAACCACTACACCATCTGCGCATTCCACAAACAGGATACCTACACTAAACTAAAGGTCGTTACGTTCCCCATACGTTTCTAAGTAATATTTTATTTTTACCTTAACACACTGTAGTCATTTCGGTCACGAAAATGTTATCAGTAGCGGATAAGGGACACGCGAAATGATGTTTAAATAAGTAAGTATTTCTTGTATAGCATATCGCCTCGTCACTAATATTTGCGATATTCCGATGACACTAGGCCGAGTATAGGAAGTTATACGAATAAGATATCTTATCGAAAGATATGTGCAAACGAAATGAAAGCCAAGTTCTAAAAGAAAGACAGGTTTTAATAAAATTTAAAATCTATTTAAATTTGCATACATTAATATATAGCCTATAACCCAAAAAGGATAGGCAGAGATGTATTTCGTTCATATTTTATCAAGTATGATTGTAGGATCAATGTAATTGGGGGTGACTTCTATTACGTGAGCCTAAAACTTGTTGGCCTTTACCGGGAGGGACTCTGTGTTACTACTAAGCATTTTTTGACAGAAAAGCCTAAAATACATACATATGTATATTTACTTGAACCTGAATTCGAACTCAAGACTTTATGTCCAAGACAGTATAGTATATTCAATTCTATTATTCTCTTTATTATTTAGCAAGAGTATTGACGGTATTCCAAGATTTTTAAAATCCATAAAATTTAGTTAATAATATAAAGCGTCCCGGGTCGGGCAAATGGTTATTCTGTTTATACTTTTTTGCAGTAGTAGTACGAGTTCTTGAGCAATGGCTGGTAAACACCAATAAGCTCGCTTCATATTAAGTGAAATTTTAAATAAAAAATATATTAAGACTATGTTTGTATAGTTTCATACAAGTGTCAAGCCTCTTGCGTCGAAGTGCTAGCCAGAGGAGTATTATATTATTTAAACTGTAACAATAATATATATATCTGTTGTGGGTAAGGAATATGCTTTTGATGTCTTTTCTGTCGATCCTGGAGTGCCACAAGGTTCCCATTTGGGACCATTAATATTCATTGTATATATTAATGATATAACTAACTATAGTAAACATTGTAATTATGAATTGTTTGCAGACGACTTAAAAGTTTATAGAAAAGTTGCTTCCTCTAAAGATGTTTCTCTCATTCAGACTGATTTAAATAGCATCCAGGCTTGGTGTCGTTCTAACTGTATGACATTGAACCACAACAAATGTTCATTTATACGTTATACCAGAAAAACCTGTCCTGTTTCATCTTCGTACAATATTGATGGCAACGCATTGCAAGAGGTGAAGGAAGTCAAAGATTTGGGTGTACTCATTGACAGTAAGCTTAAATTTACTCCACATATAGATCAAATAGTAAATAAGTCGTCTCGTATGCTAGGCTTCGTTTTAAGGATCTCGAAACATTTTAAAGAAACAACCAGAATACTATTATTCAATGCGCTAGTCCGAAGCCAATTGGAGTTTTGCAGTGTTGTGTGGAATCCTCAATACGCCGTACATTCCCAGCGTCTTGAAGACATTCAAAGGAGTTTTACCAGGCGAATTGCCTACACTTCTTGCGGTATATCCCACAGATGCCCATATAGTCAACGATTGACATATTATAACATGCAGTCACTACGCGATCGCCGTACGATGCACGATTTGTTACTACTTCATAAATGTATAAACGGCTCGGTTCAATGTGAAGCCATACTTTTCTTTCTTAAATATTTTTCTTTCTTTCTTTTCTTTCTATACTGGAATGTTTATGTTTTACTATACCATATCAATATTTAAGACAACGTATTGGGAAAATTTTCCATGTACCACCCTGTAATACTAACCTGGGCCGACATTCACCGATTTCCAGAATATGCTCTGAATATAATGAAATTAACATATTATACCCAGACATTGATGTGTTTTCTGACCCGCTCGCTAAATACAGACGTGTAATATTGTCCAAAATAAGTTCGTCTTTATAGAATTAAGCTTTGAACAATTTTTATATCATTTTGTTATTGTTTTGTTTTATGTTTTAGTACTTTTTATCTTACCTAAATTTGTAATATCACAATAACTGTGTGCTTCAGTGGTAAATGTTGTGTATACCTGTAATTGGCATAAGTATCAGACCGTTTCCATGTACATTTTATTTTGATTCTAAAATATGTATGCTGTTGGTGTACCTAATTAAATAAATAAATAAACAAACAGACAATCGATTCAACAAATCTCATTATATTTACTTTTTTTAAATACAATGACATACAGATTAAACAATTAATCACAGTGCTAATATTAGCTATTTGTTATAAAAGGACTTGGCCGGGACTTTTTTATTTGCAATAGTTTTTATGATAAGCGTCTGGTAGGTATTTGTGAATTAGTCAACTTATAATCTGTTAAATAGACGTAGTGTGGTGTGGTAGTCTGTGAGTGTGAGGTCAATTGTTTTAAAAAATTAAAATGCTTGGCAGTGCGCGTACGTTTCGGTGTTATGATTCTGTTCAGGTATTTATTTTTGTGATTTTTAAAGCGTAGGGAAAGTGAAGTGGTTTGGTAAATCGTATTTTATTTTGTTTTCTGGCTGACTAGTGTTTGTTGTGACTGCTGTGCGTGAGGTCACGAGTTTGATTTCCGGGTTTTCTCGTAATAGATAATGTTTTAGGATTTTGTCTCAAGTACTCTTAATAGCTATAGGGAGTTAGTACTGTGCCTGGATTCTTGACAAGACATTCTGAATAGCGGCACGGAGTCTGGAATTATGACCTGGTATGGTAGATGACAATGGGCTCGATCCATATTACAAGGGACTTAACCCAATTGCTGGTAAAATATGGGTACAATATTACGTCTAGACACTTCTTTAGGGACTTAAGTAAATACAAAACTAAAATACCCGACTTGGCATAGTTTCAAACTAAGATCTGGCGAAATATAGGTGATCGATAAAACTGTACTGGCTTTCAAAGATTCAAAAAGGGTGTCCTACCAAAGCGTATTTAATCAGTAATCACACATGTCTGATTCATAATTAATCAAAGGCTACCAAGCACTCGAAGAAATTTACGTCACTGGCCACTTAATACGTCTGTAGTAGAACAATAGATTAGTAATAGTTACTCATACTGTCTACCTTGAGCTAATTATTGAGGTCTTTACACGGAATATTAGTGATCAGTTCCTTTTTAAAGAAGCCTTTCTTACTAAGGATCAAGGTCTGAATCGCGATTAACTTTACAAACATACACTTAACGGACGCATAGACTTTTCCATAAAACAGTATTTTCCACAAAATATTAATTACGTGTCGAGTTCGAACACATAATACTTAGCAGCGTGGCAACCACTTCCCAGATCCGCTATCCTCGCCGCATCCTTTTCTTTAAATACGAGAGAATGCATTTACGCACACCTCTCCGTGGGAGAAGGATTAAACCCATGATTAAACAATCCATTGAAATATAATAATTTTATCTACCTGTCACCTATTAAATGAGACCTGAAGAATGGCAAGCGAAAAGTATGCACTCTCTCTATTGCCCTCGCATGCCGGTACTTAAATAATGGTAACGTTGTGACGTTACCAGAAATGCTATTTCTCGTCTTTTTTCCTTATTACAACCCTTTTATCTACTAGGTTTAAAATTGAGCTTATATTCTTTTTGGGTAGATAAATAAATGAATAACTAAATTTTCTTATAGAAATATATCAAAGTGAATTTAAATCGGCTCTTTTGTGATATTTATAGACCATGATTGATAATACACGCCTATTAGTACTGTCGACGGAAAATGTCGTCACAACGGTATCTTACACCAAAAATGTATAAAAATAAACAGAGTTTATAATGTAAATATTCTCATACAGTTTTGTAATCTGTATCTTAATAGACGTGTGTGAATCGGCTGCACGTGTGAGCCCTAATTTATATAAAAAAGCCAGTTTCACAACTGTTATCAGTATCATAAATAAATTAAATAGTCTTGCACTACATTTTATGATGATATTTATACATGTTACGGACAATTATATACATCCTAACTAATATTATAAATGCGAATGTGAGTTTGCTTGTTTGTTACGCTTTCAGGCCTTAACTACTTGACCGATCATCATAAAATTTTGCATACACGTTGTCCAGGAAAAAGTACGTTATGCCGCGGGAAAAACCTAGTAATATTTATTCCTGAACGGCAGGGATATTTACAGTGAGCTTGTAACAGTTTTAAGACCTAATAGGGGAGCCTATTATCGTCTGCACATTGGCAAAGTCTGTGCAGCAGTGGTGTATTTCTTGATAGAAAAGCTCAATAGCACTTTGTCTCATGCGGGAATTAACAACAGTACCTAACGTCGAGCAGTCGCATTTATATTCCGTCGTTTGAGATTGAGTCTTCGATTGAAGAGTTCGATTACCGAGTGAAGCAGCGTCACTTTTTTCTATTAAAATTTTGACTGGCAGTGAGACTCTAGCGAAATGATGCAGCGCTATTCTAAAATTCGAACTAACGATCCAAGGCAATCGCAATGTATCGTCCAGAACCTTACCCATTGCGCAACAGCCGCTTCAAAGTTGCAATAGTAACTGCAAGCCTCACAACACTAAACAAAGCAAAAACATAAACAAAGAAAGAGAGAAAACACTTTATCATTGTTAGAGACTCCACGTAAATATTTCTAAGCCTTATTTGAATAGTTTTTATGTAAATATAAGCAAAGCAGACGAAGCTTTTGCAATTTTATGCACATTTAATAAGAATTCTCTATACTGTTTTATTTTTTAATACTTAACCGATGTCATGGTTCGGTCAAGGAGTTCAGGGACGCAAGCAACCGTCAATCACGAACTAAGAAACCACACACACGAAAATATACCTTAGCATAATAAATTTTAAGTCTAAAACTCCATAATTGGTTGTCCAAGATTCTCTTACTGACCAGTATAATCAGGTCTCCGTAATTCGAATTGTAGTACCAATATGTTGGTGAATAAAAATCTCGGTGTAATTGCAGGTGTCAAGGTATTCTGGACGTAAACGTTTGCACAAAACGATAGTGTAGAAATATGTAAAGCCAGATTAATACACTTAAGGATTATGGTTAGGACGGTATTGTTCTGGAACGGTGACTCATCCTGATAATATGGTGCAGGAATGTTCTTTGTAATGTCTGAAGATACCTTTATGTATACATAGTCTTAAACCTATATCCTCAAAAAGGAAGGTTTCGCAATTTTCAAATATGATTATAGGACTCAGGTTACAGAAGGCAAGCCTATTGTTATTCACCGGACGCAGTTCTAGATTACGTTCTGCTATTGATAAGTCAAAGTTAAAGTCAATTTCGTGATCATGGACAGTTCCGTACCTAAAGTTTTCTTTTTGAGTCTTATTCTGAGTTCGCATGCCAAGGACCGTTATTCTCACTCAAATGTCATTGCTTGTGGTGGCGTCATAGACCGAGTCGTTCCCTTCCCTTCAATATGGCGAGGGGGCGATGGCTGGCCCATGCATCGTACTCGTGAACGGGTGCTTGTGGTGACTGGTCGACCTTGGTTTCGTGAAATTCGATAATTTACTTACTACATTTTTATTTAAACAGTTAGATTAAACTACGGACTACAATCATGCCTTGTCTTAATTATTTATGTACATGTAAGTGGATGCTCCTATTTACCATACTGCTGCTTTAGAGGCTACCATCAAATTTTATTAAATGCTTGAGTATGTTCAGTAGTAGTTCATGGAGAAATGATTGCAGCACCTTACAATTATGATTTATAAACGAAATACTATTCTAAACCTGGCGATTAAAAAGAGTGGCCATGAGTTTCTTGCCCGTTCTTCTCATGAGCCCTACACAATTGCTTTGCTGAACATGGCAGACAATGTAAATTCACAGGGGAAAAATTGTATCTTTGACATTCATAAGTGTTACCTTGCAACTTAACTTGAATACGTTTATTTTGATTTTGATTTTTTTATTAATTTTTTGTTAGATATGACATACAATTCTACTTCATCATGTTTCACCGACACAGTGGCATGCCAATCTTATTATAATATATTTATTAAAATGAATAATATATATTAATTAATTAATATCAGCGAAAGAGCATATTTGCATTCAAATTTAAATCATTTATTAATTTAGATCACAAAGTAACACTCATTAACATCAACGTTTATTAATTAGTGAGTTTAGTGAAATTACTGAATTGACATATAGGTTAGTTACTTACTACATTTTATTTAAACAATTAGATTAAACTACGGACTACAATCACGTCTTGTCTTGATTATTTATGTACATGTAAGTGGATGCTCCTATTTACTATACTGCTGCTTTAGAGGCTACCATCAAATTTTATCAAATGCTTGAGTATGTTGAGTAGTAGTTCATGGAGAAATGGTTGCAGTACCTTACAGTTATGATTTGTAAACGAAATATTATTGTACACTTGGCGATTAAAAAGAGTGGCTATGAGTTTCTTGCCCGTTCTTCTCATGAGCCCTACACCGTTGCTTTGCTGAACGTGGCAGTAAACGTAAATTCACAGAAAAAAATTACGTGTAACTTTGACATTCATAAGTGTTACCTTGTAACCTAATTTGAATAAATTTATTTTGATTTTTATTTTGGTTGCTAGGCTTGGATACAGGGTTGGCTCTATGAGATGATATATGACCGACTTTTAAAATGGATATAAAAATAATAGCAAATACGTTATAATACTAATTGATGATTATGGAATATAATTTAATAAAAGATAAAATCCCATAATCCTAACGATACTACCTAATGATAAATACAAATGCTTCATAACACTTTTAATCTAACCGAGCATCGAACTTCACAAATCGCAGTTACGCAAACTTTGTCACTGGGCCAAAAACCAGTCAATAAAACATAACTGTACAAATGTTAATGGCATATCCAGCGATAACTTTATTGATATCAGGTTACTTATAAACAAATCATTGATAAGCCGACTGCTATTTAAATTATGTCAAACTTGTCAATTATATTGACAGATTTATAAATAGGTACATATTAAAAAGTATGCTGTCTTTATGGCTTACTGCGTTGTTGGCCCGCATATGTTTATAGATGACTAGCTGTCCCGACAGACGTTGTCCAGTACAGGCGAAAAAAAAAAAAAAAAAAACCATATCTATACCATCCTCGAATCCACTTGAACACACTCAAAAAAATTCATTCAAATCGGTCCAGCCGTTTAGGACGAGTTTAATTACAACGAAAAGTGGCATTGATTTTTATATATATAGACTAGAATTTGCCCATGATTGCGCTCACATAAATGTAGGTTAAGTGAGATTAGTAACACTACTTTTTCTGGATAAAAATATTCTGTTCCCTTGACAACGTGTTTGAAATTTCATGATGATCTGTTGAGTAGTTAAGGTATGAAAGCGTAACAAACAAACTCGCATCCGCACGTATAATATTATAGTTAGGATTGTAATGTCCCAGGTTCGGTGTCTCGGTCGGATAAAGTCATACTGAGGTTTATATTAGAACATTTTGAGCAGTATGGTGTCTGAATGCGCTCGACTGGCTGTAATACTGTTACACCTACAACATTTCTAGCGAATATGGGTGTATTACAACTCTGTTTACAGCTTCGAGGATATTCATGTGTGAGTCAGGCGCAATTGGCACAACGATACTAAATGCCATTGCTTTACATAAAGGCTTTGATTCGATACCCGGGTTGGGTAAAGTTATATAAGATTTGTTAGTCAAGAAATTGTAAGTAGCAGCATATTATGTGTAGGACTGAGCATAACCTTCTATTACATGGCATTTAGCTAACAAATCTAAAACGAATACATCTCTGCCTACCCATTCGGTGGAATACTACCAAGAATCCATGTATCTTAAAACAATTTTAAATAAAAAGCTCCATCGAATAAAGCTATATATCTAAAAACATATAAAACTCTCAAGAATAAAAGGTTCTATTAACCAAATCCGAAAAGCTAGAAAATATAATCCTTACCAAATAGACTACGATAGTAACATTACGTAGACCCTTTCCAATGTCAACTGGAAGGCCGTGACCTTGATACTGACCTTCAAGGGCGAAGGTACAGCTCTACAAAGGTCGAGGGCATTCACCTCCAGTTTCTAGTATTTATTTAGGATCTACAATTAAAGCGTTTGGTCCGTCCTCTGTTTATTTAGCCGCTGAGGTAATGAAAATTTGAGTAGCGTTTAGAGATGGGGTTACGAGATGTATGGACTTGAAAATTCGTTATCGATTGTGCAATCGAGTCAGATGAGTGCTTTCATTGATATTCGACCAAAGCGCTTAGGCTCCACCGAAACTTTTTAAAAATGAATGTACTTCGTTGTTTCGGGTCAATTATAATGGCAGGTAAAAAGATTACTTTTCAAGCTTCGCGACAGTGGTATTGAATGTAATTCCTGTAAATGAGGTCTTATGTACGGTTTCCGGGTCGAGCAGTATTATTGAGGTTTTTAGTTAAGTAATTTTCAGTATCAGCGCGGCGTCTGAAGCTGTTCTTATTACGGTAATAGGCTTCCTATTATGTGGGAACCTAAACCACAGCTCACTGCCTATTATTTCGGGGAAACCAGTAGAATAGCCGCCTTTTAACTCACTTTATGATCATCATCATCTCAGATGAAAGATGTCCACTGCTGGACATAGGCCTTCCATATTAACACACACACTTATGACACCCAAATTCGCTAGCAATGGTTTAGGTGCATTTCTGAGAGGGTAATTAACGACGTAACCAAATCAAAGTGTCAATGTCAAGTGATTTGATTGGATGTTTAATTCAGTCAGTCAATTAGGCGGACTCGATAGCGTAGTTGTTAGTGTAACCGACTGCCACGCCTGAGATCGCGGTTTCGATTCCCGCACAAGCAAACATTTGTGTGCATGAACATGGATGTTTGTCTTGGTTTGGGTGTTTCTATGTATAATATGCACGAATTTACAAAAAAAAGTATATATATGGTTATCCATTGTCTAATACCCACAGTACAAGCTCTGCTTAGATTGGGCTAAATGGTATGTGATAGAATATTATTATTATTAATTAGAAATTGAGTGACAATTTGTTTAAAGCACATCCCTAGTTGAATTAGTATACTGTACTTTATGTAATGTTGACTCAGTGTTGGCTGTATTTAAATATTTAATTCCCCTGTCACAAGCTTTGTTCGTACAATGAGAGGTAAGCCACTGAATTCATGTTCATTTCACAACTACTTAAACTTTCTGTTTGTTTGCAGCAAACAAACTGTTGTTAAAAATAAAACTTCAGATTTAGGACACAAAATGATGGACAATCGTAGGTGTGACTATAGACCCCTGAGGGGGAAGGCAGAGGCGTATTTCACATACATTTTGCCAGATACTTTAAGTGCCACAATTAAGAGCATGCCTGCCGTCTGCCGTAGTCGTCAATAGGTTTTCCATATGCTTGTTTGCCACCTCAGCTGTAAAGAAGGCATGACTTTCTATCTAATTCATTGTATTTTGTTACAGAGGAGAGATGTGGAATCACAGTCTGCGAAGACAGATTGCGGCCGAAGACATAGTGTATGGTGGATGTTAGCCATTGATCTGCCTTTACTTTTAATCTGTAAGTATAATATTTATTAAAATTAATTATTTTATTGCTCTTGCTTGGCTCAATGCCGGCATTTTCTGGTATTGTAAGCAATCATAGGCTACATTTATCGTTTAATATTAGGCGAGCCGTTGCGTATCTAAGGTTTTTCTCCAGGAAGGTCCAGCCTGAATAGCAATTGCTTTCATGGTCTTTAAACAACCCTAAAATTTTGAGTAGAATCCTAACATCCTCGTGTTAAGTAAGCCATAAAAAGTTTAGGGTGGATGCCTAGCCGTCCCTTATATGCCAATGGCCACATACTAGTTTATCAAACTTGTTGCATATAAATCTTTTTTAAACAATTCAACGACAAGGTCAATCTATTAAAAACATTAAGTATATTAAAAAATAACCACTAAAGCAATGCATGCAGTCTTTGCTATTACGACCAAACACGGACTTAAATAAATTTAATGGGAAAAGACGTTAATTTCACTCATTCGATATATCAGTATAATCTTACTAAAGTTGCCCATTTTCCCCGCACCACACGGAAGCAACATAAAATCTCCATTTCAAATTTAACGAATAAATTATTCAATTAATTGATATTGATCTAATAACGGAAGCATCTAATTAAAAACAACATGAATAAGATAAAAATTGATGGCCCTAATATGTTGACTACCAAAAATGGATCCCGTTTCATTGTACCGAAGACAGACATAATGTTGCCAGAAATAATGAATCGGTAGAATTTATTTAGAGACGGTCAAATTCAGACGTTAAATTTTATACTCTATTCGAAGTTCATAAAGTTGATTTTGAATTAAATTGAGAAGTGTGAATAAAGGGTTAAGAAAATAAAACTTGTAAATTGATTTTAAAACGTGTGACGAATTTATTTTTTTGTCCATGCCTATTTTTTATAAAATATTTGCTTTCTATAGAAGTAGTAAGGCAGACGAACTGTATTCTTTTTTGTTAAGCTTTTCTATAAGCCAATAATATAAATGTTATTAATTATATAACAGCCTCATTGATCCCTTGGCATTTGCGATTGTGCTTGCTTCGTAGGATCCTGAATTCAATTCCAACATTGGTCATAATGTTGCTCTTTGTCAGATAATTTACAAATGGCGTAGTAGCGAAGCGGTGGCCAATTCATACCACATTATAACAAGCGGCAAAAAAATTACATGTCGGTAGCAAATAATACCTATATTAAACATAAAATACGGGACTTCACTGGACAAATAATATTATAATATAACAAACCACAAATAACTAATTAATTATATTAAATAATACCCTATTCCCTTGCCGATAGCTCATAAAGGAAAATCATTCGGTAATAACACGTTTATGTACTTATATGCAAAAGACGTGCATAAATCGTATATAATAACAACAAACAAATGAATAACAAGAATCTCGTGTTTTCATTACGTATTTAGGTTTTCTAGTAAATAAATATATTAGTGAAGAAATTGAGGAAATAGCCTTCATAGATACGAAAACGTATAAATTTTATATTTTGTTTCATTGCCTTTTATATCTTTTGTTATTAATTTCTATTAAATATTAATAATTAAGCAGTGTCATGTCATATTAGTATACACATAAGTGCTGGTTAGCTTATCATTGGGTATCAGAGATTCATTTTGTATCATGTACATTACTCCAAAGTATTATATATTTTTAATATACCTTTACACAATATTTGAAAATATTGATTTTTGGGAATAAAATTTATTATTATTCCATTTATTCTTATATTTCTCGCAATTATATTTTTCATTATATATGAAAAAATATAAAATAATCATTATTACTATTATTATTTATTTTATTTTGTTGACAAACCAAATAAAAGAAGTACAATGTTCTATACTAACGCGCCCAAACTTCACTGCCTCGGTGGCTTAGCGGTGTGTTCCATGCGACTGATGTGCTCGAGGCTTCGGTTTGCATGACAGATTCGGACAATATGTTACTGGGACATTCCTGACAATCATAACATGGAGTCTTGAACAGCGCCCAGCAGCAACAGGCTTAACTCATATTACGTGGATGGTCAAAACAGAGTTAGCAAAATTTTGGTGCACTACAGCCCACCCCTTCGGGGATGAAGGCGTCAAACTAAGAATGTTGTTATAATTTAAAATATAAATTATCTGTAATACTATTATTAAACTCAAGCAGTTCCTTGAAACGTAGGCTTTGTCTAGTTTGGTACTAGTTTTTAAAATGGGTAACCCATTGTAAATTTGAAATTTCTTACGTAAATTTACAAAAAATTTAATAGAATAAAAAAAGAACCTTGTATTATGTTTAAAACATTTTCCATTTGTATCATTATTGTGTTTATTTTAAAGATCACACTACTTGTCAATCATTGCCACCCATAACACACTAAAACATTATGTATCGAAACATTATTAAAAATAGATTGTCATGACAAAAACGTAAAAAATATTAGTTTATGAGACACACGTGGTGGACCCCACACTGTCGCTTAAAGGGTTGCCAGAATATTAAATGAAATAGGACAAAATTTTTGAATAACTTGTTTTTAACTCCCGACGCAAAAACGACGGGGTGTTATAAGTTTGACGTGTCTGTGTGTGTGTGTGTGTGTGTGTGTGTGTGTGTGTGTGTGTGTGTGTCTGTCTGTGGCATCGTAGCTCCCGAACGGATGAACCGATTTTAATATTGTTTTTTTTATTTGAAAGGTTAATTTGTCGGGAGTGTTCTTAGTTATGTTTGATGAAAATCAGTCCAAGATGGCCGCCGCCACAAAATGGCGGATTACATATTTTTCACAACTCCCTCAATATGGGTATCAAATGAAAGGGCTTGACTAGTAGAATACCATACACTATGATAAATTGCAAATCCAAGATGGCCGCCACCATAAAATGACGAATAACATTTTTTTTTTCCCAACTCCCTCAATATGTGTCGGGGGTTTTTAATTTTTTTATTTATAGTTATTATTAATTGCTGAAGCATATTGTTTTGTCTCATTTTTAAAGTCTATAGGTAAATATATTAAATATGTATTAATATAATATATAAAATAAGAAGTTTCAATCGTGACTGGTAATTTAAAAAAAAACGGAATATATAATATGGTTTTTTATAATCTATATTAATACCAATATTATTTAATAATATTAACCTTTCCGGCCCCGCGCGCACTTAATGTAAACAATAACAGATTACCCGGTAATCGGACACCCGTCGCGCGGTCGGCACTTAAAGCGCCACTTGACACGCCCTATCGATGTTTATGTTTTTGAGCTCTGAGTTATGATAACATCGCTCGTGTTTCTTAGAAATACACATTGTAAGCTACGACAAGTATTATGAATCATCGCATTGAAGTGTATACTTGAGTTTATACGCCTGGATAAACAAAGCAGAACTGTACAAATTGTTCGTTATTGAAAATATTTGTTTCTAAAGAAATATAAATGCTATAAGAAGAGTTTTTACTTTTTCTATTTTCTAGATAAATACTCTTTATAGTAAAACGAAGTATTTATATATGGCTGTGAGAAAAAATTAAGATATTGACATTTGAAAGTGGCACTGCCGTGCGTGTCAAGTACATTTAGAGCGCGGCAAAAGTAAATATTGAAATTTTTGTTAAAAAATATTCGTCGTAACTTTGTGCGTTGTATTCAGATATTTCTATAGAAACACTAATAAATAACACTATTATAGTGATTGAAACCTGAAATACGATATAATACTGTACTAAAAAACAACAAATATAAAAAAGCGCGGGAAAACTGATAAATGATAATAGGTTACTTTGGGCTTCAGTTTGACAAACAAAATTATCATTAGTCAGTATTGTTTTTATTGTGTCTAAAAATAGAAATATGCTCTTTATAGTTAAACATTTTTTTTTATATATGTCTGTGAGAAAAAATTAAGATATTGACATTTGAAAGTAGCATTGACATGCGTGACGAGTACATTTAGAGCGCGGCAAAAGTAAATTTTGTTTTTTTTTTTACAGAATATTAGTCGTAACTTTGTGCGTTGTTTTCAGATATTTTTATAGAAACACTAATAAATAACACTATTATAGTGATTGAAACCTGAAATACGATATAATACTGTACTAAAAAACAACAAATATAAAAAAGCGCGGGAAAACTGATAAATGATAATAGGTTACTTTGGGCTTCAGTTTGTTATACAAAAATAACGTAAGTCAGTATTGTTTTTATTGTCTCTAAAAATAGAAAGAATAAGCTTTTCAATAATGTATTACACTTATATACTTGCCCTACAAAAAACGACAGTAAACAGCGGCACAAATAACATCGACGAACGAACGCTCGGCGCGAAGTCACGTGACATAACAATAACAATATTAGACAATTATTATTCAGTTAGTAAATGGTTCGTTCGAAAAGCTCAGTTCATTCCGAGTACAATGATATACAATACAAGACTTTAAATACAGGCCTTTCAATACAAAAACGGCAAAAACTAGCGCGCGACCCTCTTTTTTTTGTTGCTTGACGCCTTAAGGCGTCAACGGGGTTTGACGGGTACAAAAGTGATGACGCCTTAAGGCGTCAACGGGGTTTGAGCGGGACCCAAATTTTCTTTGCATGTACATGTTAATCTTAGAAACCGATATAAATTATTTTTCGATAGTACTTATGTACTTTTCCCCTTGTTTTAATACATAATAAGGTAAGCAAAGCCGGAGGTAGCTAATCTGAAATACAGTTTCTGAAGTGACATCATCACTTACGCGTTTAACACTTAAATACATTGAAACCCGCCTTAGTGATCTCAATTTCTTGGTACATAATAGAATACTATAGCGTATTTATGACCTTGTCAAGCAAGTATCGTATTTACGTTGTAAACTTCTGAGAAAATTAACGTCATTTAATACGGAACTTTATGTGCGAATGAGTCGCTAACTAGTCGGATGGCGAGTTATATTGCGTATAGATGTTCTTATTTATTATGATCTTAATTAATCGTTATATTAATAAGACATCGTGTTTATTTGTCTGTCTTACGCAAAAATTGAGAATCAGTATTTTCCACATTAAATCTATATCTACTAATATTATAAAGAGGAAAGATTTGAATTTTTATTTGTTTGTAAGGGTTTAAATCAAAAACTACTCACCCGATTTTAAAAATTATATCGCCATTAGCAAGCCAGATCAGCAAATAACATAGGCATTTTTTAAAAGTACTGTATCCATTATAATCTAACCTAATTTTACGCGAGCGAAGACGCGAGCAAAGCTTAGTACATTTAGTTAATACGTTGCTAAATGGCAAAGAGCAAATACAGACTGGGCATAGCCCAACCGATAATTCACTGCCTAAATCGAAATTCGAATCTGGGACCCCACTTGCATTGCAACAAGACAGTCTTTTCAGTATATCACTAAGTGATTCAATCACAATCACCAATGATTTCTCATCATATACAATGTGGGTGTATCCGGGGGTGGTTACTAGTTTCAGTATAGACACTGACTGCCTTATAATTGAATAAACTTGTTATTTGGTAGCTCGTAACCTGTAAGTTGAAGGGATTCCTGTCATGGAGGTGCTTTGCATTTAGTTTAGGGATTTGCAATTGTATTTTATTAGCTGCGAATTGTTATAGTATTCTTAGTCAGGATTTATGTAAGATTTTAATATTATTAATATGTATGTAATTTATTAATATGTATGTAATATATTGATTGTACAATTCGAAAATTATATTCTATTCCCTGTCCTTAGAGGTATTACCCATGTTTATGATTACTGTTATATTCCGGTGGCTCGTTGCGTGGTATTATATAGGCTATATTACTTATATATTATAAGTTTAGGATAAAGTGGCTTTCTAATAGGGAAAGTATTTTTTAAAACGGTTTACTAATTTTAGTATTAATTCCTTACAAACAAACATACATAAATACAAATCTTTCCTTTTTATAATATCAGTTTGTTTATACATGGTTTAATAGCTTGTAATTGTAAGGAATGAATATAATAATAAAAAGTATTACGTTGTTAAACATGTATTTATTAATGTACAAACATTAAACAGTACAAACAGTTACTCAATTTAAATTCGCATTACAACAACTCAACATCCTTAACAGTAATTAAAAAAAGTCGAACATAATTAAAATTTCGCAGCTGGCAACACCCACCGCATGTGGCAGAATGCACGCAATCGCAGTCACTGTTTACGAAAACGAAAAAAAGAACTGTGGCAACGACCTTTTGACATAAATATAAAATAACCGTTCATTATGGCATCAGCAGCTATTCAACATTTAAAAATAGAATTCAGTTTGCCTCTTTTCATCGTTTGGTTTGTTTTGGTCCTTATTTTTAACTGGGGCATGACATAGCACAACATTGCATCTGTAGTGCATTTTGCCCACATTTCACCGTTTATATTTAGGTCGCATGCCATAGACGACTAGGCCTATTTCTACACTAATTCTAATACAAAAATGTCATGTAGGTACAACTGGTTCGATAACTCGAACATCAAACCCGGCATGTCTCAATGGGTAGTTGCATAAACGCTTACACGTACCGTACATGAGTAAAAAGGTTATCGTCACTTACGTATCATTAAAAAGCTCCTCCTACCATACTTGGGCAAAAATATTAACCATAACCATACATATCACTTAAATTAAAATATAAGTATGGCGGCAAGTACCAGGGCTGTTAAAATATTTTATGGGTTATAAATTACTTGTTGTTTCTCGAAGATTCATCTATGTTTATGCTTACTGCGCGGCTTCCGTGGACCGTAGCGTGATGTTATATAGCCAATAACCTTCCTCGACAAATGGGCTATCAAATGCGAAAATATTTTTCAAATCCGCCTGGCAGTTGCAGAGATTAGTGCGTTCAAATAAAAATAAATAAAACCTTTAACTTTATGATATTGGTATAGGTAGATTATAATAAATCGTACGCTTAAAGAAAAACAAACATGAATATTGAAATTTTAGAAATAATATATATGTATATAAGGTTTCTAAATTCTTATATTTAGAGTTACATCTAATTTATTGATGGTCTTAAATGTATAAATTTACTAAAATATGGTCGAAAATGAAGAAGATCTCACTTTATAGTATTTTTAACTAATTCACATAATTTCAAGGCGTAAAATCGTAACAAAACACTTTATATATTGTAACAATTAAATTCAAAATAAATATTAATATGTGCTCTGTTCGTAAACTGCCCCCCTCTCTTGCACGCCGGAATCCTTACCACAAGCTTGCACCCGATAAAGTTATAATAATCGACCTTCGAAACTACCAAACTATCCAATTCCTGGTCTCCTCTCAGTATGAAAAAGTTATAGTCCACCACGCTGAGCCAATACAAGTTGATAAATTTCGCACACCGCTATGCTTAAATTGTGAAAATATTATAAAATCTTAGTTTCTCCACATATGAGAATAAAAGCTGTCTTTTTTGACGTACTTAAAATATGAATAAAACTAGCTGTGCCCGCAGTTTCACCCGCGTTTATGGTTACTGCGTCGCCCCCGTGTGTCGTAGCGTGATGTTATATAGCCTATAGCCTTCCTCGTTATATAGACTATCCAACACGGAAAGAGCTTTTTTAATTCGAACTAGTAGTTCTTGAGATTAGCGCGTTCAACCAAACAAACAAACTCTTCAGCTTTATAATATCAGTATAGATAAAACGGTAGAATAATACGACAGTTAATGAAGCAAAATAATGCAAGATGAATACAAGTGGAAATCTGTTGTCTCCTTAACCTTCCCCTCTAGAATACAGTCAGGAGTTTATGTGTGTATGTATCTCTTATCACAGGTATTTTGTAACATTTTATATTAGGAAAATACGTGGCCCTTTGGGAGACTTACTCGGGGACATAGGTCTAATGTGAAGCGGCCATTCGAGAGTTTTAATTAATGTATATATACCTACTTATGTATTATTACGATTGGCAACCCTAATAAAGATACAATATTCGAGAAAAACTGTAAAATCACTTTGCACATTAAACAAACCAGTTTTACGTGAAAGGTTTGTGCATCTTCGTTTTTTTTGTAAACACATATTCGGTAAACATTTTACGACGCGTCGTCGCGTCATGGGGAATGTGCTCAACCGGGACTCGAACGCCATTCCGGTTGGATTATTATGTTGTAGTTATTTGTATACAGGTCGTTTCGTTGGCCAATAAAGTATTGCTTGTTTAATGACTGTGGTTAATGTTTTTGAATTTTTATTATCTTTTAATAATTTGTTTTAAATTATAATTATTATTTTCTTTAATGAGCTTTTTGATATGTCCCACTGCTGTGCAAAAGCCTCTTCCTTGGACTTCCAAATTACTCTGTTGGTGGGATGAATATCCCCTGCCAGTCCCTTTCAAAAGCGTCCAGGTCGTCCCGGCATCTCCATTTAGGTCTGCCCCGTCGCCGTCGACTGTCTTGTGGCACCCAATTGATGACGATTGGTGTCAACCTCTCTGGGTGAATACTTATTTATTTTTATTTGAGTGTGATTGATCGTTAACACGTTTAAATATAAATAATTTAAATATAATATGGTAATTATGATTGGTAATCAAGAATAATTGGCATAATTATGATCTACAGCATAATTTACAATTTATCTATTGGTGTATCATACATACCTATATATAAATAGACGTATTAGTAGAATATAAAATAAGAGATATAAGAAATTGTAAACAAATAGACATAAATTATATATTAGTATGTGATTCGAATATATTAGTATGTGATTGAAGATTCAGGGGACAATACATTGATACCCATCTATGTTTTGTCATCTCTATTTATTAGGGAACCAGCTTAGCCGCGCAACTTCTTCTGTTTCACATAAGAGAAGCGCCCGTTTTTGCAACATTTTACATTCATGCTCCGGTCCTATTGGTCGTAGCGTGGTATTATATAACCTTTCTCGATAAATGGGCTATCCAATACGAAAATAATGTTTTAATTCGAACCAGTAGTTCCTGAGATTAGCGCGTTCAACCAAACAAACAAACAAACTCTTCAGTTTTACAATATTAGTATAGATTAGAGAACGATATTATTCGTTCTCGTTTCGAAAGCAGTAACTAAATTGTTTTAAAGTGGGATGTTTTGTTATATATTTGGTAATAAGGCAATAAAAAAACATGACCTACATCTACTTCAAAAAGGACTTTCACATTAGACTTTGATTTTTAGTAATTAGTAGCATAGTTTTAGTACGCAGTAGTTTTATCTAAATAATTTTTGTTTTGAAATTATTAATGTATAATTAAAATTATAATTACAAGAAAAGTATATTTTTTATAATTAAAAGATATATAAATTATAAATGTGAACATAGTTGTTTTTCAATTCACATTTAGCGTTCATTATGGACCGGTAAAAATCAGTCAACATTTTTGAATGTTTTCACGAGTATCGGCTCTCTGATTTTAATGAACAATGCTTTATTTTCTCTTTAAATCTTACATTAGAGTATTTAAGTCAATGTCCACTAGTATCTATTCTATCTATCTTTTAAAAGTGAGTTATACTTAGGTGCTTATTTTCAAAGAATTTAGGTAGGTAACTAACAACAATCCCACGTCCATCGCTCGAGGCCCTTAGTTACGCTCGTTGTTGCCACTTATATCCACCACGAGTGGTATTTTAATCGATACCTATTTACGGCTGTTCGATTTAACGGTCATTATCGCTGTAATCGATTCCCGATTAATTCTCGTAATATTCTGTAATTATAGCTTTTTTGCCGTGAACGGTTTAAATTTACATCTTAGACGAATAAATCATGTTAATTGACTTGAAGATAAGATATAATAGCATAGTTTCACTCAAAATTGATTATAAGGCATTATAATTTACGTAAATTAAAATTACGAAACTTTCGTGCAGCGCCATCTGTTATCGAGTAGCGGCATCGTTTTTGTTATCAGCAACTTTTTGAATCGTATCAAATGAAATCTAATTCATCGTTATTAAAGGTTTTAAAATATCGGGAATAGTTTTGTAAGTATCATAGCTTATATAAATCATTTTTCTATCACTACGGAGTGGTCGTAAGATGCATGGCAGCTAATCTTTCAATCAGTTCCACAAGAGCATGCTTGGGTGCACGCAGTCGTTCGCACGTGGTGGTCAATGTGGCGGATGGTCACAATTGCTCTATTAGACTGTTACGTCACTAGACAATCGTCTAGGGAAACGTTCGTCTCTTGCGTTTATGCAATACATATACATGTACATAGTCTCACGCGGGTAGACAGAGGTGTATTGCACCTACATTTCGCCAAGTATGCCTTAGGTCCCACGTAATAAGGGCGTTTTCCAATACGTAATGATATTCTATAAGCCGCATAAATGCGTCAAAAAATTGTATTACGTTTACGCTGAAGTTGCACTTTAAAATGAAACTATCGCGAATTATTCTAAAAATACAACATTCAGCTAATTTTATACTAACAATGTATATTTACGAGTACACTCTTCCGACGTTTTAGTTGCTTTTCAGCTGCCACGGTCACGGTCAAGCTAAGATGGTAATCGTCTCATTGTCTTAACGTATAGTCTTTTCAAAGTACCCGAACATAATTACATTTTTGATGTATGTATTAATACAATATTAGGTAACGGGAGAGCCGCGATGAAGTACTTAAAAGGTAAAAATATGTATTGATTGCCCGATGTTTCGACCGACTTGCACCGATCGTGGTCACGAGTCAACCCGAGACCACGATCGATGCAAGTCCAAGTATTACGACGACCACCAAATACTTCACCTGTAGTGAGACTCGTTACACAGTATTAAGTATTATCTGACCCGCAAACATTCGTCTGCGTCACATAAAATAATTTTCCCCGTTTTTGTAACATTTTTCATTGATGCTCTGCTCCTATTGGTCGTAGCGTGATGTTATATAGGTTATAGCCTTCCTCGATAAATAGGATATACAACACTAAAAGATTTTTTCAATTCGAACTAGCAGTTGCTGAGATTAGCGCGTTTAACCAAACATACAAACTCTTCAGCTTTTATAATATCAGTATAGATGTGTACAAATCGCCAAAGTCTAAAAACAAATCAAAAGCCATAGATTACTTTCAACTTAAAGATTATACACACACACACACACACAAACACACACACACAGACAAGCATGCTGTTTATTATTAATTGATTTTTAGTTTAACTTTTTTTTATTACCTCTAGTTTTATTTTTTTATAACGTGAAGAGCGGGGGCTTCTAACACAGGTAAACTTAAAAGGAGTACCTCAATTAATGTATTGAGAACTAGTTCGTAAGTAAATGAAAATAAACCATATTTTTTTGTTTTTTTTAATTCGTGAAGAAATGTATAAAAATCTTTATCCACGTGTAGTGTCAACGTGTTAAACTAGTAGCTTCTAGAGAGTTACACACACCGTGACGTAACTCTCTCGTTCATGTCCACGCTCCGTGTTAAGTGCTAGACCGTTCGGTAGCGTTCTATTGGTACAGAAATGTAGCTACCTGCTGTAAAATATGAGAGCACGTTTTTTAAATGTAGTCTTTTGATTAAGTTTACGCAAATTTTATGCATGCGGTCCACGGATTTGATTCTCTGGGAAAGTGACTTAACTTGACAAACCTTTTTATTGACAAGATATTTTTAATAGCAGCTCGGAGTAACGGCGGCAGGCAATATGTGGCTTTAATATACCTTTTATGGTCGCAAAGGGGTATATCAGATTTGTACTGACAATAACTACACCCGTGTTCCTTCACTTGCCCTTTTCATTGATGCATGCATGCGATTTATTACCCAAAGTATCAATAGTACCTAATGTCTACCACGAAATTTTCTATTTTTTTTATTGAATCGTATTTTATGAACAAAAATTTGTATGTTAAGTCTAACCTCTGTTTTAATTTTATTATATCAACAGATGATAAAGATTTATTAGGTAATGTTAGTTTCTCACGCCCAGAACATCATTTCAAACTATTAATGTATCAAAAAGTACCTTGAATACAACTTCAAGGCGCCCGCGTCGAACTGTTAGCATGTATCGTATCATTATATCACAGAGTCGGTTCCTGGTCGTGTGACATTGACTTTGAACTGACAGGACGGTGTTTGGGGGATTGGCAAATAAATTGGCTAATGACGGTCGACGGCCATTCCAATGTCACGGGGACTCGCGAATTGGCTTGTTAGGTAATAGGCGGACTGGGGATTCTTATTTTGGTAGGCGGAAGACTAGTGTGGAATTGTTTTATTTATACTTACCTAAACGGCTAACGTCACGGCTAAAGCCAAAGGGATAGGCAGAGATATGTAGGCACATATAAATAGATACATCAAATTAAAATGTATTTGTTTATGTATGGCACAGAGTAAAGTTGTACTATCTTAACTAATATTATAATTCCTAACTAATATACAATTATAATATTTATAATATTAATCCTAATGAATATTAAAAATGTAAATGTGAACGTAAATTTGTTTGTTTGTTTATATTTTTGCTGTGAGGCGAGTTTGTTGTTAGGCGTTAACTGGGTTCATATTGTAGACTTGCCCATTGAGTTAGATATTTTATCTTTTGTTCCACAGACCTCGTGCTGGTTGGATTGTTCGAGCTGGGAGTGATCCCCAACCACAAAAGTGGCTTCACATGCAACGACCCCGCTCTTAGCTACAAGTTCACCGGGGAAACTGTTACTACAGAAGTGATAATGACAACAACATTGCTTATGCCTCTAGTCTTTGTAAGTTAGAATATATTTCAAAACATTTAATCTGATCGAGCAGCGATAGCCTATTGGGTAACCGTTGGACTGCCACGCAGAGGTCTCGAGTTCGAACCCAAGCGCGCATATCTGACTTTTCGAAGTTATGTGCGTATTAAATAGTTAATTATCGCTTGCTTTAAACAAAACATCATGAAGAAACCTGCATGTCTGAGAGTTCTCTATAATGTTTTCGAAGATATGTGAAGTCTGCCAACCCGCACCAGGCCAGCGTGGTGGACTATGGCCTAACCCTTCTCACACTGAGAAGAGGCCCGTGCCCTGCAGTGGGACAGTTTAATACAGGGTTGATATTATTATATTATTTATAAATTTGATTATATAAAGTCCAGGAATCAATCGGTGCCGTGGCATTTTTGAAATCACGATTGTGATTATAAGCCGTTTTGTACTGGGTTCGATTCCCAGGGCATAGTGTTATTTACTGGGTTTTCTGTTGTAACATCCTCTGTAACAACCAGAATTCTGGCAATGTGCCCGGTTGACCATACTTTAGTTACTGAGTCATTCGTGCAATAAAGCAAGAGTAATAATATTTATAGATTATTAAACTGACTGTCTCGGTGGCACACCGGTAGTATACGTGACTGCTATCCTATGACTCGGGTTCGATACCCGGGTCAGTCAGTTTTATTAGGTTATCCTGTCATAAACTCAGTAACAGTTTGAAGTCTGTAACTGCCTCGGGAGACGACAATTTGCTCTTCCCCTACTACGTAAGACAATATGACGAAAAGTAGGTGTTATACACCACTCTGCTAACCCCTTTGGGATATAGACGTGAGACTATTTATATATGTATGTAACTGTTAGTATCAGCTCCGAAACTAAAGATTTGCTCTCTTGATAAAACAGCGACTTAACTTGGAACTTGGAAGTAAGCCATTCTGAACTCTAACAACCACATTATTAAAGCTCAAATTGCCTAACTTCCAAATTTCGAGTTAATTTAGTTTTATCAAGAGAACGATTGTGGCTTATTACATCTTCAGCTTTACATCAGTTTACATCTGCGAATAGGTATAAAAATTAGTCTTTCTCTTTTCCAGTTTATCCCAACGGAATACATTTTCTCACACACGGATTTCCTCGGGCGGTCCAAGGTTCGACAGTCGTTGAGTAACTCCTTCTTCCTGTACAGAACTTATATGTATGGGCTGGTGTTTAACCTGGGGATCGTTGAGGTCATGAAGGGTCTCATGGGCAGTCCAAGACCCACATTTTTTGACCTTTGCGAGCCTGATGCTGCGAAGACTTGTAATGGGTAAGTTCATTTATATTTCTTTAATTATTATCAGTGATAGTGGTAGTCCGTTGGACTGCTACGCAGAGGTCTCGATCCCAAGGCGCAAACCTCTGACCTTTCGAAGTTATGTACGTACTAAATACGTAATTATTATTCGCTTTAAGGGGGAAGGAAAATATCGTGAGGAAACCAGCATGTCTGAGAGCTTTCGAGAATGTTTTTGAATATATATATGAAGTCTGCCGACCCGCATTTAGCCAGCGTGGTTTACTATGATATGAGATATAGCCTAAACCTACTCACACTGAAAAGGGACCCGTGCCCAGCAGTGGCCAGGACATTACCTTCTGTTCTCGGTTTAAATGTTTGTAACGTCTCCACGACATAGGATTTATTCCTGTGGTAAGGATGTTTTCTTTTAAGATAAAGATAAAATAAACAAATATACCTTCTTGGTATATTGAATCAAATTAGGCGTTATTTGTCGGTAATCCATTTTAATTAAATTAGGATAATTCCTCTTCAGGGGAGTTAGGTATTGTCAACCTTTTTTTAATGCAAAGGTTAGGGTAGACAACGAGAGCGCGTGGCGGATGCCTGCTTTCCCAATCATTTTATGCCTTCTTGGTCAATGACCAAGAGAATATTAAGCAAAATGTAAAGATTAACGAGGATATAACGTCACAAATGCTTCCTTAGGTGAACAACCTAAGATTTGACCGCGCGAACCTTACTTGACCTCACTAAACGATCGTCAAAACCTAAACGACCATAGACTCGTTATCACAATATTATTCATCGTTAAATCCATTTTGCTTTATGGCTTTCTTGACCGCCATCATTTTCATACACACGAATATAATGGTCCAATCTCGTACGAGTGCTTATCAATAAATTGTACGGTCACTGACTGTCCACTGTCCAGTTTATGACTTCCTCGATTATAGCGTGATGTTTGAGATGTAGGAGTAATATATTTGACATTGGGTAGAGTTGACGTCGCAAGGTTCAAATAGTCAAAATGTAGGATGTAATGTACACAGAATTACTGAGGGATAAGGTTAGACCATAAATATATTGGGTGTCGTTAGGTTTCGTTCACGCATACACGAGATACTACCGACAGTTAGTTGCATACATTTGTGCTATTTTGAAGTACCAGGCGTTACTTAGCGACTACCATATATTTGTGGTAATCCGTGGGAGTTACCACAAATATCAAATATCAATAAATTTCCTCAATGTGAGACAGTACAAATCATGGGCTGCACGTATTTGTGCTAGTAATTTTTCAGTACTGTTGTAATATGTAGTTTAAATGGTATGATTAGAAACATTCATGTCATCCACAGTTAGTTGTTGCGCGTTATTTGTGTCTTTTGTAATATTTGTAAATATTCCCTTAACATAAAAGCACCGCGACCGTAGTCATTCAAAAATATATTACAGATAAAAATAATTATAATAATAATTTATTTCTTAATTTACAAGACACAAGACATTACATGGTGAACAATAGTGGTAGTGCGTGTAACAATGCATAGTAAGCCGCTGCGACCCGATCTAGGTAGAACCTGTATCTTATCTCTCTATCATCTTTATAATATACAAACGGCAAATAATTTGATCTCTTATGCGCAACCATGTAAGGAAAATATTGTGTAAGTTACTCACAAACGAGATTGCAGTTCGAAAAAACCTACCGAACAAAAACATATGAAAATATTAGCACCACAGTCCGCATTGCGATTCTTAAATACATTTAGTAATTGGTGCATGTGTAACCCATATAAACTTGGTACCAATATAAAACGCAGCGTACATATAAGTCTCTCAATTGCAGCTGACATCCCACGCTTTGCTTTTTAGTCGGTTTCTATACTAAAATGAAATAGTTTCTACATAATATAACCAAATTACCGCTCAATAGCCTACATTATAATAAAGTAAAGTGCATGTAGGCTTCCAACACAGCTAAAATGGAGTCGTAGTATCTATTACAATTTTATTCATATATACATTGACTCTCACTTATACAGGTACCATCTGAGAGGTAATCAGAACCGCATGACACCCACGTTTCACCAGATACATTTTAGATTGTACATTGTACGTTGAACATAAAAGGGACTATTCAATTGCTATTCACCCAAATACGATTTGCCCAACGCAGAATTTGAACCCTGAACCTATAATTGCAATAACACGCCAACGTATGCATAGGCCTTAGAGTCCTTCAGGATAAAAACTACCTCTCATAATATTCAAGCCTTTCGGTCATGATAGTACTGTTTTTAAACCTACGATGTGTGTACTCGAAAGATCGACATATTTATCTAGACTCGTCTATTTGAAACAAATTCTACCTTAATATTATAATTGCGAAAGTGTGTTTGTTTGTGTTTTACGCTTTAACTACTCTACCTATCATCATGAAATTTTGCATTCACGTTGTCAGGAGTACAGAAAAGTACTTACGGTACCTTTCATCCAGAAAAGTTACTGTTTTCACTGTATAGAAAATTCACACAAACTACATTTACGCCAGCGGAACCACGGGCAAAATAATAATAATAAAAATATACCTCATACACACAATACCATCTAGCCCAAACTAAGCAGAGCTTGTACTATGGGTACTAGACAATGGATAAACATACATATATACTTTTTTTTGTAAATACATATATATTATACATAGAAACACCCAGACCAAGACAAATATCCATAATCATGTACACAAATGTTGACTTGTGCGGGAATCGAACCCGTGCCCTCAGACGTGGCAGTCGGCAAACCAAAACCCAACACTACTCTCATACTTAATTATATTTTTGTCTGCAGATCCGAGTTCGTAAGTGATTTCCAGTGCACTCCTAATAAGTACGGCAGCTGGTACCAGATGGACTCTTATAGAAGCTTCCCATCGGGACATTCCTCTCTGTCAGTCTACACAGGATTCTTCCTTGCGGTAAGTTGAAACCACTAAAGTGGAGATGCAGCTTTTTTAACGAATACCAGACATTTGGTTTAATCAAGTTTCAGCTAAAAGGTTGAGTTGCTAGCAACTAACTGAAATGTAAATTCAGTAATTTACATAAGCTCATAGACTTTTCAAATTTATTAAACATTTTAGTAAATGTTACTTTGTGACCTAAATGAATAAATGATTTTTAACTTTTGACTTTGACTTGACTTGAAGTAGACGAAAATAAAAGGCCGCCTAAACTTCGATTGACGCATCACTATTCTGTTTTGTGTTTTAAATGACTAGTGATGTGTTTTAACAACTAACAAATATCATTGACTTTGCAGTGGTATCTCCAAAGGCGTGCCTTCAACTGGCAGCATCGTACTATCTTCCTGGTACCAGTTCTGCAGCTCTTGTGTGCCAGCTACGCGGCTATCTGTTCCTTGACCAGGATCACAGACCATAGGCATCATTGGTGGGATGTTCTGGTCGGCACAGCTATTGGCCTAGCCACTGTTTTCTATACCGTAAGTAGTTTATTTTTATAGAAATAATATTTATAACAAGGAAGGAGGAAGGAATACACAAATAAATGTTTAGGCTTGAAATTCTACTGCCTTGGTAGCGCAACGTTTGTTAATGCGATTACTGTGCATAAGGTCTCGAGTTTGAGTCCCAGGTCGGATAAAATGTTATTGGATTTGCCTGTCATGAAATTCTCAGTAGCAGTACGGAGTTTGGTAGGTAGCAATAGTTCGGCCCCTTATGACGTGTTACCTAAAACCTTAGCTGGAAACATTTTTTATTTTGCTAGCTATGGTTTCAGATTTGACGTAATAGGACGTGAATCTTTTGCAGCACAAAACTCCGTGCTGCTACTGGGAACTTTCTGACAAATAAACAAATAACACTCTTTGCTTGACCCGGGAATCAAATCCAAGACAGTTGCTTTTAATACGGTTGCGCCACGAAAGCGTATATAGCATGTAGGTACTTATTAATGTAGGTATATGTATGACTGATGTCACGTATACGTTAGACGTCACGAAAGGATATTAACGGGCTTTTCCAAGAAAGCCATAACTTATAGTCATATATATATTGCGTTTCACTTTAAACACATATTATATTGATTGCACAAATGGCGCAGTGGTTTAATTGGTCGCCTCGCTTCTCGCCTACTGCGCCGAGTGTTGTGGTTTAGATCCTCACATGCAGCAAATTTTTTGTGATTCACAAATATTTGTCACGAGTTTGAGTTTTATTTGTGTCCGTTGCCTGAATATTTGTGAAACCCCTCGCAACACAGGAATTATTTATATTGTTGGGGTAGACCTTTTAAACAAAAAAATATACAGGGTTACTGGTAACTCGACGTATTCCCTGCAATAATAGATAGAGATGCTAAAATGCAATAAATTTAATCCCAAATATGTGTGGCGGAAAGTTAACCGTTTTCGAGATATGCTGAATTTAACGATCTTTTTACAATACGAATTTTCTTGGCATTACGACATAATAAAAAAAAAATTGTCTCATTGGATGTCTTTTTACATTATTTTAATTTATACAGAACCTAGTAATAAAGCTTAATAAGTTAAAAAATACCCATAAATGCGTAATAAACAATAACCATGACTAAAAATTATTTCCATCTACTTAATTGACAATTTTAACGTTGCTCGAGTTAAAGAGCATCGTAAAATTAAGTTAAATTAAATTAAATTCTTCCATTAAATTTATTCCATTTTAGCTCTTCTATCTATTATTGCCGGGAATACGTCGAGTTACCAGTAACCATGTATATGTCCCTACACATATTTGTATATCGTCTGTAAACATAGATAAATTAAAGCTATATTTCACCGGCTATGTTATAGGTCCCACGTAATAAGAGACGAGCCTGTTGCATAATTTAACATGAAAACCTTATAATACTTTGCTTGTCCCGGGTATCGTGCCCAGGACCTCATGACAGCACGTAAACGTAAGAGCAAATTTTTGCCACAAAACTAACGTACTCTTTTAAATAATACCGCGATAGATAGATTTAAGAGTACCTAGCAGAAGATAAAACTTTAGTTAGTTATGCAAAATAACTGATATTTTAGTTTTTTTTATATTATTTACTACCTACTAGGATTACTGTATTGTGATAGGCTGATATACTAATTCTTTTTTTTTGTTTCCAGGTAGTCCTCACAAAGAACTTTGCTTCGGATTACACGAGACCTGGCAGCGACATCAAATCGGAACAAAGTCAGAACACTGTAAAGACTCTATTATACGAAGAACGCCGCCGTGACACTGTGCCTTAGTGTTGTGGCTTAAGGCTAAATAGTGACTTAAACAAATACCAGATAAAATTATGGTGCCCTTATTGTATGAAACCGCTGTGATACTGGGTATGACTAAGTCTTGCTGTGGCTTATAGACGCAATTAGCCATGCGCGTGTAACCGAATGAATAATCGAATTCGAAAATTGTGCCGTGCATTCGAATGACTAATTACTCGCCTAAATTATCTATTCCATTGATTCAGTGAGTTTGATCTAAGTTTCGCAATCTGAATAGATATAAAATCGTCATAGAGCATATGTGTCCGTTGCTACACACTTTTTTAAAGTCCCGCGTAACACAGGAATTATTGTTAACGCAAGTAGTATTTTTAAATATATAAATAGGTACATTTAGACATTGTATTAGAAATTGAAATATCTAGACATAACGACAAGTTAGAGGATTTCAGGTAGCTTGAAAATTCGACGCCAGATTAGATATTAACTATAAGAAAAGCTCGTGGGTGCTAATAATACCTAAAGATGCCACCGCGTCTGTATTTATCCATATTAGGATAAGTATTTTTTTATTTATATTAAGTAAATAAATAATTGAATCAAGAATCTAAATAATTTATTATTTAAGTAATTGTAAAATTATTTAGATATTTAAGTCGTCATGGAAAAAGGTATTCTGTGTCCGTTGTTACAATGTTTATACTCCACAACACAAAAAATACCTACAATTGATTGTCCACTGCGAGACAAGGATTACGATATTTGCCCCGACAACACTAATATAGGGATAAAAATGTTTGGCTCACGGTTTGGCCCATGTAATACACGCATCGCATTAGTTGCCCCCTTAGATACAGGGATTGTCTCATCCGAGTCAAATAAAAAGTAAAATTAAGTTATCAGTATTATTTATTATTTCATGTACTTAATTTGTTTTTGTTAAAGAGTGAATGTGACAAAATTGTTTTCTATAAACATGTAAATATTACTGTAAATAGCTGACGTCATAATTATAAGTTAATTTTAAATGTATTGTTTAATTGTGTGTATTATGTCAATTATAATTAAAGGAAATTACTTGTGAAAGTTTGTTTGTAACTTATATTACCGATACGTACACAGTTTCACGTCTATATCCTGGAGGGGATACAAAGAGGTCTACTACACTCACATTTCGCGAGTTGTGGTTTAGATACGACATAATAGGGGCCAAGTCTATTGCCGTCTACCAGGCACTGTTCCAGACTGTGCTCTACTGAGAATTTTATTAATAGAACACACAATAACACTTTGCCTCATCCAAGCATCGAACACGAAACCTCATGCACATAGGTCGCAGTCACTAACACTGCAACAGTGATATCTGCCTAACCTTTAATAGCATATAAACGTGATACTTCATAATTTCGAACAATTTTAATAAATCAATATTATTTTTAACACACCTAAATATATCCATGAACATTACAAAACCGCAAGCTCAAAACTAACTAACTCTAACTACGTAACGGAGCGCATCACACGGGAATCGAAGCAGCGATTAATGACATCCTTATATTAGTAATTGTACGTAATGGTTACAGTGCGGTTATGCAATGCTCTTCGACCTATATTTGGCCCTCCGGGCAAAGGGATCGTAGTTCTGAAGGGCATGTCGTAACTCTAATAAGTAATTCGTTTGTATTCACGACCTAATGGACTTTATACATTATAGTTTCTTTAATGTAGGTGTTTTATGAACGTCTGCGCAACGCAGATCTGCGACCACGCGACGTGTAAGACGCGTGTATATATATATATATATTTATATTGTTCGTTTATAAAATGGCTTGACTTATAAAGCAAAGAAAAATAAAGAAATAAAATTTCCAATCAAATCTAACCAGTACGGAGGCGCTTCCAAGTAATTAAATTATCCTTAATGGTTGTTTTTTCGCAGCAACTCCGAATTAGATACATAAGAAGAAGCTAATCGAGCTTAAAAAAGTAATAAATGAATTACAAAAACTTTGAAATCGGTTAGGAAATATCTCAGATATATATATGTGGTAATCTGTATAATAAAACAAAAAAACATATAGGCTTAATTGAGAACCTCGTCATCTTTTAAAGTTGATTTAAAATGGATTCAATAAGCGAGAAGTGTATGCAGTTACGGTTGCATATGTCGCTGCATTAACGTCGCGTATGCGCTGCGTTAACGCAGCTAAAACGTGGCGAACTAGCTTTAAGCTCACCATACACAGACAGCAGAGGCGGAGAGTATATAATACAGATTCGAACAATGCAACTACGCCACCAGTACCGCTCCGCCTTTACGCACCGCGTGTGGTGGGTTTTATGGCTTAAACGTGACGTGTGCGTTGCGTTGTCGTGGCGACTGCGTTGTGCGTATCTTTATCAAAAACCTCGCTGTAAAAACGCTAGTGAGAAGGGCTCTTAAACTCTTATTTTAGGTCCTATTTAGTCTGACCTAGAATCTAATAAGTAAAATGAGAAAAAGAAAATAAAGGACTCCATGTAACTGAGTAGCAGGCTCTAGAATTTTCTATAACAAATTTACTCCAATTGTTTCTAAATTAGAACAAAGTTATTTTTATGTTAAATGTGTTTTTAGTAAATTGTTTACCTTAAGCCGGCGAGCGTGTATGAGGAATGTTATGAAAGTGAATGAAGCCAGAGAAGTGTATCAGGATCGTAGCAAATGGAAATCCGTAGTCTCTGCCTACCCCTCTGGGAAACAGGCGTGAATTTATGTATGTATGTATGTATGGATGAATGGATGACAAAGAAACATATATAGTATATATATACATACTTAAATAGATTCACACCTGTTCCCAGAGAGGTAGGTAGAGACTTCGTATATTCATTTGCTACGATCCTGACTCACTTCTTTGACTTCATTTACTTTCATCGTATATGTATACATATATGGTGCGTAACATATAAGCATGTTCATATTTTATGGTTGCAAAGTAAAAGTTATAAATATCCAAAAAAGTGTTCAAGATGGTCGTCCAAAAATACTTTCCTATGGAGGTATACAGTTCTACACACAATTTATCATTGTTTCATGAAATACCGGTAATTTATGTTCTTATTTTTTTACCTAGACCATAGTTGGTGATACTTGGATGTGTAAAAAACCTCTCCTTATCACTTTAAAGATATCTTAGCAAGATATTATATACTTATTATTTTACTTTCTATTTAAATAAACCTTGCCATCATTGTTATTTATTTTAATAATAATATCAGCTCTGTATATAAACTCTTTCGCTACTGGACACGTGGACTAGACCCTTTCCTCAGTGTGAAAAGGGGTAGTTCATAGCCCACCTCGCTGGCCCAATGCGGGTTGGCAGACTTCACATATCTTTGAGAACATAACAGAGAACTCTCAGACATTTTATTATTATTATAATTATTATTATATAAATAAGTTTAAATTGAAATTATTTCACAACCACACCATCAATCATATTGTGCTATTTACGCCGATTAAATCACAATTTCTCAGAAAGTGCAAATCAAATGTCTATTTTATCGTCCAATGTCGGTATTGCGCCTAAATTCCTTCTCTAATAAAGTCAGAACAAAGAGTTGTATTACATTTGTCCTAAAATATATAAAGTTATCTAAAGATAGACCCAGTTCACTAGTTCAGTTCGCATAGCTCATGTTATCTTCGATGTGCCGTCAATTCTGTCTGTTAACAGTTAAATAAATGTTCATTATTAATTGTGCGGAATATTTATTAATGTTGGCTATTAGGATGCAGCGATATAATACCGGGTAACCGTTGGACTACCACGTAAAGGTCAATAATTTTCGAAGTTATCGGCGTATTAAACAGCTTTTTACTTCAGCTGACTTGCCTTTATTCCAAATGCGATCAGCATCGTCAAGAACATTATAGAAATATCTCTGAAATGCAGGTTTCCACACGATGTTTCCTTCACAGTAACAGCGACTGAAAATTACCCATTTCATATACTCATAATAAGCATGATGACAGGGGTAAAAATAAGTGATTCTATTAAGAATATTGATCACCTATTCTTTATTTCGACTATACAATAAAAATGTACTAAGATATAACGCATTAAAGATCAGAAAAGGGAACTAGTGACGTCACTGTTTTGAAAAATTTGTACCGACAAGTGACGTAACACGAAATTTATACGCGTTCTATCTTGTTTGTTATTAGTTTGTGGAACAAAAGAAAAAATACATGTCCAATATTTTTGGTAATCTAATAGACGGAATAAAACCTCTTTAGTCATCTTGCCTATTGCGGAAAGACAGAGGTGCGTTCTTTGAGATCGAACTTGACACTTCTGCGGACAAATTCAATAGTCTCCCAACTAGTTGTTACAGCTACAGTTTTGGACATGCGATTTTTTGAATATTGTGTATACGGGAATGATAATATCCGAAAGCACAGCACCCATAAAAACCTTTCATTATTAAAAACCTTTACGAGCTAAGAGAAAGGAACATTATTCTGAAAAGACATAGCCTATTAATCATGTTTAACCCAGGCATAGACGAGCCAGCCCGCTAGTTTAACACAAATTCATTCACAAAAGCACAAGCATTATCTAAGTTTTAATCTTATAGAAGTACACGTGCGTTTCCCCACGTAATTGTCAATGAAGGATAATATATTTTTCCGTCATCGGCCGTAGGTAGCTGCACAAGCTGACCGTCCTAACATATAGGGGGAAGGGAAAATAACAATAAATCACAATAAACACGCGGCGATGCGCGTCACAGCGCTAACGGAAAGTAAAGTGCATTAACAGATGTGTTTTTAAAATAATAAAAGGGAAATATTATGAGTGTATTGAAATTTGTAAACAATAAATCTATACTGATATTATAAAAAGGAAAGATTCAATGTTTTGTTTTTTTTATAACGATTTAACTCAAAAACTAAACAACCGATTCAAAAAATTATTTTACCGTTAAAAAGTTATTTTGTCACCGAGTAACATAGACTAGATATTTTACTTAAAAAAGTACTGTTGCACCTAACCTACTTTTACGCGAGTGAAACTGCGGGCAAAAGCTAGTGTGTAATAAATATGTAAGTGTCTGTATGTTGAGTATTCCTTTATGGTCAAATCTATGTAAATAGAGCTACTCGTATGTTTGATTTTGTAGTTTATTTCACAGACAAAAGCCAACAGCAATCATAAGAAATGTTTTTCTGCAAACAGTATCAAAATCGGTTGTCAAATAAGGGAGTTATTAATAATTTCAATTTAGATATAAAAAGGTCTAGTGGGGGGCTATCTTGCTATCTCCCTCGGACAGCTGCATTTAAATAGCGGTGATGTCATAATTTGTATCGTGCATCCATATTCTGTCATTTGACAATCATCCCTACTATCAGATTTGAAACGCTTATATCTTATTTATATAAATAGATTTCTATTTCTATAAAAATTCTTCATATTTATGATTTTCTGTAATGTAATTATTTAACATATATTATAAAAAATGAAAGTCAATTATTATAAAACTAAGGAATACATTTGTCTAATAAGCTGCACGCATTTCTTCTTTAATATATTCTTTTCTCTATTTTAGCTAACTCAGTTCTGCCAAACTAAATTACTTTTTACCTAACGCTTCGCATTCAATACTCGAAGTAATCTTACGTGTATTACAAAAAGCAGACACATAAAAGCACCAGGTGCGTTTGTAATAAAGCCAAATGGCGTAAAGGAAAAATATAGGCCTACAGGTCAAACGGTTAGGTAACCTGCTTAGGGAGACCTAGTTGTTCGTCTGAATATCTTATTGAAAGACGGCGTCAGTAGTTCAGTGTTGTACGTTTATATCATATCCTTGTTATTTAAATGTATTCTTGTTTTTTTTTACCATTACTTGCAATTTGGGTAACAAATTACTGGTATTCTCGTTAACACCTCCAGCTAAGCTAGAATGCTTGTATTAGAAGTGGGTTCACGTCGTAATGCAATGGTTGGGATTTAACCCACGTCATCTTGACAATTCAATATTTTTTTTTGGTTCTTTTTCTTTTTTTTCGGTGCTCTCCTAGCCAGTTGCTCTCACCGATCGGTAAACGATTAGCGAGGTTAAGCAATGTTGGGTGCGGTCAGTTTATAGATGGGTGACCGCTTAGTGGTATTTCATCTGAGCGTCTCCGTGCTTCGGAGGGCACGTAAAACGTCGGTCCCGGTTGTTGCCAAATTGAAAGCAGTCGTTAATCCATGTCAATGGCCTACGGGCGGCTTGATGAACTCTTGACAACAGGTTGGCCACGAACAACAAGTAAAATAAAAAAAGGCATTTCAATGCGATTGGGCTACCGCCGCTTTCTTTTACTGCGAGTTCTCTGGTTTGCTTCCTGGAATGGTTGAGCTGGCTGTATCTAGAAATGTAAAAATGACAACAGCCTACGAGGGACCAGAAACAGACCTGTCTTAATGTATGTGAAAGCTTTAAAGATATTTTCTTATCGCAATTGATGATAAGTGTATACCGATGCTCATAAAGGGATCTAAACTTATAATATTGTTACACCCCGGGTCATCTCTCGGCATTGTGGGGAAGACTCGGCAATTCCGTCTAATAATTTATTACAGTACTATCTATTTAAGTCTTACGAAACTACGTAGTTCGCCGGTACGAGTAGAGTAGAGAGAACGCTGGCACATTCTCGAATCCTCGTACTGTTACGTACCGTGTATGACGTTTCTAGAAAAATCTGGTAACGTTTTAACCACGTATAAAAGGGGAAGGCCAGCGCTCGCCGAGTCCGTTTACAATCGTAAGCGGTCAAGTATTCATCGAAGCGAACGGAAGCGAAAAATACTACGGCGTTTGAAGCAGTTCCAGTGGAAAACTGAAGTATAGTATTTGTTGTGTTTTAAATTTAATTGTGTGCTAAAATAAAACGTTTTAGTCGGTAATATTGTTTTACATTCTTATCCCTCGAACCCAGCAGATAACAATAATATATAATAACAGTAAGAAAAAAATATCATTTATTTGCAATTTGGCAACAAAATATTCATTAACCTTCCGTCGCGTGGGATCTAAAATAGCTTGCGAAATATATGTACTTATATATAGTAAACCTCTTTCTAATCCTTTAGTGATTTACAAGCATTATACTATCCAATATGTACAAGATGTACGATTACGCTTTAAGTAACATTATAAAAGCGATTTTTCTGCGTCATTATGTTCTATTAACTTTCCTTACATTTATTATAGTGAGATTTATATCAGATTTTCACTTCGAGTAACTCCTCCAATCTATATGCATATAAGGCACGAAGTTCCTTATATTGTTTGTAAAACGTCGTATAGGTACTAGACACGATACAAAATCTTAACTAATATTATAAATGCAGATGTGAGTTTGTTTATTACGATTTCACGCCTTAACTACTCGACCGATCATATGGTCAGAAAAGCACATAGGGTAGGTACTTTTCATCCAGAAAAAATACTTATTTACTTTCTTTTTATTGTGGTTAGTGTCCAACCCGTTGTCAAGAGTTGTTCAAGCCGCCCGTACTCCCGTAGGCCGCTGACATGGCTTAACGATTGCTGTAAATTTGACAACAACCGGGACTGACTTTTTACGTGCCCTCCGGAGCATGGAGACGCTCAGATGAAATACCACTAAGCGGTCACCCATCTATAGACTGACCGCACCCAACATTGCGTAACCTCGCTAATCGTTTACCGATCAGTGAGTGTAATTGGCTATGAGCTAGTTATTTATAATTTAACTAGGTTTTTACCGCGGCTTCTCTCGTATATAGGTATGTACATTATGTACATTTTCTATTCTTCTTTTTCTGGATGCAAGGTACTCTATGTCCTTTTCTGTACCCCTGACAACGTGTATGCGAAATTTCATGAAGATCGGTTGAGTAGTTAAGGCGTGAAAGAGTACGAAACATGTAACATACAAACTCATTTTCGCATTTATAATATACTAGCTGTCCCGACAGACGTTGTTCTGTACAGGCGAAAAAAAAACCGTGTCTAAACCATCCTCGAATCCACTTGAACACACACAAAAAAAATCATTCAAATCGGTCCAGCCGTTTAGGAGGAGTTTAATTATAACGAAAAGTGGCATTGATTTTTATATATCCTATAGATGTTAGGATTTCTGTATGACTTTTCAAATAAATAAGACTAGATAAGTATGTAACCTTTCGTATACACACATTGTAGCTTTAAAGGAAGTACTGCTATGACGACAGACAACGGCGCAGCGGTGGTTACCATTTACCACAAAAATCATATTATATTTTTTCTTTTAGGTCACAAAGTAACACTTATGAACGTCAAGGTTACACTAACAAAACAATAATATGAATTTACTTTCACCTTTTGCCTCATTCAGCAAAGCAAGGGCGTAGAACCAATGAGAAGAACGGGTAGGCAATATATCGGCTAAGAATTACCTAAAGTAATAAAGCCAACTCGCTCGCCTGGAAAAATACCAGCCTCTTACAGGAAACCGACATACAAGTATTATACTATTAATGCGTTTTGCCCGCGCTGTGTAAGTATTGCGTTGTTTCTACCTACCTAACTTTTCCATTTTCCTTTTCCTTCCCTGTCAACAAAACCGAATTATAGATGGGAATTTTAATTCAGTTTTGATTTATGCATAAGAGCATAATTTGTACGGATCCAAGTATTTATAATAAAATTCCAAAAGAGTGGAAACTAAAAAACATAAATGTATTTAAAAATCTGTTAAAGGCCTTTTTGGTTGACAAGGCTTATTATAATGTTATAGATTTTTTGAATGACCATTTTGTAATGCTATCATAATCATAACTTCGTTACATATCTGACATTTTACATTCTTATGTGACTACTGACTTTTATTAACTGACATTTTTTTTTTTAACTTTTTTTTTGACGTGCATATTTTATAATTTTAATGATATTATTGTAATAACAGATCTTAATTTTTTAATTTTACTTGCATGCTTATATTAATAATATTATTAATAATTCAGTTTTATTTTTTAAAATTACACGTTTGAAATTTTATGTGAATCAGATAAATTGTTTTTAGTAATATAATTTGAATATTTGTATACCCTAAGGGTAAAACATGATGAGCCGCTAATGTACTATAACATCATGCATTTTATGTAAATGTACTCATGTTTCATACAAATAAACTGATCTTTATCTTTATCTTTATGACGCCTAAGAGTTGGCGCTGGTATTGCAAACGGTCATGGGTCCCTGATATAGTTTTAGTTCCAGCTACCCACTCACCATACAAAGCAATGAGTTGGCACACCGTGGTGGTTTTTAGTCGGTACACCCGAAATCTCAGGAGAGCCTGACAACCATCTGACCTCCCCTTGTGGAGAGAGGTACGCATAATGAGCATTTCGCTACGTTATAAAATAGCATGTGTCTATAGCAAAGACAAAGGGTACCGTTTGCTAGCAGGAAGGCTGTATATTTGTTTTACGCCTTTAGGATATGAAAAAGACCAACAAGAGTTATCTGTCGCAGCGTTATTTATAAAAGCACTCTTTCCTTAGCGCGTTTAATTTCTGTGAAGTATTCCACAAACATTCAAATAATGAACACAAAGATCACCCAGACTCGGAACTGCTATTTGTGGTTTACAGAATTGGCCTATGTGGGGATCGAGCCCTCAACACTGCGCATAGTAGTGCAGTGCTAAAGCGACCACATAAACCACTACATCATCCGTGCACTCAAAGTCATCTTTCTGGTTAGCTTACGAAGTTAAAGCAGTTTCCTTTGATAAGTACATATTCATAAAAGATAGTAAATTTTCTAACGTGCATAATGTACGCAGTTGTTTTATTCCTACTTTAAGAGTCTTTACAAATATTTAAACAAAAGACACAAATCCGAATCTGGATACATGTTTTCATACCATTTTACCTAACACACACATATTGGTGCTATGTAGGTATCGAATCCAAATCACTCGTCGCACTAGATATAGTTTAGGCGATCATGTAAACTAACACGCAATCTGTGCGTTATGTAAAGCAATCCATTGATGGATCAGAAGGTAGAGTTCATGGAATCAGAGTCAGTTTGAATCCCACATATTTACCTGTTGAGTGGTCAATGAATAAATGATTTTTGACTTTGACAGCGATTCACCGGCAGCGGTCGGACAATAGGTTTTCTATTATGTTTCGCATTCCAGCAAATAACAGGTGAAGACGCCTATAAATCGTCCTATAATCGTCTACCAGACATGATGGCGGTACTGAAATTTACCTCACAGAAAAACCAATTATACGATTTAAATATTAACCAGTAAATTGGACTAATTATACTGTCCATATGTAGGCGAATAAGCGAATACCAATTAGGCGATGCACAAGCAAACCATGAGGCATATCAGGTGAAGGGAAACCCCACGAACGACTCACATGACTCATCGTCACAGAGGGGTGAATACTCTACCCGTTCACTACCAATAGGGTTAGCATGTCCAATTTTTAAATATATTATATAATATACTCTATCACATACACACAACACTATCTAGCCCAAACTAAGCAGACTTGTACAATGGGTACTAGACAATGGACAATACATATATACTTTTTTTTTTAAATACATACATTATGTACATAGAAACACCCAAACCAAGACAAACATCCATACACGGTTTAGTACTGAATTTTCTGAAGGAAACGGAATATTTATTTTGTATATTCTTTAACATGCGCTTAGGTCTTGTGGTTTAAGTTTGCATGTGAGATCGTGAGGTTTGAGGTTGTATTTCTCAGGCAAAGTGCCCAAATACTACGGAGTTTGAGTGTGTCCGATAGACAGTTAAGATATTCGCCCGCAATTACGCCAGACCAAAAACATAGATTGCGTAATGTGGATGTAATAACAGTAATTCATCTCTTCCTACCCTTTAAGGAAATACTTGCTAGCTTTTAAAATCGATTTCAATCAATAATATTTTAATATGCAGTTTTATTTTTTTATGTTTACGTGTAGAAGAAACTTATATTGGTGATAGTGTGGTGTAGAGATGTATGTACATGGCAACCCTAAAAGTGATGCGCTTTTACAGATGAAAGAAAGGTGCTGAAATTTACGTAACATATACTCGTATGGTATGTATGGTAACCCTAAGTGCGACGCACTTTTAACGGACTTTGCTGCAACACAACTGTTTAGATGGCCATCGCGTGCAATAACGGTATTTTTGCAATTGTACCGATGTCGATACACATCGCGAGGGAAACATTTGACATGAAATATAATGGGTGGCAGTTAGTTGTTTCTTTAATAATGAATTTGTTCATGCATGTTAAATAGGTACCGTGTAACTGCCTCAATGCACAGCATTAGTATATGCCACTGCTGAATGAGGTCTTGGTTCGTTTACCGGTTAAAGCCAGTCGAAAGCTTTTGGGTATTCTTCGTCGTCTGATGGTGACGAGGAAAAACCACTAGGCTAGAGAATGCGATTACTGTCTTCTGGGCACAATTTATGAGAGCTCAGCAGAGTCTACCTTAATTTGGCATTTAGATCAAATCGACAAAGCTGTACGAGAAGAGATACAATGCACTTAACGGAGCTACAACTGCATCAAAATCAGTGCGATGGTTTCTTCATAACTTAGCAGCATTATGTAACTTTCTATAGGTACGTGTATAATGTACACATAAGATAAGTTAAGCATAACCGATCTAGTAGACCACCTAAAGCCTCAAGAAGTTCTCATTAGCAGCCCGGAGTTAGGGAGTTGGCAGTGTTGCAAGCCTGTGGCTTTGAATAAAACATTCGATAGATTAGTAGATCACACAGTCCATGTAGTCTACTTTTCCTTTCACCGAACTTTGCTCTAATTAGTCGAATTTAATAATAGGAATGTTCTAATAGAATTTAATGATAACGTATAATTCCAGTTAGTGCGAATAAAACAGATGTTAGTGATCAGATCGTTGCCCCCGTGACGAAATCCTGCTAAAATAATCAACTCATAGAATTATGCTGATTGCGGACAACTGTACATATAGCGATAAGTATTGTGTGTATGTGTATGTACTGTCAATTTGGCTATATAATAATATATAAGGGTTTGATGCAGAAGGCAGTACTTTCAGACACGGCACGCATTGTGAGGAAGTTCCTGTCTCTAGAGTCCTAACCGGCAGTTTGGCTTATTTTCCTGATGCTGGTTGGTTTCCATAATATTAATCTATACAAATAATACAAAGAGAAAATATTTCATTTTTTGTTTGTTTATAAGGATTTAACTCAAAAACTAAGCAATCGATTTAAAAGATTCCTTCGTCATTATATTGTATGTAGGACTATAGTCTAATGCAGAGGTTCCTAAACTTTTAAGATAACGGAACCCTCACCAAATATCTTTTATTTTATGGAACGCTATATCAAATGATTACAAATCAAAGACACTTTAATTTAAATAAGATCAAAAACTAACTTCGCCTCTCATATTTTGCGCTATTTCAAAATAATATTAATTTGGTATTATTTAACTGCTAAAAATAAATGATTTCGTGGAACCCTGGTGACTTTCCAAAGGAACCCCTAGGTTCCGCGGAACCCACTTTAGGAATCACTGGTCTTATGGAAAACCGTTGGACAGCACCGCAGAGGTCTCGAGTTTGATTTCAAAGCGCGCATATCTGACATTTTTAAGTTAAAGTCTTAAAAAGGTAATTATTGCTCGCATTAACAGTGAAGGAAAATTTTGTGAGGAAATCTGCATGTCTGACAGATATCCTTAATGTTCTCGAAGATATTATGTAAAGTCTGCCAACAAACACTGGACCAGCGTGGTGGACTATATTCATGTATTACTATACCTACTGCATAATGGTTATGGTGCGTTGCCGAGCACTGAGCTAAAATCATTTAAAAACTTGCCATCGACACGATAAGAAGAAGAATGGTTATAAACACGGCCGATATTAAACAAAGAATATATACAGGTTGTCCGGTAATTAATGGATAACCTGGAAATGTCTTATAGTAGAACTGAAGGCCGTACAGAAAAAAATATGAAAAAAATCTATCGTAACTAACCTGAGATATGTTTTTTTTTAATCACCATGTATAACTTTCTTGTATACTACGACCATAAATGAATGAAATCCATCGGATTTATGTTGTTTTATTATTAAACACTAATTATGCTAATAGATAGACAGTCAAAAGTATGCTATGCTAATATAGCTTGCGCTTTTTATTATATATTGGTTTTTTTTATTTTTTTTCATTTTTCTGAACGGCCTTTAGTTCTACTATAAGACATTTCAAGGTTATCCATTAATTACCGGACAGCCTGTATAAATGCGTCGTTTTGTTAATAATTTATCCATCCGTCAATATTTGCGAGTCTTGCAGTTAGGTTCGCAAAACTTGAAGTGATAGTCACATATGTATGGAGTCTGAACTTTTATATATGTCGATCCTTCAAGGATGAATATAGTAAACCAAAACCTACTGCTTTCCAGGAGAGCTAAAAAACAATATAATGTTTTACGGTTCTATATTCTTTTTGTTTTGGTGAACATAAGTTTTTTAGCTACAGTATTTGTGGCGATTAAAAGTATTTATCTGCAGCATTATTTTTAAATTAAAAGTTTTATGTTGCGGTATTTTCTGGGTAGTAAAACCACTTTTTTGCGAATATCGTCATCTGTGAAGAAGTTCAGTGCAGCTCAAAGAACTGAATAAGGTTACATCAATAACTAAATTTGGCTTAAATGGCTTTTACAACATTTAATACTCGAAGGGTAGATGTATGAAGAACATAATATAATGTCATTGCTAGCAAAAGTAACAGGCAATCGTTTCTTAGTCAACACAAATAAATCAATAACTTTGACCATTTGACGTGAGAATGAGGATATCCGGCGTTGTGAGTATGGTGACAATCTTCATTGATTGGTCGTGCGTCAACAGAAAAAGACAACATGCTAAATAGGTATCTCGCTTTCTTTTATTTTAATACTATTGTCTCCTGGCTTTACTTGTGTGATATACTAATAAAAAATATATTATCACCCGGACGGTAAAAAGGTGTCCCATTTTACTCAAAACTTAGTGCAATGGTGTAGGTGGCCACCTATCGCAGGTTCGATCCCCGCAGCGAACAAAATTTGATTTGTGTTTTCTTTGTGTCCAATGTCTAGAAAGTCTCCCGCATTACAGTAGTTATTCCCATAGCTGTCTTTTAAAAAGGGAAATGTAATAAAGCTGATTATTAATTTGTGTCACAGGACCCGTCTGTTCTGTGCCTTTAAACTGTTCAGCTATCCTATGATAGACGTATGCTAGACATAGGGCTGATAGACCTTAATGTCTAGAATTCACCGTAATATATATGAAGACTGCCAACTCGAAATGGGTCAGTGCATGCAGTATGAAGAATTATGAGTGAACCCATATCACACATGGTTTAAACCCTTGCCTTGCAGTGGGATTAATTATTATTAATATGACTGATATACTCGTACTATACCTATTCACGCACTATATTTTGTTGTTCACTTCACCATAAAATATGAGTTAATCTGCTTAGTCTTTCGGTAAATCTTACTGGCGTAATATTAACTTAATATTATAAATGCGAATGTGAGTTTGTTAGTTTGTTACTCTTTCACGCCTTAACTACTCGACCGATCATCATGAAATTTCGCATACACGTTGTCAGAGTTATAAAAGAGGACATCCCTATGTTCTCTTTTATACCTAAGAAAACGTGTAAAGTAGGTACCCTGACTTTCATCTCGAAAAAAGTACCATTCCCGAGCGAAGCCGCGGGCAAAAGCTAATCTATACTAATATTATAAAGCTGAAGAGTTTGTTTGGTTGAACGCGCTAATCTCAGGAACTACTGGTTCGAATTGAATTTTTTTTTAATGTAGGATAGCCTATTTATCGAGGAAGGCTATAGAGGCTATATAACATCACGCTACGACTAATAGGAGCGGAGCAGCAATGAAAAATGTTGCAAAATCGGGAAAATTTTCTTATGTGAAGCAGACGAAGTTGCGCAGGTCAGCTAGTACTTTATAAGTAAGTAAAAAACTTAACAAATATTCAAGTAGGCATGGGTCGCGACCGCATGCGAAAGCGATTCGCGCGGCCCCGTCGATAGTGGTTTTGTCGAAAAATACCGTGGTAGGTTTAGTCGGTATTCCGGGAGGTACTTTACTATTATTTCCATCTTTCTTTTACCCCGGCGAGTCCGACATAATCCCTCCGCCCGCCCCCGCGGAGGGACATGCGTCATTGCATACCCCCACGTAAAAAAAAAAAAAAAAAAGGCATAGATATTGTTGCACAACTTTAGGTAGGTATTAGAAAAGCATGGTCAATGGTTTTTTACTCGGTCACTATTGACCACAAACAATACATCTTTTATTGTTTATTGTATGATGACTATGTCTATGATAAACCAAAGAGCAAAGGGAAAATGTATGTTTTAACAGTAGATAATTATATAAATATGTATTTAAATTTACAGATTGTACTATCACCTCTTGTACGACTGAACACTGCTTCCCAAGATACAGGCAATTTGCCTAGTTTGGGTATTCAGTTTCAGTACCTATCCTAAAACAAACTTGTAACGATTTGTACCTTTAAGAGGAAACACAAGGGCCGTTTTTCCATACAAATGTAGTCCCCTGTTTCCTCCCTGGATAATGCCAGTAGAACAATAATATTTTAAAATAACATGTATAGCCTCTATTGGCATGTCCCTATGTTTTCCTTTTTTAATTAATTAATTATTAAAAGAGATATGAGCCTTCAAAAACCTCAAAAATTGGTCAGATTTTCCGCTGTGTTCAAATATCCAGAAAACAAATTTGAGTAGATTATATAAAAAAAGAAAAACATAGAAACACGGCCAAAGCCTTTCTTCAATTTTTAATGAAATAAGTAGTTAAATCGGTCAAGTGTTGGAGAAGGAATCAGGGGACTACGAAACGTTGATTTTGTGTACTTTTATAGGTATTTTCGGTACAAGGTGCAGTTGTCTCTATCACGCTGTGCGGGCACTGCGCGACAGCAATAGATTTTACAAATACCTATTTTTCAATTCTCTGGCCCGTGGTGTTTCCTCTTAAGAGCAATGTATTTAGTTCTTGTGTCCAATAACCAATTTTATTTTATTTATTAACCACGAGATCTTTACGTAATATAATACTAGACTAGTATTTCGCGGGTTGCGGAAGGAGTGGGGGGAGGGGAGGTGCGAGAGGGGAAGGAATCATAAAACTAATTTTAGATTTGGATTCAGGGACCTTGAAAACTCCCGAAGCCAAAAATTAAGCGCCGTAGGACCATTGGGGATCACCGATGACCTCCGGTGACCTTGAAAATGACCTTTTCTGCAAAGATCTCGTCGTCTACTTCTATGATATTTGTTCGCACTATCTCTAACCGTATCGGTGATATTAGAGGTCAAAGTTTGTATGGCGGCCATGTTTTTTTGTATGGAAGCCATATTTTTTGCCGCATATGAAGTCAGGATGTCTACAAACCGTTAAACTTTCAAGGTAAAAGTACGTGCTCTCCTCCTCGACAGTTTATCAGATTCTTCTCATCATTAATATAATACGTATGTATATATGTATGTATGCATATATCTATATCTATATGAATACATATATATAGGGTGTCCGGTAATTAATGGATAACCTGGAAATGTCTTATAATGGAACTGATGGCCGTTCAGAAAAAAATATGGAAAAAAATCTATCCTAACTACTACCTGAGATATGTGTTTTTTTTTTAACTACCATGTATAACTTTCTTGTATACTACGACCATAAATGAATGAAATCCATCGGTTTTTTGTTGTTTTATTATTAAACACTAATTATGCTAATAGATAGACAGTCAAAAGTATGCTATGCTAATATAGCTTGCACTTTTTAATATATTTTTATTTTTTAATAGTTTTTCTTTTTTCTGAACGGCCTTCAGTTCTACTATAAGACATTTCAAGGTTATCCATTAATTACCGGACACTGTATAATTGTGAGTATATATTTTATTTAGTTTATATAATATGTTTATTAGTATGTATATATTATATAAAAGTATGTTCCATGCTACTCTATGCACCTACTTCATTTTATCTATTAATCACCTTACGTACAGACTGGTAGACAATGCCCTTGGCATTTTTTTATGCATAAAGTTAAAATAAATAAATAATATAGTCTGAAAACAAAAAGCTCATTATAAAATCATTAAGTTATTCTTAATGATTTTATAATGAGCTTTTTGTTTACAAAATTAGCCATATCAGAAAATATGATGGCATGAGGGTGGCAGAGAAGTGATACATAAACAACCCGCAATGTTTTAAGTCTAACTTAATAAATAGCAAATAGGTCGAGCTTATTGCTGTCTACTTAGTACATTTACAGACACCGTGCCTCTACCAGGATAAAAAACATCAACAACACTTTGTCAAATGTGGGTATCAAACCGGGCTTCCACAATTGGTTAAAAACTTGTGCTATAGATGCAACAAGCCAAGAATTAATGTTATGTTACCTAGCATACTAAAGGTGACGAATCAAAACAAGAAATAGTATTTAAGTCTCGATCAAATACCCAGGCAGCCATGTTTTATTCGTGACAGATTAAAAGTAATTCCACGTCAAGCGTGCATTAGCTGTAATCCGACACAGCTTCCATTACATCTAAATATAGATCGAAATCGTATATAAACATAATTTGATTTTTATAGTTATGTTACCTACATGAACATGATAAAAAGTGGGTACCTACTTATTTAGTCGGTACCCACTATGTAGGGAGCCATTTTGGTTTTAGATAAATTATATTATTAATTGAATGAATAAAAACCTCAATGGCAGCTTATTATGCAATGTCTGTGCCATACAGTAGGCTTCTATGCTTTAAAATTTACAAAGCTATTAAAATATTGAGCACTACCTACCTAATTTGAATCAACGATTAACATTTAATTTAATAAGGTTTTTTGCGCAGACTGCGACTTTCGCTTGGAATTAACCTGTTATTATAACAAAATTCAACAAATATTATTATATCAACACGATAGTTACATTTGGTACGATTATACTTTACGCCATTGGTCTACCGGAAGAAAATTAAAAAAAAGATGTGAAAATCTTTAACGATAGTTTCAAATAATATATGCTTACAATGGCGTGGGAAGCCGCCAAAGTGAACCTGTCGATATTAAATCAAAATTTTAAATATTACTCTCAACAACATTCCAATTCTAGCGTTTTCACGTCACATAAAATACGCCATACTTAACATAAAAGTTAAAATAAAAAATGGATGTGTAGGCGCGAAGCCATTAAGAATGTTCTAAATTTAAACTTTTAAAAAAGTAGTCCAAAATTCCGAAAATAGTTTTCAACCTGCCACATTTTCTCGCGCAGCTTTGACGGGTGATAAACTTTAATGGTTCATGGTGCCGAAAGATAGATGGCATCTAAATAGATTATTTTGTAACCGTTAATGGTAATGTTGAAAATGTAAAATTTATCGCCGTTAGTTAGATTTTATGGCGAATATTTCTATTGGTCAGGTTTGGTATCGTTTAATGGGCTTATACGAAGTATGTTTAGAGATTTTAAAGTATAGACTTACAAAGGTTAATGAGGTTGTAGAGTTTATGACACTGTATAGCAATCATCACAGTTATATCATTAAGAATACATCTCTCATAAAGAATTAGGTAGTATAACATCTTTGGGCAGTATTATAAAGATTTTAACGAGTTGCTGTTAAAACATTCAGAACAACTGAATGTTTTTTACTAAATGACGTAAATACGTGCATGCAGTTTGTAACAAAAAGTTTTATAGCTATGACTTCTGGTATACGCAAAACAAGTATAGTCCTTTTATTACTTTTATTACTAGTAAATAAATATGGGGTACTATTCGAGACCATAGACAGGCTATAAAATTATCCATCTACATTAGAGAGACTACTTATTAAAAAAGGAATATAGTATGAAAGCATTAACTGACTGGTTTTATAATGAACTGCTATGTAAAGAGTTAAAGTTAATATGGAGAAATTAAAAGTTTTAAAATAAATTACCTACTCTCGTATTTCAAACCTTAGGTTTTTACACTTGTATAGTATTAAATTGTCTATTATTATTACTAGGTATAAAAATACCTATATTTCTTATAATTTTAGCTCAAAAATATAAAAAATATATTTTCATTTCCTTTTTTACGTATAACGTCCATGTCCAATCCTATTATATTAATGAGTTAATACGAATTTAATGCTATAATTATGTAAATTTTCATTACAGATTTGCCATCTTCATATTAAGTACTAGCGACCCGACCCGGCTTCGCACGGGAAGTACAAAGCCTTAATCAATTATGCACCTAACCCTTCCTCATTAATTATTTTGTCTATTGGTGAAAACCGCATGAAAGTCCGTCCAGTAGTTTTTAGGTATATCGCGAACAGACAGACAGACGCTGCGCGGGACTTTGTTTTTAATCGAATTCAAAAAAGGAGGCGGTTCTCAATTCGTCTGAATCTTTTTTTATAATGTGTAGTGATAGTAATGTAGTGATGTTGTATACAAAAAAGTAAAATAAACAACTAAAATAAATAAGATGGCGCCAAAAATAGTTGTGTCCAAACAAAACAATAGATTTCTAGAGCTATTATATCGCCGTAGTCCAAGGGGGCTGGCACGTGTCGTGGTATTTATTTACACGTGTTATTTACGAGTTCTTTATAGCTGGGTCCTTTGGTGCGCCGAACGCGGGCGCCAACGAAACAATCCTGACTGGCTATGCACAGGACTATATAAGGAATGGATGGAGTAGCGATGAATTATACATAAATATTTAATTGTATTCTAATACATTTTCAGTACATAGTGTTGTTATAGACATTTAATCTTATCAGTGGTAACCCAGTGGTCGAATTTCGAACGTGATACATAAGATAAAGAGAAATCTTAATTTTAGCTTTCGCTATATTCATACATATAACACTTTATCACACTAATCTGTGCGCGCAACATGCTCTTAAAGAGTTTGTTCCGCATTTGCCCATACATTACGTCCTACATTCCAAACTGTTACTCATTCGCCCCTCTTTTCAAATTATTCCTTTATTTTTAAGGAATTACATTATGAAATTAATATTTATTTAAATTTAGGGCCATATAAGGAACAATTTTTGGGACGAGTGCGTATTTCTACGCTTAGGACGAAACATGAGGGACAAATGCGGAACAAACCTCTTAAAGGGGTAAGTATTCTCAAAACTTAAAGAAAAAGAAACAGAATTATTTTTCTCAATACATACAAAATTTAAATAAGTAATATATAATATCTACATACATACATAGAATGTTGTCGACCATTACCCGTAGGAGTACTTAAGCAGAAATGTATTTTGTAACCACTACTTACACATTTTTTATCGGCGCTTTTTAAATGTCAACATAATATTGTCGTCTACCAAAGACGTCTCCAAGAGCCATTTCGAAAGACTAAGAATTTCCGATATAATAATCCATTAAAACTTTACCCGTCGCGGAATAAAATTCTTACCAACAAAACGGGGTCAAATTTTATTTTTGTAAGTATTTTATTCTATTGTTATTATATTTAAAAAAAATACAGTGCCTATACAGCGCCTCTACAGTTATATATACGCCTATACAATGTGATATTGTCACATTACAATTTCTTTACATGTCATAACTCATAAATCTAAGTTACTATAATGAAGGGAAAAATGATTAATTAATGTATTAATTTAAATCTACTCTACGCCTCCTTCTGTTCGCCTGTTTATAAGCTTAGACGCACGGCGCGTCCTAGACAAACAAACTGACATACACGGATAACTGTGAACGAATACATCCTTTTTATAGACACGATAATTAGACACACCCACGGGGTAAGCAGAGGGGTGGCTTTCAAAGGGTGCTAGAGAAACTCGGGGGTTCTTCTAGGATGAAAGTGTATGTGAGGTGGAAAGTGCGTTGAGTTTTTGTAAACAATGGTTTAAGAGTAGGTATGTATGGTGGATCTTGGTTTAAAGAGGCTCATTAGAAAGCTTGGCTTCATTTTGTGCGTAGTTGTTATCATGCACTGGATTTTGCCCGGGAGTCGCTCGCGTTAATGTAGTTTATGTCAATTTACTATCCCTCGGGAACAAACACAGCCCTACGTAACAAAACAAGTATAGCCCATTTTTTATTACTTGACTTATTTAGTGAACAAGTATTTAGTATGCCATATGCATAAACTATACTATCTATACTAATATTATAAAGCTGAAGAGTTTGTTTGTTTGTTTAGTTGAACGCGCTAATCTCAGGCACTACTAGTTAAATATAAATATGCAATAAATAAATTTTGTCAAATTAATCATTTTTCATTTATGTCGGTCTGCATAGGCGCAAAAGATAAATACCTTAATCTAAATTTACATATTATTAAATTTGATGTCAGTAAATAATAATAATCATATTCTATCATGTACACACAACACTATCTAGCCCAAACTAAGCAGAGCTTGTACTTTGGGTACTAGACAATGGATAAACATGAACAAAATAAATAAATAAATACACCTATATATATTATGTTAGTAAAATCTCACTTCGCACACTTAATACTAGTGTGCTCGGCTGGTACTTGTCCGCGGAAGCGACGGAATACCTACCACGTCTTGCGGCCAAAAGCTTTCGTCCAATACTTTGTGCAGGTAACAGTCAGGTACGCGCACGACGAACGCTTTAAAGTTGACGTTGCGGCGGGACTCCAGCAGCTGCACTCTTGGCACGTACTTCAGCTTTTGGCACACGTATTCGCGATGTCCTCCGCCTCAGTGGTGTAGTGCAGGCGCGAGATACACCGGCGTGTTCGGGGACGCGGCACACACCTTCAGGTTGGGGTCCACAGGTGCTTTGCCACATCCGTTCTTAATGTTTCGCGACAGGCGCTTCCTCCGTTGCACCGTCACGAAACCATCCTCAGTAGCCCGGTTCGTTGCTTTTGTGGGCAAGGGCTTAGCAGGGGCGCTCGCAGTGTCCGTGGGTCAGCTATTTTTATGATACGCGCAGCACAGCGGGAAGGAGCTGCGGGTGTGGGAGCGGGACTGCGTGACACGCTTGCGACGCATAACGCAGGCTCAGCAGTCGGCGCCGGTGACAAAATCGCTGACGCATAACTCGTCGCCGATGTGTTGAGACATGCACTTGGACGCGTGTTCACGTTGTTTACATGCGTCGGTGTCCCAGTTATTGGCACAGACTTGCGCAACGCCTCGAGTTCGATGCGCAAATCTGCAACAGTGACCTCAGATACACTCAACTTCATCTGCACTTCTGCCAAACTTGCCTTTAAAGAGACGAAGTCTTTTAAAAGGCTGGTGACGTCGACGTGATCGAAGGTGACGGGAGGTAACTTGTGTAAGTCCCTCGCCAAAAATGTCGCCACTTCATCCGGATCGGTCTCTTTCAATAGCGTGATCATGTCTTGTAGACCCTTTCTTGTCCCGTCACGCCGACGAGTCACCATCTGGTCGATCTTGTTCAGCGACCGGAACACCAGCTGCTTAGCAGCTGCAATCTCTTTCTCGCTGAGGTTTGTAGCGCAAATCTGAATGACGGACACCTCGTCCATCACGTCCAGCGTCTGCTGCACGAATGGCAGCAGTTCATTTGCCGCGTCTCACAATAATAATATTAAATTATTATATTCGCTGCACACGTCCGCTTCAGAGCGCAACACAACACCAACGTAGCCATAAATAAGCTATCCAACAAAAAAATAATTTTTCAATTCGAACCAGTAGTTTTTGAGATTAGCGCGTTCAACCAAACAAACAAACTCCTCAGCTTTATAATATTAGTATAGATATATATTTTTTATTTAATCACTTTGTTCTTATGGAAAGGCGGCACAAAGGCGTAGTCTCTTTGTGTTTTTACAGTATTGTAACTACAAAATGGTAAAAACACATAGTTGAAACATATACAACAGTGTTTCAGTTTTATCGTGACTACCTAACTAATATTACAAATGCAAATGTGAATTTGTATGTTTGTTTGTTACATTTTCACGCCTTAACTACTCGACCCATCATTATGAAATATCGTTTAGGTACAAGTTGTTAGGAGTACAGAGAAGTACATAAAATACCTTTTATCCATAAAAAAATACTGTTACTAACGTAGATAAACTACATTTACGCGAGCTAGGCCGCGGGTAAAATCTAGTATTAAATAAATAGTATATCAAAATTATAATATCAGAAGACCACAAACTTATTAGCGTAACTGTTTAATTATTGCATGTCTGTGAGTGACTTAATGTGACCTTGTAAAAGCATAGCCGATAATATTAAAAAAATGGGACAAGTGCGAGTCGGACTCGCCCACCGAGGGTTCCGTATAAATTTGGAGGTACAATTATAAAAAAAAATTGTCCTAGCAAAAGACCCTGTTTTTTATGATTTAATTACAAATGTATAGTTTTCGGATTTTCCTTATAGGTACTTGTAGTATAAGACGGTATTACTTGCCAAATTTCATAGTTCTAGGTCAACGGAAAATATCCTATAAATTTTGATTCCCTTGAGTGTCGAAATATACGTGTTTTGCGGCATAAACGGCCGTATCTATTTTTTACGTTAACTTGGAAGTTTGATTTTTCACAGCTTCAAGAGACTGTAGACCTGAGTATATCGTTTTAATTTCAACTCGATACCTCCACGCGTTCCCGAGATAAAGGGTCTTGACAGACAGACAGACGGACGGACAGACGGATAACAAAGTGATCCTATAAGGGTTCCGTTTTTTCTTTTTGTGGTACGGAACCCTAAAACACTTATTATTATATACTTTCATGATGACTACGCATTTTTCGTACGTAGGTACTTAGTTTAGTTCATAAAAGCAAACTTTAATAAGAAATGCTTACAAAAAATACCTATACATAAGAAAGATTAGTCAACTAAAATATGATTAGAATTCGAACAGAAAACGAATTGTTATATAGGTATTTTTACTAATATAATAGTTAGGAAGATCATTTAAATGTAAGTACATATAAACACTATGTACTTACATTTAAATGATCTTCACAATAATAGAAATACCTCGTTGGTTATATTTTATCTTTTTCATTGCACACCACACTTTTTGACGTTCACATCTCGCAGCATTAATTTAAAATACACTTTGTCACCTGCATTTCGTATTGTATTTTGCACATGGTTACCAAACAGTGATTCTAACTTTTTTCATACTGTTATTAGATAAAAAACTTAAATGAATCGAAAAAGTAAACACGCCGCCGTGTGTGTACCGCACAAGATATTTTGCTTTGCCGCTTCGTTAGTGTAACTCGATGACAGCGCGCCAAAATGGTGACGTTTGAATTGCGAATTTGAATGCAGTTCTAAAATATTAATATTTGATGCCAAATTTTACGATTTTCTTCAATGTTAAATATTTACTGTTATTTATCAAATGATTTATTAAAATATAAACAATAATTTATACATATACATTTGCGATTAACAAAAAATAAATAATTCAAAATAGTACAATTCGGATTTCGAAATTCGAATCCTTTTTATCCGGCTTTTCTTGTCATTTATTTATGCGCTATCAATGACTATTCGAAAGGGACTGGCCGGGAATGTTTTCGAACAGAATGGTTTGGAACTCTAAGGGAGAGGCATTTTCCCAGCAATGGGACATAAAAAAAAGACTAAGGAAAAATAAATGACTATTCGATGCGTGCATGTGATGGTATATTGATAGGCTTTTCGTGTTATTGTTGTGATCGATCGTATTATTGTTTAAATGTTATTATTTGGTTTTTATGCGTATATACCTATATACTTTGATACATTAGATTACCTATTCGTGTCGATATACTACTACTTATACCTAATTTTAGGTAGGTACCTATTAAGTCTATACGATAGCCTAGTGGGGAACCGCTGGACTGCCACGCCGAGGTCTCGAGTTCGATACCAAGGCACGCCTCTTTGACTTTTCAAAGTTATATGCCAATTAACTAGTTAATTATCGCTCGCTTAAACGGTGAAGGAAAACACCGTGCGGAAACCTGTTCTCCATAATGTTTCCGAAGATACGTGAAGTCTGCCAACCCGCACTGGGCTAGTGTGGTAGACTATGGCCTAACCCTTCTCACACTTAGGAGAAGCCCGCGCCCAGCTGTGGGACAGTGTAATAGAGGGCTGGTATTATTATTAAGTCTGGACCGGGACTTTATTTTGCACAGTTTTTTTATTACGTATTTTGGTCCATAGACATCATAATGTAATTTTAATAAAATAATGTCTGTGTTGTAAATTAGTCATTCCATTCGTTATCTTAGACTTGAAGATACAATCATATCCTAACTTTGTAACAAGCACTCTTAGCTCTGTAAAGCATTGAAATGGTCTGTTGACCTTTTAAAAGAGCCAACTTATTGTATTATTAGTCGTTGAGTGGAAAGCAAACTTTCAAGAAACACTAGATATGGAGAGCCATATGAAATTTATTTATAAAGTAACTAGTGGTATTTTGGATGTGGTATTTTAATACTTACACTTTTATTACTTGGGCTTTATACAACTATATAACTTATCAAAGTCAATAACAATTTTGTCGGCCTCGATGGCGTAGTGGTTAGTGTAACCGACTGCCACGCCTGAGGTCTCGGGTTCGATTCCCGCACAAGTCAAACATTTGTGTGCATGAACATGGATTTTTGTCTTGGTCTGGGTGTTTCTATGTATAATATGTATGTATTTACAAGAAAGAAAGTATATATGTATGTTTATCCATTATCTAGTACCCATAGTACAAGCTCTGCTTAGTTTGGGCTAGATGGTGTTGTGTGTATGTGGTAGAATATTATTGTTATTATTACCAAAAGTGACTGCGTGGTTGGCGTAATGGTTTAAGTATTCGCCAAGCCTCGTGCAATGGGTTTTACTTCATAAAATAAAAAATAAAACAAAAAATAAAAAACGCCCTTTACCAGATTGCCGAGTACCTACTCTAGTAATTTGCAACAATTGCAACCGAAGTAGTTAACAAACTTTTTATGATGACAATAAAATATGTATTTGTCTGGATTAATTCATATCAACGTTTACTTAAATAATGAATAGGAAAATAAAATTGCTAAAGATTAAAATATAAAATGTAGTTCAAATAAATTTAATTATTAAAGAAATAAGTAGTTACCTGATAAGTTACTTTAAAGTTCGGGTGCTTTTATGTTTTTACTTACTATTCAAACAACAGGCACATAGAACAAGTAAGCTTGAAAACTTTTCATATCTTCTTATACCTATTTGGATACACCTGATAGAGATATCCAAAGAGGTTATAGGTAGGTAGGAAAACGTTTTTAAAATATTCAAACTTTGCCGATTATTGTCTGGATACTACAAAGTAGGAAGGCTTTTCATTTTCATTGAACATTCAAGGAAAACAATAATAATAATTCGTGCTAACAAATACGTTCTAAATAAACTTCAATTAAATGAAGATCAGGTAAGGTCCTAAATATGCAAATTAAAATTCAAACATTCATGATTAACATAGTTAGGTTCAACAACATTCAGTTTTCATTTTTGAAAGTAGGTACAGACATACTTAGAAGTCAAAAAAATATACCAACAATCTCAGCTAATATTAAAATAACGTTATAATTTTGCTGGCTCATCATTCGCATTTAGATAAAATTATTAAACAGTTTTTTGCTTACTAAAATACTAGTCTATAAAAACTAGTACCAGGCATTCATAACTTTCAAACAAGTTCAAGAGTTCCATTCAAATCGATAAGGACTTTGACATAGATGGAGTACAATATCCAGTTAACTGTTAAACGATTTGGAACCTTAATCCGTTGTTTTAAGGTCGAATAATGACTTGTGAGTAAAGTATCGTTTGATGACTGAACAAGCTGACTGCATTGTTTTTCTTTGTGAGGACAATGGTGCGGTGTGGAGAGTACTTCGTGTCGCCTATTTCCTATGTAGGCAATATGTGTGCGTGTCCATTAGAAATATTGATATATTTTTCACTAAGATATTAAACATTAAATAGCAACTGAAGTGAACTTTGTTCTACTTTTAGAAACCGACATGCGGGAGTAATACTTATTGGAGCTACAAGGTATTATTCTTTTATTTTTTTATTTTGCTTGTCAAAATGACCACACTCCGCCTGATGGTAAGCCGTCGTGTGGTTTAAAAGCAGTGGCACCCACATCGTACTCATAGCAGCCGAGGCGATGTTGAGGTCTCTACTTTGACGGCCTGAGAGGGTGCTTTTTCACGCCCCGCTTAAAGGACCCAAGATTGAAGTAAGAAGGAAACACGTGCCTTGGCAGAGAATTCCATGCCTTGATCGTTCGGCAGAGGTATGAGGACCCAAACTCTAGTCGACTCCACCGCGTAAGGATGGCATCTAAGCCCAGCACGTGTTGTTCTGGATAGCAAAGGGCAAGGCGGGATAAGGTGGAATAACTCTTCAGAGCACTCCCCGTGGTATATTCTGTATAAAAGCACGTTATTTAGTATGCCTGTCATAAAGTGTTTCCAGGCTCGTTGAGGCGCTGTGCAGTGGCTGAGTTTCTGACCTTAGTTCCTTGTGCTAAGGGGCAGAGGTGTATGCCCCTCATACTTCGCTAACTAAGATTTAGGATCCTACGTACAAGGGTCAACCTTGTCAATTACCGGGCACAGTTTCAAACTGCTTACTGAGAATTTTTTGATAAATAAATCCAATACCAATATAAAATAATCTCCTATCCACCAACTGAAATTAATATCTCATGCACAACACTTTCATTTACCTACTTTTTTTATTATGTTTCTTTTTAGAGTTCCGTACCTCAAAAAGAAAATACGGAACCCTTATAGGATCACTTTGTTGTCCGACCGTCCGTCCGTCTGTCTGTCTGTCAAGACCCTTTGTCTCGGGAACACGTGGAGGTATTGATTAAAACGATATACACAAGGCTACAGTCTCTTGAAGCTGTGAAAAAAATCAAACTTCTAAGTTAACATAAAAAAAGATACGGCCGTTTATGCCGCATAAAACGTATATTTCGACACACTCAAGGGAATCAAAATTTATAGGGTATTTTCCGTTGACCTAGAAGTATGAAATTTGGCAGGTAATACCGTCTTATACTACAAGTACCTATAGGGGAAAATCTGAAAAACTATACATTTGTAATTAAATCATAAAAAAAACAGGGTCTTTATGCAAGGACATATTTTTTTATAATTTGTACGGATCGCTCGGTGGGCGAGTCCGACTCGCATTTGTCCAGTTTTTAATAAGACATCTCCCGCACTAGGACTAATTCCTGTGGCGCGCGGGACTCTTCACACGTTTAAATAATGGATACAAAAAAGACCCAGACGCAGAAGTTAATAAGGTAATTAGTTTTAAAATAGCGTGACGTCAGCAACAATGGACTAAAACCTTAGAAAGCTTTCTGCGGAGTGGACGGAAGCGAATGTGAAGGCATCGAGGGGCTCGGCACTACAGCACGCGATAACACCCACTGCTGAAGACTCTCCGCATAATGCCAGTGTGTATAAGGACTCTTGTGTACAACCAAAGGATGAGGTGCCTATGATGCCTTGTTTGACTTGTCGCTATGGGAATTTACGACAGCGAAAGGATGAGTGCCTATGCCTTGTATATAAGTGGTCGCTACAGAAGAAGTTTGGGTACCTACTGTGAGTTGCAATTACGATATACGGTCGCTTAAGAGTGCGCCGAGCGAAATGTGCCAAAACAGGCGGTCACAGTTAAGTTGATAAAATCAACACTATTTGTTTAATACAAATATAAAATATACATTTACCATAACAATGAATTTGTTTACAATTAGTCCGTGTAAAAAACTTAAAATAATTAATATTGTCGCCTACAACATTACGTAAATTTGCACGGAAAATGCAAAAACGCATACTCGTGTTTCGTGATTTTTAGATTATAACCGTAGAAATCTATCCTATTTTACAACTTAAATGAAACATAAATAGTTATATTACAATTTGTCCGTCCCAAATATGAAAGTTATTGGTTGACAATAAAGATATATATTTATCAAAAAAGCACTTCAAATCCTCCATACAATTTTACTATGGCGGCCGCGCGCCGATTTGGATATCGAGTTTTGTTATTCAGTCCAACCACGTCTTACGTTCGGCGCAGTTTTAATAGTTAAGGGACTTAATAGGTATCGGACTTGAAGTGGAGAAGTCGTGGATTCGAATAGTAAAATTGCACTACATAACATAAACCCACTTTTAACACATTACAAGTATATCGGGATATCCTTCCTTACTAATATTATAAATGTGAACGTAAGTTTTTTTAATTCAGCTTTTACGCCTTAACTATACAACGAAACGTCATGATTTTTTTAGGATACACGTTGTCAGGTATAGAAAAAACATTGGGATTAAAGAATTAAATAACCTTTACTTACGCGAGCGAAGCTGCAGACAAAATCTAGTAGTCTATATAAAATATGTCAAAATTAACTAACCGTAGGCGTAGGTAAAACTACTCGTTACTTTATATAGAAACTGCTATATTCAAGAAAAGAGTTGTGATTTAAATATGTCTTCGTCTAGCTCAGAGGTTCCCATACTTTTTTGTTATAGACCAATTTCAAAATGTAGCTGGTGCCGGTGGAACCCCTGCAGCTATAAAAAATTTGATCAAATCTCTACGTGTTGCTTTATTTTTTTTTTATAATGTCTCGCGTCTTCAGCGAATGGTATTCCTCAAAATATCCGTCGACCGACGTTTAAACAAGTAGAAGTCGCTGAGCTTCTTAAAATATTATCTGCCTACATTGATAGGTGAAGTCAAGGCAACATTTTAGCTCTTCACTATCGAAAGCAAATAAATTTTCGTGGACACCCGCTTACGAATTGTGAACCCCCATATTTTTATCACGCCAACATAGACCCCCGTCGAGTTTCCCGTTCACCCCTGAGGGTCCACCTGGACCACTTTGGGAACTAAGGGTCTAGCTCAAAGAGGAGACAATATTATGATATTATATTGATTTCTTGTTGAAAACATACATATGTACCTACATAATCTGGCACATATATTCCCGATGAGGTAGGCAAAGATGCATCACAGACCTACATTTTCCCAAGTATGGGTTTACGTCACACATAATAACGGATGAGCCTGTTGCCGTCTATCGCGTATCCCGGGCAACAGCCCAGAAATTCTTAGAAGTAACAACTTCTAAGAATTTCTTAAGAGAAAATCCTTTACAACAGTCGCATTGACTACAACAACACTGCATGCCGCCAGTTTAAAACATATTGTCACTAAAAGAATTTAGATAAGTATGGTACATATTAATTTCGTTCTCTATAATACCTATGTAATGTATGTCTAAGTTTTACTTAAATATTTTGTGTTTGGCTGTTTAGTCTTTATAGCCAATGTTATAAACATTGGCTATTAAGTGTAAAAATGCAATATGACTTTTACTAAATTAGATTATTTCGCTTTTAATTTGCCAAGGCTCAGAATATCAGATATCTATATATCTATTGTGTCTGGCCAACGCACCGGTGCCGCTGCGACTCAATAGGTTAAATGTCATTTAGTTCTACAATTTGACACGCAGTTTGTGTTACCAGGCGTCTGGATAAAGCCGGACACAGTCAAGCTTTTTATTCGCGTATGTGGCCAAATTAGACCGTGTCTGGTCTATCCAGCGGATTTGTTAGGGTTTTTAAATAAGAGATTTTTTTACATTTGTCATAATTATGTCTGCTCCGCCCGCCTTACCTTGTATTGCTAACGCAAAAGAGCGGGATAGACCTACGGAAAAGGTACTCTATAAAAATTTACGTTTTATATTAAGACTTACAAATTAAGGGTATTTTTACCCAAATGTTCGACTACTGTTATGCTGTATTTGTTTGGTCTGTCCGGATTTTGTTTTACAAGACCTGGCAACACTACGCGCAGTATTTACACAACAGTCCCACCGCTCGCGTCCTTTTGCATTTGACCTTGAACTTGCAAAACGTTCAAGAGCGAGGATGTGCCAAAACCGAGGGTCTTGATTGGGTAATGGGCCAAATTAGCCTCTCTTCCTTCGTTCTTTGTGTCAACATGATCACATGACATATGAATTGACGCAAACGTGTACGCAGTTCTTTGTGTACCAAACACCGTTTCAGTTTAATGATTGAAGATTTATTCCCATCATTAAGTTTATGACTAAGTACTTCAGTGGTAGAGAATGCGATTGCTGTGTTATTGAGCTTTATAGCCTAGAAATTCTTGATAGTACTTATGAATTCTGAAACTGATTCCCATAGAGGGTAATGGGTACATTATATTATGTAGGACTAACGTTTATCTAACATAATGTGGGTGTTATATTTATAGCTTCGTCTATCCTTAGTATAGGATGTACGCGTAAGACAGTGTGTATGCATTTTGTTATATGTTATATATCCTACCTTTTTTGAACAAGATCACTACTCCCACACAATTAGTAACTGCCATGAACCACCATTTTGGCCCATGTGGAGTGTGCGAGAATATCTGGTCGCCGATCTCGTTACGCATTGAGGTGGTGGTTAAAATTGCTACCTCTGCTACTATATATAATAATACCAGCCATGCATTAAGGCCAGGCATTCCCATTTTTACATAACTTTGATTCAATATTAAACACATAAATAGTGATAGTTTAAAGCCAAAAAAAATACATATTATAGTTTACTGTATGTACTTTGATAATTTGTGGTTCAAAACATGATAACGAAAATTTAACTCGATTAAAAAAAATCCGAAGAGGAGGCTAAATCGATAATATTTTTATGTTTTTCTTATTGTTCTTGAAGCTTATCAAAGTTTTACTTCCAAAAACCATATCTACTCAAAGTTAATAACATATAGAACAATTATTTGTGGTTACATTTTTCAATATAGTTTAATACCTTTAATAATAAAATATTATATAATACAGCGGCTTGCGTACGTGACTTCAGACCGGCGACTCGTGCGCACGGCTCGCTTCGCGTAAAGTATGGCAGCGTTAAATACCTACTTTGCTTGGTCTACCTGGCCTTAAACTGTCCCACTGCTGGGCACGGGTCTCTTCTCAGTGTGAAAACGGTTAGACCATAGTCCACCACGCTGGCCCAATGCGGGTCGGCAGACTTCACATATCTTCGAGATCATTATATATTGTACGTGTACGTTGAAGCGAACGATAATTAATTATTTAATACGCACATAACTTCGAAAAGTCAGAGGTTGGGTCAGACCTTGGTATCGATCTCGAGACCTCTGCATAGCAGTCCAAAGGTCGCCCACTAGACCTACAATTAAATAATTGCTACCTCATTATTTTAAAAGTTTAACGGCCAGTTTCACCTCTATCAAGTAATAGTTATCTGAAAGATAAATCGCATGGTGTCTCACTCTTGTTAGGTTAAAGAAATGTCGAGACTTTTATCTTATAGATAAATGCTATGTGGTGGGACGAGCTCTAAGGGCCTGTTCCACAACCTCCAAATAGCACAGTTATAAATGAAACTAAGAATTCATAACCACCACTATGCTGAATGAAACGGGCGATCCGGGCGCACATCGTGTGGTGGTCAGACTGGTCAGTACCTTTACATAGTTCATAATAAGTCTATGAGGAGACATCTATAGATTTTTTTGTAACACTAGTTATTGTCATGCACTCTAATTAGTATTATTTCGAACTCACTAGTCGATTATTATTGCAACGACACGTTCGAGGGTTTGAGTGCAAAATGCATGCATTTCCATCATGTACCTATCCTATAATATGCTACTGTTTCATATTCACACTCAAACGTTTCAGTAATCGCCTGGCTCAAATTTTACGAGACAGGGAACATGCACCCAGTTTATAAACAGTTTACTTGTGATGAGCCTTCTACTATGGGGTAGTACGAAGAGTACGAAACCCAATGGTGGTGATGGAACTGGCACCTGAACCATTACGTCATCCGTGGCGGTCAGATAGATAATGTCTTGACCATAAACGATAGCGTAGGTACCTACCTACTTTATTGAGTTTCAAAAGTCTTTCATTGCAAGATATGGTAGGCATCTAATAATCAGCACTCTTTATAAATGTCACGAGCACCAGCCTCTTTTCAGTATTAGAAGTATTAGAACGGTTTAACCCCGCTGGGGCTTGTTATACTCCATACGACATTTCAATTGAATGTTGAAAACATCGCAGTGAAATATAGAGTAGTATAAGTATAATAGAACAGTGAAATAAGTGATTGAATTGACAGATAAATATAATTTTATCCAAACAATATAATTCTTATTATATTGATTATAACGCCCTCTCTATTCTAATTGAAATACTACTAAGGCTCTTGGACTTGTTTCTGATAAACTGACGTTGGCTATTGCTTTTTGTATAAAATATAGGTAATCATAATAAAATCCATAATAAACAAGTAAATATACCTGAGATACTTACAATTATAGCATTTGGTGGGTGTTTTAAAATAGTTTATAGATAAATAAAATAAGTTTATAAGCATACAACTGAATCCAAATCTAAATGGGATTAAATATAATGACCATCAAAATTACTAATTGCACAGCAAATTATGCTTACTAAAATATATCATAACGAGCACCTTTACGCCTCAAATCACTGCATTCCGTCTCGGAAGGGTTAGGTTATGTTAGGTTCCTTCTTAAACCCACCCAAAAATTCGTCGACTTAGTTTGATCTATTTAAATATATTTTGCTGTGCAATTAGTATTTTTGGTGGAACAAAGGCAAAAATTTGAGGTACAGTTAAATACTACCCAATCTAAATAAAGTAATGTCCATAAACTAAATTTGTAAATAGGTACACACAGTTTATGTGTTGTAATTTTGTAACAAAAACTGAATCAAGTAAATATATATAAATACTTGTTTTTTACATTTTATTGTAATGACTGATGATGACACATATTAATATAATTTAATTAAGAGTTTTAGAAAGGATATACCAGATTCATTTAATCATCATCTCCGTAGCATTTATTTTCGAATGAATAAGGCTTTATTGTTTTAGATGCCAAAGAACCGTATCTATGTAACCTTAGAACTAGTTTTTATACCAGGATCGTTTTAGAAGATAGCTAGTCTTAATATTGCCAGATAATATAATATGGTATTCATTTTATGGTAGCTTTATTTCGAGTCAAATAGCAACCCTAAGTACTCAATGTCATATGATATTTGTTAGATAAATGTTTTGATTTTTGAAATCAGTAACGGATTCAGATATTGTGTGCATTTTAAAGTTTGTTAAATAGTCCCTGTTTTAAAGATGAATGTTTTAAACGAAATGAGTGACGAAGAATTTGTGCCATTCTTACACAGTTTAGGTGTAGAAACACATAAAAAGTCGTTTGAATGGATGGTGAACGATCGCGATTTTGCGGGCGTTTTGCAATGGCTTTATAACAATTTGGATCATAATAATGCTTTAAACGCTCGTGAGGCGTTTCGGTAAGTATTTAATTATTGTTTAATTACTATAAGTTAGCAAAGCACAATATGTCAACAAAAACTACAAGTTTACAATACAATATTACGAAGTTGACAAAAGAAATTAATGTTTGGAATCCTTTTCTGAATTTAGTTTGAAGGGAATGTATTAATTGTAAAGCAGTCTTTATCATCACTTAGACACATGCTGTTTTACATTCACCGCAATTTATCTTATTGATAGTAACATTTACTCTTAGTTTGAATAAATACTTATTCACTTACTTATTTTAGTAACATTGAAAGCTTCAAACACTTTTCGTTCGTTTCGTTAAGATCCCACATAAACGAGAGTTGGATGAGACTGTTTTTGTATAGGTAATAGGATTATATCTGATTTCAAACTGCAATGTTTGATCATACTAGTAACAATATGTTTTGTTAGCAACTTGTATTTAACAGGTAGCCAAAAATGACTAAAAATGTTATAAAGAGGCCAGAGTCATCAAGAATACAAAAGAAATGTGTCTCCAATGAGGTAGAAAATGGTGCATAGTTGTTATTGTATACATATTATAATTTCAGCTAGGCACTTATTATAAACCAAAGTGATTGTACAATGGGTAGATTTATATGTAAAAGCAATCTCTTCCAGGCTTCCGATTACTCATAATTATTATTTAACTAGATATTGTCTATGGCTTCATTCCATAATGTAGATTTTTTTAATAAATGCATATCCAGTGGAAACAGTAACTTTTTTCTGGATGAAATGATTTCTCCATGCCCTTTTTTGTACTCCTGTGAATGTGTATGCAAATGTATGTATTTGGTGATGATTGGCCAAGTATTTAAGGTGAGAAAACATGACATAAAACCAAACTCACATTTGCAATTATAATATTAAATTATTACAAAAAAGCAGTGATAATCTAGTGGGAAACTGTTGCACTGCCATGCAGAGGTCTCGAGTTAGAATCCAAGGCGCATCTCTGACTTTTCAAAGGTATATGCATATTAAATAGTTAGTTATAGCTTGCTTAAAAGGTAAAGGAAAACGTTGTTAGGAAACTTGCATCATTGAGAGTTCTGCATAATGTTCTCAAAGATACATCCGCCACTAGGCCAGCGTGGTGGACTATAGCCCAACCCTTCTCACACTGAGAAGAGGCCCTAATTATAATATTTGTTTGTTTCACAGTTACATAGAACTAGAGAAGAAATCTCTTCTACTATCACCGGATGATGTAGAGTCAGCCATTGCCAGCATACAAGAGCAATATGAAGGTATCTGTTTACCAGGGGACAAGGAAGCAATAGAAGATGTAAAATTAGATATAATTCAAATGAAAGAGAGGCTGCATATGTTGGAAAAACAAGAAGCTGTTATAGAAGACTCAAAGAAACAGAATGAGTAAGTGTATTATATTCCACAACACCTGGGTATTAATTTTATTGTCTTGCAACCCAAGCCAATAAGATTTACGCCATAAGCCATAATCTACTAGTTCTTGATATAGCTTAAGAAATGCTACAGAAACAGCAAAGTCATTAATCAGCCTGTAATTTATGAAGATGAATCAGTAACACTTTTCTGTCATCCAGTTTGATCCAGTGCCCCCAGTATTGCAGATTTAATTAAGTCAGAATAATTATTGTATGGATCAGTTGATGATCAGTAGTTGCCCTCCTTTTAATTCCACAATTTGAACAAAATGTCAGATGTCAGATAGCCCTAGTTCTGTTGTAAGCTTACCTTCTAAAATGTGAGCAGAGAGCAAATATAGGATGCAATTATATATTTTATTTTTATTATATATGTATGTATTTGTATATTTTCAGGTTAATAAAAGAAGAATTGAATGTAGAGATAACAAAACTTAACTCTGCTTATCAGCAGTTCATAGAAGATGAAAAGACAGCAGCAGATGAGTGCATGACACTAGCACAGGAGGTTGAGACTATGACGGAAGGAGTGATAGAAATGATTGCTGACACACTAGATGTGTACAGCACTTGTCATGCAGATAAGGTATGTAAAGATTAGCATTATTAGGATTCTGATCACCAATATGTGATTGTGTAGCCCAAATAAATGAATTATTCGAAATCAGTATGTTCAGGTTTATTATTAGGAATGCAGTTGGATATTGAATTTGGATTTAATTATACTTAGATAAGAGACATGACATTTCTTTTTTATGTATGATATACATATACATATATGAAATATGATACAATGGAGTACCATCCAAATTACATAAATAGAATATTGGCTCACCTATACACATAAATCCATGTTTTGTGTAGCTTTATTATAGATTAGTCTTTAATAAATTAATTGTTGCTGGCAGTTTGCATAAGATTTAATTTTAATTTAAAACTGTAGCTGGCACTAGAAGTATTCACAAACAAAAGTTATTGAAGCATATTGTAGCCTAACAGTTAACTAAAAATGCTGGATATTGTATATTGTTTTATGTTTATTAATCACTACTACATTTACGATACTGCTTATAGAAACTCTTTTAATCCATATAATTAACAGGAAAATGCCAAGAAATTCTTCACATTTGGTCCAATGGAGGCATACAGGCAATCTCAATCTCTATTCAGATCTCACTTTGATCTGTATACCTCAAAGAAATTCACCAAGAAACTGAATGATACAGCTTCAGATGAGGAGTTGAGATCTGCTCTGGTAGAAGCTAAGAGTATGGAGGAGAGGTAAGAATATTTGATCTTATTTATGTAAATTTAAAAGCTTTAATATGGTATATTCTGACATTTAACCTGTCAGCTAAAATAGTAATATAAGTTCATATTGTTTGCTTTTGCATGCAATTACCTTAACAAATGTTTGATTTTCAAGAGTAATAACAAAAAGAAACAGATTTTGTATTTTCTATATTTTACATGAATCTAAACTAGTCCAGTCTAAAATTTTTACCACTACAGTTAAGGGTTAATACAATGCTAAAGTTAGTCTTATTTAAAAACAACATTAAAACAATGTGCTATGACAGACTATTGGTGAAATACAGTTTATGATACATATATCTTCGTTGCCCGATATGAGGATCGTAGAAGGAGGATCGGAGATTAACTGAAGACTCCAAAATAAATAAGTATGATGTCGAGATATGTCTTAGCATACTTGCAGAGCCAACATCAAAAATGGCGGGCATGCTTATTAAAATTCTTGACATATAAAACCATTCCGTCTTAAGGAGACCGAGGACATGGGCAAAAAGTCTCTAAAATATAGTTTCTTTTTTTAATACATATTTATATTTTCGTGGCTGTCCTATGAACTAGATTGTAGTATGCATAACTCTCTTTATCTCTATTTATTTTCCAAAGAAATGTGTGATTATATATAAAGATGTTAAAAAATATATTGTTAAACATTAATTTTGTTCATTATAAAGTGAAGATTTAGATATATAATCTATCCATGTTGATTATTTATATTCTTTATTGTGTAATGTTACTAGATTATCAGTGGCGGCGTGGGCCTACATCGAATCAAAAGTTGAATTGTCCGGTGAACAAGCTAAGTTAGCACTGGTCACTAATTATAAAGAAGTCCATCCTTCACAAATTACGTAAGTATCTCATCTTTTAATTATAAGACGTGCATTATGTGTCTGCCATTGTATATATATTCTAATGCCTCCGTGGCGCAGCGGTAATTAATGCAACTGCTGCGCATGAGGTCTCGGGTTCGAATCCCAGGTTGGGCCAACAAAAAGTTATTGGGTTTATCTGTTAAATATTAATAGCAGCCCGGAGTTAGGAAGTTGGCGGTGTTAGACACCCCCGTGCTTCGGAAAGCACGTAAAGCCGTTGGTCCTACGCCTTATCTCTCTCCGGTCGTGTCCGATTACCATCCCATCGGATCATGAGAGTTAGGGAACAGAGAGTGCACTTGTGTTTGCGCACACACTTTTGCACTATAATATCGTCTGCGCAGATGGCCAGTCTGCGTTAAGATTGGCCGCCGTGATCGAAATTCGGTCTGGAGGACATTACATTATTCTAATAATTTTGACAATTTAACTTGATCTATAAATTAAGGATTATTTTTATGTATAATTTTTATTTAGTTCGCGTATGTTGGAAGCACAAACTTCAGTCAAATTGTTGGAGCAAGAGGAGTCCATCATATACCAGCAGTTGCAGACGGCCGTGAGACAGATGGTGGATGCAAGAACGACTCTAGCTGTGGAGACTACTGGTAGCTGGGCCTTGGGGGTCAGGCAGTAAGTACCTACAGCACATACTCGGGCTATTATTCCATTATGTCATAACATATTATGTAATAAACGGCCTGATGGTAATAGGCAAAGTAGTAGGCAGTTTAGCAAAGTCTAACCGTAGATCAGAATTAGTGTATTCAAATGTATTATTGTTGATTGATTGTGTATATGATCAGTATTACGTAAAGCAATTTAATGTTGAGTAATGTCGATTTTATCTTATCTTGTGTGAGGGCCATCCCCCATCTACGACTATCCCAGTTTATGATATACCAGTTTATGATATCCCCTACACCAACCATACTGGTTATATTAGGGGAGCCGCTGTACCTTCCAGTGCCCGAAGGCACCTTCCGGGATCAGTTATAGACAGGTCTTGTCCCCAAATCTCGACTCTCCACCCTAACCTCAGAGATCCGGTTCTCGTAAGCGAGCTACCTCGTGCCCAAGTGACACTACCTATTCTCCAGATAGGTACCGGAGCAATAAAGCCGCTCACCACCTGCAACTCGGAGAGTTGCTAACGAAAACCTCGCTGAAGCCGACGGAGAAGCCGCCTCCCATATCTCCAGTATGGTACCGGAGCTGTGTAAGGCACGCTCACTTCCCGACGTACATCCATACGTCTACCCTTTCTGGCCTACAAGCCGGTTATTGCCCGAGTCACTCCAGCTATGACTCTTACTTGCTGAGCAGGCAAGCTCCCGAGATGCGTTGCGGCAGTGAAACCACACTGCCACTTCGCTAAAGGCAACTCCGTGCCTTTAGCGAAGTGGCAGATACCGATTGGTTCGCACTGGCCGCGCCTGAGTCCGACGCTCGAACGCAACGTGCTTGCCGAGCAAACGAACATGTCGTCCTCAGCGGCCAACCACATACCCCTGCGAGTCCAACACCAATGTCAGGCACCGCGCACTCTAGTCAGCGGTCGATAGAACACGCCTTTCGAGGCGCAGTGGGCTTCCTGACCCCGCAGTACCCTGGTCCAAAGGTAACCCGTAGTTCTCCCCCCGAAACCCTATCTACTCGGGTCCTGAAGATAGGAGTACAGACCGGCGACATTTCGACCCAGTGGGATGTTTTGTGTCGACTTCCCCAATAACGAGTGCCATATATGTTCATGGCAGCCGGGACCGACGGCTTAACGTGCTCTCCGAGGCACGAAGCAGGCGATAATTGTCAATCAATACGCACATAATTTCGAAAAGTCATATAACTTCCGAAAGTCAGAGGTGCGCGACGTGGGTTCGAACCCGAGACCCTCTGCATTGCGGTCTGTTGGTCTCCCCACTGAGCTATAGCTGCTCTAAAATTAATTTAATCAAACTATTATTTATGTGATCTTTATGATTCTAGGTGTATCTACTTTGTTGCCGATATTTCTTACCTGTTTAATTCTAAGAAAGCCCATTTAAGTATTGTATGAAAGAAAACGCTGAAGTCATACTTCAGCTTTTTCTTTATAAAACTCATGTTTAACTCATGTTTAGGACGAGTTTTATAGTCAACTTTAGGCATTTAAAACTATTTACTTTATATGTAATAATTATAAATACACAAAGACCCAACACTTCAGAATCTATTTTTCTGTACTTATCAACCGTTTATTTTGTTTAGTATGTAATGATGAGCATAAATAGCATCAGTAAAAAATTTGGAAGCAGATTTTTTAAAATGATGAATATAGTCGAGTTTCGACCGCTGGTCGTACAAATGTTTTAACAGTTTGATTACAAATCCACATCAAATATATACATAATTTATCATGTTGTCAGACAGATCCTGTCAGACATCTCCCAGCTGCTGGACACGAGTAAGTGTGCGCTGCGCCTGGACCGCGCCGTCTACACGGCGCTGCGCCACGAGCTGGACACGGCGGAGCAGTTCCTGCAGTTCGCGGCGCAACTGCGCGACTACGCCGCGGCGGATACTGATGCTGTCTGTAGCAGGATTGTTAGTGGATTTATCTATATATTAATACGTGAAGCAAAAATTTTGTACATCTTTTTACGAAAATTGCGCGGATCGAGGAGTATGAAATTTCGCACAGTTGAAGTTTATATGGTGGAGGAGGGGCGAATCGTAATATTTTTATAAAATATGCATCAGAAATACATTAAATTAATGAAAAAACACTACACGCACACTACCATGCCTTTGACACACGCAGTCGAATCGCGTTCGTAGTATTTCGGCATGGTTCGGCTAATGTCCGGGCACGCCACGATCGTGGCTGTAAGTCCCGTGATTGAGGAGTAGCTGGAGAGGCGGTATGGCGCCCTCACTTTCCGGCTGACACAGGTAATGACTGGCCACGGTTGTTTTGGCCAGTTCCTGTGTCGTATACGCCGGCAAGAGACGCCCGGTTGTCACCACTGCGGCGACTGCCGCGACGTTGTAGAGGACACGGCGCTGCACACTTTGGCGGTTTGCCCCGCCTGGGCATCGCAGCGCCGTGAGTAGATCGCGGCAGTCGGATCGGTTGCCCTCTCGCTCCCGGCCGTAGTTCAGTCTATGGTTCGGAGTGAGAGGTCGTGGAACACCGTCGCCTCCTTCTGTGAGGAAGTGATTTCCATCAAGGAGGCGGTGGAGCGAGAGAGTGAGCGCTTAAACCTTCTCCCCAACCGCAGAGCCGGGCGCCGGAAGGCGCGAGACGACCTCCAGCCACCTTGAGGTTTGACCTGGGGTTGGTGGGCTTTGTAGGCCTGCCCGCCATCCGTTCAGCACCAGGTCCGAGAGGCGGCGTGCGTGTTCCCACGCGCGCCTCTGTGTCGAGTCCGTCTCCCCTCTAGAGGGGAGACAGTAGGGAATATAAATGAGTGATTGCCGTTGGGTAAGTCTCTTCGCGTAGTGGCCTACCGTCTCACACGGCGGGCCGAAACCTCGGCGGGGTCGCGACCGCATGCGAAAGTGATTCGCGCGGCTCTGTCGATAGTGGTTTTGTCGAGGAACACCGTGTTAGGTTTAGTCGGTATACCGGGAGGTACATGTTTATCTTTTTAACATCTTTATTTTACCCCGGTGAGTGCGACATAATCCCTCCGCCCCCGCGGAGGGGTAAGCGTCAATGCATTCAACCACGTAAATGGTAAAAATGGTTCAGCTAATGTCGTATAATTCTTCGTAACTATGGTTACATACCTTATTACTATTACTACCCTATTGCAATTTCGCGGTATAAATAATGACGATCAAATTGAATTTCGACCACTTCGCGACCGCTAGTTTCCTTTATTCGCTCAAACACCCTAAGGGTGCGTTCCACTTAGCGGTCATGACACTCACGCTCACGACCGCGGTTTCTCCCGTTCCACTTGCTTCCGAGCGTTACAATTGTAAACTCAAGTGGAACGGATAATGGAGTGTTTTGAGCGTTGATGTAAATTGAGTGAATTAGAAAAAAAAGTCGAATGCTTAAAGACGTTCGGTTATAATTTGTAAGTCTGACCTATAAACTCTTATACTTATTGGTTAATTGGATTTATATTAAAAATATACAGGGTGATTTTGAAATCGTGTAATTCCTTTTAACCACGCATTCTACTGGTGATATAGAATAACCCTGACCATATTTTTATTTAATTAGATTCTTTTTTTTTTAAATTATTATTCCGTTTTTTTCGTGAAATGGTGTCAGATAGTCATATGTTAACCAACCGAGGCAATTTTAATTTTTTACTAATTAAAATAAAAAAACATATTAATAATTAATGTCGTAAGTAATAACGGGCGGTCCTTTTTATTGCCCCTTATTATTTACGACATCAGTTATGGTTATGTTATTATTTTTAAATTAGTAAAATATTAAGATTGTGTCAGGTGGTTAAAATATGACTATTTGAAATCATTTCATGAAAAAAATCTGTACTCTAATTTTGCCGAAACCATTATTCTAATTAAGAAAAAATATGGTCAGGGTTATTCTATATCACCAGTAGAATGCGTGGTTAAAAGGAATTACACGATTTCAAAATCACCCTGTATATATAATATTCTACTAATATTATAGATGTGACAGTTTGTGAAGATGGATGGATGTTTGTCTTTCACGCAAAAACTGCTGAACGGATTTTGATGAAACTTTACAGTATTATTGTTTATTCATCGGAATAGCATATAGGTTACTAAAAATCTATTTAAACATAAATCTACATTAAGGCGAGCGAAGCCGCGGGCAAAATCTACTATTATATTGTCTTCTGTTTACGCGAATGTTATTCATTGAAATTAAACTACTATATACGGATTTTATCGCGTTGTTTATTTATCACTGTATTACAAAATTTTAAAAATATTACACTACTGCTACTATTGATTTTATTTTACTAATTTATAAACTAATAAAATTATTTAAACTATTAAATCAATTTATTTTTAGTTTACACTTTCCCCGACGTGACGTTTCGGTTGCTTTTCAGCAGCCATGGTCACGGGGACCATGGTTGCTGTAGCTTATAAATTAGAAAAATAAAATCAATAGTAGCAGTAGTGTAATATTTTTAAAATTTTGTAATACAGTGGTAAATAAACAACGCGATAAAATCCGTATATAGTAGTTTAATTTCAAAAAATCTAGTATTTAATAATTTTGTTGAGTATTTAATTAATTTACACTCAAATATATTCAAAATGTCTTTTACAGCGACATTTGGATATTAGGTAGAGCTTCGTAAGAATGCTTTAGAAAGTACTATTTCATCCAGTTCAGATGACGAGTGGAATACCATTATACAGAATCATGATCGTGAAAAACGGAAACTTAGACCACGTAAGATAATCTATTTAATCGTTACTCTGAAGAAGAATTAAAAAGTAATTTTAAAAAGATGTAGATTATAAAATGTTCAATTATTTAAGTATTCATCGTTTCATCAAAATTGCATAAAATAAATTAATTTTCATTGTCGCCATCTTTGTTACTTTAATTACTATATATTTTAAAAATGGCGCCAATTTTCGCAACGCTCACGACGATCCATGCTAAGAGGTGTGTCGTCGTGAGCGTTGCGTGGGCGTGAGTGATGACGTCACTCGTGACGTTGTCGCCGCGACCACAACGACCGTAGTCGTCACGTGGAGCGGCTAAACGAGCACCTTGAGCGTTGTGACCGCCAAGTGGAACGCGCCCTAAGTGTGTCTCAGCCGCCTATACAAGAGAACGCCACTTTCTTCGGTTTTTGATCGTTTCCCACCAGGTTGGCTTGAAGCTCTCGCAGTTTCGCTTGCAAAGTACCACTCCCGTGATATGTAGCACGATCGACAGGATGTCACCTTTTCGATCGGCCCGGATTCGCTAGTCTCTGTTAGAGTATTATCTTTAACTATATTACCTTAAATATTCACTTCCTACACATTAACTTTACATTCCAATATAATAATTATTAGAAAAATATTAATTAAGTCTTGGTCTTATTAATTAAATATTAATAAAAAAAGCAGCGATAGCTCAGTAGGGAGACCAACAGACTGCAATGCAGAGGGTCTCGGGTTCAAACCCACGTCGCGTACCTCTGACTTTCGGAAGTTATATGACTTTTCGAAATGATGTGCGTATTGATTGACAATTATCGCCTGCTCCGTGCTTCGGAGAGCACGTTAAGCCATCAATCCCGGCTGCCATGAACATCTATGGCAGTCGTTATTGGGAACTCAATGCCCTATAATATCCTGACACTGGTCTAGCCTTAGGGTATCGTTAGCCTTCGGTTTGCGGAGGTCAGGTGGCAGCCGCTCCGTGTAAAAACTGATATCCAGTCAAATCCGGTTAGACTAGAAAAGCCGATCCCAAGTGACTTGGGAATAATAAAGGCTAAGAAGATTAATTAAGTCTTGGAATAGCAGACATAATTGAATTCCTATTGTGTCTAGCCACTGTGTGCTGCTACGACTCGATAGGATAAAAAACGTTACATAATATCACTTATATTTATTTATTTATCACATTCCAATAGTATGTGTCCAATAGTATTGCCAGTTTGTCTTATATTTTTATATAATATCACTAGCTGTCCCGGCAAACGTTGTTTTGCCATAAAAAATGTTTTGACCAAAAGATTTAAAAAAAATTTTAGAGGTGGACAACCCTTATCACTAAGGGGTATGAAAAATAGATGTTTTTCCGATTCTCAGACCTACTCAATATGCTCACAAAATTTCATGAGAATCGGTCAAGCCGTTTCGGAGGAGACGAACATAAGGGAACGAACATTGTGATACGAGAATTTTATATTTAAGATTATAATGTCTTCCAGACCGAATTTCCATCACGGCGATCAATCTTTACGGAGACTGGCCATCTGCGCAGGAGATATTATAGTGCACAAGTTCTCTCTGTTCCCTAACTCTCATGATCCGATGGGACGGTAATCGGACACGACCGGAGAGAGATCACACGTAGGACCAACGGCTTTACGTGCTTTCCGAGGCACGTAGGTGTCTAACACGACCAACTTCCTAACTCCGGGCTGCTATCGAGGTTTCTTAGCAGAAAAACACATTAGCTTTTAGTTGGCTCGACCCGGGATTCGAACCCGAGACCCCATGCACAGCAGTCGCATTCACTACCGCTGCGGTACGGAGCATTATCATCATATATCGTATCATTATAATAATATATCGAATACGGGCGTGAATATTGTCCTGTATATACAAGCCAGTGTGTATACCTTTTCGAGGACAACTACATGGATAACGAACGACGTAGGTGGTTACCATGCTACTGCCATTGCGCCGAATGGTTCGATCCACCCACGGAGCAAAAATTTGGATGATCAAAAAATAGCTGTACCGGATCTAGGTGTTCTTTGTATCCAATGTTTGTATAATTATAAAGCCCACGCAATACGGTAATTAATCCTAATGAGAGTAGACTTAAACTAAAAAATACGCTTTATTAAAAAAAGTAGAAAATAATTTAATAATTTTAATGTAAAAAAGCGTAGGGTGGGGGCTATCAAAATATCTTAGAAAGCAACCCATGCTTTTTTACATTAAAATTATTAAATTATTTTCTACTTTTTTTAATAAAGCGTGTTCTTTAGTTTTTTAACTATTATTAATTTTTATTTTTAACCCCCGACGCAAAAACGACGGTGTGTTATAAGTTTGACGTGTCTGTGTGTGTGTGTCTGTCTGTGTCATCGTAGCTCCCGAACGGATGAACCGATTTTAATTTTGTTTTTTTTTGTTTAAAAGGTGAATTAGTCGGAAGTGTAGTTATTTTTGATGAAAATCGTTCCAAGATGGCCGCCACCACAAAATGGCGGAGTACATATTTTTTCACAACTCCCTCAATATGGGTATCAAATGAAAGGGCTTGACTAGTAGAATACACTATGATAAATTTCAAATCCAAGGTGGCCGCTATCACAAAATGGCGAATTACATTTTGTTTTTCACAACTCCCTCAATATGGGTATCAAATGAATTTTGTATCGCGGGTTTTTAAATTTTTATTTTAAACGATTGTTTTTTTTTATCTTTCTAAATTATTGTATTGTCATCGGTCCTGGATAAGTGTGCAATGTTTCAAATCAATCCGTCGGTTTGAAAGGGGTGAAAATCACGTTCAAAGATTCCGTTACATAGATTCATAGATACACAGATTCATAGATTTATAGATACATAGATAAAAATACTTTCATCTAACATACTCGGTCGCCACTATATCCACATAAGCGCATCATACAGTTTATGAGAACTTCCCAAAAAATCCGTCATAGCACTCTCCAATCCGGCAAGCGAACTCGGGACTTAGCACAAACATATGCCACGTGACTAACGATACACATATTATAATTACAGGAATCAATGAATGAGATTCACGCCGAGCAGTTATCCTGCGAACGAAAACTAAACACCTCTGACATACTGCTACAAGCATTACACCTCATAGTTGGCGCGCAGTCGGGTAACGACACACAAGCACTGGCCAAACTGTACCATGATCTACTCAACGATGTGAAGGAGTTAAAGGAGAATGTGGCTGAAGGTTACAGAAAACGAGAAAGAGATGTGCTTGCCTTGTAAGTATTGATTTACACATAGCTTATAGTATTAGGAACCACCCATATATGGCCATCGTGATGGATTATGGCTTAACACTTCTCATACTGAGAAGAGGTCCGTGCAAGACATTGGAAAAGTTTATGAACAGGGCTGATGTCCTAACTAATATCATAAATGCGTTGAGTTTGTTTGTTTGTTAACTACTCTACTGATCGTCATGAAATCTTGTCACATTGTCAGGGGTACAAAAATGACATAGGCTATCCTTCAACCAGAAAACAAGTGAAGAACGGCAATGAATTGCCGTAAATCTTAGAGTTCGAAAAATGGTTCAATAATATGCAAAGGTCACGTGATATCACGTGACCTTGTCGTGGTCAAAGGTCATAGTCATTTCGGGGGTATATCGAATCGTATACGTTGGCGTGACAAAAAATGGGGGCTCACAATTTGTAAGGTCCACGAAAATTTATTTGCTTTCGATAGTGAAGAACTAAAACGTTGGCTTAACTTCACCTATAAATGTAGGCAGATAATATTATAAGAAGCTCAGCGACTGTTATTTGTTTAAACGTCGATTGACAGATATTTTGAGGAGTCCGCTGAAGGTCGGCATTTTGGGCCGAATATACTGATTTTACTTGGCAGATAAAATTTCTAGCTGCTGGGGTCCATCAGAACCAGCAAAATAATGAAAGTGGTCTATGAGAAAAGTATGGGAACCTCTGTTTTCTAAAATTCATTTTGTATCGTTATGTATCTATATTTCAGCAAAGAGTCAACACAACCGTTGCGCGCCTATGTCTGGGACGGTCACACTCGCCAGCCAAACTGCTGCGACTGGACAGTGGCCGCACTCACGCACTCACTTTTGCAACAACTCGAACACATCGATGCCAAGGTCCTGCAGGCGAGCAACATATTCACCACTGTTAAGGTCAGTTCCCAATAATACAGACCAGGGGCTCCCAACCTTTTCCAGTCCGCGGCGTACATATATGTTTACTATTTTGTCTCGGCGCGGCGCCCTTGCCTATCTAGCTAGTCGAAATAGGCAGATACTTGTTAGATAGATAGGCACATAAATTAAACCGTCCAAATGATGAAGCTAAACTGTTTCTTCTTCTCCCTAGCCTTTATTATTCCCAAATCACTTGTGGTCGGCTTTTCTAGTCTAACCGGATTTGACTGGATATCAGTTTTTACACGGAGCGGCTACAGAGGAAGGCTAACGATACCTGTAGGCTAATTCACGTAACTTCGTGACGCGCCGATCAAGTTGCGGTGCAGTTGCAATTAAGTTTACGTCTTAATGCAGAATGGTATTCTTGTAATTGTTTAGCTGCACGTAAACTGCGCGTGTGCTGCGCGTCAACTGTACGTCAGTAGTATGTAATACTTTTGACATGGCTTTCAGGCTTTTGGGCCATTACATCAGTTAAATTTATCTACGGTGTGGCCACATGAGGGAAATTAATTTACTCATTAAGTAATCGCATGGAATCGCATGTTTAACGTTTCACGTTGATTGGACTAAACTGTCATTTGAGACGTCAAATGAATAGTTAAATACCGATCAAGTTGCGATCTCAATCACGCACATAAAACGCGCAGCAGTAGAATACTCTAAAGCGCTCGCGTGACGCGAACTTGACGCGAGCGTATCTGAAGGCGGTTGTCAAAATTACGAGAATACGAAAAGGGCTATTTTGATCGAAACTTAACTGCAACTGCACTGCAACTGAACTTATTTAATTACGTGAATTAGCCTACTTAAGGCTAGACCAGTGTCAGGATATTATAGGGCACTGACTTCCAATAACGAGTGCCATAGATGTTCATGGCAGCCGGGACCGACGGCTTAACGTGCTCTCCGAGGCACGGAGCAGGCGATAATTGTCAATCAATACGCACATTATTTCGAAAAGTCATAGAACTTCCGAAAGTCAGAGGTGCGCGACGTGGTTTCGAACCCGAGACCCTCTGCATTGCAGTCTGTTGGTCTCCTTACTGAGATATCACTGCTCTACGAAGCTAAACTGTTTATATATAAGAATATAATGGTAAAGAGAATCGCTTCACGATGTTCTTCTTCACTTTCTACGGCGCACTAAGGCGCCGCAGCACACGCTTTGGGAACCCCTGATATAGGCTCTATTATATATTATACTACCCTAGTTATAAAGCCAATATTTCACTACCTGTGTTAATGAAAAGAAGGATTGGGTTGATAAATACCTAATAGAAATTAAATTTATTATAAAGATTTTTGAATAATAATACTCGGTTTCCGAAAGGCTGGTCAACAACAACTCCCGCACTAGGATTAATTCCTGGGATCCCTTCGTTTCGCATAATGTTCTTTGTCCTAATATACTTCGGCATAACGATTTTGGCACAATTTGTTTTGGCATAATCATCTTAAAGACTAATTTGTTTAGCATAAATTTGATTCGCATAAAAGTTAGTGACAGAACCGAATTGCTGTAAAACCGACTTTACGTAGTCTTGTTTATCCTACCCCTAGAGTGTAATTTAAAATCGTGTAGAAGCTGGCGCTGGAGCCGTGACAGAAACTCTGCCTGCTGCATGCTTGCTTGCATGCTGCATGCTTGCAGTTATGCTTTAGAATATTATGCTTAATCATTATTATGGTTAGAGAAATTATGCTTAAAAATTATGCGTAAGCTGTTATGCGTAATTATATTATGCGAAAATATAATTATGCCAAACAAAATTATGCTAAGTTATATAAGGTTTTAAATTTTTATGCTAATGGATAGGGATCCTTAATTCCTGTGTCGCAGGGCAATGCGTGCATTACGAACATTACAACTTTACACACATAACAAGTTATTTTTTTCGACCCATAGAGTAAGTGCTAGGCACAAAATAGATTGAGCCCACAAAATAAATAAAAATTAGTTTGCTTTAATATTTTAATTGTTTGACAAAAGATATAACATTTCTTTATAGTGTTTTCTAAGCTATGAGTAATTGTCATACTATTTCAAAATGGTCTGCCACCACGCCTGAGGTCGCGGGTTCGATTCCCGCACAAGTCAACATTTGTGTGCATGAACATGAATGTTTGTCTTGGTCTGAGTGTTTCTATGTATAATATGTATGTATTTACAAAAAAAGTATATATGTATGTTTATCCATTGTCTAGTACCCATAGTACAAGCTCTGCTTAGTTTGGGCTAGATGGTGTTGTGTGTATGTGGTAGAATATTATTATTATATTATTCTCGAGTCACGATCGTATGTCTCTTGAGCAAGTTAACCCATTCAGTGCACAGCACTCACAAAATGAGACGATTAAAAAAATTCCTTTCTTCTTGCAGAACGGTGATAAGCAGCATCTAAGGAAGTTATGGCAGTGGTTCCTGACGGATCCACCAAAACTATTCGCAGCTTTGAAGAATGTTAACTGCAAGCTTCATTCCTGATGTGCAACGCTAAACGCTATGAGGCTAGTGCAGAATCGACCGGTGTATTTGATTATAATCAATTCTTTGATTCCCTTCAAGAACGGGATCTGATATCGCCGTATAGATTTATAGACATAAAATTTTAATATAAGTGTATTAGATGAAGAAACGACATTTAAAGGGAGTGAAAATTCTGATTTTATTATGTAAGTGACATGAAACAATGAGCAACCAAGAAAAGGTAAAATATCTTTTTATTTTTTTGTACATTTGCACATCGGTATTTTTGACAATGTTTGATTTTCAGCTTACATTTTTTTATGCAGCTTCGTATTATTTAGGTCATTAAAAGCAATTTTGTGACAAGCATGGTTCTACGACGCGCCGTTTCAGAGATGACAGACCTTTAAAATATTGTTGTTTTTCTCAAATCCGTCGTTATCTTTAAAACAGTGAGTCGTGCGAATAAATGACAAAGCGGTGAAATGGTCGCTTGAGATATCCGGTGGCACGAGATACAATCGAAAAGGAAACAAAACAAAATTCTAATATTTTGCCGAGGGTGAAGGCAGGCGTGAAAAAAAAATGTGTGAAAAAATTACAAGGCGGCGAAATTGTCGCTTGACGCGAATGAATGAATGAATTTAATCTAAAAAATATTTTCAAAATAAATAATATATAAAAATCAATGTTACTTAAGTATAAAAGTTTACCAAACCTGACTGAACCATGTGTTAGTTAATATCTTTGTTTGTCAGTGTGTGTCTGTGTGTGTGTTAAGTTATTGGATGAAGAAGATTCTCTGTCTGTCGTATAATAGTTTTAGTAACCATTCCCTTACGCTATCTTTACTCATGTTTGTTATTGTTAACTATAGTTATTACTTCATTTATTTTATTGTATACAAGCTTTTGCTCGCGGCTTCGTTCTCGTAAAAGTAGGTTAGGTTACGTGTGACAGTATATATTTTATATAAAATATTGCGTATATGACTCGGTGATAATGTAGCTTACTAATGGTGAAAGAATTTTTGAAATAGGTTGAGTAGTTTTTGAGTTTAATGCTTACAAACAAACAAAAATCAAATCTTTCCTCTTTTAAATATTACTAGATGTGTGGCTGAGACTATGCCCGCGGTTTCACCCGCGTTTATGATTACTGCGCCGCCCCCATTGGTCGTAGCGTAATATTTATATGCCTATAATATTCCCCCATAAATAAGCTATTTAACAATAAAATAATTTTCAATTCGAACCAGGTAGTTCCTGACATTAGCGTGTTCAACCAAACAAACAAACAAACTCTTCAGCTTTATAATATTAGTATAGATAATTAAGAATTTTCATACAACTTTTAAATAGCTTATAATCCTTATCACCCTTAAGATATGAGTTTTAAAAATCTTGCTGCTATTGTGAATCAGTTCAGCTTATGATAATTTTTTTAAAAGAAAATTCCAATAACTCTATACCCAATCCGGAAATCAAACTGCATGCATAGCAATCGCATTGTGTCGCAGTCGTCGTGTCACCGAGCGTGCGTAGAAAGTTATTTAGTATATTTATCAATTCGCAGTGCTTGTATACTGACAGCATAACTAAAGTCTGTTGTCGATACATTCTGATTTTTTGTAAACTGTTCAATTACAATTTTAAACAAAATTACGTTTCATCAAAAGTACCTTAATACCAATCTAACGAATTAAAACTAATACAAAAAGCCTAATTAAAAGTAATATAAAAAAAAACGAATTCAAAGTAATACAAAAAAATAAAACTAATATCAGGCGGGCTAATTATATGACAAAAAAACATTCCAAATATTCTTCCAATTGATAATATTGTGCATAGGCAAACTGTCTGTCTTGTATTGATATAAATTTATCTAAAATCTTCTAAATTCATACATTTTAGGACCAATATATGAGTCTTATTCGTCATTTAACTGTCAGATGTCCTTTCACTTTTGGTTCGTTTCTTCTTTTTTGGTTCTCCTCTTTTTTGTTATTTCTGTTTTTGTTCAAGGTTTTCGATACTTTTTAAGTATTCTTCACTCGTCAAAAGTTTTCCTTTGCCATCTATCGTACGTCTCTTTCCCGTTATTGGCTTAGTATATTTAATTTTCCTTAACAACAAAGTCTCAAATGAGCAAGATGAACCCACACTCATGTTATTTTCATCAGATAACTCTGATATTTCAGTATCTTTGAGAATTGAAGGTGAAACACGTTGCTCATTATTTTCAACAGGTATTGTATCCTCAAAAATATTTAAAGGATTTGAAGTTGAGCTAGAATCCGACAGACTTTGGTAATATCTGTCCGATTTCTAAGGATCTAATCGTTATTTTGGATGTCTTATTATTACACCTAATACTGTCTTAATTATTTCCGAGGACGTGTCTTATTTTTCCCGCAAAAAAGAAACGTCTTCACTGTGTTCTAGCGAATAACTCACTAAAACAACCGCCCGCAAGCACAAGCACTAGCCATGCGCCGACACGCGGGGGAGGGGAGGGCAGGGCGCGCGGGGTTGTCCCGCTAGCGATCGTCGGCAAACTTCGAAATACAAAAAAGAGGAGAACCAAAAAAGAAGAAACGAACCAAAAGTGAAAGGACATCTGACAATTAAACGACGAATGAGATACATATATTGGTCCTAAAATGTATGAATTTAGAAGTTTTTAGATAAAGTGATACCAATACAAGACAGACAGTTTGCCTATGCACAATAATATCAATTCAAAGAATATTTGGAATGTTTTAGTTAGCTGAAATCACAAAAGATAGTGTTTTTGTCATATAATTACCCCGCCTGATCCTAGTTTTTCTTTTGTTTTACTTTTAAATAGTTCTTTTTTATATTACTTTTAATTAAGTTTTTGTATTAGTTTTAATTCATTAGATTTGTATTAGGTACTTTTAATTAGTTTGTAGACTTTATTATAATAATATATATTTCATTTGTGTCAGTCATGTAGTTTGGTGTTAGGTTAGTTAGTTGTTGTTTTTTTAAGTGGTTTACCTTAATTTTTTGTAGACTGATTATGGACGCATTCATTTAATTTGATTTCGTCACTAATTTCCTGTAGAAATATGCCTCAGGTACCAGGTTATCAACAAGAACACCAAATTGCCAATTGTGTAGGCGGACGATTAATGTTGAGCGTAATACTAATTATAAACTGGGTTTTAGATGGCATTGTAGATGCCTTTGACCGCCACAGCATTATAAAAGTAGCCCCGTGCCCCGTGCTACGCCAGGTAGTAAATGACGCAAATACCTTAAAAATAAAAAATAATAAACAAAAATTATAATAATAAATAAATAAAAATAATATATTTGTTTAATGTCATTTGTCGGTTCATGCCTATGGTGGCGTGGTGGGCAAGTTTTCGTTTGTTGGCTATACTGCCGTCATAAGGAAAAAGACGTATCTAACATTTACTTTTCGAAATTATGATTTTATTTATTTGGATTCAGTATTAGTATATATTTTAAAATATATATCTTATTTTTTTTAGCAGATGCTTCTTTTCCCCTTATGGCGGCAGTATTTTTATGCCGACCGTGGCGGTCAAAAGGTTAAGCGCAGTAATGTGTCAAATTGAACACTTTGAGAAATTGATTACTATATTTTTATCACCGCGGCAATGTATCTTCGGCCGCGCGAAATGTGGGTATGACTGCGATATGTACCAATATCTGCGCAAGGTCTGCGAGATGGCTGAAGCCTATGATCACGACATGATCGGCAGGGCGAACGGCATTGAGTATGTTGATGAAACCCATTCATATACAAATAAATACTATAGAGGTCGATTAGGCTCAGTCGCAGAATGACCAGTTCTCAAACAGTCCCTTTCTCTGAATGTCTCTTTGGTAAAATGTCCCTTTCCTGTGTTTTTTTGGTGATTCATATCAACACGACCATAAAACCGTACCTACTGACTATAGATAATGAGAGATTTGAGAAAAACAACAACATCGGAAATGCCTGTGTCTCGGAAACAGCGCGTCGTAGGACTATACTTGCTACGACAAACATTGCTTCTAGGAATGTAAATTATACGAAGCATAAAAAAATGAAAGCTGGAAAAACCTGTTGTTTGTCGCTCATTGTGTGACTACCTAGCAAAATCAGAATATTCTAAGACATTTTTCCATAGTGCCTCTAAGGCTACACACGAACCTGATTTATTGACAAATATTTATATTTATGTGTTATACAAGACAAAGTCAATTCTCAATAGTGGCTATTTTTATGTGATGTAAGAATGCAAGAGGGTCGTGGACGACTGTAACATTTTTATATAAATAATTCCTCTGTACGTGGGTATGCGCTAAACACCTGCAAAATGGCTGGACCTATTTAGCTAAAAAAGTTGTGTGTGTTACTGGATGGTATAGACGCCCAATAAGACCCGATTCGGGAAGGACGTCTATGGAGTTCACTAAATACACTCGAGAGCAAAAAAATCGACACAGAACTTAAAGAATTTAAGATCTACAATGCAATTTAGTTTTTAATTTTAGTGCTAGAGCCCTTTCAATGGAAAAGTATAGAGTAAGTCAACTGTTTGCTCTCGAGTGTACATAATATAAAATTATTTCAGGTAACAGCTTTTTTAAACATATTTGACAGAATGTGTTGTGATGAATTTGCCTAATTTTTTCGAATATTCAGCCGAATCTGGTCACACTACAGTTGACTAGATGGACACCAAAACATTGGAATAATAATACTAGGAAAAGCTAGAATTATGACTTGGGTTTTAAATAATGTTCTTTACTTATGTACAAAGATAGTGCCTTAAATAAAAAATACGTTTTGTATGAAATATTTTTGTTTTATTTAAACCTACTTAATAACAAAAGTATAAAATGCCTATGAATAAATTACTAAATGATCACAATGATTCCGTTTAATATGTACAATGACTTAAATATATTTGTTCTTTGTATAAACAATTAACCGTCGTAAAAATTCCCTTAACATTAGGAAAGAATATTACCTTCCTACTAATAATCATTGCAAAAAAGGTACTACAAAATTCTACCAAAGTATGCAATTGAAAAAGGCTGGCAATATCTTACTGCCGGTGAATGCCCAAATTGCAATAATTTGCTTCGATTTTATTTTTCACGCAAAATATTGCAATTATTTTAAGACTGAAGAGCAATGACTATTGGTAGGTAGATAATTATTTTTGCAATTACTGGGCGTGTAATTGGTCTTCTTACTCCACATATGTATTCAAGTTTAATTGGAAAGAGAATACTTAGGAGTATCCTATTTATGACTGACCTCGCTTTGTATGCTGTATTGCATCATTGTGTGCAGTATACGATACATAATGATGAATTTTTGGAAGTCTATGGCGCGTTTAAACGTATTTATTTAGTGCCATAGTATGTACTTTATATTTCACAGTAAGGATAATCTCCGTTGGATGACATTTTAACGCGTTTGTTCTATCCTTCGAGTATTGAATCGTTGTCAACGTTAAAAGTGATTTGTTATCAATCTACCCTCTACGTCCTATCCAGATTTAACACAGTGGCAATAGTTTCAAAAAGCTGGCGTCTCAGCGCGATCTAGAATGTATAATAGCTTATATTCCATCTTGTTGAATAATGCCTTCTGTGTGGTGTCTTCTGTGTGGTATCTTAACCACTTTCTGGAACATTAGTTTCTCCACTGGTTTCACTACATCTTACTCTTACATATCGTTGTAGTCTTTCTTCTTCTTCTTTCTTTTCGTGTGATTAGTGGCCAACCTGTTGTCAAGAGTTGTTCAAGTCGCCCGTAGGCCTCTGACATAGCTTAACGACTGCTGGCAATTTCGTAACAACCGGGACCGACGTTTTACGTGCCCTCCGAAGCACGGAGACGCTCAGATGAAATACCACTAAGCAGTCACCCATCTATAGACTGACCGCACCCAACGTTGCTTAACCTCGCCAATCGTTTACCGATTAGTGAGTGCAAGTGGCAATGAGCGTTGTTGTAGTTAAGCCTAGTCTTGTCATATGCTGATACAGTCTGGTAATCATTTGCTAAATCAATCGTGCGAAGAAGAGTGAAGCTACTAGCTATCCATTTAATCGGTCTGTTCTTTCTATCACCGAATTAGTGGTACCTATTCTGTGCTTTAGTCTTATTGTAGTTAACCGCTTTTTAAAACAAATCGCTGATAACTAATATTTTGATATCAAAATATGTATTTTCGTATGAATAGTTTTTAGTCTAAAAAAATTTAAGGCCCGATTTTTAATCGTCAGATAGGTTTTATCTGATAAATGTGGCGCTTTGATATAATATTTTATTTAATAAAAGTTATCTGACGATTAAAAAATCGTCCCTAGTATGCTACTACTAATAACCTGTCAATTGCTTGCTGGCATGCCAAACATAACTGGAACATAATTGAGTGAGGCTGTAACCTTTCAATTGCTTTGGCATGCGAAACATAACTGAAACATAATTGAGTGAGGCTGTAACCTTTTAGCTGCTTGCTGGCATGCCAAACATAACTGAAACATAATTGAGTGAGGCTGTAGGTGGTCCGCTGGCATTTGCTTATAACATTTTCCATGAGGACTAGGGTCATAAACAGCGATGGCCTACATACAGTCGTTGAACGTAGAGCTCGGAACCTACTAACATCCTTTGGTGACTACTAGACATTTCTGAAATGGGCAAGGCCTGGTCCTTCTTTAATATGCCAATGGCTGCTGTAGCTTTATATATTATAATTATTATGTTGATATAGTGGTATTTAGTCCCACGTAGGTCTGGGTATTTTCCGTAGCAACGTGTCTTCAGGCGCGATGTGTATCGGATTGTTGAAGTCCACGTCGATGTGCTCTGGGATCGCGTCGAAATATGTTATGTGGTCGTGTATATTGTCTGTAGAATATAAAGTAGTTGTTAAAAATATTACATACATACATACATTAACTCACGTCTAGGGGTAGGCAGAGACTATGGTTTGCCATTTTATTCAAATCTGGTATAGGTACACACAGCGACGCATCAACCTAGACTGTTTGGACTTTGAACTATTAGAGATTTGCGAGAGAGTGCGTTATATTTTTGTTACGCTCTATCCTTACCATTACATCGACACACTGGTGATTAGAATAGAGAATTGTCGAAAAGGGACTGTGCATACTGATGCACAGTCCCTTTCCGACAATTCTCTATTTTGTATGTAGCGTAGTTACGCGTATATAGGGTGTCTAACTTGATGCGTAGCCGTGTGTACCTATCTTTCTTGTTTTATTGATTCATGACATTTTTAGAATTATTTCTCGTTTGTATGTACTCTTACCGTTAAATTATTTTTATTTTTAAACAAACAATTTAATATACAATCATTTAGTTACTGCTTTCAGGCTGTATTTGTTGTCTAATAAATAGCAAAGAAAAAAGAATACATAGAGATTACGAGCAGGTACGCATATTTGTTTATTAAATAAGATAAGTGCAAAATAGTTTATAGAGGTTTGGAGTCCTTACGTTATTATCATTAGCCTCACCATTGGTGATGCTCCTGTGCTACCCTATTTCAAGAACATATAAATGGTTTAATACTCGATACTAAGTGTTAGTAACATACGTGTAAGGTTGAGCCTCGCTATGATGTCGTCCAGATGCCGCTGGTCGAGGCTGGCCTTGACGGTGATGCGGTGGCTGACGCTGCGCCGGTGGCGCGACGAGCGCCAGCTCACTCGCGTGCTGGCGTTGGCTCGGGCCAGCAGCGGGAGAGTGAACACCATCTCCGAGACGGGAGTGTTGTCGGGGCCGAACTCCTGAAAGACGAGAAACAGAGAATTGTTTCAACAAAAGATATTATATGCTCATGTCTCATTCGGGAGAGTCTTCGTGATGTCGGTTTCTTTTAGGTTCTATGTCAAAGACTGCACCAAATCTTGGATTTCGATATTAACCAAAAGGCTTGGCTGCAATCACATGGTAAAATCACAGGAAACACGTTGGTGTATCATAAACGATGTCTTTTGCGATGCAGTCATCTAGGTCTTGGTAACTTGTTAACCAACCATTTTCGCAAGTGATTAAACATCGAATAATGCCACTCAGGCAGTCCCAGGGTATATTAAATTGACTAAAATCCTACAATTTAAGAAGTAAGCTAGCTTGAGTTCCATTCGTTTTTGAATGATAAACTGATAGAATAAGAAGAAGAAAGCTCAGAACCTGTGTAAAAGATATAGTGAAGAAGAATATTAAGTATAACTTACCAAGCATTTGCCACTAACGCAGTAGGAAGCGTTTTTCTTGCCGCAGGACGTTCCCAATGGGAACCAGCCCTCGTGTCCGTTTACTAAGTAGAATCGGTGCGATACTCGCTCGTCCTGGCAGGCTATGCGACATGGACGGTCAGGATCCTCTGGAATCGGTAAAATAAAATAAGGTGATGACTCTGATATTCTACAATCTAGGCCAGTGTGGGCAAACAATCTCGACTATACGTGAATTGCTGTGGAGTCAATGCTTATTAGTGAAACTTATGCGGCTGAGAGAAGAAGATACCTGATTTTTCTTTTGAAGTTTATATATCATTTTAATGTAATAATGCGTCATGATTGGAATCTACGCTTAGAGCCATGATTCTTTGATTTGACCAACCGCTTTTGCTTTTCCGCAAAAATACAATGCTCAATTAGTTGGCTTCTGCAGGTGTAACATATTACATCAATTCCTCCATTGCTCTGTCAACTGCCAAGTCATAAATCAGCAGTTGACGGTTCAGCAGAGAAGTCGGACACTGGTCCCATATTAAGCCGAGTAGAACGAAGCAGGCTTAAGGATACGTGATGCATCTGTAGTGGTTTCACAATAAATGTAAATGACGAAAGGAGCTATTTTAAAATCAGCAGATTTATTTCATTGTAATTATAGTCATAACTAGCTCCAAAATATTGTAGCGATTAGCAATCCTTTATATGCACTGCGGTTTTGGCAAAATACAATGAAAATTATATATTCCTATAATTAAATGCTTGACTCATACGTTACATAATCTTCAAGTTTGTGGCTCTTACCTAAAGCCGGTGATATCTGCATGCCCAAGCCAGACAACCTTCTGACTCTGTCTTTGTATTTGGTGCACACCATCGTCGCATACTGGTATGGTGATTTTCTTTGGGTACAGCCCTGAAAGCGACAAATAAATGTTTCAGTTCGGCTCAATCTCAAGAAGACCGCATTTCCTTGTACCAGACTACAAGACATACTTATTGCGGTCAAGTCGTAAGATGGACTTGACTTTTGGGAGCAATAGTGTAAAAGTAAGGCGTTTTACTCACAGAATCAGGTCGACTAGAGTCTGGTCTACACAACTGAATGCTGGTGACTGGTCGAGAAACTGCAGTGACTAATCGGATGCCAGCTCCAGGGGATATGCAGTGGTAATGACAGCCGCTTGCTGGTCGCCACTGACCTCCAACTGCTCTCCTCCAAGTGCCTGAAGTTTTCGCTCTAAAAGAAAATTAAAATACTTACAGAAAGAAAATTATTCACGTTATCTGCGATCTATTAAGGTAATGTTAAATAAGATTAGAGATTACGATGAGACCAGAGAGATTAATTTATTATTATTCAAGTTTAAGTGCATAAATAGCATTATAAAAGATTTCATATTTTTAAAGATTTCTTTATGAAATTATTGGGATATTGGGATATTGCCTCTTTGGCATGTTTCTACAGAATATACCACGGGGAGTGCTCTGTAGAGTTATTCCACCTTATCCCACCCTCCCCTTTCCTATCCAGAACAACGCGTGCTGGGCTCAGATGCCATCCTCACACGGTGGAGTCGACTAGAGTGCGTACCAACAAGTTTGGGTCCTCATACCTCTGCCAAACGATCTAGGTATGGAATTCTCTGCCAAGGCAAGTGTTTCCTTCTTCCTTCAATCCTGGGTCCTTTAAGCGGGGCGTGAACAAGCACCTTCTCAGGCCGTCAAAGTAGAGACCTCAACATCGCCTCGGCTGCTATGAGAACGATGTGGAGGCCACTGCTCTTAGACCACACGACTGCTTACCATCAGGCGAAGTGTGGTCATTTTGAAAAAAATCGCATGAAAATGTGTCTGTCGCATTTTGGTACTTTGTTGGTCATGTTATTGTAAACTTACGGTGGTGTATGTGGTGTGGCAGTCCTTAGAGCTTCCCACTCGCAGTCGCCCGGTCTCAGCGAGAATTCGTTGTCGGAATTGGAGGAACATGTGAATTTCTAGAACATACCGAATAAGTAGCGTTAATATAACAGTTCTCTTAATTTTCATTATCAAACAAAGGACATTGTTGAAACCTTTAACATTTTTATTATTAAAATGCACAATTCTTGCGTTCGGAGGGAATAAACATTCAAACAACGGACACCAAGAACACTCGGTCTCAGAACAACTACTTGGGCGTCACACAAATTTTTGTCCCGTGTGGAAAACGATTCAGCAACACAAAGTTCAGTGGCAGCGTTGAGGCAAGGCGAGTTCTAAGACCACTACGGTATTCTAGCAGTCATTAGTTAGTTACCATTCAAAGTTTACGGAAATGTGATTTACCAACTTAAATTGGACCTATCTCTGGTTATGGTGGTAGTTTCCACAATGAGATGATCCGACTCAGAGGTGGGAGGGATGAGGCGAGTATACCTGGCACACGCCGCTGATGCAGAACATGGGCTGGTGGCGCGCGCACGCGGTGCCGTCGGGCAGGCTCCAGCCGCGCGACTTGTAGCCGCCGCGCGTGTCGCACAATGAGATGATCCGACTCAGAGGTGGGAGGGATGAGGCGAGTATACCTGGCACACGCCGCTGATGCAGAACATGGGCTGGTGGCGCGCGCACGCGGTGCCGTCGGGCAGGCTCCAGCCGCGCGACTTGTAGCCGCCGCGCGTGTCGCACAATGAGATGATCCGACTCAGAGGTGGGAGGGATGAGGCGAGTATACCTGGCACACGCCGCTGATGCAGAACATGGGCTGGTGGCGCGCGCACGCGGTGCCGTCGGGCAGGCTCCAGCCGCGCGACTTGTAGCCGCCGCGCGTGTCGCACAATGAGATGATCCGACTCAGAGGTGGGAGGGATGAGGCGAGTATACCTGGCACACGCCGCTGATGCAGAACATGGGCTGGTGGCGCGCGCACGCGGTGCCGTCGGGCAGGCTCCAGCCGCGCGACTTGTAGCCGCCGCGCGTGTCGCACAATGAGATGATCCGACTCAGAGGTGGGAGGGATGAGGCGAGTATACCTGGCACACGCCGCTGATGCAGAACATGGGCTGGTGGCGCGCGCACGCGGTGCCGTCGGGCAGGCTCCAGCCGCGCGACTTGTAGCCGCCGCGCGTGTCGCACAATGAGATGATCCGACTCAGAGGTGGGAGGGATGAGGCGAGTATACCTGGCACACGCCGCTGATGCAGAACATGGGCTGGTGGCGCGCGCACGCGGTGCCGTCGGGCAGGCTCCAGCCGCGCGACTTGTAGCCGCCGCCGCGCGTGTCGCACCACACCGCGCATGCGCTACTCACGTCTGTGGGAGTACAATAGGGTTAATGTGACATAGCAACGCATGTGACACGTGTTACACGAAATATTATAAAATTAGACTGGAATGAACGTGTAGAATGATTTAAACAGTCTCATACATAGGTCAAACCAAAAGAAGTATAGACACCCGCATAAAAGAACATATAGCTGATGTTAAACACCAACGCTCGTTGAAGTCTGCTGTTTGTGAACACGTGCAATAGGGGACCAACCACTACCTACGATTTGACAAACCACAGATACTCGCAAAAGAACACCAATTCCTACCAAGGATGCTTCGCGAGGCTATTGAAATCAAAAAACACCCCAATTTCAATAGAGAAGATGGTTGGAATGTACCACCAGCTTGGGATCCAGTAATTCAAATAGTCAAACCCAAGAAGAAGCAAAACATAGCTAGACTTCATGATACTTTGAGCTCATTCTGCGTAAATAGAAAAGATTAAATTATGTTCGGGTTCTTTGAAATAACTAGCTACACTTCAAAACATTGGGACAAGTACCATCTTAGTCTCCCCGTGAATATGTCTGCTGTAAAGCAACCGAAACGTCGGGGCAAAGTGTAAACTTAAATATAAATAGTTTTAATTAAATTAAATAGCATAGTAAAGTTCAATACTAGTAGTGTTAGAGTTTTCAAAATTATGTAACAAAGGTGTTTTAAAGTAAAATAAACAACGCGATAAAATCCGTATAAAGTGTTTAATTTCAATGATTTAAACAGTTTGAGTCGCAGCGGGACACCGCCGGCCAGACAATAGTGTTACAATAATTATGTCTGGTATTCTAAGACTTGACAGATTAACTTTTTGGTATCCACAAGTTAAAAAAAGCCGTCGTAATGTTTTAATTTTTTTATGTTTGGGATTGATACGTTCAAACATTTGTTCTCCCCATTTAAAAATGTTCTTAACATAAGATCAAAAACGATGAACCACTTTGTATCCTATTATTTACGAGTATATATGAGATAAGACGATTTAAAGCTGTATTTAAACTCTATAGCAATGTAAATGTTTAATAAATTTTATGAAATATTTAATCAAAAGCCTTGCACAAGTCACAAAAAAATATCCAAAGTATCCCAGGATTTCTCCTAGAACTCCAAATGTGTTTTACAGGCTCATCAGATTCAGAATCAGAATCTTTATTTGTAAATATAGGTTACAATCGTGTGATAAGTTACATTTGATTTTGTTTGCCGTGTTGTTTACGTCTTACTGAACTACGTAACTTGACAGTAGTAATAGTATTAGTGAGTATGGAGAAAGCGCTAGCACTTTCTCGTATTGTTACGTGGAACATCTCGGAGATGGCGCTAATAGAAAATTCCAGAAACACTTTTAACCACATGTAAAACGGGTAAGCACACTACCAATGCAGTTTACAGTTGTAAGCCGTCAAGTTCATCCGAGCGAACGGAAGGGAAAATACCACAAAATTTGAAGCAGCTAGAGTGGAAAAATGTTATGTAATGTGCGTGGTGTTTTAAATTTAGCTAGAATAAAACGTATTTTGGTCGGTATAATATTGTTTAAATTCTTATACCTACCTCGAACCCAGCACGTAACTCTTTAAAAATCTAGAAGTTTATATATAGTGGAGTAACATATTGCAATTTAAAATATTGTCGCATTAGGTAACCTTATTTTAAAAAGGTATTTTGCGGTACCTAGTATGGGAAAACTTAAACCTGGCTTAATATGATACTGCAACTATCGCTTAAGCTACAATTCCTTTTTTCTCAATCTTCCATAAACTTAATTCCACATGTGACGGGCCTTGTTTTCTAGATTTTTTGGTTTAGCTTTCCAAGTTCGGAATTACCGTGTTCAGATATTCCGCAAAAACCAATATTTTATTATCACATGAACTCATATTGTTATAGATCTTCTGCGTTACTACTATCGCAATACAGTCGACAAAAAAATAAAATCTTTTTCATTATGTTGGTTACTTCAAGGTCACTTACCGTCAGAATCGATTCGTTGCAATCCAGTTCCAATGAGATCAGGATCCACATCACGCGCTCTCAGACATATCTGGTCTGCGAACTCTCTCACTGTCATTCTAGGCACATTACTGCACTGAAATTAGCAAAATAAACAACAATCTTCATTGGTTTCATTGCGATGTAATATTTTCTTCTTTTTTTTATATTGTAAGCATTACATTTACCTGTTGAGCGTTACATGATTGGTACTTCTTGTCGTGTCCAACGCAGTAATTCTTCCCGTTTTCATGTCTGAACAAGAAATAATACTGATTGACCGAAAATTACATTGTGATCCTATAGACTTTTACGAGCATGTAGATTAGATGTATCTGATCTGATCTCGTTAGTGCTCTTTGGATGCAATAGGCATGTTGATAGGGTTAAAAATAAGTGAATCGAATTAGTCCATCTTTTAGATTAGCCAAAAATATTGTACACCTATTTTTTGTTTTAACAAAACATGAAATATTTTCTATGATATAACGCATAAAATTTCGGGAGTGGGGGCTTGTGACGTCACTATCCTATGATGTATCCGTGACGTAACACGAAATTTAAACCCGTTTATCTTCGTTATTATAAGTTTGTGTGACAAAAGAAAAAAAACGTGCCCATTATTTTTTGCCAGTCTTATAGACGGACTATAATCTTTTTTTTTAGTCAACATACCTATTAAAGCTGACCTGATTATTTTGAGTGAGGAAAAATCCTCATTAAGAATAAATTGTGACTAGTTTTTCCAAAGGGTAATTAATGTACTGTAGGTGTCTATTTGGCGTCTATTTCTCTACGTCCCAGTATGTGTTGACTAATCTTATGTACGGTCAACTAAGCGACCAGATTACCACAAGTTTATTGATATTATTTATCGTAGTAATTTGATAGTCTCTAGAAGAAATTGATGAAACAAGAAATGTCCCGCACATAATTATGATTTCCAATACTGGTATTTAAATATTCTGCGGTTTCATATAACAATATATATTTTTAGTTTACAGTCTAGTTTTAGAATATGATCGTGTATACACTTACCTCGCTCTGGTACATCTCCTCGTGGCGACCGCGACGCCGGCGGCGGCGGGCGCGTGCGTGTCGTCCACGAGGCAGGCGGACGCGCACTCCGACCAGCTCGACCAGCGGCCCCACGACCCTCGCACCACGGTCGAGCCTTCGCGCTCCACGCATTCCCCGCCACGACAGTACTGGTAAACGAGCATTTTATATAGCATGAAATCTAGTGAGATAAATTCTTATAGAACTAGGTATATAATAGACGCAATGAGAAATTGCAGTCCGTACCATCAGGAGCTAAGTTAAAGTCGCCTTCCTATAAAATAGTAAACAGTATTTATTCAGCAAAAACAAGTCGTTATCTTTGTATTTCCCTTTTAAAATATTAATATTAACCTCTTTTATTTTTGCACAGTAAATTGTAGAGATATCCTTTACTAGTGTAATATTTTCAAAATTTTGTAATACAGTGATAAATAAACGACGCGATAAAATCCGTATATAGTAGTTTCATTTCAATGAATAACATTCGCGTAAACAGAAGACAATATTATGTAAATCTTCTAGAATAGTCAATTTTAAATTTTAGGGCAACAAGTACATAAAATGAAAAAACATATTCTGTTTCTTACCATATCCTCCCCACACCTGGTTCCTTCCAAAGCTGGGTGTGAGGTCCACGTGTACCTCTCTCTTTGGCAGTGCAGGTCTCTGCATATATCTTCTAAGCTCTGAGCACCGGAGTGTCTGCTACCTCGACCGTACTTCAGCATACCTAAAAGTTACCGCGTGTTTACATTTCAATCGGATTTTAAGTATTTTCTTAGTCACAGAATGTTTTGAGTATTTTCTTATCTGAACATAGACTTTCCTCTATTAAACCCCAGTAATCGATGCTATAAACTATCCAACTTTTTGACATTTCGCGGCTATACCGGTTAACCAAAGTTTTTAGTGACGTATAAAAGAAATAAGTTGTTGAGTTGGTGATACTCTCGGTTTATGTAATGTTGGACGCGTTTCGGGATTTTGGCAGCAGTTGGAAAATAAAACAGAATTTGTTTTAAATGTGTAGTTGACTGCTATATTCTTATTATGATTGTCTCTGAAAAATCAATATGGAATGTCACAAGTTGCGCTTTCTATTTGTATTAGTCAGTCGTGGCACATTATTTTTAACGTCGTCGTCCGCATCTCAACTGTCGAAATACATATCAAGCCTTTTTCAATATTGATAACAGTTCATGAGGGAAATATGGGTAACAGGAAACTAGGTAGGTATTTTTTTAGCCCTAGGATTTGGTTTTTATGATACATACATTGCTGGTCGGCATCAAATCGTTCTCCGGGAAGTATTCCTTCGGCGCTGTGGTCCAACTGTCCAGCTGAGTTACCGTGGTCCAGCAGACATCGGGACTGTACTGTGCTGTGGGTTCAAATTTAACATTGACTTCTTTAATGTCACAATGGTCCACAAAACTGTTTTGAACAGTTTTGTCTGCGGACTTAGTTGGGTCTTATTCTATTGTGTATTTTATCAGCTTCAACTTGATTTGGTTTAAAATTTTACATTAGGTTCAATTATAGGAAATTTGCAAGCGTTACAATCAATTAATATATAAAGCCTATATCTCTGTGTTCAGACTTTAAGTGTAACTTACTCTAGGAACTTCTGCAAGTAGTTACTGCTGCATTGAGACCAAGTGATTTTACCGCTGCCAAGAGTCGGGCTCATGATGTACGCGCTTGGGTCACACCCGTTATCTGCTAGAGGTCCATCGTGACGCATGCCTAAACTGGAAATGAACAGAGTTCGATTAGAACGATACTTCTATAAACCCTGAAGTCTCCATTTCACTCAACCTTCCGTTTATGTATTTATAGCGTACTTTTGTTTCTTTATAAATCGTTTACTCCTCGATGTAATTACTGTATAGCGAAGACTTTACAAACATTATAAGAACAGGCACTAAGGATACCCAGACATGGAACAATAATTTGTAGATCATAATTTTTTTTGTCGTGGTGATCGAACACACAACATTCGGTGCAGCGTCAGTCTCAAGACTGCCACTTTCAACACATGGCGTAGCCGATTCTATAAAAACAAGACTCCTTTTTTGCCACTTATCCGAGCTGTGTGCGATCGTAGAACAATGACTATAGCACGAACGCAAACAGACTGGTTCGCCTGTTAACAGCAAAGCAACTCCTTAAAAAGTCTGTCTGTCTGTTTTCTGGAAGTATTAATAATAAACACAAGGTACAACACTTCTATATGGTAAATGTTTATTTTAATTATTAAGGATGACAGAGAAGGTACATAAAATTGCACGAACATATACACATAAGTACTGTCGATAACCGCTATTACACTCTCAATAATTGAATTACCTACATTAACTTAAATTATATTTAATCGCAACGGTGAATGAATTTATATTTCACTAGCCAATTTAAATTAATCAGCCTGATGTAATTTGTACGTGATTTAATATCATATTTGCCTGCTAATATTATTATTGTAAAAGCTTGTAAACATGTTTTGCTGTTTGGATGTTTGTTACTCAACAGTTAGCGTAAAGGGAATCTGGCGTAAGCACAACGTAAGCTGAATTGATTTGGTTGAAACTTACGAGATCATATCATGTGTTAACACATAATTTTTATCCCTATAGAACGTTCACGTGAAATTCACGTGGGTTAAGCCGTTTTTCTTTTTTTAACGCGGGGGCTCCGCAAAGACGGGACCGAGGGTCTATTTCGGACTCACCCGGGTAAAGATGGCGACATCCCGGTCCTACCGACTAAACCTACCACAGTGTTATTTTTCACAATCTATGGCCGGGGCGCAGGGATCACTCGAGCATTCATCCTGCAGACGTGGGTGAAGCCTAGCTAACAAGCAATAGAATAAGACAAAGTTACAAAAGTATTATACAGCCAATTTGTAACTCTGTAATATAATAATTGTAATTGGTAATTCTTAATTTATTGTGTAATGCAATTAAATTGCGCTTAGTGAAAAGTCTGAAAAAGTAACCCAATTACTAGATAATTACAATTGCCTAACGTCAATCTAAATTACTGACTAAATTATTTAACCGCAAGTCATTGTTGAAAGTTGATTGGTTTAATTCAGTTAGTGGTGAGGTTTTAAGTGGCCTGTTTTATTGTGTAATGATCTGAAACTAATAGAGTTTTTGATTTCACGTATTTCATGATAGTATTTAACTAAAAGTTATATAAATACTTGGATGTTTTTTAACTTGCTAAATATTTATTTAACGAAAGACATTTTTTCCAAGCACAAGAAATTCGGCGTAATGTAGTCAAAAACAGTGACAACTCCTTGAAGAATTGAACCTAGTAAAATTAACGATGACTCAATATCTTATCAACCCCTCACTGTGGCCAGGATACCTTTAGCCATCTCTGAATAGTCGTGTGAGTCTGCTCGACTGGCAGTGAGTTCAATCAGTTACGAGCCCGTTCGCCCCTCAAGTTTCGCTCTCTAACAGGTATTTGTTAGGTTTCTTCTTAAATTTACCCAAAAATAGGAGCCCCGCGAAGCGGGGCGCCGTCTTTCTATGAAAGGGGCGAAAGTCAAGGGGTGTACGATCTCGTAGCCGTTCTATCCTCATTCTGCACTCTCCGTCTACTCTCTCTCTCCCCGTGTAGGCATCCCGAATTTAACTATTTATTTATTTATTGATGACATAATATATGGCAGGTTAGGGCCTTAGCCCGTGTACCTAGGGTACACGGGCTAAGGCCTGTAACCCTAAAGTATCTACAGCCATGTCTGGCTACTTTAGGGTTCGGTACGTTCTTGTCATATAATTGGGCGCATAGTATTGTGTACAAACAATTAGCACATCTTCCTTTTGATAGACTAATAAGTCTTTTGATATGAACTATGATTGCACAAATGGCGCATTGGCTAAAGTGCCTCATTGCCAGTGCGCCGTATGTTTTAGATTCAAGCCCAACACGGGACAACTCTATACAAACGTATCTCTTTTTTAAAGGTTTGTAAAGTCTCCCGCGACACAGGAACTATTCCTAGTACGGTAGATGCCTTTAAAAGCAATAGTTGTACTAACTTGTGTCCGATCTCATGAGCGACCACGTAGACGCTCTCGAAGTGCCTGCCCTCATTGACTGTGCAACTACTGGTCACTGTGCACATGCCTGCTACTGGCGCTAAACCTGCAATAAAATTACAATGTAGTTAGAAGTGGCTTGTTTAATAAAACGCGTGTACAAATAGATACATTTACGCATAGATGCGTAAAGTGATTTCGGAAGAAGGTACAATTGCGACGCAAAATTGGTATTATATTGATTTAATTCACTGCCTCGGTGGCGAAGCGGTAACGTTCAATGTTTGTTCGAAGTATAGAGTTTGGTGCTGTGCCTGGAAGACGATAATAAGCACATCTTCTTTTTTGCGTGGGGACGACAAATTTCTAATACATGTTTGTTCAAAGCATAGAGTTTGGAGCTGTGCCTGGAAGAAGATAATAAGCTCACCTCCTTTTTTACGCTGAGACGAAAACATTCTAATAAATAATATTGTCTTATGTTTACGCGAATGTTATACATTGAAATTAAACACTTTATACGGATTTTATCGCGTTGTTTATTTTACTTTAAACACTGTTATTACATAATTTTGAAAACTCTAACACTACTATTATTGAATTTTACTGCTATTTAAGCTATATATTTTCTAATTAAAACTATGTATATTTAAGTTTACACTTTGCCCCGACGTGAACATGGCTGCTGTAAAGCAACCGAAACGTCGGGGCAAAGTGTAAACTTACGCGATAAAATCCGTATAAAGTGTTTAATTTCAACATTCTAATAAATAATAGAAACAAAAATTTCATCCACAGAAATAAATATGGTGTCCCATCGCTGGGCATGGGCCACGTATCACTATAATATTCTCTATTTACTACTACTATTAAACATAAAGAATACTAATTATTTAGTATGATGGAGCAGTTTAAGATTTTTTTTTTTTACCTGCGGGAATGCATTGACGCACACCCCTCCGCGGGGGCAGGCGGAGGGGTTATGTCGGACTCGCCGGGGTAAAAGAAAGATGGAATAAGAATAATGTACCTCCCGGAATACCAACTAAACCTACCACGGTGTTCCTCGACAAAACCACTATCGACGGGGCCGCGCGAATCACTTTCGCATGCGGTCGCGACCCCGCCGAGGTTTCAGCCCGCCGTGTGAAACGGCAGGCCACTACACAATAAGACCTACCCAATATAGGCACTACTCATTTAAAAGCCCTACTGTTTCCCCTCTAAAGGGGGGAGACGGACACGACACAGAGGCGCGCGTGGGAACACGCACGCCGCCTCTTGGAGCTGGGGCTGAACGGATGGCGGGCAGGCCCACAAAGCCCACCACCCCCAGGTCAATCCTCAGGAAGGCTGGAGGTCATCTCGCGCCCTCCGGCGCCCGGCTCTGCGGTTGGGGAGAGGGTTTAAACGCTCCCTCTCCCGCTCCGCCGCCTCCTTGATGGAAATTACTTCCTCGCAGAAGGAGGCGACGGCGTTCCACGACCTCTCGCTCCGGACTATAGACTGAACTACGGCCGGGAGCGAGAGGGCAACCGATCCGACTGCCACGATCAACTCACGGCGCTGCGATGCCCAGGCGGGGCAAACCGCCAAAGTGTGCAGCGCCGTGTCCTCAACAACGTCGCGGCAGTCGCCGCAGTGGTGACAACCGTCTCTTGCCGGCGTATACGACACAGGAACTGGCCAAAACTACCGTGGCCAGTCAATACCTGTATCAGCCGGAAGGTGAAGGCGCCATGCCGCCTCTCCAGCTACTCCTTAAACACGGGACTTACCGCCACGATCGTGGCGTGCCCGGAGCAGTTTAAGATATCTTAAACCCGAGGATGCTGTAGGTTATGAATTCATATTATTTATGTTTCTATACAACAAACTTTCATCTGCGAATTTATAACAAAATTGTTGTAATTTTTCAACGTTTTACAATTTCTCAAAAGTCTTTTTCAATCAAGAGGTTGCTTTTTGGCTAAATGGGATTAAGTGCTGACTGCATGAATGATGTAGTGGTTGCTGAGTATTGTGTGTTTGAATCCCATACGAGTATAAAATTGGGTACTTCACAAATTATTGTCGGGAGTTTTTATGACCATTGTTTGATTGTTTGTACAGTCCCCCACGGCTTAGGAATCCTACTAATAGCGGGCGATGTCTTCAGAAATATACATATGTATGTTGAAATATTTATTATACATGCAAAACGGATGAATTGCAGTATAAACTGTATGTTTATTGATGCAACACGCACGCTATACGCTAGGTACGTCAGTATTGACAAATTGCACTAATATGGCCTACTTTTACTGCTTTAAATTTGTTAGATTTATCAAACTCTACTAAACTGCTTTATATCATTCATAGTTTAATTACGATATCATGTTTAATTCACTACTTATATCACGAAATTACATTAAAATTTTGATAAAATCACGCAAATTTTTGTCTTGTGTGGGGATCGAACCCATAACGCTCGGCAATGGTAATGGCGAGGCGATCACAGCCATTGGAGCAGTCAGTTCCATGCATCAACATTCACGTCGTAGTTATTTTCGTCCCTCTCTCTTTAACTCATAAGCTATGTACATGTTACGCATATTAGGGACTACTTGAAGTATTCAAGAAACAGCTATTTCAATAAGTAAATGGTCTATAATAAAACATACAAGTAATGCAAGATTTCATTCTTGGTTGGTCTGCCATGCAGAGATTCAAGGTCGATCCAATGTTAATGCTTGAGCGGACAATTTTAGAGTCTGTATCTCAGATTTTATTTCTGTTAAATCTTGTTTTAAATCAATTATATCTGCCTTCTGCGTATTTGCAAACTCCTTAAAGAAAGACATTATCTCAATCCTAAACGAATTCAAATCACTTTTTACATCGCAATCAGGATCCGGCTGCTTCCTTTTTCTCTGACTAACGAACATATCATCCCGTGTAGGTGAAGTTAAATCTGGTTCTGAAGTACACCCGCTACCGCTCATGGTATTCCCGCTCTTCGGTGAATGGCACACACTCATCCTTACTACGTTGTGGTGTGAGATAGGTGAATTAGGTCGGCTATCCTTTTCACTCAAGTAGGTAAAGGGGCAGCGCTCACGCAGGTCTCGGTGGCTCATGCCGCACGACAAGGATGAAAAATATCGACTGTGCTCTTTACCCGAGGTGGTGAGGGGAGCGGCAATCAGCTGTCCAATATTTTTCGTTTGTTCTAAACTCACTTTAAACACTCAGAAGATTAAGTAGAATGTTCCTTATGCGTAACCAATTACAAGTCTTAGCGAATTATTTAACAAAACACACGTCTTTCCTGCACGATCGCACTAATCCGAATTATAAGCCTAATCCTTCTCACTCTGAGAAGAGGTTCGTATCCAGCAATAGGACAGTTTATATTCAGGGCTGATGTTATTATACAGGCTGATTGGTAAAAGACTGGACATATTGAAGGAAAGTATTCAGTAGTCGATTCTGGATACGAATATCTAAAAAAAATAGGTACATAAAATTTGACCTAGTTATTCAATAAAAACTTGATGTGAGGACACTCTTGCTCATATACCAAAGCTAAAAAAAAACTCCGCCCCGCCTCCCGCTACCGCACCCATACTTTCCCAAATGTGCACCCCCGTCCGTACTTTTCTTTTGAAAGGTTATTTTTGCAGCCTTTTTTTTTGTAGCGCGACTCTCTCAATTGCTTTGTGCGACGCGCAGTGTCCACATTTTATGGATATTTCATACAAATTTTCATAAAGGTTTTCTTTGCAGGTTACACACATTTTATTATTTGTTTTTTTTTATACGTTACCTCTGACCATAAATTATTATGTCTAAGTATGTACTGTATAGGTTACTGCTTACGCTACGCTGAATGTAAAGACGTCGAGTTAGGTTTGCCATCTATGTATGTAGTATAAAATATTGCGATATTATGAATACCCTCAACTCATACGTAAGTATTGTATTATTCTGCGCTTACTTTTTGCGTGAGATAACAATCAATGGATGCATGCCATAACTTTATTTCCTCATCTGTTTTGAAATAAAATTATGCCGAGAGATTACCATCCTAGCCTTGTGCATGGTTACGACAACGATAGTGTATGCTGGTACATCCCTTCAGTCTATATCCTTTCCTAAGTAATATTATAAATGCGAATGTGCGTTTGTTTGTTACGCTTCATGCCTTAATTACTCGGCCGATAATCATGAAATTTCGCTTACACGATGTCAGTGGTACAGAAAAGGACATATGGTACCTTTCATCCAGGAAAAGATCCCGAGCAAAGCCGCGGGCAAAAGCTAGTAACTAATATAATTGCGAATACGAGTTTGTTTGTTTGTTTCGCTTACACGCCTTAACTAGTCGACCGATCATAATGAAATTTCCAATTAATATTGTCAGGGATACAGAATTTCTTCTTTCTTTCTTTCTTTTTTTCTCACTGTACCGTTCAATGTATTCAGAAAAAAATATGCAAATAAATATCTTTGAATCTTTGAAAAGGGATTCTTACCTTGCGAGCGAAGCCGTGAGCAAAAGTAGTTCATAAATAAATATACTACCAGTATTCATATTTTATACTCTGCTGTCTCTTAAATGGATAGGATGAGAGGAACACTAATTTATTTATTATTAAAATTTTCAGACCTATTTCATTCTCTACTTACGCAATATCGTATTAGCAATTAAAACTCAGGTCCAGCTGATTTTGTTTGCAAGAATTTGGTTTGGTACAAGTTTTAAAGGCTTCCGACTAACTTGAACGTCGTCTTGCCTTTTTATAATCATGTTTTAATTAGTTCATCAAATTTGTCGCTTCAAAGGCTGTTGGGTAATTTATATACAAGAAACTGGTTTAAGATAACATCGCACTGGTAAATACTCCAGGGAAAAATTTAAATAGTGCGCTCTGCAACGTTTAAATACGATAAATTTTCTGGACGTTTAGTTGTCATCGGACACAATGCCAATATGACATCTGAATTATAAATATAGTATTATCACGCTCACTTATATTAAAAATTGTACACATCCTTCTTTATCATGTAAATAATAAGTGAGTTCATTCTTGTGTGGTATCTTAGTGTGGACACTATTTCGTGCCATCAAGCATGGAAAAGGTACATCTGTTATATAAATCATTGACAGCAGGTAAATTGTGTAAAATGATGATATGAGTTTTAACAGAAGTAACTGGCTGGCAACGCACACGTTATACGCATGCGGGACTTAACCTTACATCTTACCTGGCCATTGGTTATTGCTGTATAAAAGTGTATTGTCTTAACAACTAAAGGGTCACTTGCCAAGTAATATGAATAGAAATGCATTAATTTTAATCTACCTTTTATAATCATATGTTTGACTAAAGAAGCTCAGACTTTTCTATCAACACGTAGACGATATACAATCGTTGTCTTCAACCCAAAAACTAAAGTAAGAAAATAGAACAAACTGTCCACAAATTCATATCAAGTATATGTAGAATACAGTCGCGGCAATTCACAGTCTGATGATAGATGACTATAATATCATGTCAAGAAAGATATAACTTCGTTGATAAATCGATTCGGTATAGAACATTAGGTACTAAATCTGTGGCATCGCAACGAAAGCAAAACAAATGCTCTAATACAACAAATGTAATACGCTTGTTATAATCCACTTAAAACTATATTACTGTTGCAATAATAAGCTGAATTAACCATGGTTTTACTTTTTGTTATGATTTTAACACTTTTACTTTTGCTAGCCACAATGAATGACAGACCACAATGCTGATCACTTAGTTATAATTCATTGGTATGTATATTTTTCTACAAGGCACAATATTAAATTCTTAACTGTAAGATTCGCAGTTCTAGGACTGTTTTAATTATTTTAATTACTAATAAAATTACGGACATGTTCATACTGACTCGATATTTGAATTACATTGATTAGTGATTTCAGTCGGATAACATAACTCATACAACTTAATATTACTTATGATACTTATTATCTTTCAGACACGGACTTGAAATTTTAATGAATGGCGTCTTAGTCTGTAGTATAGTATAACAACATAACACTCGTAAGTTATGGACTAATTTAAATTATGAAAAATAAACAAAAATATCAAATCAAACTTACCTACAACTTGACTGCTGACCTTCCCATTCTTGTTGACCACATACAGATCCAGTCCAGTCAGTATCAGAGCGTGATCCCAATGCAAAGGATCATTATCCCCCGGTGGATTCTCCAGTCTTTGCCACGTGCAGAAATTACTCAGGAATCTATCAATGTCGTGAGGTCTCTTCAAGTTTGCAGGGTCTTCGTGCAAGATCTCCAATCTCTTGAGAATAAAATTAACAGGTCGACCCAAAGAAGGATCATGGTATAACAGCTGTACGGCATTTATCATCGCCAGTACGAATCTGACTAATTCTCTTTCTGTATCTTTTGGAAAGTTTACTGTCATATGTTTGTATAGATCTCTGTCGACAAAAACTGCTGTTTCAACGAATACTGCTGGTAAAACTGCACGCCTTTGTCTGTTCGTTCCAGCCGATAGTTTCTGTATAAAATCTGTCAATGTTTTATTCCTATGTGCTAAATTTAGTTTGAAACCTTCTAAATTATTATTATTATTTACATTAGTGTCTATGTCTCTTTTTCTTCGATGTTTCTTCCATGTTTTAATAGGTTCAGGTCCTATAGCTGTTTCTACGTTATTGCTTTCTATACATTTGTCTTCATCATTTGTTTGGTCGATTTGTTTTTTGACTATAACGTGTGCTTTCGCGTTGTCATCGTGAAATCTTTCTGGCAGTGGGTGTATTACATAGTAAGTGTCGTTATTTTTGACTAAGCCCCTCTGAAAAGTCAATGAAAATGAAAGTGTTGTAATTAAAAATGCCTCATGATTGTTTTAATTGGCAAGTGTAACTTTCTTTGACCTAAATAATTGGAATGCTTATGCTTGTTTTATAAATAGCTACTGCAGTAAATATGTAATTTATTTCACTATTTGTAGCTAGCAAACATAACATTTATTGAGTATTTTAAGTAAAGTTAGTCCTAGATGTCAATGTTTCTGATGACTTTTTTATGATGTGAATTTTGCCAATATTCTTGTTTTATGTATTGTATATTGCATATCTCTCTTTAATCCATCAGGATTAAACAGAATTGAAGTGATAGATTCATATTTGCCGTGCAAAGATAATATTTATCGACATTCAAATGCCGATAAAAAATTGTTTTAATTCATTTGAATAATTTAATGATTATCACACATTAGTTATTCGTGATGGAGTACTGTGTTTGTATATTGATACTTACCACATCATCACAAACATAGAGAGCAGCATTCTCACTCCTATAATAACACAGATCTAATTCTTCATCAGCGTGCTGGTCGAGCACAGCTTCAGTGCTGTTCGACCATCTCCTCATTAGTAGGAACTGGGGGTCTAGGAAACTGTTCCTAGGACTCAGTTGTATGTCTAGGTGCTTCTTCAGCCCGACTAGGTCTTGGTCGTCGTAGAGTAGTGAGCGTTTACGACGTTTTGGCTGCTTGAGATGTGCAATTTCAAATTGTGCTTCTGGAACAGAGAAACAGCAATATTTGTAAAGATCTGCATAATGCATGCACATGACTGCACGGTTAGCGTAGTGGATTTAGTGGTCACCTCGCCACTGCCGCCGCGCTGAGTGTTGTGGGTTTGATCCCCACACAGGACAAAAATTTGTGTGATCCACAAATGGTTGTGCTGAGTCTATTATATTGGGTGTTCTTTATGTCCGTTGTTTGAATGTTTGTAAAGTCTCCCGCGAATTATTTCTAGTTGGGTAGCATATTATTATTAAGTTGATTTTTAAAAATAGCATGTTTTATTTATTAATTATTACATATTCTTGTGTAAAGATAAAATAAACATACTATGTTTAGCATCGGGGTTAAATAATTTTGAATCTGCAGTGATATTACATCGTATTTTAATAATTTTCTAGCTAATTTCTAAATACGCAATTATGGAAGGCTAAGAATGGAATCTCTTTAGGAGAGGTGCCCCGATAGATGATTGAAGTATTTAGATATATGACTCCATTGTATTATTAGATTAATTAAATATTACGTTTAGAGCTTCTGAAACGCTTATCAAACGTAGAGATTACGTTTAATAAGCTGTTATATACAAAGGACTTCTTACAAACGACCCATTTATAAATAAGTCTTTTGTGTACATATGTAAGAGTGATTCTTCATTTTTTGAAAAAGGATGTTCGGAACACCTTGTGATTGTCATTAATTAAGTGTAGCTATGCAAGTCGATAGCGAGATTTTTTCGATAGATTAATGTAATAATGTTTTGAGAAAAGTTGTTTTTAGAATATTATTGCTGTTGCAAATAAAAATCAACCATAGTCAACAACCCCATTGACAAAGATTAATGGATTCTTAAACTAAAGTAGCTGTGGCCTGGTCATATGCTAAAATATATTTTATTAAGTACTTACCAATTCGATTTAATACAATATTTTAACGTTTCTTTTTTGTCATTAAATGTTTATTTTATACATTTTTCAGTTCACACAATTATTTTATTATTGTCATATTATATAATGCTATCATCATAATATATCACTGTGGGAAATAACACAACGTTAAGATGCTTATTCTTTACCAAGTCATCTTGAAGAATGCCTTGTGTGCACTACATTTTACTGCAGAGATGGATATTAAAGGAAATTATAGTGTGAAATAAAATGCTTTTAAACTTGGAGCAGCGTTCCTAAGGCAAAGTATCCAGACCAGAACATTCCACCATCTCTTTAAGTATTGCTGTTGCTTTGTGTTGCGCGGAAACGCAAGCAGAACCAATGTTTTAAAGGATAGTGGGACGTAGTTGTGGGTCAGGAAAATTCCTTAATCCTATGTGATATGATAAATCTATAAAATTGGATTTGCTTGTCCGGATGTTAAATAGAGATTTACAAATTTTATTTAAAAAAGCAAATTTTATTACTAGTCTTTGTCTTTTGAGTGGTTGGCGTAGTAATTTATAGTATAGGGTCAGTAACAAGCGGTGTACCCTTGATGTTGCAACCGCCCTTAAGTTACGGTTACTGATCATTATAAGGTGAGCTATATGTTTCTCTGCCACCTTGACAATACAAGCATCCACAGCTAAATATGGAAAGCACAAATTTAGCTGTGGATGCTTTGAAGCCCTATGGCTTTCATCATTACTATCATTATCATTCATTTCAAAACTTTGCTCTTGCCATTCCTCATTCATTTAATTTGATTCCATTTTTGTCTCTGATCGATTTCAGCTCTGTGGTTAGGGTTTTACCTCGAATTGAGCGAATGGATTTCTAGAAAAACTTTGCGTTAGTCCGGAAATCTTCAGATAATCTACTATCAAACTCGTCTTTCTTTTTTCTTCTTCTTTTAATCACATCTTTCACTACCTTCTTCATTCTTATAAACATATTCCTAGCTTTATTTACATCCTCATTCGTTGCTTCTTGCATTCTTTCATTGGCTCTGACAGGTAGCCAGTCTAACCATGCCTGTTTCTTCTCACGTACTATCCCTTGCACATCTTTATTCCACCACGCGTTCTTCAATTTTATCATTTTCCTCTTCTTGCTCACACCGCATACTTCTGACGCTACAACAACCACTACATACTTAAATGACTGCTATAATTCTTCTATATCATCAATGTCACAAAATCTTTCAAATCTTTTCCTCAATTTATTTTTATACTCGTCTTTCCATACTTCATCTTGCAATTTTTTTACTTTTATTCGTTCTTGGGTACTTGTTCGGGTAGGTATATGGTGTCGCCATCCTTTGAAGAGGCCACATATCCGGCTCATAACCAGAAATGGACACCAATACCTCTATATACCCGAGCGTCTAAGACATCTTTTCTTTCTCAATCTTTCATTCACTATAACAAAATCAATCGTACTACTTCTTACATTCTTTGCTTCCCTTGTATACTTGTGGATTCTTTAGTGGGCAAACATAGTGTTTTCCACAGAAAGATTTCACTCCAAACATAGCTCGAGCAACCTTTTTCCATTCTCATTCACATTTTCGTCTCCATAATTATTTTTAATAATTTTGCTGTACAGGCGACAACTAAGCCTTTTAAAGTGACGACCCGCTAAGGATGTTTTGATCTTAGATACAGTGCATACTTGAAAGTTACGACGACTCCTGTTTACTAGGGAACGATCATAGGAGAGTAAACAGTGCTTTCGTAGAATAACTTAAAGTACATACAGCTGTCGGACAGTTAGAACAGAAATGTCTTTGTATACCTGTGTTGTGAGGTAGCGAAAGGGTTTATTTAGTAATACCTTCAGGATAGCCCGCTGTGCTCTTTCCAGGCGAATCATAGAGATCTTATATGTGCCTTTCCAAACTATGTACTATATAGTACGTTATAAGAGACTGTTCCAACGCCAAGTAAATAGTATTTAAGAGAGGCATGTCAATAACTTGTCTAAGTTTTTTCAGGGGAAATTTCAATTTCCCCTGAAAAACTAAGACAAGTTATTGAATAGTGTATGAGCTGTTGTCAAGGTTATGTGCTTGTCCCAGCTAAGAGTACAATCTATTTGTACCCAAGTACCTAACATCTGATGCTCTTTGTATGAATGGACACAGATAAGGGCCAGAAGACATAGATTGGCAGTTATGAGCATTAATATTTATTATTTTTGGCTGAAATGCAGAGTTAGCTGAAAAAGTAATGAACTTAGTTTTAGACATATTTAATGTGAGGAAATTAGTGTTAAGCCAAGCCGTTACAATTTTAAGCGCAGTTTCAGCAGACTCAGTGGCACTGCTCCAAGACTGTCTACTTATTAAAAGTACTGTACCATCTGCATAGGCATGTATCTTGCAGTTTGGAATAGAGAGTTAACAAAGGTTATTTACATGAATCAGAAAGAGCGTCGGGCCAAGCACACTTCCTTGTGGCACACTAAAAGTTAGCTCATCATCGTCACTAACGAAGTTTTGCACTTTAACTCTTTAGCTACTATTAGTAAGTTAGTCGCAGAATATTTTGAGGGGAACGTCTCTTACACTCAAAGCCTCCAGCCTCCTCCGGTGCAAAAGGATGTGTGTAGAGACCGTATAAAAAGCCTTGGCTAAATCTAAGAATATACCTATAGTTTTGGTTCTTGTGTCTATATTTTCGACAATTGAGTTCGTCAATTCTAATACCGCATCTTCCGTCGATATACATTTTCTAAAACCGTGTTGATTTGATGCAAGAGCGTTATTATGTTTAAAGTAGTTCAATAATCTTTTAAACAGAACTTTCTCCAAGATTTTAGATAGGGTACTTAAAATAGTTATTGGCCTTTAGTTTTAGATGCGGTCCCTAGTACCACGATTGAAAATTGGGAGTCTATCGAAAATTAAAAATCGTATATTTTCGATAATTATTTTTAATATTATTTTATAATTTACTTTTATTAATATTGACCCATTCGCTGTCCTGTCATGTTTTGGGTTGATCTTGAGGCAGAAGCTTTAATATGAACCCAAAACATGACCGTGGGAGACGTATCTTTACGCTATCACTGCTCCTAATTATTATCTTAACTATTCAATTATTTTGAGTCCAAGTTCACAAATATGAAACGTATTGTTATATAAAGTTCACATGTTACAATTATATCACATAATGAACTATGTTAAAACAGCAACACTGTTTTTAAGGTCACTTTGTATGCACTTGAAAAGCAATTTTGCAATAAATTCATTACCCAGTTATCACTTATTATGTGAAGTTTAATTTAAAACAATTGTGTGAACTAGTCTAAGATCTAATTATTAAAAATTAGGTTACTCACTATTGTGGTTGGCACCGAATAGGAATATTTTTTCAGACTCTGTTAAATGCTCTAGTAGTTGGTTTGAATGTTCCTGAAACAAAATAGATTTCAATTAGTATACAATTTTTTCACAATTCGATTACAAACAATCATACATTCTGCTTGATGATTGATAGTAAGCGGTTACCGTGGCTAATGATTACATGCATTACTTGCATATTGGTGGCAAAATTACATATGGGCAGAAAGGAAAAGAAAAGTAGGCAGATATCTGAACGCTTGATTAAAGCAAAACTCCCACGCGGGGAATAATTCTTGTGTCGCCGTTGACTTAACAAACATTAAAACAAAGACATTGAGAGTATTCTCAATCTCTTTGCATTCAAACAAATGACACAAATAAAACACAGAACCAGGAAACCTGATTGTGGATCACACTAATTGTCCAATGGAAGTGGATTAAATTGGGATCGAACCTACAACACTCGGTTCTGACATTGGCGAGACCTATTAAACTAATGCACCATCAACGCAGCCAAAAGTCACCTAAGTCATAGTAAACGTACAGTGGTCTCTCTTTTATTTTTAAAATTATAAGAGTAATTATCCCGTAAAACTGAAGTCGGGAGTTTGTGAAGTGTGAATCAAATAAGTACAGAAAGTGTTTGCAGTGACTTTTATTTTGTAAAACTAAAGAAAAACTCATACTAAAATATTCTATCCAAAACGTACAAAAATCTACCCGTGACTTAAAAATATAACAGTAATCTCATATTACAGACATTGTTAGTGTTAACCGGTTTTTGTGGTGTTTAGCGCGGTGTCGTGCACTATAAGTTTGAAACTCGCGCACCGATGAAACGGTGCAGAACCTTATTAATAGAGCCTTTTTACTAAACTGAGTGCAGCGCTATCTCTGTGCCCTTATGTGAACTACTGAGTACAGTCGCAGTGCCACCACAGATAACAAATAGTTACTCACTAACATAATTTTATTACCTAATAAAGTGCGGTTGGCACGCCATCTCTGTATCATCGTGGGAACTACTAAGCACTCAATCGATAGTAGCTATGTCGAAAAGCTGTGGGCGTTGTCGTCGCTTTTTGTCGCCGGCCGAAGCTGCAAGATGTCACCACTGCAATGGAGTTTTTCATTTAAAATGCGTTGCCCTGCCTTCTACTGGTTCCATTTCTCCATCATGGCAGTGCCCGGGTTGTATGAAATCCAAGCCCAAAATAATAATCGCCAAAGATTCTGATGTGTCAACTCCTGGCCAGAAGCGTGAGAATCCAATAACTAGAAACTCACCCATAAACTCTTCATTTGAGTCCACTCATGAGTTGACATTGGATATTGCGGAGGAACTTAAAATTTTTAGGGATCACCTACGTTCTGTAAACAGAGACCTACAAACTTTTCGTGACGAGCTTACTGAAATAAGACTAGACATAAAAAAATATCAACAAAAAGTTGATACACTGGAGGAAAAGGTCAGTAGCTTGGAGAAAAAGCAGCCCCTTCAGATGGAGGATGTTGATGTGATCGCCAAGCTAAGGCAAGATCTACGCGAACGAGACCAGCAGCTGCTATCGAACGATGTAGAGATAACTAACTTCCCTGAGGTCAGCGGCGAGAACCCCGTCAATGTCGTGCTGCAGATAGCTGCGAAGATCGGCTTAACGGTGGAGGAACGGGATATCGATTGCGCTGAGCGCGTCGGTGGTCGGCGCATCGTGGCGACGGACCCTGCGGGCCCCGAGGCGCGCCCGCGCCCCCTGGTGGTGCGTTTTACACAACGCGCCAAGCGGGACGCAATGCTACACAGCGCGCGAGTTCGGCGGGGAGCGACGTCGGATGACCTGGTACCGGGGGCGCCCCGGCGCTTTTACATCAACGAGCGGCTCACCAAGACGAACAGAGATTTATTTCGTTTGGCACGTGAAGCCGGTAAGCGCTCAGGTTGGCAATTCGTATGGGTCAAACGGGGCCGCATCTTTGCACGTTATAAGCCAGGGGACAAAGTCAACTCGATTAGAGACGAGTCGGATATTGAACAGGTGTTTGGTCCTAACTTTAAATAAATGTAAACCTAAATTAATAGTTATAAGTGATTTTATGTATAGTTTTTATAGGAGGTATGTTTTTAGTGATAATGGAAACAGGAATATAGGATTTATCGATATCTTATATTATTATAAATTTATTGTTTACAAGTTATGCTATTTACACATATTATATATTATCTATATTTTTGGAATTCTATTTTATATATTTTTAAATATTCAACATACAGCAATTTCATTAAATACAAAATTATATATTCAAAATATTGTATTTACTAATCATAATCTCAAAGTACACAGAAAAGTTATTTACATTATATCTACAGATAAAAATAAGTTAAAGATATTTACACTGACATATATTTACATAAATTGTGTATTCCTGCCAAGCCTTGATAAACTACTTTATAGTATGGTAAGAATATTTTTTAAGTATAGCAATGGATAGGGGTAAATATTTAAAGGTGGGTTTATTCAATGCTGGATCATTGGGAACACGTCATGATGAATTTTTGTTGGCAATGGATGAACTTGCAGTAGACGTAATGGCCATTAATGAGACTTGGCTGCGGGATGGTGAGGAGGGTCGAGCGCCTACAGTCCCTAATTATCGCCTCAGACACGTACCAAGACCGTCGAGAATACGAGGAGGTAGAGGCGGAGGTGTCGGATTCTATGTGCGTCGTGATCTCAGAGTTCAAACCATGGTCCATCCAGTCTCCTCAAACGTTGAGCAAATGTGGCTCAAATTCAATGTCAACTCACAAACAGTTATCATAGGTACAGCATACAGACCACCATGGTTAGATATCAACATTTTCTTAGATGCAATCACGGCATCCCTCACTTCGTTTCATATGGCAGATAAAATTATCCTCCTAGGTGATTTTAATATTAATTGTCTCAAGAGCAATGATAACAGCACTATATTATTAAATAGTTTTTTACAATACACAAGTTTAAACCAAGTGATCCAGCAGCCTACACATTTCACAGATCATAGTGAGACACTGATAGATATTGTGTGCACTGATGCACAGGTTCACAATGTGTCAGTGACATTTAAGCCTGAGTTGGGACAACATGCCATTTTGTCTGTAACTTGCTCATTCAAAATCAGCAAACCTTCTCCTCAATGGATTCTTTATAGACCTTTATCTCGGGTACTGCTAGACATTTTTGAGGAGGATCTTTGCAGGCTTGATTGGGCATACCTGGCAACTTTGGAGAATGTGAGTGACATGGTGACAGTTTTCAATACCTTAATCACTACTCTGTTTAATGCTCATGCACCAATTACAAGAGTTCTAATTAGAGAGAAGTCTTATCCTTGGGTTACAGACACAATCAAGCAAATGGTGAAAATTCGTGACAAGTACCATACTAGATATAAACTAAATAAAACAGACACTCACAAAAACAGTTACAAAGACATGAAAAACATTGTAGCAAGGGCAATTGAAAATGAAAAAAGAGCCTACTTCAAAACCTATATAAACAGACATATAAAAAATCCTAAGAAACTATGGCACAACTTAAAATCAACCATCAATATTAATAAAAAAATAATTCATGACTTGCCTTATGCACTTGACAACCCTGAAGACCTCAATAAGCACTTTTTAGATATCCCAGGTAATAATACAGTTTCTCTATCAGATCTGGTATACTTTGAAACCAATAGGTATCACACGGACAGCTTTGGTTTAGAGCCAGTTAGTGAACAAGCAGTCAGCTCACATATCAACAGTCTAAAAACAAATGCTATGGGTATTGACAATATTTCATTAGAAATGTTGATGATGACACTCCCTCATACTCTGCCATACATAACAGCAATCATCAACAAATCTATAACTTCTTCTACCTTCCCAGATGTATGGAAAACGGCAATAGTCAAACCTATACCCAAAATTTCTAATCCAACTGTTGCCAAAGATCTTAGGCCTATCAGCTTGCTTCCTTGTTTGTCAAAAATACTGGAAAGGGTGGTCAGTAACCAGTTGAGGAAGTATCTTGAGAAATATAACATAATACCTCAAAGACAGTCTGGGTTTAGAAAAGGACATAGCACTACTACCACTCTACTCGATGTTACAGATGATGTTTTGAAGGCTAAGGACAAGGGTATGGCTACTCTACTAACTCTGCTTGATTTCTCCCGAGCATTTGAAACTATAAATATTTCTCTCCTTCTTTCTAAACTTTCCTATTATGGATGTGACTCGGCAACAGTAAAATGGTTTCATAGTTATCTAACTGATAGATCTCAATTTGTCCAACTGGATAATGCCAGAGATGGTAACAAGGCGAATTCTTCTTGCTGTCAGGTAACCCGGGGCGTCCCTCAGGGATCAGTTCTCGGGCCTCTTCTCTTTTTATTGTACAGCGCCGATGTTACCAACCATATACAGCATGTCCAATATCATATGTATGCCGATGACCTCCAACTATATATTTCATTTAATCCCAATGACTGCCACAATTCTGTAAATAAAATGAATGTAGATTTGAATAGGATATCTAATTGGGCCAAAAAGAATTCACTTGTACTTAACCCCTCGAAATCAAAATTTTTGATATTAGGCTCAATGCAACATATTAGAAAGACACAGAATTTAAACCCTATGGTCATGGTAGATGGTTGCCCCATAGAACAAGTTACTGAGGCTCGAAACTTGGGTTTGGTTATGGATGGCGAACTGCATTTTGAGACGCATGTACTCCAAGCGGTAAAAAACTGTTTCTACCGTCTCAAGTTGCTATACCAAATCCGCCGACACCTGAGTATTGATGTGCGGCTACAACTTTGTGAGGCTCTCATATTATCCAAACTTAATTATATGGATGCTGTGTTTGGCCCATGTATTTTGAAAAGAACTGAGAAAGTGATACAGCGTGTACAGAACGCATGTGCTCGCTTTTGTTATAATATTCCACCTCGCATGCATGTCACTCCATTTTTAAACAGTGGAAATCTGATGAAGATGGCTGCCCGCAGACACCTTCATTTGGCGACATTGCTGTTTGGTATTGTTCAATACAAAAAACCAGTTTACCTCTATGATAAGCTAAAGTGGTCACGTGATATTAATCACTACAGCACACGGGCGGCGTCTCATCTCTTGGTCACTGCAAGTCACAGAACCACGGCTTTCAGGGGTAGTTTCAAATACGCAGCGACGCAATGTTGGAATAACCTTCCGCCGCCAATACGAGATCTAAAATCATTGCGTTCATTTCGTAACAATTTAAAACAATATTTAATAAATAAACAAAAATCTGTTCCATAAATTTAATATGTACTTACATGAAGTGCAATACGCCACTATTTGTTGTTGTATTATTTCGATATTATTTAGTTTTAATTTGCGCATGCGCATCTTTCTCAATTTTGTAATGAACCATGTGTACTTTTGTATCGTATTAGTATATTCTTTACTCTGTAATTGTGTACTATTAGGTCATTTATAACCCAAGCCGCGTGCAATGTTGATAATTTTAATTATTATGTCTATCGTGGTAACTGTTGACGTTGTTGACATTGACAGATGTCAGTCTGGCATGTATGCTGCGTTCGTAAACCTCGTTTTACAAGATGCGGTAATAAATATTTATAATTATTATCTATATATTATTATTATTTATTCTGTATTTGCATGTTGTTGTTATATTATATTTAAAATTATAATATTATTAGGTATATTTATATATAATTTATAATGTAATCATATAATTTTAAGAAATTTTAATCTTAAGGCTTTTATTTTATGTTAGGCCTGCGAGAATACCAGCGTTGCAGTTAAACTGCAACAATAGCTGACGCAGATGCCTATTTTACCACCTCTATTTAAATAATTTAATTGTTTGTGTACTGTATGTTTATGTTGGTAAATAAACTTTTTCATTTCATTTCATTTCATAAATACCTAACGTCATCGATAGTTACAATGTCACATTCATATACTTAATTATTTTAAACAACAGGACAATGCCCGCATTAGGTATAAATCCTGTATCGCGGGGTCTTTACAAACATTCCACCAACAGACACAAAGAACATCCAAACTTGGAACAACCATTTGTGGATCACACAAAGTTTTGTCCCGTGTGGGATTCGAACCCACAACTCTCAGCGCAGTGTCAGTGGCGAGGCGACCATTTAAATCACTAAGCCATCCGTCCAGTCACGCATGGCTATGCCGATATACCACAGTTCAACCAGCCATCAGTCTAAAACTATGACAGCAGTATTAGGAAGTTCAGATTCTCCACGGCAGAACCTTGCATTTAGAATAATATTAGCTAAAGGCTATTGTTCATCGTCATTGGGCTCGCGTAGCCTCGACACCTTATTTTCGACAATAGATGGTTTTCGCACACACCTCTGTGATTAAAGAGAACTTAATTACCGTTTAAGTTACAAGAGATGTAATGCTATCTATCTTTTCAATCGAAAACTAAAAATATGATAGAATGGTAGCCCATTTTATCATATTTTTAATTGTTATATGTATTCCATTTTAGAATAAGATATTTTAAATTAAAAAGCATTATTAGTCTCAACATTAAAAAATAATGTCTTATATTTTCATTATAGTAAATAGTAGGTATAAAAGCATTGTAACCCATAACCTAACCTGCTCCTGTAAACTTATATTATTTAACGTTTGGTTAATATTGCCTTACGTTAACGCGAAATTAAATAAAAAGTGAATTTAAACTACTTAATGCGTTGTTTATTTTAAAACATAATGTTATCTTATCTTATCTTGTGTGGGGGCCAGTCAGTACAGACCGGCGACACTTCGACCCAGTGGGATCTTTTGTGTTGACTTCCCCAATAACGACTGCCATAGATGTTCATGGCAGCCGGGACCGACTGCTTAACGTGCTTTCCGAGGCACGGAGCAGGCGATAATTGTCAATCAATACGCACATAATTTCGAAAAGTCATATATTTCCGAAAGTAAAAGTTGCGCGACGTGGGTTGGAACCCGAGACCCTCTGCATTGCAGTCTGTTGGTCTCCCCACTGAGCTATCACTGCTCTCAAACAAACAAACATAATGTTAAAACTATGACACTATTATTATTAAACTTCAGTACCAATTAAGCTATTTAAATAATTAAAACTCTTTATATTTAAGTTTACACTTTAGCCCGACGCGACGTTTCTGTTGCACATTTATCAAAAATATGAACAATAATGTAAATATTGTAATAAGATGTTGAAACTGTGGATTTCATTGCTCCAGCGCACACGTTTCGAGGTACACCACGAATAACCTTTGATAAGACAGTGCGGCAAGACAGGACATGATCCATTTTCTCATACTATTTTAAACAATTAATGTAAGTTATTGGATAATATAAAAGTTAATTATGTTTAACAAGTAGAACTTTTATGGAACGAAAGTCGATTGTTACAATTGATAATTTTCATAAATTAATTACTAATTATCACGTCAATTAAATTTTTACCTTTATATATAAATTTATCTTCTTATATATAAGATTTATCTGATAACGAGAGTTTGTCAATCAATTTCTATCCTTCAGGAACATAACTTTCTTCTGAATAAAAAGTACTCTATGTTCTTTTCTGTACCTCTTACAACGTGTTTACGAAAGTTCATGATGGTCAGTCTAATAGTTAAAGCGTGCAGGCGTAACAAACAAATAAATTCATATTCGCATTTATAATATTCGTTAGTATTTAATTATCTTGAAGAATGTCCAATGTTGGTATAACAGTACGCCTATAATTTAATATAAAAATGACTGCCTATCGCGACTCGCTAATGTCTTAAACCACAATTTGTATAGTATTGTTTATTATACGATTAGATACTGTTTCTTTTGATGGATCAGCGTCTTTAAGTCTTTATTTTTTATAAATTTACATAATCATAATGTCGTAATTTTATTATTTAATGTTAAATGTGACTTACTGGCGCTAACATTTCGAAAAGGAAGGAAATAATAAATGTTCCTTCTTTGATTATGAATTGAATATTGTTTTGACAATTTTATTGAAATTTCTAATAATCTTTGATTTTAGTTTTTCGGTATGGCGCGAATTAACATTGCTATTCAACGTGGCCTTATTGTCTGTTTTCTGAGCATATTTCCAGTCAACAGCGATGCTTAAAGATACACTAGATATTTTATATAATTATAATGTATTATAAACCTAGTAATAATAACAAACAAGAGGCAAAACAAAGCATAAATAAACTATAAATAGATCACGTTGATTTGCATTCAAGCCAAAGAGGGCAATATACATACATTATAGTAACAGGCATTTCAGATTGTAAATAAGTAAAATGCCGCGCACACGTTAGTATTGTTCCTAAGAATTGCTCACCAGAACAACCTGGTAACAGTATGTCTACCCCGATAGTCGAACTCTCCAAACATCACGCTACATTGTGGCTTCTAAAATATTATAACTGTGCTGTATGCTGAAGGTCACAGCAGAAAGCTTGTACCTATTGTTACATTCTCACTATCGTGTCAACGATCCATCACCTGCCTGTTACACCGTTCAACTTTTACGCACATTATCTGATCCAATTTCTTCCACTTTCTTCGTTCATAATTATCAAATTTTTACTCATTCCAACGAGCGCGAAAGTGTGTAATTGTTTTGACGCGTTCAAAATATCTCTGAATACAATGAAAGCATCCGACATGGCCTGTTTCTTTCGTTTCTTTATTACGTAACTGTTGGATGCAAACGATCTTGTTTTGGAAGTTGGTACTTATTGTTTTGTGGTGTTGGTTACGGTGTAAATGTTGGGCGTGTTTGGAAATCATGATAAATTATGTATTGTGATGAATGAAAGTGAATTGAATGAAATTAAATTGTATGGTATTTTAATTTAGATTGAGTTCAGTTATAAATTGTATATTTATTTTTAGTTTTTACAACATACACTAAAAATTATGCCTGTGTCATGGGCACAAACATTCAAACAACGGACACAAAGAATACTTAGAATCGGAACATTTGGCGTGTGGAACTCACAACACTTGGCGCAGTGGCAGGGGCGAGATGATCACCTGAACCACTAGGTATGACATCCGTGCAGTCTAGTTGGCTGAAGTAAGCGTTCAACTATTCGATCTTGTTAATTTGGAATTTATAATCCATATAAGGATTGAATTCATCGCGGTATTATTGGTTTAGTTTAAAATTTTGTTAGCGAGTGTTTGTGAGGCTTTAATTCCCAGCCAGGTTAAGTGTTATTGGATTTTTCTGTTAGAAATTTCTCAGGAGCAGCATCAATCGGGTAATGTGGTATAATCATAATCATCATTTATTTCGTAAAACATAGGTACATAGCAAGATGGCAGGAATACAATATTGATCTGTATGTTTTGCCAATAATTGGCGTACAAAATACTTATGTCTAAAAACCAATCCAATTAGATACATAATATTATATAAAGATAATTTTCTTATTTGGATTGGATTGGTTTCTAGACATGAGTATTTTGTAACTAACAAATTTCCAGACGGTTTGTTCCGCATTCGACCGTCCTGTTTCCTCCCAAACGTAAATATTCGCTCCAATTTTTTTTTCTTATATGCCTCTTAATTTGGATATATATTAATTGCTTAATTTAATTCCTACTTCGTCCCAAAATGATATTCCTTTTCTGTACCTGTCTTTTTGTATGAAAGTTGTTGTTGTACCGTCAGCCGAAAAATATTTTAATATATAAAATATTTCGTCCCAAATCATGTTCCTTTTCTGTACCTGTTTTTTTTATGGAAGTTTTGTTGTACCTTCAACCGAAAAATATTTTAAAATAGCTCGTTGATCTCTCGGCGAAACTTTGGGCTTATGATTGTATATCACGAGCCCGACAACGAAAAGATTTAAAATAATTTTAACCGTCTTTTGTTTTGCTAACCATATGCTCAAAAATGTAGGACGGAAAAGGAATCATTTAAAAAGAGGAGCGAATGAAGAAAAATTTTGGAGTATGGGACGTACTGTTGGAGCAAATGCGGAACAAACCTTCCAAACATCTGGTGTTCTCACTAGGTGTCTGAAAATATGTTAGATACCTGGTTGACACTCCCAGTGAAAGCTACCATTGACATTATCCTAACATTCAATAGTTTACCTTGACAATATATCAAGGATGCAGAACATGCCGCCCATTCACGATCAGACACGCTTCTCGTGATACCGCCCGACTTTTGTGCGCAAACGTCAGTTGCGGTCACGACAGGACATGACTTTTTTCAAATAGCTGCATTCTTTTAAAGACTCGTGTTGTTATTCAGGCGATCAAAATGCCTAGAACAGGATTATGATAGATTTGCAACTAAATCTTCTCGAAATCTATACTAAAATTATAAAGCTGAAGAGTTTGTTTGTTTATTTGATTGAACGCGCTAATCTCAGGAATTACTGGTTCAAATTAAAAAAGTTTTGGTGTTGGATAGTCTATTTATCGAGGAAGGCTATAGGCTATATAACATCACGCTACGACCCACGGGCGGCGCAGTAACGATAAACGCGGGCAAAACCGCGGGAACATTGAGTATTAGAATATAATAATAATAATAACATTATATCACATACACACAACACCATCTAGCCCAAACTAAGCAGAGCTTGTACTATGGGTACTAACTAGACAATAGATAAACATACATACATATATACTTTTTCTTTTGTAAATACATACATATTATACATAGAAACATACACAGCATTGAATGTACTGCTCTGTAGCCTTTCCATTGTCACTGCGTTAAGTTGATTCGATTCCCACACGGGACAAAAATTTGTGTGATCCACAAATGGTTTTTTGAGTCTGGCTGTTCTTTGTGTCCGTTGTTTGTATGTTTGTAAAGTCCTTCACGACACAGGAATTATGCCTAGTGCAGTAGTTATCTTTTTTAAACAAGTTCTATGGGTTTATTTCAAATTCTTAACAATCAATCTGTAAACTCACTTTATTTTTATTAAATATCATTTGATGAAAAAGCATTTGGTTTGAAACAGTATTGACATTTAGGTGTTTGTTACAAACTAAATAGGTATATAATTTTGTATTGAAAGCTAACCTTTATACAATTGTAACATCACGATGGGTGCCATTTTTTTGTTATAAATATCACGGTCGAATCGAAGTCTTCTATAAAGAAGTGTAGCAATTTATTGAAATTTGCGCGAGTTACACGGATGACACAACAGGCTATCGGTCGCTTCGTCGCTACTGCCGGATCTAAGTGTTATGGGTTCAAATCCTACATGGCGCATTTATATGTAATGATGATTGTTTTGAGTCTGGGTTCTGACCGTGTTTAATTGTGTTTTGGGGACCTCCGCTATACGGATAGATCCCTTGTGCGAAAGGTGTCTTTAAATATATTATATATAAGTATTCATTTTAGTTATAAACTAAATTATATTAAATTATTCAAATTATTATGTTACGAAGTCAGATTCTGGTAGCACGTAGAATACTATTGTGGTTTAAATCTTGATGTTTGTGAAAAGATCTATTGCAATTTCTAGATCGTATTAGAGATAAGAATTTTCTTTTAGTTATGCGAAAGTCTTGTTTTATGCCATCTGTTGGAAGATATAGGGCAACGTGAGACAAGCATAATATATAATTTTTATAAAATGTAGGTATACAAAAAACCATGGTATAATTTTTGCAAGAAGTTTGGTTATTTAGAGCGTCTCACAATAAAATCAAAGTTATTGCAGGCGTTTGCCGTACAAGGGATTTCCATACCATGAATTACAAGCATACGCAAATAATTCTCGGCATTCAGAACTGACACCATTATATTTACAAAATTTAAGTATATTATATTATAAGATTCTGCTATATCCAAATTTTTGTTTTTGGTAGAGCGATTACTAGAAAACCTTAAAATTCATTTAGAATTTTACATTAACGATCCCAGTTAAAAAAAATAACTGCCGTACCAGATATAATACCTTAGTCGCATGGAGTTTACAAGCATCCAAACAACGGACACAAAGAACATCCAGACTCGGAACAAATATTTGTGAATCAGGCAATGTTTGTCCCGCGTGGGGATCGAACCCACAGCACTTAGCACCTGCAGTCAGGCAACCACTTAAAACAACTTAGGTACCTTCTACAGACGAATTTTTTTAAAATACGAATAAAGATTATTGAGATACCCTCCGTTAAATCTCAGTACAGAGGTGCAATTAACGGACGGGTGGCGAGGCGAGACGAAAAATCCGAGATGTTTAACTCGCACACAATAATGTTGAAAACAAAGAGCGTACACACACGCACACAAGTATTAAGTGCGGTAGTTCAAATGCCAGTTCCGGGTTTTATGCTAATCTGTTGTATTTTTCGAAGGATACATACATCAGAGTTGGGTATTAAGTCGTCAGATTGTTTTGATAGAGAAGTATTTTGTGTATTTTTGAGCACTTTAAATGTACTTTGAAGTGTTGATTTTACTTACAGTTACTTCTGTAAATGATGTTTATATTTAAAGAAGTAATTGATGTCTTTACGCACTAACCACCAACATTTTTTTAAAAGTACTTTCCTGTTATGGAATATATTTTCAAAAATGCGTGGGTTTTTACAACCAATCAGTTAGTTAACAATTAAATTAAGTGAACTTACTAAAAGTATGGTTTACATTTTAAAAAGCGAATGTTGTCTTTAAGAGGTAGCCATTAACATTTTAAACAGTCACTACCGGTAAGGAAAATATTTTCTGGGTGGCAAGGGACTTTACGGCCAATCAGTTTATTAGCTGTTAAGCATCGACTTAGAATGCAGTGAATGGGTTGGTCGAAACTAAAGAAAATGTATTGCTATAAATTGTGAATTGTGAAATGGAATCGCTTGCAGGCTGTATAATTGGCATAACTAGCATAACTGGAACTAGTAACTGGAGCAGGGTGTTTAGAGGTTACATTTCTATTAATAATTCTAAGCGTTTACTATTACAAGTGTTTTAGACTAAGGACAGCTGTAATTTACAGCTGGAACCAAGAGTATGTTGTGGCTTTCAAGTTTTATTTATTTATTTTATGGCTTGTCTACAACGTAAACACAAACACACATTGTTTACATTACTATTGCTAAAGACAGTTTACAGATGTGTGCAACATTAAAAATAATAATATAGTATCCACAATTATTAACAAATTAGATTTTACCCGCAGCATAACTCGCATTAATGTAGATTTTGTCAATAAATTTCCTGTCCTTATCAGTATCTCTGACAAAATGTATGCGAAATTTCATGAAGATTGTTGAGTAGTTAAGGTTTAATACCGTAACAAATGAACAATCGCAATTCGCATTTATAGTCATTGTTAGGATTAGGAGAACTAAAAAACCAAAATAATCAACATATATAGGTACATAATTTAACAAGAAAATAAACATGTTATATTAATACAAAATTAAATAATCTGGTAAAGAGTTACAGGGACGGTATCCAACCAGAATAAATGAAGGAACAAAGCAATCTTTTGGCAAAGTTTTCCTGCCAGGAATTGTCCTGCAAACTCTGCCAAAAGTTCGGGCATTCAACCCAGGAACTTTTGAACTTGCGCAAGCGCACATTCTTACACCACCGGGACAACAAGTGACCTTTACACGACTAGACTATACAATAGTATATTTTCTCAGTCCCACATAAATATTGACACCATGTGTTGATGAATAATACATAACAGTTATGAGTGCGAGTGTAGCAATTTGTCTGCAATATTAGCCGGATAATATCTTTAACAGCCTTGCGATTCTTTGCGAATTTTACAATTACTATCATTGTGGTATAAGCGACATAAAAGATATAAAAGTAATGACTCTTTTGCGAGTTAGACAATTGCAGTTGCATGATAGATAGGCTAGTGGTAAACCGTTGGACAACCACGCGGAGGTCTCGAGTTGGAACACAGGGCGACGAAGACGAAAACCTGTGACTTTTCAAAGTTATGTGTGTGTTAATTGGCTGTACGGATGGCATAGTGGTTTAAGTCGCCGAGATTTGTGGGTTCGATCCCCGTACGGGCAAATCTTTGTGTTTTCCACAAATGATTGTCCTGAGTCTGGATGTTCTTTGTGTCCGTTGTTTGGATGTTTGTAAAGTCCCCCGCGTTACAGGATAAAAAAGAAAAATAAATAATAAAAAAGAAATCCTAGTGCGGAAGTTTAAAAAAAGGTAAGTAAGGATAATTACAGCTTGTTTTACTGGCAAGCATCCTTAAAAAACCTGCGTATCTGAAAATTCTCGATAATCTTCTCGAAGATTTTCTACCCGCACTGGGCTAGTCAGGTGGACTATAGACTTTCTCTCCTCACACTGAGAAGAGGCGCGTATCCAGCATTGGGTCAGTTTATATAGAGCGATAATATTTTTTTATATACATACTCTCGCTTCAGTTTACCCGTAGGAATAGGCAAAAATGAATTACAACCATATTTCGCCAGCTAGGGGATAAGGTTCCACGTCATAGCAGACTTGACTTGCCGTCTACGAGGCTCATTTCCAGGCTTCGTGCATTAACAAAGGATTTCATGACAGAAATATAAAATAACAAATGGCCCAACCTGGGAATTGAACCCTAGCTCTTAAACACAGATGTCGCATTCACTACCGCTGCGCCACTGAGGCTGTTTATATAGTTACGAGCCCATTCGCCCCTCGAGTTTCGCCTCCAAGTAGGTATTTGATAGGTTTCTTCTTAAATCCACCCAAAAATAGGAGCCCCGCCTTTCTATGAAAGGGGTAAAAGTCAAGGGGCGTACGGGCTCGTAGCCGTGACGATTGTAGAACTGTACGGCAAGACCTAGTACAGTTCTTTATTGAATAAATATATCTCCTATTTTAAACGATTTTCCCGATATACATTTGTCGTACAGAGCACTTACATGCACGCATTTTTACGTGTAAGGAAACAAGCGTGATTTCTTGCCATATTTCATCTGGTTTTAAAGAAGATAAAAAATAAGTAAGCATATAATCCAACCAAACTCGATACCCGTAATAAAATTATTTTAGTAGTGTAATTTCTGTCTGTAGCGTATTTCATGACAGCACAAGTGATTAGCACAATAAAAGCCTATTAACACGAAGCATTTAATTGTCTATTGAGTGCGATAAATCACAACAATTATAAACTGATTCCGTACATTGCGTGACAAAATTATTTGTTTAAGATACGACATATTGAAGAGTTGTACAGTTATAAGACTATGTAAGATGTGTTAAGCTTTAAGCGATGTCTGCGTAATAGAAATAACAATCCTAACTAACATTATAAATGCGAATGTGAGTTCGTTTGTTATGCTTTCTAATCTTAACTACTCGACCGACCGTAATGAAATTTCGCATACACATTGTCAGGGTTACAGAGAAGTACATAGGGTCCCGGTTAAAGAAAATTCACATCATCTACATTTACACGAGCTTAACCGCGGGCGAAATCTAGTTTGACATAAGTTTGTACTTACAAATTATGAAAGTTCTTATCGTTGGTAAAGAAAACTAAAGATATATCAGTTATTGAATTTGAAGCGGCACTAGTCCAGTGGATAAGTCATTGGACTAGCAACCGAGAGGTCGTAGGTTCAAATTCCACTCATTGCACTACCGACGAGAACCCATTCCTAAGGCTTATGTTTAACTTAACACCAGATACTTATAGTAAAATATAACAGTCAAAAATAGTAAATGATCACCAAAATTAAAACCGCAATTATAATAATAATATTCTACCACATACACACAACACTATCTAGCCCAAACTAAGCAGAGCTTGTACTATGGGTACTAGACGATGGATAAACATACATATACATTTTTTTTGTAAATACATACATATTATACATAGAAACACCCAGTCCAAGACAAACATCCATGTTCATGCGCACAAATATTTGTCTTGTGCGGGAATCGAACCCGCGACTTCAGGCGTGGCAGTCGGTTACACTAACCACTTCGCCATCGAGGCCGCAATATATTTAAAGAAATCAAAATAAGTCGACGGATCGTCGTCGATCGAAAGTCGTCCTATTTTTGGGTGGGTTTAACAAGGAACCTAATATAACCTAACCCTTCCGAGACGGAATGCAGTGAATTGAGGCATATAGGTGCTCGTTATGATATATTTTAAGCATATTTTGCTGCGATATTAGTATTTTAGGTGGTCATTATATTTAATCCCCATTCCTAATACAAGCATTCTAGCTAAGCTAGTAGTAGTAGTTTAACAAGAAAAGTATACAAGTCGTTAAATGAAGATTTTTAAATGTCTCCTTGGTCTGTATAGGTAAGAAAGAAGAAACTATCGCCTCGATATCTTTTCAGAAACCCCTTGTTTTAAACCTAGCAATTAACATAAAAGTTACTTCAGTAAACACTGATCACAAGACGCTCAAATGTGTTAGTTTTTGACCTAAATAAATTAATGTTTTAATGTTGACTTTGGATAACAAAAACTTCAGTTATCGACTTTTTGCACACATTACAAGTTTCAATTCAAGTGAGTAGAAAATTACCATAAAATTATATTAATTAACTTTTTAGTTAACCGTCGTAATCTAAGCAGGAAAATCTTTGAAATTAGGGGAAGTCATATAATTACAAGGTTGAATAAATTATAAACAAAACGTTAACAGTTTAGGATTTAGTAAAATGTAAATGTCATTGTTTTATTATATAATAAACCATATTATCTGCAGTTAGTTTTGTGTTCTTGCGAAGTAATAGATAGTTTGTTTTATTCATATTCTTTATCTTATTTATGTGTCGTGCATTGGCTACGTGCGACAGCCACAAAATGTCATTACCGAGCGCCGGGTTGTATTTGAACTCGTCGCATACCTACGGTTATCGCCATACGCTGCAAAAACATCTTCAGGTGGCATTGTTTTGCAGTTTAGTGGATGTGTGAACGTTGTAAAAACTAATTAATAGGAATACTATCGTAATATGACCACAAAATCTAGTCATTTCCATTAACGTCTTAAATATTATGCATTATGATATAATAAAAACGATTTTGGAACCAAAATAAACAGATATATCACGCTTCTTCTCCACTCTTCCTCTCTCACCCACGAATATCACTTTAAATACAGATTGCTTTTCAACTTAGTCAAGAAGTGAGCACTCATCTCTTAAGAAGGTAGAACTAATCATAATGGCCTTTTAGCAAATAAAGCTATTGCACTAACGATTATGCTGTGCCGCGAAAATTCTACATACAAATTTACGCGTAAAAGAGACTGTATTTGTCAATAAATAGTGAATTAAATAGTGTTGGTCTCAAATTCTGTCTTCGTCAGGTAGTACCATCTTATATCAAATAACTGGCGTAAGAATAGCTGAAAGTAGTAGCTTTGCTTCTGCTGTAATTTAAGGGTAGCTGTTCCAGTCCTTTGCGTCCAACGTCCTTTGGAACAGCAAACGCGTGAATGATACGCATTGTATTGCAAGCGATATCTAATAGGTTATGTTAACGAACTTATAATTGGGCAGGTCGTGGCCGTTTTTAATAATATTAATCTAGAAAATCTGCTGATTTGCCAGTTTGATACTATGGAGAAAGGTCGATATATAATTAAATTCGATGGTGAAGACGAATTGATCTGGTGAGATGACCACAAAAATCACTATGCAGTACTTAAAGTACGAGTAGATATTTGTGCTCATCAGGTCAGAAGTTTCAGTGTATTACTTATCATCTTAATCTAAAACAATTGTGTATATTACTAAAAACTTGTATGGCTCGTTGCACATCAACTAATTTCCTATAACTCTTAATAATGTTACGGTTTGTTATGACGGCCTTTGAGCAGAGGTCGCGACCGATTGTTATAGAATATTACGTAGGAAACTGCTTAGAAGTTTGAGCTTCCTAATCTTTGTTCATCGTAATTTATTGCTACTTAATTTATTTTCCATGTTGCAGGTCAAAATAATAGTAGAAATTATATGTAGGTTAATATTTTTTTTGCTTATTGTGAGGCATTGATGAAGATTCTGAATATCCATACTTACAGGAGCTAATGGTAATGGTTTGAGTGTAAATCTCCAGAAAGTAATACCTTTGTGATGTAAGAGGATTTTCAATACTTGTCTATCATGTCTGTAGTCTTGCTTATCATAGTCACCTAATGTTTAATTCATTATTAACAGTTATTTTCTAAGTTAATTTTATTTGATTATATTAATATTTGGCTGCTGAAAGTGGAAAGGTTGGACTGGATGCGAATGGCGACAGACCCGATGTTATAGCGTCAAATTAGAGAGGCTTATGTCGGTAATAGTCTACAGTAGGCTGAATATTTTTATTTAAATATCAATCAAATATCTCAAGATGAAATGACAAGACCGTATATGTCGCTGCGGAATGTATGGTATTGAAGCTCTTCTCATTCAAAGAAAGACAGCTCAGATGGTGTGGACATGTTCTGCGCATAGATGAGATTGCAGGTGGTAAAAGAAAACATGGTGGTTAGCATCTGCGCTATAAAAATGTGTGCAAGCGTCACCTAAACGGCTGCGGTATTGACGTTTCGTTTTGGGAAAATGTACAAATAGGTCATGGCGATCTACCATCTTTAAGAAGATTAAGACGTTAGAGGAAAACCAATCGCCTAATACTTAAAAAACGAAAAGACTAAGTTTGGTCTAGCAAGCCATTTTAGGGTACATCAAAGAAAAATCCATGACTTCTGAGTTCGCCGTCTTCGAAATCAATAAGAACGATTATATATATATGTACCTATAATGTATATGTTTAAAAACGAAATACAAATTATCTTAAATTACTAAGTTTAAAAATCATACATACAAATATAATACTTATCCTATAACGTTATTTAATTTATTGTTTCTTTCGTTTTGTAACTAGCTGTTCTTATTTATATGGAAGAATTTGATTTATGCAGGAGTCATACATCAATCCTTCATTGCTTAAATTTATTGTATATGAAGACATCTTAGTTAAACTTCACTCACGACTGGTATAATGGCTCACGATTTTAAGTTATTTCTTGTAAGTAGGTGCTTGTGATTTAATATTTAAGATTATTCCCTTCACAAACACTACTTCTTACATTAGAGATAAGTTACGTAAAAATGTCAAAAACTTGTTTGTTAAGGGAATAATTTGAAATAATATTCTTGTTCATTTTTAGAGTCTTATAGAGTATAAGAAAGGGATACCATTCCGAAGTGCCGGAGGCTTACATATCTCATCTATTCTTTTCCTTTTTGTCTACGAATTTCTTTGCTTTTATTATAGAAACTGAAGTGAGAATGATAAGAAAATAAAATCCTTTTAGGATTGAAAATGTTAAATACTTTTGATTTTTATATGAATATCAACAATATACATATACACAGTTATGTTCTGATAACAATCTGCTGTCTTATACCAATGACAGTTATATCAGTGACAGATGTACACAGGTTTCATTACATTTGAGAACTAAATATGAAAATAAGATAAAAAAACCTAAGAAAAAACAACATCTGAATGCATATCAAAATAAAGTCAAATTACCAAAAAATATTATCTTCAATAAAAAGTCTTTAAATTATACTTCAAAATATTATAATACACAACCTCTAAATATTATAATAAGACTATAAACTAATCGACCTTCCATGTTTGAAATCATTAAAAGCTTTGTACTGTCACCGCTGACAATGATTAGAGACACAGATGAGCATTGCGCATGCGCCGACAACTCAACGGGTTTCATGCTATAAAGCAATTATACGAATAACATCATTACGCGAACATTGTAATGATACAAGATGTTTTTAAATTGTAAAGATAACCTTAGGTTTCCTTGTGATTTTAACGGGATAAGCGTAATTACAGCTGCTAATGTCCAAGCACTAGGTTATAAAGAATAATCTGTCTAGTGATATGATTATTCAACAAGTTAAAGTGTAGAACAGTAATAATAATAATAATATTTTACCACATACACACAACACCATCTAGCCCAAACTAAGCAGAGCTTGTACTATGGGTTCTAGACAATGGATAAACATACATATATACTTCTTTTTTGTAAATACCTACATATTATACATAGAAACACCCAGACCAAGACAAACATCCATGTTCATGCACATAATCGGTGTGCGGGAATCGAACCCGTAACGTCAGGCGTGGCAGTCGGTTACACTAAACACTACGCCATCGAGGCCGACAAAAAGGTTTCAAATGCCCGAGGTTGCAGTATTGTTATACATACATAATCGCATACCTATATCTGTGCAGAGATAAAAAATTATGCATAATACTCTTCTACCAATGCTCTTCGGGTATAAAGACTCGCCTTCTATAATTAATTTTTAATGTCTTCCACACCGAATTTCGGTCACGGCGGCCAAACGGAGACTGGCCGTCTGCGCAGAAGATATTATAGTGCACAAGCGTGTGTGCAAAAACAAGTGCACTCTCTATTCTCTCACTCTTGTGATCCGATAGGACGGTAATCCGACACGACCGGAGCGAGATCAGGCACAAGATCAACGGCTTTACGTGCTTTCCGAGGCACGCGGGCGTCTAGCACCGCCAACTTCTAACTCCGGGCTGCTATTGAGATTTGTTAACAGAAAAACCCAATAACTTTTTTTTTGTTGGCCCGACTCGGGATTCGAACCCAAGACTTCATGCACAGCAGTCGCATTCATTACCTCTGTGTCACGGAGGCAGACAATGAAACAATACAGATTTGTTGATATTAAGAATTTCTTAACAGAAACATCTAATAACACTTTGCCCGACCCTGGAATCTATCTCGACACCTCATGAACAGTAGTCGCATTCATTACCGCTCGCCATCGAGGTATTATTCGACTCCAATTATATACAAATTCAAGCCAAGTCAAACAAGAAATAATAAAACGGCTCTACATTAAATCAGAATTCATTGTTATTCCTACAAGTAGTTAGAACAAACCAAATTCTTGTCATAATATTGATAGAAACAAGAACACGCGAAATATTTTCGACTGTTTAACGCAGGTAACGTCGAACCTGCATAACCAGTGCCTATTAAGCCCTAGGCTCTTGTATCTAGGCTCACTTTTGACAATGAACACCGGCACTTTACTCACACTGCTATACCTAAATTAGTTCAAGAATTCGGCTTGCGAAATTCGGTCTGTATAAGCTCTGAACAGTACCACCTAGGACAAGTTAAATTATTACACATTAAAACTTCGAGTATGAAACTGTTTGGTTTAAATTTTAGAAGCGGTTTCAACCTCGATTTGATTTTGTAATATTATAGGCGTAAATTATAGGTACTGATATTATAAAAACGAACGGAAATTGGATATTAGGACTAGTTAAAAACATCGCTTAGAGTTAGTAGGTCGCGCACGCCCAGTACTGCGCGTTCCGAAGAGGAGGAGGAGATCGTGCGATCGGAGCACGATAGTGACGTTGTGGAGATTACTCCGGAAGCAACTCCGGAGAAAGCTCCACGCAAACGGTTGCGGTCAGCGCACGAGTCGGAGTCAGACGGCTCCAGCGAGGACGCGGTATCGGCTGCGAAAGTGCCGACAGTGCGACGTGGACGCGGTCGTCCACCCACCCACGGTCGTTACGTGGGTCTGGGTCGGGCCAAGGCCGAACTTGCCGCTGCATTGCGGAAGGCTGATGAGGAGCGTACGTCCGATGAGGACATCCTCATTGCTGCGGCAGCCCGGCGAGTCGCTGCGGGTCGGAAGCAGCCGGTGGTGGAGCCGGATGCCGAAGACCTGCCGGTGGCACACCTTAAAACCCGGCTCAGCGACGCACTAGAGGCCATACGACTGGTCTCGAGGAAGTCGAAGGGCCTAAAGGGCACGTGCCAGAGGGCCCTTAAAGACTCCATCGAGGCCATTAAGGACATCGCGGAGGCCGTCTTCAGCCGCACAACGAACGAGGAGGTTGAAAAGCTGCAATCGGAGAATGCTCGCTTGGCGAAGGAGTTATCCGAGCTTAAGAAACGCCAAGAAGATTTTGAGAAGCGGCACGACCAGGGGGTAAACAAGGCCGATTCTGACCTTGTGGCCCTCGTTCGACAGGAGCTTGGCGAGTTTCGCGCCAAGCTCTCAGTCATGGAGGGCCGTCTGCTGCGCCCTCCTCTGGCCGCAGATAGGGCCAGAGAGCCTCCCCGTCCCACTCCCCCGATGCCTGCGCCGCCAACGTATGCGGCGAAAGCAAGGTCCTCGAGGCCTCCTGCGGTCGCTCCAGCAGCCGAATCAACGGCTCCTGCCAGCCGTAAGGGCAGGAAAAGGTCGAAGGCCAAGCGCGCACCTATAGCTGCTGAACGTCCTGCTGCTCCCGGGATACAACCCGCTGCTGCCGCGCGCCAGACCGACAACTGGGAGGTCGTTGGCCAAAAGAAAGCGGCAGCGAAACAAAAAAGGAAGGCGGCCAAGAAGGCCAGACAGGCGGCTAAGAAGGCTGCAAGGAAGCTGCAGGCCCCTCGCTCCACTGCAGTTGTTTTAACACTGCAGCCGGCTGCCATCGAGCGAGGTGCCACATACGCCGAGCTCCTTAAAAAGGCGCGGACGGCTATCGACCCCGGCAAGCTGGGAATAACGGCGGGCTTGAGGTGCCGGACAACCCAGACCGGTGCCCGCCTTATCGAAGTGCCGGGAGTCGCTAGCGGCGACCAGGCGGACCGCCTGGCGGAAAGTCTCCGCCAGGTTCTGCAGCCGGAAGAGGTCCGCGTCTCCAGGCCCCAAAAGTGCGTTGATTTGCGCATCACGGGCCTGGATGACTCTATAACAAAGGAAGAGGTCGTCGCTGCCGTCGCCAAGACCGGAGGGTGCCCTGCTGAACAAATAAAGTGCGGTGAAATCAAGCAGGGCCGCTCCGGAATGGGGACGGCCATTATTAGCTGTCCTGTCGCCGCCGCCAAGAAACTGGCCGATGGTAGGCGTCTTTTGGTAGGCTGGGTGTCGGCGCAAATTAAAGCGCTGGAGCCCAGGATCGCCCGGTGCTACCGCTGCCTATCCAGCGGCCACGTGGGTGTCACGTGCCCCTCACGGGTTGACTGCAGCGGCCGCTGTTTCCGTTGCGGTCAGCCCGGTCACGTGGCCGCAACGTGTGGGTCCACACCGCACTGTGTTCTGTGTGCGGCGGTGGGCAAACCAGCGGAGCACCGGGCGGGTGCCAAGGGGTGCGCCGCCACCCAGAAGAAGCTACCGCCAAGGCCGCCTGCCTCTTCGTCGGCGACGTCGAAGGTCGCCGCTCCCGCGGCTGGAGGGGCGGAGGTTAGTATGGAGACGTAATTCCTCCACGCCTCCGTCTCCTCCAGGCTAATATAAACCACTGCGCCAGGGCTCAGGACCTTCTCCTCCAGAGCATGGCGCAGTGGTCAATTCATGTCGCCATCGTAGCCGAGCCCTATTTCGTCCCTCCCAGGGCTGACTGGGTAGGGGACCTCGATGGCTCGGTTGCGTTAATTTCGCCGGCCGCCGCCGGCGCCCCGTCCTTCGAGAACATCGTCCGAGGACGGGGCTGCGTCGCAGCACTCGTAGGAGAAGCGGTTGTGGTGGGCGGTTACTTCTCACCCAACCGACCTCTCGCCGACTTCGAGGAGTATCTCCTCGAACTGAACGTCGTCGTCGCTCGAAGCCACCCTCGGCCCGTGCTCGTCGTCGGGGACCTCAATGCCAAATCCTCGGCTTGGGGTTCCGCGGCCACGGACGCGAGGGGTGAATTGCTCGAGGAGTGGGCCGTAGAAAACGGCCTGCTAGTCCTCAATCGTGGGTCAGTGCACACGTGTGTGCGTCAGCGGGGCGGCTCTGTCATCGATGTTTCTTTCGCTAGCCCCGCACTAGCATGCCGTGTGCAAGGCTGGCGCGTCGTCGAGGAGGTGGAGACGTTGTCAGACCACCGCTATATTCGGTTCGACGTCTCCGCCCAGACCTCCGACCCCCCAGCCCCAAGGGCCCCGATTGGGGGCGGTCCGCGTTGGGCTTTGAAGAAGCTAAATCGGGAGGTCCTCCTGGAAGCCTCCATCGTTCAGGCCTGGGTGCCAGCACCGGCCAGGCCTGACAATATCGAGATGGAGGCCGAGTGGTTCCGGGAGGCCGTAACTCAAATTTGTGATGCGGCGATGCCTAGAGTGCCTTTAAATTTCCCAGCTAGGCGCCGGGTGTACTGGTGGTCTGACCACATTGGCGAACTACGCCATTCTTGCGTGGTGGCCAGACGCCAGTACATCCGGCTTCGTAGGCGGCGTCGCCGCCCTCCCGATTTCGACGCCAGGGAGGCGGAATTGTACGAGGTTTACAGAGCGGCCAAGAAGATTTTGAAAATCGCCATCAAGCGGGCCAAGGATTTGGCCCGCCAAGAGCTGCTGGGGACTCTGGACCTTAATCCCTGGGGGCGTCCATACCTTATGGTAAGAGGCAAGCTTCGCCCCTGGGCGCCCCCCTTGTCCCAGAGTCTCCGGCCACAATTGGTTGAGGAGGTGGTGGCCGCTCTGTTCCCTTCACGGGCGGAGCACACTCCTCCGCCGATGGTTCCGCCTTCCATGGCGTCCAGCGCGGACTTTGACGACGACGTGGTTCCCGAAGTGACCCAGGTAGAGTTGCGAGCGGCGGTGTCGAGACTTCGCTCGAAAATCACCGCCCCAGGGCCCGACGGCATTCCGGGTCGTGCATTGGCCCTGGTCCTCGAGGAGCTCGCGCCCCGACTCAAGGGGCTCCTCAGTGAATGTTTGCAGCAGGGCCAGTTTCCGCGCCAGTGGAAGGTGGGGAAACTGGTCCTGATCAGGAAGGAAGGGCGCCCGGCGGACAGTCCGTCCGCCTACCGGCCCATTGTGTTGCTGGACGAGGTGGCTAAACTGTTCGAGTTTATAATCGCGGAGCGCCTCGTCCAGCGTCTTTCTTCAGTGGGTCCGGACCTGGCGGACAACCAGTATGGTTTCCGCCGCGGGCGCTCCACAATAGATGCAGTCCTGCAAGTGAGGAGCCTGGCGGAGGATGCGGTGTCCCGGGGCGAGGTCGTCTTCGCGGTGTCTTTGGACATCGCGAATGCCTTCAACACCTTGCCCTGGAGTTGCATCAGGGAGGCACTCATTTTCCATCGAGTGCCGACCTACCTCCGCCGCATAGTCGGGGCATATTTGTCGGAGAGGGTAGTCGTCTACCCGGGTCACGACGGTTGGAGTCGGCGAGAGATGTCGTGCGGTGTTCCACAGGGATCGGTTCTGGGTCCGCTCCTGTGGAACATCGGTTACGACTGGGTGCTGCGAGGTGCGCTCCTCCGTGGCGTCGGCGTCATTTGTTACGCCGACGACACGCTTGTCACGGCGAGGGGTAAGTCGCACCGGGCGGCGGCCATACTGGCGACCGCTGGGGTCGCACAAGTCGTTGGTCGTATCCGGCGGTTGGGCCTCGAGGTGGCCCTGTCCAAGTCCGAGGCCGTTTGTTTTTACGGCCCTCGGAACCGGCCACCTCCAGGGGCCCATATCATGGTGGGAGGGGTCCGCATCGGCGTCGAGCCAACCCTAAAGTATTTGGGTCTCTTGCTCGACAGCCGGTGGGACTTTACAGCCCACTTTCGTCGTTTGGCCCCCATTCTTCGGGGCGCTGCAGGTGCGCTCGCGCGCCTGCTGCCCAACCTCGGGGGGCCAAACACCTCCTGCCGGAGGCTCTACGAGGGGGTCGTGCGGTCCATGGCCCTATATGGGGCCCCAGTTTGGGCAGACAACCTGGCGGCCCGAAACATTTCGGCGCTACGTGCACCACAGCGCGCCATGGCCGTCAGGTTGATTAGGGGATACCGCACGATCTCGTTCGAGGCTGCGAGCCTCCTCGCCGGATCGATGCCATGGGACCTGGAAGCGGCACTCCTGGCGTCGCTCTATCGTTGGCGCCAGGAGGCGCTAGCTCGGGGCGAAGGACCGGATCCTCCCGCTATCAAGGCGGCGAGGTCCGAGCTCCGCCAGGTCCTAGTGGCGAATTGGAAGGAGCGACTTGTGCACCCCAGTGCCGGGCACGCCACGATCGTGGCGGTAAGTCCCGTGTTTGAGGAGTGGCTGGAGAGGCGGCATGGCGCCCTCACCTTCCGGCTGACACAGGTTCTGACTGGCCACGGATGTTTTGGCCGGTTCCTGTGTCGTATACGCCGGCAAGAGACGCCCGGTTGTCACCACTGCGGCGACTGCCGCGACGTTACTGAGGACACGGCGCTGCACACTTTGGCGGTTTGCCCCGCCTGGGCATCGCAGCGCCGCGATTTGATCGCGGCAGTCGGATCGGTTGCCCTCTCGCTCCCGGCCGTAGTTCAGTCTATGGTCCGGAGTGAGAGGTCGTGGAACGCCGTCGCCTCCTTCTGCGAGGAAGTGATTTCCATCAAGGAGGCGGCGGGGCGGGAGAGGGAGCGTATAAACCCTCTCCCCAACCGCAGAGCCGGGCGCCGGAGGGCGCGAGACGACCTCCAGCCACCCTGAGGTTTGACCTGGGGGTGGCGGGCTTTGTGGGCCTGCCCGCCATCCGTTCAGCACCAGGTCCGAGAGGCGGCGTGCGTGTTCCCACGCGCGCCTCTGTGTCGAGTCCGTCTCCCCTCTAGGGGGGAGACAGTAGGAAATTTTTGAGGGAGTCCTTTGGGTAGGTCTCTTTGGGTAGTGGCCTGCCGTTTCATACGGCGGGCCGAAACCTCGGCGGGGTCACGACCGCATGCGAAAGCGATTCGCGCGGCCCCGCCGATAGTGGTTTTGTTGAGGAACACCGTGGTAGGTTTAGTCGGTATTCCGGGAGGTACATTATTTCTTTTCCATCTTCTTTTACCCCGGCGAGTCCGACATAATCCCTCCGCCCGCCCCCGCGGAGGGATATGCGTCATTGCATTCCCCAACGTAAAAAAAAAAAAAAAAAAAAAAAAAAAAGATAGTTGAGTAGAGAGATATAAAGTTTGGTTATTCGTGTATGTAGTTCAAACATGAATTATTTACAGCTTTATTTATCACGAATCTTAAGTATTTAAGAGATAGCTAACTACCGCTTAAATATTTGAGATTGGTTTACAGTCGCTAGGTGTAGGTACTTAAGTATTACCTAGCGACTAATTACAAAAACCAAATGTTATTGATTGTCTATAGGATTTTTCTTTTAATTAAACACTTTAATTCAACGTTAATTCAACGAATACTCAACAAAGTATTTGTATAATTATAGTTACGTAACAGCAGTGAGCTGTAGGTCAAAGGTTTATCATTGATCAAAGTCTTGAAAGCTTTTTAGCTGAGAGGTAGCTAACTATTAATTAGCGATATTCTTATAGGTAAGTCTGTTAGTGCCAACGTTATACCAGTATTTAAATATATATGGGTATGTAGCATTTAGCAGCTATTTAGTGAATACTTAACAGCCGCTAAATGCTCTTGTATATTAAAATGACAGTAATAAATAAGTGTGAATATATAAATAAAGCGTTAGCCTAATCATTGGTCTGTCCAATAAGAGGTCATAAGTTTCTATCTTTGACAAGTACCTTTGTGTTTTCAAAGCTATGAGCTCCCCGTGACCATGGCTGTTGAAAAGCAACCGAAACGTCGGGGAAAGTGTAAACTTAAATACAAATAGTTTTAATAGTTTTAATAATTTAATTAGCTTAAAATTAGTAAAGTTTAAAAGTATAGTATAGTAGTGTAACAGTTTCTAAATTATGTAATAGAGTGTTAAATAAACAACGCGATAAAATCCGTATATAGTAATTTAAAGAATCGTTCAAATTGATATTAGACCAGAGTTAACAAAAATAATTGAAATATAAATATTTTTATAGCAAATTGAATTCTTTAAATTCTGAGTACCACGCTAAGGAACAGGTGAATTGTATATAAGTTTGTATTAATTATACAACTGCCGGCGTGCCTTCGGTTCTTTCGAAATTGCAAGTTTGCAAAGGCAGTAGTTAACAGTTTACATTAGCAAGCGGCGCTTTACTGACAAGCAAGGTGCAAAGGAACTAGCTCCTTCGAATAGGGTGTGTCGGCCTTCACAGTTTCCTGTTTGCGATATAGATGTCACTGGGTTCAGTTTAGGTGTGGGACATTTATACTATGTATTTTGCACTAGGAACGTGCATTCTTAGCAGCAAATGTAATTAAATCTCAATGAGCCGTCTTTCTTTAATTTCTCTTGCATGTCGTGGATAACTGCCTCGCTGGCGCAGCGATCCTATATGCGACTGCTGTGTGTGAAATCTCGAATAAGATTCTAGGATCAGGCAAATTATTATTGGGATTTCTGTCAACTAATTCTCAGTAGCAGCGCTGTGGCTGGAACAGTAACTGGAAAAGGACAATTGGCTTGCCTTCTATTATGTGGATGTATGTTATGGCTAATCTCACCATCCTATCATATTAAGAACATGCTAGTGCTATAATATTAAATAATATAATATATATATATTTTCTTTTTTATCGTGACACGATAAAGTGATTGTAACGGACCTGATGGTAAGCCCAATTATAGTCCAGAGACAGTGACCACGAGGAGAAGATAGATGTCTTCTAGTCGTCGTCAGTGTCAGGCCGGTCTGACTAGATGCTTCTTCACACTACGTTTGAAGGACTCAATGTCATAGAAGGGAGGGAACACATGTGCCGCAATATATTACATATTCTCGATCGGGCATTGTAAGGGCAAGCCAGTCTTTTGGGATTACATGAGGGTAGATTTTATATGAAACTACCTTAGTTAGACCAGGGCTGTAGCCTTTGAAATTGTAAAAAGTGAAAAAATAATAGTAGGATGAAACCCATTGGAAAAGGAAGATAAAATAACAAAAATGAAAGGACACAGGATAATTTACGGGCGATCTCAGGTCGAGAAGTGGAAGGGGGTGAGGTTTTAAGGGTAAAAAACGGTTTATCTCGATTTCCGGCAAAACTACAAGTGCTATGGAAAAAAGTTAAGAGGCAAAGTTATAGGTAATAAAAAGATCTACAACTTTTGTATTTACACTTTTTTCAAATTACCTCAAAATTTATGGGAAAAATTCATATACTTAACCAAGTTCTAGGTTTTTTATTTTATATTATACAAAAAAATTTTTACGATATTTCGTGAAGTCTCATCTTTTTATGTCCTTGGGATATTGTATTCTTTTTTATTTAAAATATAAATTTTTCACCTTATTTTGACTTAATTATCGAAAAAGCACCCTAATTTTCAATCGGATATTCTCCCGTCAAAACATATGCTTTTTTAAAAAAGTCGGTGGGCTTTTTGGTCTTGGAAATCTCTACTTTCTGATGGTGTAAAAAAATATACAATTACCTACTATGGTAAATTTTTGTTTTTTTTTTCATTTCATTTATTATTATATTTTCTTCGTTTTCCAATGGGTTTCATACTACTATTATTTTTTTGGTTTCAAAAATTATCGACTCTGGTTTAAGTATAAACCTAATAGGCCAGCTTGTCTTGCTAAAATTCGTGCCACTGCTTCACACATAGCGATTGACCCAGTAAGTTACCTGTCATTAGTGTCAAGTAGCCAGCTGACTAACCTTACGTTAGGATACTTATTTACAAAACCTAGTAATTGTACTGAAATAAAGATTTATTTATAATTTAAAGGGAGCGACCTGTAGTCTAGCCTGCGTCATGTAGCTTACGATAATTAGAATAATAAATAGTTGGTGACTTTTTGGTATGTATTAACAAGATTGAGTAGAACCTACTTTTGTCGTGTTTTATAAACGTCACTAACTTTCCTTTGAGAATAGTAGGTACTTTTTCCTGGATGAAAGGTACCGTATGTCAATTTCATGATGTTCGGTCGAGTAATTAAGGCGTAAAAGTGTAACAAAGACCCAAACAAGCTATCATTCGTATTTATAATAATAAAGATTAGTGGGTTGCAAAAATAGGTAATGGGGCGGCTCAATTCTAAAGCCAATACTTTAACTAGGTTTCCACCACTTAAGAACATTTTCCATACAATTTCATAACTTTTGACGAATATCCACACGTTTTATTATCCGTATATTGTTCATACATTTTATAAAAACGCCTCTAGATGAAATGTCTATGTAATATAGTTAAATAAAACTGTTACGACCACTCATTACAGTTTTTATTATTATGCATTGAAAACATAAATTTGGATGTCATATCATAAATGAATGGATTTCATCTCATTTGCTGTTAAAATGCATAAATATAGAAAATTAATCTTCTTTACTACATATTTGTATACTTATTTTTTACACAAGTACTTATTAGTTACATTTTTCTAAAAACGTTAGTCAATATCTCAATTGATGAAGTGTTTAACAAAACTGCAATAATGAGTACCAGTTATGATCAATCATTATCATTATCTATTGATTAGTTACCTATCTTATTTGTGATTAAATCAACTACATGTAAAATAATTAAAATTTTAAGTATTCGATCATTAATTATTTTGAACAACAGACTTGTCATCATCAATCTTGCAACTGTCTGGCGGTAAACAGAAAGATTAGTCTATTGATATCTAAATAGAAAATCTACGTAGAGCGAAATAGTTTAGTCTGGCATTTGTCTACCAACTTGATTGTGCTTCGCGGCTTTGCTCGCGTAATGTAGGTTAGGTTAAAAATTGTACTTTTTTGGATGACAGGTATATAATTCTTTTTGTTCACCTGAACATGTGTATGCGAAATTTCATGATGATCAGTCGAGTAGTTAAGTTGTCAAAGCGTAACAAACAAACAAACAAGCTCACCTTAGCAATTATAATATTAGTTAGGATATCATAAAGAGATTTTTAAATTATCATTTGTATATAAAGAACAATCTCTGATACGATTATATCGGGTCTAAAAAATTGTCTATTACTTAATAGAAAGCTGCATAATTTCGGGATTAAGTAGTATGGTAACATAAACTAATCTAATTATATCCTTACTAATATTATAAATGTGAAAGTTTGTGAGGATGTATGGATGTATAGACGTTTGTTACTCTTTCACGCAAAAACTACTGGACCGATTGCAATGAAACTTAGTATGTAGATAGCTGGCGGATTCACACATAGGAAACTTTTTGTTCCGATATTCCCACGGGAACGGGACTTACGCGGGTGAAACCGCGGGGAAAAACTAGTATTATATAATATTATAAATGCGAATGTGAATCTGTTTGTTTGATACGCTTTCACGCCTTAACCACACGACCGAACATCATAAAATTTCGCATACACGTTTTCAGGGGTACTGAAAACGACATAGTGTAGGTTACCTTTCATGCAGAAAAATACTGTTCCCGACGGAAGCTAGTATTTTAATAGGATTCCATGCAAGGGAAACCGTAGGCAGACGCTAGTATCTTATAATGCAAAAGGGCCAAATAACCTCAGCAATAAATTAATTAAATTTATAAACTAAACACTCCAATGAAAATTTATTTTTTGTATTCGATGGCCCTTTAACTCAGGTAAGTTCTTCAACTTGCCTTAGTTACGCAGATATATAAACAACATCAGGCTAAAACATATCACGTAAAGGAGAGCCGTAGTAGTGATAAATATAATTTAAAACGAGTAAAATCACGTGGTATAATAAACTTTTACTAAAAGATTAAAATTTAGTTTCGGTAGCATACACTAATTATAGCTGAGAATAAACTATACTGTTACGTCGTGTGTCCGGAAGAATGAATAATTGCTTCCACTTTTAGATTCCTGAACAAATATTATAAACTAATTTTGTTCGGCTTAACAGCAGCGATAACCTAGTCGATGACAACGGTCTCGAGACTTCTGCGTGGCAGTCCCGTTGGACAGTCCAGAAGAAGTCTTGAGTTCGATCCTAAAGCGTCCATCTCTGTCTTTTCGAAGTTATGTGGAAAACATCTTGAGGAAACCTGCATGTCAGACAGTTCTCCATAATATTAATAATAATATTGTACCACATACACACAATACCGTCTAGCCCAAACTAAGCAGAGCTTGTACTATGGGTACTAGACAATGGATAAACATACATAATATATACTTTTTTTTTGTAAATACATACATATTATACATAGAAATACCCAGACCAAGACAAACATCCATGTTCATGCACACAAATATTTGTCTTGTGCGGTAATCGAACCCGCGACCTTAGGCGTGGCAGTCGGTTACACTAACCACTACGCCATCGAAGCCGAGGCCTATAATGTTCTCGAAGATATGTAAAGTCTGCCAACCCGTACCGGGCCAGCGTGGTCGACTATGGTCTTAATTGAGGGTCGACTGCGACTGTGAGAACAAACTGAGAAGAGGCCCGTGCCCAACAGTGGGACAGTTTAATACAGACCAGATATTATTATTTGTTTATCATCTTAACGTATACTAGTAATCCGCATAATTGTATTCGAATGCTACACGAATACAATTTTGCAAAGCGATTACTACTTTGCACGGTCAAGGAAGCAGCGCACGTAGGTATAGTGTTCCTAATATATTCGAATATTTAATTCGAATAAATAAGTGCACATCGCCAACTTATAATTATCAGTTTAATATTATCCAAAGTGGAAAAATAAACTATCCTATATATGTGTACTTTTGTCTTGGAGGATATGATCTATCGATCTGCAAAGTAACATCGATATCCAAACATGTTTAAACGCCGGCGCCGGCGCAAACGGACAGACGAACGAATATTCTAAAAACCATTGTGTTTAGAGCAGAGGCTTTTAAATAGTCAACACTAATTGCTGGTCCTTGCGTTTTTCACTCCCGTGGCTCGTAGCGAGATGTATGTCAGAATAAAATACATAGTTCGGGCAGTCCACGTGCATTACATATATTCTAAGCTACAGGACTATATAATATTGGTTTACTAACTTTTGACTTGCCTGTTTTAAGATCTTAGCGCATATATAAAAAATATATAAACAGAAGACAATATTATGTAAATATTGTCTTACGTTTACGCGAATGTTATACATTGAAATTAAACACTTTATACGGATTTTGTCGCGTTGTTTATTTTACTTTAAACACTGTTATTACATAATTTTTAAATAAAATAATCATTTCAGTGTGTGAATATGTGCAACAGGGGACCAACCGCTACCTACGATTTGACAAACCACATATACTCGCAAAAGAACACCGATTCCTACCAAGGATGCTTCGCGAGGCTATTGAAATTAAAAAACATCCTAATTTCAATAGAGAGGATGGTTGGAATGTACCACCAGCTTGGGATCCAGTCATTCAAATAGTCAAACCCAAGAAGAAGCAAAACACAGCTAGACTTCATGATACTTTGAGCTTTAAATAGGAACACCAAAGTTTAAATTATGTTCAGGTACTTTGAAATAACTAGCTACACTTCAGAACGTTGGGATAACTACCACCTTAGTCTCCCCGTGAACATGGCTGCTGTAAAGCAACTGAAACATCGGGGCAAAGTGTAAACTTAAATATACATAGTTTTAATTAGAAAATATATAGCGTAAATAGTAGTAAAGTTCAATAATAGTAGTGTTAGAGTTTTCAAAATAATGTAAAGTAAATTAAACAACGCGACAAATCCGTATAAAGTGTTTAATTTCAATGTACAGGACTATAATTACCTATGTCACCAATTACAGAAGAACTCATTTTCAACACCTACATTTTAACTACACAGCAATCAAATAAAAAGTGTATAAATGATAACTTACTTGTATGTGACATACATTCTTACATAAGTCGTATAATTAAACAACTCAAGTAATTATACCGTTGTACAATATGTAGTGATATAATGGTGTTGCTTGGCCCATATGCTCAATTAGGCTTCACACCTTAACATTAACTGCGTAATTTGATTTTATCAGGTTTCAGTATTTTAACTATTACCTGTAACTAGGCCCTGTCTGCACGTCTAAGATCTATTCGTTTGTTTGTAATCGATTTACTCCGAAACTGCTGAATCGTTTTCGATAATTCTTTTACCGTTGAAAATATACTTTATTCAGAAATAACAAAGGTAATGTAATATTTTGCTACGAGCCACGAGAGCGGAGCAATAATCATAAATGTGGGTGAAAACGCAAGGGACAGCTAGATAAAGATATTTTTGAAAAAGGATATCGTGACTATTTAAAAGCTTCTCCTATAAACACAATGGTTTTTAGAATATTTCGCATTCTTACTAAAACAGACCTATCTGAGTATTTTGGATCAAACTAATTTGAACTCTATGGCAATAATTTAAGACGAATATATTATTAGAATTTATATTCACAAGATTAGAGTTCGAATTGCCATACTCCCAAATTTTTAGTTAAGTTGCTGTTTATTAAGCATGCGATTTGTTTGCCCGTCCATTTGTGCTGGCGTCAAGCAAAAACCTATGAATGGATTTTAATGTGATTTTCACAGTTCTCTAGTTTAGAGAATAACTTATTACAACAACTTATTGGCGGCCTGGATTGCGTAGTGGTTAGTGTAACCGACTGCCACGCCTGAGGTCGCGGGTTCGATTCCCGCACAAGTTAAACATTTGTGTGCATGGATATGGATGTTTGTCTTAGTCTGAGTGTGTCTATGTATAATATGTATGTATTTACAAAAAAAGGATATATGTATGTTTATCCATTGTCTAGTACCCATAGTACAAGCTCTGCTTAGTTTGGGGTAGATGGTGTTGTGTGTATGTGATAGACTATTATTATTATTACTTATAACAACTTCTATGCTAATTTTGGAAGAAATAGTCGGTAGCAGCACGAGTTCTGAACTATCTAAGCTTGTTAGTCATCAAGATGCTTACCCTTCTAGAAGGGATAAACAGAGACTATAGATATGCACTTGCAATGGTTCTGAACTCTGCCTTAAATACTTACTTCGCTGGCTCAGCGACCCAAAGCGGATCTTGGCCTCCGACATAAATGTACGCTATTCTTTCCTATTTACCAAGTCAGACCAATCGAGCACATTCATCTCTTTCAGGTCTTTAGGTAGTTCATCTTTCCAGGGGTACCTTGGGCGACCCACTGGACTATGCTCGGTGGATCGCCCGGGATATGCTTTTTTGGCAGCTCAATCCTCTCCCATTCTTTCCGCATGTCCGAGCCAGCGAAGTCGGACAGTTTTTATTCCCTCGATGTTGTTACGACACCGACAAAGTATAAACCATCCGATCCTGCCTTAAATACTCAGCATATTATTAATCGTAATAAACGCATGATTACAAACACTTTTCAAAAGTTGATTAATAGAGGAAACGTTCTTACTTATTAAGAGAAAATATAGATATGGGAATTAATAGCTAATAAGTTTCACAAGAGAAAATAAACTAGTTAAGGTGAAACGGATATATGCAACGAGTACGTACATCAATACTGCGTAGTAATTGTACGCAAATGTAATTATTATAACAAGGCACGAGTTATAAGACTTTAACGTATACAACTTTGTGAAATTTAGTGATAAATATTCTTGCCTGGAATAAATAACGTAACGCTGGCGTTCCGGCTCAGCTTGAACCTCACGGCTTGATACGACGACGATGGCAAGAGACCACATGGTATGTCATTACTGCCATGGAAAATGGGTAGGCCTTTGGTGTGGGATGCAACTTGTGTCGACACCCTTGCGCCGTCACATCTTTCTAGCACAGTGGGTTATGCTGGTGCTACTGCTGTATCAGTGGAGACGTTCAAACGGCGCAAATATCAATACCTTATCGGTGAGTACATATTTGAGCCGTTTGGTGTCGAAACGCTGTGGCCATGGGGTCCAAGTGCTAGGTCTGTTTATAGAGACCTAGCTAAGCGGTTCATCGACGCTTCGCGTGACCAGAGGGCTGGTATTTTCTTTGAAAAAAGAATAAGTATTGCCATTCAACGTGGCAATGCTGCCAGTCTTCTGGGCACGTTGCCAGTTGACGACGATGTGGAGGAATATAATGACGCTTTTTAATTTTGAAGTGTTATTTTTCTATTAAGTTTAGATTTCTTGTAAATAACGTATGTATATATTATGTTAATTATTTCATTATTTCATTAAAATAAAAGTGTTTTATGCAATAAATTAAGCGGCAATAACCACATAAGAGGAACGAGCAGTGTTAGCCTAGTAGGAGACCATTGAACTGCTATGCAAAGCTATCAGGTTCGATCCTAACGCTCTGAATTTTCGAAGTTATGTGCGTATTAATCAGTTGATTCTCGCTTGCTTTACAGCGAACATTGTGTGGAAACTTGCATGACTGTAAGTTCTCCATTATGTTCATTACTGGACTTGCGTGGTGGACTATGGCCTGATCCTTCTGACATTGAGAAAAGCTCCGTACTCACCAGTGGGACAGGTGATATACAGGTCTAATTTTATTATTTATACGGTAAAACAACTAGTCTTCACTATTAATCTAAACATTTACCCTATAAAACTATATATTTGTAACCGATTTCAAAAGAGGCTATATCAAACAAACAGCTATCGAATGAGCGTTGGTTACCAAACTGTCTAGAAGATGCCTCGCGCTGCGACGAAACACGTGTTGACGCATATTTTATGTTTAAAGTGGAATACTGCAAGGTGAAGTACGCCCAGACCACGCTTATCAGATGAGTTCGCTATTGACAACCTTTTTATACTGGAAAAGTTGGGGTCGGAAATCCGAGGATGATCCAATTATTCGATTACAATTGATAACTGCCAAGTAATGCCTTATTTCATTTATTTCAATTCAAGGATGGCACAGCACGCAAGCGGCTGCATCATCAATGCCACCACGCTGAGTATTGTGAGTGCAAATCCCACATAAGACAATAATTTTTATGATCCACAAATAATAATTTTTCTTTTTTTCTAAATCTCTTATGACGAAGGATACCTGACCTGTATATAGCAATATTGTTTTGGTAATATCTAAATAATAATTATTATAAGCGATTGTAATGTCTTCAAGCCATCGCAGTTACGTCGGCGTGGTAAATTATTCACAATTCATATAGAAAATAGTATGTGGGTGGACTTAATAACGATAGATTGTAGGGCTATCTTGCTTAATCCTGCAGAGAAATCGCTTATGAATCAGACCAGCGTTGTATAGGTTTGCGTGTTCTGTCTGAATTATAAGATAGCAGTTGAGTCAAGCTTACCATTAAACCACACCCTCAGATGAAGGCTTGGCAATAGGCAAAAATATCGGAAATTTTGCCAACTGAAAAATGACAAACAGCAGTCATGTTTTTTTCCGGATTTTTCTAAAAAAATGGTTTGAATTTTACATGAAATATTGTTAACACCTCCAACAATTCTCAGCATTGCTTGTATGAGTGTTAACATATGTGTACAATTAACAAATATTTTAATTTCATTTGGAGCTTCTAAACTCAAAAATGTTGACTAATTTTATAGGTTTTTTTAAACAGGTATTCCTTTACCTAAAAAACGTGTTAATAACGAAATAAAATATTTTTATATTTTATTGGTTTAGTCCTTTATCAGACATGAGTCTCATACATACTTTAAAAATGTTTACTCAATAGGCCTTCTTAATGAGCGCAAAGTCGAAGTCCAAACAACTAAACCATAAGTTATATTTTTCAGACCAAGAAACAAAGAATAAAGTTTTTTTAACCGCATCACCAACCCCGAAATCATCCTACCCCGGTTAAGAATTAAAACCCAGCCTTTCATAACCTTATGGTAAAAACAACTTATGTTAATAAATCAACCTTGCAACCATGACCGGGTTACGATAACCATTAACCATTGCACACCGCCACGGTTTGATACACACGTGTAATTGTTTATGCGTATATGTAACGCAATGCGCTTTCTTCAATTAGACACTGCGCTGACAATTAAATATGTTGGTCATAACAATTTTTAACGACTATATTATGACAGTTTTGAGGTAATACGGTTTAGTTTGCTACCTCGTTGGTTGAATGGCGTGAAGGTAGGAGCGACTGCCGGCTGTGATTTGGACTCAATTTTCAGGTTGCGTAGATACATTTTTAATACGTATGTACGTACATATATGGTTTGGTGTTTGTATAATCCCGAATCAACCTGTTGTCAAGAGTTGTTCAAGCCCGTAGGCCTCTGACATGGCTAAACGACTGCTGTAAATTTGGCAACAACTTGGCCCGACTTTTTACTTGCTCTCCGAAGCACGGAGTTGCTCAGATGAAGTACCAATAAGCGGTCACCCATCTATAGACTGACCGCACCCAACGTTGCTTAACTTCGCTAATCGTTTATCGATAAGTGAGTGCAACTGGGTATGCGCACCTCAAGAAGATGTAGGTAAAGGTGTAAGTACTACACCCAAATATCGGTATAAGGTAGGTATATAGGTCACTTTTAAAATTTAAAGAGCGAGCCTATCACGCTCTTCGGGGAACTTTCTAGACTTTGCTGCTACTTAGAATTTCAATAGGCAACACTTTTACCCGATTTGGTGATCGAAACTAGGGCCTCTCAATCCAACGCAATCGTAAGTACAAACATATACCAAACGGTCAAAGATTTAATACAATGTTTAAGGCTCGGTACCTACGGAGTTAAGTTTTGACACATATTCTATGAATAAGATGTCAACATTTAATTGCCTATAGCTAAAACTTTTATTGATATAGGAACCAGGCCTAAAATATAGAGTAAACCTGCGTGCGTTGCTAAGAACGCAACTAATATTGCTGGTGCCAGCTGTCATGAGCGTCATTAACGAAAGAATGTGGAGTTTGTAAGCACAAACTCATATAAACATTGATGTAATAAATATAGGCAGTAGACAGAAGTAACGAGTATGCACGCACTTTGAGAACTGACTGATGATATTAAGTTAATAAGTATCATTACAAATGTCGTGCGGAAGAAAGACAGACGGTTGAATGGATAATTTAATAATAGTCAAATCTTTACTAATATTATAAAGCTAAAGAGTTTACAACATACGGTTGGTGTTATATGTGTATGGTATGTATGTAATGGTTTAACACTCACAAAAGAACAACACCAAAATTCGGACGAAATATCTTTATATCGTACTATTTTTGATTCACGAGTGGGGTTCAAACACATGTAGTTCGATATAACCGTACTAAGTAATAGAATCACCAATTTAATCACTATCCATGCAGTCCAGATTCGACGCCTAGTTTAGAAGTGGAAATATACATAATTATCTCGTTACTTACGAACGGAAAGGAACAGCAAATACTTGCCGTTGACTCGTAGTTTCCAATGACTGCAATAAATAATATTCCTATATCTTTCGTTTGGCGTTAACTACTCGTGATCATCAAAAACTGTGGCTTCCAGTAAATTAGTAATAAATAATATACTGACACCTAAATTGCATAGTCCTGTAGTACATCAATATGTATAATTAAACAATAAAACATTAAAAACATGCTGAATAGGCGACCTTATTGCTAAAAGCTTTCGCTTCTAGATAACTTACGGATGGATAAGAATGGTACGTTATGAAAACATGTACAATAAGAGACCTTATTGCTAATGGCTATCTTTTCCAGGCTACTTTAGGATGAATAAAAATGGTTGCTTACATTACATGCCAAACAACGGCCAACAACGGTTACAACAACTGTTGAGATCGGGCACGAATGCCATCAATAATGCCGTCACGAATAACATCAACACCGGACGATATAATATTGCGTCCACGAATCTTTTGCTTGCTGAGAAATTATCAGCGACATCTAGCGGTATTAAGCATATAGTATGAACTACGGGAGCGTACAGTACGTAATGAAACAAATTAGATTTCTACTCATAAGTACAAGCTTTCTCATTATTGGCAAAGTCTAATTTAGTGGAGGCGTAATTTATGTTCCATGGTAATTTTGTACTGCCTCGTCTGTTCCGTGGCATAAGTTTGCGCACTGTTAGTGGTCGATCGGGAGATCCTATGTTCGATCCCTGTTTGGATTTGTATCAGTTTTTCTGGCAGGCTATCAGTTAAACGATTTTATACAGCAATTAATGCAATGGTATGATGGTACTTTCTATTAATATCTTTATTTTTTGGCGACACCCGGGCCTTTACAAAGATTTAAACAACGAACAAAGAACACTTAATATTACATAAGAATTAAAACATACCTGGCAAAATGAGGGTACACCCTCATTTGGGGTACTTGACCCCTACGGACATACAGGTTGTCCGGTAATTAATGGATAACCTGGAATTGTCTTATAGTGGAACTGATGGCCGTTCAGAAAAAATATGAAAAAATCTATCCTAACTACTACCTGAGATATGTGTTTTTTTTTAATTACCATGTAAAACTTTCTTGTACACTACGACCATAAATGAAAGACATCCATCGGTTTTTTGTTGTTTTATTATTAAACACTAATTATGCTTATAGATAGACAGTCAAAGTATGCTATGCTATAATAGCTTGCACTTTTTAATATATATATATAAAAAAAAAAAAACTTTTAATCTGAACGGCCTTCTGTTCTATTATAAGACATTTCAAGGTTATCCATTAACTATCGGAAAACCTGTATAGGGATGAAGGTCCAAATCTATGAATATACAATTATTGATTGAATTTTCCTTACAATTAGCTGGATAACTTTCCACACAGCTAGTCGGCAATCAATTCTATTAAGTTACTACTGGGGTGTTCCAGTGAAAGTTGTTTAGCTCCGTATCAATGGTATGTAGGAATAGGTTATTGTATGCAGCCTTGGCAGATATACTTGTTAAATTTAATACTATAACGTAACCGAACACCACACCTGTAGGTATATTCCCAAAGGGATAGGTACAATTTTAGCAGCTATATTGTACGTAGATAATGTTTACTGTTTATGTAATTGGACCACGAGCCTCTACAAAATTTTTCTTAACAGAAACTTTAATCGTTTAGACGCAATCGTAAATAAAATCCGAAGTATAAAGTCTTGGGATTACTGTTTATTGATATCAATATCCCTGGCCAAAAACATGCTCCTACTTTTTATATTTAACAATGGGATTAAATATAATGACCATCAAAAATACTAATTGCACAACAAAATATGCTAACTAAAATATATCATAACGAGTACCTATACGCCTCAAATCACTGCATTCCGTCTCGGAAGGGTTAGGTTATTATTTTTTATTTCTTTTTATGGTATAGGCTGGCAAACGAGCAGACGATCGCCTGATGGTAAGCGATTTCCGCCGCCCATGGACACCCGCAACCCCAAAGGAGTTACAAGTGCGTTGCCAGCCTTTTAAAAAGAAATGAAGGAGGGAAAGGCCACAGGAAAGGATAGGAAAAGGATCGGGGTAACTGGGCCTCCGGCTCTCTCACTCACCAATACGAAACGCAACAGTACGGGTACCGATACTTCACGCCGGTATTCTGTGAGAGGGTAGTACTACCCCGGTCGATCTGGCCCATTCATGCTGTTATGTTAAGTTCCTTCTTAAACCCACCCAAAAATAGGAGCCCCGCGAAGCGGTGCTCCGTCAACTTAATTTAATCTGTTTAAATATATTTTTGGTAAGCATATTTTGCTGTGCAATTAGTATTTTTGGTGGAACAAAGGCAAAAAATTGAGGCTCAGTTAAATACTACCCTTTAACAATATGGTAATATTTAATTACTTTATTATTACTAATATTATACATGCGAAAGAGTTTTCGTTCACTTCTTCTTTCATGTAGCAATGGCGCAACATTTTTGTTGTAAAATACCGCCTCATTAGAAATAATGTGTCGCGGGGAGTTTACACCTTTACAACATCGCCAGCGAACTTGTATTGCCACAATTAAAAACAAATATAGTTTATGCTAGTACTGTTTATATTTATGACGTACTAAAATAAAGAAGTTATAAGTAGGTGTTAGAAAGCAGTGCAGCAGTGGTCACTCGGCGGTAAGTCGCGACCCCTTAGCACGGGAGGTGGGCGTTCCGCTGCTTTGCTATCGGTGTTGTATAACTAAAAACGAAAACTGAAAAGTAAATCGGTAAATTACGTCAACAAAGATATTTCTTAATGTCATTTTTAAATGTATTTGAAAATGTATTTTATGTTAGTAAGATGTATTTGCATCAAATGTGGTGAAATAAATGTTACATTTATTTTGTAGTACAGAGCTACATTTCGCCAAATTATTGGCATACAAATACATCGGCCGTTTTTAAATTGGATTTAAACTTCACTAACTCAACGTAAATTGTTTTTACCTAAGCTCCTTTTGGTATATTTATGTAATTTAATGTTACTTTTTCGGCTAGCATTTCGCTCGCCTTTGGTAAGCAATTGTCTTATCCCATGAACGTGTAGAAACAAGGTGTGATTTCCCTCCAAAGCAAAGGAATCCTAGGCTAGGTGATCGTGCCTGCGAAATTACGGCCCAAAGGCATAAAATATTAATAGCATGAAACGTGTTTATTTTGTATACGGCCTATGTCTGGAACTTGTATACATAGTAACTCGTACTGCAAACTTAGCTTGCATCTTTTAGGACTTTATGGAGAAGTCTGTAATTGAGTCCAGCGCCATCTCTTGCTGCAAATTATAACTTTTGTTGCGTAAGATCCGTTACAAACGCTTGCGACAGCAATGGAATCATTGATACGTCACTGAAACCATTTGTAGATTACTTGATGAACGCTTTTTAGATAGGTATTGATGGATATCTCTAACAAAAAGCTATTTATTTACATTTCATCATGTCACTCTACTATCTTAATACGCAACAAGCTCGACTATCAATTCTCGTATTCATTAGCCAGCAACATTCACATCTCGTTAGTAGTACTAGACCGTAACTCGACTTTCATCCTCAAATCAGATGAAACAAACAAAGTGTGGAGCAGGCTTTATTCCGTGCAACCTCATGAATATTAACAATGCTCGTTCCGCAATGTTTCGACACAACGTGTGCATTGTACTTTGTTTAGTTTGGTCAAATACTAGTGAAATTAATTGTTCTAACATATGTTTCACTTTCCTCAAATATGTGAACAATGCTTGGTTATGATTAATTGCTGACAGGGAAAACGGCAGTTAAAAATAGAACATGAAAATCAAAATAGATATTTTTGACGCAAGGCTGTAAGTTAGGACCACTTCTCGTATTATTTATCGATATGGCCAATGATATACTTGCTACATAGTATATTATTTTCAATATGTTATAATTTTTCTTTTAAAGATTTCAATTCAATATTGTAATATTTTCATTTTTATTTAAACCGTTATTCTTAAACTTCTTACTACTTCTTCTCACTAGCCTTTATTATTCCCAAGTCACTTGGGATCGGCTTTTCTGTTCTAACTGGATTTGACAGGATATCAGTTTTTACACGGAGCGGCTGCCACCTGACCTCCGCAACCCGAAGGCTAACGATACCCTAAGACTAGACCAGTGTCAGGATATTATAGGGCACTGACTTCCCAATAACGACTGTCATAGATATTCATGGCAGCCGGGAACGACGGCTTAACGTGCTCTTCGAGGCATGGAGCAGGCGATAATTGTCAATCAATACGCCCATAATTTCGAAAAGTCATATAACTTCCGAAAGTCAGAGGTGCGCGACGTGGGTTCAAACCCGAGACCCTCTGCATTGCAGTCTGTTGGTGTCCCCCTGAGCTACTGAGCACTGAGCTACATCTATTTTTGAGATTTCGTATTGTATATAATGACAAATTATTACAAGTTGCCACTTATTTCAATTCTGGTATGCATCTCTATATTATTTAATCTTTATGTTCAGATTTATCAGTTTAGTTTTATCACACCTCATCCCAATCACTTTGGATTATAGGCGTGAAGCTCCTAAAATTATTTGAATCACTATATCTCGATTTCGGTCTACAAACATTAGCCTCCTTCCATCTAGCAACTGTAATTTTTCATTCAAGTCGGTACGGTATAAATATTTTAAAATAAAGATACTGATCTAGTAGACCAACTAGTTTTGACTTGATTAATGATGTTTTCCTGTCTATATTTTATATTGTCTAGTTCTAGACGCTAGCTACATTTGTAGTACAATAAGTTAGTTTCAGTTTAGATTAGTTAATACATTTGTATTAAGATATTATGACATCGTATTTCAAAGACTATATGACAATAAAATATTCTCGCTTACTGTTGACGAAGGCTTTACAAATATAAAAAAAAATATAGCACTAATTACATTTTATTCCCTTTGGTTTATATAAGTAAGCAGCGATAGCTCAGTGGGGAGACCAACAGACTGCAAAGCAGAGGGCCTCGGGTTCGAACCCACGTCGCGCAACTCTGATTTTCGGAAGTTATATGACTTTTCGAAATTATGTGCGTATTGATTGACAATTAGTCTTAGCTCTGCTTAGTTTGGGTTAGATGGTATTGTGTGTATGTGATAGAATAGAAAATTATTATTAGAATAGAATAGAATTATCGCCTGCTCCGTACCTCGGAGAGCACGTTAAGCCGTCGGTCCCGGCTGCCATGAACATCTATGGCAGTCGATATTGGAAAGTCAGTGTCCTATAATATCCTGACACTGGTCTAGCCTTAGAGTATCTAGCCTTCGGGTTGCGGAGGTCAGGTGGCAGCCGCTCCGTGTAAAAACTGATATCTAGTCAAATCCGTTTAGACTAGAAAAGCCGACCTCAAGTGACTAGGGGATAATAAAGGCTAGGGAGAAAAAGGTTTATAAAAGTATTGCAGTAAATTTTTCACTGGTAAGTTTTGATTTTGATTTGAACTTTACCACATTCTGACAAGCTGTTGCGAGTTTCAAGATTATTTATCTAATCTATCTTTGGGACCGCCCAGGTGTTTTCAATTTTGGTGCCTTCGTAAGTCAGCATGGTAAAAGCAGTTCATAGAATTACACAAGACTGTCTTACAATAGTGGGTAAGAGTAGACCGATAATATTAACATCATACTTTAAACCTGTACAGCTTACATCCAATCGCTCTAAATCTCATAAAAAATATTATATGAAATACGACTCCATGCCACATCTAATTCAAAACCAGAAGCCGTACAAAATAGCTACTGAGTTAAAAAAAGAAAGACAAGACATGACACCAACAAAAACAGTTTATTGTACGACCGCAGCTTTCAAATGATTAAAATCAAAACATGACAATTGTTACGTCGTGTACGAAACGTGGAATACATATTTTGTTTTTGGTCGTCGTGGACAGTTGTGAGTCATTAACTGTGAGAGTTTGTCTAAATGATCCGTAGGGTTGTCACGAAGATTAGATTTAATTCGCGAGGTCGATGACAGGCGAAAATGGTAATTTCTTCAATTATAATTGTGTTGCTGGCACAGGCATTTATGTGCCTACTTCCCACAGGGTGAGAGAATGTTCTGTGTATGGTTTAATTCTTTAAACAAGAGTAAGACAGCATGCTATTTATCTTTCAGAAAAAAAATACTTTTTGGTTGTGGGACTGGCCGTAAATCTCTTTTACATATATTATGGATAGAATAATTTGATGCCTATACCCTGACATGGTACAGAGTATACAGAGGTGTATTAGACCCACAATTTAGCAATTATGTTTTTATTCCTAAGCATTACTACATTGCGAGAGAATGAACCGCAGCTATATACTGCCTAGCACTGGTTCTTTCATGTAAAGTAAGTTTACAATAGTACATATATACGCAGACATACACCTTTATCCCCAAAGGTGTAGACAAACCAACGTTTCGCTAGTTTTAAGTTCCTCCTTATAGAAATCGAGACGATTACTGTTTACCGAGTACAGTTCTAGACTTCGTGCATTTCTCGACAGAAAATCTGGCGAGAAATGAATCCGAGACTTCATGCATAGCAGTGGCACATATTACTGCTGCACTACCAACGCAGTCCATGTAAAATGGTAGTAGACCATTGTAAAATGGTACAGCTATAATAAAACTGATATCGCAGGATGAAGGGTTGGACCACAATTCATAAACTACAACCATTCCTAATAGTATTGCGTCATAAATACAACCATTAGTTACTATACAGGGTGTCCGGTAATTAATGGATAACCTTGAAATGTCTTATAGTAGAACTGAAGGCCGTTCAGAAAAATGAAAAAGAAAAACAATAAAAAAAATATATTAAAAGTGCAAGCTATTATAGCATACCATACTTTTGACTGTCTATCTATTAGCATAATTAGTGTTTAATAATAAAACTACAAAATACCGATGGATTTCATACATTTATGGTCGTAGTATACAAGAAAGTTATACATGGTAATTAAAAAAAAACACATATCTCAGGTAGTAGTTAGGATAGATATTTATCCATATTTTTTCTGAACGGCCATCAGTTCCACTATAAGACATTTCCAGGTTATGCATTAATTACCGGACACCCTGTATAATAGTTACAATACATTACAATGGAAGTAGCCCTATATCCATACGGATGACGGAAACACAGCACTCCGCAATTTGCTTGTCAACCTGGCTAAAATTAACCAAAGATTGAAGGCCATTGAAAATGATTGATGTTATATATTTTAACATATTTTAGTTTGGCTGTCATTGACAATGGACAACACATATCACGATTATGATATTTTAAAAGGCATTTGTCAAATGTAACATGTCAAGGTTCAGTTAGTAACAGTTTTGGTTTTATTGTTTATTTAATGTTTGTGTATACGTAAACGCAAAACAATATTATGTATTGTTATGCGATTGGTTAGTGCTTGATATATAAGCGTAGCACGTGTCGAAGCATATTTTTAACGGGTTATACATAATATTGTTTTGCGTTTACGTATACACATTAAAATTAATAGATTGTAACATATATACATTGAAATTAAACTACTTTTATGGATTTTATCGCGTTGTTTATTTTTAAGAACACTATTATAACATAATTTGAAACTTTAAACTACTATTATTAAACAGGTTTAATAGTTGCTGTTTATTTCTATTAAGGCTATTTAAAGTATAAAAACTATACTGTGTGTATAATAAACCCTGTCCGATCCTTAAAGGTGTTATACAGTAGCTTATTATGAGTAAGTAAGCGACATTCTTTAAAAACAATCGGTTAAAAAAATTACCCGATTAATTTAATTTATTTAAAATAACATGTTAATAGATTACCCATGGCAATACCGAAAACTAATTAATCATAATGCCCAGGTATCGCGCTACGCCGCGCCTGTCTTAGAAAAATGCCGTCAAAAGTATGCCACGCTTTGCGTCCTTGTCAAGTTTAGTGGAGTGTTGCTAGACTGTGCAAAATTTCAGTAATTTAAGGGTAAAAATGCTGATCAATACTCTGTACTTAAAAATATTATGAAGACGTTTTACGATGATATAGTTTTTTTTTATTATATTTTTAGCATGTTTTGTAAGTGAGAAATAAGCCCTTAATGGATCCGACAGGGTTTATTATACACACTGTATAGATCTAATTTTACATTTTCCCCGACATTTCGGTTGCTATTCAGCAGCTACGTTCACGTGAACATGGCTGCTGAAAAGCGTTACATCGCGTAAGCTATAAAATCCGTATAAAGTACTTTAACTTCCAGGGATTATTCTATATTACATACATAGTCTCACGTCTCTTGTCTTGGGGGGATAGGCAGAGGTGTATTATACTTACAATTCGATAGGTGCCTACGATTTTAGGTCTCAAGTAATAGAGAGGACGCTATTTGCGACGCTATTGGCGATTAGTTGGCACAGTTCAGCAACTTTGTCTTGCTAGCGATAATTCCTTGACAGAAAAACCCAATTACTCTTTACCAGACTCGATAATTAAATCCGGGATATCATGTCAGTTACAATTACTACTCTACGGTAATCAAATCCGAGACCTCATGGCACTTGCATTTACTATTGCTATGCCGGAGGCATTCATTAGCGTATATCGTAGAGTAGGTCTGTGTTACAGAATAATGATGTATGAAGCAGATAAGCGGCACTCTGGTACCTACTGTATTGTTTTAAGCATTTATTCATAACTATAAGCATAAGCGCAAAGCGTGCTAAAATGATTTAAAACTATATTAAGAATCTAATATAGTTCTAAATTAATAAAATAATTAAAGAGAGGCTGTTGAAATGCTGATGGTATTCAGAGGCATCGATATTTGTATAATTATGTTACTGTAGAAACCGCAGGTTTCGATTCCAAGGCACGATTTATCGAAGTTATGAGCGTATTAAATAGTTAAATACAGCTTGCGTCGACGGTAAAGATAGAACTTTAGGATACCTGCATATCTGACGGTTTTATATAACACTAACTTTTGCGCACGATTCTGTCCGCGTGGTGCCAACATCAATAAAAAGTCTATGTCCTGCCCCAGGTTTTAAACTATCTCTGCATCAAATTTCATCCAAATCAATTTCATCAAAATCGGTTGATTGGTTTAGCCTCAAACAGGTAACAGACAGACAGACAGAGATACTGTCGAATTTATAGCATTAGTAAGGATATGTTAAGTCTGCTAGCTACCACTGGCTCATGGTGGACTATGGCTTAACCTTTTTTTGTACTGAGAGTAGATTAATAGAGGATATATACAGGGTGTCCAAGAACCTGGCGTCCAACTGGATTCCCACGATGCCCCAAGTTCTAACAGTACTCAGAAAAATATTTTAAAAAATCCACCCCATGTACTTACAGAATTATACTGATTTCAAAAAAAAAGGGGAAATGAGCACCCTGTGACATACTTTTGAATGCTGTGACTGCTAATGCTGATAATTTCGATATTTCTTGGAGGTTTTGTAATCTAGGGTATTGCTGTGTCTAAATAGAATGTAAAAATAAAGTACTTATTGTACCATTTTAAAATAAAATATTATTTTAACTAAAGGTGATATGGAAAACTATTGAATTTCGCAACTTTGACCGACTGTAGTGTAAAAAAAATGTACCAAAATAGTATGGCAAGTGACGTCAAATTTTGACGCGTTTATTCCTCTTTTTAAAAAGGTATAATACTTACACATTAATTTGAAAAAAAAAAATTTTGATAATATTTTTACTCAACAACCCAATTTTTACGAAGTGCCTACCTACTAACGGTAACTGTCGGACCCTTTCTTATCTTAGAAACTGTTATGTTACTACTATTATTTACTTCGGTTCCAAGAGTGAGCAAGAAGGAAATACACACAGGTAGATGGGTTCCCAGTAGAATAAAAGCAAAGAATGTTAGTTTAAAGATATTTTATTACAATAAATGTTCAAAATGTTGACCACCCGCGGCAATACAAGCTCTCACTCTCCTTAAAAAGGACCGCTTTATGTTTCGCGAGTAACTTTTTTGACGTATCACCTGCACTGCTTGTGTTATCTTCTCACGAAGGTCAGCGATGTCATTAATGGGCTTCGCATAAACGAGCTCCTTCATAGTTCCCCAGAAAAAAAAATCCAGCGGATTTAAGTCAGGTGAGCGGGCTGGCCACGGGATTGTTCCTGATCGCCCAATCCACCTGTTCGGGTATTGCTCGTCCAAAAACTCTCTAACGGATACGCGAAAATGTGCTGGACAGCCGTCGTGTTGGAACCACATATCTGGTGGGGTCTCTTCTAGTAAGTTTGGCAAATCATTTTGAAGAAAATTTAAATATGATTCGCCAGTCAAATTCTCGGGCATCTCAAATGGACCAATAATATTCCCACAGAGAATACCGGTCCACATGTTCACTTTGAACCGGTACTGGGATCTATCTTCTCGCATCAAGTGCGGATTTTCCACATGCCACTCGTGCAAGTTGTGTAGGTTCATGTAGCCATCCTTCTTAAATGTAGATTCATCTGACCACAAAATTTTGTCGATAAAGTTTTCGTCTTCTCGATGTTTTTGCAGGATTGTTTCACAAAACGCGACTCGGCTCGGATAGTCTCGAGGTAAAAGACTTTGCACTCGCTGTACGTGGTACGGATGATATTCTTCTTTTTGGAGAATACTGTGTGCTGTGCTCTTCGGTATCCCCGTATCAGCTTCTATTCCTCGCACAGAGATGCTTGGATTTGCCGACACCGCCTCTAAAACTTCATCGCGTATGAAGTCATTTACGGGTCGTCCTTCACCAGCTACTTGATTGGGGAACCGCCTGTCACATAGTGATCTGTGCACATTAATGAAAACTCGATGGTCGGGATATCGCGTAGCCCTCGGATACCTTTCTCTGTAAAGTCTCGCTGCAGCTCGTCCATTACCTCTACATTCTCCATAAATGTAGTGCATATTTGCGTATTCTTGCGGAGTGTAGGTCGCCATGGTAGCACACACAAAACACAAACTGTCCAAACACAGGCAAAGGTCGTCGTAAAGAGTTCGTTTCAAAGTCCAGAGCACAAAGAGTAATCGAGTCCAATAAACAAAGCTTTAAATCGTAGTACGTGATCAATGGTAACAATAAGAGAGAGGTGCGTAGTAACGGCAGGAGGCAGTGACGCGTACTGACCGTACTGTTATCCTAAATAGCACGATCCCAGATAGCGTCACTATCTATCTCACTCGCACCTCTAACCTTTTTCTCCCTCACTCTTACCTGAATAATGGGGTACCATAAAGAAGAACCAGCAAATCGCAAAGATAGTTTCTGTCTTGCTCCCTCCTGTTGTAATAACGAATCACTATGGTGAGATGCATACACATACCGTCCCTTACGGTCTAACCTGTTTTTTGAGAGGCCTGTTGTTATTTTTATGAGCATACAACAGTAATTCTTTAGAGGTTAGATTCAATTCGTCGTAAATTTTTCTTTCTAAGAATTCTGTAAGACATCGTAAAAATTGGGTTGTTGAGTAAAAATATTATCAAAATTTTTTTTTTTCAAATTAATGTGTAAGTATTATACCTTTTTAAAAAGAGGAATAAACGCGTCAAAATTTGACGTCACTTGCCATACTATTTTGGTACATTTTTTTTACACTACAGTCGGTCAAAGTTGCGAAATTCAATAGTTTTCCATATCACCTTTAGTTAAAATAATATTTTATTTTAAAATGGTACAATAAGTACTTTATTTTTACATTCTATTTAGACACAGCAATACCCTAGATTACAAAACCTCCAAGAAATATCGAAATTATCAGCATTAGCAGTCACAGCATTCAAAAGTATGTCACAGGGTGCTCATTTCCCCTTTTTTTTTGAAATCAGTATAATTCTGTAAGTACATGGGGTGGATTTTTTAAAATATTTTTCTGAGTACTGTTAGAACTTGGGGCATCGTGGGAATCCAGTTGGACGCCAGGTTCTTGGACACCCGTATATTCTTTATATATTATGTAGATCTTCTCTGCGTGTGTTTGTAATTAAACTCTGCTCGGCTGGACCGATTTTGATAAAAAAAATTTTGTGTGTTCAAGTGGATTCGAGAATGGTTTAGATTTGGTTCTTTTTATATATTTTTGCGTGTGTACAGGACAACGTCTGTCGGGACAGCTAGTAGTTATATAAAAATTTAAACAACTAACTTCTCTATAACCAGTCAATGTTATGTACACCGTAAGTGTCATACATATCGGACAAAATACTATGAAATGAGATTTAATATTGTAATAATAAGTATAATGTGGTTGTGCTATTAAATAAATAAATATTCTTACCCTTTCTGTACTGAGTAGAAGTCTATGGTCAATAGCGTGAGATATTATAGGGCTGATTTTATGAATAGGTAAAGCACATGCTTACTCCCAACTAGTCAGGGTAAAGGTGCGTTTCCACTGACGCGGAGCTGGACGGAGTGGAGCGGAGAAGAGCAGTGAAAAGTAGCAAGTGTTTCCATTGAAGCGGAGCGGACCAAAGAAGAGCGGGGCGGTGCAAAGCGGAGCGGGGCAGGGTGGAGCTGAGCAGACCAAAGCTGTAATGGTCTTTGTATCCGGTGTCTTTCACTATGTTTTCTCACACCATATCTTTAGTTTCATTACATTTGTATGTTATCAGTCGTGTATCTCATAAACATGGAATTTTTTTGACACCTTTAATTAGTTTCTCATCCATTTTGATTCATATACAATGTCGATGACGTGTGAAGTGTATGACGTAATATCGCTAATTAAATTAAAATGTAGCGCACGAGTGCTTAACTGGCAAGTCTACACTACCCGCCGCGCCGCACCGTCCTTATACCCTCCGCTTCGTGCGCTCGGCTCAGTACCACAGCCCGCTCGACTCCGTTCTGTCCGGCTCGGGACCGCACGTTCATTTGTTTAATTTAAAAGTCTGCTCAGCTCCGCTCCGCTCCACTTACACTGTTTCCACTGAAGCGAAATGGAGATATCGAGCACTGTGATTGGCCAGTTCACGGTCCACTCCTCTCCATTCCGCCCAGTGGAAACGCACCCTTAGGGACGAAATATGATTTGACTGTACGAATGGCGTAGAGCAGCGGTCGGCAACCTTTTAGCAGGCACGGGCCACATAGTGACAAAATTAAATAGAGGCGGGCCGGACATGTTCATAACTTTGTATGCCTTTATCGATTATGTTCAAAATGCAAAAAAGCGACCACAAATGTTGAGAAGTATTTTGTAGGCCAGTGCCGGCTTTCGCGGCTGGAGTTGTTTTCAGTTTTGGCGCGATATTAAAATAATTCAAAATGATAAGACCTTATTTATAAAACAGTTGCGGGCCACAAAGAGGAGACACGCGGGCCGTGGGTTGCCGACCGCTGGCGTAGAGGTTTAAGTTGTTGCCTCGCCATTGCCACTCCACCGAGTGTTGTGGGTTTAATTCGGGCACGGGATAAAAATATGTGTGATCCACATATAGTTGTTTCGAGTCTGGGTGTTCTTTGTTTGTAAAAGATCCCCAAAACACAGGATTTACAACAAGAGCGTATTAAAAAGAAAGGGGGTGTGTTATTGATTTACCTAATTGTTTGTGATGATGCAGCCTTGTTCTTTTTAATGAAAGAAATATAGGACTCAGCATAACAATGTAGAAAATCATAACAGCTGTAACTTTGACCTCAGCGCCGAGGTCTTATTAGCCGCATTTTGAACATATCAATAGTAACTAACAGCTCTGTAATTAAAATCGTTATACCTTGGGACGGGGTTCTACTGTAAGCGAAGAATATTTATAAAATATTAAATTCCAGATTTATTTTTAAAATATAATTTTAATAACTATTTACACTTTTCATGTTAACTTTTTATGTTGCTTTTCAACAGCCTTGCTTCCGGGAAATTCAGCAAATTCATTCCTCGTGACCATGGGTACTTAAATTCGTATATTTTAGTTTACTTACAATGTACTGGATTTTACCCGTTGTGTAGGTTAGGTTAGGTTAGTAACAGGTTGCCGTGATTGGCCCCGACCTCTCGTTGCCGACCGTCGTATCCATGATGGTCGGCGACGACAGGTGCTGGGGTGCAATGAGGTCCTTCTGCGAGGCTGTCATCTCGCAGAAGGAGGCGGCGGAGCGGGGGCGTGAGGAAGATCCTTACGCCCCGGACATCCGCCGCCGGAGGAGGGGGCGCAGGAGACGCGCTTATGTCGCTCTCCTGCCCCCCACCTAAGGGTTCTGGGTGGCAAGGCCTCAGGGGACCCTGCCACCCGTGAGTAAGAACCCATAGAGGGCGCGCGCGGTGTTCCCGCGCGCCTTCTAACGTCGAAAGGGGAGAGCGGTGAAATGCTCTCCCCCGGGGACGAGAGGAGGTCGGGTCCCATTGACCCGGCCGGCACCCATACGGGGGGCCTGCTATGGATGAATCTTTTTAGACTCCCAACAGGCCCCCCCCATGGGTGAGAGAGGGAACACCCCAGGTTTTTTTAGTGGGTATCCCAGCACTAGGCTGGTGAGTCCCACACGCCCCGCCGGTGCCGTCCCCTAGCCGGCGGGTAGTGCATCAAGCATTTTTTCCTGGGCAACAAAAAAAAAAAAAAAGGTTAGTAACAGGTTGAGGGGGCGCAGGAGACGCGCTTATGTCGCTCTCCTGCCCCCCACCTAAGGGTTCTGGGTGGCAAGGCCTCAGGGGACCCTGCCACCCGTGAGTAAGAACCCACAGAGGGCGCGCGGTGTTCCCGCGCGCCTTTTAACGTCGAAAGGGGAGAGCAGTGAAATGCTCTCCCCCGGGGACGAGAGGAGGTCGGGTCCGAAGGACCCGGCCGCCACCCACACGGAGGGGCCTGCTATGGATGAATCTTTTCAGACTCCCAACTGGCCCCCCCCATTGGGTGAGAGAGGGAACACCCCAGGTTTTTTTAGTGGGTATACCAGCAGTCGGCTAGTGAGTCCCACACGCCCCGCCGGTGCCGTCCCCTAGCCGGCGGGTAGTGCATCAAGCATTTATTCCTGGGTATCAAAAAAAAAAAAAAAAAGGTTAGTAACAGGTTTTGACAAGGGGGTGGTGAGCTTCGTGGGCCTGCCCGCCGTCCGATCAGCACCAGGTCCGAGAGGTAGCGTGCGTGTTCCCAAGTGCGCATCTGTGTCGAGTCCGTCTCCCATCCAGGAGGGGGACAGTACGATTTAAAGTGAGAAGTGCCAAAGGGTAGGTCTCTTCGTGTAGTAGCCTGCCGTTTCATATTTTCACGGGCCGAAACCTCGGCGGGGTCGCGACCGCATGTGCAAGTGATTCGCGCGGCCCCGTCGATAGCGGTTTTGTCGAGGGACACCGTAGTAGGTTTAGTCGGTATTCCGGGAGGTCCATTATCATCATTTCAACATCTTTCTCTTTTACCTGGGTGAATCCGACATAACCCCCATAGTCAATGCATTCGCAATGCATAAGATTAGGAACAGGTGCCGGGGTGTCGTCTAGGTGTCGTAGTCTGTTGGGTGGGTCGCTGATGAGTCTCTTTTCCAGCAACCATCCACTATACAAGGTAGCAAGTTTCCATGATGATCGGTCGAGTAGTTAAGGCGTGAAAGCATAACAAACAAACTCACATTCGCATTTATAGTGTTAGTTAGGATTTAAATGTATTAAAATTATAATATTGTCTTCTGTTTACGCGAATGTTATTCATTGAAATTAATCAGCTATATACGGATTTTATCGCGTTGTTTATTTAACACTTTATAACATAATTTAGAAACTGTTACACTGTCTCCTCGTGACTATTAAAACACAGCGGCTCACCGGTGTCCTGACACAATAGGTTTTTTATTATGTCTGTAATTCTAAGACTTGAAAGGTTAATACGCTAACGGTGTTACGTATTTCTGATAATTACTTAGTAGGTAATTTTTGCATTGAAACTTGTGATAGTATCGAGTCAAAAATTTAATTTGGATAAACGGCGGTTCGTAATTAAAAATATTTATTCCGCTAACATTCAGACCTCGCCTAAACATGTACTATGCATAATTACAACAGATAAATATGAATTCCATTTCGCAGTCACTAATTGCCGATGTGCCATGATTGCAATTAAAATAACTTCAAATTACCAACTAAATAATTGCTTAATTGATTTTGTCAGTTTCATGGGCATTATGATGCAAACTTGGGTAAGGATTATTGTCTCGATAAAAACTTGAAATGTTTAGCTTATATTTGCAGGTCTTGGGTTTCATTCCCGGGTCGAACAGGGTATTATTAGGTTTTACTTTAAGAAATTCTCTGATGCAGCATGTAGTCTGAAAGACAGCAATAGCTACCGAGCCAGTCTTAAAATTTATAAGCAAGTACAAAAACGTTATCCTAACTAATATTAAAATCAAATGTGAGTTTGTTTGTTTGTAACGCTTTCACGTCCAAACTACTGGACCGACTATTGTAATTTTATACGTTGCTAGGAGTACAAACAAGGACTATGGTACCTTTCATCCAGAAAAAAGACTGTTCCCGTGGAATAGTTAGTCAAATATAAATGATAACTTATTGTAAATGAGTCGGTGTTTGTTTGTCTTTTTCTAAATCTAAAAGGAATAACATAATAGCGTGTCTTTTTGACGGTTATTGTTAAACCACGCTGCGTCATTTATCTAGTCTTATAACAGGCACAGTAAAGGCAGACTAAGTCATAAACCAGAAAAAAAAAACTTTGCCTTATCCAATTTGGGTATCGCAACTAGAACCTCAAGCTCGGTAGTTGCTCATTCATTCAAATTAAAGCCATTGATTATAAGTGTCAGCAAAAACTTTGCTACAGTTAAAAACAATGACTCTACGCTAAATGGCGTTGCATGTTGTCGCGAGCGGCAGTAATTAAGATAATTCCTACAGTTAAACAAAAAATATGCGTAATAGGATTTATGTGCCGACATTTTTCAAACAGTATTTCATGCCATACTTTTTGAAAATATTTACATCATCGCGAAACCGGAATCGCTATATCGTTCGCTTTAACGGTGAATGAAAACATCGTGAGGATACCTGCATGTCTAAGAGTTCTCCATATTGTTCTCGGTGATATTTAAAGTCTGCCAAACTGCAATGGGCTAGCGTGGCGGACCGTGGCCTAATACTTCTCACATTGAGAAGACTCTCAGTGTGAGAAGTGTTAGGCCATGGTCTATCATTGTATTAAACTGTATCACTGGTATTAAACTGTATCACTGCTGGTCACGGGGAGAGGCCCGTGCCCAGCAGTGGGACAGTTTAATACAGATCTGGTATATCATATAATCCGAAAAGAATGCCGACGTACTTTTTGGTACTTTGGTTAATAATCTCATAAGAGTCTCGTTGTTTATACTACCAAGGTTGTAAACAAGTTTCTTTACTTTACTTTCAGACGCCTAAGAAGGCGTGACGTAGTAGGCAGGTCAGCTTTGTAAAACGTAAAAAAGGTCACAAACATGGTCTTTGGAAGCTTAGGCATACATGTTTGTCCAAATAATACCAGTTACGTTATTAGGTTCCACATAATATGCCCGTTACTAATATCATCTCAACCGAAAGACATCTACTGCTGAACATAGGCCTCTCTCAAGGTTTACCATACCGACCGATCTTAGGCCACCCGAATCCTTTCTTCCTTTTACCACATACCGGACATATTTCCTAATAAAAATACCAACAATGCATAGTAATTGCCCGCCACGCATCACGATGCAAAGCAATAATGATTTGGTTCTTTCTTTGTAGAGTAACCCAATAACTCTCTGACCGAATTCGATCAATCCGACCATGTCATATAACGTTCAGATATTTATTACCTTACACAAAATATAACACAAAGAGACGCCTCAAAAGCTCGAACCGATATTTTATACGTATATCGCCTTGATACGTGAATAGACAAGTCACGATTGATCTTAATATTACGACATTGTTTCGAACCGGTATGCAATGTGACTGAACTGTTACTTATTCTTTGTTGTGTAGAATATGAGCGGTATGACGTTCTAGGTCTTGGCCATTGAAAGGTGGTGTCGAAAAGTACAACATAATAGGTCTATAAAATGACCTATATTTGTGATTCAATTTTTATTGTTAATTGATAGAGTCTTTTGTTATGATTGTTGACAATAATTGTTATTTTATGATTGATAATTTTAGATTTATTAATTTGATGTATTTTCATAGTTAGTTGGAGCCATGTTAAATTTTATCTGGGCAAAATCGGCAGTGAAATTAATATGGTAGGAGAAGTTAATTAACAATTATATTCATCACAACAAAAGACCCTATGTCTTTTGTTGTGATGAATATAATTATTATTTTGTGATTGATAATTTTAGATTTATTGGTTTGGTCTATTGTCATAGCTCGTTGTGGTCGTTTTCAAATTGATCTAGGCAACATTAGCGTATTTCTATTTAAAAACCATTTATCCTCTTGCATCAGGGCTCAGTCCCTGTGTCACGGCGGACTTCACAAACATACAATTCATGGCAATAAAGTAGACCCAGGCCCAGAACGAAAAACTGTGGATCAAACAAGTCAATAAATAATTGTTACGTGGGGAATTCAAAGCCACAGCACGCACGCGCAACAGCGGTCGCGAGAGAAGAAACGTATTATTGGTACACTATACGACTTAAGTATGACCATATTTATCTCTTACTTGTATTACCGGACAAGTGGTCTATTAGACAGATATTTCCTATAATATATAAAAAGTGGCAAAATCACTTTAGACGTGGCGCTATACTATCCATTTCCCCAATAAAATGTATGTTTCCAGTCGTGTGCGCACTCGTTATCCGGTGCTCCACCATGCGTGGCACTTATCTTAACAAATGCACAAGAAAATGCGACGTTATCTACATTCCCAACTCCATTGAACAGATGGCATCGACTATGCAAAAGGTTTCTTAGGAATATTAGTATCTCACATGGTCTACTTCTGAACGCAGACTGTTTTTATAAAAGAGAAATTTAAAGTAACGTAAAGCCTATGAGCGTTTTGATTTGCAAAAGTATTCGCGCGTATATATCGTTCGCTGCTCGTGTAAAGGACAAGTTTTTATTTTGTCGTTTGTAAAGTCTTAGAACACTAGACATCATTAAAATCTATTATGTATGGCCACTGGTGTTCCGCTGCGACTCAAAAGACTAATGACAACTCTTATAACAACTTTACAAATATTCAAACAGCGAACACAAAGAACACCCAGACTTAGAACAACAATTTGTGGAAATCACAAATTTGTCCCGCGTGGGGATAGAACCCACAACACTTGACTCAATGGCAGCGGCGAGGCGATATTTTAAACCACTACGGTATTTTATATACTATTTAAAGAACAACACTTTATTTTTAAGTTATAAATTCAAATTTAATTTAAACAAACAGCAATGCAGGCAGACCAACGTTATCAGCTGTAACCGTCCAGACGACAGTAACAATTACGCTTTCATTCTGGCAAGCATCTGGTGTGGCATGACCAATTTAATTGAAATATTTAACTCTTTTTGTGCTAGTAAAGGCAGTCGTTATTAATTTGATGACAGGGTGAATGTGTCCTATAGCCTGTGATTGAAAGTTTCCTGTAGGAGGTGGGCCTTGTTTAGGCAATTTTAAATTAGTAAGAACGTTACTGCGTTTTGCCCGATAAGAAAAATATCCGATTGCTTACATGTCTCTTCTTCTCCCTAGCCTTTATTATTCCCAAGTTGTATCACTTGGGGTCGGCTTTTCTAGTCTAACCGGATTTGACTGGATATCAGTTTTAACATGGAGCGGCTGCCACCTGACCTCTGCAACCCGAAGGCTAACGATACCCTATGGCTAGACCAGTGTCAGGATATTATAGGGCACTGACTTCCCAATAACGACTGCCATAGATATTCATAGCAGCCGGGACCGACGGCTTAACGTTCTCTCCGAGGAACGGAGCAGGCGATAATTGTCAATCAATACGCACATAATTTCGAAAAGTCATATAACTTCCGAAAGTCAGATGTGCGCGACGTGGGTTCGAACCCGAGACCCTTTGCATTGCAGTTTGTTGTGTTGCTTACATGTCTATCTTACTTTAATCCCTTTTCCTTGAAGTCGGTGACTGACATCACTGATATTGCTATAATATACTACGATAGCTGCTTACTAGCAGCGGAGGATCATAATATTAGAAATTAAAAAAGCCATCATCGGTTTTATAGTCAAAGCATTCAACGCACATCTGACATCTATCAAGTATAAAGGAATAACGCCGACTTAAGCATTTATACTCGCATGTTTACATTTAACGATTTCACATATGCATATGACTCAATAATCGCATGCAAGATCAAGTATGGACATTGGCCAAGTGTGGCCTAGGTAATGGCATTGAGTGGACGTGCGCTTGCGCATCTGGTCAACGCACCCGTTCAGCTGTAAACTTGTTTGTTTACCCTTACACTATTAAGTGCGTGATTATGTAGATGCGAGAGATCGGGAGAAAGGGATGCTTGTATGTTGGAATCGAAAGTAATTTTCTAATTGTAATGTGATTACACCAATGGCGTAGTGGTTTACGTGGTAACCTAGCCACAGTCAAACAGGACTAAAAATTTTGTGTGTTCCATAATTATTGTCCCAAGTCTGGATGTTCTTTATGTCCGTTGTCTGAATGCTTGTCAAGACCCTCACGATTCGGGAATTATATCTATCACGGGCGTTGTCTTTAAAAAAAAAGAAAATAAAAGCAAGGTACTGCAAATGCAACAATTCGCAATTTATTAACTCTAATGTGCTTCTGCGTGATAGGGATGTACAAGTGCAAGAATATTCTTCAAAAATGTAGGCACATAGAAAAATAATAAAAAAAGTATGTTATCAAAAAGGTCATGTTTATTTATTTCTCGACATCAATGTGACCTATAATAATACTGGTTAGTGGTTATTTTAAAAACAAATGGTTGCAGTTTTCCTTTTTTAGACTTATAATAATTTATGACACCACGAAATATGTGTATAGTTATTATTATTGTATAAACATACTCACATACCTATTTATTTATGATCAACTGCTTACTGCACTAACTATAACACGCCTTTGTATATTACAACCATATTTTTCTAGACATATTTTTGAGGCCTAAAACCATGCTACTACTGACGTCAATTTCGTTACATCGCCTGGGAATCAAACCGGGATTACGAGCAGCTGTGAACTTCTAATTATTTGGCACCTAAAAACAAAGGTAATGTGAGTATTACACATGTCTGCCTACCTATTCAGGTATAAAGGCATGAGTTTATTTATGTATTTAGGTAAAATATAGAAACTAGTATTGGAATAGGAACGTTCTACATCAGATCTATATTATTTCTAACAAATCAGGCAAGCCCTTTTTCTGCTACAAAAAAAACAACGCTTGTCACAAAAAGCTGAATGAACTCGAAACGTTATTCCTTTTACTTGATAAGACAAACATTGCAACTTGTTTTGCAATGCAGACTGGTTCAGTGGCTTTGCTATAAAAAGCAGATAATAACTTCCGACTCGGTCAGCCGTTACCGGTAAAAAATACTTTTCTCTTAATACTTGTATTGCAGCCGCGTGCCAAGCTTATGTAATATTTACGACTCTGTTTAAAGACTTCGGTTGATGGACTTATAGATTAAGATTTTTGCTATGTAAAAAAGTTTCTTGTTATGCTTGTGTTAGGACTGGTTTTATGACGATAGTGCAATTTGATTGCACGTATAAAACGTAGTGCTTCGCAACTGCCACTGCCTTGAGTGTTGTGGACACGAGACAATAAATACATTGTGTGAGCGACAAGTTGTTGTTCCGAGTCTGGTTTGTAACTAAAAAGGCTACGTGAGGGAGACTTTAGGAGCTGACCCCTAAACGAACATGTGCCTTTAGAAAATCGATTAATGGTTTAATAATAAGGAGAAAGTTTATTTAAAATTACTGAATCAAATGACAAAGGTTACAATCCCGGGGCGTGGCATCCCGACAATACGAAGATTCCAGACTGGATCAGAAAATAGGGAGCGATTTTTGTGTTTGAATATTTGCAAAGTCCTCCGGAACACAGGTATTAAACCTAGTACGGAAGCTAAACAGTTGTCGCATTAGGTATAATTCCTGTATTCCGTACTAAGCTGGAGTGGTTAATAAGAATGGTAATTTCCAACCTAATTTCCGTCGTACCTACTATCAAGTGTTCCGTCGGCTCGCACCTCATCAAAAGCAACGAATATGAATAGTTAAGTAATTCTATTAATCAATTTCTGGTGCCTTAGACACAGGTTCTACCTAGTTCGGGTGCTAGCGGCTTGCTATGAATTGTTACACGCACTACCACTATTGTTCATAATGTAATGGTTTGTGTCTTGTCAAGGAAGATAAAATAAAAATATTATTATTATAACCTGGATGGATACTCTATGCAAGAATGTAGATGTATCTACAGGTCAGTGAGAAAAGAGACAACGTTATTTAGGTCAGATTTTATATGCGAAATAGGAAATGCAGATTACTGGTCTAAGCTTTGAAAACTCTCTTTCCGTTATCTGCATCCAATCAAACAGTCAATTAATTTGCACGATATAACCAACCACAGTTTCCTCTTTGTAAAATATATGTTATTACATACATCCGAATATCGCCCGAATGAAATTATGCACGAAACTAATTATGACAGTAATTTATTTATTAGGACCACCGGTGGTTATTACAATAATTAACATAAGTACAATATTCGTTATAGGTTTCGTTTGATCGTATAATCATTTAGGTTGACCCAGCATGCACAGTATTAGTAAGCTTAATAGTTCAGAAAATGATTTGATTTGATCTTAAATTAAATAAATTTGCTATTATTAGTGCCGCACATTAAGAGGCAATAATATAATAGTAATAATGAGGTACCACAACAAAAAATATTTACATTTGTATTTGGAATGACCTTTTTTCATCTATTAAAGACTGCGCCGAGCGTAAGACGCGGTTGGACTGAATGACAGAGCTCGATATTCAAATCGGCGCACGGCCGCCATAGTAAAATTGTATGTAGGATTTTAAGCGCTTTTTTGTTAAATATGTATTTTTATTGTGAACCAATAACTTAAATATTTGGGACGGACAAAATGTAATATAACTATATATGTTTCGTTTAAGCGTAAAATGGGATAGATTTCTACTGTTATAATCAAAAATCACGTAACTAGAGCTTACGTGCTAATTTAGGTAATTTTGTAGGCGAAAATATAAATTATTTTAAGGTTTTTACACGGAGTAATTTTAAACACATTCATTGTTATGGTAAATGTATATTTTATATTTGATTAAACAAAAGTGTTGATTTTATCAACTTAACTGTGACCGCCTGTTTTGGCACATTTCGCTCGGCGCAGTCTTAATAAGTAGAAGAAAGTCTTGTGACATTTTCACGTTATAATCGCTTAGGTGAATTTTTATTAAATTTGGATGCTTGGCTTGAAGACAAAAAATGACAAATATCTTAAAATACGAGTGATCTATTAGTACTTTATCAATGCGCTAAATGTTGAGTCACATTAAACGGACGCAAAACCATCCAGACTCAGATTGTAGATCACGCCATGTCATATTCCGTAGTATTCTTGTCAAACCCTACAGCTAAGCTAATATGTTAAATATCAGTTCACATCAGTAGTGCGACTACAAAGAGATATACTTCATTAAGATAGGATCTAACCAGATCGGAGGCAATCAAAAGATAGGCTGCACGGATGGCGCCGTGATTTAAGTGGCCTCCTCGTTACTGGTACTGCGCCGAGTGTTGTGGGTTCGAATCCCACACGAGACAAAACTTTGTGTGATCCACAAATGGTTGTACCGAGTCTGAATATTTTGTGTCTATTGTTTGAATGTTTTTAAAGTGCCCCACGACACAGGAATTACTCCTACCGCTGGAGTTGTCCTTTTAAAATAAATAAATAAACGCCAGATAAAGTGTACCCTAAAATTATGAGCATGCTTTATAGACGCGACGAGAGAGGAGCAAGAGAGATTTACCAGGATCGGTTAGTGGGAATCTATAGTCTTTGCCTACCCCTTCGGGCAACAAGCTTGATTAGAAGAGCAAGCAAAGCAAGTGCTAATGATTTGGAGTCAGTCCAATCGAGACCTCGCCGGTGAAATTCGTTTTTCTAGAGTAAGCCACGTGTGAGTGTCACTTTTGCCATCGCAAACTGAAAAACTGAAAAACAGCGCTGCGGTCATCCGTAGCAAAAGCTTGCCAAATTTTCTTTTGTTTTTGTTTGTTTTCCTTCTTGTTTGGTTTCTTCTTTTTTGTTTATAAATTTTAGTAATAATTAGAAATAGTAAACGATTGTACTGTTACCATGTTGATATGTTGTGTTTGTGTGTGTCTAATAAATTACTTTTCTTTCTTTCTTTCTTTCAAGCGATTATAGTCTACTGTAATCGCTTACCGTTAGGCTTAATTATGCTTGCATCTTTATTCCATACCTAAACAAAAATTTCTGAAGCCAGAGAAGTGTTTCGGGATCGTAGCAAATGCAAATCCGTAGTCTCTGCCTACCCCTCTGGGAAACAGGCGTAAATCTACGTATGTATGTATGTACAAAAAAACCACAGTTTGTATATTTGCAAAGGCTTATGCAGAGGTTATATTTCACTAGTTATATTTCGGCACTTATCGAATATAGAAAAAATCTGGAACTAATAAAGAAAGAACTATTTCATTGTACAAAAACTGTATTGTTATTAAAATGATTTCCCTTATATTTAACTTAATTTGGTATACAAACCAACCTACATATAATATATATAATATTTTTGTTGTTTTGTCTTTAGAAACCACTTGTGTTGCATGAAAAACAGAGCGTAGCTGTTGTCATATATTTTAACATTTCGTGCAGCGACTAAGAATTTTAAATTAACACGAACAATCTGCAATATTATTATGCACCAAATATACATTATATTGTTCGAGATACAAACTTTCTAGAGCCACGCATGTGTTGCAGAGGGAAGTAAATGAACACTATCTACATCTCATCAGCGATCTAGCAAGCGTTGCGTATCGATGAAAGTGGCGTAAGAGCAATTTCTCATTTCGCTATTTCTACGTTGATGCGACGTTGCACGGTGATGTGTAAGAAAGCGATTCTTAATTACTCTTACCTTTAAGGCGAACGGGTTTAGTGATTAGATGGCAGTTTTTAATGTAATATTTCTTGCTAGTAGTGAAAATGGTGTTTTCATATGATGTAAGTGAGGTTATTATATCAGAGGCTGTTTTCTCTGAGGTATCGATATTCTCTTCCTTCATCAATAAGTTTTGTTTACAGTGATTTGTGATTGCTCTATGAATCCCTTATTGCCATCTATCTGTGTGTATTTTGGTGTGCTGCTTGTAATATAATCTTAACATTGTAGTCCAGATATAACTGACATTTCTTGTTTTATTTTCCTACACTATGTGTACGATCTTTTATAAGGCGAAGGTACGTTTTTAGATAGGCCGCCTAAGTTTGAGAGAAAGCCTGTGCCGTAAGAAAATAGTTCTTATTTATAAACTTTAACATATATTTACACTTGAACAAAAACTTTGTATTTCTTTTTAGTCATATTGCGCACACATGGCGCTGTGAGATTTGGCATAACTATTTTATTTTATGGAGAAGTAATGCAAAAGGTGAAAAAGACATACATACATACATTTGAACTACGTTTGATTTTTAACCACTGGGTGTCCACTAGTAATGTTAAACCTATGATTAGTGACATTATGAGAGCGATGATATAGCCATCTAACTAATATACCCAGAACGACCTTATCTTATCTTATCTTGTGTGGGGGCCAGTCAGTACAGACCGGCGACACTACGTCCCAGTGGGATCTTTTGTGTCAACTTATCCAATAACGACTGCCATAGATGTTCATGGCAGCCGGGTCCTACGGCTTAACGTGCTCTCTGAGGCACTGAGCAGGCGATAATTGTCAATCAATACGTACATAATTTCGAAAAGTCATGTAACTTCCGAAAGTCGGTGTTGCGCGACGTGGGTTCAAACCCGAGACCCTCTGCATTGTAGTCTGTTGGTCTCCCCACTGAGCTATCGCTGCTCGTAGATATCCTAACTAATTTTATAAATGCGAATGTCAGTTTGTTTGTTACGATTTCACACCTTGAACTACTCGACCGATCATTAAGAAATTCCAACGCTTCCATAGCTCGTAGCGTGATGCTACATAGTCTATACCCTTCCTCAAGAATTGGGCTACCAAGAGCAAATATCTTTTCAAATTAGACTGCTTGTTCCAGAAATTTGCGCGTTCATACAAAAAACAAGCAGACTATTTAGCTTCAGCTTTATTATACGAGTGTATGTATAGATAGTCTATATATTAATACGTGAATCGAAAACTTTGAACACCTTTTTACGAAAATTGCGCGGACGGAGGAGTATGAATTTGGCACGGTTAAAGTTTATATGGAGAAGAAGGGGCGAATCCTAATATTTATATAAAATATGCATTAGAAATACATTATATTAATGAAAACACTACGTCCACACTACCATGCATTTGACACACGCAGTCGAATCTCGTTCGTAGTATTTCAGCATTGTTATTCCTCGTAACTATGGTTACATATATCAATATATAATTACATATATCAGCAATATCTTACAGGCAACTTTTGGGTGGATTGAAATGATATATACTATTTATATTATAATATATTTACGTATTTATATATAATAAGAAACAAAGAAAACAAAGTAGCAAGCTTAGGAATTTGTTTGAAAAAGGTAGGTAAATTAACCTGTATAACCTTTGCGAAATCTGAATGAAATATGGTTATAAGGATAATAACAAAATTTAAATCAATTATGGTCGAATTTCGACCACTAGGAGACCGCTAGTAAGTATATATAGGTATAGGTGGATATGCATACTTAAAGTCTAAATATAATTATTTCTCCGATCCACCATACGGTACTCACTCGTTAACAAAATCACCCACTTTGTCATTATTATGCACTTCACATCTTGTACAAAAATGTGTCGCTACAGAAGGCACCAGCGCTAATTGCGTACGCTCAGTGCGCAAACCGTTCAATGTCAACGCACGGCCGCAAACCTGTGACTAATTGACCAGCCGGCGCAAATCAGAGGCAAGCGCGAGCGCAAGTTTTGCAAACATTTGACTAATGATGCTAGTTTTTGAATGTGAGCATAGAGACTGGAACAGTGCATTTGGCAATACCTTCGTCCCCTATAACGTAAAGGGCGCATGTTGTAATACCCCTCCCCGCTTTGGAGATATACCTAGGCATAAGAGACTATGTATGTATTAATTTACTTGATTTTAAGTACACGACAGACAAGTGAATCTTAACTACAGATGAAAGGTATAAGGTTAGAAAACGCGGTTTTAAATGAAAATGTAGTTCATAGTGTAACAAATAAATAATTATGGCATTACAAAAGGTAGTTGAATTTTGAAAGGACCATGACTGTTGATATATATATAAATAATAACATATATAACCTGTACGTGCCCGAGGGGGTAGGCAGAGTATATTACACACACATTTCAGCAGATTTGTCTTAGTCCGTACCTGTCGTGCAAGACTGACAATGTATGTGGGATACATGTTCATGTACATTGCCAGTCTCTATGCTACTGGCGACTTGATGGCGTGGTGGTTGGTTCCGGGTTCGATTCCCGCACAAGTCAAACATTTGTGTGCATGAACACGGATGTTTGTCTTGGTCTGGGTGTTTCTATGTATAATATGTATGTATTTACAAAAAGAAAGTATATATGTATGTTTATCTATTGTCTAGTACCCATAGTACAAGCTCTGCTTAGTTTGGGTCGGATGGTGTTGTGTGTATGTGATAGAATATTATATATTATTATTATATACTGCTATGCATTTCCAATCAGAAATCGTTTATAGCTCTTACCCGATCCAGGTATCAAACACTGCCTGTTATAGTCGCACGCACTTGAACATGCACTTTTGAATACTAACGAGATAATCGGACAAAGAATGATAACCAATACATATCATAATATCGACCTTAAATTATATAGGACAGAAAGATAATGAGTTGGGAACAGAAATATAACACATACATTTTTCGTATCCTGCAGAATTAACTCATTCACAGATCCATGTGCGGGTAATGACTTATCCATGCCGTCAATGACAATTAACATTCGGTCGACTGGAATATTCTTTTGTAACTGCACGGATGGCGTAGTGTGATTAAGTGGTTGTCTCGCAACTCCCACTGCACCGAGTGTTGTGGGTTCGATTCCCATACGGGACCAAAATTTGTGTGATCCGAATCTGAGTGTTCTTTGTGTCCGTTGTTTGAATGTTTGTAAAGCCTTCCGCGACGTAGGATTCATTCCTAGTGCAGGAACTGTATTCAAAGACAATAACACTTCAACTAAAGACAAATTAAAAATTTAAAAACCCCCGACACATATCGAGGGAGTTGTGAAAAAAATGTAATTTGCCATTTTATGGTGGCGGCCATCTTGGATTTGCAATTATTCATAGTGTATAGTATTCTACTAGTCAAGCCCTTTCATTTGATACCCATATTGGGGGAGTTGTGAAAAAATATGTAATCCGCCATTTTGTGGCGGCTGCCATCTTGGACCGATTTTCATCAAACATAACTAAGAACACTCTCGACTAATTCACCTTTCAAATAAAAAAAACAAAATTAAAATCGGTTCATCCGTTCGGGAGCTACGATGCCACAGACAGACACACACACACACACACACACACACACACAGACACGTCAAACTTATAACACCCCGTCGTTTTTGCGTCGGGGGTTAAAAAGAAAGAAGGCACATTCTTTCGTGTTTGACACTTACTCTTAGAATGTTTAATGTCAACGTACGGCCGTAAGCCTGAGATTAATTGAGAACTTGGCACAAGTCACAAGATTCTTTTAAAGAAGTTTATAAAAAGTAAGCTTATGAATAGTGATATAAAACTAAGCAGAAGAACAAGCTATCTTTTCAAAAATTTTACTTCTAATTTAGGTTACGAATTACACGAATATACAACAAGCTGCCGACAGAATTGAAAACCATAATTTGTTATTACAGCTTTAAAAATTAATCGAAATCTTTGTTATTGCAAAAATGTTTGTGTTTTCCGTCGCCCCGCGGAGAGGTAAGCGTCAAAGCATTCAACCAAGTAAAAAAAAAAAAGTTTTGTTGAATACCTTAAAGATAATTTCTATCGATATGGTTACTATTTTATTAATACATTATTTTTATATTATTTTATTTCATTATTGTTTTTTTTATTTTTATATTAGTATTTTAAGTTGACATTTTTCTATTTGTATAAATTATTGGATTTTATTTAACATAATTTTAGTATTGAAAATTACATTACATTTCTTAAATAGGTAGGTAATATATAATGCTTAATTAAAATGATTTATTTAAATTATTAACTATATACATAATATAAACACAATTCTTTAAAATTAACTTATACCTGAAATATTATCATACAGAAATAAAACCCTAATAGATTAAGCATCCACAAATTTCTATTAATTTAGTACTTCATTAGTTGCAATTGATGTTAACAATGATTAATTTATACAAACATGTTCAACATAAAAAAAATGTTATGTATAAATAAATAAATAAAACTAGTATCTATCTATAAACTAGTATCTAATCTTGTTAACCCTTTCAGCTAAGCTAAATGCTTGTGTTAGGAATGGTTTCATGTCGGTAGTACAATGGGTAGGATTCGAAGTCACGACCACGTCAGTCAGTCACGACACGACGTTCACAAGAAAGTATGGTTTGGCAGATTATCTTTCAGAATATTATTATGTTGAACTCTCAGACAGGCAGACTTCCTGAAGATGTTTTCTTTCACAGGCAAGGTCAGCTATAATTTACAATTTAATAAGGACATTACGCCAATTGAGGTTATGATACGTAACTTAAGTACCCTTGGCTTAAATAGTATAGTATAGTAAGCTTTACGGAAGAAATAACTTTTATATATATTTTTTTAGACAACTTCTGCACTGTGATGATTCTTGCAAGCCCTTTTTGTGTATAAATAAATTATTATTATTATTTTGGATGGCTTAATTTGATTTTTGAAATTCTGTATTTAACGAAAACTACGGGTCTAGACCAAGTGGGGTTCATTCGGGGCATTGTTTATTAAATAGCGGCCTTCTGCATAGTGATGTAAAGGTTGGTGGGTAGCTCTATCTGTCGTCGTGAAGTTTTTTGCAGTACGTAGTCATATCTGTCTCTAATGTAGTAATACAAAAGTAAGTGAGCATGATAAAAGTATTGATTTCTTCATTCCATTGCATATGCACTCTAGGTTTGCCAGCTTTGGTGGTCGCAGGACAAGTGGCTGATGCCTCCTGCGAAACATCCTTAGCTGGGTTACGACTCTATTATTGTCACTAATAAGTGGATCTATATTAATATGTTCGTTGAAATGGTACTTGGGGTATATGGTTCAATTGGGGAAATTGTCTGTCAGTCTGTCAATATTGTCTGTGGGATCGGCTGTAGCATCTTTATCGGTGGGAGGCCGCCTGTTCAACCACTCACCGCTGACGGTTCGCATGCTGAAACACCCAGCTTCAGCTCTAGATGTGCCCCAGCGATCGCCCCCGGGTAGCGGTTCTCTCAGTTTCTTTTTAGAACGGGTCTCCATATTGAATGGGTTACCATTGCCATGTTAGTCACGCCAGTAAAAATGTTCGTGTGTCCACCCCTCCCCCACGTGTGTCAGGTGTTCGACTCGGACGTATGGTTGGGATTTAGGGGGCTTATTATTATTATATTACTAGTCTTTAGGGGACTTTACAAACGTTCATAGACCGGACAACATCGATCGAATTCGTGTCGGGATCAAACTCATAGCACTCAGCATGGCGGCAGTGGTAACCGGTAAAACCACTACACCATCCGTGCAGTCAAATAGTTCTAAGGATTTATCAGTTCGGCATCTAAGTTGAGGTATCGGCAAATCAGAGGTGGCAGCCTGAATATCGAACCGTAGACAGAGGTCTTCGGTAGAGGACGTACCCCTTATTCTAACTAGGCTATCGCTAATTTTACTAAGAGATTAGGTCAATCAAATATCTTAATACGATAAACGAAAAGGTCAGTGGAACAACAAATAATACTAAAATAACATATAACACATTTGCATGTATTGAAAACATTTCAATAACGCCGCTTAGCTATAGAAATTACAACAAAAGTTTAGCCTTGACATTATGACGAGTTAACGTTGATCACAGCTGAACTAAAACAGTTTGGTATAAAAAATAATTTTACATAAATGTAGAATTTTATCAGAGTTCAAAGCAATTATGGTTCAATAAAATTCAAAGTGTTTGTGGTATGAAGGTTGATGATGCAAGTAATTATTAACGTTATCAATGTTAGATCGTTATAGCTCTTAGGGAAAATGTTTGTGCTATATGATGATTAAAATTTTCTCTGCACCATGTTTTGATTACCATAAAGGTATATACCACGACTCAATACATCTGGGGATGGATAAAGGAGTCGCTAGCCTGGATTCTAATAGCAAAGCACCATTTCAAGGAACTTTGATACTCACAGCAATAACATTACAATTAACAGTAAAATGAATATTAAATTCGAAATTAAGAATCGAAGTCTAATAAATACAATACAACTATATATATATATATATATATATATATATATTAGATGCAAAATATACTACAATTAAAACATTTTTAAGGAAGCCTTAAATTGCAGAAAACTTTTGAGCCGAGTAGACATAACAGTTTTTAGAGTTCGAAAAATTTTGTCCTTCCGTCTGTCTGTTATACAACTTTCAACTCAAGAACCGTAAGAGCTGGTGACTCGACGCCATTCGACTCAGCATAGTCGATATACCCCGAAATGACTATGATCATCACGTGATACCATTTTTTCGAACTCTAAGATTTACGGCAATTCCTTGCCGTTTCTTATTTGTAATTGAGTGGTTTGATACCTAGGGTGGGGCCACATTAGTACAACAGCAACGCATCCCTGAAAACAAAATCATATGAACGTGTTGAAAGTATAATATAATATGTAAGTATAATAATAACAAATTTTAAATTTGGTAATAGATCGATCAGAGAGCCATGCAATGATTGTCGATATCACCATCCCTCATGATGGCAACCTCGTGAAAGCTGAGAAGGAAAAACAATTAAAATACTTGGACTTAGCACACGAGGTCGTCGATATGTGGGATGTGGACTCGGCAGTCATTGTACCGATAGTCATTATGGTAAACGGTCTAATACCCAAGAGCATCGACCAACATCTTAAGAGGCTCGCGTTAGGTGCTTGGGTTAAGGGTCAGATGCAGAAGGCAGTCCTCCTCGTTACGGCACGCATAGTGAGGAGGTTCCTCTCTCTGGACCCCTAAACACCGACAGCTTGGACCTTGTCTCGATGCCGGTGGGCCTCCATAATTTATATATTTTTAAATGTGTTTTCTTATAATAATATATTTAAAAATGTAATTTTTATTGGTTAGTAGTGAATAAATGTGAAATAATAATAAAGAATAAGATTTTTCTCCGCGAACCACCCATACCAGTTGAAAGGCGTCAACTGATATGGGTGGTTCGCTCAGTGCTTGACGGTTGGTACTTGTACTCACGTGTAAGTAGGTAGGTCAAGTTGCAGCTGTAACGTAATGCTTTAAAATACTAAATAGATGTCTTACTTATAACTACAAAGTTATGATATTTACACCCGCGCGTCACTACAATTTTAAGTCATTAAAATTATCTGATTGCGAAATCAATAATCTGCTATTCAGAAAATCAACCATTCAATATAAACAGTTCAAACCTTTAAATAAACGTTTATAGTAGGCCCCACAGGCCTTTATACCCAAATAAGGCAAAAACGACCACTGTAACTGTACACCACTATTTCAATCGTTGTATTGACCTACAGGCGTCGTTAAAATCACGATATTTTGTAAACAGGGCGACCGTATTTGTAATCAAAACTCATTGAAGTGCATCAAAACCAGGTTAATAGAAACAAATTGCTCTGAATATTTTCGGTTACAAAATTAAACGGTTACTTATAGAAGCGTGACCGAGTATGCGTGACAGTTTCTTGCATGCAATATATTATCTAACTAAGATTTTAATGAAAATGTGCTGGTGTCCGTAAGTTAAACGTTTCATTCGAGAATTGAACTATAAAGAGAGTCCTTAAGCACTATGGTGTAAAAGTGTTCCGACACTACAATGACAAATCAATTTAAATCATTTCGAAGCGGCTGTAGCCCAATGGGTATGGCATTGGACTTGCGATCGAGAGGCCGCGGGTTCGAGCCCCACCCATTGCACTACTGACGTGAACCCACTCCTAACACAACAAGAATACTAGTAATTTGAAACCCAAATTGCCAGTCATCTTTTAAAAAAAGAAAATTCACTATAAGTTTATGCAAGCTTGTTACACTCGAGTGTTGCAAAAAGGGATTCAGTATTCAGGCAGTACAAGAGACTACGCTCATTGGACTACCTATTACTACTACAGTAAGATTCTTTAACGGCTCTGGAAAAACGACTTATCACAACAATATAGCTCTGTTATTTGACTACGATCTTCTGTAGGCAACAACTGACAATATTAACGCAACCAGGCTGTTTCTAGTTTAAATTAAGATATAGCTGTGCCATCACTTGCAAAAGATGTTATTACTCCACACAAAAATTATAAAAAAAAATGTTACACTTCTTAAATTGAGTTCAAAACCACCGTATCTCCGACTTCACAATATCTAACAATCTACACAACTTCAAGCTAACAAGCCCTTCTTTCAACACACATGATTATCAATTCATTTCGAAACGCCCCACATTTTGACACAAAACAGTGCTTCGTTTGTCGCCTCCATAAAATAAAATATCAGTACAACACACAAGCCTATTGTTCGTGTTGATAATTCACTGGCTGAATGCTCCGGTTGTTATGTGGGTTTTGCTTAAGCTTTTCATATTAAGTCTCAAGTGTGATGTTAGTGGTGCATAGACGAACCAGATTTGCACAGAAATGTTTACTACAGAGTTAGAGTATTGCGATAGCTTTACTGATGTATACAGTGGCGCAAATGTTATCACATTAATTGATACCACATATATTACATGGTATTTTTTGACGATTTACAAATTATGAACCAAATGTATTCAGTAGTTTAGCCACAGGACATTATTTTTGTTTTCGTAATTTAGAACATGTGTAATGTAGCAGCGATATTAAAACAAAAGAAACAAACGAAAATAAAACAAAAAGAAACAAAGAAAAAACAAAGAAATAAGGTCCATAATCTTATGACGAAAAGATATAGGTAGTTGTGTGCTTATTACAATGGTGTTCCAGTTTGTGTCTAATTTTATTTTATTTATTTTGTTCAAAGAATCATTTTTAATTTTTGCGAAAATTGGTTTTTTGTTTATGTTAACCATCTTATATCAACCAGCTTAAGGCAGCATTTAATGTGATAAGTTTTGCGCCACTTTGTATAGTTCAAGTTGGAAGAGTCTGCGGAATATCATGTCCAAATTACTTTTGTACTATGTTAGGGTGTGTGTAATGGTTTAGGGCTTCCAAAGTCCTTTAAGAACGTATCGGCATCGGCAGGGCAACCAGTAACTATTGGATGAAGGAAAAAATACTTTATTTCCTTACGCTGTAAAATAGGTAAGATGCAATTGATAGTCGTGATATTCACAATGCAAGCATTCATAAGCTACGCTAACTGCTAAGCATCAGGGAATGTTTGTTGCATGAATTATATTACAAGAATTTGGAAGATATGTTCAATTAAAAGGCGAACATACGTGTCTAACATCTCTTTTAAACTCATAAAAACGCTAACATAACATAATGATAATATCTTAAAATTTATAATTTTTATCAACATTTTTGTAATATGTATATATACATATATAAAATGTACTTGATATCCTAAGAATTATATTGTTTAACGCGAAGAATATCTTTTATGGATTCCCTTCCTAGCGAAGTGTTGCTTTTTCATTAATTATTATTAGAATGGCGGTAGTATTATCGTCATCCTCAGTAATTCCTGCATTTAGCAGATCCTTTCAACATTTATTTTTAATTATAATATATTTTTTTATACTAGCAAGCTGGCTAGCATTTAAACAGCCGGCCTTATCGTCAACAGTAAGCGTAAGTTGGTCTGTAATACCAGAGGTGTCACAAGTTGCTCCCATGTAAAAAAATAAATAAAAAAAAGTCAAAAGAAAAGACTCCCTTTAAAAGGACAAATGTGCTGCTAGCGCAAGGGTTAAAATCATACTGGTCTGCTTCGCTGATGGCACAGTTCAAGGACTAACGAGCCCAAAACCCTACTCACCAAAGAAACACGACAACGATCATTTTATTAACTATTAGTTAGTCCCGTTCCCGTGTGAATATCGGGAATATATAAAAAGTAGCCTATGTGCAAACCCAGGTCTCCAGCTATCTACATTCTAAGTTTCATCGCAATCGGTCCAATAGATTTTGCATGTAAGAGAAACAAACACCCATACATCCATACAAACTTTCGCGTTTTAAATTATTAAGGATTGAATGAATTAGTAAGGACTAGATTTTGCCCGCGACTTAGCTCAAGCTAATTTATTTTTTCCTGGATAAAAGGACGCTATGTTCTATTCTGTAGCTCTAACAACGTGTATGCGAAATTTCATGATCGAGTAGTTAAGATGGGAAAGCGAACAAATAAACATAGTCACATTCCCATTTGTAATATTTAGTTAGGACTACAATTTTATTATCTACCTGTACCTTCTTCTTCTCCCTAACCTTTATTATTCGCAAGTCACTTAGGGTCGGCTTTTCTAGTCTAACCGGATTTGACTGGATATCAGTTTTTACATGAAGCGGCTGCCACCTGACCTCCGCAACCCGAAGGCTAACGATAACCTAATGCTAGACCAGTGTCAGGATATTAGAGGGTACTGACTTCTCAAAAACGACTGTCATAGATGTTCATGGCAGCCGGGACCGACGGCTTAACGTGCTCTCTGAGGCACGGAAAGCGATAATTGTCAATCAATACGCACATAATTTCGAAAAGTCATATAACTTCCGAAAGTCAGAGGTGCGCGACGTTAGTTCGGACCCGAGACCCTCTGCATTGCAGTCTGTTGGTCTCCCCACTGAGCTATTACTACTCAAACGTAATTTGCTTTTTGCTTGAAGACATCGCCCTCAAACGACCTGCACTATTGCTTCCATTATCACCAAAAAAACATTTCTACAATAAAACCCCGTGCTCCAATTCCCATGTCTCGTCTCACTCAGCACTTACTTCAGTTGACAAACAATTATGATGGCTGTCTAGGGCGAAGCGTGTCGTATACGCAATTTTTTCATTTCATGGCGTCGTGACAGGTCCGTGAACAGGGAAATTAATAAACAACTGCGATTTTTGTGTGTAGCGACACAGATGTGGACCGTTTATTTAATTTTCGGTCTTTTTAACGGTGGTTTTTTTCTATATGCGAAGAAAATTGGATCTGATATGAGAATGAATCATGCCGTTGTTTTGAGTATAAATTAAGCTATGACAGATGAGTTGAAATGATAATGCCTTCAAACAATGGATTCTTAGACCAAATGGCTGACTGGTTTTACGTTTTTTGTATTATCAGGTGGCACACATGTATCTGTATGATTATACATACTAGGCTCGCATCGCTTGTAATAACTGTATTACATACGTATTGCCGAACTAAGGGTAAACGATTTAAATATGATAGGACTGGAAGCAAATTAGTACATACTTAGGTATTGGACCTTCCAGATAAATGTCTGGAGTAAGAGACTCCAGGTAGTTTCAGCAAGAGTTTGGTACGGTACCGGCCTAGTCGGGTCATTCATGCCATTATCAAATAATTGGCAATGACTGACTGTTCCACTTAAAGAAGTTGCCTGATGATGTTCCATTATTTAATTATGATGTTTAAGCGCTGAATTGCAATTTGCAATTCAGCGCTTAAACATCGGATTAAATTTTAGATCCATTGATCCTCTAGCTCAACAGCCGGCCCAGGTTGTCTTTGTCGGCCTATTGGAATTGTTAGGGTGGGTATTTCGACGAGAGTCGCGAGTTCTTCGTTCGGACCCATTATTTTACAACAACGGATTTCCGCGCAGTAACGCCTAATTTAATTCGTCACAGATAGATTATTCAGGACAGGAGTAATATAGAACAATTTTAGATAATTAAAGCAATTAAAATGTCGGTGACCTAGCAATAATTTTGGCACACGCTTGGTCATTGACCTTAGGAGATAATTCGATAAGGAAATAAGGCCATTTTAAATACTGATGATACTATAAAAATTTAAAAAATTGTTTGCAAATAATTCATCTTAAGTATAATAGCCAGTGTTTATGGACACGTTGCGTATTATTGGAGTGTTGCCAACCCAAAAAATAACGTAAGGAAGGGAGACTTTTAGTGCCCTTGCCGACATAGCAAAACTTCAAGAAGCTCTGTGGCATATTAATTCCACTTATATGAGGTGAAAACTTATTGATACTATCGGCCTCGATGGCGTAGTGATTAGTGTGACCGACTGCCACGCCTGAGGTCGCGGGTTCGATTTCCGCACAAGTCAAACATTTTGTGCATGAACATGGATGTTTGTCTTGGTCTGGGTGTTTCTATGTATAACATGTACATATTTACAAAAAAAAGTATGTATGTATGTATGTTTATCCATTGTCTAGTACCCATAGTACAAGCTCTGCTTAGTTTGGGCTAGATGGTGTTGTGTGTATGTGGTAGAATATTATATTATATATTATATCATCTTTTATGAATATTGCATTCAATTCAGAATCTGACTCGTCGGTCACGATCTGAATCGTAATTACCAAAATGAAGTTCAGTGCACATAAATTTTACCATAACATCAATTTCTCCTTTTTTATTACTAAACATATACAGTTAACTTTCAGAAGGGTTTACACCGTGACTGAAATATAGCTTTTTCTACTTCTAATTAAAAGCAAAAAGTGTAGTTAATGCTAAAACAGTGCTAAATTGGTCGCGAACCGTATCATAGCAGAATTACCATAGAAACACAGTTAAAAGTGTTTGGCGCTACATTATTTAGCTATCATTACTTTAATTGCTTTCAAAGTAAGTTTAAAAGTATAGAATTTAGTATCTAACTAATAGATCCGTGCTTCGGAGGGCACGTAAAAAGTCGGTCTCGGTGGTTGCCAAATTGACAGTAGTCGTTAAGCCATGTCAAAGGCCTACGGGCGGCTTGAGTAACTCTTGACAACAGGTTGCCCACTAACCACACGAAACGAAAAAAAAGAAGCAGAAAGAAGAATAGATGTAGTAAGTTTATTGTATAAGTAGTTTATGGATTTAGACCTAAATGCTCCATGCGTTTAGGTACGTGTAACTTAATTTTAACGGTAACGTGACTTCACTAGTAAAGGATCAGAAATAGTATAAGCATCATCTTTCAATAAATAGAACCAGTAATTATTGAACACCTCAATACATGCCTTCTTAAGTACTAATGTATGTGATTACAAAGTAGGTCTAAGATTGTTTGCCAGACAGTAGAATCAGGTTGTTTTCAGTAAAATTCAGTATGATGTTCGTACAAGGAATAGTAAGTTATATAAGATGTTTAAAAATCTAAACTCCACCTGACGTAGGATAAGGGAATGAAGAAAAAGAACATAATAACTGATTGGATTGCGTTGTAAAGTATAACTATTTTTATGAATGAAAGAGCCGCGAATGGTTTTTAATATTATACATAACAAAACCAAGGAAAGTAAAAAACATGCTCTTCCAGGAGTGAGGAGTGGATGTGATGCGTATGCTACTGTCTAAACCAGAGGTTCCCAGACTTATTTTATCATTATATTATTATTACTACATTACTACCATATTCCTTAAATAAAATAAAAAAAATTAATGACATCTCTACGGGGCTGAACATTTTTTTATTTAGAAATGCCTGGGTCTTCAGCGAGTGCTATTCCTCAAAATAATTTTCATGGACCCTCGCTTACTAATTGTGAACCCCAATTTTTTGTGACGGCAATGTAGACTCCCGTCGCATTTCCCGTGGACCCCTGGGGGTTCACCTGGGCCACTTTGGGAACTACTGGTCCAAACCATAGGAAAGCTACAATTTCGTCTTACTGAAACTTTTGTAAAATCAATGGGGAAGTGGTTTTTGGTTTTTTCATTGCAACTTGTGTTGTGGTTACCATCAACACGCAGGACAATAATATTTTGTGATACACAAATGATTGTACCGATTTTAGGTGTTCTTTGTTTCAAATGTTTATAAAGTCCCCCGCCACACAGAAATTTCTCCTAATGAAGGAGTTGTCTATTAAAAGAAAAATAAACTAAATTCCCAGCTTGGAACGACTCGGATCGGCAGTCGTACAACCTTCGTTTAAAATAGTCTCTAAGGGTATTACAATATTTAACAATTCGTATTACGAGGGTGCGTTTTTAAGTTCGCGGAATGGAGGGTATGGAAGGTGGTGGGGGTGCTTGTTTAGTCACTAACGTGTTTAGCAACTAATAATTAGTATATATACCGAGTATTATCATAATGATGTCATTAGTCTTTGAACTATCGTCCCTCAAGCAACTCAACCTGGAAGAAATTGTGAAGTATGGAGAAAATCGAGTTCCGCGCCGTTATAAAGTTCCTTACCAAGCAAGGAAAAAATGTTCAAACCATTTTGGAAGAGATGTCATCTGTATACGGGGACTCTTGTCCAGGAAAAACCATGGTATACAAGTGGCACAACCTCTTTAAGCAAGGCAGGGAATCAATTGAAGACGATTCCCGGCCTGGGCTGTCTGTTGAGGTCACCACTCCAGATCTTATCGAAAAACTCGAAAAATTAATATTGGAGGATGCACGTTTGAAGAAAAAACAAATCGCAGAGATGGTTGGAGTATCTGAAACGACCATTTTCAAGGTTCTCCATGATCATCTCGGCATGACAAAAGTCAGTGCAAGATGGGTGCCTAGAATGCTCACACCGCCTCAAAAACAGAAGCGCGTCGAGTGTTCGCGTGCGTTTTTGAGCCAGTGTAATGAAGACAAGGATGGTTTTTTGGAGCGAATTGTTACTGGGGATGAAACTTGGGTTCATCACTATGAACCTGAGTCTAAACAAAATTCCATGCAGTGGCATAAAAAGGGTACACCACCGCCTAAGAAATTCAAGGTGTCGCAATCGGCGGGAAAGCTCATGGCGACAGTTTTTTGGGACACAGAAGGAATTTTGTTGGTTGATTACAAAGAAAAAGGTGTTTCCATAACCGGAGAACACTACGCTTCAATTTTAGAGCAGTTAAAAGAGGCAATCAGAGAAAAAAGAAGAGGAAAATTGACCAAAGGTGTCCTGCTCTTGCACGACAATGCTCCTGTTCACAAGAGTCGAGTTGCGTTGGCTGCTTTGCACAAGGTGGGCTTCGATATCATTGATCACCCACCTTATAGCCCAGACTTGGCTCCCAGCGACTATTATCTCTTTCCAAATCTGAAAAAAGAGCTTCGAGGAAAGAAATTTTCAACCGATGAAGAAGTGAAGGATGCAGTTTCGGCGTATTTTTCAGAGAAAGACAAAACATTTTTTTATGAAGGTATTCATAAGTTAATTCATAGATCTGAGAAATGTATTAGGGTTTCAGGTGAATATATTGAAAAGGAAAAATAATTTTGTAATATTATTTCATCCCCTTCTATTCCATTCCGCGAACTTAAAAACGCACCCTCGTATGTAACGTTATTGACCAAGTCAAAATACCTACGGCGTGTATAAATACAAAGTATTTTAACACTTAGCGGGTATATTATGCCAATTATATGATATCATTAGAATAATAAACCCATAAAGGTACTGAATCGAGACCATGAACGCTCTTGAGCTTTTGATACTAACTTTTGCTTCTGACTAGACTCTATTTAAAACCCTTGGATATTATGACATCTGTAATATAAGTAAAATCATCATCCTAGTATAGTGTGTGAAGTTATCGAAGCTTTAGGTAGAAAAAATAAAATTTACTAGATGCAACGTAATGAGCGTTTATTCACGTACACACGGACAGTCAAGAGCGTAGAAAAAGCACAAGAGTTCGCTATAGTTTAACACACACACTAGTAGAAGAAAGAAGGCGAAAGTTACAGAAAATAGTATTGCGAAAGATATAGAACAGAGATCGAACGTGGCCTATGCGCGAGCGACGGACAAACGTTTTATGATGGAAGGCGAATTCTCACTGAGCCGGCGCGGCCCGGTATCGTGGTTAAGTAGCTCGTCCTTCGGTCGCGCAAGGTCGTGTGACGTCGCCGTCAGCTGAGCGGTCGCTCGCTACGAACATTTATATATATATAAAACCGTATGTTTACGTTTACGTTTGTTCGGCTATAAAAAATAACAATGTTAATTTTGTACATAATAATATTTACGAGAACACATAATATAATAACACGCTACATCACCCCCCCCATGAGACCGTCCTACGGGCGATAATAATCTGGGAAATGAACCTTGCGCCCTGATCGCGTTCTTCGAACATCGTGTTCCTCGGCATTAGGGCCACTGGAAGTCTGTGGTAGTGATAGTGGTGTATTTTGTAACGTGTATGGTGTTTGCTTAAAGTTATAAGTGTTTGAGTGTGTGTTCGTGTTTTGTGAGTCATGTAGTATGTAGGCTGGCTTAACTCGGTCTACGGATACTGTGACTGCTTTTCCATTTAACAGAATGGTTAGTACCTTTTCACTCTTCTTGAGTACTTCGTGGGGACCTGTGTACGCTGGTTTCAAGCAACCACGGTTTATCTCCTCTCTAATAAAGACGTGCGATGCTGTGGCAAGGTCTTTAAAAATGAAGACAGTCCGACTTCCGTGACGAGATGCTGGTGACGGCTGGATTCGACTGGCGAAATTTCTCAAACGTGATAAATAATCCGTCACATCACTAAAGTCGTCAGCCTGTGGGTGGAAGAACTCACCGGGCAATCTCAGTGTCTCGCCGTATACGAGTTCAGCTGAAGATGCGCGAATGTCTTCCTTGTAGGCACTGCGTATACCTAGGAGGACTAATGGCAGCGTTTCCACCCAGTTGTCATTGCCATGGCAGGTGATTGCAGCTTTCAACTGCCGGTGAAATCGTTCCACCATGCCATTACAAGCTGGGTGATATGCTGTAGTCCTTTTATGTTTGAACCCGATAACGTCCGACAAGCGCTTAAATAAGGCACATTCAAATTGCGCGCCGCGATCAGTCACAATGTCGGATGGACATCCAAAACGTGCGATCCATCCATATAGAAGTGCGTTAGCCACCGTCTCAGCTGTAATGTCGCGAATAGGTATTGCCTCAGGCCAACGAGTAAACCGATCGACGGCAGTGAGACAATACTTATATCCATGAGACAGTGGCAACGGGCCAACTAAGTCTATATGGATATGCGCGAACCTTGATCGTGGCATTTTGAATGTGCCGACGGGAGGAGAAGCATGACGACTAACCTTCGACCGCTGACATGCTAGACACGATTGTGTCCACGTTCTGCAGTCCTTCCTTACACCTGGCCACACGTACCGTTCTGCTACAAGTTTGGCAGTTGCGTTGGCACCGGGATGGCTTAGGGAATGCAGGCCCTCAAACACTTGATACCGAAGATCTTTCGGAACATATGGTCGGCTGGTGTTACCGCTTATGTCACAGAACAGTTCAGCATCCGTACCCGGAATCACCACCTTCTTAAAGCACAAGGATGTGTTGCTATTCAGTAGTTTGCTCAACTCACTGTCAGAGTTTTGCAGTCTTGCCAACAACTTAATATCTACAGGTCTAGCAATCTCGTCAATTCTCGACAGTGTGTCAGCAACGACGTTGTCCTTACCGGAGATGTGCCTGATATCCGTGGTGAACTGGGATATGAAATCGAGATGTCTGAACTGTCGAGGTGAACAGTTCTCTTTGCGAGAGTGGAAAGCGTAACATAGCGGTTTATGGTCCGTGTAAACCACAAAATCCCTTGCCTCGACCATATGCCGAAAGTGCTTGATTGCTTCGTATATTGCCAGCAGTTCCCGGTCATACGGTGAGTATTTACGTTGGGAAGGACTGAGCTTCCGTGAGAAAAATGCAAGCGGTTGCCAAGTACGATCGTCTCCCAGCTGTTGTAATGCGGCTCCTATCGCTGTGTCGGATGCATCAGCTACAATGGCTAATTTAGCCTGGCTGTTTGGATGCGCCAACAAGGTGGCCTTGCAGAGACCCTCTTTGCAGGCGTTGAATGCATCGTGCTCAGCTTTATTGAATGTGACGGGGTGGGAACCCTTAACCGAACCCTCGAGGAGTGAGTTCAGGGGACCTTGGTGTTGTGCAGCGTCGGGAATGAACCTCCTATAAAAATTGAGCATACCCAAGAATCGCCTGAGCTCCCTGACGGTCCTGGGCACTGGGAACTCCTGGATAGCCTGGACCTTGGCGGGTAGGGGGCTGGTACCATCGGCTGAAATACGATAGCCTACGAAAGTGACCTCTGAGGCTCCAAATACGCACTTCGAGGTGTTGATAATCATGCCGTATTCGTTCAGCCTGGTGAAGAGTTCTTTCAGGTGACGTTTATGTGTATCCTCATCTACTGAAAAAACTAGAAAATCGTCTAGATATGCATAGCAGAAATCGAGCCCGCGCAGCATCTCGTCCACAAACCGTTGAAACGTCTGTCCGGCGTTTCGAAGTCCGAACATCATGTACGGGAATTCGAAAAGGCCGAAGGGCGTTGATATTGCGGTCTTCGGTATGTCCTCGGGGCTCACCGGTACCTGATTATAGGCTTTGACCAGGTCTATTGTAGAGAAGACCCTGCACCCTGACAGACTATGAGCTAGGTCATGGATGTGCCGGATCGGGTACTTGTCTGGGATAGTCCTGGCGTTCAGCATTCTATAGTCACCACAGGGGCGCCAACCGCACCCTTTCTTAGGAGCTAGATGTAGTGGAGAAGACCAAGAAGAGTCAGAAGGTCTGGCTATACCCATTTGCAGCATAGTAGCAAACTCTTCCTTCGCTATCTTCAATTTGTCCGGAGCCAACCTACGAGGTGTGCATGATACGGGCGGACCCGGTGTGGTACGTATATAGTGTACGGTATTGTGTTTAGGTATGTGATAAGTGCCAGAAGGGCGGGTGATATCAGGAAACTCCCTGAGTATGTTGTGATACACAGACTCACCAGTGATTACCTTTACCGAGGAAACGATGTCGGAAGAACATGCAGGCGAAGCCGCGGTAGTAAGGCTAGTATTGTTGTCGATCAGCCGCTGGTTCCTGCAATCGACCACAAGGTTAAAATGGCATAAAAAATCTACACCTATTATTGCCCGTGTGACGTCTGCGATAATAAATCGCCAAGCAAAGTCACGGCGCAGCCCTAGGTTTATTCTAAAGTTTATATAACCATACGTTTTTATTTTTGTGCCGTTAGCAGCACACAGATCAAAATTATTTCTTACAGGTTTATTTTTAATTTTGCTCACTGGAAATACTCACAAATCACTACCTGTGTCCACTAAAAACTGCACTTTGGAGATCCAGTCAGTGACGAACAGGCGACCGGCGCCCGGGCAATCGTTCGTCGCCATTATCGATCGCCCGGCTCGTTTCCCGCGTAGTTGCACGGCTTTACACAGTGCTTCGCCCTGTCGCCGAATTTGCCGTGGTACCAACATAGGGAGTACTTGCTACAGTTGGCTGGCGAACGTGTTCTGCTGATCCGTCGACGTTCGCGGCTGCGACTAGCTGAGCGGTCGCGGCCCCGAGACCGCCTCACCTCCGACGACAACGCCTTTACCTGTTCGGTAAGCGCTGCGATCTGCCGTTCCATCGCTGCCACGATGTTGGGGGTAGGTGTACTGGATGCCGACGCCACCTGCGGGTTGACACTGACGACGTCGTGCACGCGGTCTGCCAGCTCTGCTAGTTCCGCCAGCGAGGCCTTCGGCTGGGACGCGATGATGGTCTGCGTCCCTTGTGGTAGACGGCTCGTCCAAATGGTCCGCACGAAATCCTCCGGAACGCCGGGGCCCGCCAGGTTTTGAAGATGGCGAACGAATTGCGATGGCTTCCTGTCCCCGAGTTGCTCGTGGTCGAGCAGCTGCTTCACCTTCCGCTCTCGGGAAGCCGACAAGCGTTTTATTAGCTCTTCCTTGAGCTTGTCGTACTTGTTGCTCGACGGTGGGGAAGTGATGACATCTTCGACCTCGGCGGCGTATTGTGGTCCCAACTGAGCGATAGTGTGGAAGTATTTTGTGGTATCGCTCGTGATATTCGCCAACACGAACTGTCCTTCCAGCTGAGCGAACCACAATGCCGGTTTCTCGGGATAGAAGGGTGGCGCACGTACACCAACACGGCATGACTCGCCAAAATGTTGCGCGCCATCTTGTCTAGATTGTTCCATCGCGACGCTTCCAGAACGATCTTCCTTCGTGTCCAGTTCGGGGTCACCAATTATAGTGTGTGAAGTTATCGAAGCTTTAGGTAGAAAAAATAAAATTTACTAGATGCAACGTAATGAGCGTTTATTCACGTACACACGGACAGTCAAGAGCGTAGAAAAAGCACAAGAGTTCGCTATAGTTTAACACACACACTAGTAGAAGAAAGAAGGCGAAAGTTACAGAAAATAGTATTGCGAAAGATATAGAACAGAGATCGAACGTGGCCTATGCGCGAGCGACGGACAAACGTTTTATGATGGAAGGCGAATTCTCACTGAGCCGGCGCGGCCCGGTATCGTGGTTAAGTAGCTCGTCCTTCGGTCGCGCAAGGTCGTGTGACGTCGCCGTCAGCTGAGCGGTCGCTCGCTACGAACATTTATATATATATAAAACCGTACAGTTTGTTCGGCTATAAAAAATAACAATGTTAATTTTGTACATAATAATATTTACGAGAACACATAATATAATAACACGCTACACCTAGCCTTATTATTTTCAAGAATAGTAAGCAGTGATGGCCTGAAATAGCAGCGATAGCTCAGTGGGGAGACCAACAAACTGCAATGCAGAGGGTCTCGGGTTCGACTGTGGGTGAGCGCAGAAGGCTCCCAACCCGTTATAAGGTAAACTAGACAATGTAGTCCCCAAGGGCGGACTACCACGGACCTCGGCTTGGGGCGTTGTCGGCAACGTGGTTCTAGGGTGACCCACGGGATTAACATTAACGCGACGCGTATTCCGACCTCTGCGGCGAGGGTGGAACCGCGGACGACTTTGTATGGCTTCGCGAGCCGTAGTTGCTTTGTCTGAGCGGAGAGCTCGTCTGACACCGTCCTTCGCTTATATAGTCCGGCGCCGGTCGCGGGTGGTGGCTAGTGACGTGCGCTCTCGCTCGACGGGCGCCTAGGCGATTATCGTCACACTATGTAATAATAATATAATAATAATATTCTACCACATACACACAACACTATCTAGCCCAAACTAAGCAGAGCTTGTACTATGGATACTAGACAATGGATAAACATACATATATACTTTTTTTTTGTAAATACATACATATTATACATAGAAACACCCAGACCAAGACAAACATCCATGTTCATGCACACAAATGTTTGTCTTGTGCGGGAATCGAACCCGCGACCTCAGGCGTGGCAGTCGGTTACACTAACCACTACGCCATCGAGGCCGAGACTACTATGTAAAGTCTACCAACGCGCACTGGCCAGCGCGTGGTAGACTATGGTCTAATCCTTCTCGCACTGAGAAGAGGTTCGTGCCTAGCAATGGAACAGTTTATATATAGCGCTGATATTATTATATATATTGGTATTCTAGTCCTACTAATATAGGTTCGCCTGCTGGAAACTTTAGCAAAACGTAAACCGGTATAATAAGTATCTTATGTGTTACGAAACAAAAGCTTTGAGGGCGTCGACGCCGCGCGATTGATCCCCTGTACTTGCGAGCCATCAAAGAATAAGGGTAATTGCTGCCTTGCTACGTTTATTAAAGTAAAACAAACATACAAACAGACCTGTGGAACATATGCGATATAACCTCTTAGAAATGGACACAGCGCATAGTAAATTGTAAATGTAAGCGGTTCAAATAGCCGAGGCCTTCAACTCTTAACACTTAAAGGTATAGACCGAGGAAAACCAAGTATTCTATTAATGTAATTATGTATAGAATAAATAAAGTTATTCGCATAGCATCACGATTCTGATCCCGTATAGGTTAATTATTCAGAACATTCAATTATCTTAGCTTTGCGTATCATAACTAAATTAAATTCTATCACATAGACACAAAACCATCTAGCCCAATCTAAGTAGAGCTTGTACTATGGGTACTAGACAATAGATAAAAATACATATATACTTTTTTTATAAATATATACATATTATCAAAGACCAGACCAAGACAAACATCCATGTCCATGCATACAAAAGTTTGACTTGTGCGGGAATCGAATACGCGACCTCAGGCGTGGCTGTCGGTTACACTAACCAATACGCCATCGAGGCCGCCTCATAATTTAATTCAATATTATTTGTAAAAGTCTTCCTCAGACTTTTAATGCCAGAGATTTCGAATCCGAGATTCAAATGATACACACATAGACTCACGCTTATATCCCCAAAGGGGTAAGCAGAGGTCTATTACACCCACATTTGGCTAACTGCGATTTTAGGTCTCATGTAATGGAGGACGAGGCAATTGGCGTTTACCGGCCACAGTTCTAGACTGCGTGCTGCTATTAAGAAAATCTTGACAGAAGAACCCAGTAATTCTTTGTCCGACGCGAGCATCAAATCGGCAACCTCATGCAGATCAGTCACATACCTTACTGCTGCGCCACCGAAGCAATGGTGCGATGGGCTTTGAACCCTTGACCTCTCGGCGCAAGTCTACAGCTAACGCGGCGTAATTTCTATTGAATCTTAATTGCGACGTCATTACTTAATTCTTCAAAACCTACTTTGTACACTTATTTTGTTTAGAGACTGACAAACATACAAAGCATTTACTTTTTAATATTAGCTACGATTTGTTAACAAATTCAATGCCAGGTAATCAATTTTGAGTCATGTAATTGGGTATTACGCAACTGCATATTATTTCTTATTTATTATCCATTTATTTTATATCTATTGCTTATGCAAACTTAGCATAGATACATAGATTAGTCTTCAATTCTAGGTGGCGCAGTGGTATTACGAGCATGAGGTTGCCAGTTCGATACTTGGATCGGGTAAAATGTTATTGAGATTTGCTGCAAGGGTTGGAACGTGCCCGATAGATGGCCATGGACTCGCCCCAAATTACGAAGGTCCTTTCCTTACCCTTTGGCCATATAAACGTGTATATGTCATGTAGAAAATCATAATTAAAAAGATTTACAAGTAACGGACAGCAATGCTCAACTTCCATTCAACTATATGCAACGTCATTGAAATCCTTTGGCTATTAAAATAAGAATTTATTTCATGCTCTTGTCATAGCTCAGTGGGAGATCAATAGACTGCAATGCAGAGGGTCTCGGATTCGAACCCACGTCGCGCACCTCTGACTTTCGGAAGATATATAACTTTTCGAAATTATGAGCATATTGATCAATATTAATTAATAATAATAATATAATATAATAATAATAATAATATTCTACTACATACACACAACACCATCTAGCTCAAACTAAGCAGAGCTTGTACTATGAATACTAGACAATGGATAAACATACATATATACTTTTTTTTTGTAAATACATACATATTATACATAGAAACACCCAGACCAAGACAAACATCCATGTTCATGCACACAAATGGTTGACTTGAGCGGGAATTGAACCCGCGACCTCAGCGTCGCAGTCGGTTACACTAACCACTACGCCACCGAGGCCGACAATTAACAATTATCGCCTGCTCCGTGCCTCGAAGAGCACGTTAAGCCGTCAGTCCCGACTGCCATGAACATCTATGGCAGTCGTTATTGGGGAAATCGACACAAAAGATCCCACTGGGTCGAACTGACACCGATCTGTACTGACTGGCCCCCACACAAGATAAGATAAGATGCTCTTGTCATGCAAGTAAAGTTCAGAGCCCGTTAGTCTTAAAAAGTATTCTTCTCTAATGACCATGTCAGTATCCTAGCCTGCTAAGTACATATAAATAAAAAAATGTTGCCTTAAGACAACTCTGCCAAATTCATTACGAATGCAAGCATAATGATTTTTTTATTGTAAATCTCGTGAATTTTTCCGTGAAGTCATTGTCCTATTCTTCGCGTGTTTAAAATTACAATTATGCAATATGCATATATACATATACATACATTAATCTGCAGTATATGTATTCTTGCTGTCACGAATTAGAGATTCGCAAATGATATTCACCATAGTTTCTATTGATGATATACTAATGAGATTACGATACATTTTGCAAGTTTTCTTATCGCGGTTTCTATTGTTTTAAGTTGACATGCCAATTTCGCCAATACCGCTTGAATAGCCAAATTGCATTAATTTGCATTTATGGTTATAAGGATCGTTGGGTTGTAGGTTCAATTTCCGTGCCTGGTGAAGTGTAATTAGGCATTTCTGACAAGAAATTCTTTAATCATGCAAATGTTTTAAAGCTTGCTTGAATATTCGGCACATTGTCAAAACCAAAATAAGAATATATTTAGCCATAACTAGTTAACACCCCTTATAGGTTGGAAAATATCTAAAATTTTGTAACCTAGTGCGAGCAAGAAGAATCTAAAGGTGAATAATGCTAGACCGGTCTGCCAGAATCGTAGTAAACAGATTTCTGTAGTCTTGGTCTTTCGTAGAAATAGGCGTGAGTCTGGATTTGTATTCAGCCCAATCTGCATCCAAATTATAACATACAATACAATAATTATCATAACAAGTCTACAAAAACATGATCCGTAGAGTAGAGCCCACAAAGTTATAAATAATAGTTAGAAAAGACAAAAAACACGCTTTATTAAAAAACGTAGAAAATAATTTAATAATTTTAATGTAATTTTTTTTTAAAACTATTATTTAATTTTTATTCTTAAACTATTATTTTTCATTTTTTCTAAATTATTGTATTGTCATTGGTCCTCGATAAGTGTACAAAGTTTCAAATCAATCCGTCGGTTTGAGAGGGGTGAAAATCACGTTCACAGATTCCGTTACATAAATTCATAGATACGTTCCAAGCTAATAAAAGCTTGTTAAAAGGGCAAGAGGTATGCCTCTTGCCCTTTTAACTTTGTGGCCTCTCCATTGGATTTCTTTGTGACTCTATTCTTTATCTATTGTCTACCAGTTCCTTTCAAAGACCGCCAACTGCGCCCGCCATCTCCACATAGTTCTGAACTCTAATTACCTTAATAACACCACCAACCAAAACGTAACCGAAACAAAAAGCAAGCTTTAGCGAGATAACCATCTAGCCTCGAAACTATAACAGAATGAAGTGATAATAGAATGAATGGGTTCCCATTAATTAAAACAATCATGTCTGAGAGATAGCATGTGTAATTGAATTTGTTAAAAGAATACAGCTTTAAATAGATCGAAATGTTCATGGGTGGTGTAACAACGTTCGACTTATTGTTACCGTCTCCTATTTCATTGTGAATGATCATCATCAATTAATCTGTATTGGTGGCACAGTGGTATTGAATGGGGTTGCGGGTAGGTAAGTAGGTTAGCTAGCTTAGCGTTATTGGATTTTTCTGTTAAGATATTCTCAGTAGCAACTTGGAGTTTGGAAATAAAAATAGGTTCGCATTCTAATAAGTGATACTTAAAAGCATAGCTGGTGATGTATTCTCGGGCTCTGCCGATCTTATCGGGTAAATAAACGTGAAATTAGGTAAGTTTGATTATCAAAAGAGTTAAAAAACAATGAAGTCACAAAAGTTTCAAACCTAGAGTATGACATAACTAATCAAATACCGCCAAAATTCTTAAGCCAAATAATTTGTGGTAAACCTATGTCATTCAGAGCTTTTTAAGACTGCTTTGTTACTAAGAAAATCAATAAGATGAGTTTACTTCTTGCTCTGGCATTAATGAACAGCTGCATGCTGATTATTTATTTACAGGATCAGCAATGCGATGAAACCTCAGAAACTGTAAGCATCAATAGCTTGTTCATAGTAATAGATTAAGACAGGCTAGCTAAAACATTAATAAGAATGTCTAAAAGACATTAAACTGCGTTTTTTTTTACATATATCGTGTTTAGCCACCAAGCTAACCAAAAATACCAACTAGTTTTAAATTAATTTGGTTGCAAACAACTAAAATGTTCGCAGTAACAGGTGCTGTGAATTGACGACTCGGATGCATTCGCTATAGCTAAATTGAAAAGTACATCCATTACAGCACTTCAAGGCATATTAGAATGTGCGACCTTTAGCACTTCGAGTTCTATTGTCTTTTAACAATAATCGGTGATCAGCCTCACAGAAATTTGCGACGGCTTGACATTTTTTGCGGAAGACTTGCTTACCAATTCCCATGGTAGGATGTTATGTAATTGTAACTAATTGATAGTAAGGTGTGATTTGGTGATCAAGAAGATAATATTATGCTCTTTAGAATAAAAAGATGAAGACAATATAAGTATGTTAGAGAGAGTATGAAAGTAGCACTAGTGGTAGAAAAGGTTTTTCTTATAACATAACATTGCGACATACGGTAAGAAGTGATGAAACGCATGTGTGTAAAAAAGTTACAAACAGAAAGGTAGAGTGAGGCCAAAGAAAAGAAAAATGGATTGTATGAGAAATGATATAAAATAAGAAGGTGACTATGATGAATTACTGACGACTGATAGGGATATCTAGAAAAAAACTTGTACTGCGCCTGCTAATTATGCTGAGATTTGTAAAGATGGGTATGCCTATACATTTCTCCAGGATATAATCCTTCTTCTTGCTAAATTTCATCACAATCGGTTCAGTGGTTTGCCGTGAAAGCGTAATATACAGACAAACAGATCTACTTTCGCGTTTATAAAATTAGTATGGAGGTATGGATAAACCACATTAGTGCCATCTGCTTCAATATTTGCATTTAATTTTGAACCAAACGTAAACATGAAAATACGCACTCAAATAATGCGACCGAACCATCCTAACACACGTTCACCCTTTTGAAGCGGCTCATCACAACCAAGTAGAGCCAATTATTTACACACATTACTTATGCAATACTTATCACGAATATGACAAGTATTTAGACCATGGCATGCCCCGTGTCAAGGTGCACGTCAAGCCAACTTCATATATAATGACCATGACCCCGGATATACAAGTTTAGGTCACTTTAGGTGACAAATGCTGTCTACCTACATGATTAGAAGAATAAATAATTTAAAATTGTCCTGTGATGTAGTAATTTGGATGTTTAGTGTATCCAAGTGCCGCCTACAAGGAGTTTATTGACACAAGGTTATCGGACTAGCGAAAATGAGAGATTTAGTCAATTGGTTGGATAAAATTTGGCTTGTCTCGTGCGGCGAGTTAGATGTACGTTGTAAAATTGCAGAGGTTTGACAGTTCAATTATCCGGTTGGGTTTAAAGTATTATCTATTAATTTGTCTACATGCTTTTAGTTTTATTACACAGTTGTCGATTCCTTCAGGGATATACGCGTGAATCTATATATCTGTTAATCATCATTTTGCCACCTATGTTTTTATGTCTTACATAATAAGGGGCAAGCGTGTGTCGTCCACACACACTGACAGATTCCGTACCTCTACTATAAATTTTCTAACAAGAAAATCATCACATATTTTAGAAATTTTCGCGTTACGAACAAACATAAGTATATATTTGTGACCCTGAACCAATGAGGTAGTTTAGCTAGGATGATAATGAAGCTATTCTTTTAAATAAAACTTTCTATAACAGCTATACAATATTGGCGTATTTGTCGGTGCGGTTACCATAATTATACTTGTGACTATTCAGGGAAAGCGGGTCTGTAAAACGTTATTATGATTAAGCCTATTGTGACGTAAGACTAATACATATAATGGGCAATAATGGCTTTTCTAAGTGACCATTAATGTGTAATCGTTGTTGGTAACAAAGAAACCGTATTATGTAATATTGCAACAACAACAACCAGAAGCTGTTCGCAAGCTCTGCAATCTAAGTTAGAAAACGGCACATTTTTATTTAAATACAAATGTGGCACTGGGAATCCTGCCTGTGTCGTGGGCTTAGTAGTCGTTTCGCACGAATTTGTTCGCACATATCGTGCGAAAAGACATTTTTTTAAAATAATATTTTTTTGTTGTCGTTTCGCACACATGGAATATATTTTCGTGTGAATCATTCCCGTCTGAAAACGCAGGTGTCCATTCGCACATTTTGTATTTTTAATACACTATATCTTAACTTTTTTAAATGAAGTTTGGAGAGTAAGTTGTACTACCAAAGTAGATACCGGCATGCCTATGTTTAGCCTTGATATATTCCTGAAGTTCGGTGGGCCGCTAACTCGTCTGCTGCAAGAGGCAATAAAAACCCGTAACCGTTTTTACTTATAAGTGTACTCGAATAGTAGATGTAACATGCCACTGAAAAACATATCGGTAAGCCGGTTCGTGAAACAGTAAAGTTGTAAAGGTACTGCAACTATATGATTATAATTGTTTGTTATAATTTTAAGTGTTCTACTTATTGAATTTTATGCTAATTCTGTCGAAAAGTAATAATAAAATTAGAATAGGCGGCATTATAATTTTATAGTAATAATTTCTAATAACCAGGGAACTATCAAAATAACTAACTAGAATATTAATTGACTAACAAAGATATGGTTATATTATTTATAATATTAAGGTAACCAGTACCTGATAAACAGTCATGTCAATTTAAACCGTTATTTTAAAATAAAATGCCTAAGCTTAAGCTTAAGGTTACGCAGTGGCAGACCAATGGATAAGGCATTGTCTTTGCGATTGTTGTCGCGAGTTCGAATCCTATCCCTTGCATCACAGACGTGAGCCCATTTCTAACACAAGCATTCTAGCTTAACTTAACAAGAATACTAGTCATTTGTAAGCAAAACAGGTAGCAATCTTATAAAAAAGAAAAATGCGCTCGGTCGGCGAAAATTCAACGAGCACCTAAAATGATTTTGGATGTTAAATGTATGAACCTCATTCATAACATATATACGACCTAAATATGAGCATGCCTTAATGTTATACCAGGAAAAAGTGGCTATGCTTGCGCTTCCTGTACCTACAGAAATTACAAAATGTTATCGATTGAACTAGTCAAGCAATTAATAAGTCAAATATTTGTCCTAGGAATAGTTGAGGTAGTTGTGGTCTTGGCAATTTACCCATTCCAAAAGTATGTAGTATTGTTGTCGACAGACCTGTTCTGTTTGGAGAGCCCAACATAACTCTTCGTCTCATCTAAAGCGCATGTATAAAATAACATAAAAATTTGATGTCAATGTGCTGTGTGTAGCTTTAACACTAAAAACATGTCCATCGCAATTCTATAATTAAGATAATTTTGGTATATAAATATCAAAATTCAATTGGCCTTGTATGAGAGGTGCTTAACCCTATATTTTAACAGGTTCCCTATCCGATGAATCACTTATGATACAAAACAATAGAAGAAAATCTATTGTGTTTATCGCGGGACGGCAAAAGGGGTATGTATGAGTTTATATTATTCGGCACTCAGATTCCGAATAACATTTCTTTTTTCGTATCTCACACTTATTTATATTCCGTGCGATGATTGAACGTGCAGCAATCGTACAGTTCGGAGACTTTCCCAAATACCTCAAACGTGCATTCAAAAATGGAAGACGAGTATGACCAAATTTAAAATCTTTTGTTTTTTACTAATTCTTTACCGGAACGTCTTAAAAAGTATTGTATTGTGCCTTTTAACAAAAGGCTGGTAATTTACTAATGAATAGGGTTTTAAACATGCTTAGCTTTGGAGAGACGAAAGAAGCATCATAAACAGCCTGTTATGTCAGAATGGTACGTGACTTGACTATCAATGGTGTTGCAATTATTCCGTGAAAGTCTGGCCATGTAATCGTACCGCCCTTCTAACATAAGCTTACAGGTGCTTTATAATGTCGAAAGATAATATCTTAATCCCATCTATTTCATAAAGTTTATGTATTTTGGTCGAACTTTGTGACTGATCAGTAGGATTCCGCGTCGAGGTAAGTGTTATGGAAATTTTTCTATTAGGATACATTCTGTATTCCTAGCACAAGGTCTGGCAATCTGTCCGATAGACTGTTGATTATCTGCAGTCAGTATAGGTGCCCTGATAAGGGATTAGGGCACGGGAATACATAACTATAAATGGAATCAGTCTACAGTCTAAAAGGTTTAGGGTTAAAACCACCATAGACTAAAACCTGGTTTCAAAATCAAACTTAAAACAAGGGATTTTATTGGATATTATCCAGTTCCAGCTTCTCCCGCTGGACTGTACTCAACGGAGAGCGACTTAAATCGTCGACTACCAGGATGTTTCAAATCGGCTAGACCCCTGGGCGCGGCGTAGAGAAGTGGCGTCGCTATGCATCTTCTATCGCTTTTACTATGGAGAGTGCTCCAAGGAACTGTTCGGACTGATCCATGCCGCCTCTTTTCGCCATCGTCTTACGCGACAGCATTTTCATCCCCATCAGTTAGATGGATGGCAGTCCACAACTGTGCGTTTCTCCAGTGCGTTTCTGCCTCGCACAAAACAAAACTGTGGAATGAGTTTGCGGTATTTCCGAACCAATACGACCATCAACACTTTAAGATAAGAGCGTACTCCTTTTTAAATAGTCGGCGACGTACTTGTGATTCCTCTGGTGTTGCGGGGTCCATGGCTAGCGGGAATCGCTTACCATCAGGCGATTCGTCTGCTAGTTTGCCGACTAAAAGAAATGATAGCCAATTACAGCAGCTACCTGCCTGACAGTCAGCTATCAATTGAGTTTTGTTGATTGCCAGAAACACTGCTATTTTTAAATATGCTCTTATAAAAATTTACGTAATAAAACCATTACAAAATGTTACAAAAATATGAATCGCTTGTATTCGAAAGTTCTAGCCTAAACTTTCAGCAGCTTACATTATTCAATGCAATGCCGAAACAGGATGTCTATTAAATAACCTGCTACTACACATACTAGCCTAACTTGTTCTTAACATAATGCTCTACAATTTTACGGTCCGTTTTACGATTGCTGAATGCAAAGTAGCTGGCGAGTTTATCTGATAGATTTTTACGATTACATGCTGTAAGAGGGCAATAGAATACTAATCTCTCGCTTAAGACTGCGAAACTAGTGACCGTGTTTTTTATTTTCCATGTGAATTTAAGCTTTTGATGCTATAGGTTGTTTATGTGAATACTGTATAGGTATTTATTTAATAGATATATTTTATTGATATTGTTGGCAAAGAGAGATACTCAAGTTGAAGATGATTGAGAAATTCAGGAATCGTTTCGTTTTAGGAGTATGTTGAATTGGCGTAAATATTGTTTACGCGACTGATATTAAGCCAATAAATATTATAATATAAACCAATAATAAGTGATTAGATCTTTTAAAATTGGAGTGGTTGTTGAAAAGTAACCGAGACATTGAAAAAATATACATTATAAATGGAAGAATCTGCTTAGATTAATTTTGCTTGATACTTTTAACTTGTTTGCATAAAGTCGTGTGGTAAGAAACTATAAATCAGTTACTTTGTCTATTACACTATATAATCTATTTAATAGATACAGATAAGCTACGATCAGCATGAAAAAACAATTGCTGCTAAGCAGGACAAAGTGTTGATCCATTTGACAGAAATTATATAAAGAGCAGAATAATATTGTCGCTCGTTTACGCGAATGCATAAATGCTTGTAAGCTTGTTTTATTGCATTTGAAATACACATTGATATAGAGACTTACGAGGAGACTCCGCGTCTCGTGTGCTAACATTTTGGTTTGAAGACGATTTTTTTCAGCAACCAAAACATCACGCAAATTTGAATATAAATTTTAATCGTTCAAAATAAGTCGTTCACCATAAAGAGGTTTACATAAAAATAAACACACACTAAAGAGTATGCTACACAGCAGACAAGTTTTGGATAAAGACAATAAATACAAAACAGTTCGTAAACAAACTCAGCTCACAAAAAAGGTAGATCAAAAAACTTGAATGGTAATAAATGTGGTTTATGGCCTATTCCGGTCGTTGTTATATCGTACTGTTGCTGATTTATTTCTTTTTATGTACCGCCAACATTTTGTGTACTTAAACTAAATTCAGTAAACAAATGTTAAACTAGATATTTGCGACAAAGACTACTAGCTAAATACTTGGCTGTCTCATTAACCTGTCAATTATTGGAATGCTAGATATAATTGAAAACCTTTTGTGTTTGACCTCCGGTGTGTCACTGCTACTCAATAGGATAATTAAATGTGATAATTATAGGTGCATACTCCACAGGTAGTCTAAAAGACCTGTGTTCTATTCCCTTTTTGGACACGCAATTTAGAGTTATTTCTTTTTCTGTAAAGAAGTCGATTGACATAATTTCACACTGCGTTACGTAATTCTACATAACAAACCGAGTTTGAATCGATCCTGAAATGTATTATTATTTACTCAATAGATCGCCTCGTCACTGCCACTGACCCGATTGTTGTGGGTTCGATATCCATACGGGACAAACAATTGTGAGACCCATAAATAGTTGTTCCGAGTCTGAGTGTGATTTGTGTGTGTGTGAAGTTTCCCGCGACATGTGTATTATTACTATTGCGCGTGTTGCCTTTTTTCATACCATCCTTCAGGGGATAAAATATTATCCCCTAAAGGATGGTAGTAACCTTAAAATAAACTATTAAATTGGTATTCATAAGCTGTAATTACTAAGTGATTAATAGATGTGCCCCGAGCCAATATTCAAGTCCCATTTACCTTGGACAAGACATTGAATTTAAGTACAATTTTATTTGTGTTTTCAAGTGGTCTATGGTTGTTTAAGGTTACGGACCTAGGTAACAATGAGTGACCTTTTGTCGTTTATCAGGTTCAGATCAGTTCAGACTTCGTGCTGCTATTAAAAGTTTCTAGTTAGAAAATCCCTATAAAACTTTGCCTGACCCAGAAATTGAACCCGATACCTTATGTACAGGTAAACATGTTTTAAATTTTAATTGCATTTCTCTCTTTTCTCGATGTGCCTAAACAATGATTTTTTTGTAACAATCTCAGGGTGGAATGCGCTGGCGACTGTAGTACAGTTTATACTAGTACGGTCGTTATCGAATTCTCTTTTTATATTTAAAACGCTTTAAAAAATTCATGTATTGGATTATAAATAAATTTTTTAATTATAGAATAAATGTTTCTTATTCTTAGCTATCGAATTTTCTACTACTTCTACTGCATTACCAACGATGCAGTCCAAGGAGTAAATATTACTTTATATATATATATATATATATATATTAGCAGATATGGACGTGGAGCAGAAAACGAGAAACGATAAAAAATTGTGAATAGAATGTAAACATCGTTACATATAAACCGGATCATTGTGCGATACCTTTGCGTCTAGGTTTCCATTTAATTACAGTGTTTACTTGCTCTCATTGTAATAAAATACAAGTTACTAAATTCTAATCAAATTGGCAAAGGAATTATATATACATACCTATATTTAATGTTTTTGCCAATTTGATTAGTAGTTGATTTGTGATTGATCAATGTCACAAATCAACAAGTCACTGTTGATCAATGAAAATACAGGATTTTAAAAACAAAACAAAACAGTTACAATTATTATTAAATATAAAAGAACCTAAGTATTATAGCACAGGATATATTTATATAATAATACTACATAAATATTTTTATAAAATTAACTACCAACTAAAACTATTAAGCTATTATTATTTATACTATTGTTAATGTTTATTAAAAAGAAACCTTTATTGATAGCTTTCAGCGATCAGAAATAGTAGAATTTATTTAATATTTATCTTATATAACTACAACTAAAGTCAACAAATACACATAATCGAAGTAAACACAAACCCTGTAATATATCTTTACTAATATTTGAAAAGTTTACTTACATCATTCCCAAAAGGTTCGCTGCTGACATCCAAAACAGACGACAAGGCGGCCGCCAATATCACTTTCCTCCAGTACAGCACCATATTTACATAAATGCACTAACTAATATAAAAAATAACATTCACATTTGACAATAACCAAAAGTACAAATATAAAATATTTTACAAATTACCGCCATTTTTCGCGCGCGCGTTAAAGTGACAGTTGTCATTTATTAAAAATAGGCAAAGGAAATTATATGCTTGCAGCCTAGTCGAAATATTTTTTTAAATTATTTGTTTCGTGTTAGTTTGCGGGTGTTACCGCGTCGTTGCGAGCGGCAGTTCGCGTGGTTTCGCGGCATGCGACTGCGCGGATTAGTGCAACAGATAGAGAACAAAGTGTTAGACAGTGTTGTGACGCTATCGATACCGTTGTTTATTTATTATGGCTTGTGTTATCATATCGTTTAGGTTTTTTGTTGCCGGTTACGCTTGTAGAATAGCGTTTTGTTGTTTTAGTGAATGGTTAAGAAAAGTGTTTTATTTGATATTTAACATAAAACGGCTGATGATTTTTATTGTATTGGTTAGTTATTATGAGTCAATATATTGCAATGTAATTATTTCGGTTATTTCGGATACATGCAAAATTAAAAGAAGGTGAAGTTATTAGCATTAACATTGTACTGTTTAAACGTTATTTACATGTTAAAGTTCAAAGTTTGATAAAATAAATACTTGCACCGAAAATAGGCTATACCGTACTACGCCTAACTACAACCAATAATAATACATTAGAAGCTCAACAACAAAATTATATTTTATCGACAGTAATCCCCACACTAGTCTATTGCAGTTCGGAATAGTAAAAACCATTTTCCCAAACTGTGTCAGCTGTTTGTTTTAGCGCGGATTTTACTTTCATTTCAATTAAAATGGTAATGTTGCACTTAAAACAAAAACTGTCTGTCTGTCTGTTGGTTGTATTCTCGTGGGATCGAGCTCACGCGTCCTGCCGCGCTCTATACTCAATCATAAATTATATTAGCATAGACAATGCAATTTTGTGTTACGGCTTTATTTTAATTTTGGAACTATGCTTTATGGCTTTTATGTAACCATATTTCTAAACCATACCTTTACCGTAGTTTTGGCTTACGATTCCATCCATAAGGTTATTGGGTGGCCTCGATGGCGTAGTGGTTAGTGTAACCGACTGCCACGCCCGAGGTCGCGGGTTCGATTCCCGTACAAGTCAAAACATTTGTGTGCATGAACATGTATGTTTGTCTTGGTCTGGGGGTTTCTATGTATAATATGTATGTATTTACAAAAAGAAGTATATATGTATGTTTATCCATTGTCTAGTACCCATAGTACAAGCTCTGCTTAGTTTAGGCTAGATGATTTAGTGTTGTGTGTATGTGATAGAATATTATTATTATTTAAGTTATGTAGTCTATGGATGTTTGCAACATCAGGAGCGTTAGCCATTACACGAACACAATGGTTACTTAGGATTTTGCACTCTAGAGAGAAAAGTCTTCGGCAACTTTTCCAATATTGTGATGAGTGTAATTATGTACAACTGTTCTTATCATAGTATCGTGAGGGACTTTAGAAACATTGCAACACGGACACAAAGATCGCTTAGAGTCAGAACAATTATTCGTGGAACCCAAATTTTTTTCAGTCTGGGATTTAAACCCGTAGTGGCAGAGGTGAGGCGACACATTAATCACTGCGCCATACGTGCAGTCAAAATTTTATACAACACGGCTATCCATCTTACCTAGGTATTATTATATTCGTGAAACATCCGAGATTTGAACATTTTTAAAACATCTGTTATTGTAAAAATAACATAGAAATGAAACATATAATAAAATAAAATATATCTATTATATAAAATACTGCAAAAACTGAAATGTTGCAAATGAAATTCGTTTTAACATTATTTGATGACTTGTTTCTTTATTAGCCTCTACTATATTCGCCTCATATGCAGCCAAAATTACTGTATTCTGAAATGTAAAATAAAAGGACAGTAGGATTAAATTATATTTATTCTATAAGGGATCCATTTTTAAATTATTATTGGCCGGCGTGTGGCTTGCTTATCTGTATCTGTTAAGATACATGTCGTAGTAACAGGTAAGTCAAGATCATAACCTAAGATGAACTCACGCCTGCAAATTCTCAAAGAGAAAATTTTCACCAGGAATGTCTTTAGATCTGACAGAATGGGATTCGAGCTTATTGTTGTCTAGCGAGCACAATTCCAGACGCTACTGTGCTGCTAGGGGAAATTTTATCACAGGAAAACTAATAACGCGTCCGGAAATCAAACGCGAGTCCTTATAATCGCAAACAAATTTAGGCCACGGAGCAATGCAACTAAAATTGGAATTAAATGGTGACAGGTGTGTTACCTCTCTATTTAAACTTTTAGCACATAAGCGTGATATGAAGTATGTATAATTTCATCAAATTCTAAATAGTCATTATTATAATAATACTGGTAATTAAAGTGTATGAAATAGTGAAAATGTTGCTCCATGAGGCAATAGTTCCGCTTCGGTTGTTACTCCGTTGCAGTTCCGAACAGATGAAATAGAACTCGATTGCTGTGGAGTAGTTATTCAACCAAATTAATTTTGCTTTGGAGTTAATTGTGCTGTTGTGAATAGTGTCATGTTAGAACTTTCTCATCTTATTTAATCTATTACTGACTCATAAAATTTTATCAATGCTTATTTCATTAACTAAATGTTGTTTCAATAGCAAGAACAAAATATTTTTACATTTAGGTCAACAAAGTCACCACCATTTAGAACAGCAAAACTTAAGAGTTAGTCGGTTTAGTGAAGTTAATGAATTTACGTTTATGTTAGATGCTAGTCTATGAGAAGATATCTCATAGGCTAGCATTAACATAAAACCTTTATGTGGGTGGGCTGTTGCAGCACAAGACAATAATAATCTTATAAAAATGTATAATACATACACTAATTAGAAATTAAAGTTGATAATTCTAAACAGCAAATGACATTGTTCTCTGTCCCTATGCATAATCACATAAAAACACAATTCGAAATCGATCCTCTTACAAAATTAAATCCTTTTTCAATAAAGACTCTAAATCTACTTTTAATTAAAGTAATTGTCAGAGCGACTCTACACCTCCACCCATCCGTTACAGATTCGTTTCGATATGTCAACCCGCGTGCTATTGTTGTGTGCTTTCTCTGCATACGTTCATACGTCTCGATAGCATTAGCATTGTGTACCGCGGAAACCAAAAGAGAAAGGGTGGTTTATTACCTTCAATCCATTTGAGTTGGGAAATCTGAGCGAGGTGGGATGGACATTACAAAGGACGATTTTTACTGTGATTTACGTTGACCCGTTAGTTGTAAAGTAGATCAAATATGTATACAGTCTCACGCCTATATCCTGATGAGGTACGCAGTGGTGTATAACATTAATATAACAATGGCTGTAGCATCCAAAATACACCAATTTTGTTACCAGTTGACAGCGATGCTGAAGAATTCTACGACGCCTAAACCATTTTTGTAAATATTTAGTATTATTATTTGTGTTTTTGTAATTATGTTATCTTTTTTAATACGTTTGTAAATATAAATTATTTTAAACCTAAAAACAAAGATGGTGTATTTTGTATGGTAGGTGGGACGCTACCCATCCACAATACAAAGCAGTTGGCTCACCGGGTTGATTTTAGTCGGTAGGCTCGATGTCTCAGGAGAGCCTGACATAACCCTCTCGCTTCCCCTTGTGGCGAAGGGGTACGCATCAAGAGCATTTTCCCACGAAAAAAGATAATAATAGGAGGCAAGCCTGCAGCTGTTTATATGGTCAATAATAATTTGGCTGATTTAGAAATTGAACTTGAGACCTCAGGCAGCGGCGTATTCTAATAATAAATAAAATATTTTAAAATGTTATTTTAATATCACGAAAATGCTACTGTCTATACCCGGGTAAGAGAGATAGTATCAGATTGTGGCTGGGAAACATGTTTTAACTATTTCTGAAACCATGACCATTATCCAAAGGCATTGATAGGATCTTACCCAATCTGGTTGTTAGCTGGAGGGGGAACAATATGCGCGCAAACACAAGTGCACTTTCTGTTCCCTGGCTAGAGACGACCGAAGAGAGATCAGGTGTAGGATCAACGGATTTACTTGCTTTCCAAGGCACGTGGGTGTCTAACATCATTAACTTCCTACTTCCGGGCTGGTCTTGAGATTTCTTAACAGAAAAACTCAGTAACTTTTTGTTTTGGGATTTGAACCCGAGACCTCATGCACAGCAATCGCATTCACTGCCTCTACGCTACTAAAGCAGATGTTGAAATGTAATATGCAAGTAAACTACTACAGATGAATAGTCCATTTCATTTACTACGCGAACGACTAATTTCAAAAATATGGGAGCATTGACTGTATCGCTGCACAAGAGACAAGCTACCTACATATCTACAAGTGCGAGCAATGTCCCACAAGTCAACACCTTGGCAAAAAACTAATAAATAACAAAAAATATCGATGCATGTTCACACGTTTGCGAGTAGTTCAAACTGCTTTAAAATGGCATCCCACCCGTTTTTGATACTTTACAGTAGCATGTGGATAATTGCAGTTGAAATTAGAATAATTATGTAGTTTTCAATTTATTTATAAACCTAATGCTCACAATGTTTGTGACATCCATCCAAATTACGTCTGTATTTACACTCATAACAAATTTGATAGAGGAACAATCCGTCATTAAAAGTAATCGTGGTGTAGTTAAAATTGGCGTCCTTTCGTATTGCTAATTGGTACATCGAAAACGGGACGACCATATCGTATCATCGATATGAAGGCTCTAAACAATAGTTGCCTATGTTCGATTTTGTACATTTTAAACCAGTTTGAACTACTCGCAAACGTGTGAACATGCATCGATATTTTTTGTTATTTATTCGTTTTTGCTAAGATGTTGACTTGTGGGAAATTGCTCGCACTTGTAGATATGTAGGTAGCTTGTCTCTTGTGCGGCGATATAGTCAATGCTCCCATAATTATGAAATTAGTCGTTCGCGTAGTAAATTAAATGGACTATTCATCTGTACTAGTATATTTGTATATTACATTTCAACATCTGCGTCAGTGACGTAGAGGCAGTGAATGCGATTGCTGTGCATGAAGTCTCGGTTTCAAATCCCGGGTCGGGCAAACAAAAAGTTACTGGGTTTTTCTGTTAAGAAATCTTATAACCAGCCTGGAAGTAGCAAGTTAACGATGTTATTTTACTCGTAAGAGCTAAAAGCATTCAGTAGTAATCTGTTTGTGTAAACAGTTAAAAAAGGAATAATTAATATTTAAAATTTGGATATAAAAAACTGGAGTCATACTTGGGTGTCTTGCTATTTTCCTTGCACGCCTGCGGTTAAATAGCGGTTCTGTTACAGATTGTATCCTGCACCTTTTTCCATCATTTGAGAAATACCCCTACTACCAGATTTAAAACGGCTGTACATTATTTAGTTTTTTAATATATTTAAAAATCTTTGTCTAATAGGGTTTGGGTAACGTTGTATTTGAAAGAAATGATAAAAAAATATGATATTATTTGGATATGGTATTTCGAGTTGTCATAATTATTTAATAATGACTAAATGTGACCTTTGTGACCAAGTTACTGCGCCATCCAGCAAGTAAGACCTGCTTTGGACTAAAGCACATATATGTGAACTTGTAAGAAATTTAACTTACTCGATCTGGTTATGGGTAAACACAGACCTGTTTGCGACATAAGCACATTTATGCTTACTTGTAAGAAATTCGTCTTTGATGATCTACGTGGCTATCGGCATTTTATCTATTGATGCTCACCAAGTAAACAAGTATAAAAATAGGTGCTAAGAAAGTTTTCTTGCATAGAATTAAAGAGAAAATAAACTCAAGCTTTAGCAACTGCCGACTTTAGTAAATACTGTTAAATATATAAAAAACATTTTAGGGGAAGGGACTGAGTAAAAGACATTATTTTATTCATTCAATCAATTTTGATGATGATGATAATTGATTACATGATTACAAAAAGGTTTAATTAGTACCACCAAAATCTTCCCGAAGAGGCGTATGTTTGTTTCGAGTACCTACCGTGTTAGTGTTATAAAATTTAAAAATACTTTAAATTATCAAATTACATAGGTATTAAGGGTCAGGTTAAGTAAGACGTAGAGTCATAGCTGATGTACTGTAAGAGAAATACCATTTTGTTGACCTCTTCAGGACTATTCCTCCTGTCCTATATAAACTATGCCTATGAACAGTCATTGCCCAAAATTATAGTACAAACTATCCTATTACCTGGGATCCAAAATCAAATATGAGTGACTAGCTTTCGCGCGCGGCTTCGCTCGTGTAAAAGTAGGTTATGTTATGTTAGTAATAGTTCTTTTTTGAATAATGTATAGCCTATGTTACTCGGTGATAATTTAGCTTTCTAACGGTGCAAGAATTTTTAAAATCGGTCTTCTAGTTTCTGAGTTAAATAATTACAAATCAAAATAAATTTATTCAAATTAGGTTACAAGGTAACACTTATGAATGTCAAAGTTACACGTAATTTTTTTTTCTGTGAATTTACATTTACTGCCATGTTCAGCAAAGCAAAGGTGTAGGGCTCATGAGAAGAACGGGCAAGAAACTCATAGCCACTCTTTTTAATCGCCAAGTGTACAATAATATTTCGTTTACAAATCATAACTGTAAGGTGTTGCAACCATTTCTCCATGAACTACTACTCAGACACAAATAAACAAACATACAAACATCTAATCTTTCCTTTTTACTATTAACACGCTTTTATTAGCTTCATCTCTATGTTTGGTAGTTTGGTAGTTTGTTTGTAATCGATTCCTTTGGACTTGATTTAAACGGTCAGATTTCATTTAAACTTTGTAGACTTATCGAGAACCGATGATAATACAATAATTTGATAAGATTATCTCATTATCCTGATTCGGATCGTCAGGATTAATGATTTTCTCACAGATCTTTTGCGTGAGAGCGGGAGAGATAGAGTAAAAGCGTGGTCTGCAGTTAGCCGAACAAAAAAAATTGAAAAAAATAATAATTTAGAAAACCTAAAAAACACGCTTTATTAAAAACACCAAACTAAAAAGTAGAACATATTTTTTTTAATAATTCAAAATAAGTATAGAGTGTTTAATAAAAGAAATAATTTTAACGTAAAAGAGCGTGGGGTGCTTTCTAAGATATTTTGATAATGGTACTTATAAAAATAAATAAATAAATATTCTACCACATACACACAACACCATCTAGCCCAAACTAAGCAGAGCTTGTACTATGGGTACTAGACAATGGATAAACATACATATATACTTTTTTTTTTTTGTAAATACATACATATTATACATACAAACACCCAGACCAAGACAAACATCCATGTTCATGCACACAAATGTTTGACTTGTGCGGGAATCGAACCCGCGACCTCAGGCGTAGCAGTCGGTTACACTAACCATTACGCCATCGAGGATTCCTTTTTATAATATTAGTATAGATAGATAACTTTGACTACTCCTATAGAGCTATCCCTCCTCCTTTATATAGAGCCTATTTAGCAGGCATTACCCAAATTTCTAACACAAACTGTGTATAAATGTCTCATTTAAAACCTTTCTTACACCCACGAAGGCGGTCACCCGTGACCGCTCACCGTTACCGCTTACAGCTCCTTTGTCTCAATAACGTATCAGCTAAAACGCGGTGGTAATGAATAACCTAACTGTATGTCCGTCTGTGTGTCACTGGGTCGCGAACAAAGCGTATTGTATAATCGTTATCTTTACAATTGTAATTTATTAAATTCACTCTAATTGGGGAAATTAGAGCGGGGTAATAAGGGCAGAACAGCATATAAAATGATAAGGCTTCTTACAGTTTTACTGTTTGGAAAGTATAGTGTTCTTTGTTAATTTAATTAAGGCGTATGCAGCGACTTAATAGGACTTATATTTAAAAATTATTTTTATTAGTTTCCTCGGGAAATATGCCCTATTTTGTACTCATGGCAAGGTGTATGCGAAATTTGATGATGATCGGTTGAGTAGTTAAGGCGTGAAAGCATACAAACTGACAAACTGACATTCGTATTTATAATATTAATTAGGATACAACGTTGTATAAAAATTAAGACAATCCATCGATTGCTTAATATTAAGTTTTGCAAACACGAACGTACGGACGCTGAATTTTACTATATCAAGAAAATAGAACAAATATAAGTGAAATCCCTCGTTGGATTCGTGTCGTACGTTTGTTGTTATAAATTTGTGCTAAGTCCTAATACCGGGTTCGTTTCCCGGCCGTACAAAGTTTGGAATTGTGTTTGGAAAACGGACATACTTTCTCTTAAATTTCTTTGAACATAACAGGGTTATTAGCGATTACCTAGTGGGACATCATTGGACCGCCAAGCAAAGGTCTCAAATTCGATCCCAAGGTTCTGACGTGTATATATCATGAGGAAACCTGTAGGTACGTAGAGTGCTATATAATGTTTTTAAAGATATGTTCGGGGTCACTTAGACTTATGTATAGTTGTAATAACTAGTTGGAACAAATGTTGTTTTTTATTCGCAATATACCTTTTTTACTGTACTACTAAGGTACACGTTTATTATGGCCCGTTTGGTGATAGTAGTTATCACAGTCTCCAAACGCTTGCAACACAAGCAGTAACACGCATGTTGTAAAAATGTCAAGTTGTTAATAGATACAAAAATCACTGGTTACTTATGAAGTGTGCTTGCTTACTATTGGGAGTCAGACTACTACGATCTTTCGGGCACATTATCAGTTTTCCGATTGCTAGTGAGAATGTCCTAATAGCAAAAGCCATTTATACGGATTTTATCGCGTTGTTTATTTAACACTGTATTAAATAATTTAGAAACTGTTACACTACTACTACTATTGAACTTTACTAATTTTTAAGCCATTAAAATTATTAAAACTATTTATATTTATTATATACGGGTATTAACGCGATCATGCATATAAAAAAAGCAACGTCAAGCATATAAAAGGTAAACATTATGCATGATCGCGTCAATACCCGTTACATATTATATATATATTTATATTTAGGTTTACACTTTCCCAAAAAGCAAAAGCAATAATACTTTGTCTGACAATTAAACGGGAGAACCTGAAACAAAAAAAAAACTAACGAAAATGAAAATGAAAAATATTTATTGCTGTAACTGTTGATTACACGATTAAACATAGCTCACGGTGTCTCCTTTGTTTACGTGGGAAAATGCTTCTTATGCATATCCCTCGCTACAAGAGGAGACGAGAGGGCAATGTCAGGCTCTCCCGAGACTTCGGGTCTACCGACTAAAACCACCACGGTGTGCCACCTCGCTCCTTTGTAAGGTGGATCGCTGGAACTAGAACTACACCAGCGACCCACTCAGCAGGGCCCAGTGCAGAAAAGATAAGGTCTGACGTCGACGACTCCTATGTGACGCCTCGACTCAACAAAGAACGTCAGTCCGACTCCCTGGCTGGCTCGCGGCCCACGGAGGCATAAGTCGCGAATAGGCTCAAGGTGTCTTCTACTTCAGCTATATATATTTGGGATGGAAGATGGGTGTGACATTGACTTGTTCTCATCATAATTCTTATTGTTAAGCCAAATCATTCACGGTTCCGACTTGTAAGTGGATAGATATTTAAGATTTTATTTAATCGGTTGTATAAGAAGGACAATAACCAGGTTTATTTTCTTTGAACATACGAGGTTTTAACAGTTACTATGTGCCATCATAAACGTTTACGTTTCCCTTTTTTAGTTGGTACATGGTAATCATAATTAATTATGGCAGTTCACGAGGCAGATGTAATGAACAATTATTGAACACCGGTCACAAACATCTGTTAAATTCAATGGCATTCAATGTATTAAGGATAAGACGCGTATTATCAATAAACAAGACACTTTATGTTCTTGTTAAATTTCACCCGATCTCACTTTCTATAAGTGTAACTTTCAGTTTTGTGTTGACCACGAATACTAATATAGCGTTTTCGAGATACGCGTTCGCATACATACGTACGTGTCCCGAATTTTATATCGATCAACATGGACGTGCTATAAAATCGACACATCATCGGTAATCTATACATACAAATAAATAAAATTGAAGTGTCTGTTTGTAATGTCAAAATAAATTTAATTTTTTTTGTCATTCAGTCTATTTGTTTCGGTTAATCTCTGAAATGGCTTGACTAATTTTGACGGGACTTTCACTGGCAGATAGTTGATGTTATGAGGAGTAACTTGGGCTGCTTTTATTTTAGAAGAAAATAGGGTTCCGCGAAACCAAAAACTAACTGATTGTTAAATTCCACGCAAACGAAGTCGCGGGTAACAGCTGGTACTATATATGGAGTACCAGTATTGTCTGTCTGTATAACAGAAAGCTGAGCTTCAATTATTTTACCAGAATGCAAAAAGAATTCGTTTTTTCGGAAGCATGTACCTATATTATGTATTATGTTTGATTCTTTAGCACGCTATATTGCATACCATTTATTATTTATATTGGCTGCATCAATTTGAATACGGTTTATAGTGATGTATTGATAAAGGCTTGCTTAAGTTATTATTATTTTTTTAAATTAAAGTTTTTTGTTAAATAAGATTTATATACCTATGTTAGTTTTAAAGAGCTTTAAGATACGTGGGTTTAAAAAATATAAGTAATACTTTATATATATAATATATATACGTGTAAATTGTTTATATAATCCTAATCCTAATTAATGTTATAAATGCGAATGTGTTTGTTTGTTTGTTTATTTGTTACGCTTTCATGCCTAAACTACTCCACCAAACATCATGAAATTTCGCATATACATTGTCAAGGTTATAGAAAAGGACATAGGGAACCATTCTTGCAGAAAGAAGTATTGTTACTAATCTCATCTAACCTAACTCACATTTATGCAAGCGCAGCCGCGAGCAAAATTTAGTATGCTTATAATAATAATAATAATTTTGCTTCAAATAAAATCCATATTAAAATAAATACAATTATTAAATACAAATAAAATAAAATTTAAAACTTACGCAGTCAATGTCAAATAAATTCATAATAACTTATAGTCTAAAATATAAATCAATAATAATAAAATACACACATTTTATCCATTATCTTATACTTTCTTTTTAATTTTACTAACCACCTAATAGTTATATAAATTGTATTGCAAGTGCACCCGCGTATAAAACATATAGAATAAAAGATGCACTCACAAAAGTATTGTTACGGAGAAAGTGTTTTAAATTGTTGCAAATGAGAGATCTCATAATAAAGTAATTTTTTCGGAGCCAAGGAAAAAGTGAGGCGGCCATTTTAAGAATGTAGGTCACGTGGTGCTATTGTTTTGGCGCCAAATTTGACAGTAATACGTTATTAGTCTGTCTGTATAAATTTTAAGATATTGTTATTTTGACAGCATGCTGTTATAAATTTTACGTTGACGCATTGTCTTTTGTATATTTATTTTTATTTTTTAACCGACAACGGCGAAGCAGCAAATAATGTTTATGATTTTGACCAATATACAAAGTGGCGCAAATGTTATCACATTAATTGATACTACATGGTATTCTTTGACGATGGCAAAGACCTCAAGCGGCGATATTAAAACAAAACAAACAAACGGGAAAAAATACAAAAAGAAACGAAGAAAAACAAAAGAAATAAGATCCATAATCTTGTGACGAAAAGAAATAGGTAAGTGTGTGCTTATTACAATGGTGTTCCAATTTGTGTCTAATTTAATTTTATTTATTTTGTTCAAAGAAACCGTTTCTTAAATTCTGCGAAAATAGGTTTAAGGCAGTATATCATTTAATATGATAAGTTTTGCGCCACTTTTTATATGTATATATGTTTATCTGTTGTCTCATAATTTCTAACCTGCTCATCATAGTTTAACAAATGAGGTACCGTTGGAAGCTACATAATTTTCCACTGGTTTAAGACTTGTATGAACTATTAAATATCTATCGTCTATTACACGAACAACTTACACGTATATATTGAATAACTGCACGGATGTCGTAGTGGCATAAGAGGTCACCTCACAACTGCCACTGCGCTGAGAGTTATGGGTTCGAATCCCATACGGGATAAAAATTTGTGTGATCCACAAAATGGTTGATCCATGTCTGGATGTTCATTGTGTTCAAGGCTTCAAGAATTATTCCTTGTGCGGGAATTGTCTTTTATTAAATAGAATAGAATAGTTTATATGCAACAATTTCAGCTGAGAATATTTTCTTGTTTCAAACGTTTTACAGCGTGATTTTACATTAGTCGGACTTTGTTTTTGAATCAACTTTTTATTAATTTAATCAATTCAATAAATTATTCTCTTTTAAGTTGGTCTAGATATTTTTTTTACTACTTGAGAATAAGCATACAACCAGCAATAGCCTATACTGGCGTTCAATACTAGGGTTATCACCCATTCGTTGCCAACAGAAAGAATAGGAATTAAAGGCATCTGAATAGCTGGTGTTCATACTTCTGTAAGCGATCGAAACTTTTTTCTCACTGGTAATGAGAATACTTTATTTATTTTAAAGAAAGCTTACAGACTAATAATACATTTATAATCAAACATGTATAATAAGGTTGCTTATAACAAGCCTCCGCAAATATATTATTTATACACACAAAAATAAAAACAAGGATACAACATTATGCGAAGAAGTGATTGCCTAAAAGCCGTCTTACTGTAGATGGGCTTGTACAAAACAGGTCAATATTCGAGCTTGGAGGTTGCTACATTGTTTGTGGCGCGAGTTAGAGTATCTACATGCACTTAAACTGTGGCGACTATTGCACGTAAGTGACCGCAAAGAGTTGTTCGGTTAATCATATCACTTCAGCTCCTTCCAGAAAGGTAGTGGAAACCTCATTTCGCAGTCCTACTTTTGTCGTTTCTGGATTGTTTAAAAGCTTCGCCCGTTCGTTGCTCACGCTTCTGCAGTGTAAGCCGGTATCCCCTCGGTTTCCATGCAGCTCCATGCAGTCTCTATCAGTCTCTATCAGTCTCTATCAGTCTCTATCAGTCTCTATCAGCCTCTATCAGCCTCTATCAGTCTCTATCAGTCTCTATCAGTCTCTATGCAGTCTCTATGCAGTCTCTCATGGAGGGCTGTCGGTGATGCCAATGTTGAAAAGGTGTTTGTTGAGTAAGCAGCCTGTTGTTTTGCCTGCTGATGGACTGTAGCAGTTTGTGCGATAAATATGTTTATCTAAACGTAGAGAAGAGGCTTTTTTTAGCTAACTTATCCGTGCCGTCATTACTCTACCACTTACTAGGTATGCATTTGCTGAACACTTTAGGCAAATGCTCGCCTTGCGAATGAGAACGTCGCAGCTTGTCAAAAGTTCGATTGCAGGACGAAGCCAAATGCTTTAAAACTATTGGCTGCAAGGATATGTAGTAATTAACTAAGTGGCCACCTCGCGACTGCAACGTCACTGTACCGTATGTTGTGGGTTCGATCCCCACATAGGACGAAAAGTATGTACGTAGGTATGTGTAGTTTTGCCGATACTAGGTGTTCTTTGGATGTTCGTAAAGTCCCCCAAACTATAGGATATATTTCAAGTAAAAGGAAATCTTTGAAATGATAATATTATCATTTCAAAGAAACATATATATGTATATAATAATAATATTAGCCGTGTATTAAACTGTCCCACTGCTGGGCACGGGCCTCTTCTCAGTGTGAGAAGGGTTAGGCCATAGTCCACCACGCTGGCCTAGTGCAATATATATAATAATAATAATAATTTATTCATTAATAATCTAAGGATATTCATTTCTTATTAGTCTTAAATAATATTATACTACAATAAATTATAATTATCCTTAATCTGGTACATGTTTAACTTATACTTTAATAGCATTCTATTTCAATTTCAAGGTCTAGGTTTCATAAAGTGATTGCCTGAACTAGGTTTAGACTTCAGGCTATTTCTCTACTTATAAAAAATATATGTCAAGTAATAAAATGTTAGGATTTAGGTCAATGTGCTTAAAATTAAAATATATATGTACATTAATACAATAAAAATAGCTTAGATTACATATTATTACAAATTAATGTTGAGGTAAGGCTATTTTACAACTGTAAGCAAATTACAATAATAATAAAAATAACTTCTGCCCTAAGTTATATTGATTTAGTGATATTGATTTATATTTGTGATGAGATTTGATACGTTTTCCTTCTATAGATTTTCGTTTACGACGCAAACAGCCACTTGGTGATTAAACAGTTTTGGTATTGATTTCTCATGCAGAAATTATTATGTAGATCGAAAGTAGTTTAGTCCAGGTGAGAAGATGTAGTAAATCAGTGGTAATGACTTTACAAATATGGTTATATAGTTTCACGTTTCTACATACATGCATAGACTTTCTCTGGTATATAAGCAATGGGGTATATAGAGGTTTATTACACCAAACTTTTGTCAGCTATGGCTTTGAGGTCTATGTATCAGCGGGCAAGCTTATTTTATGTTTATTTTATTTTGAATCTCCAACAAGAAATATACATTTACTTATAACAAGGCAGATTTATACTAAAATAGGACATGTGTTTACTCAATAACAGGAGATCACAGCATGTAATATAAAGAACATAATAATATATAACGAAAATATAACAATGTCAATTATAATAATTACAAGTATACATCAATTAATAGAAAATTATATAAAACTTACAATACTGTGAATGTCAATGACACAAATAAATTATGAAAGCAATGGATAAGAAAATTAAAAATTACGTAGAAAATAGGATTATAATAAGGATTATAAAAATAAAGCTGTCTTATTGGCCAAAATATAGCTAAAATATAGCTGTTTTATTGCCCGTATACTTTAAATTTCATGCTTCTACTGATAAACATCTTAACAATACCACCCGACCTAAGAATCGTACCTGGGCCCACACGATCATGTTGCAACTGTTGCAACAATCCAACACCACGGGCAATCATTAACATTAATATTCACAATGTGTTAACGCTCGCTTTAACGGTACAGAAAAATATCGTGGGGAAACCTGCATGTCCGGGAGTTGTCCATATTGTTTTCAAACATACCTGTGTAAAGTCTGCCAACAGTCCTGTGTATTAAATGTCCTACTGGGGTCCCACACCCAGTGGGACACACACACAGGACTGTTATTTTTATATTATACTAGATTTAGCACGAGGCTTCGTTCGTGTTATAGTATTATATATAGTATACATCTAGTAAATAAATTAGATGGAAAGTACCCTATGTCCTTTCCTGTACCCCTGACAACGTGTATACGCAATTACATGACGATCGGTCGAGCAGTTAACGTGTGAAAGCGTTACAGACAAACGAACTCACATTCGCATTTATAAAAAATAATTAGGATTCAACACTCGGGCATCAAATCTAGAATCTCACGTTCTTAAGCGACCGTTCAACCTTACACCAGTGACAGACCAGTTAAAATAATCAGTATAACAAGAATTCTCTCATTACACAAGTGTTAGTATCGCACAACCCTAGATAGATCTAGTTTTCGGGGCGTGCGTGCGTGAGAATTGTAAGCTACGACTGCGCAACATTGCTGGTCGTTTTAGATAAAAAATATACTTCACATAGTGGACCGGGTTGCCTTGTTGTGTTATGTAACTTACCGGATATTGACCCGGGTGAATTGTTAGTATATTTGTACAAATGAAAGGAAAAATTGCGCAGTGTATGAACATTAAGCTGCAGAGCATTAAGGATAGAGTAGAGTGATCGCCTTGCAACTGCTACAGTGTTGTGAGTTCGGATCCCACACGGGACAAAATTTTGTGTAATGCAGAAATGGTATTTCCGAGTCTGGGTGTTCTTGTGTCTGTTCTTTGATTGTTTTTAATCTCCCCCGTAACACAGGAATTATTTACAGGGCGGTAGTTGTCTTTTTAAAAATAAGATAATATTATGCGGCTTATGTTCGGAAGGATTCGGTGATATCTCTGTTCGACTCTCGGATAGGTTAAAGTGTCAATGGGTATTCAGTATCATCACTTAGTCACACGATGTACCGGTTGAAATATAGTCTTGCCACTTAGGTCAAGAAAGGTGGTAAAATGAAAGTGTACAACACTTTTACTGAAGTCTTATCCATAGACTTACAATATTTTGCTACGCTCAAAAGACCAACGAAGTTTTAGAGCGAGACGTCAAGATAAAGTAAATATTACTGGAGTGTAAATGAGATGGCGAAGTAAGGAACCGTAATTAAATTTTTTTCCCTCCCTCGAAAAGAGAACTTTTCTGGATAAAAGGTACTCTATTTTCGTTTCCGTGTCCCTGACAACGTATATGCAAAATTTCATTATGATCGGTCGAGTAGTTAAGAGGTGAAAGCGTAACACCTAAACAAACTTACATTCGCATTTATAATATTAGTAAGGAATGTTAGTAAGGATAAAGGTCATTGAGTTAATATTAATAGGATTACTTATATAAAATGTATTTACTTAAATGGATAGCATTTTTTGAAGTGAAAACTTCTGTAGGCGCGTTGAGCACTTTTTGGGTGAACAAAAATCAAGGAACTCGCGTCATCTTCACCGAACGCTTTCCATGAGCTATATGTATATTGTGTATATATGTGTACTTTTTGGGTGAACAAAAAGCGTAAAACTCGCGTCATTGTCACCGCACGCTTGTTACTTAGTTTTCACTTCTATCGGCAGTCCCCAGAGACTGCCACGTATGTTTTTTAAGAACATATCACTAAGACATAGGCCTCAAAGTACAACCTGATACATTTTAAACTTTAATGACAACTGGCTCTACGCTAATTATTATATATTTTTTTTACTATTGTATTTTTCTCTGCAAGTGATTAGTGTAATCTTTTGAGAAAAATAAATGTTTCCGTGAATACAAGAAACGCCTAAATTTAATTCGGCTTTCTGTAGTAGATACACTTATTTTTATCTCTTGCTGGAATTGAACCCGCAACAGTTCACACATTTTGTAGAGACCATCTAAACCATTGCACTGTTCGTGCTGTCCTATTGTCTACTAGGCTCTCACTTACTGCCTACGATAATTATACACATAATAGATTCCTAACAAAGAGCTAATAAATTTGAGAGAAAGCACATAGTATTGTATGTGTGCCAATGTTAAGTTTACATACATTTTGTAATCTCATCGCGTATAATAGTAGGAACGGTGAAAATAGTCGCTCCGTGAACGGGGATTTTATGAGAATTCACTTAGTTTGAGAGCTTGTAGATATTTATATGCTGTCAGCAATTAATTGGAAACCGTTAGATTGCCACGCAGAGGTTTCAGATTCAAGCCCAAGTTACGCACCTATGAGTTTTCGAAGTGATCTGGGTATTATTTGGTAATTATCGCTTGCTTTAACGAAGGAGACATTGTGAGGAAACCTGCATGTCTTAGAGTTCATCTCAATGTTCATAAAGTTCTCGATGATACTGCCACCCTGCACTGGCCAACATAGCGGACCCTTTCTCACCCTGAGAATATCCTTGCCCAGCAGTGAGACAGCTGATAATATTGTAAGTATTTTTAGAATTGGCACCGTTTCTCTCTAGGTTGTTGTTGCGTGGCAGCAGTTAGGTATTGCCCTTTTTTGGTAGTAGTCTTACTGGTTTCTGTATTAACGGGCAGCTAGCCCGTTAATTATGGCAATATTACTCTTCCACAGAATATTCACAGAAGTAAAGTAAAAAGTAATAGAGCTTATCTGAAGCGCCTTGTCAAATAAAATAGCAATGTTTATAGAAAGCGTGGCGCGCCGAGTTTAAACGAATGTATCGTTAGGGATTTTTAAAACTTAGTTATAATAATACATACAAGTACACACTTTGCGCGGTAGTAAGCACTATTGAGTTTGATATACATATAATATCGTAAACCTGAGGTTATAGTGCTAATAAACTGTTATTTACTTATTGTCTTTTGTCGATTTCAAGTTACAATCAATGAACTCGAAACCTCAGACACATCAGTCGTAGTCGTGCGTAGTAAGTGGAAATGGGTTGACTGCACATAAGTGTTCAATGTATTCAAAATTCGCTGAGTTGCAAACCCAACTAGAGTTCAGAATTCAAAATATCTAACGCATGCCTTTGGATCAAGCTCGGGTCCTCTGCGTGGCAGTTCAAGGGCCATTCAACTAGGCTATCCCATAACTAACTCAATAATTGGAATAAAATAAAATACAAATGTAATATTAATGACGTTTAATTAACTAAGTACAATTAGATATTTAACATTACAATTATTGTACCATAACAGTCTTATATATCTTCGGAAAACATTTCAGGAATTACTTTCTAACAAGTAATGTGTAAACACAGACCATATTATACAACTTTTATTTATTATTTGAAATTAAACTACTATATACGGATTTTATCGCGTTGTTTATTTATCACTGTATTACAAAATTTTGAAAATATTACTCTACTACTACTATTGATTTTATTTGACTAATTTATAAGCTAATAAAATTATTTAAATTATTAAATCTATTTATTTTTGGTTTACACTTTCCCCGACGTTTCGGGTGCTTTTCAGCAGCCATGGTCACGGGGAGACTCCCCGTAGTAATAGTAGTAGTAGAGTAATATTTTCAAAATTTTGTAATACAGTGATAAATAAACAACGCGATAAAATCCGTATATAGTAGTTTAATTTCAATGAATAACATTCGCGTAAACAGAAGACAATATTATTTTATTTATTATGTCACCTTGTGTTTTTCGAAAAGGTTTGACGAGATCTAACTACGATTTTTTATTGTATAGGCTTATTGTTGATTTTTGTAAGCACCATGCATGCTTGCTTCTGAAACAGATAAAACATAAAATCAAAAACAAGATCAAGAAAAGAAGACGTAGTCTGGCATGTAAAAGAAAAGTACTGCATGTTGGATAACTTGAACATATGAAGTGTTTTTTGTTGTTACGATTTTTTTAATATGTGGCTGCGTAATCGCTAGAGCCTTTTAGATCTATATTATAATAAAGAATTTAAAGAAATGCGGGTTGTGCCGGCGCTGCTGCTGCAACCGCGGAAACCCTCAAACAGCGCAAACATAGTAATTTTGTCGAAAATTACATTTTGCGCCGTTTGGTGTGGAAACCCTAGGTTCATGTGTCCGAGCGCTCGTATTTTGTACAGGGAGATCGCAAAACGCCTGATCGACGTTTCGCGTGATCAGAAGGCTGGTCTTTTCTTGGCCCAAAGAATCAGCATTGCCATTCGACGTGGCAATGCTGCCAGTCTTCTGGGCACGTTACCAGTTGACAGCGATGCTGAAGAATTCTACGATCTTTTTTAATACGTTTGTAAATATAAATAGTTTTAATAGTTACAAAATATAGGATGTAAATTTGTAATTGAATATCAGTGAATAAAGACAAAAGAGATGATAATTAGTAGTAGTAACTGTCTTGACAACCTAAGAACATTTTTTTAGAATAATTTGCACTACCACGCTTTCTGTCTCGTTAGCCAGTAAGGAAACTCTCAGTAGCAGTACAGATTTCAGAAATGTATAATATGAATAGCCGGCTCGCAACCTATTACGTAGCACCTAAAACAACTAATTATGGCTGAAATTGTCTAATTCTCCGGAGGTTATACAGTCGTGAGTCTTTGTATGTTTGTATTTTCTATTTGTTTGTTAACAATAATATGTATTTACATTCGCCTGTAATATACCATGGATACCTTAAGGTCGAAAATTCTGTAAACACTCGGATTAGAATGAATATGAATGAACTAGATGGCATTGTTTTATTAATTATGGCTATATAAGGTATCGACGGTACACTTCTAGTCAAATGTAATTCTTATCTAATTACTTATCTTTTATTTCTAAATAAGTAATGTAAACATTGAATAGAAATTAAAAATAGTTTAAAGTAAATTTAACACAATTGAGTTATTAAGAAATCTACTTTTTTATTTTATATGTACATAGTGCAACGCCATCTTTTACGATATAACTAAACTACTAAACAGTTCTTGTATCGATTTCCGTTAGATGGTGTCAAATTCCGGCTTATACCATTTTGCTTTTGACATGGGTATGCATTTAAGCAGCTGTACCTGTTTTATATTTGAAAAAGTGCCTGACAATATAATAATAACAACTTGCTATTGTTATATTTTCAGGCGCTGAATGGTAATAAAGTTAAAAATGGGCTCTCGCCTATACTGCTCATTTATACAGGATCTATTAAAATGATTGATGATAAAGATTCTACTAATATTATAAATGCGAAAATTTGTATGTGTGATACTCATATCCGCACAATGGTTTAGATACGTGTTTATCCTGTTGTACCTATTCTCTAGGATGACAGTTGGCTTACAGACCATGTCCCGATTTATAGGATACGTTTATTTGGGTATAAGTTCCCGAGGAATTCAAGTGAGTGAGGCTGAGGGTAGAATTCTATATCCATCTATACTAATATTATAAAGAGGAAATATTTGTACTATAGTATATTTGTTTTTAAAGAATAAACTAAAAAACAACTTATCCGATTTCAAATCTTTCACTTTATCAGGAGGAGGCCACTTTATCAAATCAAATCAAAATAAATTTATTCAAGTTAGGTTACAAGGTAACACTTATGAATGTCAAAGTTACACGTAAATTTTTTCTGTGAATTTACATTTACTGCCACGTTCAGCAAAGCAAGGGTGTAGGGCTCATGAGAAGAATGGTCAAGAAACTCATGGCCACTCTTTTTAATCACCAAGTGTACAATAATATTTCATTTATAAATCATAACTGTAAGGTGCTGCAACCATTTCTCCGTGAACTACTAATGTACATACTCAAGCAATTGATAAAATTTGATGGTAGCCTGGTAGTAGATGGTAGCAATAGTATGGTAAAAAAAATTTAATTTTTTTGTTGCGTTTGGTGGCATACGAGCAAGTGGCCAACCTGATGGAAAGTGGTAACCGCTGCTCATGGCCTTCAGCAATGTCAGGACACAGCAAAGCCGCTGCCTACCGTATAGAAGCAATAACATAACGGAGAATCCAGAATAGGTTTATAACATCACGCTACGAACCACGGGAGTGGAGGAGTAATTATAAACGTGGGTGAAACAGCGCTGGACAGTTAGTAATATAAAAACATATGTTCTTACTCAAGGTACTGATTCAACTGCCTCTTGTTACACGGAGACCAGGACTTCGCTGGATGTTTGGGGTTGTACTTAGCGTCCATGATGTGTCGTTGACCCCTGCATTCGTTGTATGGAGGTCCGTCGTGGGATATGCCGAGGCTGTAATTGCAATACATGAATATTCTCACATATATTTTCTCCGAAGAGGAAGGCAGTGGTTTATTATTACACACACATTTTGCGTCAATGGTAGAGATCCCACGTAATAGACTGTCTGACTGTCATTGTTTAATGACAATAGGTCTCACACAATAGGACAGGGTCTGGGACTGTGCCTAACTGCTGAGAATCCTACTACTGAGAAATAGAAATCTACTACTGAGAATCTCTTGAGAGAAATAACCTGTTACACTTTTACCGACTAGGAAATCGAATCCAATACCGTATGCACAGCAGTCGCATAAAATACCACTGCGCAAATGAGACTGATGAGAATTAATAAAGGAAATATAATTAAAAGTTTATTAAAAATACATTAAAAATGTGAATCTGTGATTGCTCTCGTAATCTATATAATAATAAATGTAATCTTAGTAAATATTTACCTGTGTGCCAGTTCATGTGCCAGTACGTAGGCGATATCCTGAGGGTGCCATTCTAGTAACGTGCAGCTGTTCTTTCGACTGCACAGACCTTTCATGTAGCCTCGTCCTGAAACAATGACGTGTTAAAGTAATAATAGAATATACTGCCTCAATAGTAGTGAATATGCCTGCTGTGTAAGGTATCTGGTTCCATTGCCGCCAGAGGTTTATTACATCCATATAACGCTACTTATGTTTTAAGTCTCATGTAATATTTCCACCATATGGGCTTTTGCTACTAAAAAGGTTTAACTGGAAATCTCATCAAATGTTTGTTCGACTCGACAATCGTAATCACTTTTGATCGCAAGCAAACTTAAGTCACGGAACAAACAAGCCATGAATTTGTCTTAAATATGTTACACCAACATACAACCAAACATATCTGTGAGATATAAAACTCTGAGGAAACATAATACAGTAATGAGAAAATTTTCTAGAACACAATGGTAATTCTACAAGAACATTTATTAACAATGTCAATACTTTATAAGAAACCATGAAACCATGAATAAAGTAACGGTATACGAATATACGGCAGAATTCCTTATCGAGTTATAATATTAAGGTTATACATTTAAGATACGAAGCTTTTTACATTGATTTTACATAATTTGAAGTCAATTTTATCATTTGCTTTTAGAGGATAGCTGAACACTCAACATTATCATGAAATATAGATACCTAAATAAAATATACTATGCCTATTTTTATACGTCTTAACATTGCAGATCCTGTTAAGAACAGGTTTGCATGTTGATCGACCCTTAAATAAAAACAGTATTTAAAAATCCTTTATTATTATAATGAAATTTTGTCATCATAGTGAAATTATTCATTGAATCCTAATCGTAACTAACATTATAAATGCGAATGAGATATAGTTTGTTAAACTTTCACGCCTAAACTAATTGATTGATCATCATGAAATTTCGCATCACGTCGTCAGGGATACAGAAAATTACATATTTTCTACTTTTTCGAGCAAAATGTTCTGTTTCTGAGGGTTAGACATTTATTGCCAAAATTTACATTATCGAGGGAGAAGCCGCGGGCAAAATCTAGTCTTTAAATACATATGTTTAGACTGAAATTGTTATTAGACTGTAAGCCAAACTTATAAGCAATCAATAAATAAAATAAATACTTCTAAAAATATTGAGCGACCGGAGTACGAATTTTCAGATTATAAGAATATTAAGAGCAAATTAAGAAATATAAATATTCTTGTACATACATACATACATAGATACATAGATTCACGCCTGTTTCCCATAGGGGTAGGCAGAGACTACGGATTTCAATTTGCTACGATCCTGACACACTTCTCTGGCTTCATTCACTTTCATAACATTCCTCATACATGCTCGTCGGTTTAAGGTGTTCTTAACCTAGTCTTTATCCAGAACGTCTCCGATCTGATCAAGAAACGTTCGACTAGGTCTTGCCCTTGCGACTGTTCTATTTACACTAGCCTTATAAACTTTCTTAGTCAGTCTTTTCTCGTCCATTCTGTCTACATGCCCAAACCAGCTTAACATACTCTTTTCTATTCTCATCACTATATCCACTTTCATGCCACTCATCTCTCTAATCACACTATTCCTTCTATCTTTTAGATTCACACCACATAATATTTATTTATTTATTTATTTATTCTGAACAAAAATACATTTGTGTCGAATACAGGAATAATACAATAATAATAATCAATAAAAGTTACAATCAATAATACGGATAGAATGTCAAAATAAAAATAAGTAATACTTAATCAAGAATTTAGATACAATAATAAAAAATAATAATAATAATAAGAACTCAGATTGCCTAGTCAGAAGAAAAAAATAACAAACAATCAATTTAATCAAAAAAATAACATATTATCTGACTTAGAGTAATAAACAAGTTACACTGTGGCATTATTTTTGTCCCCAAGAAACTCCTCTATACTATAGTAGCACTTCGGCAACAGGAACGACTTTAACTTTTTACTTTTGGCATACCGATCTTTCACTTCCATGCATAAGTGTAGGCACTAATAGTCCTCTATGAACAGCTAAACGTGCGTTTTCGGACACATTTCGACTGTTCATAAAAGCTCGTAGAGCGCCATTCACTTTATTGCCAGCAATCGTTCTCCTTTCAATATCTCCCTCGTGTGTACCATCCCTTGTAAACAAAGTACCCAAATATACAAACTCTTTCACTTGCTCCACTTGTTCTCAATCAATCATAATATTGCACATCGTCATGTACTTCTCCTTTTCAAATACCATTACTTTCGTCTTGGTTACATTCATTTTTATTTCTTTACTCTCAAAAGCACCATGCATAATAGTCACCGTCGCCTGCAACTCTTCCGCCGATGAAGCAAGTATTACTTGGTCGTCGGCATAAAGTAGACATTTGACAAGGAACTCATTCATTCTTAATCCCCATTCACAATCTTTTAAATCTTTCAAACAATTGTCCATGTATAGGTTACACAGCCAGGGTGACGCTACACATCCTTGTCTAATACCTTTTTCGATACTAAACCATTCTGTGTAAGTCCCATTTATCCTGACACAAGCTCTGGAATTGTCATAAAGAGATTTCAGAGCTCGTGTGAGGTTGCTCTTCACTTCATACATGGACAAAGCCGACCAAAGCTCGTTCCTCACCACTTTATCATAAGTCTTTTCCAGATCCATGAATGGGCAATAGACCTTTTGACTTTTGGTCAAAACTTTCTCAGCTATGCTCCGTAAGGAAAAGACCTGATCCGTATAAATCATACCCTTTCGAAATCTCGTTTGTGAATTCCATATTTTCTCGTCGGTTACTTTCACAATCCTTTCAATTAACACTTTCACATACAATTTACCGACGACGCTGAGCAACCTAATGCCTCTATAGCTTTTGCAATCTTTCTGTGAGCCTTTTCCCTTGTATAAGGGGACTATAACGGCCTTGCACCAATCACTAGGTACACGGCCGGTATTCCAGCACAAGTTAAAAAGGCGGCACAACTGATTTACTATGAGACCCTGTCCAGCTGTCAGCATTTTGACTGTAATCCTATCATAACCACCAGCCTTCCCTAATTTCATGCTTTTCAATGCTTTCGTTATTTCATCTATACTAATAGAGCTTTCATCATTTCTATCATTATCATTTATTTCGAAACTTTGCCATTGCCATTCCTATCTTTGAAATAAATTTTTAAAAATATTCCTTCCATCGATTCAGTATTAATTAATTAAAGCGATAAATGCCGCACTGGAATGATGCTTGTGCTATAGGCGACTTTACAGACATATGATCAAAATTGGCATATCAGATATATACAGGCTATTGTTTTGTGTGAGGATCACAGCGACAGCATTCGGCGCACAGGCAGTGGTGTACTATTTAAACCTCCGCGATCTAAGCAGACACATATCTTCCACTATTCTATCTTTTAACTAAACAATCAAGAACATACCTGTACTACTTCTGACTTCAGCGCCACGCTTATCCAAATAAAATAAGTCCAGTCCCGTGAACAGCACCGAATAATACCACTTCTTTTTAGCCTCTTTCTTTTCTCCTTGCCACTCACAATAGCTCTTCAAATACTTCGATACGTTTTCGTTCATTATAACCTTTTTTGTATTATTTCGTATTATTTTGACGTCGAGCAGTTCAAACTTTATCTTTTGATGGAGATTTGGACGAGTGAATAGATCTTCAACGTCTTTTAGAATGTCTTTTGCTAATAATTTGAATTTGCCTCTTATTTTATGTTTGGATTCCTTTGATAGTGTTTTCGTTAGCGTTTGGTCTAAATGCATCATAACTGGTATCGTGATGTCATTCTGTTTTGTGTAGTATTTTAGTGTTGTATTCTTGTTGTGATTCTGCTCTGCTGGCTTTAGCTGAAAAAGAAAAGTAATTTATTGGAGACTGTAAATACATGATCTAGTTGTGTGCCAAGTTACATACATATAAATGTACAAACGTTTAACGTTTTACTCGTGATCGTGAAACGCTTGTTGCTAACTTATCTAGAAAGGAATCACTGAGCTATAAAGCCAAGCGACACTGACTACCACTGCCTGATGGATAAAAACACTGACAAGTCGGTGCCTCCCAAGGAGCCTGAAACTCATTCAACCTTAAACCACATAGGATGCTGTGCATATAGTATGAGTATAAGGGCTATTGTGGTGTGATTAGGCTAAATAGAATTGCAGCTATTATATTTATATTCTATAGCATGCAGAAATATGTATACTCGGTCATTCCGAATTTTGGCAAAGTCCAAGGTTTTAACAGGATCCCTCTGCACCCTCAAAAATTACGAGAGAAATATAGCTATAAATATTTTAAAATACATAAACAGAGGCCGTTTAGGGACTAGGGTTTTAGGCCTATAACCATTTTACAACTATTACCAAGCGTATTTCTTGCTTATGCTCCAGGAAGTGAAAAATAATATAATGACGTAATTTAATCAACATGCACAAGAAAGTATTTCCGCAATTACATCTCGTTACAACACGGGTCATTGACACTGAGCAATTAATTAAAAGCTCTAAGGACTGCTAATTAGCAAGACAGACATAAAAAATCCGCGAAGAAGCTTATAAATTATGCCTATTGCCTGAGGTCACATGTATAAAGAATATAAACCTATTTAGAAAGGTAAAGGAGACGGGCGAACTTCCATAGAACCTTGGGCCTAACGTTACAAAAATGATAACCATTTCATTTTGTAGATAACACAATAACATTTACAAAATAAAAATAAAAATGCGAGATTTCAATGGGAGTAGCTAATTAGAGGCTGTGAAACATTATGGACAAAATAGACTTTTATACCTTGTTTAATGGCAAAAACTTAGGATAAGTTTGTTTCAGTTTAATTTAGAGCTTATCTATAACTAGATTAGAATATTAAGAACAAAATAGAACCATTAAGTTGATAGACATATGCCTACATATGTAATATATTACGAGAAACAGTATACAAACTACAGGCGTTTGAGGGACAACTAATAAAACACACATTATTTCTTTTCGTTTATTCTTCATCATAAATAATCAATAAATCATTTAAAAATTGTGCAGGCGGTACTAAATTATTTTGATACCTTGCCCAACCAAGGTACCATATTATGGACATTACATGGCAACAGCAACCTACAGTTCTCTTTCCTACAACACAGTTGCAATAATAATGCTGTATTGCTTCCCTACCTATAAGAGAGCTGTCAACTACTATATAACTAAAATATGTTTTCGAAGCAACATGTCTTGATTTTACTCGACCTCGAAATCGAAAAAAAATCGATTTTCCAGTTGCCAGTAAAAAAAACATAGATCATCTTTTATAAATACGCAATGATTGAATAAATAATTATATTATTTAATAATTTGTTTTGTTCTATTTTATTATTATTTATTTACCTACTTAGATGATAATCTATCCAGATGAAACTCGAAAATACCGTTATTTAAATAAAGCATGCTTATTCTTCTAACTATGTATTTAATTCACATGGCAACATTACGCGTACATTTATTCGTCTTCCGGTAATAATGCGGCATTATCAATATGTTGTTTATTTTATTTTATTTAGATGAATCCCATTGACAATCGCTGAAATATTTTGAGATTAAGGATGAAAAATAGAATAAAGTATTTTGATAAATATTTCATTTGTGTAACGTCAGGCCCAATTCTGCCCGTTTCCTTTGCGTTCATATATTGGTACTGTACGAATGACGTAGTGGTTTATGTGGTTGCCTCGCCATTGACGTCGCGCCGAGTGTTGTGGGTTCGATTCCCACACGGGACAAAAATTGTGTGATCCATAAATATTTGTTTCGAGTCTGGGTTTTTTTGTGTCCGCTGTTTGTATCAGCGTTTTTAAGTTCCTCGCGACACAGAAATTGTATATAATAGTACGGGAGTTGTTTTTTTTATAGACTAGAATGGAAAGAGCAATAGTATAGTTTTCTTTTTATTATTACTAAAGAAGTAAATTATGATTTAGAATTATTAAAGAAATCAATGGAAGCGTGAGTAAGAACAAACTTGTTAACACGTTTCATACGTATGTTAGTATGTACATAATTTTAGTATGTATGTAACGGAAAACTTGAACATGATTTTGACCCCCTTCAAAACGTCAGATTAACTCGAAATTTGGCATACTTAGCAAGGATTGATGAAAACACAATAATTTAGAAAAAATATGTGAAAGAAAAATATAAAATGAAATAAAACTAAATAATAGTTTCAATTATATTTATAAATAAAAAAGGTTTATAAATTAAAAAGTAGATATTATTTCATACTTCTTACTTTATTCTTTGCTTTTTTGATAAAACGTGTCTTTTAGTTATTTTTTACTATTTTTTAAAAATTAATATTTGAAATCGTCAACTCGGCAGTCTCATGGCAGCCAATTTCTTTAGTCTGTGATATCCTTGTTTGTATATTTTATTTTTGCTTCTTAACTTGTTGTTTTTTATCCTACTTAGTTTTCATTTGTTTTAGTTCTATTTCTTTAGTGTTCGCATTTTATTACTATTTCTTTCACTTATTGATCTATATAAGTATCTATAATAGGAGACTTTATTAAGCTTAAGTTGTTATATATTTTCTATCATTATACATATTATAAGTGGTTTCTTTCTCAAAGAGTAACAAATAAGAAAATATGATGTAGAAAAGGATATAATTGATTTTTGTAATAAGATACAATAATTACCTACGTAGACATAGGTTCCTATCAGATTTACATATCCCTTTGGCTCCTTTGGCCACGTAGGTGATATTGGAACAATTTCTAATGATCACAAAAACAAAGTATTATGAAAAAAGACATAAAAATATATGTTACCTATTTTTATGTCTTTTTTATAACATTTTAAGACATAATATAACATGGCTTATTTTGTTTGTCCTTATTATATTAATTATGTGTAATTAATAAAAAATATAAGCAGTTGCGCACAACAGCTTATCCATATTTTTTTAGCAATATTTAAATGTTGATTTGTGTATTATCACAACTGGCCGCGGCAACATGAACCTATATCTCGGGTTGTCACTAAGATAATTATGTCAACATAAACTTTATGCCAAAGAAAATTATGGCAAAGTATCATTATGCCAAACTAATTATGCCATCGTATAGTAGGCAAAAAAACATTATGCGAAAAGATCCCATAAAAATAGTTTCTAGCTTTCTTTAAAGATTATTTTTGAGAAACTTTGGGAATCTTCGAGAAACTTTGAAAGTTTGAGAATCACCTCCATTATAATGTTAGCGAAGACAGTTCCGGCGCTAATGACATGCGAATCCAGTTTACAGCTTCACCGACGATATCTTGTTTAAGTTTTATTACACATTAAACTACTTTAAGTGATTTCACCTGAACTACTACAATGTAGAGATGTAGGTTGCATTGGTGTATCTACATATATATGTATATAAAAATCTTGTATCACGGTATTTGTGGTCACACACCTCCGAAACGGCTCGACCGATTTTTATGATTTTTTTATGTATATTTGGAAGGTATGAGAATAGGTCGTAAGTATATTTCATATCACTAGGTGATTAGGGTGTCCCTATCGAATTAATTTATATGGCAGAACAACGTTTGCCAGACAGTACCAAAAAAAATAAACATGCCTGACAGTCTTTGGGGATTGCCGATAGAAGTGAAAACTAAGTAACATGACGCGAGTTTTAAGCTTTTTGTTCAACTAAAAAGTACACATATATACACAGTATACACATAGCTCATGGAAAGCGTTCGGTGACGATGACGCCAGTTCCATGATTTTTGTTCACCCAAAAAGTGCTCAACGCGCCTAAAGAAGTTTTCACTTCAATAAGTAAAATTATAAGACTGTAAGACTTAGCAAACAGACTAGAAACTGTCGGAAATACTAAATAGCTAATTGGAATCGACAATTTAGAAGGAGGAGGGTCTTATCCCAACTTCAATATTTAGAATATTTGTTGGATTATTGCGACATTTCACAAATATGTACCTAATTACAAAACTTTACGACAGCATCTGCAGGCTGGAGAAAAAATAATTATGAATCCGTGATCTCAGAACTCTGGTATGGTGTTTTTATTTTTTTGGCGTTGATTGGCCAACGTTAAGTGATTACCGCCGCCCATGGATACCCGAAACTCCAAAGGAGTTACAAGTGCGTTGCCAGCCCTTTAAAAAGGAATGAAGGAGGGAAAGGACAAAGGAAAGGATAGGAAAAGGATCGGGGTGACTGGGTCTCCGGCTCTCTCACTCACCGATATGAAACGCAACAGTACGGGTACCGTTACTTCGTATTCTGTAAGAGGGTAGTACTACCCCGGTCGATCCGGCCCATTCATGCTGAAACCAGCGAGAATCTTTGTCTGTCTTTATCGGCATCACGCATATGACTAAAGAGATTTTGGTGCAGTTTTTACACTTCAACAGTAAGGAATGGACTTACATCCACTATGGTTAACTGTCGTGATATCGCGGGCTACTGCCATTTCTGACTAATTCTAATTACCAAGGAAGGAAAAGATAAAATATTTTCTGAACTGTCAAATTAGCATGTTGGCGTAAATTTGCACACTGCTATATTAAGAGAATTTTGTCTAAAGCTAGAGTCTTCAGCAATGAGTGTCTAATAACATGTGTCATCGCTTAGTTAAGTTTAGAAAGCGATGGGTGCAAGATTGAAATTAAATGCTCGCAATTTATTGTGGTAAATTGTGAGCTCTTTGGTTTTGCCTTCCTATTTTATAAAAGTTTTTACTTAGATCTCATTCTCACTCAATCAAATATAATTCAATTTTCTTTTAATAATTTTAAATTTTATTCGTTAAATAATAATAATATTCTTAATAATAATATTCTTTACTACATACACACAACACCATCTAGCCCAAACTAAGCAGAGCTTGTATTTTGGGTACTAGACAATGGATAAACATACATATATACCTTTTTTTTTGTAAATACATACCTCTTATACATAGAATCACCCAGACCAAGACAAACATTCATGCACACAAATGTTTGACTTGTGCGGGAATTGAACCCGCGACCTCAGGCGTGGCAATCGGTTACACTAACCACTACGCCATCTAGATACACATTACAGGCTACTTATTGTATTAAATTCACATTAAAACTATATTTAATCTAATGGAAAACATTTACAATTTAAATATTGGACACAAAAGACTTGTTTATGTTGTCTGTTTCATTGTATTACCTACTGAACTAGGTCAGAGACCTGTGTTTCAGGCTTTTTCTAATGTAACATTTTTATTCTACTGTTAATAAAGTAAGGGTCTACAAAAAACATTTATACATGTACTGCAAACATGTATAGTATAGAACTAAAAAAGTTTTGAACAATAACAATTGTAATGAAAAATTGCTTAAACAATAAAAAATCATTTTATAACTACTAGCAATATATAGCACGACTATTGTATTTATAGTTACCCTTTTTTACATATTTAACTAGATTTTGTTGTTGCCCTCGTGTTAATCTAGCTGCCGATAAATTGATAACCCTCGGTAATAGTATTTTTTTAATGATATACTTATTCTTTTTGTACCCTTGACAACATGTAAGCGAAATTTCATTATAATCGGTCAAGTAGTTCAGGCATGAAAGCGTCATAAACAAACTAACTTATATTTGCATGTAAAATATTAGGTTAGGATTAAGATGAACAAATGTGGCGTATTAATAACTAATAATAATAATATTCTATCACATACACACAACACCATCTAGCCCAAACTAAGCAAAGCTTGTACTATGGGTACTAGACAATGGATAAACATACATATATACTTTTTTGTAAATAGTTTATTTTGTATTAGTTTGAAAACTGAATGATAAATAATTTATTTTCTCATCAGTCATCACACATGCTTGTAAAGTATTATGTCTTAGTGTAATATGAATAGAACAAGGCATTTGTGAGAGACTGGTGCTCAAAATAGGTATAGGAATATCTGTGTTAATAATGAATTGTTTGTTTACCAAATAAGACAAGTAATAAAAATATGTTATGACAACAATAATAATTTAGTACGACTATTTATACCCATCAATAGTCGTACTAAATTATTATTTTAAACTATCTATCTATCTATATATTATTACGTGAAGCAAAAACTTAGTGCCCCTTTTTACGAAAATTGTGCGGACGGAGGAGTATGAAATTTGGCACAGTTATGTTTATATGCAGAAGGAAGGGCGAATCCTAATATTTTCATAAAATATCCATTAGAAATACATTAAATTAATGAAAAAACACTACACGCACACAACCATGAATTTGACATACGCAGTCGAATCGCGTTCGTAGTTTTTCGATATTACCTATACCTTATTTATAAGTAATAGAGAAAAACAGAAAACAAAGTAGCAAGCTTAGGAATTTTGGTCGAATTTTGACCACTAGGCGACCGCTTGTTATTATAAGTATTCAGTTCTACGCACAATGTAATGTAAATTCATTACATTATATTGTACGGAGAAGAAGTGGAGAAAGTTAAAATTAACTACAACAAATAAACACATGAATTAGTTAGAATTTTAACCTCTGGGCGACACTCCACGTGACAACAAAATAAGTAAGCATTCTATTAAGAAACTATCATTTATAAACGGCCTTCAATTGCAACTTAATATATTTTTTACGGTGAAGGAAAACATCGTGAGGAAACCTGCATGTCTGAGAGTTTTCCAAAATGTTCTCGAAGATATGTAAAGTCTGGCAACCCGCACTAGGCCAGCGTGGTGGACTATGGCCTAACCCTTCTCATACTGAGAGAAGAGGCCCGTGCCCAGCAGTGGGACATTTTAATATAGGGCTGATATTATATATATTTTTTATATAATATTGAATTTATTGAAACATTTGAATTAAGTAGGTCGACTTAATTTAATTTATTGTTACGGGTGCGCAGCGGTCTTTCATGCAATTGCTCTGCTTTAGGTCTTCGGTTCAATTACCGGATCGGGTAGTGTTATCGTTCTATTCCGACAAGAAATACACAAGAGTGGGTCGGTATGTAAACTGCGTCTGGTACTTAAAATGCAGAAGATATAAAAGACGTCTTTCATTACACGGGTCCTAAACCATAACCAGCAAAATGTGAGTAGCAGATCTTTGCTTACCCTTTTGGAGATATAAGCGTGAAGGTTATGTATGAATTAAGTAAATTCCTATTATTAATTTCATACGTTAATAAAATTATGGAAAATTTTTTGAGGCTATTCTTTTTTTAAAACAACTGCTCTCGGAATAAATCCTGTGTCGCGGGAGAGTTTACATACATTTAAACAACGGACACAAAGAACATCTAGAACAACCATTTGTGGATCACACAAAGTTTTGTTCCGTGTGGGACTCGAACCCACACTCGGTGCAGTGTCTGTCGCGAGGCGACCACTTTAACCACTGTCCACCATTCATGCGGTAAAAATATCCTAAATAGAGAATGACAGCCTTCAGACAGTTACAAAATGTTTATAAATAGAAATATCGTACACTATTTTTAACCTATTGCGCAAGAATGACGTTCATTCATACAATTTGCGAGCAAAAGGTCCCGGGTTCAATGCTTGATTGGTTAGCATATTCGTACACAGATATACATAACACACCATACATATTAAGGTTAGAAGTTAAGGCAGAAGTAATTATTAAGTCCAATATACAAGAGGTATAATATTAATGCTTACTGATATTATAAACGCGAAAGTTTGTATGGATGTATAGATGTTTGTTACTCTTTCACGCAAAAACTACTGTACCGATTGCGATAAAACTTGGTATGTAGATAGCTGAAGACCTGGATTCACACATAAGCTGCTTTTATTCCGATATTCCCAGGACTTACGCGGGTGAAACCGCGGGGAAAACCTAGTATAATATATGTAACTGAAACTTATAATCACATTGGTAATTGTTATTTATTTATTATTTATTTATTACAAGGACATCCAGTAGTTGTTACAAATATTTAAGACACAAAAATTACAGTTTGGTTGTTATTAGTACAAATTGCACAACTTTTTAAGGAGTCACCGCATGCACTAAATTAGCGGACAGTAGCACTACACGTGCTTAGGTTATAATTACAGATCAGATACAAGTTTTTAAAAAAAGTAAATTATACATCGTATGCAACTTTAAGGAGACAATGTTTGATGATTTGCGATATTGACAAGTATATATGTATACACAACATTACTAGAAACATTGATCACACACAATTACGGTTTCTCAACAACCTCAACACAATAAATCTAAATTTAGTTAAGCTAGTGTTAAAAATATCTACTTCACAGTCCAAGGAGTTGTACATTCTAGACAATCTGGATAGTGCAGACGACTGTTTTAAATTTGTTCTTGCAATGGGCTGATGTAGTAACCCGGAAATTGCAGCCTGTCTTGGAATTCGACGCGGCACTCGAAAGGTTATGGATGACAAAAACGCTGGACAATCTAAACCATTTCTAAGCATCTTATATAAAAAGGTCATGTCATGGAGTTGTCTACGAGTCAGAAGACTATCTATTTTAAAATGTTTTAATTTTTCTCCATATGAAAGAGACTGTTTATGTATCCTAGCAGCAAATGTTAAGTGTGCAACGTGTGTAATTGTTGAATAAATATAAAATTTAAGTGTATTTGCATATTTAAATCATGAGTAGCATGAGCTTCTTCTCAGTGTGAGATGGTAAGGCCACCACGCTGGCCCATTGCGGGATGGCAGACTTCACGTATCTTCTAAAACATTTTGGACAACTATCACATATGCAGATTTCCTCATAATGTTTCCTTTCACCGTTAAATCAAGCGATAATTAACTATTTAATACGGACATAATTTCAATAAGTCAGATGTGCGTACCTTGGGATCGAACTCGAGACCTCTGGTGGCAGTCCAACGGTCTCTCACTAAGTTATCACTGCTAATTTTAAGAGTCGTTGTAGGTATTCATACTACATCTAATATTACAAACACATAAGAGTGTGGATACTGGCTATTCCTGACAGGAAGTTTTCTGTAGCTGCACGGAGTCTGAAACTGTGTTTGGTAGGAGGTAATACACTCACCGTTTTTAATGTGGAACATCAAAATTAGAATATAATAATAATAATCTAATATTCTATCACATACACACAACACCATCTAGCCCGAACTAAGCAGAGCTTGTACTATGGGTACTAGACAATGGATAAACATACATATATCCTTTTTTTTTGTAAATACATACATTTTATACATAGAAACACCCAGACCAAGACAAACATCCATGTTCATGCACACAAATGTTTGACTTGTGCGGGAATCGAACTTGCGACCTCAGGCGTGGCAGTCGGTTACACTAACCACTCGCCATCGAAATATGGGTATGATATCTATACATCCGCTTACTCCTTCAGGGATATAAGCGTAAGGCTATGGATGATCCTAACTTCCTAACTAATATTATAAATGTGAATGTGAGTTTGTTTGTTTGTTACGCTTTCAAGCCATAACTACTCAACCGATCATCATGAAATTTCGCATACACGTAGTCAGGGGTATAGAAAACGACATACGGTACCTTTTATCCAGGAAAACTACTGTTACTAACATGACCTATCCTACATTAACGTAAGCGGAACCTTGTATAATATAAAGTTACGATAATATTCTCTGATTACAAACGCTTAAACAAAGGTTACTGAACCGCACTTATCGTTTATCGAATCAATGTGTAATTCTGTGAAATTGATAATGACAACATTACCTACAAATTTGTAATAGTGATGTGCGTAATCGTATTCGATTTATTCGAATTAACAACATTATAGGTACATAAATACGTGCGCCTGTGTCGTGTCTTTGTTCCCCCCAGGGGGACGGTGCTGGAAGTATTTTTGTGTTCGGCGGGGGCGCGATTGCATGTGAAAGCGATACGCTTGGCCTTGCCGTCTATGGTTATGTCGAGGAACACCGTGGTAGGTTTAGTCGGTATTACCGAGGTATCTTTTCTCCGGTGAGCCCGCCATAACCTCTCGTCGCCCCGCGGAGAGGTATGGGTCAAAGCATGCCCCGCAGTTTTTCTCGCTATGTTTTCCTTCACCGTTAAAGCAAGCGATAAGGTGCGTGCCTTGGGATTTAACTCAAGACCTATGAGTGGCAGTCCAACGGTCTTTCACTAGGCTATCGATACTCATCCCTAATTTAGTTTATTATAAATGGGTAATAGAGGGCAAGCGAGCTCAGTGGGGAGACCACCAGACTGCAATTCAGAGGGTCTCGGGTACGAACTCACGGCGCACATCTGACTTTCGGAAGTTATATGACTTTTCGAAATTATGTGCGTATTGATTGACAATTATCGCCTGCTCCGTGCCTCGGAGAGCACGTTAAGCCGTCGGTCCCGGCTGCCATGAACATATATGGCAGTCGTTACTGGGAAGTCAGTGCCCTATAATATCCCGAAACTGGTCTAGCCTTAGGGTATCGTTAGCCTTCGGGTCGCGGAGGTCAGGTGGCAACCACTCCGTGTAAAAACTGATATCCAGTCAAATCCAGTTAGACCAGAAAAGCCGACCCCAAGTGACTTGGGAATAATAAAGGCTAAAGAGAAGAAGAAGAGAGGGCTTGCAAGTCAACTGCCTTTGATCGGGCATGGTTTCAAACTCCAAAAAAACTAGTGAAAGATTTGTGGCAGAAAATCCAATAGCAGTTTGTCCACCGCACAATAATTGCATAGATTACAGCTGCGCCATCGAAACATAATATTATATACGTATAACAGACAATAATAATATTCTAATAATATTCTACCACATACACACAACACCATCTAGCCCAAACTAAGCAGAGCTTGTAATATGGGTACTAGACAATGGATAAACATACATATATACTTTTTTTTGTAAATACTTACATTTTATACATATATACACCCAGACCAAGACAAGCATCCATGTTCATGCACACAAATGTTTGACTTGTGCGGAAATCGAACCCGCGACTTCGGTCATGGCAGTCGGTTACACTAACCACTACGCCATCGAGGCCAACAATATATAGCGCAATACGTTTTGTTTGTATCACTCTTCAACTACCGATAATCGCAGTTTGCTAACGCTTTTGGTACAAATTCAGGATATCCGATGTCGTTTTTATATTCAACATAGTATGCATATAAATCTAAACTGAAACTAAAGAGGATGTTAAGGAATTAATTTATTTACTGCACGAAAGGGGTCGTAGTTTAATTGAACGCCTCAGTATTGCAACAGTGTCGAGTATTGTGAGAATGATCCCGACATGGAATGATCCCGACATGGAATGATCCCGACATGGAATGATCCCGACACGGAACAAAAATTCGTGGGATCCACAAATAATAATATCAGCCCTGTATTAAACTATCCCATTACTGCTTAGCGTTTATTAACGTTAAGGGCAAGTTAGAGATGCTTGCATTGGGATCGAACTCGAGACCTCTGCGTGGCAGTCCAACGATTGACCATAACTATCGCTGATCTCCCAATGTTTCCCTCAATGCAGCTATGTTAAGGGTTCTACGTAACAATGGGTGTAGGTAAATATTAACCCGTTAGTCAATGAAACGTTGATGACTCCTACGGTGGAGTCATGGAAGTTGAGTTCGTTACGCGTCCGTGACCTACGGGGGAGTCAAGAAAATCTTTGGCATTTTTTTCGCGATCAATCACAATGAGTTTTCTTGACTCCCCGTAGGGGTCATGGACGCGCAACGGAAGCATTTTTTTTGTATGTTTCATAGAACCCCAGTAAGAAACCCAGTAACTCTTTAGCATAGACATCGAAATCAAGATTCTCGATTACTCACAAAAACGAAAATTAAACTTATACCACGTGGCCAAGAAGACAGTTTTTATACAACCCAGACAAACAGAGAGCATGTAGTAGTTACGTAACCTATATACATATGAACATATATATATATATATACGGTCGTTAGCAGACTTAAATGAAGGTATACTGTGCTTTTATAGGCAATTACAATTTATTATTGTATTCATGGTCAAAACATTGTAATATAATGTTATCTTACGTTTACGTCAATGTTACAGATATATATTAAACTTTAAATTTAAAACTATTGAACTTATACATTAATCTAATATTATAATACTTAAAAGTCACATTGAAATATAATAAAATGTAATTTTGACAATTTTTATGATGGTATGCCCAAAACAAAAAACATATTTTATCGCGATTAATTTAGTATTATAAGTTTGAATTATTCATATTTCCACTTTTCAAAAAGGTTGACAGACCAAGGTGGTATTAATCTCGATGTTTTGAAGTCTAGTTATTAAGAAGCACCCCAATATTATTAATTATTGGTGTTTCTATTTACGCAGAATGTGCTCACAGTATCTTGAGATCTGCTATTCACATTAAGTTAAGTAATGTCATAATTAAAAGATATTAGAATTTCAGATTACACTTTTATTAAACATTTACCTTCCGCAATTTAAGTGTAAAGCTTACCAGATATTCCTGCCACTTTCCAACGACCATAATAACTAGAAAACATCACGATAAAACCGTAAAAGTAGACCGATACGAAACATTCGCGTAAACGTAAAACAAATCAACACAAATAAAAAAACAATATTTAAAAACAATTGTTCTACTCACAGATTTACACGTGCCTGTATCAAGAACAAGCCAAAGTAGAACAAAAACAGAACACCGCATCGTGAACCGCAACTGTGCAAACGCTAAGTAATACTAAGCTTCGCTGTAAGCACTATCCGACGAAGTACACAACACAACTAAAACAGAAGTACCATCTAAATATAAACGTAAAATGTTATTGAGTCATCATGAAATACGGATGAGTTCTTAGTGACTCAATAGCGAGTGATCTGGTCCATTGGTCATAAACCAATAAACAGCTGGTTCTTCCAGTCATAAAAACGGGAAACTACCTATTACAGGAAAGCGACGTAAGAGTATTAATAAAATTACTGCGTTTAGCTCGGTATGTAAGAGTTCCAGAGACGCGCATAATTATCTTTCTCATTCCTTTTATTTTATGCCATCTATAATTACTTGTGCACCGAGATGCTAACGTGCGGGGATTATAATTGGTACTATAAGCGATCATTTGCTGCGGTATTATCGGACTGCTCGTAAATCCTTACCATTTTGAAAGTTGTAAATAAAAATGCAACTACAATTCACTAGCTGTGTTTTAGGCCTAACGTGGTATATTCTTGAAGATATTGTGTTATTAGGCTGCCTGTCCATTGAAGCGGGGCGAGGCTGTGGAGCGAAGAAACGGAGAAATATTAACCAATAGGATTGCATAAAATCTCCGCTCCGCTCCAATATGCAATCCTATTGGTTAATATTTCTCCGTTTCTTCGTTCCGCAGTCTTGCTCCGCTTCAATAGATAGGCAGCCTTAATGATCATTTTCTAACAACATTTTTCACTGATCCCTGTGACGCATAAGCGTATTTTATTTTTATATGTTTACTTAATTGCACACTTGGATAACTAAGTATGCACTTAAGTGTACAGTCGTTTGTGGAATCCTGGTCGGCGGGTCGGGCAGTGTCCTTAGGTATAGCAGTGAGACAAATTAAAAAAATACCATAAAGGATGACGGGTTTATATTCGATTAAATAATTTTACATGAGACTTCGTAGCAGGTGAAATTAGCTCTAGATAATAAACTTAAACTAAAACTTAAATTTTTATGTTCTCCTACATACATATACAGGGTGTTCGGTAATTAATGGATAACTTGGAAATGTCTTATAGTGGAACTGATGGACGTTCAGAATTTTTTTTAAATAAAATCTATCCTAACTATTACCTGAGATGTGTTTTTTTTAATTACCATGAATAACTTTCTTGTATACTACGACCATAAATGAATGAAATCCATCGGTTTTTTGTTGTTTTATTATTAAACACTAATTATGCTAATAGATGGACAGTCAAAAGTATGCTATGATATAATAGCTTGCACTTTTTAATACTTTTTTTTATTTTTTTCATTTTTTCTGAACGGCCTTCAGTTCTACTATAAGACATTTCAAGATTATCCATTAATTACCGGACATCCTGTATATATAATTCGTAACAGGCAGTAACGTGATAATGCATATTAGTTATCTTTAGGTGCTGGTGGTCTCAACCAGATCACACTGGCCGTGGCTACAAGCTAACGTCACCACTACTACTAGTATCCTTGTAATCAGAGTCAATCGCTTAACAACCTGGCCAAAAGGTTGTTAAGCGTTCTAAAAAGGTACACCTGTGTAGTACGACCACGCCAACTCCCGTTACCTGTTACTTTAAATTTAAGATGGAAGGATGCTTGTATTGGAATCGAGTAAACCTGAAGAAGAATTTTGAATAAGATTAATTAATAACTCTGTCCACAAATATGAACTTAGATTGTGCGGCCGCAGCTATGATTTTAAAGTCAATCATAAACTAATATAATCTCTTTTGCAATACTTTCGCAAACTAAGTTGCATGCATCTTTGTTTGTTACTTTATTTTTATAGTATTTTGATGTATTTTTGTATACAATAATAATAATAATATAATAATAAATGTTTATTCCATCAAAAACATTATAAGTACATGTTAGTTTGGGCTACACTATTTAATATTATACACGTGTGCGGCTGATGCTTAAAAAGGAGAACCTGCACTATAAGCACCAGCAACCTTCCTTTTAGGCTTTATTATTAAACAAGCAGTAGACAGTCCTATACATTGCTCACATTTATATTTAATTTAAGTTATGGATACAAAGAGAAAATAAATATTAAAAGGCAAAAAAAAATGGTCAAAAAGAAATCAAATAACTCTCACTCAATGTAGGTTATATTATATTTGTGTATGTTCACTTATGTTTGTTTCCGTGTGTATGTATTTGTGTGTGTGTTTGTGTGCGCGTGTGTATATGTCTTAATGTAAAATGATAGCTGTCATAGAAGGGGATGGTCTCGGTCTCATCATAAGAGAGATTTAGTAGATATTTTGTAACTATTATTTTACAAATACCAATACCACTTACTTCTACATATCGAATGCTTTGAGTTACTTTGTGCCTCAATCTGTACTACTCATAAAGAACTTCCTTGTGGCAGTCCAATGCTGGGCATAAACTTTTATATATTTTCCAAAGGTCGGCTACTAAGGCTCTATTTCGTCACCTAACAACAATTAACTGTCCGAATGGCTCAGTGGTTATAAGTGATCGCCGACCAAATGTGCAGTGTGGATTAAATTAAAAATAAAATTAAGTCCTCACTAATATTATAAATGCGAATATTTATTTTTGTCATTTGTAACGCTTGCACGCCTTAACTAATCGGCCGATCATCATGAAATTTCGCATATATATTGCCAGGGGTACAGAAAAGGACACACGGTACATATACCTTTTATTCACGAAAAAAGTTTTGATCCCGAGGAACAAATTTATTAACAAAGTCTAGATCAACGCGAGCGAAACCGAGTACCTATATAAATGGTTGTTTCGAGTCTAGATGTTCTCTGTATCTATTGCTTAAATGTTTGTAAAGTCTCCCGCGATACAGGAATTATATCTAGTGCAATAGTAGACTTTATTAAACAAAACAACAGCTATCAATTACAAAACTACAAACCTTCAAGAAAAAAGCGTACTCATTTTTATAAGGCCGGCAACGCATTTGTAACTCCTCTGGTGTTGCGGGTGTCCATGGGCGGCGGTAATCGCTAACCATCAGGCGATCCATCGGTTCGTTTACATCCAACCTCATAAAAAAAAAATCCTATGTCGTTACTACATCAAGCCATGGAGCCATACTTGTATTTAAATACACGAAAGTACTTCAATTCATTGGCTGTAGCCTAATGAATGAGGCATGATACTTGCGATTGAAAGTCGCGATTCAATTCCTACTCATTGAACTGACATGAACTTAATCCTACAGGCTTAACAAGAATACTTATAATTTAAATAACTAATAAATCTTTTAATTAAATCTCTAACAGGAATATAGTTGTTCGGTAGAGGATGCACGATTTTCATATTAATCTCTTAGTCAACGTTTGAAGCCCGAGGCCCAGATACAATGCTTTTTTGTGTCAAGTTTCTTCCTAATTGCTAAATTAATTAATTTTCAGATATGGAAAAATATATTATTAAGTAGTAGTCGAAATAACGCCTTATATAGCGGGTAGCAGATGCTAATTTTTAAAGGTTTATTTAGATCTATTTATAAATCTTGTATCGATTTACAAATATTCTAATAACGGAGACAAGGAACACCCAGACATTGAAAAACCATAAGTGGGTTACACAATCTTTTGTCTTATGTGGAGTTGAACCTTACAACACGCGGCAGTGATAATGGCGAGGTAACCAATTAAACCCCTACGCCATCCGTGCTGTATTCTTTATTGTGCGGTATCCGGTTTCCAATTAGTTGATCGATATAGTAATCGATACCCAGATATAAAAATAGACCACTTAAACACAACGTGGTCTAAATTGCGAGTATCTAAATAGCAGCGTTAGCCAATTGGGCATCCGTTGGACCATCTAGAGGTCTCAAGGCAAGACATGGACCTCTGACTTTTCAAAGTTATACGTGTATTAAATAATCAATTATCGCTCGCTTTAACGATAAATGAAAATCCTGTGAGAATATTGCAAATCAGAAATTTCTGCATACTCTTCTACCAAATATGTGAGGCCGCCAAACAGCACACAAAAATGCAATCAGTGTGGTGGAATATGATCTTGGCTTCACGATGGTGACGATGGTGGCTTCTGAGATAATTGGCCCGTGTGCTCCCGAGAGCAGTCAGGCAGTTTATATACAGGGCTAATGTTATATTAAACTTACTAATATTTTAAATACTTATTTGAGTATGCTTTTTTTACGCCTTAGTTACTCGACCGATTATCATGGCATTTTGCATACCTGATGAGTAGTAGAGTCTCGCTGTTTTCAGCATGAATGGGCCGGCTCGACCGGGGAAGGACTATCTCACAGAATATCGACGTGAAATATTAATATTCTTACTGTTAAGTTTCGTTCGGTGAGTGAGAGTGCTGGAGGCCCAATCATCCTCTTTTCCCCTTCCCGCTCCTTCTCCTTCCCGCTTCCTTTCCTAAAGGGTCGGCAACGTGCAAGTTATGCTTCTGGTATTGCAGGCGTCCATAGGCTACAGTGACCACTTACCATCAGGTGGGCCGTATGCTTATTTGCCACCATAGTTGTATAAAAAAAGGAATCGTCGCGTTGTCAGGGGTACCAAAAATGACATAGTTTCATCCAGACAAAAATATTGTGCCTGAGGGATAGAAATTTATAGATAAAGTCTAAATTAACGCCACCGAATTTGCGAGTAGTGTCTATTTTATAAAATCAAAAGGCAATACTGAGTAAAACTTCTGCGACTCACCTGTACATTGTACACGCATGTCGGTCATATAACTGTAGTATATATTATTACTAAGTAAATTATCAGCCGCTACCGACATAAACAATTAAGTCTTACATTATTGTTTATCGCACATTTTGTTGGAGATGCGTTGTGACTACCGTATGTATATCAAACATAGACTCAAGCCTGTTTATGTCCTAAATAATAAGCAGAGGTATTTAGCAATAAATATAATAATAATAATATGTCATTACTGACAGGACTGTTGTGGCCAACAGACCTGACATTGTTGTGGTGGACCGATTAGAGCGCTGTGCAAAGATCGTCGATATTACCATTCCTCATGACGGGAATCTCGTGGAAGCTGAAAAAGATAAACAAATTAAATGTCTGGATCTGGCACACGAGATTGTCGACATGTGGGATGTGGATTCAGCGATCGTTGTACCGATAGTCGTATCAGTCCGTGGACTAATTGCCAAGAGTCTCGATCACCATCTGAAGAGGCTCGCGTTAGACGGCTGGATTAAGTCTCTGATGCAGAAGGCCGCATTGCTTGACACGGCACGCATCGTGAGGAAGTTCTCCTCTCGCTGGAGCCCTAACCACCGGTAGCTTGGACCCAGTTCCCGATGCCGGTGGATCTTCATAGTTTTTATATTTTAAACGTGTTTTTTTTATAATGATATATTTAAAAATATAATTATTATTGAAAATAAAGAGAATAATAATATATTCTATCACATACACACAACACCATCTAGCCCAAACTAAGCAGAGCTTGTACTATGGGTACTAGACAATGGATAAACATGCATTATATACTTATTTTTTGTAAATACATACATATTATACATGGAAACACTCAGACCAAGACAAACATCCATGTTCATGCACACAAATGTTTACCTTGTGCGAGAATCGAACCCGCGACCTCAGGCGTGGTAGTCGGTTATATCTACTAACCACTACGCCATCGAGGCCTACATATATCATACTTTTTTTAATTTCTTTCTTGTACACCTTAGCTGGTGTACTAGACCCTCAATTTGCCAGTATATATTTTAGATGCAACAGTATAGAAAATCAGCCTTTTAGCATATAAAACATTGTAATTATACAGTTGGTATGCTTAAATTATAAATAAATAAATATTAATAGACGTAGTGCTGATACTGATTATTCCCTAACAGCCAAATCTAAAATCACTTTATGCCCGACATGGCAATCAAACTTAGATCTCTGGTTTAGGTTAAAAAGTTGTAAGTTTCGCAAGCAGAAACTTACACTTATTTTGTTTGGGCACATTTACATTTAATTCTAAGAAGTTTACAGTACAAGGCTACAGTTTTCTACCGGATTTATTAGGTAATATGGTCTTGCAAATGAGAAATGCCAGAAAAATATTCATACAACATCTTGTAAGACCCGGGCATCAAGCTTAAACATTAGCGATATGTTGATATTTTCTAAAAAATACTTGTTCGAACCCGATACAACGAATGGCCGTTCCAATAGAAGACTTTTCGAGCTAGCCGGGTCGTAGTTAATACAATGCAGCCACATATTGTAGTAAAATATTGCTTATTTAAGTCCATTAGCTTTTACGTTTTGGCCAGGTTATAGTGGCCGTGATTAAACGCGGTGTAACCATTCAACGCGAAAGTCTATAAGAGTGATTACCCTACTTAAAAATCGTTGTAGGTATTAATCGGGGCTTTCATCTGAAAGGTTGTAATTAAAGCGACAAATTATAGTTGTAGATGCTAACAACCTGCTTATTTAGTCCTACTTGTGGGTTCTCGGATCCAGCGATGTCGTCCATTTTTATTTTTTCACTAGATATGCCCGCGGTTTCATCCGCATTTATGATTACTGCGCCGCCTCCGTGGATTGTAGCGTGATATTATATAGCCTAGCCTGCCTCGATAAATGAGTTATCCAACACTAAAATAATTTTTCAATTCGGATCAGTAGTTCCTGAGATTAGCGCGTTTAAGCAAACAAACAAAAAAACTCTTTAGCTTTATAATATTAGTATAGATTAAATAGTCATTTTCTAGACTAGATAGGCACTACGATTTAATGCATTCAGACTGGTCCGATTTCCGTGAGGCTATGTGTAATTATTAGGGTTTTCTGGCAATAAATGTTTAGCAGCCAGGTCAGGTAGATGGAAGCAGGCACCCTCTATATTACGCCTTAAAACCCAGCTGTCCAAATGTGGGTGACAACGTCTCACTTATATGCCCGAACACTCAATTTGATCTAACCATAATTTTTGGGACTACGTTCACGAGCCTTCTTCTCACTAAGCCTTTATTATTCCCGAGTCACTTGGGGTCGGCTTTTCTGGTCTAAACGGATTTGATTGGATATCAGTATTTATACGGAGCTGCTGCCACCTGACCTCCGCAACCCGAAGGCTAACGATACCCTAAGGCCAGACCAGTGTCAGGATATTATCGGGCACTGACTTCCCAGTAATGACTGCCATAGATGTTCATGGCAGACGGGACCGACGGCTTAACGTGCTCTCCGAGGCACGGAGCAGGCGATAATTGTCAATCAATACGCACATAATTTCAAAAGGTCATATAACTTCCAAAAGTCAGAGGTGCGTGACGTGGGTTCGAACCCGAGACCCTCTGCATTGCAGTCTGTTGGTCTCCCCACTGAGCTATCGCTGTTCTTACTACGTTCACGAGCCTATTGTCGCTAACAAATCCAGTTGCCGTACTGCTACTGATAGCATTTTGAACGAAAATCTCGATAACAATTTGTCGGATCAGGAAAGGTCTAAGTAGAAAATTATAACACACTGCAATCGCAGTACCACTGTGCCAACAAGATCTCCACTAATTTTCGAGTATAAAAAGACATTGGTGCCAATTCTGTTGTCACAAAATTCTCTTATCTTAGCTAAAAACCTCTAAAATTTAGTTTAGTCCTGTCACTTTTAGCGATTTCAGAATACGAAATGTCGTTTGACAGGACTAAGCTAAATTTTAGAGATTTTTAGCTAAGATAAGAGAATTTTGTGACAACAGAATTGGCACCATTGGCTTAGTTACTAATTAGATGATGTCTCTAGACGCAATGCTAACCGGTTACATTGATAAACCGACCAAGCACGAACCGCAGGAATATATTATGATTTTACGATTAAATGGATTGGATGACATGGATTCACTCCCCACCTATCATATAATAATTGATGTAAGCACATTCCTTTTACAAGAAACCTAGTAATTTAGAAACAAGTACCTATTTAAAAAATCTTAACTTGAAATGGTCATTGCTTTGCGCTTCTGTAGAAATAGGATCACAAGTCTCCACTGCAACATGTGCCATATTTTTAACTGTACTAGGTTTATTTTTAATATAATCCATTTTCACTTCGAACTTGGAATTGACTTTTTGTGTTATCGTTAGCGAGCAAGTGATTGGCATTTTACTATTTATCTTTATCAAGCTTTTTCTAAACAAATATACATTTAATGGATGTATAGTACACCCGGACACAGAAGGTGATTACTCAAATAAATAATTGTTCCGTGTAGGTTTCAAACCCACAACACCCAGATCGGTGACTGCGGCGAGGCAACCGCTTAATCCATAGCACCATACGTGCACTAACTTCTACGAGAGCCTAGGAAATTTAAAAATAAATCTCTAGTATAATTGTAATAAACACTTGATTATAGTACTTACACTTTATAGGTATTTCGCACAACGCTTACCTCCTTTCAGTCTAAGTGGAACATTATAACATTATTAACTTTAATCTCCAATTAATATTTTGCTACACATTTGCATAAGTATTACATACATACACATACTGACGCCTATATATCTCTGAAGAAAAAAATTGCTTATCTCCTTATACAGCATAATACCACAAGTATAATAAACATATATTATATTAAGTTTACATTTTAGACCTACATTTTTCAATTCTAATTTTAGGTGGTAATTGAGAGCAAGCCAGTAAGATCGTTTGCGAGACGCTCTCGCGAGACTGGAACTGTGCCTACACAGTTCTAGACTCCATGCTGATGCTGAAGATACCGTGACAGAAAAATTCAATTACAAAAAAAAAAAACTATTTGTCCATATTGTTACTCTGTAAGAGAGCAGCGATAGCTCAGTGGGCAGACAAACAGACTGCAATACAGAGGGTCTCGGGTTCGAACACACGTCGCGCACCTCTGACTTTCGGAAGTTAGTATATGACTTTTTCCAAATTATGTGCGTATTGATTGATAATTATCGCCTGCTCCGTGCCTCGGAGAGCACCTTAAGCCATCGTTTCCGGCTGGCATGGCCATGGAATGGCCAACATGACAACAAATGAACTGGCCATGAACATCTATGACAGTCGTTATTGGGGAAATCGACACAAAAGATCCCACTGGGTCGAAGTGTCGCCGGTCTGTACAAACTGGCCCCCATACAAGATAATTATATTAAGAATTAGATTATCGTTGCAAAATAAAACCGCCATAAAACTTTGATCAACTCGACAAAAAGGAACGACAATGTAAGAGCTGTACGCAATAACACACTTTCTTATATAAAAGGCTGAATTCTGCCCACAGCTTCGCCCGAGAGAGATAAGGTCTATCTGTGTGCGAAGCTGCATCCAAATTCGTCCAACAATTTACGCGTGATTGAGTAACAAACAACTTTATATTTATAATATTCGTAAGATTACAAGTAATATGCAACCAAGTTAGGTATGTACTACTCTTGTTAATCACCCTACTGAGCTGGTTATAGACTTGAATTAGAAGCATGTTTACGTTAATATGTATTCATGTCTTGGATGGTTAGGCCTTTGAGACTTAACGGCGGCTATGACGAGCTAGCGCGTATTCCGCTCTCACACTGTAGTCACTCCATTAAAGATATTTCAGATTTAAACTTACTACGATATCATTTTCATGGCATTTGAAGAAATTTTATTTCATATGTTAGGCTGCCTATCCATTGAAGCGGAGCGAGGCTGCGGAGCGAAGAAACGGAGAAATATTAACCAATAGGATTGCATACTGGAGCGAAGCGGCGATTTTATGTAATCCTATTGGTTATATTTCTCCGTTTCTTTATGGGTATACTCAGTTCTTCCTATATTTCCCTTCATATATTTTCTAAAAGCACCTTATTATCATTGTTACGTTTATCAATAAGTTACGTTAACCAAGATCACAAACAAAGTTGTTTATTTTAGATTTGATTTGAAACAAATCTATACTTCTATACCTACTAATATTATACAGTTTAAAGTTTGTTTGTTTGTTTAGTTGAACGCGGTTATCTCAGGAACTACTGGTTCGAATTGAAAATTATTTTAGCGTTGGATAGCCTGTTTATCGAGGAAGGCTATAGGTTATATAATATCACGCTATGACCCACGGAGGCGGCGCAGTAACCATAAACGCGGGGGAAACCGCGGACGTAGCTAGTCAGTTATAAGCTTTCTAAACCTGGTACACACCGTAATTATTGTCAAATGATAGAAAAATGACGCACATACTTAGTTGGGACGTAATTGCAAGGTAGGAGGTAATACGGTAGGAAGAAATCAAGAGGAGCCATTACGTCCTTGCATTTTATCATAGCGAAATTTAAAAATATTGGGTGCCCTGAACTTTCCAGCCATTTTAATGCTATTGCAACTAAAAGGTTTCTTTTGAATTCATTTGCTTTTGCATTTAAACTCAAACATAGGATGCTACTCTATTGTACATATGCACTGTTGCATTGTTATATACACTGATATTGTGTAAAGAGTTAAACATAATATTGGCTTATGTTTACGCGAATGTTATACATTGATATTAAACACTTTATACATTAAGTTCAATAATAGTAGTGTTAGAGTTTTCAAAATTATGTAATAACAGTGTTCTAAAGTAAAATAAACAAAGCGACAAAATCCGTATAAAGTGTTTAATTTCAAAGAGTTAAACAATTAAATTATGCACAAGTGACGTACCTAGTACGGGAGAATTTTATTGAAATAAAGCAATAACAGGAAAACCTTTTATTAGAAAATAGGCAGATTTCTCGTGAAACATAAGTGACCTATGTAATGTGTCATAGTTCATATGAACTAGAGTGTTTGTTCTATTGTAACTCATTCATAGTTTTACGTAATATTGCCTTACGTATACCCGAGTATATATAGTATAAACAGCAGGGAAAGCCTAGTGGGAAACCGTTGGACTGCCACGTAGAGGTCTCGAGTTCGAACCCAGGGCGCGCATCTCTGACTTTTCGAAGTTATATGCGTATTAAATAGTTAATTATCGCTTGCTTTAACGGTGAAGGAAAACATCGTGAGGAAACCTGCATGTCTAAGAGTTCTCCATAATGTTCTCAAAGATATGTGAAGTCTGCCAATTCACACTAGGCCAGCGTGGTGGACTACGGCCTAACCCTTCTCACTCTGAGAAGAGGCCCGTGCCCAACAGTGGGACAGTTTAATACAGGGCTGATATTATTATTATTGTACCCAAGTGTTACATTTTAAAATTAAACAACTCTATAGAATATTATCGCGTTTTAATTTAAAAACATAACTTTTGCATACGCTGGATTTTGCCACGGCTTCACTCGTGTAAAAGTAGGTTAGGATTGGATAAAAAAAATAATGTTACAGTACTTTTTCTGGATGAAAGGTACCTTATGTATTTTTTTTTTTTTTATGGTAAAAGTTGGCAAACGAGCAGACGGATCGCCTGATGGTAAGCGATTACCGCCGCCCATGGATACCTGCAACCCCAAAGGAGATACAAGTGCGTTGCCAGCCCTTTAAGAAGGAATGAAAGAGGGAAAGGACAAAGGAAAGGATAGGAAAAGGATCGGGGTAACTGGGCCTCCGGCTCTCTCACTCACCGATACGAAACGCAACAGTACGGGTACCGTTACTTCACGCCGGTATTCTGTGAGAGGGTAGTACTACCCCGGTCGATCCGGCCCATTCATGCTGAAACCAGCGAGGTTCTTCTACCTCTGAGAACGTGTATGTATTTCATAATGATTAGTCGAGTAGTTAAGGTGTGTAAGCGTAACAAACACATTCGCATTTATAATATTAGTAAGGATTAACTAATTATTTATATTTATATTTTTTGCAACGTTTTGGTTGCCTTTCATCAGCCATAGTCACTAAGGAGACTAGGCTAGATGGTGGTCGTCTCTAAGTCTTGTAGTTAAGTTATTATAAATGACCCCAACATAATTTTTATTTTGGTGTTTCCATTTACGCAGATTGATTGTATATTCTTGAGTTTGACTTAACGAATTATTGATTTAAAATTAAACTTCTTTGTACGGAATTTACCGCGTTGTATTTTTAAAACACTACTCTTAAATAATTTGAAACTATTAAAGTATTTATAGCGACAAAATCTGTATAAAATAGTTTAATTTCAATGCCTAAACGTATGACAATATTATAAACAATTGGATAGTTCAATTCTTTATAGAATACTTCACTTATCCTATCAGGTAATGGCATCAAAGCAGGATATCTTGTTAGTGACAGTTCCTCTATGTTTATGGCGTCGCAAAGAGCGTCTATGAGTCTTTGGTCAGCGATCATCTCTGATAATGATAAGCTTACATGAAGCATCTGTAGGATGGAATGTTAAGTGGTATACATCCTTACTAGGCTTATTACACATTATTGAAAAATATTAAAAAAGTAAAGCAAAAGTAGTAGCTGATAAAGTTTAAAAACTATAACCAAAAAAGAGGTCTAAGAAGACGAATTAAAAAATTTATATAGCCTATGTCACCTGGGCCATTATTACCAATCTATTGTCACCTCTTTATTAAAATATGTTCAGTAGTTTAGGCGCTATAGTAGAACATACAAACATACATACACATACTGCCAAAATCATTACCCTTCCTTTTGGCTTCGCCGTAGTCATGTAAAAAGCAGCGATAGCCTAGCAGGATCAGTCCAACGGTATGGGTCATACCGTTGCACTGCCACGCAGAGTTCTCGAGATCGATCCCAAAGCGTGCATACCTGACTTTTCGCAGTTATTGGCGTATTAAATAGTTAATTATCGCTTGCTTTAACGGTAAAGGAAAACATCGAAAACCTGTTTCTTCTCCTTCTCCATATTGTTCTAGAAGATAAATAGATGATAAGGTGGACTATGGCCTAACCCTTCTCACACTGAGAAGACGCGCGTGCGCAGCACTGGGGCAGTTAAATACAGGGCTGATATTATTATTATTACTAGCAACTTAGTTTGCAAAGTCGTAGTATTCTTGTTAACCTCCTAACTAAACCTAATGTTTGTGTTTTAGGTGGTATCACGTCGATAGTGCCATGGGTCATAACAGTCGAACTGACGATGTCTCTATTATTCCTAGCTACTATATATACATATATTACTAAAAGGATGATAATGAACTAGGCTGCACCCGAACTAGTGAAATCAGAATCACTGGCACCCATCACAGGTATTTGACATTCAATATCTAAATAGTTATTTTCAAATCTACTCCAAACCAAATAATGGTCGAAAGGATAATTGTTGAATGACTGAAAAAGGACGCACATAGTTTGTTGTGATGTAACTGCTATTTAAGTGCACGTGCGCGAGGGAGATAGAGATAGAGCTACTCCTATTCTACTTTTCTCATAATCTCAATTTTTCCTCAATTTTTTGCCTTTGTTCCACCAAAAATACTAATTGCTCATCAAAATATGCTTAGCAAAAATACTACTTGAAGGGCAAAATATATTCGAAGAGATCAAACTTAGTCGACGGAGCCTCGCTTAGCGGGGCTATTATTTTTGGGTGGGTTTAAAAAGGAACCTAGCATAACCTAACCCTTCCGAGGCGGAATGCAGTGATTTGAGGCGTATAGATGTTCGTCATGATATATTTTAGTGAGCATATTTGGCTGTGCAATTAGTATTTTTGATGGTCATTATAGTTAATCCCATTTTTATATAACTCATACACCGTGCATTGGGCAGGACGTAAAATAATTGTACCATCGACTCGAGAAGAAGAATAAGAAGAGTTTATATAACAGGATAATTATAGGAAACTAGCGGACCCGACAGACCTTGTCCAGTACATACGAAAAAAATAAATTAAGGAAAAATACCAAATCTAAACCATTCTCGAATCCACTTGAACACACACAAAAAATTTCATCAGAATCGGTCCAGCCGTTTAGGAGGAGTTTAATTACAAACACACGCACAGAAGATTTATATGTATAAAGATTATTGATCACCAACTATTGTCTAAAATAAATATAGTTTATAGGTATACTCATTAAACATGGCCTTATTACCTATTGTTAAAGTTTAATTAAGTTTTTCTGTAATGATTACGTTATTTTATTGTAATAATGCCATCAATACAAATGACGTAACTACCTCGTGGCTCTAATGTATAAGCATGCAAATATTAGTACTAGATTCCAAGTTAAATTCCTAGATTTCTCAGAACTTGATACTTGGATCCTGGAAATTTTAAGTTGGCACTTAAAACCCGGAACCTAGGATCTGGAATCTAGAACTTGAAACCTGGAACCTGGAACCTTCAGTCTCGAATCTGCAGTATTGATACCTGTAACCTAAAATTTAGAATTTGCACTCTAGTACCTTGACCTTCGAATCTGGAACCTGGAACTTGGTTTCTGGAACTTGCAACCTCAAACCTGGAACCTAGCACCTTATGACATTAGGTTTTGCTGCTTGGAATTTTTTAGCAGCAGGATAGACATACACATGTGCAAAGTAGACGGGTATAAAGTCCACCTGAGTAAGGATTAGAACCAGTCCTAATCCTAACTCCTAATATCTGGTAGACTAGGCATACGTAGTACTTAAAGTTCTGCCTACCCCTTCTGTAATATGCAGGCGTAATAGTGTGAAATAACTGAGCAAATACTAAATCATTTCACATAAAATGTATTTGGCCTTATCGTATTCGTTTTTTAGTTCACTGCATGTATGACTAAAGTTATTATTAAATAAATATTAGACAGAATGATAATGTATTTCCTGGATTTCGTGCTAATCTATCGTTAGACTTGCAAATATATGGGTTGGTTCTGATTAGCAAAAGCTATATTTAAATATGTACATACTGTAACCGGAACAAACAGACAAAATTTGGTGATGTATTTCACATGTTTAATCTATAATATAATAAAGCTGAAGAGTTGTTTGTTTGCTTGAACGCGCTAATCTCAGGAACTACTGATCCGAATTGAAAAATTATTTTAGTGTTGGATAGCTCATTTATCGAGAAAGGCTATAGGCTATATAACATCACGCTACGACCCACGGGGGCGGCGCAGTAATCATAAATGCGGGTGAAACCGCGGCCACATCTGGTATTTAAATAAATAAAAATTTTAACTAGTCGATCTGTAGATGAATTCATTTAAGAATTATGATTGAGGGTAGGCTTTTATGAAATGTTTTTTTATAATTATGTTAGTCTGTATGTTTGTAAGCGCATCATGCAGAAATCACTACACGTCATTGAATACCGTTTTTAACCCCCGACGCAAAAACGACGGGTGTTATAAGTTTGACGTGTCTGTGTGTGTGTGTGTGTGTGTGTGTGTGTGTGTGTGTGTGTGTGTGTCTGTCTGTGGAATCGTAGCTCCCGAACGGATGAACCGATTTTAATTTTGTTTTTTTTATTTGAAAGGTGTATTAGTCAAGAGTGTTCTTAGTTATGTTTGATGAAAATCGGTCCAAGATGGCCGCCGCCACAAAATGACGGATTACATATTATTTCACATCTCCCTCAATATGGGTATCAAATGAAAGGGCTTGACTAGTAGAATACTATACACTATGATAATTTCAAATCCAAGATGGCCGCCACCATAAAATGGCGAATTAATTTTTTTTTTCACAACTTCCTCGATATGTGTCGGGGGTTTTTAAATTTTTAATTTATAGTTGTATCTAGTTAAGTTTCGAGTCAAGGTAACTAAGCGGTAACAGCTTAGTTATACCTTGATGTGGTTTTACGATAGAAAATATTTTTTTTAAGTACACAGACATCTCAGCGTCATTAGGTAGGAACAATATAAGTAATAGGTACATAAGATAATAGAAAATTGATGTATTTGGCGTTAGTTATAACTTATTACAATAAGTAGTTAGGTACTTAGTAGTTAATAAAATATGAAAAAAAATGCCAATAAAAGAACACAATGGATCAAGATAATATCGATATATTTTCTTGTTAGTAATAAAAAATATAATTTAATTGTACATAAATAGGCATTTACAACAAAAATATACTTGTTGTAAATGTCTATTTTTACAATAAATATATTTATAACAAGCTACAGATTCCTCACATAATAAAGTATTTGAAACAGAAAAATTGTGTAGAAGCAGTTTTCAATTAGCTACCTATTATTAGTAAGTAATTTAGCTTTGAATAGAGTTCTAGAAAGTTCTAGTCTAGTTCGAACTCATATGCACATTATTAGATTTTTTAAGATAAGTGATATTATAAAGCTGAAGAGTTTGTTTGTTTGTTTGCTTGATCGCACTAATCTCAGGAACTAATGATTCAAATTAAAAAAAATTCTTTTTATTTTTTATAATATTCTATCACACACACAACACCATCTAGCCGAAACTAAGCAGAGCTTGTACTATGGGTACTAGACAATGGATAAACATACATATATACTTTTCTTTTGTAAAAACATACATATTATACATAGAAACACCCAGACCAAGACAAACATCCATGTTAATGCACGCAAATGTTTGACTTGTGCGGGAATCGAACCCGCGACCTCAGGCGTGGCAGTCGGTTACATTGACCACTACGCCATCGAACCGAAAAAAGAAATTAAGTTCCTGTAGTGTTTAATAGCCTATTTATCGAGGAAGGCTATAGGCTATATAACATCACGCTATAACCCACGGAGGCGGCGCAGTACCGATAAACGTAGGTGAAACCGCGGGAACTCTAGTCATTTTAATAAAGATAACTCTCGCACTAGGAGTAGTTCTTGAGACGCGTCAGATTATAATGATATAAATATGAATGTGTCTTTATAATGAAATAGCAGGGAGCAACAATAGTAACGTTGACATCTTCGATTCACGAGCTGCCGTATACAAGAAAAATATTCACACATTATCTTTGTATCCGTTTATATTTAGCTTGCCATTACTATCTTATCTTATCTTATCTTATCTTGTGTGGGAGCCAGTCAGTACAGACCGGCGACACTTCGACCCAGTGGGATCTTTTGTGTCGACTTCCCCAATAACGACTGCCATAGATGTTCATGGCAGTCGGGACCGACGGCTTAACGTGCTCTCCGAGGCACGGAGCACGCGATAATTGTCATTCAATACGCACATAATTTCGAAAAGTCATATAACTTCCGAAAGTCAGAGGTGCGCGACGTGGGTTCGAACCCGGGACCCTCTGCATTGCAGTCTGTTGGTCTCCCCACTGAGCTATCGCTGCTTGCCATAACTAACTGTTTCATTAATTTAAATCTTATATGTCTCCAAATTCTATTGTATTTAGTTAACCAATAATCTTAGATCATTCGTCATGTTGTGTGATTACGTTAGGACACGAATCAGAACTAAACCTATAGTATTGTTATAATCATCATGCTTTGTTTGTCACCTGTTGTAATTACCTTAATAAATAAATAAACACCCAGATTCAGAATTACTATTGGGGGCAGATCCCATTTTTTTTTAACCTTGGTGAATGCTTTTACGCTTACCTCGCCGCGGGGTGACGGAGAGGTTATGTCGGACTCACCGGGGAAAGATGGTGAGTGACATCCCGGTAATACTAACTAAACCTACCACGGTGTTACACGACATAACCGTAACCGGCGGGGCCGCCCGAATCACTTTCACATGCAATCGCGACCCCGCCGAACCAATGGATCTAATTCCAGAGCTCTTCGAGGCGATCATCAGTAAGGTCGTACTAATCAAATCTGATCTTATATTACCATTATTTTATTCTCTATTTATTAAAACATTATTTTAAGAGTGTTACATAATCCTATTGTTTCATAAAGTACTTGGTATTACCAAATAGGTTTATGAGTAATAATTTATCCATAAGTCCATATAGTTCTGCCCATAAGTAACTAGGGTTATTTACGAATATGTACTTATTGTTCGCCTGTCTAATTAATGAGTATTTACATTTATTTTAATAATTTATCCGCATGTTCTGCTTCATCCGTATATATTTAGTATTACATAATTATTATTGAAGGGCTCTGTGGCAAAGCAGTAGTCGATGCGACTGCTCCGCATGAAGCCGTCCAGCAAAAGTGGTATTTGGTGTTTCTGTCGGGGAGCTTTCAATAACAAGCTGGAACTGTGTTAGTTAGTAGGCTTGCCGCTCCGTGAGATCTAAGACCACAGCTGGCGTAAAATGGCAGATTAAGGAGAAGACGGGCAGGGAACTAAAATAAAACCATATAAATTACATTATAAAATAGTCAACTAGTACTATTAATTTCGGAAAATCACATTTTTTGTAAACGTTATGGTGAGAAAAGATGAAGTGATGGCGTAATGATTTCAGTGATCACCTTATGCTACTGTGCCAAGTATTATGGATTTGTTGATAGCGCCGAGTAGTCATTTTTTAAGAATTTCGGTTGCGAATTCAAATCCTGCTTGGACTAAAACCAAATAAAATAAATGGCTATGAGCCCGTACGCCCCTTAACTTTCGCCCCTTTCATAGAAAGACGGCGCCCCGCTTTGCGGATCTCCTATTTGAGGGTTGATTTTAAGAAGAAACCTAACAAATACCTATTAGGGGGCGAACCTTGACGGGCGAACGGGCTCGTAACTAAATAAACACAATTATTTTGGCAACATTTTTCAGAATCAGAATCAGAATTATAAATTTTATTTGATAAGAATGCAGGTAACATTTTAATGGTGAAATTGGTATTACATAGAAGCCAATACATTCTACCATTTGGCATGCAAATCTATACAATGTTATTCTATAATATAATATAAATTAATTTTCTTTTAAACATTATGTTTACTGTTGACTCCTCAGCGGCATGTAAATTATCTGTTGCCAGACGGACGGACGTTGCGTTGGTATTAAGTTGCCACACAGGAAAAGATTATTGCAACCTAAATACGAAAACAAAAATAAGCCTAATATATAATTCCTAATAATATAGCCTGAATTTAAACAATAAGGAAAATTCGAGCATTGTTATTAGTAGCTAGAGTTATTAGTAGTTAGACTAATTGACAATATATTTACATTATTATTATAGTGGTATGTGTAGGTATTATTATTAAGGAATAGGTTTAGGTAATTACATTATATTGTTATTAATAATACCTATTAATTATTATTATTATAATATTATTATGCAGCCCGAAATAAATAGGTGTTACTGTCGAATTATTTTATAATTAGTGTAAAATGTGCAACGGTTACATTAATGTGAAGTTCAAAGTCAGATCAAAATGAATTCAACAGTTTCACGTCTACATGATACATGTAGACATGTAGACTCGCGTTTATGATTACTGCGCCGCCCCCGTGGTTTGTAGCGTGATGTTATATAGCCTATAACTTTCCTCGATAAATAAGCTATCCAACAATAAATATTTTTTTAATTCGAACCTATAGTTTCTGATTTTAGCGCGTTCAACCAAACAAAGAAACTCTTCAACTATATAATATTTGTATAGATAAATAGCGTATCCAAAAATGATTTTGGATTTCTACATCGGTTAGCAACATAAGTAGATGAACATTTAGTAATTTGTAAAAGTATTTTATAAATTACAATCCAAATGATAATTTTGTATTTTAATTGTGATTAACTCAGTTATATGTATTATTGACGTGAAAATCTAACATTGTTTATCATTTCAAAAGTTAGAGGCAATTAAAATCTCGCATGTGTGTATCGACTTATGTTGCGGACTGTACCATTAAATAACTCTACTTTACAAGAAAAACTATCCACGCATGAAACCAATGTATATCTTTAGAGTAAGTTACTGTAATAGTAAAAAATTTGCATCACATTTTAAAAATATTTATTAACAAAGATCTTTGAAATTTTAACTTAATTATATAAGACAAACATTTATAATGCTTTAAATTACTTAATCTTTTGTACTGGCCGGAGTCAGACTCTCTTAAAATAGACCAGTAATAATAGGCCAGTATATTTTTATCCCAAGAGCCTCGGTACCTCTCTTCAAACGACTTTAAATCTTGATGGAAACGTTCGCCATGCTCATCACTTACGCTTCCCAGATTTTCAGGTAAAAATCCAACTGCAAGTAATTCGGATTTGGTTTTAAAAAGCATAACGTCTCTCATTAGGTTATTTAATTCGTTCTGCGTAATCATGTGGAGTTATCTTAAACTCACTTTCCATGAAATCATCATCACTACCAATATCGCATTGGTTCGAAGAAGATTCGTCCGTTACAATAATTTGTTCTGGTTCATGTTTTGAACTTGAAGTACTGGGTAATGACGGGTAAGGTACTCCATCAGAGTGTTGCACAGGTTTTGTGACAAATGGAATATCAGGATATTGAATATGCTTCTTGATTTTTTTATTAAAACAAATGTTTTTGTTAGGCAAAGTAACAGTCTGTTGCGTTGAGATGTAATACTTAACTATAGCTATGACGTATATGTAATCTCTATGTATGTAATCTCTATTATAAAATCTGTTGCTATATCCAAATATACTCAGTGTTTATCCAACATTCATTCGTTTTAGTTATCCCTAATAATCTGGCCTTTGCATGGCGACCGTGACTAAAGGTGTCATGTAGAGTGCGCGAATTCGAGACGGGTATCCTAATAAGGAACGCAGTGCATAAACATTAATGTGCTCGTGCAAGTTTTAATGATGTTTGAATTCATTATAATTGATTTTGTCTTTGTTGACGCATACAGCACGTATAAATTTTGCAAAAAATGGGTAAGACTGAGTCGAAGGAAGTTGTAATTGCTCAGTCAGCACAAGGAGGCCAGAACCAAGTAGCGCTAGAAGATTAGCGATACCATTTATCGACGACAAATATACTGATGTTGATTTTTGTCTTGATAGCAGCCTGCATACTACTCTATTTAGCATTTCGCATGTATCGGAAATGCCACTTGCGCTGGGCACGCCAAGAATTTCAGAATAGCGCAAGTAGAAGATCGTTCTTTCGTAGACGTGCTGCGTACCCAGATATGAAGATAAACGACGCCGACGTGTGATATTCAAGTGTAGCCATGATATATAAAATGTGTGTCTCGTGAAAAGGTCATCGGACTTGTGGTGTGTACAGTGCGGTTTCTACGGCTCTATATAACTTTTATATGTGCATAATATGTTTTGGTTCATTTCAGCTGCAATATTGGTAATAAGTACATGCATAATATGATATACTATATAAGCATTCATTACGCAGGCATGTAAGTAAACAGTAGAATGGAAGGAATTATTATCCAGTAAATCACTTAGGTGCGTATTTCTTAACTTTACCTAAATAATTTAATTAAGGTACTTACGTTCGTTTATATTGGTAAATTTTACTACTAAGTACTTATGAAGGGATTAATATTAAAATTATATTCTATATGGACGAAGAAATTTTACAAAAGTTGTATGAAGAGTTGTTAGAAGTAAGAAAATATTTAATAAAAATTGGTCCTTCTCGTAGGACTGGAAACATTTTAGAGAAAAAATTGAGTGAGGCTAAGAGTATTATTCAAAAATATAATTCTTGTATTGATAGTATAAGTAAAAGCATAAATATAAGAGGAGAAAATTTATTATCAAAGTATTGTGAAAATTTTAATAAACTTCATTTAGAAATAGTTAAGTTGTGCCAGGAAAAAGATATTGTAAGAAAAATGGGCAAGTTCGACCTAAAAGTTGCTTTGAATTTATTACCTGCGATGACCGATGAGGTTTGCAATACAAGACAATTTATAGATGGCATTGAGTATTATAGTTCGGTTATTGACGCTGAATCACAAAAAGAATTGATTACGTTTGTGCTGAAAAGTAGATTATCGCAGCATGCGAAATTAAAATTATTTAAAAATTATGAAACTGTCGATGCCCTCTTGAGTGACATGAAGCGTGTTTTACTGCCACAAAAATCAGCTAGTGCTTTACAAAAACAATTATTGAACTTTCGACAGAACGACTTATCTATAGATGATTATGGGAAAAGACTGTCGGAAATGTTTGTCGATCTTACAATTACACAGGCCGGTGGAGATTCGGTAAAATATGACGTATTAAAATCTGTTAATGAGAATCAGGCTATTAAACAGTTTTGTGAGGGTCTGCGTAATCGCAGGATTAGCACCGTCATTGCAGCTCAGAAATTTGATGACCTCAAGAACGCAATTCAAGCAGCAGTCGATGAGGATTACTCATCATCAAACTCAGCAGGTGAAATGTTCCCAATGAGGCGTGGTACTATTAATAACAATAAGTTTAATAACAATTCCAGGCAGACAACTTTTTACAACACGCAGAGAGGCTACGGTAGAGGTGCGTATAACAGCGGACCCCAGCCGCGCGGCCGATCGGGCCACTGGTTGCAGCCGCGCATCAGGCAGTGGTTCCAGCAGCCGGCAGCACAAGCGGTACCCAAGGGTAGAGGCTATTACAGAGGTAACTCTAGTAATAATATTACAAATAATAACCCGTTTAGGGGAAATATTCAGCTACTGTCTCGAGAATCACAGCCTTCAGCCAATGAATCGATACCAGCCCAGTCTGGTACATTTGAGCAGTGTGAAGAGAGCGAAAATGAGTTTTTTCGAGGTTAAAGCTTATACTGTTTTAGCTAGTGAAAGTAGTTATTGCATAGAACTTTATATCGATAATTCTAGTATATTATGTAGTTTCTTAGTTGATACGGGCGCTTCTATATCGGCCTTAAAACATGAACACGTAATGCAGTTGAATGTTCCAATTTATAAAGAAAACATAATCATAAATGGAATTGGAGGCGAAGTCTGAGCCATTGGATACATTTATTTACAGTTGTCACTAAATGAACAATGTATTAATCATAAGTTCTATGTTTTCAATTACCTGCCTTGTAAAGCGCATGGAATTTTAGGCCAAGACTTTTTCGGCAAGTATAGATCTGTTATTGATTTTAACAATAATATGTTACGATTATTGTATAATAGAAAAGAAATTATATTACCGCTTACTATTTTAAAACAATATTTAATGAAGTTACCCGCTAGGTCAGAATCTATACACTTTGTTAAAACAAGCCTGACAGAAGATTTCATAGTTTGTGCGAAAGAAATACGACAAGGAATTTTCGTAGCAAGTTCTTTAGTGTCACCAGTTAATGGTAGAATACCAATACGCGTTTTAAATTCCACAGATCATGACGTAACCTTATCAGAATTAAATCTTGATACACAAAGTGCATCGCATTACAATATTTGTGCCTTTGATAAGTGTTCGAATAATTCAACGCGCGTCAAGCAGTTATTTTCGAAATTAAATTTAAATCGCTTGAATAAAGAAGAAAAGATTAATATAGAAAATTTATGTGCAAAATATGCGGATGTATTTTATTTGGAAGGCGACAAATTGTCCACGACAGACATTTATCAACATTCAATAAAGCTAAAAGAAGATGTTAGGCCTATATATTCAAAACCATACAGGCTACCTCATTCATTAAAAAACGAAATTAATAATCAAATAGAAAATATGTTAAGAGAAGGTATTATAGAACCCTGTCAAAGTGAATGGTCAAGTCCTATCTTATTGGTGCCTAAAAAATCAGATAACGAAAATAAAAAATGGAGATTAGTTATTGACTACAGAAAATTGAATAACAATATACAGAATGATAAGTTTCCACTCCCAAATATTACGGAGATATTAGATTCGTTATCTGGTAGTATATATTTCTCGCATTTAGATTTACATCAAGGGTTTTACAACGTCAGTTTAGCTCCTAACAGTCGCAAGTACACTGCATTTTGTTCGGGACAGTTTCAAATGACTCGGATGCCCATGGGACTTAAAACTAGTCCGAGTTCTTTTGCAAGGATGATGACAATGGCCATGACAGGCTTAAATTATGAAAAATGTTTAATATACCAAGATGACCTGGTATGTTTTAGCCGAAATTTAACCACGCATATTAGTAATTTACAGGATATATTTGAGCGCTTACGCAAAGTAAACTTAAAATTAAATCCCCAGAAGTGCAGCTTCTTAGAAAAAGAATTGCTTTATTTAGGACATGTTGTATCTGCCAAGGGTGTGGTACCAGATCCAAACAAAATAAGTGTCGTAAAAAATTATCTCGTACCTACAAATGTTGACGAAGTCAAGCGGTTTGTCGCGTTCGTTAATTATTACCGAAAATTCATTCCAAATTTTGCAGAGAAGGCGATATGCCTTCTCTGCAAAAAATCATTAAATAACTTATCAAAAAAATGCATAACATTTAAATGGGACTGCGAGTGTCAAAAGTCATTCGATTTATTGAAACAAAGCATTATTTCTCACCCCGTGCTACAGTACCCTAATTTTTCGGAATCCAATCAGTTTATTTTACAAACAGATGCTTCAGGTCACGCTTTAGGCGCAGTTTTGTGTAATAACGATAGTAGACCGGTAGCATATGCTAGTAGAAGTTTGAACAAAGCAGAGAAAATGTACCCGACCATAGAAAAAGAGTTGCTTGCGATTGTTTGGGCAATAAAACATTTTAGACCTTATTTGTACGGCCGTAAGTTCAAAATTCAAACGGATCATAAGCCGCTTATATCTTTATTCAGTATGCGGGATCCCTCAAGTAGATTAATGAACTTTAGGATCATTTTAGAAGAATACGATTTTACAGTAGAATACCTAAAAGGAAAACATAATGCAGCTGCTGATGCACTGTCGCGCATATGCATAACGTCTGATGATCTAAAGGAAATGAATCGAAGTATCAGTATGAATGTAATGACGCGAGGTCAGAGGGCTAAACGAGCACAAGATGCTAGTGTTATTCACGATAGTCAACCGATAACGGATAATTTGAAAATTGTTGAAGTGCAGAGTAAGCCTAAATATTTGACTGAATTACGTTTTATAAAAAATGATGAATACAAGCAATATTATAACTTGAAATTAATAGAATATGAAAGTAAATGCTTTTCATTTGTACCATCAAAAAATTCTATTTTTATTAATCTGGCTTCTCGATCACAATTATCGCCAGGCGAATTTGTGAGGGAGCTGAGTAAATTTTGTATAAAAATTGGAATAAGTGAGTTATATTTTATAAAAAACAATAATAATAATATTTTTGTACACAAGATGGTATCAGAAATAAGTAAAATAAATAATTGGTCAGGGCCACGACTTTGTATTTTAAAAGATGTAGAAAGAATAATTAATAAGGATGATCAACGTGTAATAGTTAATGACTTCCACATTTTACCCACCAGCGGTCATGCGGGAATACGGCGAATGATTAGAAATATTAAAAAGTATTATTTTTGGCCAGGTATTGAAGCTGACGTGACAGCTTTTGTTAAAAAATGTGATAAGTGTCAAAGAGAAAAACATTCATCACACTATACAAAAGAGCCTATGATTATAACCACTACAGCGCACTCAGCGTTTGAAAAAGTTTATTTGGATTTGGTAGGTCCGCTGGAAAGAGATTATAGTAACAACGTATACATATTAACTATACAGTGTGAATTGACCAAATATATTGAAGCTTAATTTCTAAGCAAACTACGGAGGTAGCTAGGAGTTGTTCATAACTTTATCCTTAGATACGGCATCCCGAAAGAAATTGCCACCGATAGGGGGACCGAGTTTGTATCGTCCACCATGAACGAGGTAAGTAAACTATTACAAATTAAACAGTTACAATCAACAGCATATCATCACCAGTCTATTGGAGCATTGGAAAATTCTCATAAGCAGTTAGGTAACTATTTAAGGATACAAACAGAAAAGCATACAGAGTCATGGAGTACTTGGCTTCCGTTCTGGTGTTTTTCCCATAATACATCTGTTCATAGTGCAACAAAATTTACCCCTTTTGAGCTAGTTTTTGGAAAAAAATGTATTTTGCAATCAAATTTGAACTCAGGTAAAGTTGATCCAGTGTATAACTTTGATAGTTACCCTCTAGAATTGAAATATAGAATACAAATGTCCCAAAAAGAGGCACGAGAAAATTTAATGAATAGTAAAATAATGAGAAAAATTAAATATGATCGTAATATTAACCCAGTATCATATAAAGCCAACGATTTAATTTTATTAAAAAATGAGACAGGTGATAAATTCCAAAGTATTTACTCAGGTCCATATATTGTTATTAAGGAATGTTCATCTAATGTAGAGATTGTTAAGAATAATAAAAGTTACTTAGTACATAAGAATAGGACCAAATTGTATACACCAGCTAGTTCTAATTAATCTATTCTATTCAATTATATTCTAAATTGTTTTTATTTGTTAGAAAACGATATGTAACGTGTATTCTTATTTTTAATTTGGGGTGATTACTTATTGCTTATATTACAGTATACAATCATATTGAACGTGTATTTAATCATTATTTGATTTGTACGAACGAAAATAAAATAAATTTACATTTATTTTATTTTCCTTTTGCGGGAGAGGTAAGATGTAATACTTAACTATAGCTATGACGTATATGTAATCTCTATGTATGTAATCTCTATTATAAAATCTGTTGCTATATCCAAATATACTCAGTGTTTATCCAACATTCATTCGTTTTAGTTATCCCTAATAATCTGGCCTTTGCAGCGTTATTTGTTGGTTCTCTCCAATGCATTGGCACACCAAATTGTCAGTATTTATTTTTTCCTGCAGCCCAGTTAGTAAGTACACTTCTGCAATTTTCGCACACTACTCTAGGTACCCATTTTTTATCAAGGTTTGATACAGGAATTTGAAAGTATTGCAAATAGGCTCGCTTTACCACTTCTGTATAGGTCTCTTTTTTTTGTTACGATTATTTTGCTGCAAATATAACAAAAGCTATTTGGGCTTAATTTACACTATCTTGAAGTCATTTTAAAAAGGATAACAAGTACAACAATTATTTAAACATTTTCTTCCTTTCTTTTCTTTCTTTACATATTATACATAGAAACACCCAGACCAAGATAAACATCCATGTTCATGCACACAAAATGTTTGACTCGTGCGGGAATCGAACCTGCGACCTCAGGCTTGGCAGTCGGTTACACTAACCACTACGCCATCGAGGCCGCCGAGTCGTATTAATTAGTTACTTAAAATAAATATCTTTAATTGCATGTAGGCACAAAATCCTTATTAGCATTATCCTAACATGTGAGTTTGTTTGTTTCTTACGCTTTCACGATTTAACTACTCGACAAATAATTATTAAATTTCACATACACGTTGTCAGGGTTACAGAAAAGGACGTATGGTATATTTCATTCAGCAAAATGATACCTATTGTTCCCGAGGGATAGAAATTAATTAAGTAACAAAATCTACATAAACGCGAGCGAAGCCGCGGCCAAAATCTATACTAAAACTAGATGTCCCGAAAGACGTTGTCCTGAACACAGGAAAAAAAAATCAACACTTTTTATTTAATACAAATATAAAATATACATTTACCATAACAATGAATGTGTTTACAATTACTCCGTGTAAAAAACTTAAAATAATTAATACTTTCGCCTACAAAACTACGTAAATTTGCACGAAAAATGCAAAAACGTAAGCTCGTGTTACGTGATTTTTAGATTACGAGTATAACAGTAGAAATATATCCTATTATAACAGTAGAAATATATTACAATTTGTCCGTCCCAAATATTTAAGTTATTGGTTGACAATAAAGATACATATTTATCAAAAAAGCACTTCTTATCCTCCATACAATTTTACTATGGCGGCCGCGCGCCGATTTGGATATCAAGCTATGTCATTCGGTCCAACCGCGTCTTACGCTCGGCGCAGTCTTGAAAGAGAATAATCTTAAAGTATAACCGAATAAGTTTTATATTGCGGTTGTTGTTCATTGATATTAAAATACTTGTTACGAATGGTATCGCGTTTAAAAAACCCTCAGTTATTTCGCAGGCTTAGCGACCCAAAGTGGATCTTGGCTTCGAACATGAAAGTACGCTATCGCTTCCTATTTTGTGCCAAGTCAGACCAATCAATCACATACCTACATCTTTCAAGGTACCACTGGACAGATAAAATAGCCAAAGACCTGAAAGAGAAAAACACTATTATTATATAATGTTGAAACTAAACCATTAATATTAAACTTTTCCTCGACGTTTTGGTTGCTTTTCAGCAGCCATTTTCACGGAGAGATTAACAGTAGTAGTTTGATAGTTCCAAAATAACGTAATAATAATATTGTTTTTAAATAAACAAGGCAATAATAGCAGTATAATTCTAACCTATAACATTCGTGTAAACGTAAGACAATATTAAGAGTTTGTTCTTTACCAAATAAGACATCCTAAGTAGTATAATAAATGCGAATTTAAGACTGTTTTTTTTTTTTTATATTTATTGAGTCCAAAACATATGAATTTGAACAATTGAAATCCCACCAAACTGCTTAACAGTTTGTCGGCAGGAACACTCATTTATAATAACTACATACACTTAGCTTAATTATAAAATAATAAAACCAAAAATAAAAAACATATTGCATTAGGTACCATTACACACATTACAGTTACTTGAGGATCTACACGTTACAGTTATCTGTGATGTCAGCAAGCAGCAGTTTCTTTAGCTTGTGTTTTAGAGATAATTTACTTATTTCAATATTCATGTTTCTAAGCCAGCTACGTTTGTTATACATATATTGTAGGAATTAAATACTTGTTGGTTCTACTGCCAAAGTAGTTTTTTACTGATGCTCGGACTAGCTTGTATTCTCGTATGCTTTTAGTATTATAGATATTTTTCATATGGACTTTATTTGATCGCTATAGCATTGTTCTAGAACCAACAAGTATTCGATCTTTATATGGACAGAAAGTATTTTACAGGTAACAAATAGCCTTTCATAATTTTGTTTACATTCCAGTTTTGTTTTAGGGTTTACAAAGTACTTCATAAATCTAATTTGCAATGCTTTAATACTATCTAAATATGGTTTTGAATATGCAGTGACTCGGCGAGGGCAAAATAAATAACCCGCAGTGTTTTCTACTTAACGGTGTACTGAGTGCGTAGAATTTGCTTAGTACAGACCTGAGTTTAGTGCAGACTGAATCAACCTGGGACCTCCAATTCATATTACTATCCACCCACAAACCTAGATATTTAAACTTACTCACATACTCCAAGCCCTGGCAGAAACAGTTGGCGTTCTCTGCGTGCAGACATTCGTAAGTGTGTCCTACGATACTAATTGTAGAATTACTAATTTTCTTTGCTATCCTGTTATAAGGTGAGTGTATATGCATTACCTTAGTTTTGTTTATATTTAGTATAATACCGTTATCGTGGGCCCACTTGATATATAGACCGATCAAGAAATTTGTCAGGGTACAGAAAACGACAGAATTTATTGAAATACAGATATTTCTTCCAGAAAAAAGTACTGTTACTAACCTAACGTACATTTATGTGAGCGAAGCCGCGGGCAGAATCTAATATAAGATAAATGGTCTACGTAATTTTACAACTCAACCTTGCTACTGCATTTGTATAAATCACAGCAATAGCCTCAGCCAGTGTGGCATAATAATAAAATCAATTGAGCATGAGGAGAACTACTGATTGTGCGTGACAATGCATCTGATCATTGTGTTTCTTAGTAAACTGAGTAATATTATATCATTGGCATTAGATACTATGTCATGGTATTCTGGTGAATGCAGTGATTAATTATTTATCTATATACTCTTTACTTTTGTGTTATAAAAAGTTTTTGTATAGGACAGATGGTAAGCAGTATCTTATGGACGCTTGGTGCACGCGCGTTACCTATAGGTACCTGAAAAGGTAATAACCCACACAAGCGATGTGTAAATAGGACAGTTACGAGCCAGTTCGCCCCTCAAGGTTAGCCCGCTAGTAGGTATTTGTTAGGTTTTTCTTAAAATCCACCCAAAAATAGGAGCAAAGCGGGGCTCCGTGTTTCTATGAAAGGGGCGAAAGTCAAGGGGACTCGTAGTCAATAGGACGTTTAATTGGTATTAAAAATTAAATCGAATATTCTATAATCACGCATTTTAATATTCATTAATTCGTTATCAGTCTCGGTGGCGCAGCGGTTGTTTATACGATTACTGTGAACCCTGGGGCAGGCCAACCAAGAGTTACTGGGTTTTTCTTACAAATAATTCTTAGTAGCAGCCACGTATTAGGAAGATGGCGGTGTTACAGATCCCCGTGCCTTAGAAAGCGAATTAAGCAGTTGGTCCTGCCCCTGATCTCTCTCCGGTCGTGTCGGATTGTTGTCGCATGAGTTTATTTTTGGCTTTAGTGGGGTGGGAAAGTTTTTTATGCAAGGATTTCGTGATGATTTTCATAAAGTAATATTATTTGAAGAGTTTGCGTATAAGTTTTCTGTGCCTAGTATGTTAAAGAGATTGTTGGAATGTCGTAAATATGCTTTTCCTGTAAAATGTGATAGTGATTTGCTGATTGTTTTTAAAGGTCCTGTTATATTTGTTTCTAATGAATGTGATGATAGTATGGATGATGCGTTAAAAAATCGTTTGTTGTTTGTTAGTGCCCATTCGTCGTACTGGAAGGATGCGGAAGTATGTGTACCGAAGGAGGAATTGGAGGACACGCCCCCGTGTGAAGACATATTATCGTCGGATGACGAGACGTTATCGTCCACGCCGTTCTCCCAGAAATCAGTTATTGAGTCGCAAGAGTATGAAGTATTATGCTCCTCCCAGTCGTAGTTATTTTACACAGCCAGGGCGTACTATCGACGTATATAGTGTCTGACGAGCCTCTTATCACCTAGTGGTAAGTAGTAACTGCCGATTATAGACTTGATCAATTTCAGAAGTCTTCACAGCCATGATAGTAGTATTCTCTTTAAAATTCCTTTAAAAAAGACATGTCATAGCGCTCGAGAACCACCACGACAGGTAGTTTATTCCAGAGAGTGCACGTACGTGAGATCAATGACCGCTGAAAGCGCACTGTTCAGGTTAAAAAAGTTTCCATGTGATCAACCCTGTTACGGTGTCCCGGCTACGCTATTGGGAATTTCTTGGCAGAAAAACCAATAAGCTTTTGTTGGTCGACCCTGGATTCGTGACCACAACGGTCACATTCAATAGTGCGATTTGGCAAAGTAAAAGTTTCTATGAAGAATGAGAACGGCAATCTAAAATTTATTGAATAAGACTAAATTCAATAAACTACGGTCGAATTTCGACTATTAGTGTTAGTAATTTGCATAACAATCTCGGTACCAAAACTCCAAGTGTTCCGTTAGAATTAATTTGCGTCAAACTACAAACAAACATTAACAGCGACATTGCAGCCGTGCATGTTATTGCGAGAATGACATAATTTACAAGAATAACCATTAAATACTAAGAATTCGCTAAATTCGAAATAGTGTCATTACGCGAATCGCGTCATTGATTGCTACGATCAATTTGTTCATTAAAATACAGTCTTACATTTGAAACCATGATTGGGTAGGCAGCGGTGTATTACATACACTTTTCATCAGTTATAGTTTTAAGTCACACGTTGTACGAGAAGAGCCTATTGCCATCTAGTGGACACAGATCCAGATATTTCACTGCTACTGAGAATTTCGAAACAGAAAGTCGCAATCACACTTTGTCTGGTCCAGTAATAGAAATCGAGACGTTGTGCCCAGTAGTTGCATTAATTACCACTACCCACTGAGTATACTATGCTATGAGCAGCGATAGCTCAGTGGAGAGACCAACAGACTGCAATGCAGAGGGTCTCGAGTTCGAACCCACGTCACGCACCTCTGACATTCGGAAGTTATATGACTTTTCGAAATGATGTGCGTATTGATTGACAATTATCGCCTGCTCCGTGCCTCGGAGAGCACGTTAAGCCGTCGGTCCCGGCTGCCATGAACATCTATGGCAGTCGTTATTGGGGAAGTCGACACAAAAGATCCCACTGGGTCGAAGTGTCGCCGCTCTGTACTGACTGGCTCCCACACAAGATAAGATAAGATAAGAGTATACTATGCTACTATATATATAGTTTAGTATGTACACAGTCAATTAGGTAAATAATCTCATAATCTATGGTATGGTAAGCAGTTACCGAAGACTATGTACAGACAATGGGTGGATGGTAGTAGGAGAAGAAAAGAGGCGGAGGCGTGATCAGGGCTCTGGCGTTCACCTTAACGAAGGAAATGCAACAGTACGTGTATTGCTGCTTTAGGTCAATATTCTGTGACAGAGTAGTACTTCCCTGATTAATTTAGCTTAATCTTCCCATTTACTCTGCAATTACGAAGGCTCTACTAGTTCTAAACCATTTCCGAAATCCGTTAGTAATGCTATATAAATAATTAATATCACATTGCCCAACTCGGAAATCGGACGACATTTCACTAGTAAGACCTATGAAAAGCTGACAACAAACCAACGCCAATCTTTTTAGTTAGGCTAGGCTCGATGGCGTAGTGGTTAGTGTAACCGACTGCTACGCCTGAGGTCGCGGGTTCGATTCCCGCACAATTCAATCATTTGTGTGCATGAACATGGATGTTTGACTTGATCTGGGTGTTTATATGTATAATATGTATGTATTTACAAAAAAAATGTATATATGTATGTTTATCCATTGTCTAGTACCCATAGTACAAGCTCTGCTTAGTTTGGGCTAGATGGTGTTGTGTGTATGTGGTAGAATATTTATTAATTATTTATTTATTCAAACAGCGGACATAAAGAACAACCAGACTCGGAACAATCATTTGTGGATCACACAAATTTTTGTCTCGTTTGGGGATCGAACCCATAACATTAGGCGCAGCGGCAGAGGCGAGGCGAATACTTAAACCACTACGTCATCCGTGCAATGCAGGTAAGCGATACTTAATCATTTATGATGTAGTGTCACACATATGTCTCTAAATGGTTTCCCCTTTTGGAGGTATATTAGATTGTTATTTGTCAGCTATGGTTTTAAAATGTAAAACCCATCATGATTGTACCGGCCAACCTGAGTGCAAACTACCACCAGACGAAGAAGGCAGTCAATCAGACGAAAACATTGCTGTTTAATTTAATTAATTAGTATTTAATGGCTAATTTGCAATGTTGTATTATTTATCCCGTTTGCTGATTCGAAGAATCGTATTCTTAGTCATGCAGTATAATGAGTGGTAAATACGTATGTTTGTCTATCAATATACAGTTTATAGTTAAACTTCTAACTACAAACCGTGAAAATGTTAAATAACTGGTTAGGCCGTCGTGCGCTTACTATGCAAATATAAAAAGCAACTGGTTGCCGATAAAATGTTACAAAGTTGTGCTGTTTGTTGAAATGGTTCCTTGCTTTCGTTTAAGATAAGATAGATAAGGTAAGATAATTTATTTACCCGAATTATATAGTGAAATAAATTTACTTATTGAAATAAACTATAGTAACAATTACACACAGCAGCTCATATAACAAAAAGAATATAAAATTGAATTGTTAAGAAACATTTGGCGATTGAGAAGAGTGGTCATGAGCTTTGCTAAATATACTAAATCTAAAACAATTAATAATAATCTCTGTAGTCTATCAGATAATAAAATCATTAAAATACAAAATCAGCTGGTTATGATAGAAACAACAACTGAACTTGTTAAAAGAATATCTCGCAGTATTTAATCGCCTCTAGCTGACATTATTAATCTTTCCTTAGAACAAAGTTGCTTTCCTAATATATTGAAGTTTTCTTTGATAAAACCGTTGCACAAAAAGGGCTCGAAGACAGATGTGAGTAATTACAGACCAATAGCGTTGACTCTAACATTATCAAAAGTATTTAAGAAAATTATATATAAGCGGCTGCTTAAATTCTTGAATAAATATAATATTTTAGCTGAGTAACAGTGCGGTTTCCGGAAGAATAAATCGACTTCTTTAGCAATATTCACTTTAATAAAAGCAGTGATGCAACATACAAATAACAAAAACTCTTCCTGTGCACTATGCTTAGATCGAAGTAAGGCTTTCGATCTCGTTGATCACTGCAGACTTATTGACAAATTAGAAAAATATGGTATCAGAGGTCCAGCCAAGAAATGGTTCGAGTCGTATTTGAGTGACAGGAAGCAGAATAAATAAAGAAGCTAGAATAAATAAAATGAAAAATGAAACCAACACTTTACATGATTATGATTCTGAACCACAAATTAACAACTGTAAAGTATCACAGGAAGCATTTTAGGTCCATTACTGTTTCTAGTTTATATAAATGACCTACCTCTGGCAATCAAGCAGCAACGTGTCCTATTCGCTGACGATACCACTATTATCGTTGAGCATAAGAACAGAACTTCAGTACGGTAAATAATTAAGTAATCGAATAATATAATTAAACGGTTAGATGTCAATAAATTAAAGATCAACATAGCTACAACTGACGTGCTTGATTTCAGAACCTGGAGAAGTAAGCCTGTACTGTTGAATGTTACTCTTTATAACAATTATATAGAACAGCTAAATAGTGCAAGGTTTCTAGGCATAACGTTAGATGAAAGCTTCACATGGAAGAATCATATTGAGAAAATATGCACTAAAAATAAATAAATTCATCAATTATCCGTTACGATATAGTCGCTTGGGGAAACGCCGCGGAAATATCGAGACTTTTTATTGCTCAAAAAAATTTATTCTTACTATGTTTAACATAGACTAGTGTGATTCCTGTAAACCGATACTTAAGTCGCATATACTTTTAACTGTCACTTGTATTTATATCCTTGAAACTACTATATTTTTGAGACCAAATTCCATATTACTCGTATTTGAACGGAGGAACAATACAAACAAAAGGAAAGCAAATGAGTTAGATTTTTTTTAAATTTCTGTTCCTAAATTAGAATGATTTAGAAAAGTTGCGTTTATATGTCACCCTTAATTTACAGCTCATTGCCAAATAGAATAACCTCATCAAAAATGTTATATTGCATTGCGTAGCTTGCTGTTACAGGAATGTTATTATTCGGTTGAGAAGTTTTTGCAAAAAAGTCCATGCAAGTTTTATAATTTAAAACGTTCATTGAGGTATAAGCACACCAGCTAATAAATTAACAGTCGTGTTTTTTAATTTAAGATGTATCAATTTGGAACTGTATTGTTGCATGCTGTATAACGACCAAATAATAATATGTTATACAAAATAATTGTAATACCTTTATACCATACCATATTTGCCTTACCTCGAACAGGCTTATTCAATGTTAATTTTTTATTTCCTTTTATATATTTTATATTTTAATTAATATATATATATTAATACGTGAAGCAAAAACTTTGTACCCTTTTTACGAAAATTGCGCGGACAGAGTAGTATGATATTTGGCACAGTTAAAGTTTATATAGAGAAGGAGGAACGAATCTAAATATTTTTATAAAATATGCATTAAAATACATTAAATTAATGAAAAAACACGACACGCACACAACCATGCATTTGACACACGCAGTCGAATCGCGTTCGTAGTATTTCGGCATTGTTCGTCTGACGTCGTACAATTCTTCGTAACTAAGGTTACATATACCTTATTTATATGTACTAAACAAAAAAGAAAACAAAGTAGCAAGCTTAGGAATGTTGTCAATGAAAGAATATAGTTAAGTAAATAATAATTTGTTTGAAAAAGATAGGTAAATTATCCTGTACATAGCCTTGGCGAAATCTAAACGAAATGTAAATAAGGGTAAAGTTATAGACAGTACAACCTTAATAAAAATCAAACTTAAAATTTAAATCAATAGTTGTTATAGTCGAATATTGACCACTAGGCGACCGCTAGTATCATTTAATTGACGTTGACACGAATTGTGTATAAATTTTTATGGAAGTAAAGATTTTTGAATTTGACTTTAACTAAAATTAGATAAATAAAGCCGTATATAGTAGTTTTGTTTCAATGGTATTTTATTTAATTTAGGCTACAGACATACATTCCGGATGGTAAATAGATACCGCGGTTAAAAAATGTTTGTAGTAAAAGAGGCCTGGCGATCGATCTTTCAAATAATGGGTGGCAACTCATAGCGCTTCCTTAAGTCTGTAAATCCTAGTAGCTTAGGGTACGTATTCCGAAATATAATGGTACAATAAGCAAAGACGAAATCAATAGACCGTAAAATGTTATAAGATGAGCCACTTAGCTTCATAACCAGAAAAATAAGGTAACAATATTATAAAATCCAATATAAACTACTTTATCTCATGCGCAATTACATCACTCGCAGTGATCGTATAACAATCTATAAACAATCAGCATCGCAAATTACATGGTAAGTTTGAACACGATTTGCTTCACGTGACTCACTAAATTATTCGTGACGAATTTAGAGCCGATGGCTAAATAACAGTTATTCTGTCAATTATATCCTCAGGTGTGTGTAGTACTCATGTTTGATGGTCTAGTTTGAATGATTGATAACTGTTTTTAGGTATTGTATGATGGCAATTTAAATAGTTAATTATTGCAATCATCTTTATAATAAGTTGACTTTTTCTCACGGCTTTACTCGGTCGCGAACAGACCTTTTGTCAGGTGTACAGAAGAGGGCTTCTGTACTTCTGTATAAACAATTATTTCATTTGTCACGTGTTCGATTCCCGCGCAGGTCAAACATTTGTGTGCATAAACATAGATGTTTGTCTGGTCTTGTCAAAAAAAAGTATATATGTATGTTTATCCATTGTCTAGTACCCCTAGTACAAGCTCTGCTTAGTTTGGGCTAGATGGTGCTGTGTGTATGTGGTAGAATATTATTATTATTTATAGTATTGATTAGGATGATTTTTTTAAACATATAGTTAAAGGATCTACAATGCTTTTCCACAGCTCCCCTTGCAACCAACACATTTGATCATAATCGTCTTCTTTTTTCATACGTTTTATTTGTTCAGTTCATAGAAGTTTCCGCTACAGGCGCCTCTTTTATGAGGCTACGCGTGCCCAATGATTTATTTCTGTATTGCGGGTAAATTTACAAACATTGAAACAACGGATGCAAGACAAATGTCTTGCATGCGTTGTTTCAATGTTTGAATGTTTTGTTTTGAATCACACCAGTCTATGTTAAACATAGTACGAATACATTTTTTTTTAGCAATAAGCGTTTCTCCAATCGACTATACCGTAACGGGTGATTAAGCACAAATAAACGTGGTAAACCATTAATGAGGTTTGCCTAGATGATATATTTTTAACCTTTCTTAAAGCAGAAATGAATTTATTTATTTTAGTGCATATTTTCTCAATATGATTCTTCAATGTGAAGCTTTCATCTAACGTTACGCCTAGAAACCTCGCACTATTTAGATGTTCTATAATATTGTTATAAAGAGTAACATTCAACTGTACAGGCTTACTTCTCCAGGTTCTGAAATCAAGCACGTCAGTTTTAGCTATGTTGATCTTTAACTTATTGACATCTAACCATTTAATTATATCGATTAATGTTTTATTATTTACCGTACTGAAATTCTGTTCATTATGCTCAATGATAATAGTGATATCGTCAGCGAATAGGACACATTGATGCTTGATTACCAGAGGTAGGTCATTTATATAAACTAAAAACAGTAATGGACCTAAAATGCTTCCTTGTGTACAGAAGAGGACTTCTGTACTTCGGTATACTACAAGGCGTGCAAGCGTAACAAACAAACATTATTTAATTTTCGCGGGTTCGATTCCCGCGCAAGTCAAACATTTGTGTGCATGAACATGGATGTTTGTCTTGGTCTGGGTGTTTCTATGTATAATATGTATGTATTAACAAAAAAAGTATATATATATGTTTATCCATTGTCTAGTACTCATAGTACAAGCTCTGCTTAGTTTGGGCTAGATGGTGTTGTGTGTATGTGATAGAATATTATTATTTATAGTATTGATTAGGATGATTTTTTTAAACATGTAGGTAGTAATAGGATCTACAACTTGCAACCAACACATTTCATCAGTTCATAGACGTTTCCGCTATAGGCGCCTTTTTTATGAGGCGTGCCCTATGGTTTATTCCTATATTGCGGGGGAATTTACAAACATTGAAACAACGGATGCAAGACGAATGTCTTGCATGCGTTGTTTCAATGTTTGACTTTCTAGACTCGGAACAACTAATTTTGGATCTCACATATTTATGTCTCAAATCTCCATACGTGACTAACAATTTTTTGATCAATAGTCAATGCCATAAGACTCGATGCAGAGGCAGTGGCGAATCTCCCTGTAAGCCATTCGTACAGCAAATTAATGGCGTGCCATCGCGCGTCTCCACGTCGTTCAAATACGCGGATTATAGTCCCTTAACACTTTCTTCTGATATTTGTCTCTACAATGCTTGTCTCATGTAGGTAATATAATAAAATATATATAAATTTAAAATTATAAACAAAATATTGGTGGTAATAAGATCCTGTTTATTAAATGAGTTGAGTTTCTTAAGAAATAATAATTTCAAGCTAAAACACCTACCTTTACATTAAAATTAAACAGTAGTAGTTTAATAATTTCAAAATGATGTATTAATTGTGTTTTCTAAAATAAACAATGTGATAAAATCCATAAATCCACTTTAATTACAATGTTCGCGTAAACGTAAGTTACGTTAACTTTAAAGAAAATATTACGAACTAAACGTAACTATAATATTAAGAACTTTAAAAATGTTTTAAATTGAAAGTTGAATGATAACAGAAGGATGGCAACTATTACTTTACTATCTAAAAGAAAGTAAAATAATTCCAGAATATTAATATTCTTCGCGTGACCAGAGGGCTGATATTTTCTTTGCACAAAGAATAAGTATTGCCATTCAACGTGGCAATGCTGCCAGTCTTCTGGGCACGTTGCCAATTGACGACGATGTGGAGGAATATTATGACGCTTTTTAACTTCGAAGATTTTTTCTTAAGTTTATATTTCTTGTAAATAATTTGTGTATATATGTATTATGTTAATTATTTAATTATGTCACTAAATTAAACGTACTATCAGTTATCGATTAAAGTTAATATTTTCATTACAGAAGTAAACGCCTGCAGAATATTGTTATACAGTTACAATACAATATGTTGCTAAACAAAAATTACTAGGCGTTTATCGATTTTATTAGATTTCTTGATAGGTTCTCTACACCACGTGCAATAGACAAGTCCTCAGTGGGAGCATTGCTATTGTTTTCAAAAGTTATATAGATGATGAACTTTTTAACAAAATAGGAGTCCTTTTAAAATACATATATAATTATTTTGTTTAGTTATAGTTGGTACATTTTTGAATTTGTGATCTTTATCCTTACTTCTTCTCCCTAGAGCCTTTATTATTCCCAAGTCACTTGGGGTCGGCTTTTCTGGTCTAACCGGATTTGATTGGATATCAGTTTTTACACGGAGCGGCTGCCACCTGACTAGAGGCTAGACCAGAGTCAAGATATTATAGGGCACTGACATCCCAATAACGACTGCCATAGATGTTCATGGCAGGCCGGACCGACGGCTTAACCTGCTCTCCGAGGCACGGAGCAGGCGATAATTGTCAATCAATACGCACATTTCGAAAAGTCATATAACTTCTGAAAGTCAAAGGTACGCGACGTGGGTTCGAACCCGAGACCCTCTGCATTGCAGTCTGTTGGTCTCCCCACTGAGCTATCACTGTCTAACCTTTACCTTTACTAATATTATAAATTCGAAAGTGACTCTGTCTCTCTGTTACCCATTCACTGCTAAATCACTCAATCGATTTCGATGAAATTTTATATAGAGGTAATTTAAAACCTGAGAAAGGACATAGGCTACTTTTTATAGATGTACCTAGGTACCACGCGGGTGGAGCCGCGCGCATATGCTAGTTGTTAATCATTGTCTATTTAAAGGACTGGAAAGGATGATCTTAATTAATTATTCTGAGAGCATAATATTATTGTATTTTTGGAGTTATTATGATAATAAAACTATTTTTTTTAATCCGATCTTATTTTAAAGTATCTGTTTTGTTTTGAAAATAAAACAAATAAAATTATGTACAAAACGGCTTTATTATAAAAAATAACATTAACGACTAATTGAACACAGGTACTGGCCTCTACGTCCGATCACATTGGAGTTCTTATTAAAATACTTATCCAATACATTTGCACACAGAACGTGCAATCCACAACCAAAGTTCCATTTTCAGTAGACATTCTGTTTATTTTCTGTGGACTAATGCGTATCAGAGTCAAATTATGGCAGTTTATTGTAAAAATTTAACTGTCTAAAGATATATTACACTAGGTTAGACACGGTTTCCAAAAGTCAGAATTCCAAAAAACATCTAATTTATAACCAAACAGTTGATACAACTGCTGGTCTTGCCTGAATGAATTGATAATTACATTACGTGACTTGATTTGATATTAGCACAGTTCATTGGAGTTTCAGAAACCGGACTTTAGATTACAAATCTATGAGGGACTTTCTGTAGCTCTTACTAGAAGGCCACATAACATATACTCTAGGCAAATATGTTCAGTGCCAAAGGAATTAGTTTCAAACGTCGGGTAATAAATAACAATTGTATAACATCACGCAACGCACTCAGCATATTGTTTTACTTTTGTTCTTGTCTTTAGCCAGCCTGCTGATAAACAACTTTCATAGCTACGAAGCTAGCGGAAAATATATATATTGAATCACGCAATTTTAGCCCCTGTCTGGTCATCGAATCTAGAACACTTGACCCAATAACACTGACAAAATCATTCTTAAAACTACTGGACCATCACAGCATTGAAAATAATTTTACAAAAACCTTCACATGAATGCCTAATATAGGTTTACAACAGTTAAACTTTTATATAATATGCATCAATCAACTAAAATTCAGAGGTCAGGCCGTCTGGTGTATTAATTGACGTGAACGAAATGTCTTCTGAAAACGTGACCTCAGGTCGCTTCTATAACTTTTAGTTCGTTAGTTGTTTAGTTTATAACCCCGCGTCAGCATCGTAGCTGCTTTTATTGCTGTCGTACTGACCTGGAAACATGAAAACGAAAATTAGTACATAAATGCATAGTGCTGCTATTAAGAAATTTTAATGCAAAATCCAAATAACATTTTGTCCAATTTGAGAATTGAGCTCGAGACACCATAGCACCCTCGTTCGCTACGCTACCGCTGCATAAACTTGATAGCGCATTGATGACGATAACTAACTATTAACGCCGTCGCCTCCTTTTGCGAGGAAGTAATCTCCATCAAGGAGGCGGCGGAGCGGCAGAGGGAGCGTTTGAAGCCTCTCCCCAACCGCAGAGCCGGGCGCCGGAGGGCGCGCGATGACCTCCAGCCACCCTGAGGTTTGACCTGGGGGTGGCGGGCTTTGTGGGCCTGCCCGCCATCCGTTCAGCACCAGGTCCGAGAGGCGGCGTGCGTGTTCCCACGCGCGCCTCTGTGTCGAGTCCGTCTCCCCCCTAGGGGGAGACAGTAGGGAATTTTTGAGCGTGAGTCCTTAGGGTAGGTCTCTTCGGGTAGTGGCCTGCCGTTTCACACGGCGGGCCGTAACCTCGGCGGGGTCGCGACCGCATGCGAAAGCGATTCGCGCGGCCCCGTCGATAGTGGTTTTGTCGAGGAACACCGTGGTAGGTTTAGTCGGTATTCCGGGAGTTACATTATCTTTTCAACATCTTTCTTTTACCCCGGCGAGTCCGACACAATCCCTCCGCCCGCCCCCGCGGAGGGATATGCATCAATGCCCCCAACGTTAAAAAAAAAAAAAAAACTATTGCTCGCAACTGCGTCCATGTGGGAATTATAATAGAAATTATACGAAAATTGCATAAAAAGACCTGCATACTTTGAACTTAAATATCTGAGTAAGAAAATAAGTAAAATGTCTGAATATATTATTGTAGTTTTTATAATATAATACTGTGGAATGCTCTGTACGCGAATTTAACCCCTTTTATTTATGAATAAAAAACGTAAGTACGGATCAAATTCGCGTACTATGTTATGCGATAGAATTGAACACCAAGGACTTTTTGCGAAAGGTACAATCTGAGCAAGGGACATTTTGCGACATGTAGACATTTTGAGAAGTGGCATTCTGCGTCTGAGCGTTTAAAATGATATACGTACTTATCATCATACCTCTAGTCCTGTCAGTCAGCTGCAGGCTCTTCAAGATGGCAGCGGGGATGGGCGGTGGGGTGGGCAAGTGTGCTCCCTCAGCACGGTAGCCGTTCTCATCAGCTGTGTACGTGACGGTATACTCCTGGCCATCATCACCTATGTACGAGTACGATCCTGACACCGAGAGCGATCCTTCTTCAGGTTGAGCTCCGGGAAATACACGGCCTGAAATAAATGTATAAAAAATATGGTAGACTAATATGTTTCATCCATATTTGTTTAAATGTTATAGGTTTTATTTGAAAATTACAAGTAATACCCGTGAACATGGCTGCTAAAAAGCAACCGAAACATTGGAGAAAGTGTAAATTTAAATCTACACAATTTTAAATAGATAAAATATTATTATATATTTAGTAAAAGTGGCACATTTTCAAAATTATGTAATAAAAGAGTCAATAAACATTGCGATAAAATCAATGTAAAGCAGTTTCATTTCAATACTAGTATTATTGTTAGTATTAAATACTAGAGGTGACATCTCAATAAAATTGTTTGTAACACGCCTTAGAGTGCATGCTCTTTGTATTGTGGCTGGATGCGGCTCTTGATTAATAGAACTTTTATATTATAGAAATGGCAAAGAAAGCCCTTTATAACGTTTTCACATCTAATTGAATGCAGAGGATCTCGGGTTCGAACCTACATCGCACACCTCTGACTTTCGGAAGTTATATGACTTTTCGAAATTATATGCGTATTGATTGACAATTATCGCCTGCTCCGTGCCTCGGAGAGCACGTTAAGCCGTCGGTCTCGGCTGCCATGAACATTTATGGTAGTCGTTATTGGGATGTCAATGCTCTATAACATCCTGACATTGGTCTAGCCTTAGGGTATCGTTAGCCTTCGGTTTGCGGAGGTCAGGTGGCAGCCGCTCCGTGTAAAAACTGATATCCAGTCAAATCCGGTTAGACTAGAAAAGCCGACCCCAAGTGACTTGGGAATAATAAAGGCTAGGGAGAAGACATCTAACTGAACAACTCTAAACGAGGAAATAGTGCCGCGGATAAAAGTATTTGATGGATTGACTTGAAACTTTTATAAAACGTAATGTTTTATACAATATTGTGTAAAGACAGACTTAACCGTGTTAACTAGTATAATATAAAATCATATATAGTTTATAGTGTCTTAATTAAAGTGAACTGAAAAAAATCGGAAAATATAATTCACTTCCAATCCGGAAAATACCTTTGTAACTTATTTAACTAAATACCTACTAAGAGAAAACAGCACAATTTTCGCTTTCAACACAAAACAACGTAACACTCATTTCTAAACAATATTACATCGTGTTATGGTCATCAAGAAACTGGTAAACAATGCGGCATCAGTTTGATGGAGCACAGTTTGTGTAAGTATTGACCTTTCATCCACAGCGCGAATATTAGGCAAATACAACGGTGAATTACGACGTGCGCTGCAGTTGTTGCCTCTACAGTCGGTCACTGATTGCCAAGTGTCGTGTGTATGTAAGCTCACGCATAATGCCATATTTATCACATTACTCATATTTTTCAAGTAAGTATTAAGGTCATAAACGAGAGTATTTTTTTATTAAACCAACTAATCCCACTGGAGGGCACAAGCCTTGTGTCACAGGACAATTTAGAAACACGCAATTAACGGAAACAGAGTGAACCCATACGCAGAGGTTTTTTTGTGGGTAACAATAATAATTGTCCTGCGAGGAATTCGAATCCACAGTATTCTGGGCGGTGGCAGCGGCGAGACGTCTGTTTGCCCGCTATGTGATCCACGGGCAGAGTTCGAGATTTCTTACTACTTCTGAGAATGGTACTAACATAAACCTAATTAGGTTTTAGCCGAACTGGAAATAGCATTTGGGTTCTCACAATTGTCGTCAATCATTAGCGTAAGCTTTCGTTACAGAAATAACAAAACAGACAGTACCAAGCATTGTATTCATGGCAAAATAAATAATCACTGAGAGGCACTGCCATATTTTCGATAGATTACCCATATGGCGTCGTGTATGGCGAATGCAATGCTGTATATGTCTCGGATTCGTTATCGGTCGAGGTAATTGTTATTGAGATTTTATGTTAATATATTTAATTTACATTGAATTGGATATTCGAGAGTTATCAAATTACGAATATCGATCAATATTATTCGTGTTAAATATTGAACGAGCACAAAGAGTGCTTTTAAAAGTAGCAACCCGACGACCCTACCGCTTTTCCACACATCTTTTGTATGAAAATTGTAATGTATTAACTGTCCGACAGCTTTTTATAATGTACACTGTACTTAAACAGCACGCAACGCTTACGTATCACATCAACCTTACTAACACTAAAAGACGAAAAGATATTGTCTGTATCACACTTTCTGAATCAAAGTTTGTTTATACAAATAGATTTTTCGCATTCTTAGGGCCTTTTCTTTATAACAAGATAAATAAACAAACAGCTATATATGGCCTAAGTTATATAAGATCTAAGCGGATAGTCGGTCAGTACTTACAAACTTTAAATTATGAGGATACTGAAGATTTGTTGATTGTTGTTAAATAAGTAATGACAAGTTCCATGATAATAATTATAATCTTGGCCTATTTTTGCATATATTTATGTAATAAGTATGGTTAATTGTATATAATTTAGTTCCTAGTAGTATATTGTAAGTGCCGTTAACGCCTGTGGCACAGGTTTACCCTAGTACAGGCACCCTTATTATATTACCTATATTAAGTACTTTATGGACTGTATTCATGTTTTACCACTGTAATCAATAAATAAATTATTATTATGATATTATTATAAATAATTCGATATTTCATCATCGATAGATCGCACCCGGCTTGTATAACTAACGTGCCACTTTATAACATTACATAATAATTCATTAAAGGTTTCTTAGAACTTCAATTAGCAGTTCGGCCTTTAATAATATTATACGTAAGTACTAAAATTTATTTTATAGTATAACTCTGCAACATTATACTAACTAAGTATTTCAAGTAATTAACTTTGAATACATCATAAACACCTAAATAATAATATCCTGATCATACCTAAATAGATTTTATAGATAATTAAACTTAGGTTGCTTTCGGTAGCACCTTAATTGCAAATATGACGCCAGTATATAACCATTTATAGTTAAATTCTACATTGTATAAAATAATTATTATTAGGGTATGTTAAGTTGGTTTGGGCATGTAGAAAGAATGGACGAGAAAAGACTGACTAAGAGAGTTTATAAGGCTAGTGTGAATGGAACAGTCGCAAGGGGAAGACCTAGGCGAACGTTTTTTGATCAGATCGAAGACCTTCTGGATAAAGGCCAAGCTAAGAGCACCTTAAACCGGCAAGCGTGTATGAGGAATGTTATGAAAGTGAATGAAGCCAGAGAAGTGTGTCAGGATCGTAGCAAGATTTAGCTATACCGTGGCTCTCTATTACGTGGGACGTAAAACTGAACTTGGCGAAACATGGATGTAACACATTTCTGGCTGCACTTTCAGTAATTGCTGATAGTAGTCAGAGGTGTTCTACAACATAGAATTCTTTTTAAAATACATAGTCATATGACTATTCCCATTTTTGCATATATTAATATATCCAAAAATAGGAATAGTCATGTGACTATATATAAGTATGGTTAATTGTATAAACCGGCGAGCGTTGTATGAGAAATGTGATGAAATTGAATGAAGCCAGAGAAATGTGTCAGAATCGTAGCAAATGGAAATCTGTATTCTCTGCCTACCACTCTGGGAAACAGGCGTGAATCTAAGTACGTATGTATATAATTGTATATAACTTAGTTCCTAGTAGTATATTGTAAGTGCCGTTAACGCCTGTGGCACAGGTTTACCCTAGTACAGGCACCCATATTATATTACCTATACTAAGTACTTTATGGACTGTATACATGTTTTACAAAAGTAATCAATAAATAAATTATTACGTTTCTCTTTCATGAGTATTTCCCTAATATGTTAGGCAAATACCCGGCCCTTTGAGAGGCTTACACGGACATGAGTGAGTCTTTGGAGAGTTCCAGTTTAGAGTGAGATGGCACACTTACTAAGACACTAGCCGCGGCAGGTATAGGAGACTATTGATACATATGGAATCTACTTTTTCTGGTCTATGTGGATGGGTGTTAATTGATTTGTTATGATGCAAACTATAGATAAAAAACGGCGTCTGCCAGATATACATTTTCAGTAAAAAGTCGGAATGGTAGAATTTTTTATTATTAAGTTACTATTATATCGGCGTAAGACTAGGTATGTATATTAAAAATATTAACAGATATATAAAACGGCTTCATAACCACTAAAAGCAACCTATATTAATTATGTTTAGTGTCAATAGTTAGGCACAATACAAACCATTGTAATATGAATACACAAGACCATAATTAATATAAATATATATTTTGTTTTAGACATATATAATAATTAAAGTGAGTAGAGTTTATGTAATGTATGCAAAACTCCTCTAACATAATAATATTATGTCTATAAATTATAATTTAGTTTATGTAGATAACTAGAATTAAGAAATAGCGCCTCTTTCACCAACAAACTATGTTTACAGTTTGGCGAGTTTATCAACAATGTACCACATTTTAATTTTATGGAAATAAATGCTACTAAAAAAATAGGTTTGCAATCGAATCTAACCAAAGAACAAAGATTTTGCCGTTGCAAGCTTATCTTGCACCAATAAAAAGGTTCTTACGTTCCAAAGTACTAATAGATGTTCTTGTTCTTGTTAAACTAATATATTGTGTTAGGAGTGGGTTCATCTCGTTAGTGCAATGAGTGGGATTTAAGCCCACGACCTCTATATCGCAATTTAATTTAATAACGACTTTAATATATTATCTTAGTTTGCTGTTTATGGCATCAACTCCATATTGCACTGGTAAACGGCGATTCCTTTTATGAAGGGAATCCATCGCCCTTTAAATTTAGTTCAGTTTACGATGAAACTGGCATGAGCTGCACTAAAAAGTTCTTTTTAATAAAAATTATTAAAAACCTGTGTATAATAAATAACCAGCCACAAGACAGTCGACGGCGAAAGGATAGATCTAAACGGAGATGGCGGGTCGACCTAGACGCATTTGAAAGGCAGGGGATATCCACCAATAGAGTAATTTGGAAGTCCAAGGGTCCTTTTGCCCAGCAGTGGGACATATAAAAAAGTTGATGTAAAAGAAACCTGTATGACCGAAGGGGTAGTCGAAGTTGAAGTCAAAAATCATTTATACGTCACAAAGTAACACTTATGAACGTCAAAGTTTACGAGAACTTACTGAATTTATATTTAGCATAATTGCTACGTCAAGGCAAAGGAGCCCACGAGAAGATACCTGCAAGAATAATATACAGTGGTGTACTACATCCATTACTTTTTTATCCTACGTAGGTGACAAACTAGCTTACGGCCCTCCTGATGGTAAGTGGTCACCGAAGCCTATGGATGCCTGCAACACCAGAGGCATCACTTGCGCGTTGCCGACCCTTTAGGAAAGGCAGTGGGAAGGAGAAAGAGCGGGAAGGGGGAAAGAGTGTGATAGGGCCTCCGGCACTCTTACTCACCGAACGAAACACAACGGTAGGAATACTGCTATTTTACGTCGATATTCTGTGAGAGGGTAGTCCTTCCCCGGTCGAGCTGGCCCATTCATGCTGAAATCAGCGAGGCTCTACTACTCTAAATTGCCTATTGCCGTCTACCAGGCACTGTTCCAGACTCTGAGCTGCTACTGAGAATTCTTTGATACATAACCGGTGGTAGGTCCCTTACCAGTAGCCGTCTAGGTGGGTACCACCGCAGTGCCACATATTCTACCACCAATTAGTACTGTATAAATTGTGCATTATTATGTTTCGGTTCGAATCGTACTGTAGCTAGTTTTCTGTGTATACAGGGTGTCCGGTAATTAATGGATAACCTTGAAATGTCTTATAGTACAACTGAAAACCGATCAGAAAAAAAGAAAAAAGGTAATAAGAAAATTAAAAAAAATGTGCAAGCTATATTAGCATAGCATACTTTTGACTGTCTATCTATTAGCATAATTAGTGTTTAATAATAAAACAACAAAAAACTGATGGATTTCATTCATTAATGGTCGTAGTATACAAGAAAGTTATACATGGTAATTAAAAAAAAATCATATCTCATGTAGTAGTTAGGATAGATTTTTTTATATTTTTTTTTCTGAACGTCCATCAGTTCCACTATAAGACATTTCCAGGTTATCCATTAATTACCGGACACCCTGTATAAGACTAAAGAACAAATGTCTCGGGATTGGCAACGCGTGAGTGATGCCTCTGTTGTTGCAAGCGTTCATAGGCTACGGTAGCCGCGTACCATCAGGCTATGTATGTATACTTGTATGTTGGCTTACATGTTTGCCGACATCATAGCAATAAAAAAAAAACAAGCGGGGCAGTCTTTGGGGACTGCCGATAGAAGTAAAAACTAAGTAGCTAGCATGCAGTGACGATGACGCGAGTTTCACGCTTTTTGTTCACCCAAAAAGTACACATATATACACAGCATACATATAACTCATGGAAAGCGTTCGGTGACGATGACGCGAGTTCCAGGATTTTTGTTCATCCAAAAAGTGTTCAGCGTGCCTAAACAAGCTTTTACTTGAATAAAAAAAATGTTGACAAATTTCACCATACACCGTTAAAGTCAGAAGTACAGAAAATATAATATATATATAATATAGGGTAACATTAATCTAGAAAAAGGTACTATTTCCGAGCGATGTCGCGGGCAAAAGCAGTAAAACCGTGTTACAAAATATTGTCACGCTGATTCCCATTAGGCTTCCCTGTGTTATGAGAAGCAGGCTCATTTTAAACAAGTATAAAATAACAGAATTATTCTCAAATACTCATGAACTTATCGAAAAGAGATCTCATGGTCTCGGTTTCGATGGCCAGGTTGGGGCAAGTATTATCAGGGTTTTCTTGTCAAGACCTTTTCTGTAGCAGCACGGAATCAGTCGCTATGTTTATAGTAATAATAATGTCCTCCAGACCGAATTTCGGTCACGGCGGCCAATCTTAACGAAGACTGGCCATCTGCGCAGGAGATATTATAGTGCACAAGCGTGTGCGCAAACACAAGTGCACTCTCTGTCCCTTAACTCTCAAGATCCGATGATACGGTAATCTGACACGACCGGAGAGAGATCAGGCGCAGGACCAACTGCTTAACGTGCTTTCCGAGACACGGGGGTGATTAACACCGCCAACTTCCTAACTCCGGGCTGCTATTGAGATTTCTTAATAGAAAACCCAATAACTTTTTGTTGACCCGACTCGGGAGTCGAACCCGAGACCTCATGCACAGCAGTCGCATTCACTACCGCTGCGCCACTAAAGTAATTAATGTTTATTGCATTACATCAAAGTCTTTAAAGGCGCTATATTTCCTTTTATATTTACTTATGACTTATGACGTATGTTTGCAGAATTTGACGCAATACAGCAATTATATACAGCAATTTACTCGCAGAGAAGTAAGTAAACAAGTGTACTTTCCGATTTATAATTGTTATTATATCGATACTGGCAATTTATAGAACGGCGGCCGTCGAAGTGAGCGCGAGTCGATCTCGATATATTAACGAGTTGCTGGTATTTACAATTCAGCTTTAGTGTTAAGCGTTGCATTCTTTGTTTTAATATTAAGTTGTTGTAACAGTATTGGATAAGTATTGAGTATAACAACATGGGTATCGGTATGAGAGAGGACTGTATGCTTGTGTAATATTTCAGATTTTAATGCTAGTTTCTTTATTTATATGTAGTCTCGCCATTGCAATTGTGCCGAGTATGATGTGTTGGATCCTTATAAGGGACAAACATTTATTTTGTGTAATCCACAATTAGTTGTTCTGTCTGGATGTTTTTTGTATCCGTTGTTTGAATGTTTGTAAAGTCGAAGAAAGGCATTTGAGCTTCGATATTCTTAAAAACCCACGAGATCTTCAATAAGTTGTCCTGAGTTTAGATGGTCTTCATGTTTGTACATAAATCAGGGATGATGTCAAAATGACGGGGGACATTAGTTTCGCAGAATAAACAAATATATATTTTTTAATACATATTCGAAAAAATATATTACCTACATAGGTTACAGAATAGGCATAATATATAATATATCTTTTTCTTTAACTTAATTTTAATTTGAACTATAATTTATAATATTCTATCACATACACACGACACCATCTAGCCCAAATAGAGCATAGCTTGTACTATGGGTACTAGACAATGGATAAACATACATATGTATATACTTGACTTGTGCGGGAATCGAACTCGCGACCTCAGGCGTGATAGTCGGTACACTAACCACTACGTCATCGAGGTTGCCCTAACTTGTCTGTCTTATCTTGGAATGCCGGACATAATTAAAATCTATTAGTTCTGACCATTAGTGTGCCTCTGCGATTCATACGTCAACTACCGCCCTAGTCCTGATTCCTAATTCCTGCGTCGCGGGGGACTTTGCAAACAATCAAACAACGGACACAAAGAACGAGTCAGTCACGAGTCTAGATTCGTGACAATTATTTGTGGATAACACACATTTTTATCGCGTCTGGGGACTGAACCCACAACATTCAGCGCAATAGCAATGGCGAAGCAATCACCCAAATCACTATGCTATGCAATCTTGCACCAATAATTGAATAACATTTTAAATTAATCAAACAAGATGAATAGCATTGCAAGTTAATCGTGCATTGGTTTGAGTTTTTCGACGCGTGAACTACTTAACCAATGGACCATGGCCGCTTCAAAAGATCTTATTAGAGTTTTTATTGTTAATATTTAAAATGTTTGTAACTTAGAATACAGATTTCAAAATAGATTCGTGACGTCCTTTTATATTTAGTTCTAGATCTGATTGCAGTGTCGATACGGTCTAATTAATGGATACTCCTTGAATTTCGTGTTTCTTTTTTTTAAGTTCTTCTACACTGGTAATAAATTCTATGTCACGGGGATCTTACAAGTATTTAAAAAACACCCAGGCCATCGCCACCCGTGCCAAGTCTGTCTGAGTATAGGTACTTATATTATAGGTAAGTACATAATTTTAATTTTGGATTCTCGTGTCGGGCAAGCGCTATGGGGCACCATTATAATCAATATATTATACACCTCTGTTTATTCTTTTCGAGAAATATATAATAATAACAGCTCTGTACTAAACTGTCCCACTGCTCGGCACGGGCTTCCTCTCAGTGTGAAAATGGTTAGGCCATAGTCCACCACGCTGGTCCAGTGCGGGTTTGCAGACTTCACATATCTTTGAGAATATTATTGAGAACTTTTAGACACGCAGGTTTCCTCACGATATTTTCTTCACCGTCAAAGTAAGCGATAATTAACTATTTAATACGCATATAACTTCGAAAAGTCAGAGATGCACGCTTTGGGATCGAAGTCGAGACCTGCAGTCCAACGGTTTTCGACTAGGCTATCGCTGCTTGTTCTTGAGAAATATATGCATTTTAAATCTAAAAATCACATACCTGTTTGTTCAGCCTTAGTCCCATCACTGGTCTCGTAAGCGTAATGATATCCTTCCTCATTTTGCTCATTTTCGTATCTCAGTATCTCAGCCTGGGCACTGGGATGACTGCCTCCCTGGCTTCCACCAACTAGGAGCGCTGCGTGGTCATGGTCATAGGGAGCTTCCAGGCCAGCGCTGGCACCAGCTGAGGATCCAGCATGTGGTGGGAGAAGGAACGGGTGGTCTAAGCGAGCGGCTGCCGCAATTGACGCAAATGCGAGGATGGCAAACTGAAAAACAGGTTGAAGATGTTATTTAAGGAAAATGTATATTAAAAAGGCGAAAAGATATTATGAATAAGTAATGACGTAACAAAATGAAACAAAAGTCGCCATTTCAACTTTTAAAGAATGCTTGAAAATTGCAAGTTATTAGTATTCTTTTGAACCCCTCCAGATGAGGTAATATGCTTGTGTTATAAGTGGGAAAATCTGTAAAACTTCCAGTAGTCCAGAAGTCCAGACATTACATCTGGACTTCTGGACTACTGGAAGTTTAGACTTGCAACCTTTCTATTGCGAGACCAGTACCTTATGTATTGGGCTATATCCGTTATGGTTGTTATTTATAATATATTCAAAGTAAATTAAATTATAAAAATATAGATATAAAAATCAGAATCATCACAACTAATTATGCCTGTGTAAATTATTAAAATTAACCGTGGCTTGGTATTATAAGAAGACTTAGAAGCACCAAAAAATAATTGTATTGTATTCTAAGTTTATTTCAATCGTGACAAAATTTAGGTACAAATTGGTTCAAGACCAAATCGAAAGGTAATGTCGAGAACCTTTTAACTTGTAAATATCAATGCGAGGAACCGAATGTATCTCATTAAAATAATACTTATTTACGTTCCAGTTTACAACACTTATATTCTATTTTAAGTTTACTTCATTTTGTTTACTTAATAACCATCGTTCGGATACCGACAGACATTATGCTTTAATCATTATATCTTTATATGGTTTGTTGATACTTATAGGTCAATAATAATTGGAATCTGCGTCTATCTGAACAACTTTTCCATTAACATCAGCTTTGTGTATAAACAGCCCAATTGCTGGGCACGGACCTCTTTCCAGAATGAGAAGGTTAGGCCATATTTAATCACGCTAGCCAGTGAAAGTTGGCAGACTTCAAATATCTTCGAGAACATTATGGAAAACTCTCAGACATGCAGGGTTCCTCAATATTCTATACTACCGTTAAAACAAGCGATAAATAACTAATTAATATGCACATAACTTCGAAATGCAGAGGTGCGTGCCTTGATATCAAACTTGAGTCCTCTAAGACAGTGCGCAAACAAAAACAGCTATATACTAATGGGAGACCGTTGAGGTCTTATATGTAAAACTATAATTCCTATTTTAGTAAATGGAATTTCTAGCTCAACCAAAGCATAAAAATAATAATTGCCCAATTTCGGGGTCTGGGTCTGACTTCCTCATAGTCACTTGCGATTCTACGATTTCATAATAAAGCTGTAACATCTTCAGCACTATGATGATGCTTCGCAAATGCGGTTAAAATAAAAGCTTCAAACAGGAAGGTAGAGGCTCTTACTAAATTGTATAAAGGATTTACGCTTTTTGGGTTATTTGTAGGTTGTAAAATGTTGAACCAGTTATGAAACTTAATTATTACAATTACATTATTATTTTTAATGGTGTTATTTACTAGATTTAGATTTAGGTAAGGCAAATGTGATAAGATTTTTTAAAAATTTACTGATAATATACGTTTAGATTAAGTGTATGAAGTGTTATAGAGTTTTATAAAGTTGGACGGACGGATATACTTTAAGATTAAATGTATTAATTGTTGAATTTAATTGCAGATGTAATGACTATTTAAACAACACTTTTTTTAAAATTTATTCTTTATCAGATACTATTTATATTCACTATTAAAGTATACGATATATCCATTTGCTTGGCGCAAATATTAAATCAATTAAAAAACCTAATGTTTAATAAATTTTGTCATTAATAAATGTTAATTGAAATAGGTAATCTAAGAAATTAATACGTAATACATTTAGTATAGTTCCGAAAATTAATTGTTATTGCCTTTTCTTAAAAAGTTAAACATTACAAAAGTATTTCTGCCATATAATAAATTTTGCGTTTTTACTAATAATCCTACAGCACTTATATAATATAATTATTTGATTAAGACATTAACTCGTAATATTATGAGGCACGCGCATTCAGTTTCGAGGCCGTAGTTCAAAGTTCTAACATCGACCCAAATACAAATATAACTAGTTAACTCACAACTGCACCTGTACGTAAATACGAATGCCAATCTAAATTAACGATATCTTAATACAAAGTACACCGAAAACATAGCTTCATTAAACTGGACTACAATAAAATGAATTCAAGGATTGCGCGTTCACCAATCAAAGAAACGAAACTGAAGAATCCATTCACTGCCTAACACTTATTTACGACAACACAATTACAAATTCACTGATAACAATATAACACTACACACTATCGTAACACTTGGAATAGAAAGGTTTGCACATATATTGCATAAAAATATTCAATACTAACGAATTTCATAGTTGATGTTTCCTCGGAGGGAGATGCAAGTGAAATGTGACGTTGAAGAGAATCTGCCTCGTTTTATACTGATGCTTATTCTACTCAATATTTTGAGTGATATACATTCTGATACATTCGAAGACCTGCGCTTTATTTCTTCATCGCAAACGATTTTAAATCCTATTTCTGCATCTTTAAAGTCGGTTTCGGATTGGCCGATATCTGTATCATCAGCAAGGACTGGTTAAATTATTTTATTTATTAATAAAGAAAAAAAAAAGTACTTCTATGTTAGGTGTGGCCTTGGTACACTCGTTAAGATTTTAAATTGTATTATGACAAATGAGGAATGCAATTCTAAATTGGGTTGTGCTTACAAGTATGGCGTTCAGTCTATTTGTACTTTTGCTTTTTTATTAACAGCGCGTATTAAGTCTGAAGAAATAAGGACATGCTTTTAAATAATTAAATGTTTTACTACATGCGAAGGCTAGATGTTATGATAATTTGTTTGGAATCCCAAGTTAATAATGTATTATTAATAACAAAAAGCTAATAACATTGAATTAGTTTCAAAGAACAGTATTAAAAGCTCTTGCTGTAGTAATTTGTAAAGGTAACTTAATACATATTTATTAAATAGATGTTAAGCCTTCTATAAGTGTACACAATTGGACGTGGGCTATTGTTTCTGCAATTATTTTAGTGTGTCATAATAATAAATTGCTAAGAACGAAAATGTTTTATCACAAAGAGTATATTATTATTGCTTCTGACTGTATTGTTCCCTTGTGTTTTTTATAAAAATAAGAAAAGATATAGTGGTTTTCTACAAATATTATCAATATGTAAAAGATTGTAAAGATGTTTAGAGGTTTGAAGTATGTTTGTTACTTCATCACACAACATAAGCTTTTGAACGGATTTGAATGAAATTTGACTCGTAGATAGACCAAATCCTGGATTAATATATAGGATATTTTTTATTCTGATTTGGATTCCTTTATGAGTAAAGCCTTAAGCAGTTAAGCCTTAAGAGCCTTAAGAGTTTACGTGAACTATAGATTTCACTAAACTAGGACTGTTCAATGGAGAAGTAGCCCACTTTATTGAAGATTGCAGAAAAACAGTCTTGTGCTATGTCAATATGAGAAGCTGAAAATCCTAATAAACACAAGAAGTTTAGTAGGGCATTTTATTTGGGATAGTATACTGTAAGTAAAGGGCTAATGGTCCTTGCTCCTAGCAATAGTGTGACAGTAAATCCTTTTTTTTATTAGCTTGGTATGTATGTGTCTATGTACATATCTATGAATCTATATAATGGAATCTTTGAACGTGATTTTCACCCCTTTCAAACCGACAGATTGATTTCAAACTTTGCACACTTATCGAGGACCGATGGCAATACAATAATTTAGAAAATAATATAATAAATAATAGTTAAAAAAACTGGGTGCTTTATAAGATATTTTGATAACCTCCACCACACGCTTTTTCACATTAAAATTATTAAATAATTTTCTACGTTTTAGCTCGTTTTTTTTAATAAAGCGTGTCTTTTTAGTTTGTTTTAACTATTATTTATTAAAAGGTGTATGTACAAGCATGTTGAATGACACTATACTACTATACATTTATTTCGCCGGGTATCATTTAGAGCCTACGTTGTAGTGGCAGGATTTTTACTATAAATTAACCTCTGAGTCTTCTTTGAAGAGGAAAACACTATGTGGGTCTGTGTGTCTGTCTGTTAGTGACTGTTATTAGTGACAGGCATAGTTCCGGCACCACTGGACCGATTGACTTGTAACTGTATGGTGTACAGACACCTTGGGATCATCCCTCGGTCAAGGTTGAATATGGGCCCTGTGGGTCAAAATACCCCCGAGATATAGAGGTCACAAGGTCCCTGACCTTATGACCTTGTGACGGGCTATATCCACCAAAGGAGTGATTTGGAAGTCCAAGGGAGAGGCTTTTGCCCAGCAGTGGGACATTACAAAAAGCTTATGAAAAAAAAATAAAGGTCACATGAAGACGAAGAGGTTGAATCCTGGGTTTTTACACCCATCTCGTTAAGCATTTTCAAAGTCCGTGGTCCATAGTTGGCAAAATGTGGTGACAGCGTGGATGGTGTAGTGGTTTAAGTGGTCGCCCCGCCACTGCCACTGCGCCGAGTGTTATGGGTTCGAATCCCACACGGGACAAACATTTGTGTGATCCACAAATGGTTGTTCCGAGTCTGGATGTTTATTGTGTCCGTTGTTTAGATGATTGTAAAGTCCGCCGCAACATAGTGCAGGAATTCTCTATTTAAAAAAGAAATAAAAATGTCGCTCGATGTATTTTAGGATCTATCGTAGTAAGAGGCGAGTTGAATAAAAATAATAATATTCTACCACATACACACAACACCATCTAGCCAAAACTAAGCAGAGCTTGTACTGTGGGTACTAGACAACGGATAAACATACATATATACTTTCTTTTTTTAAATACATACATATTATACGTAGAAACACCGAGACTAAGACAAACATCCATGTTCATGCACACAAATGTTTGACTTGTGCGGGAATCGAACCCGCGACCTCAGGCTTGGCAGTCGGTTACACCAACCACTATGCCATAGCACATTTTCAAAGCCCGTGGTCCATAGATGGCGAGATGTGGTTATTATTCCTCTGACTACCCCTTTATAATATATAAGTGTGAATGCATATATGTATCTCACTAAAGCTCTTAATTATAACAATTTAGATATCAGCCGCAGCTTCAATAAATTTCTATACCTCGGGAACTGTACCTGTTTTCTGGATAAAAGGTACTCTGTATCCTTTTCCAAAAATAGTTAATTATCGATCGATTTAACGGTTAAGGAAAACATCGTAAGGAAACCTTTTTAAGAGTTCTCAATAATATTCTCGAAGATATTTGAAGTCTGCCAACTCACAGTCTGTAACTGGGCCAGCGTGATGGACTGTGGCCTAAGCTTTCTCAAACTGAGAAGAGGCCCGTGCCCAGCAGTGGAACAGTTTAATACAGGGCTGATATTGTTTATGTCCTTGTTTGTAACCCTGACGTGTATGCAAAATTTCATGGTGATCGGTCGAGTATTAAATTCGATTAACCGTAACAAATAAATAAACTCACATTAGTATTTATAATATTGGTTAGAATTTAAATGAAGCCTTTCTCTTACCTTTAACTTAATAGATTATTTAAAATATAGTGTATCAATTCAGCCTACATGTACACTTTCATATATGTTCCAAATAAATGTATTGAAACTAACGATTTATAACATCACTTAAAACCACGCATCCTCAAATGCTAACGTACGGCGGCTCTATATGTAATTGGTGACATTTATAAGGTCTGATGCATAAACATGATTCTAAAATATACTGTATTAATGATTTTAGGGTTCAAAGTTCGAAACCCCGCTTAAGTAATTTAAAATTGTCCTGATATTAATTATCACGGTCTGTATATGGTATGTTTTATGAAATAATTAGCTGAAATTAAACTACTATATACGGATTTTATCGCATTGTTTATTTAACACTTTATTAAATTTTTTAGAAACTGTTACACTACTATACTACTATTAAACTATACAAATTGTAAGCTAATTAAATTATTAAAACTATTTATATTTAAGTTTAGACTTTCTCCGACGTTTCAGTTGCTTTTCAGCAGCCATGGTCACGGGAAGACTAAGATGGTAGTTGTCTCAATGTTCCAGTGTAGTTAATTCAAAGTACCCGAACATAATTTAATCATTGGTGTTTCTATTTACGCAGAATGAGCTCAAAGTATCATGAAGTCAAGCCGTGGTATAATAGTTTAATTTCAATGAATAACATTCGCGTAAAAGGAAGACAATATTATAATAATCAGCTTTTATAATACTGCTATAAGAGACGGTGGTATGGCTCAAGCCGTGTTTAATTAACATTTTTATAATTTTATCGATGTTTTAATAGCTAATACCTCTTACTACATGATCCATGACCCCAGGTGCTCAAAATGGAATAGAAATTTAATTAATATATTATTTAATGTTTGCGTATCAAGCGGGTGCGCTGGATAGACTACTCTTGGTGAGCTTTAAACGGGGGCGCTCTAAACTGGTACGCTATATGGCATGCCTCCAAGTAGGATAGGTTATGTTAATAACATTATTTTTCTTTTTAAATAAAATATAGTCCATGTTAATCAGTGACAATATAGTTTTATAATGGTAAAATAAAAATCGGTTAAGTTGAGTAGTAGAGCCTCGCTGATTTTAGCATGAATGGGCCGGCGCAACCGGGGAAGGAATACCCTCTCACAGAATGTCGACGTGAAATAGCAATATTCCTATTGTTGTGTTTCGTTCGGTGAGTGAGAGTGCCAGAGGCCCAATCAACCTCTTTCTCCCTGCCCGCTCCTTTTCCATCCCACTCCCTTTCCTAAAGGATTGGCAACGCGCAAGTGATGCCTCTGGTGTTGCAGGCGTCTATAGGCTACGGTGACCACTTACCATCAGGTGGGCCATAAGCTTGTTGGCAGCAAAGTTCTAAGCCTTCAAAGCCTCTTTATAATATTAGAATAAACAAGTTTTTACTCTCGGTCGCCTCGTTCGAGTGAATCTTATAGGAATGCATACCGGCATAAAAAATATGTGTTAATTTCCAGGACATAGTCTATCTGTGTATAATAAAAATATCAGTTATGTATACAACATACATATAACATAATAAACGCTCATCCTGAAAATAGTTTGTTTGAAATCGGCTACTAAATCAGTTCCAGCAACTTTTAATATATGTAATTTTTTATCCCTAAAATAATTAAAACGAAATAAATTATAGTCACCCATTGATTAAATAGCTGAAATAAACGAAAATGTATCATAATTCAAGGCAATAAGGTTTTTGATGAAATAAAGGCTAAATACTATCCGCGCACAATAAGGAAAACTAATTCGTTAAATTAAAATATTTAACTACATAAAAATAAAATTTTAATGATTTTAATATTATTACGATTTAATAATCTAATTAGGCTGTTTGAGGTTGTCCGTTTATTATACACGTTATATGAACTGTTTCTGGGGCTCGTACCCTGCAGTAGGATAATCAATAAATAAAAACTATGAAATCATATGCAAGAATTCTAGTTTTTTTTTTAATACACGACCCCGTACTAGGCACGGTTCCTGTATCGCGGGAGACTTTACAAACATTCAAACAACGGACACAAAGAACATCCAGACTCGGAACAACCATTTGTGGATCACACAAATTTTTGTCCCGTGTGGGAATCGAACCCACAACACTCGGCGCAGTGACAGTGGCGAGGTAACCACTTAAACCACTATTCATCCGTGCTGTCAATTATCACTGCTTATAATATTGTCTGATTAGTATAATATCAAAACTTTTCAATTTCTGCTGCGTTATATTCATGACATAAGTTTAAGATTATATAAATGGCCGATCTTAAGGTCCTGAAAACGATTTCCAAGTCAAACATACTCGTAGTCTAGTAGTGTGAATGCAGTTTTTATTTTTATTTTATTTTTATTTTATTTTTTATACAACCATGGTGACAAACAAGCATACAACCCACCTGATGGTAAATGGTCACCGTAGCCTATGGACGCCTGCAACACCAGAGGCATTACTTGCGCGTTGCTGACCCTTTAGGAAAGGAAAAAGTAAGCAGGAAGGAGGAGCGGGAAGGGGGAACGAGGTGATTGGGCCCAGTAAGTGCCAAGTTCTCTCACGGAACGAAACACAACAGTAGCAACACTGCTATTTCACGTCGATATTCTGTGAGAAGGTAGTCCTTCCCCGGTCGAGCCGACCCATTCATGCTGAAATCAGCGAGGCTCTACTACTCAAACAAAGTTCAAAGGGGTCGGTACCCTTTGGTCCCCTGAAATTCGCACCCCGTGCCCATTCGTCCCCTCAAACATTTGAGGTGCCCACTCGTCCCCTGATATATTATTTATTTAAAATCATTTATATTTCTCATTCACTCTGCTATGGCTTGTTTTATATCAGGGAACCAAAGGGCACCTGACTGGGTGCCGAGTCTATAACTTTTAATCCAGGGGACGAGTGGGTACCTTAAAAATTAATTAATATTGATTGGTCTCCTACCAGGGGACCAATGGGCACCTATATAAGTGCTGAATCTACAACTTTTATTCTTGGGGACGAATATTAGGGGACCAACGGGTCCCGACTCGTTCAAAGTTATGCAAAGTGTTATTATATAGGATTACGTATGACCTGACTACGTAGCTGCTAAACGTAATACCTCTTCATATAATAGACGAACTTATCGGCGTCGGCGTAATTGACTGCCACGCCTGAGGTCACGGGTTCGATTTCCGCACAAGTCAAACATTTGTGTGCATGAACTTGGATGTTTGGCTTGCAACATTTTACATTTTCAAAAAAAAAAAAGTATATACGTATGTTTATCTATTGTCTAGTATCCATAATACAAGCTCTGCTTAGTTTGGGCTAGATGGTGTTGTGTGTATGTGATATAATATTATTGTTATAATATTATTATTATATTGTTAATGTATAGAACATTTGTTTTTAATGAAGATATACAATGCCAAGTCTATGAATGCAAGCAATTATATTTACAACTATTGGTAGTTTATCATATTGTCTATCAACAAAAATATGTCATGATCTTTATTCACGACGAACTTGTTATTTCATTGAAAAAGTATCGGCCTTCAAGTTTATGCCTCTTTTTGTTAACCATTTGTTTTAAGACGTGCATTGTTTTGCTAAATTGGCTTTTAAATTCTTAAGACTTAGGTTATTTGTCAAATTACTGTGTTAATTTTATTTGTGCAGTGGTTTTAGCGACCATCTCATCAACTCGTCGCCGTCGCGCCGTGCGTCGAGTTTGATTCCTCCAGGGCCTAAAAGTTTTGTGATCAAATATTCCTCTTGAATGTGGGTGTAATTTTTGTCCATCAGCAGACTGCAATGCAGAGGGTCTCAGGTTCGAACCCACGTCGCGCACCTCCGACTTTCGGAAGTTATATGACTTTTCGAAATTATGTGCGTATTGATTGACAATTATCGCCTGCTCCGCTTCGGAGAGCACGTTAAGCCGTCGCGCGTCGGTCCCGGCTGCCATGAACATCTATGGCAGTCGTTATTGGGAAGTCAGTACCCTATAATATTCCAACACTGGTCTAGCCTTAGGGTATCGTTAGCCTTCGGGTTGCGGAGGTCAGGTGGCAGCCGCTCCGTGCAAAAACTGATATCTAGTCAAATCCGGTTAGACTAGAAAAACCCAAGTGACATAAAAGGTTAGGGCGAAGCAGTTTGAATATTTTTTTTAAAGTCTCTCGTGACTCAGAGGATATTCCGTGTGCAGCAGTTCTATTTAAATATTTATTTAATACGAGCATTATTTTTAATGTAATGTGTGGCTGCTATTAATTTGCTGACTATAACAGCTATATAATAAAATACATCTCAATATTGAACCGAAAATGTTGTTTGGAATAAATCAAAACGGTCGTTACATTCAAATGTTTTTGAACTTGTTGGACTATAGTAGACACTGTATTCACATATAACAGCACAATAAGGCAGGTTCAAAAATATATATCTTTCATTATAAATTTATCACGTGTCTGAGAGATTGAGGATGAGAGCAGAAATGTAGTCCCAATGCAACTATATCGCTCAGAGGCTTTTGTAAATGCTTACTACCAAGCGATCCATATACTTTCTTATCACAGTGACGGTATAAAAAGCCATGAGATTTTAGAACTACTTAGTGCCAATTTATCCATAGTAAAAAAATCCCTTGTTATTGTCCGCCTCCATAGGTTGTAATAACCGCTTAGCACCTTACCACCAACGTAGTATGCTTGCTTACTATATTGGTAGTATAAAAAACCACTTCAACAACTGTTTTAGAACTAATTAGTGTCTATTTATTCGAGCCCATTAATCATTTATTAGTTTCGTATTCATTACTTAAATTATAGGTTCAGTGGATTTGATTATTAGTAATTATGATACAGTATCATCAATGCGGATGTCACGACGTATAATTTCGGTTTCAAGATCAAAGGTGTGATTAGATTTGATAACTTCATAAGTGGTGTGATGCAATTGGTGAAGCGTCTCTTTGCTTGGTTAATTAATAGTGCAATACAGGTCTCTTTCGATTGTGCAATTGAATGTAGGTATTGTCGAAGAATTCTAAGATCCACTATATTATAATAGGAACTGTCCCCGGTGGACGGTAACTATGCGGTACCTAAAATTATAGGAGACGGAATGTAGATGTGAGATTATGTATTAATTTGTCAAACCAGCCGAAATTTTCTGCCTTGGCTTATAATCTTTTAATTGGGGTGACAATCGTAATAAAAACATCCCTTTATACATTTTTAGAGAGTTAGCGCAGAGCGAGTTTTTTGGATTTTGCTAATATAGGAACGACCAGGCTAGAAAAGACCGCTTCTTTACACAAGGAAGCCTTGTCTTTGTCATCCTTTCTTAAGGATTTGGCTAAAACTGGTACAGTCCAGCCGTGAAAGAATTTCTATGATGCGATTTTCTTATGCTACCGAAAATCACTTACCTTGGCAAGATTGTTTGGCTGCGATCTTTTAAAAGATTGAAAATATCGTCTGGCTTGGCTTGGTCATTTGGCTTCAATCTTGATTGTAATTCTGTGAGACACTTTGGTCTAATGCTTTTATTTAGACTTTAGTAAATTTGAATAGTTGTTCAAACTATGCAACCAGCGATGTACTATCCTCTCAAAAAATATCGATATAATGACGCTATATACTAATTGTAACTGCCTCCGTGGCGCAGCGGGAGTGAATGCGACTGCTGTGCATGAGGTCTCAGGTACGAATCCCGGGTCGGGCTGACAAAAAGATATTAGGTTTTTCTGTTAAGGAATCTCAATACGAGCCCGGAGTTAGGAAGTTGGCGGTGTTAGACACCCCCGTGCCTCGGAAAGCACGTAAAGCCGTTGGTCCTGCGCCTGATCTCTCTCCGGTCGTGTCGGATTATTCGTCCCATCGGATCATGAGAGTTAGGCAACAGAGAGTGCACTTGTGTTTGCGCACATACTTGTGCACTATAATATCTCCTGCGCCGATGGCCAGTTTCCGTTAAGATTTGCCGCCGTGACCGAAATTCGGTCAGGAGGACATTATTATTATTATACTCTTTATTAGTACATTTTCCAATAATAATTATACTTTTAAATATACAGCTATAAAATAAAATACATTTAAAAATATAAAAACTATAAAGACCCACCGGCATCGGGAACTGGGTCCAACCTACCGGTGGTTAGGGCTCCAGCGAGAGGAACCTCCACACAATGCGTACCGTGTCAAGCAATACGGCCTTTTGCATCAGAGACTTAATCCAGCCGTCTAACTCGAGCCTCTTCAGATGGTGATCGAGACTCTTGGCAATCAGTCCATGGACTGATACGACTATCGGCACAATGATCGACGAGTCCACACGCCACATGTCGACAATCTCGTGAGCTAAGTCTAGGTATTTCACCTCTTTTTCTTTTTCAGCTTTCACAAGATTCCCGTCATGCGGTATGGTGACATCGATGATCATTGCTCGGCGCTCCAATCTGTCTATCAGCACAATATCTGGCCTGTTCGCCACAATTGTCCTATCAGTGATGATAGACCGATCCCAGTACAAAGCAGCACGACCATTTTTGAGAACTGGATCGGGCACATACCTGTAATACGGCACTTCAGATTCCACAAGTTCATACTTCAAGGCAAGTTGCTGATGGACAATCCTAGCTACTTGGTTGTGTCTATGCAAATACTCTCCATTGGCAAGACGAGAACAACCGGAGATAATATGTCTGAGAGATTCTCCGGGCTGGTGACATGCCCGACATATGTCAACCGTCCCATCCTTCAGGATATATCTCCGGTAGTTGTTCGTCATAACAACTTCGTCCATTTATTATTATTATTATTAGATATATATAAATTGTTATGTACGGTGAGTGACAGCACCAGAGGTCCTGTCGAGCGCTCGCACTCTTCCTTACCCACCCCCTACCCGTAGATTTATCATCAAGCAGCAAACCATGTGCTTGTTTCATAGTGGTTTACGATAGGCAGTGGTTTGGCTGTGTTCCCTTGGAATTGATTCCGTAATCATTGTTGACCATTCGCTCATCTTCGCTCAGCTGTCATCAGCAGCAACAAAATTTGGATATAGTTAGGCGAATGTGGTAATTGGCATTCAGCGTTCTAGATCCTAAGCATGTTACACACACATGTAGTATAACCTAACTTCTTAATTCTAACTAATATTATAAATTCGAATGTGAGTTTATTCGTTTCGCTTTCACGCCTTAATATCATGAAATTTGGCATGCATGTTGTCTGAAAAGATTATGGTACCTACCTTTTATCGAGAAAAAGTAGTTATTAACCTAACCTACATTTATGCAAGTGGAACCGCGGGCAGAATCTAGTATTTAAATATATGTATTTTCTATTGCAATGTATTGATTGGTCTATCTATATCTTGTCTATGTAATTTGTATGTGTTGCGTGTAGTTGGATCATTATAATCGTAACACCTCAATACAAGGCTGTTTTAGTACTGATGCGTCTACTTGTCAAGGATTTCCACGCCGTATAATAAAGCCAAGCTTTGTGTTTCATGTATCTCGCATTTTTTTTTATGAGTCGCGTGGCAAACGAGCAGACTGTTCGCCTGATGGTAAGCGATTACCGCCGCCCATGGACACCCGCAACCCCAAAGGAGTTACAAATGCGTTGCCGGCCTTTTAAAAAGGAGTACGCTCTTTTTTTGAAGGTTTGTAGCTCGTATTGGTCCAAAAATACCGCAGGCGACAGTTCATTCCACAGTTTAGTTGTGCGATGCAGAAAATTTCTGCAAAACGCACAGTTGTGGACTGCCAACCATATAAATGATGGGAATGGAAATTCTGTCGCGTAGGACGATGGCGAAAAGAGGCGGCAGGGATTAGTCTGAACAATTCCTCGGAGCACTCCCCATAGTAAAAGCGATAGAATTGACTATATTGAGACTGTATTTATTAAAAATAAATTCATCTGATATGATTCTGCCCTTCCTAAAAGAAGAAAAGGTGGGCACTGCAATAAATGGTGTGTATACAATTTTTTTTTGCCGAATCTATCTGTAGTCTTGTGTGCGGTATTTTTATTTTTGTAAAGTCTTAACTATTAAGGTTTTTGGGCAATTTCTGCTCTTGAATTTTTTCCTATGTCACGAGGCCGTGACATAAGAATAAATTTAAGAGCAGAAGTCGTCTAAAAATCTTAAAAGTTAATCCGTGAGAAGATGTTATTTATTTAGAATACACTTACAGTTGACAACATGAATTTAATTTCAATATATAACATATTATTAACTATATACATAATATAAACACAATTCTTTAAAACTAACTTATACCTAAAATATTATAAAACAGAAATAAAAAGAAAAGGAAAACTAAAACCTCTAATAGGCGTCATAAAATTCCTCCGCCTAGTAGTGTGCCCAGAAGACTGGCAGCATTGCCACGTTCAATGGCAATGCTTATTCAACGTAATGCTTATTCAGAATACATAAATAATCTTACATCCATATCTCCGAAGGTGTATATAGAAGAGAGGCGTATACCTATACGTTGCTAGCTATGATTTTCCACTTAATAGGGTGCGAGCATATTATTGACTACTTAGCACAGACCGAGATCCTATGCCGGTTTTTTTTATGGCTTTGTTTGCAAACTTGCAGCCGGATCGTCTGATGGTAAGCAATTACCGCCGCCCATGGACACCCGCAACCCCAAAGGAGTTACAAGTGCTTTGCCAGCCCTTTAAAAAAGCAATGGAAAGGATAGGAAAAGGATCGGGGTAACTGGGCCTCCGGCTCTCTCACTCACCGATACGAAACGCAACAGTACGGGTACCATTACTCCATTACTTCACGCCGGTATTCTGTGAGAGGGTAGTACTACCCCGATCGATCCGGCCCATTCATGCTGAAACTAGCGAGGATCTACTGCCTAAATTTACTTGAATACCGAAAAATATTTTGTCCGGCCGACAATCCAACACGAGACTACATTGAAATCAGTCGCTGTGTCACTGAGTCAGATGAAGGCATGTGTATGAAAATAATAATCACATGCAGGTGCTTGATAATTGTACATAGAAAAATATACAGGTGCGTGCTGGTGCCCTTTTCTTTCCGCATAGTTGCCGACTTAGTCCACTGTGACACATGTAATCGGCGGAAAAGTGTGTGAACTAGACACATGATGTAATATTGACATTCTCACTTATTAGAACTTAAAGCCTTGATGGTATGTCATTAAAATATATTTATAGTCACACAAAAGTAAGCGATTGCATCGATGGTGTTGTGGTTTATGTCTCGCCTCGTCACTGCTAATGCGCCGAATGGTGTAAGTTCGATGTTCATACCAGAAAATAAATTATGTGGTCCATAACATAACAATATAACATAACATAACATAACAATAAATTATGTGGTCCATACATGATCCGAGTCTGGGTGTTTTTAGTGTCCGTTGTTTAAAGAAGTTATCATTTTTGGAGAAAAAAAAACTGCTATTTAACATATTGAGTCGCAGCGGTACACCGGCGGCCAGATACAACAGGATTTTCTGTTTGGTATTCCATTAATTGACAGGCTAAATGTTTGCAACGGATTTTGTTTTGAGTCCAATAGAGAAACGTTCTAATTGGGTGGCCAGTTTTGAATATATATTGTTTAACTATTTCCTTTTTTAAAGTGAAAACTTCTTTAGGCGCGTTGAGCAGTTTTTAGGTGAACAAAAATCATGGAACTCGCGTCATCGTCACCGAACGCTTTCCATGAGCTATGTGTATACTGTGTATATATGTGTACTTTTTGGGTGAACAAAAAGCGTGAAACTCGCGTCACCGCACGCTAATTACTAGTTTTCACTTCTATCGGCAGTCAAAAAAGACTGCCCCGCATGTTTTTTTCTTTATATAATATCAATAGACGTTGTCTTATTATCACGTATCCGTCACATCATTGAATAAACGAACATTCAACAGCAGAATATTGGTCATAAAATCGTGCTCTTTAGTTACCATGCAACAATTAGTGGAACAATGACCATATATATCGTATGTACGTAAATCAATTCGTTCTTAAATAAATCCTCAATTATGAACGTTAAGACGAACTTGACATTTCAGTGTTATTGTTTATATAACTATGTGTTACGAATGGATGCTGACAGTGAGGAACTGTTTGATAAATGAGAGTCATGTCCTGGTTGACTGCGCCATCATTTTTATTTAGGTAACTCCAGCGCTACGCGTATAAAGTAAGCCAGTGAACTGTAAGCCAGATCTTAATAACCTCAAACGGCGCAAATACAGTAATTTAATTGGTAATTACGTTTTTGAGCCGTTTGGGGTGGAGACGCTAGGTTCATGGGGCCCGGGCGCTCGTGCGCTTTTTAGAGATATATCTAAGCGGCTAATCGACGCTTTACACGACCAGAAGGCTGGACTTTTCTTGGCTCAAAGAATCAGCATTGCCAATCAACGTGGCAATGCTGCCAGTCTTCTGGGCACTTTCCCGGTCGACAGCGACGCTGAGGAATATTATGACGCTGCCTAAACCAGCCATTTCCTTTCTTTATATTAAATTTATAGACCCATATTTTGTTACTTTTCATGTTTTATTTATAAGTGGATAAGTTTGTTAATATTAGTTCAGTTGTAAATTATAATTGTTGCTTTGTTTATGTAATTAAAGTTTAAATATCCTACTTAAGTTCGCATAAGTCAGACGTTATCAACATTGGAATAAAGGACCCGAGGTAAGTACCTCTGCCGAACGATCAAGGCATGGAATTCTCTGCCAAGGCACGTGTTTCCTTCTTCCTTCAATCCTGGGTCCTTTAAGCGGGGCGTGAAAAAGCACCTTCTCAGGCCGTCAAAGTAGAGACCTCAACATCGCCTCGGCTGCTATGAGGACGATGTGGAGGCCACTGCTCTTAGACCACACGACTGCTTACCATCAGGCGGAGTGTGGTCATTCTGACGAGCAAAATAAAAAAAAAAAAAAAAAAAAACTCAGAGAAACCCTTAGTGTCATGTGTTTGTGCTCACAAATGTCCTGTGTGGTATTCGAGCTCACAACAGCGCAGTGGCCGCTGCCGAAGCAAGCAAGCGATTGCCACACCGCTATGTGGCAATTGCTATAATTATACCGTTATATAAATCAATTCGTAACTGATATCAACAGTTCGATGTTTATATAAATGTTGAACTTGGCATTTGCAGTATTTACATATCAATATGCATTTATTACTGTGCTTCCGTTCGTATGTATATGTATTTTGCTGAGTATCCTTATAATTGACGTGTAAAGGATATTTATAAGCTTAGTGTGTTTTAGGACTTATTTTATTCGGAGGTCCAATCAGCCTCTTTCTCCCCTTCCCGTTCCTTCTCCTTCCCACTTCCTTTTTCTCTTCTCCCTTTCCTAAAGGGTCGGCAGTGCGCAAGTGATGCCTTTGGTGTTGCAGGCGTCCATAGGCTACGGTGACCACTTACCACCAGGTGAGCCGTATGCTTGTTTGCGACTTAAGCTGTATAAAAAAAACAGTGTACATATATAAATAATATATAATAATATCAGCCTTGTATGTAATCTGTCCACTGCTGGGCACGGGCCTCTTCTCAGGGTTAGATGGGTTAGACCATAGTCCATCACTGAGGCCTAGTGCGGTTTGGCAGACTACACATATCTTCGAGAATTATGGAGAATTCTTAGATATGCAGGTTTACTCACAATACTTTCCATCACCGTTAAAGCAAGCTATAATTAAGTACAAATTTAACATAACTTCGAAAAGTCAGAGTTGCGTGCCTTGGCATCGAACTCGAGACTTCTGCGTACCATTTAACGGTCTTCCAATAGGCTATCGCTGAAGAAAAGTATAATGTCAATTATTATAAAAGATAAAAAGAGAATTCCTGAACCAGGACTAGAACCTGCCAACTGCATAGGAAATAATAATAAAATATATCTTAATATACTAGATATTATATAATAAATATATTAATATTAAAATTTATTACTCTATAAGAACTACACTTAATCTATATAGATATAAAATGCAGGGCTTAAAGTACAGACTTACAAACTGGAGACCCCGACTTCTGAACTAGCTTCGTACCTGTATCGTAAAAATCAGTGCTAGTCAGTTTAGGTTGTGTTTATCTTAAACAGTAATTCTTACATTCGTTCCATAACTATACAGGGTGATTTTGAAGTCGTGTAATTCCTTTTAACCACGCATTCTACTGGTGATATAGAATAACCCTGACCATATTTTTTCTTAATTAGAATAATGGTTTCGGCAAAATTAGAGTACAGATTTTTTTCATGAAATGATTTCAAATAGTCATATTTTAACCACCTGACACAATCTTAATATTTTACTAATTTAAAAATAATAACATAACAATAACTGATGTCGTAAATAATAAGGGGCAATAAAAAGGACCGCCCGTTATTATTTACGACATTAATTATTAATATGTTTTTTTATTTTAATTAGTAAAAAATTATAATTGCCTCGGTTGGTTAACATATGACTGTCTGACACCATTTCACGAAAAAAACGGTACAATAATTTTTCAAAAGAAATAATTCTAATTAAATAAAAATATGGTCAGGGTTATTCTATATCACCAGTAGAATGCGTGGTTAAAAGGAATTACACGATTTCAAAATCACCCTGTATAATTGATGATGCATAGCATTGTCGTGGATTCAAAACACAGAAAAATTATTCAGTTACTGACTATAAATGTTGGCAAAACGACAACACGGTTTATCCATGTCGCAGGTTCAAGCCCTTCTTGATGGATTGTATTTTTCAATTATAATTAGATCGTATTCATTAGATGAAAAACAAAAAAAAAAAAAAACAAATGTACCCACTTGGCATTTTTGTAAATACCTATAATAATTAAAGTGCGAATTGATTGACGTGAGGCTAAACAATGTTGCCGCAGGCGTTTTCTTAAATAGGAGGCTAATTAAATAACTTGAGATCATGCGTACTTAAAAGGCGTCAATCGCAGCTCACACACATAAACACACACGTTCACGTATATTTGTCGGCCTCGATGGCGTAGTGGTTAGTGTAACCGACTGCCACGCCTGAGGTCGCGGGTTCGATTCCCGCCCAAGACAAATATTTGTGTGCATGAACATGGATGTTTGTCTTGGTCTGGGTGTTTCTATGTATAATATGTATGTATTTACAAAAAAAAAGTATATATGTATGTTTATCCATTGTCTAGTACCCATAGTACAAGCTCTGCTTAGTTTGGGCTAGATAGTGTTGTGTGTATGCGGTAGAATATTATATTATTATATTATATTATATTATTATAGTATATGTTGGCGAGGGGATAAGCAGGGTGATACGAAAAAGATACGCTAATTTTACCAGCTGTAGCTTTCGATTCCCCGTAAAAGGATTAAGCCTACCGAGCACGGATCCCGCCTTCATTATGCTACGAAGCATTTCTTAAAAGAAAACCTAATACCACTTTATTTGAGCCGAAATTGAAACCGGGATTTCTTGATCAGCGGTGAACAATGAATGTGCCAATTTGCCACCGACGCAAGCTTTAATTTTTGACTAATTTCTTACGACAATTATTTGTGAATACCACACATAATTGTTTTGGATGTGCTTTGTGTCCGTTAATTTTACGTTAGTATAAGTCTTTGATAAAGTAAAAATAGTATGCACTGATTTTGATCGTGTACTAATATTCCAATATATTTTCTTCGCCAATGAATTAAGATCAAAACATTTTTATCTTAATTCAGTAGTTAGCTGTTACAAATCAACAATTTTGATTAAAATAATCAAGACGCGTTAATTTTGACTGACATTTAACTTTTTTTTTAATCCAAATAACTTGAAATTATTAAAACGAAATAGTTTTGTTTTTTTCTTTGCTTAGCAAGTTCTTTATGTAGAGCATGATGTTTTTTGTGAGTGATTGCCTGATTTATATAAAAATATACAGTGCACATAATAGGTTAGGATCGCAAAACATATGTGACTTATTAAAAGGTAAGAGATCAATCTCTCCTGTATAAAACAAAATATAATTGTAATATACACGAATTAAATACATACATAAATATTACATTTTTGCGCCGTTGGGGGTGGAATCCCTAGGTTCATGGGGTCCGAGCGCTCGTATTTTGTACAGGGAGATCGCAAAACGCCTGATCGACATTTCGCGTGATCAGAAGGCTGCTCTTTTCTTGGCCCAAAGAATCAGCATTGCCATTCAACGTGGCAATGCTGCCAGTCTTCTGGGCACGTTACTAGTTGACAGCGATGCTGAAGAATTCTACGATGCCTAAACCATTTTTGTAAATATTTAGTATTATAATTATTTGTGTTTTTGTAATTATGTTATCTTTTTTAATACGTTTGTAAATATATTAGATTACTTCGTTTTAAAATTAAAAATGTTAATATATTGTAAATAAAAAATAATACATACATATGTGCAAATATATAACTGACTAACTGTCTCACGGTATCACCCAAATTTATTATCACTGCTCCGCTCCTGTGGTGCGTAGCGTGAATATTAAGAATTAAGCTATCAAATGCGATAATCATTTTTCAAATCCGACTGGTAGTTTCAGAGATTAGCGCGTTCGAACAAAAAATAACTACCTATTCAGTTTTATTATTATATTTATATATATAATTACCTGTTAAACGACTAGACCGACTTTGATGACAATTTATGTGTGTTTATCAGCCAATCTGCGCAGGAGATATTTGAAATTGTGCACAAGTGTTTTCGTAAACACAATTGCACTCTTTGGTATCTTACTCTCATAACCCAAAGAGACGGCATCGGCAGTCTGACACGACCCAAGAGAGATTAAGCGGAGAGGCAGCGGCTTTAAGTGCGTTGCAAAGCATTTGGGTGTGTAACACCACCATCTTCCTAACTCAGAACTCTAGGCTTAAGAATTTCTTTGCTGGGAAACCCAATAACTTTTGCTGGCTCTATTCGGGATTTGTTCCTTAGACCTTATCTGCAATAGTTACATTCAAATACCGCTGTGTCTCTAAATATTTCTTTTTTGGTCTCTAAAAGAGATATTTAAGAATAAAACCAACTAAAAGCAAAAAGAATTAAAACCTGATAGTTTATCAACGCAGTATGGAAAGAAGCATGATAAATATAAGACTAAATAATAGGTGGAATACATCAAAAATAAGCAAAAGAACAAAGTCAATGATGTTCTACTAAAAATTAAATGTCTCAAATGGAACTGGACAAAAGACATAATGGAATAGTATCCTAGAAATGGGATAACACACAAAGGACGACAAATAAAAAGATGGCCAGATGGCCTACCAAAAGGATGGCGAAGGCTTGCTCGAGACAGAGACGAGTGGAATAAAACTAGGGGAGGCTTATGTCGAAGGACAACCTGACCAATTGGTTGCTAAAAAATAAATTGCTTGAAATGTACTTAGCATATTAATAAATAACAACGTTTATTACTTTGTATATTTAAATTTCTAAAACTAAAACTGTAAAAATTTTATGATTTGGTCAGTGAATAAAGGCTTTTTGAAATTGAAATTGAACCGCTGTGTCACCGAGGTAATTAAAATAAATCCTTACTAATATTATAAATGTGAAAGTTTGTGAGGATGTATGGATGTATGGATGTATGTATGTTTGTTACTCTTTCACGCAGAAACTACTGGACCAATTACGAATAAACTTGGTATGTAGATAGCTAGAGACCTGGATTCACACTTTTTATCCCGATATTCCCACGGGAACGGGACTTACGCGGGTGAAACCGCGTGGAAAAACTAGTACATAATAAATGTACGACTTAACTTATGCTTGCGGAGAGAGGACTCCTGCAGGCGTTATCGCATACATGTGCTTAAGTTTATAATAATAATGTCTTATTAACGGAAAAATTTGGGTCACAGCGGCCAATCTTAACAGTGACTGACCATTTGCGCAGGAGATATTACAGTGCTCAGGGGTTTGTAACACTGGAATTTTCCTAACTCCGGGCTATTACTTTGATTTCTTCGCAGAAATTTTTTTTGTTTGTCTCACCCGGTATTCAAACCCTTGCCCTCATGCACAGTAGTCGCAATTCTAACGCTGCGCCACGGAGACAATCAGCATCAAACTTATGTATGTATATAAAACGAATGTGTAATCAGTGTCTCTACGAACATCGCACCTGCAAGTTCATGATTATTAGTCAGCGTAATCGCAATCATCTTATCTTATCTTATCTTATGTGGGGGCCAGTCAGTACAGACCGTCGACGCTTCGACCCAGTGACATCTTTTGTGTCGACTTCCCCAATAACGACTGCTATAGATGTTCATGGCCGTCGGGACCGACGGCTTAACGTGCTCTCCGAGGCACGGAGCAGGCGATAATTTTCAATCAATACGCACATAATTTCGAAAAGTCATATAACTTCCGAAAGTCAGAGGTGCGCGACGTGGGTTTGAACCCGAGACCCTCTGCATTGCAGTCTGTTGGTCTCCCCACTGAGCTATTGCTGCTTACTAATCGCAATCATACTACGAAACCAAAAAACTTATCATATTTCAAACACCATATAGTTGACTCGTGATGCCTCTAAATTACGCACAATCATTTGGGTCATATAATATCGGTAAGTTGAAAATTCCGGCACATTTATTAGTGTACAGTTCATTAGTAAAGTGCAAGGTCAGCAAAGGCTTTGGGATATATTATTAAGTGTTGTTAATCTGTTGAAATGTCCTGACAGCCTCTTATTAACTATTGTAATTTGCATAGAAGAATTCTTTAGATATATTATGTAGGTGGAATTTAATCTGGATTCATAGAGATTGGTGAGGTAAAGTAATTTTGCCATGGTCAAGTTCTATTTTTTATTGTTGCCTTAGGTGACTGACGACCTAGTGGCGTGGCCTCTTCTAAGTAGTAAATGCTACTCATGGACTTACTTGGCTACAATGTCAAACACTTCTTGGTTTTGGCAAGGAAACAACGAAACCTCGAAGGGAGAACAGATAGATTGGCTATTCTGTCTACTTATGTAGGGATGCAAATACTTGGGGACTGAAAAATACAGAATAGTGATGAAAGGTATACCTATTAGTATCATGAATTGTTATTAGTGGACACCCTAGGATCAAATTTTAAACGAGGATTATTAAATAAAATAAAAATATATATGTATTACCAATAACAATAAAATCTGTACGCAATATCCATTGGTCCCACACTATGTAAATGCTGTCCTGTGGGTACCCATGACGATTACAATTAGCTTAAAACGTTGCTTTAAAAAAAATTATCTGTCTGCACTTCTTATCCATATACACTTTAACTAAGCCATGTTTTCACAATGTACTCCATAGTGGGTGCACGAGAGTGGGCAAAAAATGGGATACCTACAAAATGATATTTACGTATTAATATAAATATATAGTTCGTAGATAATTACTTTATATATATAATTCTTTTAAGTGTCTATGTCACTAAACTCTATTTAAACGGCTGGACTGATTTTGATGACATTTTTGTGTTTGATCCCACTCAAACCGATTCCGATTGTGTGTCTAAATCATCTCCGGATGATAGGTGGAATCGGAGCCGATAGGTGGCGCTGCGATCGGTTTTCAGGATTATTTATTAATTTTGAGCAAAATTTCAGACATGACAACGCCTTATTTAGTATATTTATGACTCTACGTCACGAAACTCTTAACAGGAGCACAATACCTCAGTACAAAAAATATTGCACCACTGCAAATCGAAATAAAAGTTTCATCAAACATTCGCACGATCGACATCTAATAAATCTTTGAACTAATGAAATAATACGCACAAACTAACCGGTGCAATTTGTTAACGAGCCTATCAACTATTAATCATAGAGATTAACTCTTTGATATGTGATGCAACAATATCTACATCGAATATCATTGTAAGATTGACTACAGCATTGTTATTTTCATTAGTAACAATGTAGTTTGTTGTGATACGCACGAAAAATTTATTGAGTAAGATTGTCCAGATCGAATTTCATCTCTTGGTTTCGTCCCTAATAAAATCAATAAAATTAATTCATTTTCTTATTTTATTCTCAATTATTAAAATTATTTTCTCTAATCTAATCTTTACGGAGTAAAGTCACCTGCACATATGATATTGCGGTATACAAGTGCACTACCTATTTTCTAACTCATACAGTTCTACGTGATGGGCAATACGACACGTCTGGAAAATGATCAGGGACAAAATCAACAGCTTTATGTTACATCTTAGGCACGGGGTGCACAACACCTCCCAATTTGCTAACTCCGGTCTGCAATCGAACATATAAACCCCAATAACTATGTTTCCGGCCTGACCCAGTATTCAAACTTTAGAGCTCATGCACAACAGCCACATTCACTACTGATGTGCCCACGCCTCTTTCATGACCACCGTGCCATCAAAAGTTATTATGCAATCTTCAAATCTAGTTATAGTCAAAGGATCCAAAGCCATTAAAGAAAAACTGAGGTGAAAATGTTAGGATAAAAACAGAATGTAATCCGTAAGATCTTAGTCACTTGCACTGCTAAATATCGAAATGTCTAGTAAATTCGTAAAATCTTCCAATGAAGGTAAAGCAGCTACCCAGTTGGTAAGAACTTCCACAATGCAGATAAAGACTGGATAATATGTACAAGTTTAGGTACTTGGACAACATAAAGGATGACACCATGTATGTGAAAAGTCCGCCTGATGTGGCTATTATTACTGTAATTGCTACCCTTAAGTTTAAAAAGGCAGATGTTGTGCTTTTAACAACTGATGTAGGACCTTTTTACTTCAGCGGCGGTACAACAAATCCGCTCATATGGAAGGCGCGATAAATTCTATTGGTTTCACAATCGTCCATAAGTAATGGTGACCGCTAACTATGAGCCAGCTCAGTGCGTGCATATAAAACCAAAATATAATCTATACAGTAGCGAAATCGTGAGGAAACCACTAAATATACGTTGTATTTATTATAAGATTGCACGTGGCGTATAACATGAATGACTTCCGCGCCATATAAAAATATATTCCAGATAGAAGCACAATAATCGGTATAATAATGCCAGATATTTTACCTACAAGGAAGTAGAATAATATTTCTTTAGCATTCAATATGGTTATAAAATGTAGTGACAAATTTATTTTAGAATGGTGATAGATAGGGTAGATGGGACAGGTTAGGGTGATAATATAAAGAACGCACGAATGACTGACAAGGTGACCATGGGACTCCAGTATTGAGTACGGACACAACCAGATAGACGAGACTGTTTACAAAAATCATACAGTATGGCAGAAGAAACTAAGGGGGAAAGTCAACTTTGACCTGCTATATTATTTCATAGAAAAGCCGCCTCATGTATTGTAGGTGTGATTCTCGCATGAGACAAATATTTCACATACATTTATAATATTAGAAAGATGACACTAATATGATTTAAGTCAAAAGTTAAATATCATTTGTCACAAAGTAACACATAACAACGTCAAAGTTTATGAGTGAGTGAGTTTAGTAAAGATACTGACTTTACATTCAGGTTAGTTGAAAGGTTCAAGCCAAGGGTTGAGCTAATGAAAATATACCTGCAAGAAACTTACGGTCACTCTTTTAATTCGCCAATCAAAATAAATCCGAAAGACTCAGCCTTTGCCTTTGTTTCGTATGACTTTATGTATAAATGAGTCTCCTTGCCCGAAAAAATCATATCACTTAAGAATAGTAACTGCCAGTGCGTTTAGCCAGTTGCTTAGAAGTTCTGGAGGCTCACATATGTGTCCATTCTACTTTGCCATCTCATATTTAAGTCCTTTTCCTTAGGATTAACAACGCGCGAATGATACCCTTGGTTACAACAACATAGACACATTACAAGCAATCAAAGGCTCTACATTAATTGCTTACCCCCGTGCGGCCCATAAGCTTATTTGCTAGTTTAGCAACCTTTTCGTGTGAAATTACTAAACATATGCTCTTAATTGAAATTGCAGCTGAGCTTTTTTAAAATATATTTACTGTGTATAAAATCCGAGTTCACGTTGAACCAATTTGTTGTTTTATATTTTGCAACTAAACAAATTGAACGCCTTGGACCATATTATACAGTTTGTAGCATCAATCATAATTTGTAGTCAAGCATCACGTATGTGATTCACATGATATATGAAAATTACATGTGAACTTGTTTATGTAATGTTTTGTTCATGATGTTTATTTATTTGATAATATCTATTATGATGGCGCAGTTGTGTTCGTGTTGTTAATGCGTTAGTAGTGGTTTCATTAATAGCATGGAACCAATATACTGCCGTGTATTTAATACAAAAATATTCGTGGGTGCATATTTTTTACTTATTCGGAATACGTAAAAATCTCAACTTCGAAAAATATGTTAGATACGTTTTTTTCCTTATGGCTGTAGTATATTGTGTGATCCAAAAATATTCCAAAACCTGGCTGGATTATGTTTTTGAGCCATTTGAGGTAGAAACGATAAGGTTTTCGTGCTCTCTATAGAGACATAGCAAAAAGGTTAATCGACGCTTCCCGTGACCAGATAGCTGGCCTTTATTTCGCAGAAAGAATAAGCATTGCCATTCAACGTGGCAATGCTGCCACTCTTCTGGGCACACTACCAGTCGATTGTGATGCAGAGGAATTCTATGACGCCTATTAGAGGGTTTTAGTTTTATTTTTCATTTTTAATATTTTAGGTATAAGTTAGTTTTAAAATATTGTGTTTATATGTACATAGTTAATAATTTAAATAAACACCGATAAACGAAAAAGAAACGTAGGAAGGATTTTTTGTATTTCTACGGTATGATCTAAAACTTTGTTAAATAAGTTTGGTGGTTGGTGTGCCCGTTGTAACAGAGTTAGTTAATGTACTTAAGAATTAGCTTCTTCTTTAGCCCTCGGTTCTGCCCACGTGAAAGGGTATTATACCTGGATAAGAAGAGAATTTGTGCCAAGTTTCGTCCGAATCCCTTCAATACAGAACGGATAGCGTGTTGGTTAAGTGGTCGCTTCGCTGAGTGTTGTGGTTTCGATCCCCAAATGTGATCAATAATAATAATAATTATTATTATTTATTTATTTTCTCACAACAATATATAGATGTTATAAAAAATCGGTATGAACTAGGTGACATAATAAATCAGGTATATATATTGTAGGAGACTGGTGCCTAAGCTAGGCTCGGAGCCTGTGTTTCAGGATACCAGGTTCCCACCCCATTTATACTTTTAACATTTAGATTATGTACTAGACCGCTGACAGTAAATAACTATTAACTTTGATGAAATGAATATGTTGTGCAGTTTGATTTTAATCTAGAAGTAAAAATCAATAGTGACAAATAGTTGTTCCGAGTCTGGATGTTCTTTGTTTTTGTTTTTTTCCAGCGCGGAAGATGTCAAAAACCAAAAAATAAAAGTGGCTTGCGTATGCCTGAGCACCTAAAAAGTATTTATGCAAAATCATTTATGTTAAACTATGTATTTTAATATAATAATATTCGTATTCGGTCACGTATTTTTGGTAAATAGTGACGTTTTACGACGGTTACCTATCTCAATAATTGACCTATTGACCATTGCTTAACGTAAAATATGTCCAAACCTCTCGCGACACTCACTTTACGATATTCGTAATTTCTAAAGGTTACATTTAAATACATCGTTTTTTTTGCGTTTAAATGTTTCCTACGAGTTATTACGGCCGTTGGCCATATTGTGACACCAGTTTTACCAATAACTCGGATGAAATATGTTTATTTGTACCTATATTCATTTTAATTAAAGTTGTGTCTTTATAAGTTAGAAGCCAATCTTCAATTAATTGGGCGTGTTAGCTAATTAAAAACGTCGTATTATTGTGCCTGAGTTCGGTTTAATTGGTATCTTTATGTAATAATAAGTCTATTATGTCGGATTAGACTGCGTAGTGCATGCAACTGCTATGCATCTCAGTCATCTCACATTTGATTTCTGGGTCGAGCAAGAAGTTCTTAATAGCACGGTGTCTGGAATCGTACTCAATAAAGAATTTTACTCATTTTTGAATATGGAGTGGACACTTAAAGAAGACCATGTTGCGGTTATTGCGTTGCATCGTTGTGGTTATGCGCCAATTCAGATTTTTGACATATTGAAAAATTTGAATATATCCAAAAGATTCGTTTAACGTACCATCAAACGATACAATGAAGACTCTAGTGTAGATGACAGCTCAAGAAATGGTCGCCCTCACTCTGTTAGAACTCCAGCAGTGATAAAAGCTGTGAAGGCGCGTATTCAAAGAAATTCCATATGTAATCAAAAACTTTTGGCCTTTCAGATGGGTTTAAGCAGAACCACGGTGAAAAAGGTGTTAAATGAAGACTTAGGGCTTCCAGCATATCGAAGAAAAACAGGACATCGTTTGGACGCTCGTTTAATGGACCTGAGGTTGAAGAGATGTCGCACTTTGTTGATGCGGTACGCGGAAACCAAGAATCGGGAGATTCTTTTTCCGGATGAAAAAATGTTTAATGTGGAAGAGAGCTACAACAAACAAAATGATAAGGTATACGCACACAGTAGTGAACAAGCGAGAAACCGTGTTCGGCGTGTCCAACGAGGCCATTTTCCATCCTCACTCATGGTTTGGTTGAGAGTCTCTTAATAGGGCTTAACTGAGATACATTTTTGTGAAAAAGGCATAAAAACGAATACAGTTGTGTATCAAAATACAGTCCTCATGAACCTTGTGGAACCTGTTTCTCATACCATGTTCAATAACAGGCGCTGGGTATTGCAACACGATTCTGCGTCAGCTCATAGAGCGAAAAGCACTCAAGACTAGCTGGCGGTGCGTGAAATTGACTTCATCTGGCACGAAGACTGGCGCACCTCTAGTCCAGATTTGAGTCCGTTAGATTACAAGATATGGCAACACTTGGAGGAAAAGGCCTGCTCAACGCGTCATCTTGATTTGGAGTCACTCGAGGCATCCTTGATTAAGGCAGCTGCCGAAATTGACATGGACTGACCGCGCAGGTTGAATGCCTGTATTCAAAATCGCGGGGGTCATTTTGAATAAAGTTTATTAGCATAAGAATCTGTGTTTTATTAAGTTAATTTTGGTATATAAATGTTTTGGTATATAAATGTATAAATGTTTATCATCAATAATAAACATGTCTCAATTATTTCATATTAAACATGTGACAGAACTTATGACCTGAATATGTGTTTATCGAATTAAATGGATTGCATGGTTGATATCTAAACTAAATTATGGAGACACACTCTTTAGAATTATTGGAGAGTAAAATTAGGACAGTATTTGTGAAATCTACACTATATAGTACTTGTATACATATATTATGTTGTCTATATATATATTCAAAGAGTTAGACAGAGATCTGGACAATTAATTACTACTGCATCCTCTTCGGCGTTAGACTATGTATGTAGTCGAGGCAGATTCGTAAATGTTCGATTGGTAGACTATTGGTATTTAGGGTAGTTAAACTGTTTTAGTTCTAGACTACGTATGAAAAAAAAATCTGATAATAATCTGAATCATATAGACCTTTACCATATACTAAGAATTCATAATTAACTATCTATAAGGGAATATCTATAAGAGTGTCAAAATTTTCCTTATTTAAAAAATCTTATTAAAAAGAAAAGAGTCAATTTCCGCACTAGGCATTAATTCTATGTGGCAGGGATCTATCAAAACATTAAAAAAACTCACTCAGAGAACTTTATCTACCTATGAGATACTGCAATCATTACACCATATAGTATTGAAAACACTCAAACATTTAAATAATCAATCGACGCTCATGTAGTTAAACCTTCATTGATTTGAGACCACCCACAGGCTTCCATATGGGACACTATTTTATGAATTGAGAAATCTATTCACACTCGTAAGTAGTGTTATTCTTTCTCCGTTTATGGTGAAGTTTCCTCTAATGTCATTATCCCAGATTTGGATTTGATGATTTGACTGAACGTATGGTGAAGTGATCTTCGTAGAGGCATTGATGAGATGACGTTGTGGGTTTCATCCTGCACGGGACAAAGATTGTGTGATTCACAAATAGTTATTTGGAGTTTGGTGCTTTTTGTTTCGTTGTTCGAATGTTTGTCTTGACACAGACTGTATAACATGACACGAAAAGGTCTTTAAAAAATCTTAAGAGTGTTTAAATATATATTTATTTATTTATTAAACCATATGATATATTTGTACTATACCTATTGTCAATATATAAAATATCGTTTACTTTGCGTCTATATTGGTATGTACTTCATTTCACGCATCAAGGTATACCTATGGCATTAAGTCCGCCAACATACATTGTTTATATAAAGTTTTATTAAATAAATAATTGATTAAGAACTTTGACATTAACAAGTACACCTCTATTCTCTAATTGAATTCAAACTGTAATATTAATCCAATACTTTGGTGCAACACATCCTAATTCGGCGACCTTAAAACGGTTTACTTAAACCCCAGACCACGGTATACGCTGGCATTCTTCTAGAGATGCCGCACTTGTCTTAATCTCAGTACACAATTCATATCATATTTGTATTGCCTGTATAGTCGACACCAGTCGAGGCGATATAAAAATTTGACGCTTTCACTAAAAGCTGTCAAACTGACAATTACTTGCAATCGGCGGCGTCTGTCACTTGACACAAAAAAACATTTTTGTTTGTTTGTTACGGCTTTACGCCTTACCTACTTGACTGATCATCATGAAATTTAACATACACGTTGTCAGGGCAACAAAAAAGGAAGAAGGGTAAAGTACTGTCAATTTTTTTTTTTTTCTACTTGGGGAATGCTTTGACGCCTATCTCTCCGTGGGAGCGGGCGGAGGGATTATGTCGGACTCGCCGGGGTAAAAGAAAGATGTTGAAAAGATAATGTACCTCCCGGAATATCGACTAAACCTACCACGGTGTTTCTCGACAAAACCACTATCGACGGGGCCGCGCGAATCGCTTTCGCATGCGGTCGCGGTTACGGCCCGCCGTGTGAAACGGCAGGCCACTACGCGAAGAGACCTACCCAAAGGACTCACTTCTAGAGGGGAGACGGACTCGAAACAGAGGCGCGCGTGGGAACACGCACGCCGCCTCTCGGACCTGGTGCTGAACGAATGGCGGGCAGGCCCACAAAGCCCGCCACCCCCAGGTCAAACCTCAGGGTGGCTGGAGGTCATCTCGCGCCCTCCGGCGCCCGGCTCTGCGGTTGGGGAGAGGGTTTATACGCTCCCTCTCCCACTCCGCTGCCTCCTTGATGGAAATCACTTCCTCGCAGAAGGAGGCGACGGCGTTCCACGACCTCTTACTTCGGACCATAAACTGAACTACGGCCGGGAGCGAGAGGGCAGCCGATCCGACTGCCGCGATCAAATCACGGCGCTGCGATGCCCAGGTGGGGCAAACCGCCAAAGTGTGCAGCGCCGTGTCCTCAACAACGTAGCGGCAGTCGCCGCAGTGGTGACAACCGGGCGTCTTTTGCCGGCGTATACGACACAGGAACTGGCCAAAACAACCATGGCCAGTCAGTACCTGTGTCAGCCGGAAGGTGAGGGCGCCAGGCCGCCTCTCCAGCCACTCCTCCAACACGGGACTTACCGCCACGATCGTGGCGTGCCCGGCACTGGGGTGCACAAATCGTTCCTTCCAATTCGCCACTAGGACCTGGCGGAGCTCGCACCTCGCCGCCTCGACAGCGGAAAGAACAGGTCCTTCGCCCCGAGCTAGCGCCTCCTGGCACCAACGATAGAGCGACGCCAGGAGCGCCGCTTCCAGGTCCTGTGGCATCGATCCGGCGAGGAGGCCCGCAGCCTCGAACGAGAAAAAGTACTGTCACTGACCTAACCTTACGCGAGAGAAAATAAATAATATATATATTTAGTATTTTCTCGAAATATAAATACATTATATTGTCTTCTGTTTACGCGAATGTTATTCATTGAAATTAAACTACTATTTACGGATTTTATCGCGTTATTTATCACTTTATTACATAATTTTGACAAAATTATAAAGTATAAAGTATATAAAGCGATAAATAAACAATAAAATCAGTATATAGTAGTTTAATTTTAATATAAATACATTTTCAAAATAACCATTGCATAATAAACGGAAACCACGAAATTAGATTAAGGACATAAACGGAATTTTCATAGCTAAAGACATAATAGAAGATTTTTATCAGAACATTAAGTATGAGTACCTTTGTGTGAACATGATTGATTCTCTGAATGATTTATAAGTTCACTAAACGCAGCAGGTTGAATTAGCATACCGTCGTGATATGTAAAGGACGTATTGAATATCTGTATTATCATTTGAATACTTGTTTTCGAAAAGCGGTATGTTGGTATTTGAAGACGTTGAAGTATCTACAAGTTGATATTGCGTATGAGTAGTTCATGTTTTACCGTAAGACTTTTGATTTGAATTCTTTGATATATCTATCATATTATTTATATATCGTATGCCTATCATCGTCCGTATAGCACTGCAGAGTGCCAGCTGAAAACCAGCGCTGGGTCTTTGACGCCTAGCACATGCTGAGCTGGTAACCTTTTCAGCAATACATGCTTCGTTACCTTGCTGAATAAATAATTTTCTTTATTTCTTTCTTTATGTTTTTATTCTCTTATTACTAACAATTCAGCTTAAATATTATGTCGCCCTCGATGGCGTAGTGGATAGTGTAACCGACTGCCATGCCTGAGGACGCGGCTTCGATTCCCGCACAAGTCAAATATTTGTGTGCATGAACATGGATGTTTGTCTTGGTCTGGGTGTTTCTGTATATAATATGTATGTATTTACAAAAAAAAGTGTATATGTATGTTTATCCATTGTCTAGTACCCATAGTACAAGCTCTGCTTAGTTTGGGCTAGATGGTGTTGTGTGTTCCGCCGCCGGAGGAGGGGGCGCAGGAGACGCGCTTATGTCGCTCTCCTGCCCCCCACCTAAGGGTTCTGGGTGGCAAGGCCTCAGGGGACCCTGCCACCCGTGAGTAAGAACCCATAGAGGGCGCGCGCGGTGTTCCCGCGCGCCTTCTAACGTCGAAAGGGAAGCAGGAGAGCAGTGAATTGCTCTCCCCCGGGGACGAGAGGAGGTCGGGTCCTATTGACCCGGCCGGCACCCACACGGGAGGGCCTGCTATGGATGAATCTTTTCAGACTCCCAACTGGCCCCCCCCATTGGGTGAGAGAGGGAACACCCCAGGTTTTTTTAGTGGGTATACCAGCACTCGGTTGGTGAGTCCCACACCGCGCCGGTGCCGTCCCCTAGCCGGCGGGTAGTGCATCAAGCATTTTTTCCTGGGTATCAAAAAAAAAAAAAGAAGATGGTGTTGTGTGTATGTGATAAAATAGTATTATTATTATTATTATCGAAACATAATGATAAAAGAGCACAAGTAGAGTCGAAATGCTTTAGTGTCTTTCTCTTTTGTTAAAATATATCTTCCGCACTAGGAATAATTCTTGTGTCCTGTGTTGCAGGGTCTATAAACATTCAAAAAATGCCGAAAGTTAGAGTAAAGATTTGTGGATCACAACATGATTTAACCCGTTTGCGATTCGAACGCACAAAACCCGGCGTAGTGAAAATTGCACTTTAATACTATAGCTTAAACTATAATATTCATCGCCATCTATGCCAGCTACCTGAAATAAATCAAAGGTTAAATGCTATTCCGTTGTGTCCCTTCTGCCTTCCTTAAGCTAGCATTCAAAGAAGAGATAAGAAAGCTTTAAGAACGTACTTTCTTTAAGATTTTGTCGGCCTCGATGGCCTAGTGGTTAGTGTAACCGACTGCCACGTCTGAGGTTGCGGGTTTGATGCTCACACAAGTCAAACATTTGTGTGCATGAACATGGATGTTTGTCTTGGTCTGGGTGTTTCTATGTATAATATTTATGTATTTATAAAAAATAAAAGTGTATATGTATGTTTATTCATTACACAGAGCTTGTACTATGGGTACTAGACCCATAGTACAAGCTCTGCTTAGTTTGGGCTCGATGGTGTTGTGTGCATGTGGTAAAATATTATTTTTATATTAGATATATTTAAATCTAATCATATAAATCTTCTGTGCGTGTGTTTGTAATTAAACTCCTCCTAAACGGCTGGACCGATTTTAATGAATTTGTGTGTGTTCACGTGGATTCGAGAATGGTTTAGATTAGGTATTTAATATTTATATGTTATTTTTTTTCGTGTTTTGTAAAGGACAACGCATGTTGAGACAGCTTGTATTAGATAAAAATAGAGAAGCGACAGCCTAGTGGAATACCGTTAAACTACCACGCTACGCTACCAGGTTTCGAGTTCAATTCCACGGTTTAACGGTGAAGGGAAATATTGTGAGCAACTTGCATAACTAAGATTTCTCCGTAATATTTTCGAAGATATGTGAAGTCTGCCTACCCGCGCCAGTGTAGTGACTTAAGGCCTAACCCTTCTCCGGCCTCTGGTCTTCATGGAATTTATAATTATACAGGGCTGAGATTATAAATATATCTTACATGATATTTTACAACGTGGCAATGCTGCCAGTCTTCTGGGCACGTTACCAGTTGACAGCGATGCTGACGAATTCTACGATGCCTTAACCATTTTTTTAAATTATTTAGTATTATAATTATTAGTATTTTTGTAATTATGTTATCTTTTTAATACGTTTGTAAATATATATTAAACTATGTGGATTTTAAAATTAATAATGTAAATATATTGTAAATATTATATTACTAATAAATTAATTTTTACAAGCAAGGCCGTCTTCTCTTGTTCTAGCGCAAGCAATAACATTGCTTTCAGATATGATATCATCAAAAGTTCGTGAAAACAGTAAATAATGTAAAATAAAGAACACGCGTTGACAATACTATCAACATGATCAAACGACCTTCACAAAACATTTATGAGATCAAAACCTCCAGAACTTTCTGCTAATCAAAAATGTCACTCTGTGCCTTCGAACAACTTCGGTGGCAAAAAGCTCACGTTTTGCAGTTTAATAGTTATCATCGTGCGGCGAAACCCTTTTACTATACATCACTGCAATAAAATATCAACCTAAAATTGGTAGACATAGAGTCTTAATTTCTTTATCGACCATATCGCATTTTGAACTGCCACATAAATAGCAAAAATGTACTTTGTTTCTGAGGTGTTAAGGTTGCATTTAGCTTGCGTGGCACATTGATGAACTTTAGATAGGATATAGAGCACATGCCTCTTTAAGGTTGGTCCGGAACGACTCGTTCTATCCGTTGAAAACTTTATTAAACCTTGGAATCACTTGATATTATATCAAACTGATATTTGGATTTCTATTCTTAGTATTAAAGGTAAGTGAGATCCGGCACGGCAAAGTAAAGATCAGATCTATATTAGTTACAAAATTAACCAGTATTATAGGTTTTTGAGAGAAAGATAAAATCGTCTACATATGTTTAGGAACGATATAGAACTTTTTTTATTGCCTTTGGTGGCAGACGAGCAAGTGGCCCGGCCCACCTGATGGAAAGTGATAACCACTGCTCATGGACTTCAGCATTGTCAGGACACAGCAAAGCCGCTGCCTACCGTGAAAGAAGAACTCTCTTTAAACCTCGTTTGAAGAAGGACATATCATAGCGCTCGAGAAACACCGAAGCAGGCAGTTCATTCCAGAGCTTGCACGTACGTGGGAGAAATGATCGCTAAAAGCGTACCTTTTTGGATTTGAACGCTTCCAAGTGAAATGGATTAACCCTGCTTCATTGTCGAGTGGTACGATAATAGAAAGGGGCCACTGGTACCAAATTAAACAGTTCTTCAGAGCACTCCCCGTGAAAGAGTCGGTAGAACACACAGAGAGACCCAAAATCTCTCCGTTGTTGTAATGACTCTAATCTAACCGTGAGATTGGGATGATCGACGATTCGAACTGCCCGTTTTTTAGGATGTCAAGTGGGTCGAGCTGGTATTTAGGGGCCCCTGCCCAGAGATGTGAGCGGTACTCCACGTGCGGCCGGACCTGTGCTTTGTAAATCAATCAATCAATCAATCAATCAATTTATTTATTTGCGAACATGGGTTACATAATGGGGTTACATTTTTTAGAAGGTAAAAAAAAAGTTTCTCCATATTCAACCAATGGGCATGCAAATATTAAGGCTGAAGTCAAAATTATATGTTTACATAAAAATTTCACGTACAACACAAATCTTATTGGTTGATAAGTATTAAATAGAATTAATTAAAGATGTCATAGAAAAAAATAAGATTAAGCTACTTGTCTCAACACAAACCAATGTCGTATGAATAAATTAGTTGAATAATTACTGAATAAATAATAAATAAAAATATGTCAATGAATAGAATTAAATTAATAGAATTAAATTTTTTGTTTAATGTCAGTTAAACAATAATATTATCATCTAAATATTCCTTGATTGAGTAATAGGCTTTCTTAATTAATATATCATTTAGGTTTCGCTTAAATATATATACATTTTCTATTTGGCATAGGGCAGCTGGCAATTTGTTGTAAATTCTTGATACCATACAGTAAACACTTTTATTTAGCAGAGTTGTTTTATGGGATCTAGTTCTTATCTTATATTGATGTCGTCCACTACTTAGCGTTTCAAAAAGGCCCATGTTCTTTTTAACAAAGATTGCCATTTCCACAATGTATATGCTTGGCAAAGTTAATAATTTTAATGATATAAAATGTGGCTTGCAACTGTCTGTTCTTTTAAGTCTGAGCATTGCCCTAATGCATTTTTTTTGAGCTATAAATGCTGTCTCCCAATCCGTAGAATTTCCCCAAAGTATGACGCCGTAACGTAATACTGATTCCACATAAGCGTAATATGCTGATAATACTGTGGCAATGTTTACAATCTTTGATAACGTATATAAAGCATATGAGCTTTTACTTAACTTTGTACATATGTTTTCTACATGTGCTTTCCAATTTAAATTGCAGTCTACATGAAGGCCTAGGAATTTAGCAATCTCCACTTCTTTTATTTTTGTATCGTTATATTCAACCTCAAAATCAGCAGGTAGTCTTTTAATACGATTTCTAAAAACCATTATATTAGTTTTATCAAAGTTTAGTATTAGCTTATTAATGTTTAGCCAGTTCACTATATCTGTTATAGTATCTGTTATGGCGACTTTGAGAGAGTTTTGATCTCTGTTAGAAAAAAATACAGTGCTATCATCTGCAAACAAAAACATTGGAAAATTTATTGCTTTAGGAAAATCATTTATGTACATTAAGAACAACAATGGACCCAAGACACTACCTTGAGGAACACCATGCTTTACGTGCCTGTATTCAGAGGTGAAGGTAACTTCCTTTTTAATCTCTTTGCATATATTTGTAATAGTTGTCGCTTGTTGTCTATCACTAAGGTACGACATGATTAATTTTAATACGTTGCCTCTAATACCGCTAGCATAAAGCTTGTTTTGTAGAATTTTATGATCTACTCGGTCAAAAGCTTTGCTGAGATCCATGAATAGAGCACATGCGGGTGTATTATTATCAAGAGCCTTCATTACTTCTATTAGAAATTTAAAAATAGCTTGGTTAATTGTTTTATTTTTTCTAAATCCTGACTGTGCATCTGTTATTATCTTGAATTTCTCTAGATAATGATTTAGACTCTCGTATATAATTTTTTCTAATACTTTAGATAGAAAAAATTATATACGAGAGTCTAAATCATTATCTAAAGCACAAAACGTTGACCTGGTGAGAAGTACCGCCTCGCCCTGTTCAGTACACCCAAACTAGGGACTAGGGAGAGCTGTACAGCCATGTAGAAGTCTCAAGTTTGATCCCACGGCACTCAGCTCTGACTTCTTAAGGTTCTGTGTGTATTGGATAATAAGTAAATTATCGCGCGCTATAGCGGCAAAGGAAAATATCGTGAGAAAACTTGCAAGTCTGCTGAACATTATGAAGAACCTCCATTCTCCGTAATGTACTCGATAATATATTAAGTCTGCTAAGCCGCGGTGGGCCGTTGTGGGTTATGGCCTAAACCTTCGTAGATGTTCATACATAGTAGTGAAACAGTTTATAACAGTCCAAATATTATATTATTAATCATATTTATTATTCGAAAATGAGATATGTGAAATGCAGTAAAATATGTGCCTCACTTAACCAACTGTTATATTTATAATTTTTACAATTCTCATTGATATAAAAATTCTGAAAGTATCTCTGATTGTCTGTATTGCAAGAGGCATTTGTTAAATGCGAAATATGCGGCATACAATTAATGTCCTCGGATCTTTTTTAAACTAATAAGATCAAAAACCACAATGTAGACATAGCTTAAGTAGGCGTTTTACACAATGGTGCTATAGTATTAGGAGCCTAATTAACAACGAAGCGCCTCCTTAAAAGGTTTCCATTACAGATTTATGTTTGATGCTATCTGTTTGATACACTGTTTACTTTTCATCGGGTTATTTCGTAATTCTATCTATTATTATAAATGTGAATGTAAATTTGTTTGTTATACATTCACGCCTTAACTTCTCGACCAATCATTATGAAATCATGACCCCGCCGATGTTTCGGCCTGCCGTACGAAACGGCAGGCTACTACCCGAAAATATCTACCCCTTGGTCACCGTTACTTTAACCCGTACTGTACCCTGAGGGGGGACGGACACACGACTCAGAGTCGCACGTGGGAACACGCACGTTGCCTCTCGAACCTGCTGCTGATTGAGTGGCAGGCAGACCCATGAAGTCCACCATCCCCAAGTCAAACCTCAGGGTAGCTGGAGGTCATCTCGCGACCTCCGGCGCCCGGGTCTGCGGTTGGGGAGAGGATTTAAGCGCTCCCTCACCCGCTTGGGCCACCTCCCTGATGGAAATTACTTCCTTACAGAAAGAGGCGACGGCGTTCCATGATCTTCCGGACCATGGACTGAACCACGGCCGGGAGCGAGAGAGCAACCATACTGACTGCTACGATCAATTCACGCCGCTGCTCCTCTACAACCTCGCGGCAGTCGTCCAGTGGTGACAACCGGGCGTCTCTTGTCGGCCTATGCGACATAGGAACTGGCCAATGCAACCGTGGCCAGTCACTACCTGTGTCAGCCGGAAGGTGAAGGCGCTATACCGCTTCTTCAGCCACGCCACGATCCTAACCTATATTTATGCGAGTTGAATAAGTCGACTTGGTCACAAAAAATTATAAAGTATCATTAATAATAAATGGATTATTTTAATTTGTAAATTTCGGTTTCAATATTCCTCCGTGTTGCATTGTTGATTAAAATTACTAACATTTTTTAATGACTATTTCTCTAGTTGTAAATCCTGTATTGCGAGAGACTTTACTAACATTAAAACAACAGATACAAACAATACTCGGGCACAGAACAACAATTTGTAGATCACACAATTTTTTGTCCTGTATGTGGATCGCGGGAAGCGGTTGGATGCGGCCCAAGACTGGTTAGTGTGGAAAACCTTGGCCTATGTCCAGCAGTGGACGTCTTTTGGCTGAGATGATGATGATGTGGATCTAAGTCACAAAAAATTGTCTACATTTACTTGACACATATATTTACAAGTATTGGATAAACATATGTACTCGTATGTAGTTACACTTAGTTATCATTGTCCCTTTCTCTTGATATGTCAGGGTCACATTCTTGTGTAAAGTGCCGGATTCAATACATGAAGCTTTTAGCGAATATACCTTGTTCATAACAGTGTAACATTACGCTTGCAAATTCTAAAGGGTTAGGCAGAAATACTCTTCAGCGAGAGTAATAATATATTTACGTTTTTTTTCTAATACGTGGTCTTTATATCGTAAGGGTCGACTATCGAAGGTAACGAGCCACAGTATGTTATGTACTTCACATATATGTATGTACATATACATATATTACTCAAGCCTGCATATGCCTGAAGGTTAGGCAGAAGCTGTAGTCCCATAAACCAATAGACTTTGACGTTCATAACTGTTACTTTGTGACCTAATTTAATAAGTCTTACTATATTATGTCGCCAACTAATTATTACGGCCTCGTCTAGATGTTAAAAACTTAACTAATAGGAAATAAGCTTATTACCGCCTACCCGCTGGCATACTGCAGGACTTCGACTACTATTGAAACTTTTGCTATAGAAAAATCCAATAACAATCCATGACCTGGGAAAGGAATCTCGATCTCACGATAACATGCAAACGCAAGCTAATGCAACTGGTAATATAACTAACCCTTAGCTGTAAGCACGTGCTTTACTCCACTACGCTAATATAGCAATTACGGAGAGAGCTCCGTTTAGCATAAACGCAATACAATACTATTAAATGTTTTACATTAGCCAGGTCACGTTTGCTTCATATAAGATAAACTTATTAGACGTTTACGTTCACGAAATATGTTGCAGTTTATTCCTTTAACAATCCTAACTATTCTAATTATTAATATTATAAAAACGATTGTGATTTTGTTCGTTTGTTACGCTTTCACGCGTAAACTACTCGACTGATCATCATGAAATTTCGCTTACACGTTGTCAGGGGAACAGAAAAGGACATACGGTAAAAAGTACTGCTCCTCAGGGATAGAAATTAATTGTCAAAATCTACATTACACGAGCGTAGGCGCAGGCATAATCTAGTCCTACATATGTATTAGATAGACGTTTACGTTCACGAAATATGTTGTAGTTTATTCCTTTAACAATATTTATCTACAGTTATTTCGATATTTTCCTGCAATAATCTTTAGTCATTGGATGACTGGGGTACGTGATGTTAGCTGGAACAGTCCAACTAACATCACGTACCCCAGTGTAGTGACAGCACTGCGCCGAGTGTCGTGGATGCTTTTCTCGCACGAGGTAAACATGTGAGTTTTACACATCGTTGTTCCAAGTCTAAGTATACTTTGTGAAACAGGATTTCCTCAATTTGCCACAGGAGATCCTGGCACAAGAGTTGGCATCTTTAAAATAAAAAAATAAACCTTAGTCATAGCATTACTCACGTAATCAGAACTAGCTAGTAAGGCAGTACAATTTGCATAACAGTTTTTCATACATAGTTTAATATATTGGCACGAGACTTCGTATTAGTGGAGTCTCGGGTTTGATTCTTAGATTGGGCAAAGTGTGATTAGGATTTTTGACATGAAATTCTCAGCAGCACAATGAAGGCTGGAACTAGGCCCGACGAACAACAAGAACTTCGCTCCTATTGCGTGGTACATAAAAACGTTAGTTGACGAAATGAGCCTGTAATACATTTCTACCTCCCCCTTTGGGAATATAAACGTGAGACTATGTATGTTGGTAATTCAATTTCGTTTTCAAAGCTACACAGCGTTACATAAACGATTGAACATGGTTGTAACATACCGTTGCCACTTAACCTATTGCGTGTCTATGGTAAAAGTATGAAAAATACCGTCGTTGCTCTTCTGCATGCAGTTGCAAAATGATTAAGTTTAATTGTAGGTTTAAAAGGTTCCTCTTATTTGGTATACTGGCGCAAGTTATAGGAGAAAGAGACTTCTTCTTTCTTCTCGGTTTCTGAATTGAGAATTACTTGTTTATAATGACTCAAACTCAACTTACACATCTATTTTCGTTTCTGTGTCTAGTTTCCTTAAACTGTTATAAAATTTGAGTAGGTATTTGAACATCACATAATTAAGTCAGTGGGAAGACCAACAGACTGCAATGCAGAGGGTCTCGGGTTCGAACCCACGTCACGCACCTCTGACTTTCGGAAGTTATATGACTTTTCGAAATTATGTGCGTATTGATTGTCAATTATCGCCTGCTCCGTGCCTCGGAGAGCACGTTAAGCCGTCGGTCCCGGCTGCCATGAACATCTATGGCAGTCGTTATTGGAAAGTCAGTGCCCTATAATATCCTGACACTGGTCTAGTCTTAGGGTATCGTTAGCCTTCGGGTTGCGAAGGTCAGGTGGTAGCCGCTCCGTGTAAAAACTGAACAAATCCGGTTAGACTAGAAAAGGCCGACCCCAAGTGACTTGGGAATAATAAAAGCTAGAGAGAAGACTGTAGTGTATTTTCCTACATGCTACGCTATGTATAAACAGCCATGATTATTTAAAGCTAGTTACTGTGCGTGAATCACACGGGATTAAATAGCGGGATGAAAGTCTCAATATATATATATGTATATCCAGAACATACCCTCTCCGTCAAGTTGCATTTACAAATTTTGCAAATTCATTCAACGGTTTATGAGTGATTGAGGAAGAATCATCTTAGCTTCTAGACATCTTCATAAGCTATCACATTTTAAATACTAGTAAGACCTAGTCCTATTTTAATTCTAAATTAATGATGTAATTACAGTTACAAGTCAATATCATCCTCAACACATTATTCATACATGAGAATAAAAAAATACCACACTGTACTACACTATCTTATGTAACACACTATACACTAATGATCAACTTAACTGGCCATCTAATTAGTTCTATTATGCTGTATTCTTTGTAGTAAGTTATAAGTCGATGTTATGCCAAAATGCTTTAATCAAACACTATTTATATTCATACGCAATTTGATCGCATCACGAATTCATATAGAAGAGGTTTTCGTAATTGTTTCATAAATAATGTTGACGGGCTCGTTGACGCAGTGATAAAGAATGTGATTGGTGTATATTAAGACATTCTCACCATACTATTACCTACTGAAATTTTTAGTAGTAAATGTTCTAAAACTGTCCCGGGAGATTGCAATATGCTCGCCCCTATAACTTGGGACTTAATAACAAAGCTGGCAAATACTACATCTAGTAATGTTCTGGCTTTCTCTTCATGAGGTAGGCGTGACGCTATGTGTGTATATGTTGTAATTCTCCATGATTATGTTTGCATTACAATACAAGATTGGCCTTAAGAGTTCTATCAGCATCACATATCATTTGTTTTTTATAGTATCCAAGTTCCAAACAAGAAATACGGCTTGCGTGATTAAGAGCATTTACATATGTGTATTTGCAATATCAGTGCACGGTCTCGTCTACCCGTTACTTTCAAAAAGGAATCGTCAGCTATAAGTGAGGGAGGAGGCGCAGGAGCTAAGAATACTAGAACCTTAGTTATAGCACTGTGCCTTTAGGAACTGCTGCAGTCCAGTAGAGGAATTAGGGTTAATTGTGACCTTACTTCTTCAGTGCGATCCAGGTTTAAAAGAGCTACGGTGCCCTTACTATCCGAAATTTGATGTTCACAAATCAATATCAATCAAATTTATCTTTCTGATCTAATTTTAATATTCCTATACAAATTATAATTATCGACCTTCTCTCTAAACTAAAATATCTTTTCAATTTCAATTATGAATATTCAAATATATATTTTTTTATGAAATATCCTTTATACGATTTGTGTGCAAAATAGGATCGTTTAAGGTCTTCTTGGATATGTTTCTTCATCTTGCCATCATGCCATGACAGTTGCTAGTTTTGATAACTTAATAACAACCATACTCAGCTTAAAGTCACGTAATCTTTAATTAATAATATAATATAATAATGGTTTGTCTATTATATTTAAAATTTAGTCGTATTTAGATTCGCTATTAAAATATTGATGGAACAGGTTGTATGAAAAACAACATTCGGAAGTTTAATAAGTCAATTTCGTATGGAATTGTACGGAAACCTTTATGCTTTACAAATTGTTTCTACACATTAGAATAGGTATTACAAATTAAGTCATACCACATTGTTTTAAGTAATTAAGTATGTGACATGACGTGATTGACATAAGTACATACTTACTTAAGAGAAAACGTAGGCGTAAACCTGTAATACTTATTACAGAAGCACTTCGAGATTGAAGTTTGAGAACGTCTTGACCTACTATCATATTATTCGATTTTTATAAATATGTGTTTATAAAAATAGAATATAACGGACGACAGAACAGAACCGGAAAGTAGGTATAGGACCTTAGATGAACGTACTCTGATAGATCAGAGACTGTTTAGAGGAATATCATTTGATAATATAAAACAGCTAGTGATATATCAGAATCTCAGTAAGTTTTTTTCCAACAACACCCGCTCTAGAAATAAGTCTTGTGTTGCGGGAGATTTTACAAAATTCAAACAACGGATATATAGAACATTCAGATCCGGCAAAACTATTTCTGGACCACACATTATTTTTCGACATCGATTATAATCGAAAACACTCAATGATAGTGGCGAGGCGACCACGTACATCACTACGCCATCTGAATTGCATTCGTATTCTCTGCTAATTACTTCTTGTACGCATTAGTGTATCTTCATTATATATTATTATATAATTCTTCTATACGTGTGTTGACAGTGAACTCCTCCTAAACGGCTGGACCGATTTGATTGTGTGTGTTCAAGTGGATTCGAGGATTGTTCAGATTTGTTTTCTTTTTTTTTCGCCTGTACTTGACAACATCTGTCAGGACATCTAGTATACATATATATTATGATTGTATTTGACTTGATTAAACTACTTTATTTATATTTCCCGTCAGAAACAGTGCGGAAGTTAGACTGAGCCCGCAAAACAGCGATAGGATCGCTCCCAATTACGTTGGATCTATAAGCATATCATCTGGATCTGGACCTGTAATATTCTCTCTTCGGGAAAATAGGCGTGACCTTACGTATGTGTTGCTTCATTATCACGTTTTATTTTTATCATAACTATAAATAAATAACTTGTTGACACCACAATAAAATCAGTAATTAAACAGTTAAATTTCGACTGTTTGGACTATAAATTTACTTACGCATGAAGCATCGTGTCCGAAATTCGTGTGACGGCTATAAATGGACTGATTTACATATAAACATCTACTATGAACATATAATTGTATAAATATTATACCAAGTACATACAAACAGTAGTTATAACAAATAATCAATTAAATCGTGCGGAATGAGCTATCAACGCGAGGCTTTCGTACTTGAACCAAATATAGTTAGATACGAATGATTTTGATACTTTTGATATGTAAGAGTTATGTTTTTATACTAAGGTCACTTTTAAGTGCGATCGTTGTTATGTGCGAAGAGAATCAATTATGTTATTGGTATATAGGATGTTCGAATATACACACTTTTAAGTTATTTTGTATATTATGATTCTATACTTATCGCTGCTTTTGTAGTTTATGTATGCATGTATGCTACCGATTACAAAATCTAGAATTTATTTATTTATTTATTTATTTATTTTATTAAGGTTTACCAACAGTTGTTACAGATATAATATAGATCGGAACATACAAGTATTTGTGTCTTAAATCTAACTGCACAACCAATTACAGGTAAACACCACATGCAAAAAGTTTTCTGTATCAACGTATTGTAGAATTCGATTGTCAGGTCGGATGAACCAGGATTTAGTTCTTCTATTAAGATGTTCTTAGCAGCACCATGTATTACGCTAAGTGATATATATATATATAAAGAGTAAACTTAGTACCCCCTTTTAAGCATTTTGCTCGCATGAGTGTGCGATTTTGCATGGCAAAATTTTATATGGAGACAGAATATAAGTACCTACCAAAAAAATGTGTAATGGTAAACTTTACAAGACTGTTATCATAATGTACTCAATTAGGAAGTGAGCTATTTACTCACCTAACCGGTACATGTTCTGAAATATTGACAATTTACTAGAATATCCCAATATTATTAACACTTTTCCCAACAGATATCAAAATCAGGACCCTGCCGGCTGATGACATAAACGCTATATTTTGCTGAAAGACCAACGAAGCAGCCGTACTGATTTTCCTTGGCCTTTTATGTCTAGCTTCTGGGCAAAAGTCTCTATCTTGGACTTTTAAATCACTCTGTTCAAAAATATCCCCTGATAGTCCCTCTGAAAACGTCCAACTCATCCCGCCATCTCCGCTAAGGTCTGCCCCATGCCGTACTGATATAGAATTAAAAGTGGATCGGAATAGTAAGTCAGCACATTATACAAATATCTTCTTCAAACACAAAGGGAAGATGGAAACCTGAAAATACCTACAAAACCAACAACCAGCATTAAGAACAACCTGTACATAATGATGGGCAAGGAATGCTCCGGACGCCAGCGGCTGCGTGCCACGCGATCACGACACGATCACACGGTCTAGATCCTATCGATCAATGTCAAATATTTTACATAAACTCACCAATATTAGGCAATTTGAGAAGTTATTGCAACATTGCGTACATCGTGCGTATACCAGTGTAGTCAAAATTTGAATTAAATATATTGCTAAACTTATCAAGATGATAAGCACGATTTTTAGTATAGTAATTACTTATTACAAATCTTTATTTTTATTGAAGAAATTCTGGCGTAGTGTTTTAACAACCAATCGTTTACCTTAGATTTAATAACACCCGTGGAAAACCCCTGGTATTACAAATGATAATAGACTGATTGATTTAACCTATGACGAACACACCAACACCACGCCAAAAAATAGCATTTAAATTAGCCAAACTGAAAATATTTTAGTATGGATGTCGCCAATAATGTCCTTATTTATATTAATTATGGTAGATGCGATGCGATATGTAGAGTGCATAGTATGTTCCACTTAAATGAAGTAGCAGACGACCTAATTTTTAAGCGATAATGTCGCAGATATAATATCGAAAGAAGATAAAAAAAATCAGGCAGCATCACCTTCAAGACACTTAATTTTTATTATTGAGTAGAATATATTAAAACACTGCACTAGGATTCATGATTGAATCGCGAGGGCCTTTACAAACATTTAAACAACGGACACAAGGAACACCCAGACCCAGCACAATTATTTATGGATTACAATAATTTTCTGTCACTTGGGATCCAAACATACAACAATCGGATGAGCAGCAATAGGGTGGCGCCTACTTAAAAGACTACGCCGTCTATGCAGTCATATTACGTACTTATTGCATACAATCATATTGTTTTAGAGCACAATTATGTATAGAAATAGCAACCATAATTTCATCGCTTATGTCGTAAAAGGTGTGATGAATTCAACAGCTCGTGTTTCTCGGATGTGTAAATACTTGAAACTTGTATTTACGTTCCAAGATGTGACAGGTTGTAAGTCACTTGTTAGCACAAAAATTAGGCAACATATCACAAGTAGTTTCTACGTTCAAGGTTTTAAAAGGAACTGACTTTTGGTACTGTACGTATGTCGAAGATTTTTTATTGGTCACGTCACTATTTCCAGTGCGCGGAAAGTTTTCTTTGACTTTGATCGTGGAAAAATTGGTGTGATCCACAGATAATTATTGTATGGAGTTTAAGTATTCTTTGCGTCCATCGTTTGAATGGTTTTATAGACCCTCACAATATTGGACCGAAAATAAAGGGCAAGTTACCTTTAAAAATTATATTATAGAAAGTCTAGTAGAATTAGGTTCTTGCTTCAAACCTGGGTTTTCCCTAAAGCTACTGAAATGATTTTGCTGTGGAAGTTGCTGTTGCACTTATTAGAAAATCGCACCCAATAAACCTTAATTGTGTTCCTGTGATTGCCAGACTACTTAAAACTGAAGTGCTTTATGCTGTCAGCAAGGTACTTGTAATCATAGCACAGTAACTTACTCTATAGGGTTGGTAACGCTCGATTAATACCCCTGACATTGCAAGTATTTAAATTCCTATTGTTAAAATACTTTTTTTGTGACTTGTACATCGTCGTACGGACGCCGGAGTCCGACTTCAATCCTTTTATCATTATGTCGCAATATAGCTAAGCTGACAGGTTAAAAACACAACTTCCACTCTAACCTTGCCTTTGATTTGATTATTTGATTTTGATTTTGATTGATGATGCCTTTATCCAAGGAAATTTTACAAACATTCAAATAATGGACACATATTTTTAAATCCCGTGTGGGGTTGAATCTCTCAGCGCATTGGCAATAGCCAGGCGACCACCTAAACCACTGCACCATTGGTGCAGTCGATATTGTGGTATCTTGGTATAAAGATATATCCAGGTTTTTTAACTGTCAAAATGTATTAGGTGTTATGTGCCCAAAAGTCACAGTAAATGAAGTGAAGCGGGTTCGATTTCCGCACGGGTTACACATCTGCCTAATTTACACCTAGAAGTGAAGCCTAGCCAGAAAGTATTTTTTACATTAGCAGCGCCCTCTAGTATCTAGTAGGGGCAACAATGATCCTACAAGGCAGATGTTGTGCATGACTTTGTATAACTGACCGACATTGGCTGTGTATTCTATTAGTTCAGCAGATATTCGATAGATGGCATTAGGAACAGAAGCTACGATCAATAATTATGGTCTCAAAAAGCATATGCTTAACCAATCTATTTGTTACCCAGCTGTTCTTATTCTTTTACGCGAATGATTACTAAATTAAATTTAATCAATCAAATTTATTTACTAAATAAAGGTAATGAGAGATAGTACTAAAATAACAAGAAGTATCACAAATTTGACTAGCAATTTGGTGGCCAGTTAATATTCATGTTTTCCCCTTCAGCTTAAATTCATTGTCTGTGTTTGGAGTTTGAAATGGGTTCACATCGGCAGTGCAATAAATGAGATTAAACTCATGACGCCATGATTGTTATATCAGTAGTTATGCCATCAGACTTAAGATCATCTATACTAATATTATAAAGCTAAAGAGTTTGTTTGTTTGCTTAAACGCGCTAATCTCAGGAACTACTGGTTTGAATTGAAAAATACATTTAGTTTTGGACAGCCCATTTATCAAGGAACGCTATAAGGCTATATTGCATCACGCTACGACCAGTTGGAGCGCAGCAGCAATGAAAAATGTTGCAAAAACGGGGTAAATTCTCTTATCTTATATGAAGCAGACGAAGGCGCAACTTCACTTCTACACGGGTCACCTAGTGAGTTATAATTTGAAACAGAAGAGGAACTTCTATAAAATATGTGTATTATTATGCTGTATACGTTTTATCTATACTAATATTATAAGGGGGAAGAATTTGATATTTTGTTGGTTTGTTTGTTTGTGAGGATTTAACCTAAAAATGCGTAAGCGATTTAAAAATTATTATACCATTACATAGCAATATGTTTTTTTAAATAGGTACTTTAACTAACATAACCTAACCTAAACTTAGTATAGTATTATATTATCTGTGCCTTCCACTAAAAAAACCTGAGGTGTTCCCTCTCTCACCCAATGGGGAGGGGAGCCAGTTGGGAGTCTAAAAAGATTCAACCATAGCAGGCCCCCCGTGTGGGTGCCGGCCGGGTCAATTGGACCCGACCTCCTCTCGTCCCCGGGGGAGAGCATTTCACTGCTCTCCCCTTTCGACGTTAGAAGGCGCGCGGGAACACCGCGCGCACCCTCTATGGGTTCTTACTCACGGGTGGCAGGGTCCCCTGAGGCCTTGCCACCCAGAACCCTTAGGTGGGGGCAGGAGAGCGACATAAGCGCGTCTCCTGCGCCCCCTCCTCCGGCGGCGGATGTCCGGCGCGTAAGGATCTTCCTCACGACCCCGCTCCGCCGCCTCATTGCACCCCAACACCTGTCGTCACCGACCATCATGGATACGACGGTCGGCAACGAGAGGTCGGGGCCAATCATGGCGACCAGGGCACAGCGCTCCTCAGCCCACGCCGGACACTCCTCCAGCGTGTGCTGCGCCGTGTCCCGGTCGCATTTCTCTCAGTGGTGACACCTGGTTGTCGGCTCCCTACCGGCTATCTTGCACAGGTACTCTCCGAAACAGCCGTGTCCGGAGAGCACCTGAGTAAGCCGGTAGGTGAGCGGTCCGCGCCGTCTGTCCGTCCATTGCCTTAGCACCGGACGGACAGCCTCGACGGTCCTCACCCCGTAGCGGGGCTGGGCCAGCCTTTCCTCCCACTTGGCCTCGATGACCAGTCGAGCCTGGGACCTTCGCGTCTCCACCGCCCCGTGAGCGGGTTCCTCACCATGGAGCCAGAGATCCACGCGCCAGTGATACACCGACGCTTGGACCTCCGCCTCCAAATCCCAGGGCGGTGATGCCGCCAAAACGCACGCCGCCTCATAGGAGACGGTGCGGTACGCCTGCGACACCCTGATCGCCATCGCCCTCTGTGGTCTCCTCAGGAGGCCGATGTTTCGGCGATCGAGGGCGTCGGCCCAAATGGGCGACCCGTAGAGGGCCATCGACCGCACCACCCCCAAATAGAGGTGGCGGCAGACGACACTCGGCCCCCCGATATTCGGCAGCAGAGAGCTAAGCGCTCCCGCCGCCGACATCAGCCGAGGGGCCAGGCGGCATATTATCTGTGCCTGAACTAACCTAATTTTTCGCAAACAAAGCCACGAGCAAACACTAGTACATGAAACATATATAGACATACATACATAGATTCACGCCTATTTCTCAAGCAGAGACTACGGATTTCCATTTGACACACTTCCTGACACACTTCTCTGGCTTCATTCACTTTCATCACATTCCTCATAAACGCTCGCCGATTTAAAGTGCTCTTAACCTAGTCTTTGTCCAGAAAGTCTCCGATCTGATCAAGGAACGTTCGCCTAGGTCTTCCCCTTGCGGCTGTTCCATTCACAAGGTTAGGCAAGCAGTATAACATCTATATTTCGACAGCAAAGGTTTTAGGTTCTACATAGCAAGGGCGAGCCTGTTGCCGTCCGCATTTCAACAATTTAGCTGACCTTGAATCAAACCAAAACATCAATGAAATCAATAAAAAAATATAATATGAAAACGTATGCGACCGTACCAATGCGGTCATAGCCACTTGCACTCACTGATCGGTAAACGATTAGCGAGGTTAAGCAAAGTTGGGTGCGGTCAGTCTATAGATGGGTGACCGCTTAGTGGTATTTCATCTGAGCGTCTCCGTGCTTCGGAGGGCACGTAAAAAGTCGGTCCCGGTTGTTGCCAAATTGACAGCAGTCGTTAAGCCATGAGAGGCTTACGGGCAGCTTGAACAACTCTTGACAACAGGTTGGCCACTAACCACACGAAAAGAAAGAAGAAGAATGAGTTATATTTAAATATGTAAGGCAGTCCTTGTTTGCAATGTTGATATTAGAATCGGTATCTAAGCATTTACCACAACTAGCTGTAGACCGCCATTCCATCCGTATTCCTTTAAAAAGTTTATGTCCTTGCCGAACTTTCAATATGTGCGGTGAAAGGCGCAATAGTTAATCTATTGTTCGCCAACACCGGTGACTATGTTGTGGTGGTATGACTTTGGTTGGGTTACTGAAACGCACATATTTGTCATATCCTTTTGATTGCAGCAAAAGACACGATAAAAAATCTTTAGTTTTTAGTCTTATAGCGTACTTGTCTTATTCTCTTTCAAAAACATTTGTCGAAATAATTATTACTTAAATGAGAAAAGGTTAAAATGAACTTCAATCCACGAAAGTATTTCTCATGAATTGTCTAGATCGGTACACGATTAAACAAAGTATAGGTAGTGATGGTAATCTGTTTTAATTATACCTATCGATATTGGTTGCGATAACATACTAAGTTAATAATGTAATTAAAAAATAATAACTATCATACAAACTCTCACGCTTATATTCCCGATGAGTAATGCGCCTCTACCTACAGGCGCATAACACCCACACTTCAGCATATGCTTTAGGTCCGACGTATAACAACAGGATTAACCTTTAGTTATTTTTTATCCAGATGACACATTTCCATAGGATTATACTTTAACTTTAACCAATCAATTGCTTGAATACTAGACATAATAAAATATAAACCAATTGTGTCTGGCCGCTGGTGTACCGTTGCGACTTAATAGGTTAATGCTATTTTAACAACGCTGGTTCCAAACTTATCGAATACATGGCGTTGTTCAAGATCATAGCTACTTTTTTTGTAGTTGAAAGGATGCGAAATACTACTACTACATTTCAAAATTTTAAACTAGGAAGGCATTAGCGCATTCTATGAAATGGATAATCGTTTAATTGCTTTACCCGAGGAGATTGCTATCTTATTATCATCATAAGTACGGTTTCTATGGTTCTTTCGAGAAGTTTTGCATTGGTAGGAGATGACCTAGTGATTACTATATCATTCGAGGCATGTGCAACGTCTGTGCTGGTATGGATACGCGCAAACAATAGCCATGTTGCTGCAAATGCTTGCTCTTAAAATTCATTACATTTTTGTATCTATTGTTAAAATGTTACCCAAAACTATACGGCTAAACATTTACTTAATACTTAGTTTTTTAAATATGCCAAATTCAAAATCCGTATAATATATACATATTTTGACATAATAAAGAGGAAAATGTAAAAAATATATTTTATTCTATAAAACTATCGACTCTATTCCAACACTAGCGAAATGAATGTATTGAATGCGCAGACGCACCTCGCACTTCACGTAGAGTTAGATGACCTTGTAAATGCAGAGGTTGATAACATTCGGATACATTTACTATTTCTAATTAGTTGGCATAACAGTAGTGAACTGGAATGCTGTGCATGAGTTCTTGGGTTCAATTACCGGGTCAGGAAGTTTTTTTGGATAATTGCGCCGAGAATAGCCCAGTGGTGTGTGAAGCTGTGTACGAGAAACGAAAATGGACTCGTCCCTTATTACATGGGGCATTGAATTACAACTGGGTAAATGTGGGTGTATAATACACCTCTGCTTTCCCCATTGGGGACTTAGGCGTAAGACTATATACTTATATACATATATGTATATGGCTCCTAGCAGATACACTCATTATCGTTTTTGGCTGACCCGAGAACGGAACCTACGACCTCACGTACGGCCGAAAGCACAAGAACGCACTTTGTTGTGGTAGGTATAGACAATTAAATTATTTCAGTTTGCGGCGTGCAGTTTTATGTACTTTTAAGGGTAATAGAACAAAGATTGTTTATTTTCAGATTTAGTTCCGATTTCGACTATTTTTAACTTCCTTGCATGTGTTTGTTCAATGTTTTCCTTTAATTTAAGAGCGTAGCTCTTATCGGTGGAGTAATCGCCACAGCTTTGTCTTCTTCATTCCTCTTGATACTCTTTAACGTATGTGAGACAAAATGTTATTAATGTCTGGCGGCGTCTGCGCATGTTCGCCAGTCACTCATGTGGGTCACTGTACGAATTCGATTATGTAAGGTCAAGTAATAATGTACGTACAATTCCGTTGCAATACTTATAAATAGTTATACTAATAACTATGCGATTAATTACTTTCAAAAGGCCATTATTAATAAATAACTACATAATGCTCATAATTTAGAATTACTCTTTATATATATTCGGTTTTACATCTTAAAGCATTTCCTGATCCAAATGATTGTAAAGTTAGAAATATGTTACTATATGTGTCTTAATATTTATATTTATATCTTCTCCCTTGCCTTTATTATTCCCGAGTCACTTGGGGTCGGCTTTTCTGGTATAACCGGACTTGACTGGATATCAGTTTTTACACGGAGCGGCTGCCACCTGACCTCCGCAATCCGAAGGCTAACGATACCGATAGGCTAGACCAGCATCAGGATATTATAGGGCACTGACTTCCCAATAGCGACTGCCATAGATGTTCATGGCAGCCGGGACCAACGGCTTAACGTGCTCTCCGAGCCACGGAGCAGGCAATAATTGTCAATGAATACGCACATAATTTCGAAAAGTCATATAACTTCTGAAAGTCAGAGGTGCGCGGTGTCGGTTCGAACCATTGCATTTCAGTCTGTTGGTCTCCTCACTGAGCTATCGCTGCTCCTCACTGAGCTATCGTATTTGTATTTATATAATTTGTATAATTAGAAGTATAGTGTATTTCCATTTATACCTGAGATTGCTAATTACAAAGGTGGCAAGACCCGTTTGACGAAAAGTCTACCTATAATGCCTGAAGTATCATTCGCACGTAATTTTAATTTATTTTCTAGTGAAAGAAAGTTAAAGACTTTATAAAGGGATAGCTTTTAATATTCTGACTTATCAGTTAAAGTACAGTAACAGTTGCAGCAGCTGCAACCAAATTTAATAATGATTACTGTTTTATTTTTGTAAGTTGGCAACTCCTGAAAATGGAATAATTATTGTGTCGGGAGGGACAACGGAGATTAAGCACACCCAGACTCGGAAGAGCCATTTGTAAATCACAAAATTGTTTCTTCTTGTGGGGATCGAACTCACAACACTCGGCACCGTGGCAATGACGAGGCAAACATTTCAACCACTACACGATCTGTGCAGTCAAATATGGATAATCATATCCAAAAACATATCCAAAAAGGTATTGCGATTAGGTAAGTTAATTTTTATGTTTATTTGTGTTTGGGCGCAGCAATAATAATAGAAATAATAGATAACATCAGAATTATGCTATTATGCCATCTCTTTAAGGTTACTTTAACAAATATGGAAATGTTTATAGATGGCGTGTCCAACTTCATCTTAATGTAGATCGTAGCGCATAAATCATTGTGTATCGTAGTTCGATCTCGAATTGATAGATGGCGTTACAAGTTGTTGAGGTTATATCGCGATAGATTGCGGTACCGGGTTTCTATTTAAAGCAATGTTGGTTGTTTTATAAAAGAAAGGGATAGTATTGGATGGTCAGACAGGCAACTAGGATTAATGTTTTTTTAAAATCTTATTCTGTTATATTACTCTCTACCCTTATCTATACTAATATTATAAAGCTGAAGAGTTTGTTTGTTTGTTTGCTTGAACGCGCTTATCTCAAGAACTACTGGTTCGAATTGAAAAATATTTTTAGTGTTGCATAGCCTGTTTATCGAGGAAGGCTATAGGTTATATAACATTACGCTACGACCCACGGGGGCGGCGCAGTAACATTAAAAGCTATTATAAAAAAAGATATTATAAGTCCTATGGCTTCGGATGGTAGTTTGTATGCATCAACTTGGTGTAGGTACAGCCATATTTGCTTAGTGTAGATGTTGATCCGAATACTCTACCAAATAACCAGGCTATAAACCAATCATTTCCGAATAATATTTTACTTCATTATCTATATATTAATATGTAAAGCAAAAACTTTGTACCCCTTTTAGTATGAAATTTGGCACAGTTAAAGTTTATATGGAGAAGGAGTGGCGAATCCTAATATTTATGTAAAAATATGCATTAGTAATACATTAAATTAATGAAAAAACACTACACGCACACAACCATACATTTGACACACGCAGTCGAATCGCGTTCGTAGTATTTCGGCATTGTTCGTCTGACGTCGTACAATTCTTTGTAACTATGGTTACCTATACCTTATTTATATGTAATAAAGAAAAACAGGCAACAAAGTAGCAAGCTTAGAAGTTTTGGTCGAATTTCGACCACTAGGTGACCGCTAGTTTATATAAAAAGGCATTCGCCGAACTAAAAATAATGTCACACCCTGTGTCGCGTGATAGCAGACACAAGTTACACCCAGACTTAGAACAATTATTTGTTTATCACACAAATACTCGTACATTTATGTGTGAATCCCTTCAAATGCACAACCCACTTAGCCGTTTAACCTGACATCTTAAATATTTTCTGCTTTTTGGGGTACATAGATGGCCTGCCTGATATGAAATTGTTACTGAAGCCGTTTGTTCGTTTGTATCCATTACAACTTGGATAAAAGTAGCATTTTAAATGATTTTATGCAACAAATACCTAGATCTAAATAATATCCACTCTGTATGTAAACTGTCCCACTGCTGGGCCTTTGGTCACGACACTGGCCCAGTACAGGTTGGCAGAGTTCACATATCTTCTTCTAAGATTATGTAGAATTCTCTGCAATGCAGGTTTCCTCACGACGTTTTCCTTGATCGTAAGAACAATCGATACTAACTCATAGCCAGTTGCACTCACTGATCGGTAAACGATTAGCGAGGTTAAGCAACGTTGGGTGCGGTCAGTCTATAGATGGGTGACCGCGTAGTGGTATTTCATCTGAGCGTCTCCGTGCTTCATAGGGCACGTAAAACGTCGATCCTGGCTGTTGCCAAATTGTCAGCAGTCGTTAAGTCATGCCAGAGGCCTACGGGCGGCTTGGACAATTCTTAACAACAGGTAGGCAACGAACCAAAAGAAAAAAATGTTTGGAAAGTCAGAGGTGCATGCATTTCGCATTGAGATCGAACTTGCCTCTGCCTGGCAGTCCAACAGTTCTCCACTTGATTATCGCTGCTAAATAATAAATACATTAGTATGTTTTAAATCACCCCGAGTTATTATATTACATAAACAGGTTCTTTCACTACTAAAACTATTGCTGAACCAGTAATAAGCAATAAACATTTATTAAAACCTTGTAATAAAAATATTAATGTAATTGACATACATTTATTATAACATGTAACCTTTTAATAGAAATTACTTAAGTAATAAATTATTTGATTTTGCGTTTTAACTTACGACGCATATATTTAAGTTTAATAGTATCGTTTTATTAAGATAATATCAGCTTTCGAGATATTTTTTATACCTTACGTGATGGTAGCAGCAATAGTGTAATGGAAGATTGTTAGACTGCAACGCAGAGGTCTGAAGTTCGATCCCAAGAGACGTAAACTTAAAGTTATGAGCATATAAATGGAATGCGATGATTTTTCTTATAGTAGACTAGCTTTTGCCCGCGGCTTCGCTTGCGCCATAGTAGGTTAAGTTATCTTAGTAATATTTATAAAATATAGAACCTATATACTCGTTGATAATACAGTTTTCCAATGGTGAAAGAAATTTTAAATTCGGTTGAGTAGTTTTTGAGTGAAATCCTTACAAACAAATAAACAAAAAATAAATTTTCTTCTTTATAATATTAGTAAAGATATAGATAAGCCGTGTTAGCCATGCTATTGAATAAATAATTATATAGTCACACACCTTTTCTAAATTTATAAATAGACAACTCCCGCAGGAGTAAATCCTTTATCGTGGGGGACCTTTACAAACATTCAAACAACGGACACAAAGAACACTCAGACTCGGAATAACCATTTGTGGATTACACAATTTTTTGTTCCGTGTGGGATTCTAACTTACATACTCAGCGCGATGGCAGCGGCAAGGTGACGACTTAAACCACTACGTCATCCGTGCAGTCTACACCTATAGGCATATAGGTACTATAGGATCTTCTTCTCCCTAGCCTTTATTATTCCCAAGTCACTTGGGATCGACTTTTCTAGTCTAACCGGATTTGACTGGATATCAGTTTTTACACGGAGCGGCTGCCACCTGACCTCCGCAACCCGAAGGCTAATGATACCCTAAGGCTAGACAAGTGTCAAGATATTATAGGGCACTGACTTCCCAATAACGACTGCCATAGATGTTTATGGCAGCCGGGTCCGACGGCTTAACGTGCTCTCCGAGGCACGGAGCAGGCGATAATTGTCAATCAATACGCACATATTTTCGAAAAGTCATATAACTTCCGAAAGTCAGAGGTGCGCGACGTGGGATCGAACTCGAGATTGCTGCGTGGCAGTCCAACCGTTGCCCACTAGGCTAGTAACAAAATAAAAATCATTTATTACGAGAATCGAACCCGCCCATCGTAAGTCATTAACTCATTACACAATATATACAATCGATCTGTTAATGCACAAATCTATGACTAACACATATTCTAGGAATTTAGTTAACACCCTGAACGAAAGAGCGTGGGACACAAATGCATCGCACTTTGAATCTCACGATGTATTTTAAAAACTGCATTGTTAAACTATGTTGTAATAGAGCCATTATAATGGTAAGCGTCTCGATTATTTGAGCCCAATGATTAATGTTTGGAGAATGGAGAATGTTCATACTTTGGTGCCTAAAGTTTGTTTTTCTCTGTGAGAAAAGTTAATAAAAGAGATGTTTCTATCTATAATCTATAAAATATCTCGCTTCTTTGCTGTCCATTCAGGTATAGGATGTTTTATATGGGAGTATATTTTGGTAATATTTATGTGATTTGTATATTAGGCATAATTTTAATTTGAATTATATACACCTTAAATATTTTGATTGATTTTGTTATCGCTAAATCTTTTTAGCAGCAACGTTGGCTTAATGAAAGTTGAATGGTTTGTAATGTATTCCTCTAAAGAAAATTATATATATGTATTTGTTTTCACTTGCGGCGTCGCATGTATGAATTCTATGGAAACGTATACTGAAAAAATGCATCCCACGTGAATTCAGGATGTAGTCATTCATTCAATTCCGTAAATCGTTTCATGATTGAATAACAAACATTCAAACATCGTGACACATTTTATGCATTTATATATTTGTTATGTGAATAATGTTTTTTTTTATTTTTATCTTTTTTAGTTTAGAGGCTTTTATTACAAAATAATTTGTTAGCCCCGTCTTGTCTTATTCTTAGATACTAGCTTACTATGTAATGATAGGAGACAGAGGAAGTCATTGTCGTACATATGTGAATAATGTTGATTTTCCGAGATTTTCCGCTGTGTTCAAACACACAGAAAACAAATTTGAGTAGATTATATAAAAAAAAGGATTTTTTATGAAAAAGTAGTTAAATCGGTCAAGTGTTGGAGAAGGAATCAGGGGACTATGAAACGTTGATTTTGTGTACTTTTAATAGGTATTTTCGGTCCGAGCTGCAGTTGTCTCTATCGCGCTCTGCGGGCACTGCGCTACAGCAATAGATTTTACAAATACCTATATTTCAATTCTCTCACCCGTGTTGTTTCCTCTTAAGTTTATATAACGTTAAATATTTACAGCCTTATATGTGTAAAGACAATATTAGTCCACTCTTCCTGTCAACTTAGATCAATGAAAGTTTTTATGGCCAACTAAGTGTGTTAAGAAATGATCAATCAAAAACATCACTGGGTTCCTTTCGTTCAATCAATCAACTTGAGCTCAAGTAATCTAATCAAGACTGTGTCACTTGAATCATTAAGTGTGCATTATGGAAATGAATGGAGCTTTCGTAACTGTCGATTGAACATTCCTATCACTTAATTATAGCGTACCTTGTGTTTCGATATTGACTGTTAAGTGCATTTTAGATACGGTTAATTTATAAGATTCAGGCCATACATATTTTAAGATTCTACATATATGTTGCAATGGTCTAAGTGTTCGATGTGACACTGGATTGGATGTTGTATTTTCGCACAGGACAAAAATTTGTGTGGGCTACTAATAATTGTTCCGTGCCTGGTAATTTTATTATTGTTGTAAAAATTTTTTTTGAGTTTAGCAATTGATAGAATTATATAATAGGCTATTCAATAGAATGCTACTAGAGCAACTTTGGTTATAAGTATTATTATTTCTACCAAAATGAATCGCGCGGAAATTATCGTGTTATTATTTTTTTTAAATTAATGCACTTTACTACGTTTTGAAAACATTCTCTAATGTTCTCCGATATTAATTAATTCAATGTATTAAATTGTTATAATTATGAATGGGTATATATTAAGACTAAAGTATAGTAAAGGCAGCCTATTGGTCGTTTCGCATGAATCTGATCGCAGGAAATATGCGAAGTGACACTTTTCAAAAATAATGCTTTGTTGCGTATCAAAACGCACACCTTATTTATCACATCGGTTCGTTTCGCACTCAAACGATATGGATGTGTGCGAATCGACACTAAAAACAATATTATATAACAATAGCCGTAAAGGCCAATTAAGGTGAGGTCAGATAGATGCAGTAGGCAGAATATAAAAAATAAAAATGTCGCCTCTGCATGTTTTTTATTATCGTACGCCAGGGTGAAGGCCACCTATTCATTTTGTGAGGTCGCCCGCAACATGTCTGCTGATACCATCTCCGCAACTAGGGAAATGTTATGATCAGAAAACAATTGAGATGTTTTGACACTGTGTGATATTTGCGTATCATTTTATTGAGATTTTGATAATGGTGGCCTTAGAAGGTGTAAAGAATTAGATAAAGATCGATGTGGAATATATTTATTTAATCAAGGTGAAAAACATACAAATGTCTCGTCGTATGGTAGACAGCTATCATAGCTTGCAGTACCATGATAACCAACAACGAGTTCGCACGCTATGGTAGATCTAGTCGGAAAGACACGGGACTTACCATCTTTTCCCGGATAAGCCCGATATACCCTCTCCGTTCCCCTTTTCCAGCGGAAAGATGTGCGTAAATACATTCCCCACGTCATAAAAATGGTACTGCAAGCAAGGCAGTGGCTTTGAATGGTCCCTCGAACTCAAACTACATCAGCACTTACAATACCAAGGGGATTACTTGCATGTTCCTTTCTAATAAAGAAGACACCGTGTTGTCAGGACAGGGATCACATTTCCTACCGACATTACACTGCTACCTTAAGGCGGGCGAGGAAACTTAAGGAATATAATATGAGATTGTTTAGCTGCGATTTGTACCTTAGATGCTACCAGCCTGGCTATTCCAGCTTTAAAACCATCTAAATTCTAAGTTTAGACCAGAGCACACGCTTCAACTGCTGTATTAAGTACAATTCCTGTGTCTCGTAATGAACGGGTACAAAAACCACCATCAGACCAACACCAAATTCATTTACGAGTTACAAATTTTTGTCCCCTTTGGGATTCTAAGTTTTTTTTTTTGCTCTTCAAATTGACCTCATTCCGCCTGATGGTAAACAGTCGTGTGGTCTAAGAGCAGTGGCCTCCACATCGTCCTCATAGCAGCCCAGGCGATGTTGAGGTCTGTACTTCGACGGCCTGAGAAGGTGCTTTTTCACGCCCCGCTTAAAGGACCCAGGATTGAACGAAGATTTTATTATTTGTGTATTTCTTTCTAATTAGAGCTTTGTAGCGTCATCTTGTTCTGATCTGTATCTAATAATCATGATCTGTTCACATAGAACCATAGTGTAAACCAAAACTGTTAATAGTTTATAAGTTTTATATTGTATGCACTATGTTTTGTTTTGTGTGCCTTATTAAATAAATAAATAAAGTTTGGATTATATTCATAGAAACATAATTTCTGTCTACTATTTATAATATTACACCTCAAAAACGAAGGTCATAACAGCAGCCATTGCTGTTTAAAATATCAATTTATGAAAACTAAATGTCAGCCAAATCAAGATAGCATTATGATTCAATTGCACACGTAATGTCATCATAATAATTACTCCAGTTTTTAAATAGCTAATGAATATTAACAACATGTCCTTGTTTGTAATGATACATGTTAAAAGATGATTAAATGTGGCAATGTTTTGTGTGAAGGCTATTTACATAAATGATTGATTATGTATTTTCTGTAAAGATGTACATAATAACTGTTTATATGAGACATTTGTCTGTTTGTTTGTTTCTTTGTAAAATAATAATTTACGTAGCAAGTATTTGTTGAAATGTTTCAGTTGCTTTGGAAAATCTATATATGATTGTCAGATAAGATAACAATTTGATAGTTGATTCATATTTTTAATTATTGAAATCGATTAGTAACTTTATCCAAACTCTTAAAGACAAACGATGTTTGAAATCCATTCAAAAATAAATAGGATACAAGCTTTTCAAATCAAATTGTAAGTGTAATTGTCAAAAGACAGAAAAATGATGCACGATACAAACTACGACGTAACTGGCATTTAAACATAGTTATCCGAGGTAGGTACATAATACTCTCAATACAACCTCACTAATTTAAAATATAAATTACTCTTTTATTAGCGACGAATTTTGATACTGTTCTCACATTATTATTACATTTCTATTCACAAAATCAATAAAATAAAATACAATAACAATACAGGATCCTGAAACCTACCTGGTTGGAGCATCCTCCATTTTCTAAGCAACAATTACCCTCGAAAACTATTAAGTGACAGAATCCATAGTGACCAATTATTTAAGCACACGTCGATTCGTCCGAAAAAATATCATCACCTTACAGGAGTCAGGAGTACCAGAATTAACAGTGATATGATTTTTGTGAAAGTTGACATATCTACAAGACCCAGTTCTTTCTTTCGTTTGCCCTAGGACTGGTAAAACGCAAGAAAAAATGAATTGCGTTATACCTATTAAAATTGTTGATAAACAAATAAATATAAAGTAGGTAACATCTATGGTATTGCAAGTTTAAGATCACAAAAAAAGGTAACAGATTACATTTTTTGTAAAAATATAAATATAATTTGTAAAAATAACTATGTATTCGTCCATACAAGAGGTCTCTAGTTGAAAGCAGGAGATACACTGTCTATGGTTCTTTCTGTAAAAAAATCACATTAGCATCTTGGGATATGGCGCAATTTGATAGAGGTCAATATGTGAACATCAAACATAGCTAGTAAAATGTATACGTATAACGGTACTACAAGCTCTTAGAAGCAACTTCTTCAACAGTGGACTCATCCTGGGGTGACACTGTGAGCTGCAAAGGATTGCAACAAAAATTCGGTAACGCTGCAGTGGATAGGCCGCCATAGCAACTCTTCTGGCAATGATGCCGCAGACCAACTGGCAAAGAGAAGATCGATCACTAAAATGGTAGGACCTGAACCAATTGTCCCAATACCCCTCTGCCAACTCAAAACATGGTTATGTGACAGAACCACGAAACTACACGAACTACACAGTGAGCAGAAGAAAAGGAATGTAGACAGACGAAGGAAGCACTTCCATCCTTAGATTAACATCTGTCGCCTGTCCGGAAAAACCTACGTCACCTAGTGGGTATAAGAACAGGCCACTGCTCACTAAACAAACACCTATTCAACATCGGCATCACTGACAGTCCCTTATGTAGAGGCTGCATGGAGACCGAGGAGACACCGGCTCACGTGCTCCTACATTGTAAAAGTGTGAGCAACCAACGGGCGAAACTTCTAACAGTCCAGAAACAATGCAGGAGGTACTGCGCAACACCTGTCCCCTATTATCTTTCTGGACGGAGCTGAGGTGGTATGAGTAACCGAATAATTTTTCGCGTCGGTTACTTACGCACAATGGCCCAATTGTGGGGCTAAGTGCGGATAACACACGTCCAACTAACTAACTATAACTAGTAAAACGTAGTGGCAATATGCTTGCCTATGCTATGCTTACGTTTATATGGGAGTTAAAAATATAGCTGGCGACATGCGAGTATGATACACTTACAATTTTGAAACTATACAGGCGTGAACATAAAACATAATATACACTTTTTTGACTGCACGAATAATAATAATAATAATATTCTATCACATACACACAACACCATCTAGCCCAAACTAAGCAGAGCTTGTACTATGGCTACTAGACAATGGATAAACATACATATATTCTTTTTTTTTTGTTAATACGTACATATTATACATAGAAACACCCAGACCAAGACAAACATCCATGTTCATGCACCCAAATGTTTGACTTTTGCGGGAATCGAATCCGCGACCTCAGGCATGACAGTCGGTTACACTAACCACTACGAATGGTGCAGTATTTTAAGTTTTCACTTCGCTACTCTCGCTACGCCTAGTGTTGCAGTTTCGATGCCCATACGGGACAAAAAGGGAATTCCTCAGTTTGTTAGGGGGCTTTGGCTTTGCGTGGACATTAATTATAGTAATAAATGCATTGCTTTTTTAATATCTTATACCCAAAACAAACTAAATATGATAATAAAGCTGCAGCAAGTTGTTAAAATATGCCTTTTCTTGATATACATAATATTGCAGTATTGTCACTTATAAATACTAACTGAAAATGAGCATTTCATTGATTGAATAATATCTATATTTATTATAAAAACTATACATTATTTATGTAATAAAAAAGAACATGTTAAGAAAAACAAATATCTTATTAAAAATGCACGTTTATTTATATGGTAATCCAGAATGGAGCGCAGAAGAAGAAAAATAGCTATGATTGTTATCAGTTTAAATATTTATTCATACGTCCTTTTTTACCGAAATATTTCCTGCAACGAGGTATTGTTTTTATATTTTTTATTAATTAATTATAATTATTTGTAAATAGATATTTTACTGAGCAATTCGTCCACGCAAAGCCGAAAGTAGCTATTCCCTTTGTGTGACACACAAATAGTTTTCCAGAGCCTGGGTGTTATTTGTCCCGTTATTTGAAAGTTTGCAAGTATGTGCGGGAGTCTTTTTAAAAATAATTTATTAATAAATATGCAAGCGAATCGACATTTAAAACTAGTATAAATTCTTGACGTATTTTAATCTAAAATTTGTCTTAGCATCTACAGTATTGTAGATCCATTAAAGCCTCAATTGATCTTCAATATCATGTATTGTATCCTCATTAGTTCCGCGTACAACACGTCGCAAGATGGCCGACCTTTGTATGACGCCGTCGAGGTATAATTACATTATAATTGCGTTTGTGATTTAATTAAAGTATAATAATGTGTTATATGCCGCGGGCGCATTGCGGGTATGGGTGTGTTAGTAGGCGGAGCGGGGAGCGGGTTTGTCCACTGTTTATGATAGATACGCATGCTGTGTGTTTTCCACAACCGCTTAACTGGCGTTGCCTATGATAGTTTACGAGAATAGTTTTATAAGATACAAACGTATTACAACTGGCTTTTTGTTTGACTGTTTATCATTTTAGTGGTCTCCCTAGCCTATCAAATACCAACAGAGAATAATAAATTTTCCATTGCCAAAAAATATGCTAACTTAACACAGGTTTAAAGGTTTTTATTCGGCATTCATCCAAATAACCTATTGTTAGTAATAATATCTTAATTGTGTTCGCGTGTCCTTCCTTTCCTCAAAAATACGTCAGGTTATTAGGCAGGTGGGAGGGAGAAGGGAAGAAGAACTTTTTACTTACACAACCTACAAGCTGCCATGAAATAAGATTACAGATCTTATGCGATACAAAACGAGCCGCTTTTAATCCACTGCATACCGAAGTTTTAATGTTCGTGCAGTTTCTCGCAAATATTTCCAAGTTCGGGAATTACTTATATTATTTTAAATATAATGTTTTGTGGATAACAGTTTTCATCATAGTTAAGTAATGCTATTAATGGTAAACGAGCTAGCCGCGTTGATGACAAGTAAAAGCTAGGTTAAGCCCATGTTTGTCAGCTTTCATGAGCATGGAAATGATATTACTTTCCTATTAGACTTTTAAAAACATTATTAAGAATTTAGTGCTTGGTAGATAGTAATAGGCTTGCTCCCATCCATCTCCATGGGACCTAAATACACAATTGGTAAAATATTATATATATTTATGGCTATAGGCATGAGAATAACAAACCGCTTTTGAACTCCAACCGCTCCGCTCAGCACTATAACCAGTACCCCATAAATAACTAGATCACATCAAACGTATCTTCAAATGTCGTAACCTTGCGACCGCCTCATTTACGACACCTGACACTCTCGCACCTTCAAAACGTGTGTCATATGAGAATATGACAGAAATATGACAAAAGGAATGTCTTAATAATCCCCATTATATTCCCAATAGGTTAACTTCAATGGATATTGGTATTATATAATTAATGTCAGCATACCGATGGTACATTGTAAGTAAATTGAATACAATAATTGCAGGTATAACCTCATGAGTGTATCTATGGGCTGTCAACTGAGAGGCCTCGGGTTCAAATTAATGGTTAAGGTACGCCAATAATGTAGCGAAAAATCTTCTTTTATATATGTACCAGCTGTCACCCGCGGTTTCACTCACGTTTATGATTTCTGAACCGCTCCTGTGGCTCGTAGTATATAAAGTATATAGCTTGCCTCGTGAATTGGGCTATTTTAAATCTTTTTTTTATCAACAGTTCCCGCACTGTGAACTGTGTCGCGAATTTATATAATATATAAATACTAGATTCTGCCTGCGTATTCGCTTGCATAAATGTAGGTAAGATTAGGTTAGTAACAGTATTTTTTTTTCTATATGAAAGGCACCGTATGTCCTATTCTGTACCCCTGACAATGTGAGAAATTTCATCCTGATAGATCTCGATCTCTAGTTGAGGCGTGAAAGCGTAACAAACAAACTCACATTCACATTTACGCATTTTATAGTAAAGATAGATAGAATAAATGTTTATTTAAACCTGACTGTTATTTCCAGTCCAGATGAAATTACTGCTCCTTTCTCGTGACCTGTAGCGTGATGTAGCCTGTAATCTTTTTCAAGAATTGGCCTAATAAATGGAAAAAGAATTTTCAAATCCGTTTGGTTCAAAATTAATAAATTCTTCAGCTTTGTTATATTACTAGAGGTAATGTATTACAGCTTATGGGTTATTCGTGTGGTGTAACCCAAACGATTTCCCACCTTAAATCGTGACCCCGCTTGCCCTAACACCTGGAAAGTTTAATGACTACCTCCGACAATGTAGTTAATGTAACCGGTCTGAGCCGCTACAATATAATTTGTAGCAAAAAGTTTGTAGTTCAACGCTGAGAAGAAGAATAATAATATCAGGCCTGTCTATTAGCTGTCCTACTCCAGGACACGGGCCTCTACTCAGTAAAAGAAGGGTTAGACTACAGTCCACCACTCTGCTGGTTCAGTGCGGGTTGGCAGACTTCACATATCTTCGAGAAATTACGCAGAAATCTCAGACATGGCAACTAATACAAAGGCTCCAGGAGGACCACCAGCTGCTGGTAAGTGACCAAACCGTGCGAAGGAGGTTGCATGAAATTGGTCTTCATGCTCGAAGACCACTACTTTTTCCAGAATTGCGACATGGCAATCGCGGTCGGTGGCTTTCGTGGGCTCGTGAGCATTTACCATGAAGTGACGAACAATGGTCTTTGGTGCTGTTCACCGATGAGTCTCGGTTTGGGTTTCATTCGGATTCACGACGAACACGCGTTTGGAGAACTCCAGAGAGAGTTAGCCGTATAATAGCACCCTCAGGTCGTCACCAAGGTAGTACAATCATGGTGTGGACAGGAATTCGTCTTGGCGGATGATCCCAGCTCGTTTAGATCCCAGGCAGTATGACTGCACAAAAATGCCGCGAGGAGGTAGTAGAGCCTGTCACTGTCCCATTTTCACTCGATGTTTTCCTTCACCGTCAAAGTGAGCGATGATTTATGACTATTTGGTACGCACCTATGTAATTTAAGAAAGTCAGAAATGCGTGCTGTGGTATCGAACTCGAAATCTCTGCGTGGCTGTCCAACCGTTTTTCACTAAGCGATCGCTTCTCTGAAGAAGCATACAGACGAGCAGTGTATTATGAGATATTCCTGTTGAGACATTTTTAGTGTAGTGTTTTGAAACTGACCCCGGTACGGCATTAGGTTTGCGCCCTATTACGTGGGACTGATTGTTGTTTTTAAGAAAATGACACCTTCTGAACTAGGAATAATTCTTGTGTCGCGGAGAACTTTACAAACATTTAAACAACGGACACAAAGAATATCCAGAATCGAAACAACTATTTGAGGCTCTCACAAATTGTTGTCCCAGTTTTGTTCCGTGTAGGATTCGAACCCACAACACTCGGCGCAATGGTGGCGTGAGGCGATCACTTAAATTACTACGCCATCCGTGCATTCAGAATAGTTGGTAAAACCTGAATGTAATAAACCTCCGTCTACTATTTCGAGGATAAAGGCCCGAGATTTTGTATATATGTAAATTATGTTTACATAAATATTCTTATACGTAATGGTTTTATTACAACAATACATTTTAAATAGATTAGTTGGCGGATGTTGGTTTAATAGAACAAAGTTCAAAACATCGCTCTGCGTGTCAACCCTATCTCCTCACAATAAGGTTCAAAATCATATGGCAAAATGTAAAGTTCATGGGTGATTATGGTACAGTGAGCTTATAAGGTATGATGTTTGGTATTTTTACTTTTTGACTGACGATATGTTTTTATGGTGAGTTCCTTTAAAGTTGTTGGAGTAGAACGGATTTTTTTTTATGGATCAGTGAATTCACACGATCCGTTGTGTGGAAATAAATATAATAACATAATATTTTAAACATCATGCCTATATTCTCGAAGGGTAAAGGTGTATCATATATGTATATATTCTATATTTTGCCGGCTATGCTTTAGATCTCGTAAAGGCCAAGCCTATTGCCAATCTTAATAGCAGAACGTTGTCTGGAAAGGTAAAGCCCCTTCACAATATAGGAAATAATACTTTGTTGGATAGGTGCCAATATATGGGTGTACCTGAAACACACCGTTCCCTACCGGATATGTACAAGCGTGGGTCTTATATTATAATGTACTAGGTGACCCGACATACGATGTCCTGTCTTAGACGAACTGTCAACTGGCGAGGTTAAAATAGTTGTTAAGTTTTGAAATTATCCACTTTTCTTAACTTTTCTTACCAGAAAAACCTTCTACAAAGTATTAGAAAACTTAAAAAAAAGATGAATGAAATCGGTATAGTTGTTCTCAAGCGTCTAATGGCGTGACCAATGGAAACATATACACACACACACACACAAACAAACACATATATATATATATATATATATAAAGGGCAGCTAGAAGTAGTTATTTGTAGCAAAAGCTATTAAGTAATATCTATGATAAAAGAAAGTTAATGTATTTAAATAAAATTAACAATAAAAGAAAAATATGATTAAAAATATATTTGCCAAGTGGGATTTAGTTCAGCATATGCCAGGCTAAGGAAACCTGGCGCTTGTTTTCAACTAGATCCCTTTGGTGACAGCATGGGTACCTATACTTATATATTCTCCGATATCCCCGAAAAAGTACGCATATTACATCCACTTCACCAGCTAAGTTTATTTAGGGCAGCCTCACACATCAGTCTTCAGTACTTCAGCCATGGAGACAACTCATTACACTATTCAATTAACGATTACCACAATTGAATATTCAACATCAAGATCTGATCCAAATACTAAATTAAATGAGTATTCAATTTACATTCCTTATCCAAAGTTATATTGACATTTGGACGCTCAATACCAAGTCACCCAGGCTTCATGGAAAACCAGCTTCTGATCTAATTTGCGACACAACACTCGATAATACTCAAGCAATTTACCTACAAGATAATTTTATTACTATTTATTAGACATCACGTGTTGCAATTCGTTTAATATGTAAAGTTCGCCTATGCTAAAGTTTTTAGGAAACTGTAGATTAGTTTGAAAAGCTAGTTTATTTAGCACTAGTTAACCCGCGCAACTTTGTCTGCTTCACATAAGAGAATTTGCCCCGTTTTTGCGACATTTTTCATTTATGCTCTGCTCCTATTGATCGTAGCGTGATGTTATATAGCCTGTAGACTTCCTCGATAAATGAGCTATCCAACACCAAAATAATTTTCTATTTGTACCAGCAGTTCCTGAGATTAGCGCATTCAACCAAACAAACTAACAAACTCTTCAGCTTTATAATATAAGTATAGATTCTAAAGATTGCAGCATACGTTACATAAGTTTGTGGTTTTGCGTTTTACAATTTCAGGCCTAAGGCATATGAATACAAATTTTTGCACTGGACTTATATGGTGCAATTTTGTGAAGTGATAGTATCTCGTTGTACATTGTTTGCTTAATAGTATTGTATATTAAAATCTTCGATGGGTAACGCGGTATTACCTTAATATATCGTTAATAAGGCGAGCTAATTGACATCTACTGTAAATCATTCTAAAAACGGATCGGGTACTAAAAATAACCTATCCATGATAATGCTATAAGAAATGAAAAAATAGTCTAATCTATCTAATCTGGAACCTCTTGACACTAACAGTTACGTATACGAGTTCAATTACAGCACTGCACCAGCGAAGCAGTCACAAATTAATTCATAACCATTTTACACACGATTAACTACCTTTCAATACCTACTTATAAGATATGGAACACGAAACACTTTTACAACTCGTCGGCCTCGATGGAGTAGTGGTTAGTGTAACCGACTGCCACGCCTGAGGTCACGGGTTCGATTCCCGCACAAGGCAAACATTTGTGTGCATGACCATGGATGTTTGTCTTGGTCTGGGTGTTTCTACGTATAATATGTATGTATTTACAAAAAAAAGTTCATATGTATGTTTATCCATTGTCTAGTACCCATAGTACAAGCTCTGGTTAGTTTGAGCTAGATCGTGTTGTGTGTATGTGGTAGAATATTATATTATTTTAACTAACTTTCAAAATAACCGTTAAAACCCACCCATTATATCAATTTTATTACAAAACAGTACGCTGCAAACATTCAGCTTAACACAAACGTAATCTTATATAGAACGCATCCCATATTCATATGCCTCACAAACTTTACCATCCAAAACTTGTTTCTAAATGCTCTGATCTAAGATTAAAGATAATAAATAATCTTTACTTCGTTTCCTAAGACTACCATATATTACTTCTATTAAATGTTTGGCAATTCTCTACATGGGTTTGCCTTTGAATCTGTTTGGTTCTAAGTGAATTTCATGCTAAATTACGTATTAATGTTTGGAGTAATAAATTGCAAGTATTATCGCTTTTATAATGGTGATATATGGTTGAGTTCATGGCGTTTTGGTATGGTAAAGTACTGGTTTGAATAGTCGAACTATTTGGACGATTAGGCAACTGTCTGCAGGCTCGGTCTTATGAGTAATGAGTAAGTTTTGGCTAATGAGTAGTGTATATTATGGAATATGCATATTACGGCTGATATCTTTGATAGATTGGAAGATTTATTTTAATTTTTTAACCATTTATTCAGTGTTAAGTTTATAATAGTACATATAAATTTGTTTTAGATCCCACGTGATAGCAGGGAGTTTATTGTTGACTACGAGACAAGCTATATACCTGGCGTTACTGCTAAAAAAATTTAAAAGCTTAGTAACACTGTGTGATCCGGCAACCTAACCTTTCAATTGAAAAGACCTAATCTCACGATAAACTCCAAAAGAAAACGCAAACAGATGCTGCATGGTCAATGAGACACTATAGGAATAAAATACATCATTATATTATGATATTTTATCATTCTACTGCTAGTATAAAAAAAACATAAGAAGTTGTTTAAATGTTCTAATAATTCTTAGCTTATATTTTTAATTTATACAAATTATATTATGTAGGTATATTGTTAATTAATAACTTACTGTTATTTCCCTTGGTTATACAAATATATCCTCTAAGGTTGTCGTCACCTCCTTCTGTGAGGAAGTAATTTACATCAAGGAGGGGGCGGAGCGGGAGATAGAACGTTTAACCATCTCTCCAACAGCAGAACCGGGCGCCGGCGAGCGCGAGATGACCTCCAGCCACCATTAGGTTTTACCTGGGGGTGGTAGGCTTCGTGGGCCTGCTCGCCAACCGATCAGCGCCAGGTCCGAGAGGCGGCGTGCGTATTCCCACGCGCGCCTCTGTGTCTTTTGTCCGTCCCCCCTCAAGGGGAGAGTAGTGTTTAAATTCAGAGATGCCTAAAGGGTAGGTCTATTGCTCACTATCTTTCCCCGGTAAGTTCGACATAACCTCTCTAACGCCCCACGGAGAGGTATGCGTCAATGAATTCCCACACGTACACCCTCTAAGGTTAAAGTATGTAATCGTATATAGGTATAAGATATTGAACCTATGTGTCATAGTCTTGACCTAGACAAGCTAATAGCAAAAAAGGTCACATAATAGACAGTATTATTATCTAAACAATAGACGCGTAGGAAGCATATGTATCTACCGACTAGAACGGATTATCTCTTGAACACCTGCCGTAAACAAACAGAGTTTGTCAAACTGCAGAACAGAATATCTTTATAAGTAATTCTTCTACCACAACACTTTTCAATATCTAGGTGGCATTGATCCGATCCAATTCACGGTCAGCATTTACTTAGAGCTGTAAAGGTTTACAGACTTTCGCGATTTGTATACATACTTAATATAATTCGTGGCGTAGCGGTAGTGAATGCGACTGCTGTGCATGAGGTCGGGTTCGAATCCCGGGTCGGGCCAACAAAAAGTTATTGGGTTTTTCTGTTAAGAAATCTCAATACGAGCCTGGAGTTAGGAAGTTGGCGGTGTTAGACACCCCCGTGCCTCGGAAAGCACGTAAAGCCATTGGTCCTGCGCCTGATCTCTCTCCGGTCGTGTCGGATTATTCGTCCCATCGGATCATGAAAGTTAGGGAACAGAGAGTGCACTTGTGTTTGCGCACACACTTGTGCACTATAATATCTCCTGTGCTGATGGCCATTCTCTGTTAAGATTGGCCGCTGTGACCGAAATTCGGTCAGGAGGACATTATTATAATGCTAATAACGGGTCTTACTTGCGGGTTTCGGCAACTACCCTCACTTGGTCATTCATTATTCCTACATCTTCATACCAATAGGTATTTATTACCTATTAAATAATTTACCGCGAGTAAGACCCGTTAGCAAGCATTATATTAAGTAATTAGATCTAGCTGGTTAAAAAGCTTACTCAAAGCTTTTAAGATCAAGAGTAACACTCACGTGCTTCAGAACCTAGAAATGAAAGGATAAAAAGTAACTATGAAAGGGCTGGGAGAGTATATGAGTCTCCGGAACTCCTAAAACAAGCGAAACACAGTAACAGTTGTACTACTGTAATAACGGTTTTCAGGAAGAGCATAGGAAGAACGAGCTGGCTCATTCATTACCTTCACTAAACAAACGGCGAAGGCAACTTCATCCAATCATAAAAAATAAACTCTATTTTTAACTCTGCTATTTTAAAATAATATATACTTATAAATGATACATATGATAATCGGTAAGATCTAGGCTGACCTTTACTAAGTTCACAAGATTATTTGCATACTACAAAAGAATGAACTACCATTTTTAAGCTTGGCAATTACTGGACCGATTGTACTACGTGCAAGAATAGCATGAAGTTTGAGAAGTGACAGGTTTTATAAGCCTCGATATTTTACACCTTGCATGCTGTTTTAAGCGTTCATAATTTATGAAGCTTCTTTACACAATTGCATATGGACCAAATAGCGAACAACATATCGAACCTTCGAGGATGAAATGTTGTATAAAGAATTTTGGTGAAAATGAGTTATCGATCTAATCTTACTCAGGTTTTCGAGCTGCATCAATCTGTGTAGTTAAAATGTTGATATTCGCAAAAAAAATATTTTACTACACAGAAAATATCGCAGCATAATACTTTTATTTTAAAATAACGTAGTAAACAATAAATAAATAAACGTTTATTTTCAGAGTAGATGTGGCCGCGGTTTCAGCCACGTTCATGATTACTGCGCCGCCCCCGTGGGTCGTAGCGTGATGTTATATAGCCTATAGCCTTCCTCGATAAATGAGCTATCCAACACTAAAATAATTTTTCAATATGGATCAGTACTTCCTGAGATTAGCGCGTTCAAGCAAACAAACAAACAAACTCTTCAGCTTTATTATATTAAGTATAGATTTGAAGTCCATATATAATAAATAAATAAATAATTCAACTGGCCACAAATGATGAAAAGATATAATTTCATAAATATAAAACATAAAGATTTAAAAAGGTATGTTCACCTATTTTAGTTGTTTTATTGTAGCACAAGAAAGTAATGAGAAAAGTAAAAGCGAGATTCTTGGTTTTTGGCTCTTTTAAAAGTTGTACATTTGCTTTTTCTACCTTTCATCCTCGAAGGGTTGATAATAAAAACTTATGGCTAGATAGAAAATTTTCAAAAAAATATACCTAGAAACCCGTAACGCACGTGTGTATTAACTTTATCTTTAATATAGTCAAGTCAAAGTCAAAGTCAAAAATAATTTATTCACTAGGTCACAAAGTAACACTTATGAACGTCAAATGGGTTAGTGAGTTTATTATATTTACTGAATTTACATTTATGTTAGTTGCAAGGTTCAGGCAAAAGGTTGAGCCTATGAGAAGATACCTGCAAGAAACTCAAGGCCACTCTTTTAAATCGCCATCAACTTATAATTTCAGTATTTTACAACTCATTTATGTACCAGGTGTTGCAGTCATTATGCCATATGTCACTGTCCATATAAAACTAAATTCTAAAATAAAGAAAAGTTGGTAATATTATGTAAAAAGCATTTGAGATTTGAAATAATATTTATCAGTACGTAGCCATTTGTAATAGACAGTAGTATGGCATGAGGACGCATACACTTACACTTTGTGACATGAAAAGGTAGTTCGTGACTAAATGTAGTTAAAACAAAATTTACGTTAATACTTATAATGTTTGTTTAAAAGAAAAGAAAGATACTTTAACACCACCAAATAAACACGAAGTACCTTCACATAACTAAATTGACTTATATAATACATACATAGTTTGAATCCTGTATGAAACAAGCAAGCATATAGGTATCAGATACATTACACGCACGCTGAACAATTACCTTTACTACATAATGAGCTCTATCATAATTTTAAGTGCGTGTATGAGCGTGCTGTACATTAATATTTTAAGTTCAATGGCTGTTTTAGGTAACGTAAGTAATATCCATCTTAAGAACAACCGATGCGAGATATCGGCGCAAGCTATGTATGTACCTACTAGACTCGCGCAAGTAGCCCGTGCGAGAGCTTGCGCATGTAGCCTGAGCTTATTACTTGCGTCCTATGGAAGCACTATTGTGAAAGAGGAGTGATACTTTGAAATTAAACACTTTATACGGATTTTGTTGCGATGTTTATTTTATCTTAAAACACTTTTATTTCATAATTTTAAAAACTCTAACACTACTTTTATTATATTTTAAAAATTATGTAATAAAAGTGTTTTAAAGTAAAATAAATAAAGCGACAAAATCCGTATAAAGTGTTTAATTTCAATGTATAATATTCGCGTAAACATAAGACAATATTAGGAGCGATACTTTTAACAAATATTTAATGATATCAAATCTTCATTATAATACAATAGATTCTGCCCGCGGCTTCGCTCGCGTAAATGTACGTTAGGTTAATAAGTAACAATACCTTTTGCTAGATGAAAGGTATCCTATGTCCGATTCTGAACCCCTGACAACGTGTATGCGAAATTTCATGATGATCGGTCGAGTAGTTAAGGCGTGAAATCGTTACAAACAAACTCATTTTCGCGTATAAAAATCCTTTCTAATATGATAAATATATTAGTTAGGATTATTACAAAATACAGTCTGTATTTTATAAACAGTGTAGTTTTTGTATCAAAGAATTATTCATTTAAATTGATCTTACATCCAAAACTGTTAATAATAACATCGTACAATTTTGATTGTTATACAATAGCTATCGATAAAAACATATAAAGCAAAAAATGTTAAACGTCTGTTTTAATGAATACAAAGAAAAAATACTCCATTTATTATTTCCTTATAAATGTATTCATACATAGTCTCATTTATCTTCAAAAGATGAGGCGAGGATTATCACATCTATGTGTTGCCAGATATGGTGTTAGGTCTTAGGTAATATGCGGAATTCCTGTATTTGTCGTCTATCAAGCATACTTCTGTACTCCTTGCTGATAAAGAGGAGTACAATTAAATAAAACAAATACATAAAGGTATTGTTTTAAATAGGTTCTCTTTTTATTTTGTCGGCCTCGATGGCGTAGTGGTTAGTGTAACCGACTGCCACGCCTGAGGTCACGGGTTCGATTTCCGCACAAGTCAAACATTTGTGTGCATGAATATGGATGTTTGTCTTGGTCTGGGTGTTTCTATCTATAATATGTATGTATTTACAAAAAAATATTATATATGTATGTTTATCCATTGTCTAGTACCCATAGTACAAGCTCTGCTTAGTTTGGGCTAGATGGTGTTGTGTGTATGTGATAGAATATTATTATTATTATTATTTCTACAAGTATTATTTAAGTAAAATTTCTGAAAGATAGATAAAGGCTGTTTTTAGCCCATAATTGACTTATATGCCAAAAGAGACAGCTTCAGTCCAGATGTATGTACTTTAAATATTTTAAATTTATTATTATATCATATATACTTTATTATAAATTATGAAGATAAAGAAAACATGTACTTTTGACACAGTCACAGAGGCACACCGGCGGCCACACGCAAAAGATTTTGAATGATGGCTGCCATTCCAACAATTGACAGGTCAAATACATCTGGATCATTCGAATGCCTGCCCCTTAATAGAATTATCTTACTGGTCTCAACACAATGATAAGCTGAAGTAATAATTTCAGCCGTGTATTAAACTGTCCCACTGCTGGGCACAGGCCTCTTCTCAGTGTGAGAAAGGTTGGGCCATAATCCACCACGCTGGCCCAGTGCGGGTTGGTAGACTTTATATATCTTCGAGAACATTGTTGAGAACTCTTAGACATGCAGGTTTTCTCACCATGTTTTGCTGTACCGTTAAAGCAAATGATAATTAACTATTTAATACTCACATAACTTCAAAAAGTCAGATACCCGCGCCTTGGGATCGAACTCGAGACCTCTGCGTGGCAGTTCAACGGTTTCTCATTAGGCTATCGCTTCTTAGCTTATGAGCTAAAACTATCGAAAATGCACAGTTCGTGCAGTCTATCAGTCATTATCATATTAACGAAATTCCGCCAGCAACAATAAGCCCTTAATTTCTCTAAACATATTGCACGCAATAATATCATAATCATGTCTTATTACGAAGATTAAATCTATATTATTGTACATTGATTTGATTATAATCCTTACAATTTCATAAAATAATTGGCTTTACCAATTACGAAGGTAAGCTTGAGAACCACTGTGCACCGCCATTTTGGTCCAGGGACACGTGTAAATACAAATTAAATTACTTTAGTACAGAGACGACCTCGGGTGAATCAATTACTTTACTATTTTAGGACTGATGTTGGTGTAATTGTTAATGACTGACATTAATTTGTTGAAGAAGTATCTTTGTTAGTTTTAGAATGTGCGGCGTAGGTATCTGAATACTTTGTTAAAATTTGTCTGATTACCTTCATGATCGCTTATGCCAGTTACCTTAGCTGTACTTTATTTGGCTGTGATTGGTGGTGTGATTGTTCTTTATGGTGGGTCACTGGTTCCTGAGTATGAAATCTTTTTGCCAGCTCTCAGTGAAAATTACAAATATTTCCAAATGAAGGTAGAGAATGTTACAAATTATTAGTTAAATGCACTATGATTTTAATTAGTGGAAAAGCCCGTATTTTGTTACTATATGAAAGAGCCACCTTTTGTGGAGAAGTACCAACTGCTGCAAGAATATCAGCACTAATACTGCGTTTCGCCTGACAAATATCAGTACCGAAGATCTTCATAATATCTACAATTCCCATTCCTGTATTAAAGAAACGGAATAAATTTTACATATTATTCGTAGAATTTGTGTCAAAACTAACCGTCCATAGGTAAAACGATTCCGTTCTCGAAAATAGGAACAGTGCCTAAGACAATAAATGAGTGACCTGCCGCATACTGTAGCAAAAAAGAACTGCATATAATTCAACGTAAACGGTTGATATTTATATATCATTACTGCAATTTAAAATTGCAAATTAAATATCTAATATCAAAATTGCTAATTAAGCAATATATTTTGACAAAAACTTTCTGAATAAATATATTTTTAGGAAGTCTACGCATATTTTACGCATAATTTACTAATTTCCAGCAATTTTTTTTGTAAGCTAAGAACTAATTAGAAATATCCACAGCTGTATTTAAAGTAATTGCTTTATAACAATGCTTCATGCTTTCTATTCGTCGGACACTACCGTGACGATTGTGTAACATATGTAATAGTCTGATATTAAATTATCATATATTATTTAACTGTATGCATCTGAGTTTTGAATGTTATCTGATCTACTTAAATTTCTTTGGAGGCATTATCCGCATTGTTGATCCTGTGGCATAAGTAGACTTGCATAACTGACTTGAAGAGAAAGATTTGTAGTTTTCTTAGTAAATTCTTGACCGCTTTATTACTCTTCGTTTAGCTGCCAGTTTAAGCAGGCAAACAGTTATTGGGATTTTTTTGGTAGAAAATATTCAGTAGTGGTACGGAGTTTAGAAAAGTGTCTACTGGATGGCAAAAGACTGACCACCTATTCTACGGCACTTGAAACATAAAAGGCGAATTGTAGGTATGATACACTTTTACCTACCTTCCTAACTCGACCTTGGGGATGTAGAGGCGTAAATCTATGGAGGTAAATTACTAGCAGCATCACTTCCAGAATCAGGGAGGATGGTTACATCAATCTATGTTTCCAATAGCTTATATAGCTTACGCTTGGAAACGGCTGTGGTTTTAATTTTGGCGACTTGAATTGATTGAGTTTCAAAATTAATTGATTGCTACTAGGGATGGACTCTCTCGTTGCCTCTTATGCTGACAGTACAGCGATATGTTTTAAGGGTCTATAATGTGGGCGTCGTGGATCTGGAGTTAGATGTTTCTATGGGGTACTTCGAGTGTTTTAGGTCAAATTCCACACTGGATGAAAAATTTAGTCAACAAATGGTCCTTACGATTCTTGGTGTTTTTGATTCCGTTGTTTGAATGTTTGTAAACTTCCCCACGTCACAGAAATCATTCCTAGTACTGACGTCGTCCTTTTAAAAAAGAAAAACTCTTTTTCAGCCTTACGTTTGTGCGCAGCGCTGGTTGCATAAATAATATGAAAAATAATAAATATGGGATATAATAAAATAAATGGACTGTGACTGATTTTTAAAGTTACGTATCGATTGAAAACTACATATGTAGTAGGTTTATATTTTCCATTTTGATCCTTATTAACTCCTTTACATAACAGTTGATATAGTGTCTGTAAGAATATTTATAATGACAATAAATAGTTCTTGAATGTCGTAAAATTTTATGGTTATACATTTATCAGAGTCTGATAGACAAAGAAATGATTAAGTACGTTCATAATTTTATTATTTGTAGGCTAATGGCAACTAGTATACAGATACAACTACGCCATAGAACTGGAGTTCTTCTACAGGGAAGAAATCGAGTTCTATGGCGTCATTGTTTAAGTTGACGTCTCGCCACTGTCAGTGCGCTGACTGTTGTGGGTTCGATATTTTTGAATCCAGTGTTAGGAAAAATGGTGCTTTTCACAAATAATTATTCCAAGTCTGCATGTGCATAGCATAGCGTCCGTTTTTTGAATGCATATAAAGTTTCCCACAACACAGAAATGACTCCTATTGAGGAAGGCATAAAAATAGACATACACAAATACATAGTAAATATCTTTATATACGTAAATCTTCTGGGCGAAAAAAACAACACATTTAATTAAACTCATCCTAAACGGCTGGACCGATTTCGATGAAATTTTGTGTGTGTGTTCAAGTGGATTCGAGAATGGTTTAGATTTGTATTTTTTTTTTCTTGTGTCCAATACAACGTCTGTCGGGACCGCCAGTTAACAATAAAATCCAATCAGAATATATTCTATGAGATTTTCTATAGTAAATATTGTCGGATCCTTCTCGTTAGTCTCCATGAAATAAGCTTATGCTTACACTAACCGACAAGTAGATTTAGTTCGAAGTGTAAGTTGAGTCGAGCAAAGCATTTTTTTTCTGTTAGAATATTCTCAGTTGCTGTTTGAATTCTGAAAATGTGCCAGGTAGACGAGATTAGTTTCGCCCTCTATTAAGCGATACTGAAAACATCGCCGGCATAATGTGGATATTAATATACGTAAGATAAAGACAAAGATTAGCTTTTAATAAATGTATAAAATGTAATATTCTGAATATTGGTTCTTTATGATGTAAGGTATGTTTAATGCATTATATAGTATAGATACGGCATATCCTTTATGTTAAAAGTGTTTGGTACATTATCGCTATGATCTAACTAAGTTGCTTCTGCAAATAAAACTTGAAAATAGAAATGACTTTGCCAAAAAACATCTTATCTTCTCTGCCTTTATTATTCCCAAGTCACTTGGTGTCGGCTTTTCTGGTCTAACCGGATTTGACTGGATATCAGTTTTTACACGGAGCGGCTGCCACCTGACCTCCACAACCCGAAGGCTAACGATACTCTAAGGCTAGACCAGTGTCAGGATATTATAGGGCACTGACTTCCCAACAACGACTGCTATAGATGTTCATGGCAGCCGGGACCGACAGCTTAACGTGCTCTCCGAGGCACGGAGCAGGCGATAAGATAAAGCATCTTATGATTTATAAAATATCTAGAATATTGCCCGCGGGTTTTTCTGAAACAGTACTTTGTCTGGATGAAAGGTACCCTATGTCCTTTTCTGTACACCTGACAACGTGTATGCGAAATTTTATGATGATCGGTTGAGTAGTTAAGACGTGAAGGCGTAACAAATAAATAAACTCACATTTGCATTTATAATCCTAAACCATGTAGAACTTTGCGAATATTGAAATAACGAATACAACAATAACACTGGTCCCCTAATGGCAGCCAGTCCGTCCCTAACAGCAATCAATTAATTTTGAAACTCAATCAATTCAAGTCGCCAAAATGAAAACCACAGCTGTTTCTAAGCGTAAGCTATACAAGCTATTAAAAACATAGATTGATGTAACCATCCTTCCTGATTCTGCAATGATGCTAGTAGCATCTTAATTTACTTCTATAGAATTGCGCTTCTACATATTCAAATAACGAATACAAAATCTTTATATAATTATAATTCTTCTGTACGTGTGTTGACAGTGAACTCCTCCTAAACGGCTGGATCGATTTGAATGAATTGTTCTGTGTGTGTTCAAGTGGATTCGAGGATGGTATAGATCGTTTTTTTTTTTCGCCTGTTCACGATATCGTCTGTCGAGTCCGCTAGTATACTATATTATCTTGGGACCACTATTTGTGGCTTTTCCCTAATTGACAACACTCGACGGCCTGCATGTAAATAAGTTATCAAATAACCCACTGCGCTACCGTGCAGAAATAACAATGTGTGTTAGTCAAACCTACTGACTCATCCAAACCTACTAAGTATACTCAACGGAATAAACTCCATTGTTAGCAAGTGAGCCCATGAGTCTAACCTACACCTCTGACGTCATAAGGAGCTCATAGCTTCCCAGAAAACGCACAGAACATTAAATTAATTAATGATTATTGTGTATAAGATAAGACAGTGTAATCATAGCATCAATCACTATGAGATACAGATACTGTTTGTCTGTCTGTCTGACTGATGCGTTATGAGTAGAGTGGCTAAGTTTAATGTGTTTTATGGGACAGTTTCGTTTCATTTATTGGTTTAGTTGTGAGAATTATGTATTTTGTGGTAATGTGTTTGAGGCGTGTGGGATCAGATTTTATTGTAGATAATATGTAGATACATATAATGTTACTCGTCGGCAGTATTTATTGACAGAAGGGTTTTAACTGCCGTCATGATTGGGTTACATGAAATATATTATATGTACGATTGAGTGTTTTATTTAGGAAGAAGCTACATTCACTTACTTTTGATTTAGTTTGTTGTAGATTTAAAATGATTCAAATATACATATATCTGATGTTTTGTTATTTAAATTTGTTGTTGTTGTTTTAAAGGTACTATTTACCTCAGCTACTGTGGTGGTAGGTGTAAGGTTAGTCTGAAATCATGAAAACTACATACATCATATTTCAAATTCAAATTCAAATTCAAACTATATTCATAAACAATTTTCACATTGTGTTTGAATGTATAGTTATAAAAATATTTATACAGTAACATATTATTATAATTATTCCAATTCCATGACATTAAATACACCATTAAACATATATGTCAAGAGAATAAACAATGGTCTATAATTAATTATAATCCAAAAAAAAGCACTTTGTAAAATAACAATGTTAATAAAAAAATTTAAAAAAAGATAATTAATTGTTATGAATTATTTTCTGAAAATAAAAATTATTGTAATTATTATAATTATTATTGTTGTTCCACTTCACGGTAAATACAGTTTTGCATGTCATCCAGAGAATATAAACACCCTTCCAGCAGAAACGTCTTGAGCTTAATTTTAAAACTACTTTCATATAGCAAGCTCTTTAAACCAACGGGTAACTGGTCGCCAAGTGGTCGAAATTCGCCCATAATTGATTTAAATTTAAGGTTGATCGTTTTTAAGGTTTTATTGTCTATAACTATACCCTTATAATCACATTTTATTTAGTCACCTACTCCACATACATATGTAACCACAGTTACTGAATAATTCTACGACATGAACCGAACAATGCCAGAATACTACGAACGCAATTCGACTGCTTATGTCAAATGCATGGTTGGCACGGGGAGACTAAGATGGTATTTGTTTCAATGTTCCAGTGTAGTTATTTCAAAGTTCCCGAACATAATTTAATTATTGGTGTTTTTATTTACGCAGAATGAGCTCAAAGTATCATGAAGTCTAGCTGTGGTTTGCTTCTTCTTGGTTTGACTATTTTACTTAGTAGATCCCAAGCTGGTGGTACATTCCAACCATCTTCTTTATTGAAATTAGGATGTTTTTGATTTCAATAGCCTCGCGTAGCATCCTTGGTAGGAATCGGTGTTTTTTAGCGAGAATCTGTGGTTTGTCAAATCTCAGGTAGTAGTCGGTCCCCTGTTACACATCAGCTATGTGTTCTTTTATGCGGGTGCCTATGCTTCTCTTGGTTTGATCAATGTATGAGAGTCCGCAGTCACAATCTATTTTATAGACCCCTGCATCTTGTAAATGTAGTTGGCACTTAACGGATGGTATAAATTGAGTTATCTTGGTTGGCGGCTTGAAGTATGTGTTAATTGAAGCTCGCTTCAAGATGTAGCCAATCTTGTCAGTGACACCCCTTACATAAGGCAGTATAGCAGGCTGGCGCTCGACTGTGGCTGGCTTTTCTCGAGATCTGTGACAGCGGCGCGGCTGTTGGAGCTTGTTGTCTTGCAGTACTTGTTTGACATGTTGAAGCTCGGCGTCCAGGTGTTTCTTGTCACAGATCCCGTGGGCTCTCTGAAACAAAAACATTCCCACGTCAAATAAACAAAATAAGTATATAGTAGTTTAATTTCAATAAACAGTTTGTATGTAAATTATTTGCAAAATAATTATCCCAAAAAATTTAAAATGCTGCAATGTAACTATTCGACGCCGAAGAAGTCGCGGGCAAAAGTTAGTGTACATATAATTGAAACGCACTTTACAATATATTGCCCAAAAAATGTCGTATCCTCTGAATTTGCTTTGATAAGCGTTGCAATGGCAAAAGCCTAGCGTATTAGGCAATGTAGGACATGTAGGAAGGGGGGCGGTGTGTCACTGTGGGAACTATAGCAACTTCAGATCAAAATAGAAGAATGCGAGTTTACAAATAAACAAATAATAATTAAAATTGGTTCATAAATTAAGAAGCTATACGAACATATACATATAAACTCAGACACAAAAAAAATATATACATAGACAAATTAAGATTCTCATTAATTTTTTAGTAGGTGGGAAATAATAATTATTATTTATAATAAAAATAATATATTCCTGTATATAAAAAAAAAACTCTATAATGATGTTCTATCTATTACTGATGTTATCTAAGCCTCTAAATTGCCTTGTCCTATAGTAACCTGCCATGTTCTGTCTGTCAAACCGCACTGTGTCTGCGTGGTGGAATATGGGGTAACCGTTTTCACACTGGGAAGTGGCACGTGTCTAGCAGAGGAAGAGAGAGTTGATATTATGCATAGCTACCTAAAGCCTGGTCTTCCTAACCTCAAGACAGGAAGGTGTAGTAACATGATGCTTCGCCCACGCACGCCCATCTATTAACATACCATTTGTATTAATTATAATGTATTATTGTTTAAATGCTTAAGTTTGTGTGATGAGTATGAGAGAGCGTGGCTTTTGAAAGTGATGTTGCACCGTCTCGGTGGATAACTAGGTTTTATTGCTAGAAATGGAAATGTTTAAAAAATTGTAGGTTCAAAATTGTTAAATAACTATTTGAAGGAGGGGCAACGCGGAAACTGTTTATACATTGGGAATAATTACAAAAATTAGAATAACGGATACAAAGAACGCCCACGCTTGGAGCAAATATTTGAGGATCACACAATTTATATAATATTATATAATTGTCTGCCTCGATGGCGTAGTGGTTAGTGTAACCGACTGCCACGCCAGGTCGCGGGTTCGATTCCCGCACGAGTCAAACATTTGTATGCATGAACATGGATATTTGTCTTGGTCTGGGTTTCTATGTATAATATGTAGGGGCTAGACGGTGTTGTGTGTATGTGATAGAATATTATTATTATACATACATGTAAATAACCTGAGTAATAATAAATTAATAAATTAATCTGTAAGATCTTTTTTTTTTTTAATTGTTGGAATGCATTGACGCATACTCCTCCGCGGGAGCGGGCGGAGGGTCTAAGTCGGACTCACCGGGGTAAAAGAAGAATGATGATGAGAAGATGGTAATGATGATAAGAATGGACCTCCCGGTAATACCGACTAAACCTACCACGGTGTTCCTCGACAAAACCGCAATCGGCGTGGCCGCGCGAATCATTTTCACATACAGTCGCGACCCCGCCGAATCTGTAAAATTTTTTTTTTTTTTTTTTTTACGTGGGGGAATGCAGTGACGCATATCCCTCCGCAGGGGCGGGTGGAGGGATTATGTCGGACTCGCCGGGGTAAGATAAAGATGTTAAAAGATAATGTACCTCCCGGAATACCGACTAAACCTACCACGGTGTTCCTCGACAAAACCACTATCGACGGGGCCGCGCGAATCACTTTCGCATACGGTCGCGACCCCGCCGTGGTTTCGGCCCGCCGTATGAAACGGCAGGCCACTACACGAGAGACCTACCCAAAATAGGCACTACTTCACACTATAAAAACCCTACTGTCTCCCCCCTAGAGGGGAGACGGACTCGAAACAGAGGCGCGCGTGGGAACACGCACGCCGCGTCTCGGACCTGGTGCTGAATGGATGGCGGGCAGGCCCACAATCGCCCGCCACCCCCAGATCAAACTTCAGGGTGGCTGGAGGTCATCGCGCGCCCTCCGGCGCCCGGCTCTGCGGTTGGGGAGAGGGTTGATACGCTCCCTCTCCCGCTCCGCCGCCTCCTTGATGGAAATCACTTCCTCGCAGAAGGAGACGACGGCGTTCCACGACCTCTCACTCCGGACCATAGACTGAACTACGGCCGGGAGCGAGAGGGCAACCAATCGGACTGGCGCGATCAAATCACGGCGCTGCAATGCCCAGGCGGGGCAAACCGCCAAAGTGTGCAGCGCCGTGTCCTCTACGACGTCGTGGCAGTCGCCGCAGTGGTGACAACCGGGCGTCTCTTGCCGGCGTATACGACACAGGAACCGGCCAAAACAGCCGTGGCCAGTCGGTACCTGTGTCAGCCGGAAGGTGAGGGCGCCATGCCGCCTCTTCAGCCACTTCTCAATCACGGGGCTTACCGCCACGATCGTGGCGTGCCCGGAATCTGTAAGATCTAGACTAACCTTTATTAAGTTCACGAGATAATTTGCATACTACAAAAAGATAACATACCATTTTTTAAGCTTGGCTGAACCAATCGTACTAGATGCAAGGATATCATTGAGTTCAAGCAGTGAGAGCATGTTTATCCATAGTACAAGCTCTGCTTGGTTTGGGCTAGATGGTGTTGTGTGTATGTGATAGAATATTATATTATATATTATATTATTAATTCTCTCCCCTGTGGGAATCGAAACCACAATACTTGGCACGATGGCAGTGGCGAGGCAATCACATCACTACACCATACATGCAAACAACTATGTATCTACATACATATATCCTACAGAAGACCGCAGTCGAAATGCATTGTGTTCCTGTGAGACGAATAAACAAACAAGCTGTTTTAAATAAACAAACAAAAATTATTGTTATAATTTTACGAACAATTTTAACAGCTAAATACAGCAACTTCATTTACGTGTATGGTACCCATCATGACGAACCATATTGTATAAATATGTCTGATTAGTTTTTCCTCGCGGTTTCACCTACGTCAGTCCCGTTTTCGTGGGAATATCGGGATAAAAAGTAGCCTATGTGTGAATCCAGGTCTCCAGCTATCTACATACTAAGTTTCATCGCAATCAGTTCAGTAGTTCTTGCGTGAAAGTGTAACAAACATCCATACAAACTTTCGCGTTTATAGTATTAGTAAGGATAATTATTGTGGTAATATAGTATATACTTTGTTAACTTGCGCGTACGCAGCGGTAATGTTTTATTACGTATCCGACTCTGGTCTGGTAGACGCTTTCTTGATATTCATGACAGATGTAACTTGATATGATCATGGCGATCATGGCGACATTATATTTTCGTTATTTTTTGTGTTTTATTTTCATATGCAGTGTTTTGTAGCATAACATAATATTATATTACGCTAATTATTATAGACTATTAACGTTTATACAATATATACAACGTTATTCTTACTTAGTACGAAACCTGAAAATAGTTTGTTTAGAATCAGCAATAGAATCGATTACAATAGTTTTTAAACCATGTTATATACGTATTTTATCCCAAATGTCTATCAAAATTTGTTAAAATAGGACACACTATTTAATAGGTAAGAAACGGCCGGCCGGCGGCGGCCGGTAGGCATTTATCGAACAAGCCTCAATACATAGTTATATGCTTAGATCATTCATAGTTTGGGAATTCCCCTTTCGGTGTGCACCCTGCACCGCACCCCCATCTCGTCCTGCGGGACGTCTCGCCCGCGCCCGCAGCCCCCGCCCTGGGCAGTGAACTGTCATTGGCGCATTGGGTGACAATATTTCCGCGAGGACAACGGTGCAATTATATCAGCTGATAGCTTTGTGAGGTTTTATTATTTCTGATTCTTTTGTAGTTTTATTGATTGTTCTTATAATAATATGTATGGGACATCGCGGAAATATTGTGTTCCGGATTTTGTACCAAGTAAGAATAACGTTGTATATATACAACGTGTCTCAAAATTCATTCATACAAATAGAACACATTTGTAAAATTGTAGCAATCGTACTTAGAAATATAATAAAGGGTGTTAATTGTTTAGGAAATTCGCTTTTCTTGTAATTAAAAAAAAAGTTGGAATTTTCTTTTTTAAATATATATATATATATATATATACATATATGTATGAATATAATATAAATATATTGTTATATGGTTATATTTATTATTATTATTCCATTTTTTGTATGTTTTATTTTCTTATACATTGGTTTGTAATAAATTATTGTTAGTAGACATGCGAGAATACCAGCGTTGTGGTCTATACTGCAACAATAGCTGACGCAGTGCCTAATTTGATCTCCATGTACCGCCTTCTGTTAAATTGTAGATATTTATTATTGTTTTTTTTAAATTTGGTATGTATGGAGATTCAAATAAAACATTTTTCTTTCTTTCTTTCTAAAGCGTCATTAAAAGTTCTTTGGAGTAAACAGAGTTATATTGATTTCATGTATAAGTAACATAACGTTTTTATTAACTAACATCAAAATTAAAAACCGTTTATTTGTGTTAAACGTGTCAAAATAACACTGACAAATGACAACGTTACAATAATTAATGTTAATTTTGGTTTATTTTTATCTGTTGCTATTTTCAGCAACGCAAGGGTGTAGAACCTATGAGAAGAACTGTCCAAGTCACTCCTGGCTACTGTTTTTAATCGCCAAGTTTACAATATTATTTATCTTACAAATGGTCTGTTTATTTATACAGTGCAACAATAAGATCACATACTTCACATAAAACACTCAAGCAAAGGCAAAGGAAATTTCCAAGTTGCCATGTTAGTGGAATAAAACGTTAAGATTATTCTTAGTAAAAATACCAGATCCCTGACAACTGAACTATATAGCTCCTGGCACTCGTGGTAATACCAATCAAAATCGATACGGGTTAGCAATCAACTTCAAAAAATACCAGTAAGTTGACAAAGTATTAAAACAATTAAATATTTCTTGGCAGCGTCAACTTGATTAAACGTATTTTTGCCCCATCAAAAGTCTTGCTGTAGAGCATATGTAGATAGACTCACACCAGTACTGTATATCCCAGTAAGAGCAAGCAATAACCATAATGAACTCGATTAAATGAATTTATTTACAATAATAATTAATCTTAAATTCAATATTAAAAAAAAAAAAAAAATTTCGTAAACATTTGGTGTTTCCTTAACCTAGTGTTTGGAGTATCCATTTAAGCATATAACATGTAGGTACCTAATTTGGGTAACATGCATGTAATTAAGTAGCTTAATTGACATAGATTTTTGCATACCTGTATTTTGGGTGAAATGTGTATTGTTCTAATTTATATTCTGTAACATCTTTGTGTACCACATTTGAAGCAAAATAAATACATTATTATTATTATGTTTCTCTTATCACAGGTACTTTCTAAGATATTATATTAGAAAATACCTGGCCCTTGAGAAGGCTTTCACGGATACATGGGTCCAACGTGAAGAGGCCCTTCGAGAGTTTTTCATCAAAGGTGGGATGGAACACCTACAGCGACACTAGCCGCAGCAGGCGTAGGACTATTGCTACGTATGGATTCTAATATATGAGCTATAGGTATGGGTGTTTGGTGGACCGGTATATGGCTAACTAATTATTATTATTATAATGATGCATAGAAGCTTTATGTATAACACGCATCTTTTTAAGACCCTCGTTATAGCGGATGAGGTTATTACCGTTAGTTTTCTGTCCATGGTGCATATATTATTGACAATTATATTTCTAAACGGATAAACTCGAAATGAAAATCAAATCTGGAGCCACATGACGGCATTACGTAATATATTGCGAAATACAACACAACATTTTACCAGTTTTGCTTCTTAGAGCTAAATCTTCCAGATGAGAATGAAATTTACAGATGGGAATTTAGCAACCCGAAGCTGCCCGAAGCCAAGAAGTTAGCAGTTTGTAACATCCCCACGCCTCGGACTACACGTAAACCGTTGGTTATGTGCCTGATTCTCTTTGGTTGTGTCAAATTACCGTCCCATCGGACTATGAGAGTTAGTTAATAAAGATCGTATATATATTGCCCACACACATGCGCACTGTACCTCCTGCACAAATAGCTAACCCATTCAAATTCGGCCTTATTGTACTTTTTATAGATCTACATATACACCAGAAATTTCGCAGATCAATGCATTCAAACAATGATATGTTTTACCAGTAGAACAGCATATGATTAGTTAAATGAAGCTATTAACATATATTACATGTGTTCGGATCTAAGGCTGTATGAATCATAGTGCCTTGGTTGTATCGTAGGAGGAACAATGGTGCCTCCTATTCCGCCATTATGCATTGTTTTCGATGAGCGAAATATTTGATAACCTGCTACGTACATACATAAATGAGATAATCCTACTGTACTTTTGGTTTGAAGTTATAAGTGATGAGTAAAGTTAAGTAATATTGCCTTGACTTTTTTTGGATGGGTGACCATGTTTTCATGACATGAATGACATGTATTCTAAAATCAATAGAGAACAGAAGAGGAAAAATGATGGGCCATTTGATACGACATGACACTGTTATAAGAAACATCTTGGAAGGAAAAATAGAAGCAGAAGGCCAAGGAGGACGTTCATAGATCAAGTGAAAGAAAAGGTAAATGTTACGTCGTATGAAGAAGTCAAAGCGCTCGCTGAAGATAGGGCATTATGGAAGAGACTCCACCGACAAGAGCTTGGCTCTTAAATTGAAGAGAGAGACCATGTTTATTGCTTTAAAGATTACTGGCAAATTGTAAATTAGTAATATACCACTTCCAACTAAGCAGAAATTCTTTTGTTAAGAGCTGATTAATGCCAGTCGTACGTTGTCTGTGTATTAAACTCACGAACTCTCGGTTGGAAGTTCGGTTAACCTTATCCAAATATATAACTATTGAATAATATCGGCTTCAAAAGGCTCCCTAACTATCTATCTAATAACTATGATTAGTAAAATTTAAGTTTAGATTTAATGTAAAATTTGGGATATGGTTTTTGGTAGGTATTCCAGATTCAAGTCTATATTTATGACCATAGTCTTAAGTCTATACTTAAAACCTTGATCTGGGACATCTATCAAAAACCTTTCGTGTAGTCAATGATTGCTTGGTGACCTAAATCTTACTTCAATAATCAGGTATACTTCTTAACCACAAAATTTTATTTAACTTCATATTTGTTACACTGTGACCTAAATGGATAAATTTGATGATTTTTGACTCTGTCTTTATCTTTAGTTTTCTTTGATTACTATAATATTATTTTCGAAGTTCCTCAGATTTGAATACATCTAAGAACTAGTTACTAGAGACTAAACATTTGAATATAGAGTTTAGATGGTAATTATTCCATAGAAACTCCATTATTCCATTCATAGGACAGGAATATGTCTTGGAAGTTTGCGATTTACTTATAATCTCTTTCTTCGACGTAATTTTTCAATAACAAAGAGTTTATTTAATTTTTATGTAGTCATCAAATCCTTAATGCAAAGAAAAAGAGGCAAAGCATTTCATCATCAATGCTAAGTATTTAATTTTAATTTAAAAATAAAGCCACATTATGTACATATTTAAAAAATGCTATTGAAAAGACATGGTTGCAGGTCCGGAATTGAACTCACGAAATCACGATCGTGGTTTTGTCAGATCCCTATCACATTTTCTTAGATAAATATAACAATGGGATTAAATCACCGTAGAAATAAGTGTTTATTTTTCCTGATAATTGTTTGTTATGCTGCTCCCGGAACCATTGACACATACATTAATATGAGACAAACATAATATTCTATTTATCTTATTGAACCCAGATGAACAGAGGCTTTATTCTATCATTGTTTTGTGGCTATATGTACAATATTTGTCTCTGGTGGCAGACGAGCTCGGAGCCGACCTGGTAGTAATTGGTAACTGATATCCATGGACTTTAGCAATGACAGGAGAAGTACTTAGTTGCCTACCGTAATAGTAAGAAAGACGAGTTATAGCGTTCGCTAAAGGCCGCGGAAGATAACTTTCTCACCTTAACTAGAGAGAGAACTTGCAGGTACGTGGGAAAAATGATCGCTAAACGCGAACCACACCATTAGATGGATAAGTTATGATTGATGTGACATTACTAGCCTACGGCCTATTACTAAAACATTTCTAATAGAAATCTTTTTAATATTTTACACTTTAATACCAAACCCATGCCCTCAAGATTGCACGGTATTATATGACACACGATCAAAAAGGTAGTAAGGGAATATATACTGCGTGTATATTCAGCCAAACAATATAAAACATTGAAGAACTACATGTGTATACATATACGGATACAAACAAAAGCCCAGAAGTATTGTGAGAACAGTAACACATACGTATGATAACATACATATAATTTATTCATAACCCGGAATATATCTTCAATATGAACAGTTTAAGAACTGCCGGAAACAAAGATTAATATTAAACATAAAAATTATAATTGCAATCCATAAAAGCCACCTAATTTTGAATAACTACTAATGAATACAATTTACGAAATTATTGGAATATAAATCATGTTAAATGTTCTTTTATGACTTAATAACGTTATAAATGTCTGCATCTGTGCCGGTGGAACTTGAAGACATTTTGGAAAATATCATATTTGAATAATTTAAATATATCATAAATTAAGTATTGTTTGTTTGATATTTATTAATAAAATCACAAATTTATTGTGACATCATTTTCTTTTCAAAAGGTTATAAATGTACGTTCTAGTCGTCTACTTCATGTCCAGACAACGTATTTCGTATTTCGTCTCGAGAGGCTAACACTACGAAAAACGTCCCTAAAATAATCCATAAAAAAGCTAGGAGTAAGATATCTTGGTGAATTATATTAGTGTTTTCATTAAATTATATATTAAAAACATAAATAATTATATTATTATATTGTTTATGGTTGTTAACCATGACACGTTCAAACAAACTCTGTACAATTCATAAATACCATTGTCGGAACATGTAATATTAACAATAATCGCTTAGAAGAAGTACATATTTACGTTTTCAAGAAACGGAGGCATCAGATATTTTATGCTTTGCAGTAAGACGGTAAAAGCTGACAATCCTACTTATATAATAAACATCGATATTTTAATGAAGCAATGACTGCTTAATTAAAGTATCGAAACAGACTTTAAATGTGAACCGTTAAACGTATTTTAATTAAACTTGGCACGGTCAAGAAGTCCTGTATAGAACACATATACTGATATACAAGCAGAAGCTAGTAAAGGGGCTTCTAAAAGAGCATTATTTTTATTTAATAAGTAAGCTGCACTATACTGGCCGGTAATAGAATAAATGTCAATATTTTGCATATGGCTATCCAAAGAATAAAGTTAGGAATAGTCGATGCATTCGAATGTTTTTGTTGTTAAAATTCTTACAGCCACATATTGTTTCAGATATATTGTACTCTTAGAAGCCCCTTAAGTTAACGGTAACGTTGATATGAATCGACAGCTGCATAGGTAAATTTAGTCAGTATAAATTGTAGCTTAAGTGAAGACATGTTAAAACATGTATCTCAAACTATATAAACATTAATTTATAACTCAATCTAAGAACTAAAAAAAAACAAATGGCATTCAATATTACAGATATATAATTTTAAAATCAATAATGTGTTCCTCATTTCGCACTAATAGACACACAAAAACAATGTTTAAGTGCCAATTATATTAAAAACAAAACTACGTGCTTTTAATGGCATATCAATGCAGTTAAAATTGCGGGTTGTAAAACCATTTATATATTGTTTAACATTATAGAAGAAGGCAAAAACTTATAAGAAAATTATTGCCGTTGCTTGTATGACTCTTAAAAGTGCCGCAATAATAAGATAACTAATATGAAATCATTTAAAAAGCTCATAAAATAGCGTAAGGACTTATTTTTATTGATCAAAATTTCAATTGGAAGTGGATTTCAAAGTTATATTGGTATGTTTTTTTTCATGAATAGTTGAGTCTGGATTTTCTATGTGACCATTGTTTCAAGGCTTGTTAAGTTTGAATATATTAACTGGGAAACTGGCAATTATTAATAGTGTCTAAGCAATCTGTATATATTTTTATACAACTCAGGTTGTACCCGAGCATATGTACTTGGTTAATGGTAAGCAGTTACTATAGTCAATATTAGTGGCATCATTCACATACTGGAAATCTTAGAACACAGGACTTAAACATGGCATGGAAACAAATGTGGCTCATTTAATTTTCAGGTACTCTTACTCGCCACTTTTCTTTTCCTATATAAGGCTGTTACATTTCCTGGCGGTTTACTCTAACCGCCTCTAAATAATTGGCATTAGATGGCTCTTATACTTTTTAGATTGTCTGACTAGTTGCCAGTCTAGCCGATTTGCTAATGTTAAAGTCAAAAGCCTGGGAGACTCTTGGACTACCACAAAGATGTCTTAAGTGTAATCCCAAGGCAACCATCTCTGTCATGTCGACACTTTTTTAGATTTAGGTTTTCATATTAAATAAAACGAAACGGAAAACAACGTGAAGAAACCTGCATGTTTATGACTTCTTCATAATGTTTTAGAAGATATGTGAAGTATAGCGTAAATTTTCTTACACAGAGAAGAGGCTCGAGTGAAGCAGTTGGACAATTATATTACTGAGTTGATATTATTGTGGTAAAAGTATCGATCGAAGATGTCATATGAGGTCGCCAGCAACATTCTATCTAATCATAATATAGACATATTTTATACCAGTCTGATATTTATTGCTTTTAACTTGCGAAGTAGATCACTAGGTATACGCAATAATTGATATCGATTTTATTATAATTTGCGTAACGATTTAAATAACCAAATTGATTTGTTTTTTCACAGCACGCATAAGTTTCCAATTTGAATTCTATTTCTTATAAATGATGGATGGCTTGGTTTTTAATAGATTGGTCTAAAACGTAGTCATCGATGTAATTATTTATTTTGATGTATGAGATATATTCCGCCCATAGATCCTCGGTGGGATAAGCAGAGGTGTTTAAATGTACATCATATTTCGCCAACTATGTTTCTGGTTTTTAGTTTGACATAATAGGAGGCTAACCTATTGTTGACATATGAATCCGTTTCGATACACCATGATATTATAAAGTTAGTAAAGGAACCTATTTATGCCTTGTCCAGGAATCGAACCCGTAGTAATCACACGATTTGCAGCAAATATAATCGTGTAATTAAGCTACGCTGTTATAGCAGCACATTCACAACAGACTTGCTACACAAACATTAGACAATAATTATTTAAATCAATAGAAAAACTTACGTCAAAACTACTCCATGATGACGCATCCTTGTACTGGACTTACCCAAGTTACTCAACCTACCAACTTATCTTGTTTACACTATCCTGACATTTTTACACAATTAAATGTCTTAGCTATAAATCAACGCCAAAACTCTCCTAAAACTACTACATGGTCACACATCCATATATTGGACTTACCCGAGTTGCTTAACCGTCACACTTACCTATCTTGTCTACACTAACCTGAAATTTTGAGCAAAACCACAAACAATTCAATGTCTAAGTTATAAATCAACGCCAAAACTCCCCTCAAAATGACAACATGGTCACGCATCCACATATTGGACTTACACAAGTTGCTTAACCGTCACATACCTGTCTCGTCTACACAAACCTGACATCTTGATCTAAATCACACAGAAATCAATTTTCAAGTTATTATTGACCAATGAGAAGACAAACTTGGCCCCATTTTTTAACGTCAAATGATCCATTTGACAGATTCAGAGTACACCAATGATTTATTCAAATTTTATTCATTGCATAAGGCTTAGGTCAGAAATTGTTATTTTACGCAGATATTATGTTAATTTTTTATGTTATTTATGTTTTTGGTGAGCATTTATTTCGGTTGACAGAAGCCAGAGTAGCGTTGTTGTCACATAATTGAATAAAATGACAATAATATTGTTAACCAATATACGAAATTGGTTAGCAATCCGTCTTCGATCTGTTTAATGGTGAAATATGGTGACATAAATACAATGTTTAGAAGACGAAGAGAAGAGGATTTTTAAGTGTTGAAATCAGATTTATAAGTTAGATTCAGATATATAAACATAGTTTAATGCCTATGTTCTTGATTGTAACCTACTGTGTTATTTTAGTCTATTCGTGAGGTTAACGAATCTAATTGTAATCTGTCTGGTTCCCAAATAGGTGACTTGGGTATACGGTTCCGATTTTTCAGTCAATACTATAAATAGGCAATTTTTTTATCTTATCCGCTATGTTGGGGTCCAACAGCTTCCTCCAATTCCTACAGGTAACAATAACAAGGTTCTGTATTTTTTGAATTACCAACTTAATGCTAGCCCAAGCTGGTTCACCTTTTCTGCCTATTTTAGCCACCAAGCAGAGGTTTGACTAGCCATTCAAGTTATTTTTTTTTTTATGATAGACATTGGCTTGGTTTGACTTGCTGGGTATAATCTCAGTAGTGTCACAGTGGACGCAACTACGGTTATTAATGACAATTACCACTCACCACCGGGGACCCTGGCTCATCTGTTACTAAAAGCAATAAAATACTGTCATCTAACTTACCACTTAAATTAACTGAAACTGTCTCCTTATTACTATTTAAGAAGTTGTTACAGTGCGTAAGCGATTATAACCGCTAGAGAAATGCAAACCACACAAGAAATAAATATCAGCCCTCGTCTTAGTGTCTGGAAGTATCAAGCGATGCAGAGCGGAATACTACGTTGCTAATAAACTTGAAATAAAATAAATATATTTCCTTCACAGGATTCCCTTCTGTATAACCACTCAGAGCTCTAGCTTAGAATAACAAGGTAATATGTTGTGTAATTCCTGCTGTGATGATTCTTATTATTCAACTCTAGGTGTCATTGACCATCTAGAGTTGAATTGCTGAATTTAAAAAAGATAGACTTAAGACAAAACTTTGGCCAATACCAGTTCAGTATTCAGGATTATAGTGTCACTATTTATATAAAGTTTACTACAAACTATACCCTAGCTTATAAACATTATTAATATGATAACTCAGATATGATTAATCGACACTTGATTAGTCACATTGACATAAACATTAGTAGGAGTATTACACAAAAGATTTTCATTTAATGATATTATAAAGAACATAAATAAATGCTAATAACGATAATATGTCCTTTCAAAATACGACCTACATTATAAACAATCAATTCTTGATATAATAATTTCTAATGTTTAAATGCGAACAATAAGTATTTATGATCAGCGCTCAAGGAAAAGCTAACGAAGATTTTAGATTGTATAACTACCTGTTTGCTGCGGGTACGTTTGTAGTTATTCTACATTTAATGGCCTCAAGTCTGACGGTATAAACATGTGTATATACTACTAACTGCCTCCGTGGCGCAGCGGTAGTGAGTGCGATTGCTGTGCATGAGGTCTCGGGTTCGAATCCCGGATCGGGCCAACAAAAAGTTATTGGGTTTTCTCTTAAGAAATCTCAATACGAGCCTGGAGTTAGGCAGTTGGCGGTGTTAGACACCCCCGTCCCTCGGAAAGCACGTAAAGCCGTTGGTTCTGCGCCTGATCTCTCTCCGGTCGTGTCGGATTATTCGTCCCATCGGATCATGAGAGTTAGGGAACAGAGAGTGCACTTGTGTTTGCGCACACACTTGTGCACTATAATATCTCCTGCGCCGATGGCCAGTCTCCGTTAAGAATGGCCGCCGTGACCGAAATTCGATCAGGAGGATTATTATTATTATTATTATATAGTACTGAAATCTTTACAAGTGCTAAGCAGGTGGTGCCTGGTGGGTGGTGATTAAAAAACCGCAGATAACAATGCTTTCAGGTGTATGCAGATTTGTATGTTTTTACTTTCTCACGCCCGAACTGCTTAACATATTTTAATGAGTTTTTATCTTAGTCTTGAACAGCTTTAGGTAGAAATTTGCTCATACTTATTGAATATATGGTGTCTTTAAATTCTAACATACATAATAATAACCAAAAAATGTATTTATTTGCATTTGTGTTTTAGAGACGATGGTACAATCATATAGTATATTGCATTAAAAACGATTTTTAGATGCAGAAAATAGATAAAACTACGTTTCTTTTGGAACAACTACTTGCGTCGCGGTGTTCTATGTTTATGATAACTTTAAGGTTCTAACCATTATCTGACTTTGTTAATGAACCCATAAACCTGATCAACGTATTATACCGATTTACCACCTATACCATTTTGTCTAGATTGTCGTAACATAAATTATGCCATTTTGGCAACTGGATAAATGGAGACCCGTCCCTATTGAAGCCACACTAATGCTAGTTTGAAGCTGTATATTGAAATTTAATCATGGCGTGTCATACAGACAGACCTCATATATTAATGTCAGTTTTACACTCAATATAATACCCATAATAATAGATTACAAGAGTTCAAAGCTCGGGCGTTGAATAAAACTAATTAATGGCTATAAAAATATCGTAAACCCGTGTTCTATGCTTAAAAAGGCGAATGATTATACCAAAATCGATGTGTTTATATTGCTAACTAACTTTTACACGCGTAGCTGCTTGTATTACTCAAACAACATTTGTGGGAATGTAAATGGAGAACCTATGGTTTGTAACATACGAAAATGAAGACACATGCTCATGTGCTCATGGGTTGTATTAATCGTGAAAATAATCGTTACAATCTACTTTCACAAGTAGCTCGATACTTTTGTATGTGACTTGCACCATTTTGATTGCCTATGTACGCAGCATCAACTAAATAAAAAGAATAAGAAATAAACTACTAGGAGTAGTGTATTTCGTTTTATAAAAACAGTTGCCGCATACTCGGTCACGAAGGATTGTACAAACATTCAAACAACGGACGCACTTTGTGTCCGTGATACCCAGACTCTAAACAAATGTTTGTGAATATCACTGACAATTTCAGGTTCATATCTTATAGACTGCAGGTTTCGGCCCTGACATAAGCTAGTATTTATCCTGAGTTTGGGTATTCTTGTTTCAATGCATACTAATATTATAAAGCTGAAGAGTTTGTTTGTTTCCTTGAATGCGTTAATCTCAGGAACTACAGGTCCGAATTAAAAAAATATTTTAGTTTTGGCTAGCCTATTTATCGAGGAAGGTTATAGACTATATAACATCACGCTATAACCCACGGGAGCGGCGCAGTAATCATAAACGCGAGTGAAACCGCGGGGACATCTAGTGTTAGTATATTGCCTATTAAATATGGATTATTCGTAGTACGAGGTAGCATAAGAACTATAGTAGGTATTCTATTTCCAGTCTTTGACATGAAATAAAGCTAAACATCTAAGGTTGTGTATACGACTGCAAGTTAAGAAGTCTCGGGATGGAATACTAGGTCAGTCTAGAAAAAATTGATCTTTTTTGTTTTATACGACTACGAGGGCATACAAGCATACGCCCCACCTAATGCTAAGTGGTCACCGTAGCCTATGGACGCTTGCAACACCAGAGGCATCCCTTGCGCGTTGCCGACTCTTTAGGAAAGGAAGAAGAGAAAAAGAAAGTGGGAAGGAAAAGGAGCGGGAAGGGGGAAATGATTGGGCCTCCGGCACTTATGTTCAATAGCATCCCGGTGTCATACAGTTGATGTTTTACATATTTTTAAGTACGTCAAACCAATGATCCTGCACCTCTCTGCGGTCATATCAGGTTCCCATCCCATTACTTTTATTTGTGCACATCACTGTCCACTATGATATCATCTGCTTAGATAGCTCTCGTACTATATATATAGATAATGTTTGATAAGTTAATGTACTAATACCTCACTGTATGTCTCCGTACTTGGTAGTTATATGTGAAAACGTAGTGGATTGTAGATTTACCCATTGTTATAATTATGTTTCTGTTCGTAATATAAATTGTACAATTGTTTGTGTCCCTATAAAAAAAAAAAAATAAGTATTCTCCGTTAACATTGGACGCCGTGCCCTAAGCGTAGTTTGAAGAACATTATTATACGGTGTGAGTCTATAATATATATTAAAGGTGATGAGTATAAATTTTATACTAAGCGTCTGAAAAATAAAATATTAAGAAGAAAATGAGAGTTAAATGTAGAAACATGTTTTTTTTAACTTTTAACTATGTAAGATATTCAAGTTATTATTTATAATTGATTAATTTTAAGCCTGCTTCGTTTAAACCAGGATGTTGATAGATAAAAAATGTGTGTGGCATATAAGTACGTACCTATTTTGGTGACAAGACAGGTAATAAAACTTTTGTGTATCTTTCTATATATGTTACAGCAGCGTTAGGATAGTGGCGATATCATTGGACTACCAGGCACCTCTGACATTTCGAAGTAATATGCTTATTAAATGTCTCATTATAATGTCTAACATTACTCGTTTTATATAGTTTTACATAACCTAATAGACCAGGGCTGAAGCCGAAGAAAGTTTTTAGATTTTTTGCATTTTCTGAGAAAATTTACCATAGTAATGTATATTTTTTTTACACCATCAGAAAGTAGAGATTTCAATGAACAAAAAGCCTGCCGACCCTTTTAAAAGAGAAGATATTTTGACGGCAGAATTTCCGATTAAAAATTAGGGCACTTTTTCGATATTAAGTCAAAATAAGGTGAAAATTTACACTTTAAATCAAAAAAATTACAGTGTGTTTGGGACATAAAAAGGTAAGTTTAAAATATCGTGAAAATATTTTTTTTTTGTAAAAGAAAAATAAATACCAGGAACTTGATTAGTTGAATTTTTCACATAAATTTTGAGGTTATGTGAAAAAAGTGTAATTACAAAAGTTGTAGATCTTTTTAATACCTACAACTTTACCATTTAACTTTTTCCATAAGACTTGTAGTTTTGCCGGAAATTGAGATAAACTGTTTTTACCCTTAAAAACTCACCCCTTTCCACTTTCCGACCTCAGATCGCCCGTAAATTATATTTCCTTTCATTTTTGTTATATTCTCTTCCTTTTCTAATGGGTTTCATTCTACTATTATTTTTGGGTTTCAAAAATTATCGACCCTGGTCTATAAGCTTTCTCAGGTTTTATATTTTTTTAATCTCTATCTCTTATTGTATGTTATATTTTATTACTGTTACAGTGTGTATCATAAGAGTAATAATTTTTTTATTTTATATAAACAAATAAAAAAAATAAAAAAATTATTACTCTTATGATACACACTGTAACAGTAATAAAATATAACATACAATAAGAGATAGAGATTAAAAAAATATAAAACCTGAGAAAGCTTATAGACCAGGGTCGATAATTTTTTTTTTATATAAACAAATAGAGCAGCGATAGCTTAGTGGAGAGACCAACAGACTGCAATGCAGAGGGTCTCGGGTTCGAACCCACGCCGCGCACCTCTGACTTTCGGAAATTATATAACTTTTCGAAATTATGTGCGTATTGATAGACAATTATCGCCTGCTCCGTGCCTCAGAGAGCACGTTAAGCCGTCGGTCCCGACTGCCATGAACATCTATGGCAGTCGTTATTGGGGAAGTCGACACAAAAGATCCCACTGGGTCGAAGTGTCGCCGGTCTGTACTGACTGGCCCCCACACAAGATAAGATAAGATATAAACAAATAAGCTCTCATTGCTAACTAAATGCGAAAACATGTAATTGGTAGCTAGTTATATAATTTACTTTTATCTTTAAGTTGTCAATACTGTTTGTTTTCCGATTATAATAAAATAAAATAAAATAAAAAATACTAGGTTACTTTCGCACACAATTATATATAGGACAAAATGAAATCCAGCGTATTCTTACTCCAGATTTTAGGGTATTAATTCTGAATTGGAATTCGACTTATATTATTATAGGATAGGATATTTCCTAGCCTTTTTATTTAGCTAGTCCAATCCTACATCAATAAAAAGTAGCATTTGTCCTTTCCTAGGTCTTGTATTTTTTTTTATTTTGCTCGTCGTAAAGATCACACTCCGCCTGATGGTAAGCAGTCGTGTGGTTTAAGAGCAGTGGCCTTCACACCGTCCTCATAACAACCGAGGCGATATTGAGGTCTCTACTTTGATGGCCTGAGAAGATGATTTTTCACGCCCCGCTTAAAGGACCCGAAATTGAAGGAAAAAGGAAACACGTGCCTTGGCAGAGAATTCCATGCCTTGATCGTTCGGCAGAGGTATGAGGACCCAAACTTGTTGGTACGCACTCTAGTCAAGGTTTTAAACTAGCTCTATATCAAATTTCATTTAAATCGGTTGAGTTGTTTAGCCGTGAATATGAAACAGACAGGCAGAGTTTTATTTCGAATTTATAATATTAAGTATGGATTAATAAAAACGAATAAAAAAGTCGCGTCGATAACCATAAGGTATACCATGTATTTGGGTTGAGTTTTGAACTCAGCACTGGCTTACCTATGAAAATATTTACATCAGAAAACAATGTGCTTTAAAACATATACAAGCTCCTACAAAATATCTAATGAAAAGTTTACACAATATACTACACTATTATAATAATAAAGTACATTTTTGCCACATATTCTATTAATAATATGTCAAAAGTTTACTGTGCGTAGCTGACAGGACAATTTTTTAATATATTTATTTGAATTAATCTTTTTCAAAAGCACGAATACCTGACTTACAAAAGATCAAAGCACACGAACTTTGATAATAATTCAAATAAAGAATAATACGGAAGCTCTACCATGGAGGCTAGTTGATGCTCCTAAGTAATAGATCAAGAACTACATTTCAAGTACAATAAACGAGTCAGAAATAATTTGAACAAGTGGAACTATTAAAATCGTACAAGGATGTAACGGTCGCTACTAGTTGACATATACGTAATAAATGTTCTGTACGATGTGTTTAGGGTACCGTAATTCTATAAGCAAAACAGGTACTTATTTTATTTGATTGTCGTGTATGCAGTTATGGCGATTCTATTCTATCGCTCTATGCATCTTCTATCGCTTTTACTACGGGAAGTGCTCCGAGAAATTGTTCGGACTGATCCCTGCCGCCTCTTTTCGCTATCGTCCTACGCGACAGAATTTCCATTCCCATCACTTAGATGGTTGGCAGTCCACAACTGTGCGCTTTTCTAGAAATTTTCTCCCTCGCACAACTAAACTGTGGAATGAACTGTCGCCTGCGGTATTTCCGGACCAATACGACCTACAAAGCTTCGTTGGCAACCTTCACATCATAAAAAAAAAAAACTTCTCAATCAATCCAGTTATCAAATATACGAAAATACAAAAATGCTATTCAAACAAAAGAAGACCATCATACCAAAAAAGATCGGATGCCTCCGTCCTAGCGTTGGTTGAGCAGTTTAATGGCTGCCTCACTATTGCCATTGCGGTGATTGTTGTGGTTTTAATCACACTATTTTTGTCCGTTGTGGAGACAAGGAACAAAAATAGAGTTATCTACAAATTATTTTACCAAGTTTGGGAACGCTCAGACACGGAACAATTATTTGTGGTTCACACTATTTGTATGTCCGTTGTTTAAATGTTTGTACAGACAACAACAACATTATGAACGTTAAAGTTTATGAATTAGGGAACTCATGAACGTTGACTTTCATAAGTATTACTTTGTGACCTAAATTATCAAATTATTTGGCTACACCATCCGTACTTCCAGATTCAGATAAGACCCCTTCTAGAGCAGTGGATGCTGTTTGTTATGTGTTATTGGATTCTTTGTTAATACAAATTTATAATCAGCGCAGATGCCGCCAATCACATACAGGCCTGTGCAGAAAATCTGAAATCATTTGTAAATCTAAAAAATATCTTACATGTGATTATTTAAAATAAATAGTACGGAACTCTCACGACACGGGACCATCACGCAACTGTCTCATTTTTTTAGCATTTGTTAGAATTCTGGCGGTATTGTAAAAGGATGTAGTAGTGGTCTTATTATTAATAGGTCTATGGGTACTCTGTTAGAAGCCGCATCAAATCGGTCTATTTATTTTAGAGTTATGAAACCAAAAATAGACAGACATCAGCGCCAAACATATAATTTGACAAAAGTTTTTCGACATCGGGCGTTGAAAAGAATAGAAATTTGAATAGTTTGATGTCAGCTATTTTACACATTAGTCCTTCTATTCCATTGTTATTAAAGGGACAGGCAGAGTGTCTTAAGACTGCGTCAAGCGTAAGACGCGGTTGGACTGAATGACAGAGCTCGATATTCACATTGGCGCGCGGCCGCCATACTAAAATTGTATGGAGGATTTGAAGTGCTTTTTTGATAAATATGTATCTTTATTGTCAACCAATAACTTAAATATTTGAGACGGACAAATTGTAATATAACTATTTATGTTTCGTTTAAGCTGTAAAATAGGATACATTTCTGCTGTTATAATCTAAAAATCACGTAACACGAGCTTACGTTATTGCATTTTTCGTGGAAATTTACGTAATTTTGTAGGCGAAAATATTAATTATTTTAAGTTTTTTTACTCGAAGTAATTGTAAACACATTCATTGTATGGTATATGTTTATTTTATATTTGTATTAAACAAAAAGTGTTGATTTTATCAACTTAACTGTGACCGCCTGTTTTGGCACATTTCCCTCGGCGCAGTCTTAAGTAGTTATCGCCCTTAATCAATTACTATACTAATAGCGGAGTACTTGTTTCATACTTTATGTCTGTTGTTGTAATGTTTTGATTGGAACAGCTGATTAACAGTAACACTTTCTTTCAGGATACAGGCGTAACCGTTATGCTTTAGACCACAAAGTAATACTTATCGATATCAGAGTTTAGTGATTAATACTCACTCATCACTAAACTTTGATATCGATAAGTTATTAGTATGTTTCGCTAATATTAAATGCCTAGGATACTGTACCTAATTTAGTTACTGTATTTAACTCGATAGTTACAATAATGGCCGCTCACGTAATTACTACCTACAAACTAACCTATGGATTGCCTTTCCTTTGATACCATGTAAAATTTATTTCTCTGAGGTCGGTAATGCGTGACATTGTAAGTAATCATAGACTTCGGTAACCGCTTAGCACTACGCTATGCTTGTTTGCCAGCTTTATGTATAAGCTTAAAACTACTGAGCTTGTCTGTACATTAAGTATTCCTTAGTAAAAATATTTACCAACCTACTACCTAATATATTTTATATCAAAATTAAAAAACCAGTAATAAATTTGTCGCCCTTGATGGCGTAGTGGTTAGTGTAACCGACTGCCACGCCTGAGGTCGCGGGTTCGATTCCCGCACAAGTCAAATATTTGTGTGCATGAACATGGATGTTTGTCTTGGTCTGGGTGTTTCTATGTATAATATGTATAGATTTACAATAAAAAAAAAGTATATATGTTATCTATTGTCTAGTACCCATAGTACAAGCTCTGCTTAGTTAGGGCTAGATGGTGTTGTGTGTATGTGATAGAATATTATATTATATTATTATATAAATTATATGACTTGTAAAATTAAATGGCGATTTAGGAGTGGCCGTGAGCTTCTGGCAGGTATCATCTCATAGGATTAACTCTTTGCCTGAACCTAGCAACTAATCTAAATGTAACTGCAATAATCTCTAAACTACGCTACATGGATTTTATCGCGTTGTTGAATTTAAAACACATTTACTACATAATATTGAAACTAATAATACAAGTTTTTTAAAATAAACAACCTAATCAAATCTGTTTAAAGCCTATTAAGTTCAATGTATAATAATCCCGTAAACGTAAGACAATAATTTAGTAATTTCACTAAACTGATAAACTTTGTCGTTCATAAGTGTTACTTTGTGACCTAAAGTATCTTTAACTATGACTTTAAAGTAATATTCTCGTAAAATAATTAATGCTATCTGTAACCCTTATTATATTACGGCTTTCTTACTAATTCAGTGGCAAAACTTCAAACTCTCGAGCGCCAGGTTTGACTCCCGGTCCTAACAAAATCGCAGCACGGCATCTGGACTAATACCCCGTAGTCAAAAATCAGTATGCTTCTTATCAAGTGACATAAAAAATATAACTGCTAAATATAATATTACAATGCCGTCTATAATAATAGCATCAGCTTACCTCACAATTTTTAATGTCCTGAATATAGCGAGTTTGATTCCTTTGCCTACGAAATAGAATATATTTTAGATTATTATTGCTTAGTTAGATTTGTGCCCGCGGTCTTTAGCGAGTTCCTCTACATAAAGCTAATTCGCAATGAGAAACTATGCTTTTTAGAAAAATAAAAAGTGATTTAATATTTTGTAACGTCGAATCGTGGTAAACATTGTCAAATCTTTCAATATAATTCTTATTTATAATTTGTTAATTGAATTATGATTTCATATATTGATTTATTCATTTTAAAAGCATTTATTCTACAGTTATTACATTTTTTAATTATAATTTTGATTTAGATATAAAATATACTTGTATCAACAAGGTTTTCAGTTTAATTTAATTCATTATAATATATATTTTTATTATTACAATAAGTTATCATACATTTTATTGATTGTCTGTATTAATTTCTTAAAAAAGATGACCAACTCAAATGTACGTATATAATAAATAAAATCTGTAATCATTAAAACTATTTAATATTACAGTTTTAAGCTACGCGATAATTTTTATTAAAATATTCTTTTAATAATAGAAAAAGATTTAACTAGCCAAGTACATCTTAATATTAATAATGCTCACTACACATCTTTGATAATATCAACAAACAAAAACAGCTCATAATTATAAAAAATAAATTAACTAATAATTAATTTTTATCACAATTATTATTTGAACATAATCGTAATTAATTATTTATCTGCTTCACTGTAAATTGATAAATAATTACGGCGTATAATTAAAACCTCCTTACTCCGCACTAAAGCCTTAAAAACTGATCTTTGCCGATACGAATAGAATAAGTGGCCTGATACCCAGTGACCTTGGCATTGGTGATCATCTCACCTATATATACTGAACGGAGGACTGTGAACAGCATTCCTCAGCCAGCAACTGAACCAATAACATCAACATGCAACTGGTAGGTCTACAGTGAGCTATAGTGATATTTGTGTTTAAAATTACCAACGACAAAAATTATCGTGATCGTATTTTTTTTCGTGACTTGTGTAAGCCTCTTTTGTGCTTTCCTCTTTGTTGTTATTATGGTGGCATTTTGTTAAAGTGTTTATGTAATTGGCTTGTTTATAAAAATGTGGGTCATTTTACGCGGTTATGTAAAAATATTGGTTATAATGATATAATGATAAATGATCAGGATTGTCTAGTTTCAAAACGAAATGGACAAAATTATAATATTGTCTATAAAATAATTATTTATATATAATTAATTAATCAAGTTAAAAGCTCTTTTATAATATTCAAATTGGTTTAATTCTAACTACAACATATCGGTTTTAGTAAAATTTGTTCGTATTATTATATTGTATGGAAGATATCGCCCACTTCCTATCTTGCGAAGCTTTTGTTTGTAAGCTTAAAGTAAAGGTATTTAGAACCTCTATATGAATAACTTGTAACAATTTAAGTTAATGTATATTACAGTATATAAAGTTTACCTACAGAATAATGATATAAGCTAACATTTTGTTCCTTATTAGAAATGTTTTAACTGAAGCTGTATATATAAAAACGGCACACTGAAGCATTATATATTTTAAGAGCATATTTGATATCTAAACACAATAATCAAACGTTCTACATATAAAATATAATACTAGGATTGAATGTGATAAGCAAAAGCTTCCTTGCCTAGCTTTAAGCATTAATAAAAGTACTAAAACAATAAGCTTCATATGAGATAACGTGGATTATGTATAATTATGATTTCCATTTAAAATATAAATTCAATAGTTTCCATAATACTAAAAGTTTAGTTTAATATTTATTTAATGTATACCTACGTACTTTTATACGTTTTTAGCGCAAAGTTTAGCAGCAAAATATTCTAAATCAAAATCAAAATTTGTGTTTTTTAATAATTAAACTAGTTTAGACCTCAAAACCTCCTACGAGCTTTAATATATTAAAATACTTCATATGCATTCTAACGCGTTGTTTATGTTAAAAACACGATAAAATTCGTATAAAGTACTTTAATTTCAATGTATAACATTCGCGTATACGTAAGACAGTATTATGAGCTTTTATATAACAATTGCCGATGTTTTTAAACATAACAATTTATTTTACTTTACTTTAATAATTTAACACCATAGTGACAACCAGTATCAGTGATAGTTAATAGACGCTGCACGGATGACGCAGTGGTTTAACTGATCGTCTCGTCATTGCCACTGCGCTGAGTGTTGCAGGTTAAAATATAATACGGAACAAAAAAAATTTGCGGTTCACAAATTGTTTATCCGTGTCTGGATGTTCTTTGTGTCCGTTGTTTGAATGTTTGTAAAGTCCCGCGCGATACAGGAAATAATCCTAGTGCGGAATTAATTTGTCTGATAATAAACAAAAAAAGAGAATTAAGAGCATATAAAAATGTTGTTACACCATTAATCACGCACTCTTAACAAAAAAAAGTTGAATTAAAGCCACATCTCAGTGCTGTCAGTTTTACGGTATAATTAGGTCATACAATGTGCCTAACTCGTAAATAGAACAGAGTATTTCTGAACTATTACTTATTATAATCCTATAATATTCAACCAAAAAAAACCGTTTACATTAAATGTACTAATTAGTCTACTTTTTACCCAGATCGTCCTTTTCGCTATCATCGGCGCATGCGCAGCTGGTGCCCTCCCAGGATACGTGGCGCCTCAGTACCGCTACCCGTACTATGACTACAGAGCGAGTGCTGGTCTGGAGAGGAATGCGGCCATCTTGAGGTCTGAGAACCAGGTCAACGAAAACGGCTACCATTATGCCTATGATACTGAGAATGGTGAGCATTTTCTTTTAATAGTCTTTAAAAACATTTAAATTGCTTTTATTTATATATATACATAAACGCCTGTATATATAATACTCACATATGTATATTATATATGTTCAGGCGTGTCCTTAATTTCGGTAGCCTAAAATAGGCAGAGGTGCTGGCTTAGCGAAATGTGGGAGTAATACATACGTATCACTTCGTTTATAATTGTACGTACTATTTCGCCAAGCAGCATTCTCTAAAATAAGGATGTGTTATGAATATAACACACGCTTGTTTTTAGGTAATACATATACCTAACCAGCATCTACAGAGGCTTATGATTCCCTTGAAGGATAGCCTATAAATATTAAAATTGACATATATTCCTAGATGTGAAGCATGAGAGTACCATACCTGCATTTTGCCAGATATATAAGCCCTAAGTCAGCTACAAATCTATTGTTGTCTACACACATAGCCGTCCTCCGTCCTACTATTGAGAATTACTTAACAGAAATTGCAATATCACTGCTCTTATTCTCGACGTTTCACTACTCATTTGTGTAAACAAGAAAACAACAAATCAGAATAGACAAAGGCTTGTAACTTAACAACTCACTGTTATCTTTCGTCGCTTACTGAATAACACATGTAACACTTTTAAACTCGCAAGCTCATCTTGAGAATGGCAAGTAATAGTTAGATAACGGATAGATAACTTAAACGAAATCTGTAATGATTTGGTTTGGAATCCTCAGTAATATTGTGAATGTGAGTTTATTTGTTGCGCTTTCACGCCTGAACTACTCGACCGATCAACATGAATTTTCGCATACACATTGCCAGGAGATCAGAAAAGTACATAGGGTACCTTTCATCCAGAAAAAAATACAGTTACTCATCTAATCTATATTTATGCAAGTGAAGTCGCGCGTAAAATCTAATACTTAATATTATGTAAATTAAAAGCATTTTAGTTAGATTTACATCATATAGGCGCGGTTGGAAATAGACCACCCATGCATTAGACGTGGGTGTTGCAATATCGAATCAATACTGTTTATCTGATTAAAATTATATTCTAAGGCTAGCTCGTTGGTTCATGACTGAGTAAGCTTATAATTTTTACTGATAATGATGCCTCAAGTTTGATTTAAGTCCGGCAAAGCCTTATCTCGTTTTTCCATTGACCTGCCAAAACCTTATCAGCTGTTCATTTATTTTCTGTTAGGATATTATTTTTATCAGCATGACGTCTAGTGTATGGCAATTATGGGCCTGCCCGTGTTATGTAGGACTTAAAATATAGCTTGCCAAATGTGAGAGTAAAACGCCTCTATTTCATCCCGTGAGTCTATATATAGGCATAATTAAACACAAGAAAATCCAGCGCCAAAGCTTCTAAAAGAAATTAAGACGTAAAAGTTTAGTAAATATCGTTGTTGTTAAAAGTAGTTCTTATATCAATTGCTTTATATTATTAAGTCAAGAAAGAAAGGGCAAAGGCATATTTGAAAAGTGAAATCCAAAATAGTTTAAAACATTTCCTGAAACATTGTTTGTTATTGTTATTGCTTGTATAACTATTACATAGTATCCAATCAATTTCCACGGTCAAAAGACATCTATGGCGCTTTTGTTTTAATTAGATACGTGTTCCTTTAAAGAAATCTATAAGTATAGTATTTCAAAGAAGGGTAAGCAGTTTCGTGATTGCATTATTAAAGTCAGAGTAACAGTAATATATTAATATGATCATAGCTGTATTTATATGCTTATAACTCAATGACTAAGCATTATTTATAATAATCGTTTTATTGTCTTTAAAAAGGGCACATACAAAAAGAAATGAATTCGTACGCACTGGACGTGTGTTTGAGAAGTTGGAGACTCTATTCTTATCTATTGCACGTCCTTACCTCATCTTATCCCATTCAAACATCTTTTAACTGGCCTCTGCCGAAATATATCACATAACATGGCGTAGTGATTAGTGTAACCGACTGCTACGCCTGAGGTCGCGGGTTAGATTCCCGCACAAGTCAAACATTTGTGTGCATGAACATGGATGTTTGTCTTGGTCTGGGTGTTTCTATGTATAATATATACGTATTTACAAAAAAAATGTATATATGTATGTTTATCCATTGTCTAGTACCCATAGTACAAGCTCTGCTTAGTTTGGGCTAGATGGTGTTGTGTGTATGTGGTAGAATATTTATTTATTTATTCTACTTCGAAAAGGTTATAAAGAAAATAACGCTAGTTATACCTATGATCTCATCACATTGACATGTTTAAATACATCTAATCTTAACATGTCTGTCTGATATATAACATGATAGACAACAACAGATTTTCGGGAAAGCAAAAACAAACAAATCTAAATCAAATCTCAATATATTTATTCAATTAGGTCACAAAAAAACGCTTATGAACGTCAAGGTTACATAAACTCAACAATAATATGAATTTAAATTTACCTGTTGCCACGTTCAGCAAAGTAAGGACGTAGAACCAATGAGAAGAACGGACAAGAAACTCACGGCACACAAAAAAGCTCATCTTATCATTACATTCTTTCAGGTATCCAAGCTGAGGAAAGTGGCGTCGAAGCCAACGGCATCCAAGCCGCTGGTAGCTACTCCTACACCGGTGATGATGGCCAAGTGTACTCCGTGAGGTATACCGCTGATGCCAACGGCTTCCAGCCCCAGGGTGCTCATCTTCCTACTCCTCCCCCAATTCCAGCTGCGATCGCCAGATCACTGGAACTGAATGCCAGGGATGAGGCTGCTGGAATTTATGATGATGGTAAGACAACTGACGTATGATGTATATTTCAATAGAGCATAGTAATGGGTATGATACTTTAGATATGTAATGTTGCTTTTTTGGCTGAGATTTGACTTGATAAGAATCAAGTTAAGTAAGAGTCCTGAGTATGTTTAAGACATATTATTTTATATTTAGACGAACGTAGCCCCGTATGCTTATCATGGCTGAGGCTTGAATATAGTTATTATTAAAATATTATGATATATATTTTACTCAATTTCAGCTTTTGTTAAAACACAAATTTATATAAAAAATATGATCTTCTTATGATCAAAATGATTTCACATGCATTTAATAAATCCTAGTATTCGTTTCTTTTGAATACCCACCTTTTAACTGACTGTATACCAAATACTATTTAAATCGTTGGCGCAGTTAAGTCATGATAATGTACTAAAGCAGTGATTTTGTTGTTTTTATGAGACTCCTAATACTTTTGCATTCCATATTTTTTATTAGGTATATCTATATACCCGACTTTGAATACATATTTTACAGTGCCTTAAAAATATAGGCACTTCAAACTAATTTGACAAATAGGCTTCAAGGCACTTTATCTACGGTGAACTTTAGAGTACTGCAATCAATCAAATAAGACCTTTATGGAGTTTATCCAACTTCATTTATTATAAGCAAATAGAATAGATGGCTCGAGATTCATTCCAAGTCACCTCAGACTTTTATATGCGTATTAAATAGTAAATTACCGTTCGCTTTAACAGTGAAGGAAAACATTGTGAGGAAACCTGCATGTCTGTGAGTTCTCCACAATATTCTCGAAGATATGTGAAGTCTGCTAACCCGGATTATGACCACTCTTCTAACATTGAGAAGAGGTCCGTGCCAAGCAGTGCAACAGTTTAATGCAGGGCTGATATTATGAAGCTGATGTCTAGCAATAGGCCAATTTATATACAGAGCTATTAATATACATAAGAGCCAGCTAGACCCTTCAAGTAAAGCAATGTAGCTTCATAAATATTGTGACCTTTGTATCATAGTTCAGACTGTCGTATCAAATTAGTTTGTTAATTAATATTCTCTCACGTTCATACATAGGTAATAATTAGAAGCCATTAATCCGAATATCTAGTAAATAACACAATAATTAACCGACCTACATAACGGATACGTAGACTCGTCATAATCAAACGAATTATTGACATTTTTGTACACATTTGTAATCTCTGTATCTTGTTCGTAATGACTCCAGACGTGTTAACGTCAGTTTAATTATAGTTTTAAATTTATTGATGTCGTTATACCAATGATATATCATAAGTGGAGGTTGCCTCGTTGGTTGCGTTTATGTCTGCGGTCGAGTGAGAGGTCACAAGTCCGATTCACGAGTCGGGCTTTATGTTTGAAAATTTGAGAATTTCCTAACATGCCAACACCAACACAGATATTGCCGATGTTTGCAGTAGGCGGCAATAGATTCGTCTTAGAGGACGGAACTAAGTTTTAAGTGCACCGTAATAGATTACGGAGCACGTGAAACTTCGTTGTCAAAGCATAAAAGCGTGGGGCAAATACATCTTCTACCCCTACAAGGATGTATATGTTATAGGAAAATCATGATTGGGTGTGAACTTGGAATTAACTTATGCCACGGGATTGAAAGTATAGTTTTGTTACCAAACTTGTTAAAACTATTAATATTGTAACATATATGCATTATCTTTAGACAACTAACTTTTAAAAACAAACCTTTTCTTTATAGGAAGTTAGATTTTTTATATAGTTTTATTACAAATTGAGCAATACAGATCCTTTCCTTTTGAAATTACAGGTAGCTACCACGATGCTAAGTACGCACCAGGAGTGGTCCTAGCGCGCAACCAGTACAACCGATATGTGCACCCCGCTTACCGCCACTACTGAGCTTGAGCTTGCAGGACAATCCAGCAAGCCAAGACAACGACTCGAGACGTCACTTGTACAGTGCCATTGATAATAGAATAAGGTTGTACATTCACGCAATAAACTTGCAATATTAATTTATATTATTGTTTTATTTTGAAATTTTCCTCTACTAAACATAGGCTTGCGACTTGCAAGCCAAGACAATATACCTATTACATTTTTCTGCTTGCTCAGTGCTTCGATGCATTTTGCGATGACACTTGTATACATTATAAGATGATGGACATCTTGTAATTTGTCAACTAATTTAAATGAAACAATTATAACTTTAAGTCAGTTTTAATATATCGCCAAGTACCATGAAACCAGTTTCAAATTTACTCAATTATGAATATTAGAATTCACTAACAGACAACTATTTGTCTGTTAGTTCAAAAAAGTACAGTCTCTTAAATATTGCCTCATTAATATTTGTAAATGGTTCTTTTATTTTCATATTGCAATAAAGGTAATTAAAAAATGCGAACCTTATATTTGTCTGCCATTAAGTTATATAATAAACTTATCTTTTGAACAAAGTTCTTTCCCAAGTATTCTAAAAAGATCAATAGTAAAACCGCTTTTCAAAAAAGGTGATACAAATAATATAAGTAATTATAGGCAAAATAGTACCACTTCATTGGCATGTTTCAGTTTGATCAAAATTATCACACAAGCAATTAACGATGGGTTACCGGTAGCAGCAATTTTTCTAGATATGAGCAAGGCTTTTGATTTCGTAGATCATAAATTGCTGCTACACAAGCTAGAAAAATATGGAATAAGAGGTAAAGCCAATGATTGGTTGAGAGATTACCTAATAGACAGATATCAATGTGTTGAAATCTGTAAAATTCATAAGGGAAGAAAATCATTATATAGAAGCAAATATCTGGAAAATAATTTCGGTGTGCCGCAGGGCAGTGTGTTGGGACCATTCCTTTTTCTCATATATATAAATGATCTTCCCAAAATAACTTGCCACCAAACAATATTGTTTGCTGATGACACAACTCTCGTAGTAAGATGTAAAAACGTCAAAACGTATGAGCAAGAGATAAATGAAGCAATAACAAATGTAATAGATTGGTTGCACTTTAATAATCTACAAATTAATATGGATAAAACAAAAATGATGCAATATCATACACAAAAAAGAAAACCGTTGATGTTAAATATTAAACACGGTAACAATATAATTGAGCAAGTAGAGACCTATAAATTCCTTAGTATAGTTCTAGATCAGAATTGCAATCGGAAATCACACATAGATTATGTTTGTGATAAGCTTGACCGATTCGTGTATGCAATCAAAAGACTGCGAGATACGGTTTCGAAGGAAGCTGCTCTTTGTGCCTACCATGGTTATGTCTCATCCGTACTCTCATATGGTCTCTTACTGTGGGGTAATTCGGTAGATATCATAAAAGCATTTAGGGTTCAAAAGAAATGTGTGCGTGCAATCTGTGGAGCCTTTTTTACTGATAGCTGCCCTTGTTTAAAAAATATAATATTTTGCCTCTACCATGCATGTTAGAGAATTATGTCTATTCATACAATATCATCCTGAACATTTTATTAAGCTTATGGATGTAACTTAACGAGATGTAGCTCCTAGAAAGAAACATAAGTTGTGCTTACCACAATGCAGGCTCGAATTATATAAAAGGAACTCATATGTGAACGCTATAAAAGTGTATAATAAATTGCCCAATTCATTTAAAGATTTACCTTGCACAATGTTTAAAAAGAAATTAACTCAGTGGTTAAATGAAAAATGTTTTCACGAGCTCAATGGGTTCATGTCATAGTGCATTGTTGAAATTAATAATATAATATATTTCAATTATAACCTGTAACATTTATTATGACATTTTAATTTAATTTATTATAAAAATGTAAATGGGAATATTTAAATAATTAAGAACATGCTTGTAAACCTACATTCTGGCAAATAAAGTGATTATTATTATTAAACCAAGACGACAACACGAAAAATTTGGCATTGAACTAGCGATTAAGATTTCACGGGTTCGAATCTCATCCATTGCACTACCGTAGTAACCTACTCCTAACACAAGCATTCTAGCTTAGCTATAGGGGTAAAGAGAATACTCATAATTTGTAAACGAAATTACCAGTAATCTTAAAAAGAAAGCATTTGTGATCTAATTATGTGGTTAGAAATTAGAAAGGGCACTACAGATTAATTTTGAAATACTGAGTTTGCCAAACCATCTACACGAAACATAACCTATACAGTGCCATTAACATCGAATAAGGTTACACATTCTCGTAATAAACTTTTAATACATATTATGTCTAATTGTAATTTGTATTTTTGAAATTGCAATCAAAGTTTATGTCTTGAAAGACTGCACTTCTACCGTTAATGGTAGAAAATTAACCTTCGATCGTTTGCATTATATTTCACATAATATGCAAAATAAGTAACGGCATTTATTTATGTACGTGTACTATAAATATCGATATTTTGAAGGGTAAATAAGTTTTCTTAGTCAATCATTTGGTAATCCATACTAATATGTAATATAAATGTGAATGTGAGTTTGTGTATTACGCTTAATTTCGGGTCAAGCACAGTGTTATTGAGTGTTTTTGATAGAAAATTTTCAAGAGGACTCTCAAAATATGCCTGGACGATAGCAATAGTTTATTATTTAGTACAAATAATAGCATGAAGATGTGGGTATAATGCTACTAACTCTGCTTATCTTTTTTATATACAGAAGTGAATAACGATATGGACAAATAGTTATGATCCTTTTTTGTATTTATAGTATTAATGATTGCAATATAATGGTCATAAACAAACGCTTTTAAAACTCTTTACGAAAAATAGCTGTATATAGCTCTTGCAGATAGCAAAACGAACCGTCAAGTTGTCTTCGGATATCCTATTCAATGCATAAACTCGAGGCAAACTAGCTATGATAGGATGAATACGGGACAGCATGATCCGGCATCCGAGATTCGGTAGCGGCTTAAGTTAGGGAATACGCTTACTAGAATGGCTACACTAGGGAATCATCTCCGTTCTATATAAAATCATGACCAATCAGTTTTGTACTGTTTTCCTTACATACCTTCGAGAACATTACGGCAATCTCTGAGACATCAGACAGAGAAAATGGAAAAAAGGGAGAATCGTAAGGAAGCAACCTTTCTTTTTCTTAACTTCATCATTAAAACAAGCAATAATTAACAATTTAATACTTATTCTTCATACTTAAGAGATTTTCTCTTGACGGTGGAGTATACGCCATCTTTCTCGATTTACGGCCAATTCCTTGACCTCCTTATAAGACATGATCTTCGCTTTTCCTTTTATTTGGTCAGTGAATGTCCTTCTGGATCTGCCCCTTCCTCTCTTTTCTTCTATGATGTTTTTTATTAAGTCACCATGATTTATAAGGTGGAGTTCTTCTTGAAAGCAACGTGGAAGTACTGTCACTTCCACGTTGCTTTTCTTTTCTTTGCAGCTGATTCTCTAAATGCAATTTATTACGCACAAAACTTAAAAAGTCAGCTATGCATGCGTTGGGTTTAAACTCCAGACCACGCGTGGCAATTTAGTGGGTTCCCATTAGTCTATAGATGCTCTCATGTTATCGTATTATTATAACAATTAATAATGATTGTGAACACTAATTAAAGTCACAAAGGTTACCGATGCTATTATAATTAATCTTCAGTTACCAATTTCCTCCTACTGATATAGTAATTTAAAATGGTCGACCGGAAGCCATATTTATAGCTACAACATATTATAGACTGATCTTGGTTAAAACATTAAATAAAATGTTTTTATGTTGCCTCGGTAGCGCAGTGGTATTATTGTGAACTGTGCATGAGGTCTTGATTTCGATTTCCGAATCAAGCTAAGCATTACTAGGATTTTCTACCAAATAAATTTGCCGTAATAATAATAACAACTTTAGTTCTGCCAAAAACAGCTACTCCTATTTAATAAATCCCTATCTGGCAAAGAGCATGCGTAATAGACCTCTACCTATCCCGTTGGGGACCTAGGCGTTATCATATAATTATTTATATGACTGCACTGATGGTGTAATGATATAACTGGACGCCTCTCCACTGCTACTGTGCCGATTGTCGTGGGTTCGAATCCCACACGGATCAATTTGTGTGATCTTTGTGTCCGTTGTTTGAATGTTTGTAAAGTCTCCCGCGACACAGGATTTAGGCCGAGTGCGGGAGATATCTTTTTAAAAATAAGATATAAATAAATAATATGGGATATTGTCTTATGTTTACGCGAATGTTATACATTGAAATTAAACACTTTATACGGATTTTGTCGTGTTGTTAATTCTATAGCTCATTCTGCGTAAATAGGAACACCAAAGATTAAATTATGTTCGGGTACTTTGAAATAACTAAGCACACTTCAGAACGTTGGGACAACTACCATCTTAGTCTCCCCGTGAACATGGCTGCTGTAAAGCAACCGAAACGTAGGGGAAAGTGTAAATCCTAATATAAATAGTTTTAATAGTTATAATAATTTAATTAGCTTATAATTAGTAAAATTTAATAGTAGTATAGTAGTGTAAACAGTTTCTAAATTATGTAATAGTGTTAAATAAACAACGCGATAAAATCCGTATATAGTAGTTTAATTTCAATTCTTTATTTATTTATTTATTCTTTATTTTTAAATTATTTTTGCCCGAGTATAGAATTGAGCTCGAGACTTTACGTACAGAAGTCGATGGCGCAACGGGGCACCTTTAATGTCGAGTCAAGACCGATTTTAATTTATATTTGCTATCACAACTACATTTTAATTATAATTATATGTAATGACAAAATCCTAACTAATATTATAAACTAGATGACCCGCGCAGCTTCGTCTGCTTCACATAAGAGAATTTGCCCCGTTTTAGAAACATTTTTCATTAATGCTCTGTTCCTATTAGTCATAGCGTGAAGTTATATAGCTTATAACCTTCCTCGATAAATGGGCTATCCAACACTGAAAGAATTTCTCAATTCGGATCAGTAGTGCCTGAGATTAGCGCGTTCAAGCAAACAAACAAAGTCTTCAGCTTTATAATCTTATATATAAAATTCTCGTGTCACAATGTTCGTTCCCGTACTCCTCCGAAACGGCTTGACCGATTCTCATGAAATTTTGTGAGCATATTGAGTAGGTCTGAGAATCGGCCAACATCTATTTTTCATACCCCTTAGTGATAAGGGTTGTCCACGCCTAAAATTTTTTTTAAATCTTTTGGTCAAAACATTTTTTTATGGCAAAACAACGTTTGCCGGGACAGCTAGTATTAGTATAGATGTGTATGTGACGTCTTTGTTTTATTTGTTAAGCTTTCACGACTGATCATCATGAAATTTAACATACACGTTGTCAGGTGAACAGAAAAGGACATAGGGTACCTTTCATCCAGGCAAAAGTGCTATTACTGACCTAATCGAACCTAACCTATATCATATTATTTATGCGTGGGAAGCCGAAGGCAAAATCTAGTTATACACGTCTTCGACTATACAAACTTGGTATCGCGTTGTGCAAAACTGTATTCAAATCCGAATCTTACCACATGCTGTTAAAATACATAATAAGTTACCAATGTTTGATTTTCTACGTAAATTTAACCAAAACAGCCTATAAAAATGTTTTATATTTTGATTGAAGAGTTGGTTGCAAATTCAATAATTACTAATTTAAAAATATTGGTATATGTAAAAGTGATTTACGAGGGAAATAACGATGTATCCTAACCATGCCTCGATGGCGTAGTGGTTAGTGTAACCGACTGCCACACCTGAGATCGCGGGTTCGATTCCCGCACAAGTCAAACATTTGTGTGCATGAACATGGATGTTTGTCTTGATCTGGGTGTTTCTACGTATGATAAGAACGTATTTAAAAAAAAGTATATATGTATGTTTAGCCATTGTCTAGTATTCATAGTACAAGCTCTGCTTAGTTTGGGCTAGATGGTGTTATGTGTTTGTGGTAGAATATATTATATTATATTATATATATTATGCCTTATACAACATTATTTTTCGTACGTCTGCATTTATAATAAGTAGTTATGTCACTTAAAAGTATTTTTATTTACACCTGACATTCACCCCTTGTACTAAATTTAAATGGCTTTCTTATTTATTGAGAGGATTTCAAAATATCTTTGTGTTTTAGATTTTGGATAATGTAACTTTTGTTACATAGCCAATTATATAATTAATAACGGCTCGCCTTAATCCTGAATGCCTCACGCTTCTTTTCGTGACAAGCTATCCAAGTAAATATTGCCATACAGTTTCACCACACTTCTCGCTAATAATCATATTAATTTGCAACCTTATACAACTCCAATATCGATTCATTATCCGTCATGTATAATCATATCGCATTATTAGATCTGTCCACATGCAGTACCTTACTTCACCTGCATTAATCATGTATTGATGGCCTGCCACAGTCTGAATACAGGGCATTAGATGTAAAGGTGGGATGTCAAATACGTATTATTGGAAATTAAGGTTAAGTAATCCTTACAAACATGGTCTAGCGCCTTGTGTTCCTGGATGCGTGGGCATAGGTAAATTTCGCAAATGATAAGACCAGCATATCTATTAAACCTGTCTGTAACTTGAGACCTAAAAAGGTATTACGTACGATAGCTGGCCCATCGGCGTTTACCGAACATGGTTTCAGACTTTGAAGTGCTACGGCGAATTCCTTTTGTGGAAATCCAAAAACACCATGCCCGGGTAACGAAACCTCAGAGCCTTAATATGTTCAGGGTTCTCCAGTTCACTACTAAGGCAGTCGGGATGCAAAACATTGTTTATACTCTTCTCCCTAGCCTTTATTATTCCCAAGTCACTTGGGGTCGGCTTTTCTGGTCTAACTGGATTTGACTGGATATCAGTTTTTACACGGAGCGGCTGCCACCTGACCTCCACAACCCGGAGGCTAACGATACCCTAATGCTAGACCAGTGTCAGGCTATTATAGGGCACCGACTTCCTAATAACGACTGCCATAGATGTACATGCCAGCCGGGACAGACGGCTTAACGTGCTCTCCGAGGCACGGAGCAGGCGATAATTGTCAGTCAATACGCACATAATTTTTAAAAGTCATATAACTTCCGAAAGTAGAGGTGCGTGACGTGGGTTCGAACCCGAGACCCTCTGCATTGCAGTCTATTGGTCTCCCCACTGAGTTTATACATTTCAAAATATTAAATACATGAGTATCCTCGCTTAAACAGGTGCAGCTTGATCGGAAAAGTATATGTATATATCTTGCAAAATTGCGTAACCTAAATAAGTAGCTTTAATGTTAAAAAAATTGCATTTCATTGATTTCTTGTTTATCATCTTTGTCGTATAACGAATCTTCGACAATTAGAGATTGAGGTTCAAATCCCAGGTTTAAATGCAAATCCTAAATTGCCTTAAATATTATGCAAAACGTTTATTTCATACTATATTTTTCAACATTCGAGCATATACAGATATATCTACTTTAGTAGTGCAGCGGGAGTGAATCCGACTGCAGTGCATGAAGTCCTGGGTTTGATGCCCAAGTATGGGGTACTTCTGTAAAGAAGTTTTGCGGTAGCAGCACGGAGTCTGGAACCGTAACAATATACTCGCACGCTATTTATTTTATTAATTTAAACTTTATGCAAAGAACAATACATCGGCGGACTTAATGCCAAAAGCATTCTCTACCAGTCAACCGTAGGGTGATGCAAAGTTAAATGAAGTATATTTACAGTAGCATGGAACATACTTCTACATAATATACACATACCAATAAACATATTATATAAACTAAATAAAATACCGCTTTTATGTGAGATCTAAAACTATAGCTAGCGAAACGTGTCTGTAATACTCTTCTGCCTACTGTTTCGGATATATAGCCGTGGGACTACATATCTATACTAACTAGCAGTCGCCTATTGGTCGAAATTCGACCAAAATTCCTAAGCTTGCTACTTTGTTTTCTTTTTTCTTTATAACATTTAATAAGGTATGTATACCTTATATTTTATTGTAATAAAGAAAACTTGTAACTATGGTTACCTATAGGTAACCATAGTTACAAAGAATTGTACGACGTCAGACGAACAATGCCGAAATACTACGAACGCGATTCGACTGCGTGTGTCAAATGCATGGTTGTGTGAATGTAGTATTTTTTCATTAATTTAGCGTATTTCTAATACATATTTTATAAAAGTATTTGGATTCGCCTCTCCTTCTCCATATAAACTTTAACTGTGCCAAATTTCATACTCCTCCGTCCACGCAATTTTCTTTAAAAGGGGTATCACGTTTTTGTACTTCATGGAGAAATGGTTGCAGCACCTTACAGTTATGATTTGTAAACGAAATATTATTGTACACTTGGCGATTAAAAAGAGTGGCCATGAGTTTCTTGCCCGTTCTTCTCATGAGCCCTACACCCTTGTTTTAGTGAACGTGGCAGTAAATGTAAATTCACAGAAAAAAATTACGTGTAACTTTGACATTCTTAAGTGTTACTTTGTAACCTAACTTGAATAAATTTATTTTGATTTGATTTTGATTTTGCTTCATTTATAGATACTATAAAGCTGAAGAGTTTGTTTGTTTGGTTAAACGCGCTAATCTCAGGAACTGCTAGTTCGAATTAAAATTTCTTTTAGTGTTGGATAGTCCCTTTATGTTGGAAGGCTATAGGTTATATAACATCTCGCTACGACCAATAGGAGCGGAGCATCAATGAAAAATGTTGCAAGATCGGAGAAAATTATCTTATGTGAAGCAGACGAAGTTGCGCGGATCAGCCAGTGTATATATATATATATATATATATATATATATATATATATATATATAAGTATACAGATATGATATTGTTTGTAAGTTTTATACCTCTAAGTTACGTTCATCCAAAAAAGTAATTACCATCTGCAATTAAATTGAAATAACTTCAATCATAACGCAAAGACTAACATAAGATATAATTTACATATTAATGGCTAAAATTTTTGATTAATTTTAACGCAAGCTTACCACGAAACAATGTAACAATCGTAAAATCTTGAATTATTACAAACATTTAAGTGGGTAGATGTTCACGCTGTAAATCATTACATTAATACGTTTTGGCGTGTTCAAGGCTATATACGATCTATCAAAACAGTATTCAAAATATTTCGCAGGTGATTCACTAAAAGTGAAAGATAATTTAAATTACGGCTAGAATTTTAATATGGATTGAGGTCTTTTTATTTGGTTGAGTTTATTCGGTTGGCTTGTTAGAAACTGTCTAATTATAATTTTGGTTAGTCTTTATTATAAAAAGATTTATAGGAAGAGTATAATTACGTTAATGCTGGTAATTCTTACTAGCACGGTAAATATTAGAATAAACTCTAAAAGTAAAGATTTTGAGTGGATTTGATATGTTTGAAGGGTGCCATTCGGATTCAAGTCAACATAATCATATTCATAATTCAGATCGAATTACGATTATGATGACTGCAACTGAAAATTATAATACCGTCATTTAGTATCTGCATTTATTCTGGTAAATTGCATTTGGTCGTTTTGTATAAGGTTTTGAGTTGCATTCCCGAGGGAAGAAAAGTGTAAGTAGGTTTGTCTTTTGTAGAAGCATGGAGTCTGGCACCGATAGACGGAAATATGCCGAACGATCAAGGCTTGGAATTATCTGCCAAGGCACGAGTTTCCTTCTTCCTTTAATCCTGGGTCCTTTAAACGGGGCGTGAAAAAGCAAATTCTCAGGCCGTCAAAGTAGAGACCTCGACATCGCCTCAGCTGCTATGAGGACGGTGTGGAGGCCACTGCTCTTAGACCTCTTGACTGCTTACCATTAGGCGCAGCGATTTAATTTTGACGAGCAACATAAAAAAAAAACTAAAACACTATTACGTGGGACCTACATAATGGTTAGTGAAATGTTGGTGTTGGTGACATACACCTCTGCCTATCCTTCCGGGGATATAAACGTGATGCCATGCTTATATACATATGTATATAAGTTCCTACTATAGTATATAATAACATACCTACTGCAATTCTACTAAGCTTTCGACGTTCCTATGCGTTAGCTTAGCTCACACTGCAACTTAACCTTTATCTAAGCCAACAATAGTAGGAACAAAAACAGATTTTAAATCAGTTGATAATTCATAACAATTTAAACCTATAATTCAATCTTGAAATTGATTTTGACATTTTTAATACTGACCTGTCGAATATACAGTAACAAGGATGTTCAAAGATATTTATTGTTTATTTTTGTCGATAAAACTTTATGTTATATGACCGGAATGCAAAGTCGAAGAATGGTAGCATAGTTATGTTGTTTAAATGTACAGTTTAGTTTGGCTGTTCGATGTGACATTTTACTGCTAGACAGTATGTGGTAGAGCATTATACAATAATATTCTATCACATGTACACGTAACACCATCTTGCCCAAACTAAGCAGAGCTTGTATTATGGTTACTAGACAATGGATAAACATACATACATATATACTTTATTTTTGTAAATAATTACATATTATACATAGAAACACCCAGACCAAGACAAACATCCGTGTTCATGCACACAATTGTTTGACTTGTGCGGGAATCGAACCCGCCACCTCAGGCGTGGCAGTCGGTTACACTAATCACTAGTGCACTTTTTCTTAATAGTGTTATTATAAATATGATGTACTGGTAGCTAGAGACAAACCATCTTTCTTTTTTGTCACTTTTAGTTATGGGCGACAGACCTTTCTTGGGTTAGTCCCATTCGCCACCATCCGCATTGCCACCTCCGGTGGCGAATGGGACATTTTCCAAAAAAAATATCCCGTTCGCCACCGGGGGTGACGACTCCGGTGGCGAAAGGGACATATTCGAAAAAAAATATTGAATGGGATATTTCTTTTAGAAACAACAATAGAAAATAAAAATAATAAAAAAAATATAAAAGGGATATTTGTATTTTTTGGGACAATGCTGGGGGTGGCGAATGGGACTAACCCCCTTTTTTCTGGTTAACAGTCATCTTTCGTTCTAAGAATAATTTCTGTGTCGTGTGGAAGTTCACAAACATTCAGACAATGGACCCACAGAACACCCAGATTCGGAACAACTGTTTGTGAATCTCGCAAATTGACCTCTATCAAAGGAAACTTCAAACTCGGTAACACTCGGAGCAGTACCAGTGATGAGATGACCACTTAAGACACTACACCATTTGTGCAGTCATCGACTCCAGTCGTGCAAGCAAGGGAATGATGGAAATATGCCCAAAGGAACAGTAATATATTATACACTACTAGCTGTCCCAAAAGAAGCCGTCCTGCACAGGAACAAAAAAAAAATCTAAAACCTTCTCGAATCCACTTAAACACACACAAAGAATTACATCAAAATCGGTCCAGCCATTTAGGAGGAGTTTAATTACAAACACACGCACAAAAGTTTCATATATATATAAAGATTATTGCTGCTATGGCTTTATACACCATTTGGAGTATTTATTTAGTATTATAGTATTTAACTAAAGGTAAACAAACTTGATGTGTCTTTTATAACAAAAAAATCAGTTTAAAATAAAATGCTGCTAAAGATCAATGTAAATACAACAATAACGATTACTAAATAAATTGAACCGTTAGTTTAAGCAGTAGTTTATTTGTTTAATATGTTTTAGTGTATAAAGTCACATCAAGATTGTTTATCTTTAGTTAAATACCTAACCAAATGGAGTATAGGGCCACGTAGTGAGGGATTCTAATTTACTGTCGTGAACTTGGATGTTTGTCTTGGTCTCGGTGTTTCTATGTATAATTTATATGTATTTACAAAATAATACATATATGTATGTTTATCCATTGTCTAGTACCTATAGTACAAGCTCTGCTTACTTTGGGCTAGATGGTGTTGTGTGTATGTAATCTAATAATATCCTCCAGACCGAATTTCGGCCATGACGGCCAGTCTTAACGGAGACTGGCCAAGTACGCAGGAGATATTATAGTGCACAAGTGTGTGCGCAAACACAAGTGCACTCTCTGTTCCCTAACTCTCATGATCCGATGGGACGGTAATCCGACACGACCGGAGAGAGATCAGGCGCAGGACCTACGGCTTTACGTGCTTTCCGAGGCACGGGGGTATCTACCACCGGCAACTTCCTAACTCCGGGCTGCTATTAAGATTTCTTAACAGAAAAACCCAATAACTTTTTGTTGGTCCGACCCGGGATTCGAACCCGAGACCTCATGCACAGCAGTCGCATTCACATGGCATGGATACTAATATTATAAAGCTGAAGAGGTTGTTTGTTTTTTTGAACGCGCTAATCTTAGGAACTACTGGTTCGAATTGAAAATTCTTTCAGTGTTCGGTAGCCTATCTATCGAGGAAGGCTATAGGTTATTATATAACGTCACGCTACAACACACAAGGGCGGCGCGGTAATCATAAATGCGGGTAAAACCGCAGGCACATCTAGTAGAATATTATATTATCATTATTACATAGTTCCAGACTTCGAACTATTACTTAGAATATCTTTATAGAAATATCTTATAATATAAGTGTTATAGGGATTTTCTAGGAAAAAAGTGGTTTGTTTTATTACTATATCTTAGGCACACACACAAACACACACACAGATACACACGCATACACACACTAGACCTATTTACTTTCACTAATAACATATCTTATAACAATTTCTTGTTAATTATTCTCGATTGACATGGTCTAGTCTCCTAAAATATCCCATATGCCAAAGAGTCTTCTTGTTTTTAAATGTGTTTTTAAATATAAATAGTTTGTAAGTAGTAAACGTAATGCTTTTTGTATGCATATAAGTACATTAACAAAATGTAAAATGAGGTAGAGACCTGGTGTCCTGAAATACAAGCCACGAGCTTAGCTTAGGCACCAGTCTCACACAATATTGTACACTGTAATTATTATGTACCTAACCTGTGTAATGTATCTATATAATATTGGGATGAGAAAATAAACATTATATTATTATAGAATTCTAAAACGTTAGCAAATTTTCTCCTAATCTCATTACTCCTTTCAATGTTTAACATAAGACGTACAATGTACACAAAGAATAATACTCATTTAATACTACTTAATAATCTTTTGCCCTCGGCTTCGCTTGAGTAAATACAGGTTAAATTAGATTAGTAACCGCACTCTTTTCTGGATGAAAGGTACCCTACGTCCTTCTCTTTTCTTCTAACAACGAGTATGCGAAATTTCATGATGATCGATCAAGTAGATAAGGAGTGACATCGCATTTATAATTAGTTGGGATTACATCACAATATAATTCTACCAATATGAAATAAATAATAGTTTTAAAGAAACAAAAAAACACGCTCTATTAAAAAAAGACAAACTAAAAAAAGTAGAAAATAATTTAATAATTTGAATGTTAAAAAGCGTGGTGTGGGGGTTATCAAAATATCTTAGACAGCACCACGCTTTTGTCCATTAAAATTATTAAATTATTATTTACTTCTTTTAGTTTGGTTTTTTTAATAAAGCGTGTTTTCATTGAAATTAAACTACTATATACGGATTTTATCGCGTTGTTTATTTAGCACTGTATTACAAAATATTGAAAATATTACACTACTACTACTATTGATTTTATTTTACTAATTTATAAGCTAATAAAATTATTTAAACTATTAAATCTATTTATTTCTGGTTTACACTTTCCCCGATGTTTCGGTTGCTTTCCAGCAGCCATGGTCACGGGGAGACTAAGATGGTAGTTGTCTCAATGTTCCAGTGTAGTTATTTCAGTACCCGAACATAATTTAATTATTGGTGTTTCTATTTACGCAGAATGAGCTCAAAGTATCATGAAGTCTAGCTGTGGTTTGTTTCTTCTTGGGTTTGACTATTTGAAGTACTGTTTTAATAGTTTAAATAATTTTATTAGCTTAAATATTCCGTTACATAGATACATACATACCAAGCTAATAAAAGCGTGTTAAAAACCAAATCATAGAAGAAAGAAATTGTATTTATTGTTATTATAAATGTGAGTAGGAACGACCACGTCATAATATAGCCTATCAAACAGAAAGCCGTCATTATAGAAATTGGATCAATGAATGGCTGTAATAAGATTATAATTTGAGTTAATGTTAAAACTGATACAAGTTATAATTTTATCAATAGATTGACTGTTAGTTAGTTACTTCTTCATAATAACTATTACATACATTACATCTTTGCTGTGGCTAGTCATTAAGCATACTTATATAATTTTTTTGGTTATCTGCGACTGCGCCGAGCGTAAGACGCGGTTGAACTGAATAACAGAGTTCGATATTTAAATCGGCGCGCGGCGGCCATAATAAAATTGTATGGAGGATTTGAAATGCTTTTTTGATAAATATGTATCTTTATTGTCAACCATTAACTTAAATATTTTGGGACGGACAAATTGTAATATAACTATTTATGTTTCGTTTAAGCTGTAAAATAGGATAGATTTCTACTGTTATAATCTAAAAATCACGTTACACGAGCTTACGTTTTTGCATTTTTCGTGCAAATTTACGTAATTTTGTAGGCAAAAATATTAATTAGTTTAAGTTTTTTTTTTAACACGGGGTAATTGTAAACATATTCATTGTTATAGTAAATGTATATTTTATATTTGTATTTAACAAAAAGTGTTGATTTTATCAACTTAAGAGGAAACACCACGGGCGAGAGAATTGAAAAATAGGTATTTGTAAAATCTATTGCTGTCGCGCAGTGCCCGCAGAGCGTGATAGAGACAACTGCACCTTGGACCGAAAATACCTATAAAAGTACACAAAATCAACGTTTCGTAGTCCCCTGATTCCTTCTCCAACACTTGACCGATTTAACTACTTATTTCATTAAAAATTGAAGAAAGGCTTTGGCCGTGTTTCTATGTTTTACTTCTTTTATATAATCTACTCAAAGGAGACGGATACGCTTTCATACATTCTTGGGCCTGGATGTAAAAGGATGAAAGTTGAATGAATTTAGAGCTTATATATTATCAAACCATCTCTGAAAATTCTGCGGATTTTGGCAATCTGAGAGCAGAGCTATAAGAGATTTAGTAAAAGTGAGGTTATGCAATAAGTTGACAACAATCTATACTAAACAGCTGATTTTAGAGCTGCGATTGCTACTTTGTTTTACTAGACAGTTATTTACTATATAAATTGTAGTATTTATTGTATTGTATTGAGTGGGAGGATATTAGGAAACTCACAAATAGATTAAAATATGGGAAGACAAGGATGTGATGTATAAAAATAAAAATCACTTTTTTAATAATAATTATCTTTTATTTATCTTCAATTATAATCAGAATATCATCTAAGAAGTACGCAGGTGGTAGATGGCTGACTCATGATGCAAGAGAACGACCACAGCGGAGACATACACTACGGTGGCCAAGTTGTTGTGGTTCATCAACAGATGGTTGTTGAGCCAAATCCCAACAAGCTTGGCAAATATAGTCACTGCTGTTTACCTGAAAGATGAGAAAAGTTAAATAAAAAAATCATGATTACTGTAAAATATACAGTCAGTTTAGGTTTTTAGTTGTTTTTACATGTAAATAATCTTCATATGATTATTATAATATGTTTAAGTATCTATACTTTATTTATAAGTATAATGCAGGGGCCACACTTAGGTTTAATGCTGATAATTATTAACGTGTTTAGGAACACCTATTAACAAGCAGAGTCAACTATTGTAGCAACAAGCATGATTTTTTACAGTAGGTAAGTATCTTTTATAATGCAGCCGCTACTAAGAAAGAATTTATGGAAAATCAACCTCTCAAAATCGATGTTTAGTTGGTATCCAATAACGCGTTAAAAAACGACGTTAAGCATTAGTGTTGCTCCTGCATAATGGTTATGGAAAACATAGGAAGGAACCTATAGTGAGAGACGCTGGGTAGCCAACAAACAAAAGGTTGTACTTACAGGTTCTGGTGCACGCCATTGACGAATCACTGACAGTGTCGTTTCATCATCTAAAGCTCGTCGCCCCAGTGTATTACAGCGACTAGTCGCTATACCACAATTCACACAGCGATCCATGGTGTCAATATCCAATCGATAAGCAGGACGTAAAATACAAAATAACAAGCCAAATTCAGACGAGTAAACGAGTTTATTCGTGTCCGTTAAGATAGCAAGGGTCGTACAAGTTAAGCAAGATCAGAAGTCCGTAGAAAGAAAGCACTGGTTGGGGAATGTATATAAAAAAACTGGAAACACACTCAAAACGCACACGCAGTAAACGATACAAGACGAGTGATTATAGATTGAGAGTCAGGTAGCTGTCACTGTTAGCACAGATTAAAAATACAGTTGACAAACACAGGTAATAAATCGATCTGTAAACGAGAATCAATTTACAGATTTATTTTCATCAAGTTAGCATTTCGACATTTTTAACTGTTGACATTATGTTAATTATTGTTAAATACATTTACTTTGATTGAATCAATCATCTGGTGCAAGTGATTTTATGTTTTTTTATTTAATACATTCACATTAATCGATTATAGTAATCGATATCCTATTTTATTAGTGACATAAACTTATTTTTAAGATTTCTCGTCTTCCAGATTGTGAATTAAGCTAATTTTTTATATTTTACAATAGAAAAATACAACGCTTTTTTTAAACCATATCTTAACTTAAAGCAGTCAGGCCCAGAAATCCCCGTCTCCTTTGTTTTCTGGATGTTTGAACACAGCGGAAAATCTGACCAAATTTTGAGGTTTTTGAAGGCTCATATCTCTTTTAATAATTAATTAATGAAAAATAGGAAAACATAGGGACATGCCAATAGAGGCTATACATATTATTTTTAAATATTATTGTTCTACTGGCATTATCCAGGGAGGAAACAGGGGACTACATTTGTATGGAAAAACGGCCCTTGTGTTTCCTCTTAACTGTGACCGCCTGTTTTGGCACATTTCGCTCGGCGCAGTCTTAGGGCCCATTTATATGGGAAGCAGAGAGGCCACGCGGCGGCCGCGTGATTTCGTCGTTCGGAAGAATTTGAACGTTGTGTCCTAGTTAATAGAGTTTAAAATTTCTATGAACGAATGCCGCGCGGTCGCGCTGTTTCAGTGTTGGGACGAATTTGAATGTTGTGGCGTAGTTAACGCCAAAGAGTTTAAATTCTCTATTAACGAATTCTAGTACGCGGCTGCCGCGCGGCCTCCGCGCGGTCGCCGCGCGGCCTCTCCGCTCTCGTCTAACTGCAGCCTTAAGTAGCCTATAAATCTGAGCAGCGATAGCTCAGTGGGGAGACCAATAGACTGCAATGCAGAGGGTCTCGGGTTCGAACCCTCGTCGCGCACCTCTGACTTTCGGAAGTTATATGACTTTTCGAAATTATGTGCGTATTGATTGACAATTATCGCCTGCTCCGTGCCTCGGAGAGCACGTTAATCTGTCGATCCCGACTGCCATGAACATCTATGGCAGTCGTTATTGGGGAAGTTGACACAAAAGATCCCAGTGGGTGGAAGTGTCGCCAGTCTGTACTGACTGGCCCCCACACAAGATAAGATAAGCCTATAAATCTAGTGTACACATTTTTTTTATATCTGCTGTATACAATCTTAATTCAATGAACATAATATTTTCACAAATGTAGTACTAACTTTGGGATGCGACTTCGTCCGTATGGAATAAGTTGTTAAGTCCTTTTATCCTATGCTGGTATTATATTGGAGGATGCCAAAATTATTTATTAGATATTTTATTTACCTACCCATCGACATTTATAATAATAATAATAATATCTGCCCTGTATTAAACTGTCCCACTGCTGGGCACGAGCCTCATCTCAGTGTGAGCAGTGTTATGCCATAGTCCACCACGCTGGCCTAGTGCGGATTGGCAGACTTCACATATCTTCGAGAACATTATGGAGAACTTTCGGACATGCAGGTTTCCTCACGATGTTTTCCTTCACCGTTAAAGCGAGCGATAATTAACTATTTAATACGTTCATAACTTCGAAAAGTCAGAGATGCGTGCCTTGGGATCGAACTCGAGACCTCTGTGTGGCAGTCTCACGGTTTCTCACTAGGCTTTTACTGCTTATTAGTAGTAATGATATGTAATACTTTAAATACGATGCAACTTTCAAGCATAAAAGCTCTATATCTTCGTGGCCATTTCGATAAATTCGGTCTTATTCCTTGTGAATAATATATAGAAACCTGGCGCAAAATTTCACTTTTCTAGGCTCAGCAGTTTGGCTTGGCCTTATGAGCCACACAATTTAACATCAACTATCAACACACGGCAAGTCAGTAGTGAATTGAACCCTTTATTTACTACGCCATCCGTAAAATCAGTAGCCATTACGACACGGTTATTAACACGATCGTTCATTTATTTAGCTAGCTTGCTTCACGTTTATCTCATAACTCATAATGTCTAACGAAGTCATAATATAACAGATCAATCTACTAATATATGGGATTATTAATCTTTAGTTGAACGTACACGAGTATACAGTCCCCAATTATACCATTTATTTATGTACAAAATAGGTGGACTGCGACTACTGTGGATGAGGTCTCGGATTTGAATCCCGTATCAGGCCAACAAAAAATTATTGCGTTTTTCTAATAAGAAATTTCAATAACAGCCCGGAGTAAGGAAGTTGGGCGGTGTCAGACACCCCTGTGCCTTCGAAAGCAACTAAAGTCGTCGGTGCTGTGCCTGATCTTTCTCCGTACGTGTCGGGCCTTGTGCACTGTAATATATCCTGCGTAGATTGCCAGTCTGTGTTAAGATTGGCCGCTGTGACCGAAATTCAGTCTGGAGGACACTGCTACCTCTATATAATAGATGGCGGTGTCCTCCAGACTGATTTGACTATATAAATAAGTATCATAGTCCGCCTGATGGGAAACGCTTATCATACATATGTACATAGCTCATGATCTCATGCATTACCAGGTAATTAATTTGGCTACGAGCCCGTACGCCTCTTGACTTTCACCCCATTTCATAGAAAGAAAGCCGGGCTTCTATTTTTGGGTGGATTTAAAAAGAAACATAACAAATACCTACTAGGGAGCGAAACTTGAGGGGCGAACGGGCTCGTAACTATTAATTCTCCCCTTACCGACCTAAGTAAACATGAAGCCAACTATGAGAAAAATGAAATGGGAAAATTTGTTACTCGCGGTCGAAAATCTTTTCTACCGCGAAACGTAGTAACATTTGTGATAGGACTGATGGCGTAGCTGCTAAACTGCGCCTCGCCACCGCTGCGCTGGGGGTTTTGGGTTCGAATCCCACAAATAATTGTTTGAGATCCAGAACAATATAAATATTGTTATCCATAAATAATTGTTCTAGGTTTAGAATAATACAAATAATTTATAGATACAAATACAAAGCACACCCGGTTGTGCCTTGTACTCGTGAATGTGGCTTTACAAACATACATTATGTTTAACGCAGATCAAGAGCGGGATTTGTGATTTTTTGAAACCAAACCCATACATAACAGCTGCCAAGCTACACCTAACAATGTATATATAGATTCATATATAGATTCACGCCTGTTTCCCAGAGGGGTAGGCAGAGACTACGGATTTCCATTTGCTACGATCCTGACACACTTCTCTGGCTTCATTCACTTTCATAACATTCCTCATATACGCTCTCCCGTTTAAGGGGCTTATAACCTAGCCTTTATCCAGAACATCTCCAATCTGATCAAGAAACGTTCGCCTAGGTCTTCCCCTTGCGACTGTTGCATTCACACTAGCCTTATAAACTTTCTTAGTCAGTCTTACATGCCCAAACCAGCTTAACATACTCTACATTCACTTTTATGCCGCATTTTTCTCTAATCACACTATTCCTTATCCTATCTTTCAAAGTCACACCACAGCGCTTCTCAGCGCTCTCATTTTTACAGCATTTATTCTGCTCTCATGCTTCTTTTGCCATACCCAACAATGTCTACTACTACCTAACGATGTCTTACTTGAAAGTCCCATTACAACTTTGTACAAACAGTGATAAAAATCTAAGAACTCACAATTAATTTTAAGCGCAAACTAAGCTATGCTAGATTATATCAAGACAATTTGATAGCTAAAAGATAAATATAATTCAAGCTTAAGTATATCTCTGCACAAACTGCTACTAATCGTCGTAATCAACAAGTTACTCAAAGTAAATTAATGAATATGCATAATGCCGATTAAAGAAGTTTAATTACTAATTATATAGCTCTATTCTTTGAGCCGAATTTTGATAAGCTAGAAAGTAGTCAAACACCTATGTAATGTAAGAAATTACGTAGTTTAATGTGGTATTGATCAAAGCCATCGTGCTGTTGCAATAAAGCTTTTGAAAGTATGTTTGGATGTAATCAGTTCAAAGGCATATATGTTGTTACATATATGGTGCAGTTTTTAAGGTGTTCACTTCATTGCTACACACTGCGCCGAGTGTTGTGGGTTCGATCCTCATACGAGATAATGATTTTTGCAATCTACTAATAGTTGTTTTGAATCTAATGTTGATAAAGTACGACACGGCTAATGACACAAGTGTAGGATTTGACTTTAGAAAAAATAGTAGATATATTATGAATCGCATAGGAACCCATTCCACGTTACAACGTATCCTATGTGTCAATCAAGGATGTGATTTATCTGTAAGCAAAGTTTATTTAAAATCCATTCAAAGCTTTACACGTAATTCAAGTTGGTAACTAAGATCAAAACATCCTCAGACTTTCGCGTTTGTATTACTAATTCGATGTGTTATCACCGTTGAGGAATTGTAATAATATTTTATACTACTTAGTTACCATATAGGCTTGGTCTATCTAATATCTAGCCTATGAACGCTTACAGTACTAGCGTCAATACTCGCACACTGAGAGTTCTCAGAAAGGGTAACTGACTGACTATGCGGTCAGCTTAAGAGGTTTAAATAACATTGGTCCTAGTAATGGGATCTACTGGTAGGAAAGACCTTCGCAAGAAAACAAAAGAAATATGTTTGGAAGCCGGTAACATGGCGCCTTCTCTAAATATATAGAAAGCGCGCTCAAATATAGCTGCGGCTCTACCTGGGACCTCATAAGAGGTCCAAGGTAGAGCCGCAGCTATATACATATATATGTATAGTATAATATCGGCTCTGTAAATAAAATATCCTATTGGTAGACACGAGCCTCTTTTCAGTATGAGAATGGGCCGTTATTTACCACGCTGGTCTATTCTGGGTAGGCAGACTTCAAATATCTTTGAGATCGTTATAGAGAACCTAAGTTAAAGTGAGCAATAATTAACATAAACAATAAACCAAAATCTCTAATCTAAAATAGCGGCATTGTAAAGTCATACTATGTATCTCATCTCCTGTTCTTCTGAACAAAATTTGATGAAACTTGACTTATAGTATGAGCGATTTACTACACAGAATCCAGAACGGGGTAGATACTATCTACCTCGTTCTATCTACTAGACAGTCATCTAAGGATAAGCAATACGTTGCACGGGACCAAATACTAAGTGTTTCGCCGTGACCATGACTGCTGAAAAGCAACCGAAACGTCGGGGAAAGTGTAAACCTAAATATAAATAGTATTAATAGTTTTAATAATTCTATTAGCATAAAAATTAGTAAAATTCAATAGTAGTAGTAGTGTAACAGTTTTCAAAATTATGTAATAGATACAGTGTTAAATAAACAACGCGATAAAATCTGTATATAGTAGTTCAATTTCAATGAACAACATTCGCGTAAACAGAAGACTATATTATTCTAATGTTCTCTTAGTTTTAATGTTTGTTAGAAGCCTGATGATCAAGTAACATACTAATGTCACTGATAATAAAATACTATACTAGTCTAATGTCAATAACTGCTCATACAAAATACGGACATTGCCGCCCGCTGCTAAATTGCTGACTATTTGAATAAATAAAAGATATTTTATCGGCTAACTGTCTCGTTGGCAACTTAATAATAATAAATAGGATATTAATATTATATTGAATATCTCGTTAAACGTATGATATAAGTTTAGTGCGATCATAAGGTCTTAAGTTCAATTGCCGAGTTGGAAGATTTATAAGGCTTTTCTGTTTGGAAATTCTCGGTAGTCGTAAGACTATGAATATATGTTTTATAAATAAAGTTTCAAGGAGAAGATTATTGTAACGTTAGACTTCACATCTGATTAGTACTTACATTTGATTAATTATAAAATAATAGATTTGCTTGCGGTTTTGCTTGCGTTATAGTATTAAGGGCTTGTCTCACTACCTCCAAATATAATTTATCTATAAGATAAAAGTCTCACCATCTCTCTTCTTTAACCTAACAACAGTGAGACAACATGCCATTTATCTTTCGGATATCATTGACTTGTTAGTTATGAGACTAGCCATAACTGTAGTATTGTGTCAATTAATTTCTATCTCTTGGCAACAGTAATTTTCCTGGATAAAAGGTACCCTATGTCCTTTTCTGTACCCCTGACAATGTGTATACGAAATTTCATGTTGATCGGTAGCGTATTTAAGGCTTGAAAGCGTATCAAACGAACTCACAGTTGCATTTATTATATTAGTTAGGATTATTAAGTCAAAGTTCGGACACCGGCGTTTAAACACGACAATATTTTTCACTGCGTCTAGATATAGTTATATTGGCTTATTATACAACAAATTTTCTAAAGTAACCTCTAAAAATAATACGCAATTAATACAATACATGCAGCCTTAAGCTATAACTCGTAACAATATTTAGCTATGAAATAATAGAGTTAATTAATCATTCATAAATGGACTTACATAAGGGTGCGGTAAGAAATCGCCCCTGACATACTAACTGTTCAGTTATCATTACATAATTAACTGATACAATTGTGTCGAAGTATTAGTCGATACATATATCGAGTGTTTGGACACTGCACTGATTTAGTCACTGGTTGAATGTAGAGTGATGAATGTGTAGAGAAGACGTGACTGAGAGTAGTATTATAATATAATAATATTCCATCATATATACACAGCATTGCAAGTAGCGATAGCTCAGTGGGGAGACCAACAGACTGCAATGCAGAGGGTCTCGAGTTCGAACCCACGTCGCGCACCTCTGACTTTCGGAAGTTATATGACTTTTCGAAATTATGTGCGTATTGATTGACAATTATCGCCTGCTTCGTGTCTCGGAGAGCACGTTAAGCCGTCGGTCCCGGCTGCCATGAACATCTATGGCAGTCGTTTTGGGAAGTCAGTGCCCTATAATATCCTGATACTAGTCTAGCCTTAGGGTATCGTTAGCCTTCGGGTTGCGGAGGTCAGGTGGCAGCCGCTCCGTGTAAAAACTGATATCTAGTCAAATCCGGTTAGACCAGAAAAGCTGATCCCAAGTGACTTGGGAATAATTAAGGCTAGGGAGAAAATACACACACCATCTAGCCCAAATTAAAGTAGAGTTTGTACTATCGGTACTAGACAATGGATAAACGTACATATATAAACGGTTTTTTTGTAAATACATACATATTATACATAGAAACGCCCAGACCAAGACAAACAACATCCATGTCCATGCACACAAATGTTTGACTTGTGCGGGGACTGAACCCGCAATCTCAGGCATGGCAGTCGGTTACACTAACCACTACGTCATCGAGGACGCCGTATTGTATGCAATGATAATAATAGAAAAAGAACGCAGGTATGTACCTAAAAGATGCCAAGTAAAGATTACAAAACGGACGTTTTTATATTGGTTGCAAAACAAAATTGCTTTTGAAAGTTCTTTTCATGTTATAAAAAAAATCAGTTACCTTACTTTGCAGTAATAAATTGTACCCACTAGACTTTCCAACTATTTTAATATATATACTTAATATTATAAAGAGGAAAAATTTTATTTGTTTGTAAGCGTTTAACTTAAAAACTACTCAACCGATTTTAAAACTGTTTCACCATTAGAAATCAATATTAGCACCGAGTAACATAAGCTTTATATTTGTTTATAACTCGAGTTAAGTTGCGAGCAAATTCTAGTAGATGATATGAAGTAGTTTTAGGAAGATTTCTTTGTAGAGAAATTGAGATTTATTGAAAATGTAATCATCAATGCATATAGTGTTAAATATGCGAACCACGCTATTACTAGTGGTTAAAATACAAATAATATCCCAATAAACGTTTTGCGATATTATAATTATATTGATATCGCCAATTGGTAATGACAAGGTATGTGTTAATATCTGTAATGCGTAATCTTTGCGGGATTTTGCAGCTCAGTTGACATACGCGGTTGCATATGATTAGTATTATTGTTAGTTTTACCAATCAACCTTTTTTTAGGTATCACCTGGTAACACTGATCTGTTTATTAATACCATAATTTAGTACTGGTATTTCTATATCTAGTAAAGTAAGAAAATAAACATATTTTAAAATAATATTATCATGTACTTGTCACGTCTATTTTAAACGTAGGTCTACACTTACTGCTCTACTTGTGCAGCGGGCGCGCGCATCTCGTTACTCGCTGTTACCTAACAATGCTCTCGCACTTGAATCTTGCGCGCTGACCACTGATACTGCGGACTTGACTCTTACGACTGTTTTGTCTAAGCCGAATGATTTTATTTACTTTGAGATCTGAATATAGTTAAAATAAATTTAACTTGTACGATTAATATAATGACATCTAGTGACACACTTGATAACTGCTACCAACACGTAATCGATAACTTAAACCAATGATATCTCAAATGTAATGTTAAGTTACAGTATATACAGTGTATACTACGAAAAAATAATTGAAAAGAGACGAACTCGCCACGCATCCTCGGATTGCCAACCCCCATAATTGCAATAGAAAAAGGTTGACAATACTGAACGCTTCTGGTTAGGTACAACCACATAGATAGCTTTTTTTTTATTACTAAGGTGGTAAGCAAGCTGACAGCCCACCTGATGGTGAGTGATCACCGTAGCCCATAGACGCCTGCAACACCAGAGGCATAACTTACGAGTTGCCGATCCTAGGAATGGAAGTGGGAAGGAGAAGAAGTGGGCAGGGGAAAAGAGGGTGATTGGGCCTCCGGCACTCTCACTCACCGAACGAAACACAACTGTAGGAATACTGCTATTTCACGTTGATATTCTGTGAGTAGTCCTTCCCCGGTCGAGCCAGCCCATTCATGCTGAAATCAGCGAGGCTCTATCCCAAATTGTGTGTTTTATCTCAGCGCAAAGCATCTTCAGGACAGTTTGATATACCATAATAATTTGAACGTATTATCTAACCAGGTTACTTATACATATATAGTAAGTAAATTACTACATAGGTCAGATCTCCTATCTTTTTTAACATCAGATCGATCGTTGGATCTATAGATGGCTGTTTATAGATTAGCCTACGTAAGTTACATGTTTGGACTGTTAATAGGGATAGGTAAGCCATTTTAATTGGTTTTCTTAAAGTAAAAACTTTTATTTGACTATCAATTAGGTATGTAAAAAACATTATATTTAGCAAAATAGTTTCCACAGATCAATACAAAGTGCCCCTTAATTCAAAAAGCGTGAAAATAAAATTTTGATTCTCCAGTTTTAGAAGTACTGTGTATACATTGAAATTAAACTACTGTATACGGATTTTATAGCCTTCTGTAACTTTATAAGCTATTTAAATTAGTAACTGTTTAATCCATATCCATTACCTTAGTTACTCTTTATAATACATAAACATTGTTTCTAAAAGAAACTTAATTTTATTATCTAAGTAAGGCAAAGTAAACGCTCAATGTTTTTTTAATTACAGGCTAGCAATCAATAGTACTTGCTAAGGTTTAATCTGAAAATGTCAAACGATTACCTCGATCTAAATAGACAATTTTTTTTTACGTGGTCTTCATTCGCTGGTCAGCCGCGGGGGCGGGCGGAGAGGTTATATCGGACTCACCAGGGTAAAAGAGAAAGATGGAATAAAATAATAGTAATGTACCTCCCGGAATACTGACTAAACCTACCACGGTGTTCCTCGACAAAACCGCTATCGACGGGGCCGCGCGAATCAATCTAATTATACACTGTCATACTTTCAGTAAGTAGTAAATCAACTAGTAAATTACGTAACTGTAAAAGTAATTTACTATGCTTCCAGCCAAAGAATAAAATAATCATCTCCAAATTGTTGATTATTTAGATGCTCCAATTTTGAAATCGTACAAGTCAACGAATCTAAAATTGTTCCCAAGTTCAAACTGTTGATGGCTATAGCTATCGCACGTGTGACTTCATACACTTGTGCGTACAGGAAATTTTTGGCTATATAAAGCTACGGAGAAATTATTTAACTCATTCCACTTCGGGTGCTTTAACCAAAACCATTTGTACTTGCAAACATGAAGTTGGTACGTCTAGTTATTTGGATTACTATAACAACTACATCTGATTAGTTTAATCTATCTTTGGACTTAAGATAGGTTATTGGTCTTCTAATTTTTTTTATAACAAGTGTTTCGTTTTGAAGTTTAATCATATATGGGTATCTGACATGGACATTTCGGAGGAATCGGGTGTAAATTATAACTTGATGGTTTCGGTCTTCTGCCATACAACTCAAGTGTTCTACTAAAAAGTAATCTTTTAGTGAGTGTGAAGTGATACCAAAGACCAGGATTCAGGACTGCTCTTAAGGGGCAGCTTCGTTTGAAGACTTATCCTTAAGAGGTCTATTAAGTTTTCTGTCAACTGAAAATGAATGATAGGCTATCAGAATAAGGTTCATATTCAGTTAACAGCTAACAATGACCTACCTCAACAGTTTTTGTCAAAGCCGTGTCATATCGTATTGGTTCCAGTCCGATACATCTGACATAAATGATTCTACTTGACACCATTAACCATCTATCATATCATTAACTACAATCATTTTTGACGTTCCAGTTAGCACCTATCGCTGTCATCATCGCCGCTGCATCAGCAAGGCAGATTTACAACCCCCAATCGGTGGAAAGCTATGCGCATTCAGCTGAGCTCTACCAATCGGCGCTCGAGCATCAACAACGCGGGCTATATTCTAGCCAATCAGGGGAACACGCAGGATATGAAATAGCCAATCACAGGCCAGCTGAAGAGAAGAACGCGAAGATCTTGGTATATGATTCTAAAAATAATGGACATCATTACCAGTATGTTTATGAGACGGAAAATGGTAATTATTTATTTCATATTTTTACAATAACTGGACAGCCTTAATGGCATAGCGGTAGTAAATTCATGACAGCTTGAATTCGATTCCCAAGTCAAGTATTTAACCTATTTCTATCAAGATAATCTTGATAACACTAGAAAGTTTATGCCTGTCTGTTACATCTTAATAGGTTCGAACCCTATCACGTAGCACCTTAGCCAATAGCTAGCGAGATATTGGTGTCATACGCCTCGGCCATCCCATTTGGGCATATAAGCGTATGGCTTATTGTATGCGTCTTGCTAAGAATTGACTTCACGGATGATGTAGTTCTTTTAGTGGTCACCACTGCCACTGCGCCGAGTGTTGTGGGTTCGAATCCCACACGGGACAAAACTTTGTGTGATCCACGAATGGTTGCTCCGAGTCTGGATGTTCTTCCGTTGTTTGAATCTTTGTAAAGTCTCCCGCGACAAAGGAATTACTCCTAGAGTAAGAGACGCATTAAACAAATATCCTGCTCTATAAATCGATAATTTTTGTCAAATAGTAAATTAAGTTTTTCAGGCCCACTATTTTCTAAAAGAAATCAACTTGACTTGTATTGATGACATTGATTTTGAATAAAAGTTCAATAATACCTCAACAGAGTGCGCTGTTCGATTTTATTTTAATTCTAATTATAATGCCATCTATTAACAATATGCAGAACTTTTTCATTCCTTTGGAACTTCAGATTGAATCAAAAAATGATAAAAGTACCGATTAATATTGATATATACTGACTTAACATATAATGACATTAATTATTTTGATCCTACATGTTGTCTTTTATTTAAGCATATTTATGATTTATCAGACCTGGAGCCGGACCATTATCTCGCTTATAGTATATATCCCTTGTATGTAATACCATAATTCCATATCGATGATCTTAAAGAGTCGTCCTGGAGTTAGAAATGAAATTGCTCACACAAGAAAGCTGTACACTATTAATTATTTTTTATTTTCCAGGAATAAAACACGAAGAAATTGGTGAAACCCGGGATAAGGGAACTTCAGCTCATGGCGCGTACTCATACAAGGGAGACGATGGCCAGATGTACACCATCACTTATACTGCTGACGAGAACGGCTTCAGACCTTCGGGTGCCCATCTGCCTACTCCTCCACCCGTCCCGGAAGAAATCCTGAAGAGCTTGGAACAAAATGCTAAGGATGAAGCTGCCGGTATTTTTGATGATGGTAAGAGCATCAACACTGTGGTAGTATATTGCTAGTTCCATACATTTATTATTATTTGAATTCTGTAATGTCAAAATGGCAAGCATACGAACATTAAGAGACTTGTAATAGAATAAAGTATTATTCGCTAAAGATCAAGTGAGAGTAGAGTAGTATCATTAGACTTAATTTTATTTACATCAGCCATATTGTTAGATAACAACATCATTGAAGACAAAATTTAAGTTATCTATTGGAGCCTATTTCTAAATTCTGTGCTCCTACGGAGAATTCCTAATAGTAAATTCCAATAATATCCCCTTTACATGATCCGAGATTAAAATATAATCCATGTGACCAACAAGTTATTCGGATTTATCCATTTGGCAATATCACGATAGATTAGTAGTGCCATCTATGTATTTATACAAGAACTATTATTACAAAGTTATGTATGAATGAAACAGAATCTCGCAAAAAATGAAGGTCAATAACACACATACATGTGATGGAACGTACGGTCGCATCCATTCTCGTGACTGTGCAGTTAACATTTTATTTGAACATTAAACAATAGTGAAAGTGTTTTTGTGATGTTATCTATTTTATATGCTACATGTATAACATATAAAGATATTATATTACATTTAAATTACTACTGACTGTCTTGTGGAATTTTGATTCCCGAGTCTAGAAATAAGATATGTAGGTTTTGCTGTTAGACTATTCACTACAGCGTCACAAAATCTGAATTGTGGCTGGTCGACTGCAATCAGCTTGCCGCTATTTCTCGGGACCTATACATAACTGACACTTTTGTTTAACGGCTTAAGAATAAATAGGCCTCAACCTGTATTTTGTTTTGTTAATACAGATGTATTTGGGCTAGTCCATTTATAGAATAAATCCCATTTTTCTTAATTTCCAGGAAAATACCAACACCATCAAGAGGAGGAACACCAAGATCATCATCATCATCAACAGCAGTACGAAGGTGATCATCAGTCATACACCGGGTATCAATCCTCTGGTCATTCCGGTGCTGACCTGGCTTACCATGCCCATGCCCCATCTCTCCAATCTAGCGCCAAACAGGTTTACCTAGTGCCGTCAAACCATGAATCCAATTCAGGTCACCACAGTTCATCAGGTCACAGCTACTTCTCACCTTCCAGTCACAGTGGACATCAAGAATCTTTAGGCCATGTAGCCAGTTTGGGTCAACTCTCATCCGCGGCCGCAGGAGCCAAACCGTCACATCATTTCGGTATCGGTCATGAAGGCAATTCTGGACACTATGCGGCTCTTAGTCACGGAGCCAACTCTGAACACCATGAGTCAGGACATGCGGCTAGTTTGGGCCAACTGTCATCAGCGGCTGAAGCAGCCAAATCATCACATCACTTCACCATCGGCCATGAAGGCAATTCGGGCCATTATATGACTATAGGTCACGGAGCCAACTCCGATCATCATGAGTCAGGTCATTTAATCGGATTGGGGCATCTGTTATCCGCGGCTGAAGGAGCCAAATCATCACATCACTTCACTATCGGTCATGAAGGCAATTCAGGACACTACGCGGCTATTGGTCATGGAGGCAATGCCGATCATCATGAGTCAGGTCACGTAGCCAGTTTAGGTCAACTGTCATCAGCTCAACTAGCCAAATCCACACACCACTTCTCCATCGGTCATGGAGACAATTCGGGATACTATATGGCTTTACGTCAGGCAGGCAACTCGGAACACGAGGAGTCTGGTCACGGAGCCACTTTGTCATCAGGATTCCATGTATCATCAGGACACGCTATTAGCAACTTGGGCTACACACCCTCAGGATTTAGTATGCCGTCGGCTAATAGTGGAATGTCTGGAAATGTTGGTCTGAGTTACCTGCCACCCTCAGACCATGCCAGCGCTTACCATGGTAGTCACTGATTTGGTAGCTAACTATAGGTATAGGACAAATTAAAGTTTGTTGCACGAAATATTTAAAAAGGCTTTAGTAGAAACATAGTCAACTAGGATAACACTAATCTATTAGATTAGTATCTGTTAACTATTGAGTAAGTAATTTAATTTAATTATTTCAGTTTCTGAACTTTCTATTCACAATTTTAATCCATTTACTAACAATTCAAAAAGTCCAATTGAATATAGCGTCTTTTTGTAATAATAGTCTGCTTCTTACTCTCTCATCTGTGTAATCAAATATTGCCGTTTCGTTTACTGACTTAACTTAATAGCAAACTGTAGAACTTTTTTCAGACTGTACTGTAAAAATCTAAATAATATGTCGACAATTTTCTTTCTGGTGCCAAAACTTGAATTCTTACGTTTACATATAAATAAAGTCTTTTTAGACTATACATATGTAAAGCAAACTTCGTTACATTGCAGACAAAGGTGCTAATAAATTTAAGCAAATAGCTGTCTCATCTACAGAAAAATTTCGACACATTTCAACTCCTAGTCAATGAAATTATTATGCCGTTTGTTTGAATGTTCTTTCGTTTATGTTTGAGAGTGTATAGCCGTGACTAAATTTCATATCTAGTATTTAAGTCATTGTTGTCTGCGAAGTTCTTAAATTATATTGTTACTTACTTTTTTTTATGCAATACATATTTTAAAAGAATGTGTGATATTGATTTCTGTTCAACCTGTTTCTGTAATGAAAAGAGATGCCGTAATATGTCCAAAGTTCACCTCGACGTTTTCATACATACATATTACATAAATGTCTGTATATTAATATAATAAAGGAAAGTCCTAAGCAGTCCTCTCTCGCTGACTGCCTGATCAATGCCTAGCCAAAGCCATTGAAATTTTGTACAGAAGCAAAGCAGTTTCCTTTACGACGTAGACAAGGAATAAGGGTTTATTAAAATTCCCACTGGATAGGGTATAAAGACCAGTCATCTTCTATACATTTATTATGTTATATTTTATTATTAAACACTATTTGCTAATCACTGATATTTTACTCTATTTTTTGGAGTATTCGTAATTCGTTCATGTTTAGAAAATAGCACTTATCAACTAAAGTGCAAGGTGTAAGTCGGGAAAAAAGGTACTACATCTAATGGAAAGAGATACCTCTACATTTACGCATTCCGCACAACATTTCGCCAGTTATGTTTTTAAGAGGTAGCAGTGAGCCTATTGTTGTTAACTGGGTCAATTTTTAGACACCATGCTAGTACTTGATAATTAATTTTGTCCGACATTTAAATTAAAACCAAAAACTTACGATGGCATGCAAACATGAACTTAGACGTAAGCTACAGGACTTACTGGATGTAGTCAGATTGCTTAATAAATGATGAGTCCCACACAATTATTTATTTAATTCATCGCGTATATTTAATATTATGTTTAAGCAATTGAGTGTTAGCTTTAGGCGTTGTCGAAAAAGACGGGCTATTTTATCATAAAGGCTCTAATGACAGGCCCAAAAATCTATATAAATGCCTAAATTCACATGCAAATTGGTTCAGCCATTCCTGCACAAATAAACAGTCAAATAAAAAAAACGTGTTAGCGAATTTATTATATGTATAGACAGCGTTCCAAATATTTATAATTTAGACTATTATGCCCACTTACGCAACATCGAACTACATTGTTACATACAACTTGTAAGAAAGGTGTGGCTATGACCAATGTTCTTGTCAGTCTAAATATTCGAAAGCTTTCACCCTCCATGCCGATATACAGATCGAAACGATTATCGTTTAAGTTAGATCTAACTTGTCGGTGTCACATCTCTTTTTTTAGCCTAAAGCTTAATTTGTATATTGGGTTCATAATGAGTAGAAGAGTCCATTCTGTTCCCACTTCTTAAAAGTCTTCTCTTTCTTGACATTGCTTCTGTGGTATATCGGGATAAAAAATAAGTTAGCAGCCAGCTAGCTCGTTTGTTACTAAAGGCAATAAAGATATTGCAAACAATATTTTTATTCGATATAACAGATACATTTTTATTGTTTGCAAACTTGAACTTATTTCATGCAAAATAAAATTGCTATATAAAATAATTAATTACAATGTAAAAAAAATAATGTAATTTATAGGTAAACATTACAGTATTTACCGTAAAATACGCGAAACTGGTTCCGAGTTTAGATGTTACTTGAATCATTCCTAGTGCGGGTTGTCTGTTTTAAGAACAGACTTACATCTTATTTAAATATTTTATAAATACCAGTCTGCTTTTATTAATACCTGTGTCACGCGAGATTTAAATTTTAACATTGGGTACGAAGAATACTCTCCCTTAGACTCCCAGGACTCGAAGTTACAACAATCTGTGCCATATATTTACAAGGTGACCTCTTCAACCACAGTGCTATCCACGCAACATACAACTCTCTAACAAGATCACGACATCCAGTTACACGCTGCTAAACAATGACGTAATCAATATCAAACATCCATTACTACCTACGACTGTATTGTAACACATTTATTACACGTTCGCTACAGAGATATGTTCCTCTTTGACCCACTGACATTCACTCGCGCCCGGGGCTCTAACTATATCGGTAACGTTACTTAGAGCGAGGATGTGATTTATTTTTTTAATATTTAGTAATAGATTTTGTAATATTCTTTGTAAGAATGATAAAGAGAGTTGAATGTGGCGTGTGACATAAATGACTAGTAATAAAGAGGTACATAATTGAATGTTATTGTGGATGGTCATATAATATAACTTTATGGTAAATATACATTTATATTGACCGGTAACATATCTTAACTGATCGATGTCTGTATATAAGAGACTAGATGTGCCCGCGATTTCACTCGCATTTATGGTTACTGCGCCGCCCCCGTGGGTTGGTTGGTCGTGGGTTAGCCTTCCTCGATAAATAGGCTATCCAATACAAAAATAATTTTTCATTTCGAACCTGTAGTTTCTGAGATTTATAATATTAGTAAGTATAGATGTTTGGATATGCATATGGAGAAAAATAATGTGGGTGGTTTTTATAAAAGTTATAGAATGTAAAACAATATTTTAGTATTTTTCTGTTTGTATATCACGTCAAAAATTCTGCATGAAATTAAATGCAGTTTTTACAGTTGTATTGCTGGTCTAACTTAAAATGTAAAAGTATGTTTGATCTTAATAGGCCACCTAGAAGTCGAGCATTTAGAGAGTGGATTCCACAGATTCCACGCGTACAAACGCGAGTATACTAAATATGTACATATTTCTAAACCGATTTAACTAAGTGGTAATAATAATAATATTCTACCACATACACACAACACCATCTAGTCCAAACTAAGCAGAGCTTGTACTATGGGTACTAGACAATGGATAAACATACATATATACTTTTTTTTTGTAAATACATACCTATTATACATAGAAACACCCAGACCAAGACAAACATGTGTTCATGCACACAAATGTTTGACTTGTGCGGGAATCGAACCCGCGAGCTCAGGCGTGGCAGTCGGTTACACTAACCACTACGCCATCGAGGCCGACAAAGTGGTAAAGGAGAGATCACTGCCATACGTCGCCATCGCCATGAGAGCCTGCGTAAAAATAATTAAAGCGTCTGTGACAATACAGACGCATTAATTACACGCTCCAGCATATTTTATTCTTCACTTCTTAATAGATGAAGTATTAAGTATATACAGATGGGTCACGCAAGACTATAAAATCAACATAAAATTAACAGACATAAAGTACTCCTGGTCTGTATACAATAATTTCAGGATCATACATATTATGGACATCTGTAGTCTGTACCTACCCCTCTGGGAAACAGGCGTGAAGCTATGTATGTATGTACATATACCTAATTGTTCCGTGAGGGAAATTAACCCACAACATTAAGCGTTGCGCAATCAATATTTATTTATATTAACATAGATTAAGTATGAAGTTGCCGTTGTATAGTAATAGATACTTTGAATTGACATAAAACCTTCATGGTGTCAGATTTTCGATTGAAACTTTTTTCACATGATACCTGATACTGATACGATATATGATACGATGATAAAAAATGTGCAACATTCGATTTTCGACTTTCAATTGTTTTTATTATTCAGCTTAGACGGGAAAGATGGATACGTCGAAAATCCGAGTCATTTTTGAACACGAGTTCCGACGCGGAACTAACGCGGCAGAAACGGCTCGCAATATCAATGCTGCATTTGGAGATGACACTGCTAATAAACGCACCGTGCGTTTTTGGTAATAGAAACTTTTTCCGTAATGGAAACTTCGACTTGAAGAACGAACCACGTGGAAGACCGTCCACACAGGTGAATAACGCTGAATTGAAGGAGATGGTGGAGGCCCATCCGAGTCAAAATACCCAGGAATTTGCGACATTGTTTAGCGCTACCCTACCTACAATATTGACTCATTTGCACCAAATCAATTGGATAAAAATATGAAAAATGGGTGCCTCATGATATGACTGAACTGCAGAAAGAAATGCGTGTTGAAACTTGTGTTGCCTTGTTGAATCGGTAGAGAAATGAAAGCGTAAAACCGTAAGCAAAAATGCAATGGCTGACTCCAGGTCAAACGCCGCAAGTGCCTTAAAGCAAATTTAAATAAGATTACCAATAGAAGGTAATGGTAACTGTGAAAGGTGGTGGTCTCGTCGTGGTGTAATTCACTTTCTTAAGTCTGGTCAAGCAATAACAGCAGATGTTTACTGTGCCGAACTTCGAACAATGGTGGCGAAACTGGCAGTGAAACAGCACCGAGTCGTGAATCGATCTTCACCATTATTGCTCCATGATAATGCAAGACTGATGTGACAGTGTGATCACTGCATGAGAAACCGTTGTAACTCTACAGGAGCTGCAGTTAGAAACCATATGTCATCCTCCGTACTCGTCAGACCTTGCTCCGACGGACTACCAATTTTTTCGAGATAAAACTTCCCAGGAGGCAGTACAAAATCCTTTCACACAGTTAGTCGAATCTAGAACCCGTAGAGTTCTATCGTAAAGGCATAAATGAACTTCCGTTTAGATGGCAGCAATGTATAGATAATGAGGGTAAATATTTCGATTAAATAAATATGGTACATCTTATAAAAAACGAGCTTTAATTTTCATACTTTAACCCCTAATATTTCAACTACTCTCAAACATATTTATTGCGATATTTTAGGATTGCAATGTCTGTGTCCAATGCGGTGATAAACAACTAAATGTTACATCAATACGTCAATCAAACATAAATTCGAAAAAAGGATTTTACTTACACAATAATTACTAAGCAATACTCTATTCGTTCAAAGTAATAATAATAATAATATTCTACCACATACACACAACACTATCTAGCCCAAACTAAGCAGAGCTTGTACTATGTATACTAGACAATGGATAAACATACATATATACTATTTTTTTTGTAAATACATACATATTATACATAGAAACACCCAGACCAAGACAAACATCCGTGTTCATGCACACAAATATTTGTCTTGTGCGGGAATCGAACCCGCGATCTCAGGCGTGGCAGTCGCATCGTCTAATGCTTAGTCACTAAAGGAGTGAGAGCTGTATTTCTACTATTATTTCACCAGGTATAATTGAAAGTCCCAGGTCATAGAGAGTGAGCCTACTGCCACCTTTAACGGGTATGGCTCCATATTGAATGCTGACATAGTGTTATTGGGCTTTTGAGTCAATAAATAATCAATAGCAGCATAAAGTCTGGAACTGTGACATTCGATGGCGTAGTGGTTAGCGTAACCGACTGCCACGCCTGAGGTCGCGGGTTCAATTCCCGCACAAGTCAAACATTTGTGTGCATGAACATGGATGTTTGTCTTGGTCTGGGTGTTTCTATGTATAATATGTATGTATTTACAAAAAAAAAGTATATATGTATGTTTATCCATTGTCTAGTACTCATAGTACAAGCTCTGCTTGGTTTGAGCTAGATGGTGTTGTGTGTATGTGGTAGAATATTATATTATATTATATTATATATTTTTTTTAAACCATAGCTGGCAAAATTTGCGTGCAATACCCAAATCTCTGCCTACGCCTTCGATTATATAGGCGTGAGAATATACATAGATTCAATACAATCTTTATACTTAATACCGTCGCTTAAGGACGCGACTTTCCATTAACCTGCTCAAGTGGCGACCTGAGTAAATTGATATTAAATTAATCGCCATACTCCATTATGACGCAAAACGAGGATTAGACTAGCCTAAGAGTATGAACATGTTGCTTCACAGATAATTTCATATGAGCTGAGAAGTTGTCCATACAAGTAAATTTACTTTCAAAATAATGTACCGTGCATTGGATCTTTAAATTAAATACTAGTTACTGCCTGCGGCTTTTGCTTATGATATGATAACTGTTAATTTAAGATACTATGATATCTGTGTACCTAATTCCATTAAAATCCGTTCAGTTTATATCTGTCTGAGTAGCAAAGGTTCAAATATCCAACCTAAAATATAAAACCTTTACATTTGAACATTTTTAGGATATAGTAGGAGCATATTTCTTCTATGTTGTATAATATGTTTCTTAAGCATGATGTTATCCTAATAACAGCTACAATGCCATTGAGAATTGCTTTACAGAAAAACCTATTTCATATAATATTTATGCAGTTGTCGTGACTAGATATTGATCCCAGAATTTCAGGATTTAGCAGTAAACGGTAAAAGGTATTTTAACCACTTAACTAAAGGGACATCAAGGATCTCCATCTTACAAAATTCCTTATAGTATCTTGGAAGTAGGAGCTCAATCATGTATAAAATCTTGATGATCGCGCTACATAAATGGGAAGATTTGTTTTGAACGTCAAGTCCGTGGTTCAACTGTCATACGTGTTTATTATCGATTTATTGGCAGTGACGTCAATAGATAGCGAAGATATAATAGAAGTAATTAAAGTGGATTTACAGTGCTTGTTTCCATGTACAGCAAAACAAGAGCGCAGTACCATTATATTATACATAAAAAATAGTGACATACATAACATCAATACTAGAAATAAATATAAATTATGTGTTCCATTCTACCGTCTACATAAAGTTCATGGTTCCTTTATGGGTTTTGGTATACGTTTTTATAATAAAATCCAGAGTAATATTCTAGAATTACCAGAGAATACATTTAAAGTTAAAATTAAAACTTGCTTAATTTCTAAAGCACATTATAATATAGATGATTATTTAAATGACAAACATCCATGGCACTAATATTTGCATCAGATCACAGGATATTAAATGACAAATACTAAGACTTATGTTTTTTTTAAATATGTGTTATATTATATTTTTTTTGTAATGTTACACCTTGTTTAAGCTGGAATTTGCATTGTTGTTACATTCAGTCGTATTTTAATCAAGAAGAATGTGCAATGAAGACAACTCGTGATTATGGACAGTTCCGTTAAGCTTTCTTTATTCTGCATTCTGGTTTCGTGGAATTCGATAATTTACTTAATACATTTTATTTAAACAATTAGATTAAACTACGGACTACAATCATGTCTTGTCTTGATTATTTATGTACATGTAAGTGGATGCTTATATTTACCATACTGCTGCTTTAGAGGTTACCATCAAATTTTATCAAATGCTTGAGTATGTTGAGTAGTAGTTCATGGAGAAATGGTTGCAGCACTTTACAGTTATGATTTGTAAACGGAATATTATTGTACACTTGGCGATTAAAAAGAGTGGCTATGAGTTTTTTGCCCGTTCTTCTCATGAGCCCTACACCCTTGCTTTGCTGAACGTGGCAGTAAATGTAAATCCACAGAAAAAAATTACGTGTAACTTTGACATTCATAAGTGTTACCTTGTAACCTAATTTGAATAAATTTATTTTGATTTTGATTTTGATTTCCAATGCGAAAAACTGCCCAGGAACTACGCAGAGAGATAGGCAGATACTATGGAATTGTACTGGCTATAATCCTGGCGTTTTCTTGTTTTATTGACTGTTATTATATTTTTCATGCATGCTCATTATTTAAGACTGTCTGAACGTGGCTTTTGCCTTATAATAATTTTATATCTAAGATGAATAATAAAAGCAAATTACAAAATCAATATACTTTTTGTGGTAATATGTTTTTTTGTAATTGGTTACCCATTTAAGTCTTGAGCACATGCGTTGCTCGTCAATCAATCGTTCTGTGTGGTCGCCAATTAATCACGGCTCCAATAATTGACGTAATAAACCATACTCCGATAAGGTTCTAAGACTATTAGTGCATATAGTATAACTACATAGCTTTTGTCCTCGGCTTTATTCGCGTAAATTACGGCTTGATGGTTTCATTTATGTGGTTCACATCTCCATATTATGCTCCATATCTCAGGGGCCTTACCGCCATATCTTAAGCATTTTCATTGTGTGCACCAGAACGAAAAAAGCTACATACTCTATTAGGCGCTGTCCCATTAACACGCATGCAATGATATTGTTTTAGATGTCATTAACAACAAAAGCCTAAACTAGGAGTGGTTTAGTTATTTTTAACATTTTTGTATTACAAGACACAACGTCATAGCAGTGGCGAGACGATCACTTAATCCACTATGTCATCCATGCAGTCAATTAAAAACCTGGTGAGGACGTCTTAGTAAGGATCGCGGGAAGCGATTGAATGTAGGTGGCCTAAGACCGGTCTATGTGGAATACCTTGGGGGAAGGCTATGTCCATTATGATTAGTGGATGACTTTTGGCTGACATAATGATATTTTAGGCAAGCTATAGACAACTTTATAATGGAAAATTGTTAAATATTGAATCTACTACATGTCTAAATGGGAACGAATCCCAAGCTCAAAGTGGAATAAAGCAACTTCACAAGGACATCTATAATAATTTACGATCACATCCTGCGTGCATTCAAAATTAGTCACAGCATCCATTGTTATGCGTTCTCAAATATTTTGCCGTCTAAAGACGACAGGTGAGTCGCTTCTCTACCTCAATGAAAGGCAAGTTTCATAAGATATGAATCATGAACTTTGAAGTCATGTTTCACTTCACTTTATGAAGTGCATGATTATATTGATGTTGGAAGTTTATTATAAAGTCAAAGTTGACACTTCATGTGGTAATTGCATATCATTTATTAAATTATAAATGCGAATGTGAGTTTGTTTGTTCGTTTGTTACACTTTCACGCCATGGCTACTCGACCGATCATTATTTTTATTTTTTATTTTTTTGCTTGTCCAAATTACCACACTCCGCCTGATGGTAAGCGATCATGCGGTCTAAGAGCAGTGGCCTCCACACCATCCTCATAGCAGCTGAGGCGATATTGAGATCCCTACCTCAATGGCCTAAGAAGGTGCTTTGTCATGCCCCGCTTAAAGGACCCAGGATTGAAGGAAAAAGAAAACACGTACCTTGGCAGAGAATTCCATGCCTTGATCGTTCGGCAGAGGTATGAGGACCCAAACTTGTTGGTGCGCGCTCTAATCGACTCTACCGTGAAGGGATGGCATCTGAGCCCAGCACGTGTTGTTCTGGATAGGAAAGGGGAGAGCGGGATAATGCGAAATAACTTTTTAGAGCACTCCCCGTGGTATATTCTGTAGAAACATGCCAAAGAGGCGATGTCCCTAAGGAATTGAAGAGGTTTTAGTGATCTCGTGACCTGTGGGTCGCCAATGATATGGACAGCCCGCCTCTGTAACCTGTCGAGAGCGTCCAGCAAGTACTGCGCGGAGCCATCCCAAAGATGAGAACAGTACTGGAGTACTGTGGACGCAAGGACGCACTTGCACCTTGTACAGTAGGCACAGCTGCCCAGGCGCGAAGAACCACCTCACCTTGTTTAGAACTCCGAGTTTTCGCGAAGCTTGCTTGATGACGCTCTCGATGTAGGTTTTCGGATTAAGGGTGCGGCAAAGATCCATCTCTAAGATAGAGAGGCTGTCACGTATCACCAGTGGAGTGTTCTTCAGAGAAGGGAGGGGAAGGCAAGCAGTCTTTTTTGTTTACAAAGGCGCATGCCTGGGTCTTCACAGTGTTGAACTGGACCAAGTTCTTGGCACCCCATTCAGAGATGCGATCTAAAGTCTGGTCAAGTTCAACGACAAGATCCTGCCTTTTCCCCTTAACGTCAGCCCGTTTGGCCCTGAAGTGTCCGAGATATCGCTCATACACGGTACTGTGGTATGCATAACAATGTATGTTGCCGAGAGTCAACATATCATTGATATGTAGAAGAAAGAGCGTAGGGGATAAGACGGACCCCTAAGGTACTCCTGCATTGACCTGCATAAATTTGGAAACGCGACCGTCGCAAAGGACCCGAATACGATGCTTCTCCAGAAAACTTGCAACCCCGGTGCATAGTCGAGAGAGCCCGCCATAGGCCGGAAGCTTGGAAAGAAGAGACCAGTGTCTCTATTCTATCTATCCTATATCCCTATGGGATAAAAAAAATAAAACTCAAATATTTGAGCTGAGTTCACATTAAGGAGGTTTTAATTAAAGCGCTGTTTAAAAAAAATACAGCCACGGAATTTTGTATTGGTATCTTTAAAAAAAACAGTTTCAGATTTATGTGTAGATATCTTGTCTCTGCTAATGTCTAAAGTTTCATAATACACGTTGATTTAAAATAATATTGTGATATTAATGATGCTTTCATTTCTTCAGGTTACTAAACGGTATTGACTTTACCACCAATACTAATAATTAGAAGATTATAATTATGATTTCTACAAAGCAAGACTAATTTAAATTACCCTTTTTAAACTCCTAAACTCTTCGTATAAAGCAGTTCTAATTATAGTTATATCAAACATAAGTTAGTTAATAATTTCTATAGTTAAAACTAACAAATTTAGCACCGCAATGCGCTACATTTTTACCGTCTTATCATTTTTATATATCAATGGCTGTAATACATACTGAGATAAAATATTCATGCAATTTGAAGTTCTCACTGCTCTACAGTATTTAGTTTAAATAAACATAGAATCTAGCCAACAATATGTCTTTTGTGGTTAGGCAATACGTAGTGCACTAGTATTCTAATTGTTATACTTCGCAGGAGAATTATATATTGAAATAGTCCATGACATATATTCAGCTAATTTATTCAAATATAAAATAATTGTAATTTAAAATATTCAAGAAGATGTGGGAATTTCTATGAACACTTTTAGAGTATTACTAGTTTCTGTAATTATGACTTCACCCGCCTTAGAACACAAAGGAAGGCATACTGAAATAGAAATCCTATGTATTAATTCAGGCCATAATATACAGGTTGTCCGGCAATTAATGGATAACCTGAAAATGTCTTATAGTGGAACTGATGGCAGATCAGAAAAAAATATGAAAAAAATCTATCCTAACTACTACCTGAGATATGTGTTTTTTTTTAAACTACCATGTATAAACTTTCTTGGAAACTACGACCATAAATGAAAGAAATCCATCGGTTTTTTGTAGTTTTATTATTAAAAACTAATTATGCTAATAGATAGACAGTCAAAAGTATGATATGCTTATATAGTTTGCACTTTTTAATATATATATATATTTTTTTTATAATTCTTTTTTCATTTTTTCTGAACGGCCTTCAGTTCTACTATAAGACATTTTAAGGTTATCCATTAATTACCGGACATCCTGTAGGTATCTATGTGCAAAATTTTATACAAATCCGTTAATTTTTACGCATGGTTGAGTACCAAACGTTTTTACAATTTTTTTTATTTTGTTTATAAACATCTCTTGCACAGGTATAAGGTCCTGTTTAGCGTGGGATACTAATAATTATCCCATATGGTATTTGAACCCACTATTCTCGGCACAATGGAGGCAGTAGCAGCGGCAAGGTGTCTGCTGGCCTCCTGCGCCATCCATGGAGTCAAGCTTTTAATTAGTAGGAGTAATTAACAAATAATTATAATAAGTATTAGGCTATTTATTTAGCGCCCTCGTATGCGGGTGGTGCAAACTCATTTGATTAATAGGTTTTTAACTTCATATAGCGGGACAATTAGTTGTGCAATCCATAAATTATTTTTGTACATACTGAGGCTGGATTAAACAACATGTGAAAAATTTAGCTTGCTACTCTTATGCTCTTGGTTTTAGTACGTACGAAATAAGTACGAGTTTGCTACCGAGAATTTATTTTTAACCGAGAACCAAGACCTCATACAGTACTGACGCAACCACAGCACCAATGAGACGTTTATAAAATATGGATTCAGGGTTAAGTTTAATAAAACTTAACCCTGAATCCATATTTTCAAGTTGGTTTGAAACAAACAATCTATTTTAAAATGCCTAAGACTCTTTACAAAACATTAAACAGGCTGTTACGAAAGGTTGACCGACCGTACAGAATTAAAGCGAGATAATATTATAATCATCATTAATCATTTCTATGCCAGTGAGCAAATTCACACGATATTGCAACCGAGTGACATTGTTGATTAAATTTTGACAACATTTATTAGCTATTTTTAGATAGAAAGGGTGTGCTATATTTTTAATAAGTGTGATTTTATTATCTTTTTGTAATTTTGATTATGTTTCCTTGTAGCGACGGTTATAATTCGCCGTGAGTTTCTAAGTTCATTTATTAGACAGTTAAAAAGTTAATATATATATATTATATGATAAAAAAAACCATCATTAGGAAAAATTATGTTTTGCTAACATCATATATGTTATTTTTTTTGTAACAAGGCCGAACTGTCTCTGATTATCCCGACAAAGAGTGTTATGAAAGAAAAAGTTAAGAGTAAAACCAATGAGATGCAAGAAGAATGCTCGGATCGGGCTCTCGTAGCAAGTGCAATGCAAAAGCAAATACAATGCTGACCCAATCAATAGATGTACGTAAGTATGTATTCTTTTAACATAACTTTGGAACTACGAGGCAGTATACTTCCAACTAATGAAACTGTTAATAGTTTCATAACGCACAATCAGATAATATATTCAATTAAGCATTTAATTATCTCTCATCCTCGATACCTCCTACATTTAATCTCTGATGTTTATCAATTAGGACTTATCCAACTATTACATTGATGCCAAAAAGTCTGGATTAAAAGTAACACACATTGAATTACTTACAGTGCACTGCAGTTAGTCTCAGATAGCAATGTACAATTTATGATATTATCAATTACTGGAATGCCAGACATAAATAAAAAAATGTGGGTGAGTCTGGCCGCCGCCGGCGGGCTGATGCAGCTAAGTACGTAAAAATATTCGAATTATTAGGTTTTTAAGTGATTCGTATGTCGAATAATTTTATCGATCGTTATTCGAATGCTTAATTTTTTGATTGGTGTTATTTGTCCAAGCTTAGGTGGTTACTTCAACTTCAAAATCAACAGAGATGAGACTTATCGCTGACCATAAGAAAAACCAATAAAGATGGGATAAAAGAAAAGAAATGGAAGAGGTAACTATGTGAGCCTCTGGAAGTCTACGCCGTAACGCAGTTTACCAGATAACGCTTTGCCCGGGAATTGAATCTAAAACCACCCAATGGATTGCATATAATTGTACCCGAAAACTTACAAGGCAGTTATTTATTTTATTTCTTTTAGTGGCAAACGAGTTAAAAGCCTACCTTACGTTAAGCACCGCTCATGACCACGGCTTTGTTTTCTTAACATCTCAGGCGCGACTCTAAGATACTACAACCAATTCGCTGCCTAAGGTAAACCAAATAAGTGGCATACAAGTAAACAGTAGGCAATTACCATAGGTTATAGAAAAGGCAGGAGTAGCAAGAGACTGAAAATGGAAGAAGTCGTAGAGACCGAGAGTACTATAGTCAAACCAAATACAAAGGAAATACCAGTTTACGACAGTTGACTGCACGAACGACACAGAATTTATTCCAAGCACGGTAATATTTAAAAAAAAACTGCTGCACTAGGAACAATCTCTGCTAAATGCCAACAAAGAACACTCAGAATCAGAACAATTATTTGTGGCTCAAAAAAAATGTTGTACCGTGTATGGATCGAACCCATAACACACAGCACAGTGGCAGTAACAAAGTGACCACTTAGACCATTTGCCATTTGCTACTCATGCATTCAGTTGACATTTATTAACAAAAGAGTTTATGTAATAACTATTCAAGGCCGAAGTGGACACACAATGACCCATGCAACATTAACTTGGCACGCTCATCTTAAGGGCAGTACCAGGTAAAAGTATGATACATTAACATTTAACCTATGCCGTCCCTTCGAGCCCTTGATCTTCGAACGACCTTTACGATGCGGACCGATATCTGCAATAGATATTTATGTTGCTGTACTAGTTTTGACGCTCGGTTTTAGTCGTATGATGTAATAATAGTTCGAAGTTTCGAGCGAAAAGTAATAGTTGTAAGATCAGTATTATATACGGACATAAAAAAATACACTGAAGGTTAATATACCTATCTCGATGGTATTGTGGTTTACGTTAGCAGCTGACCAAGAGGGCTCCCAGTGGAATAGATCGGGCAAAGTGTCGGTTGTTCTATTAGGCAATACTTAGTAGCAGGTCGGCACCTGGAAATGTATTTTGCAAATCGCAATATGTTCGTCCTTAATTACGTGGGGCCTACAATACATACCTGGTAGATTTAGCCTTAATATCCCCTTGAAGATATATAAGGTATATAAACGTGAGTCAATGATGAATGGATATATGATTCAAAATATTACCTTACATAAGTATCTAACACATTTTAAGCATATTTCTAGGCAATAAAAAGAACAATGAACAAATTTAATAAGTAAAATGACATTATTTATACATTAATTTATTGATATAAATATACAAAATAATGGTGTTATGTTATGTCAAATTATAAAGATTAAGTCAAAAATTCAAGATTAATAATTATGTCGTTACTGTCAATGTAATCATTAATTTATTATTTCTGACCTTTCTCTTTCAAAACTTTGTAGATATAGAGACGGATTTATATTTTTATTGACACTAGCGGTCGCCAAGTGGTCAAAATTCGACCATAATTGATAAAATTTTAAGTTTGATCGTTACTGTCTATAACTATACCCTCATAATCATATTTAATTTAGTCACCTACTCCACATATGTAACCATAGTTACGAAAAATTCTACTACATCAGCCGAACAATGCCGAAATACTACGAACGCGATTCGACTGCGTGTGTCAAATGCATGGTTGTGTGCGTATAGTATTTTTTCATTAATTTAATTTATTTCTAACGCATATTTTATAAAAATATTAGGATTCGCCACTCTTTCTCCGTATAAACTTTAACTGTGCCAAATTTCATACTCCTCCGTCCGCGCAATTGTCGTAAAACGGAGTACTTATAAAGTTTTTGCTTCACGTATTAATATATACATAGATTAGCCAAAAATGAGTAACAAAAATAAAATTATTCTAAACGTACCTCACCGTAACAAAAAATGTCCTTATTTTAAAATGGCGAAATTTCTATACACAGCCTTGTAGTACAATTATCAAGTGTACAGACAAACTTTCTTGCCCAACATCGCTATTACTAAGGATGTGTCGGCGTCTGACGGAATGTGGCCTTTCGGTTGTTACATCCAACGATATTGTTCTATACTCGCTTCATCGCTTTTGTTTTAGCGAAGGTTATAAAACACATATACTCGTAAGGCGTATCAAATTCGATGTTATATATTTTGTTTGAAAATGCCGGCTAGCTTCATATTTTTTATGTACTTATATTTTGATTAAAAGTATTGTTAAAGTTAAAGTTGTTTATTATTTAAGTATTTTTTTTTGGTCATGAAATAACACTTATGAACGTGTAAGTATGGTGTTAAATGAAATAAATAAAAAACTTAAATAATAAAAGTATCTTAGCAAAAAAATAATATTTCATGCCGAAGCATTTCTTAATTTTCAAAAATGGTTATTATATAACTAAGATAGACAAAAAGAAAAATATTTATTGATTACAGAAAATACGATTTGGAGGACGTTTCAGTGGGAACTGTAACTGCCCATGCAAAGACCTTGTGGTACATTCCCAGTACAGGAGAAGTCTTTAAAAAAAATATCATTTATGGTCAACAAGTAACACTTATGATCGTCAAAGTTTTTTGGTTAGTAAGTTTAGTTTACTGAAGTTACGTTTATGATATTGTTATTTTAAGTTAGGTGTTTTAGTTGTGTTCTAGCAGCCATGCTTGTAGCCTTTTATGGAGATACAGCTACAGTTTATATTTCAAGCTGGGGTTCGAATCCCGGGTCGGGCCAACAAAAAGTTATCGGGTTTTCTGTTATGAATTCTCAATAGCAGCTCGGAGTTAGTAAGTTGGCGGTGTTATACACTCCCGTGCCTCGGAAAGCACGTAAAGCCGTTGGTTCGGCGCCTGATTTCTCTCCGGTCGTGTCGGATTACCGTCCCATCGGATCATGAGGGAACAAAGTGTTCTTGTGTTTGCGCACACGCTAGTGCACTATGATATCTCCTGCGCAGATGGCTAGTCTCCGTTAAGATTGGCCGCCGTGATCGAAATTCGGTCTGGAGGACATTATTATATCTCAAGCGTAATAAAAAAGAGATAATACTTACAAAGAAAACTTGAAGAAAGTAATACTTTATCCAGGTTCTCATAATAATTTCGTCATATATTCGTTCTACACACATGTTGCGACGACGATAAACACTTGGTTCAAGAAGTACCGTTCTTATAAATTTACAATATTGTTCTTATACGGTATAGATTTTTTATTTTTCTAAGTAACTATCAAACAATGTATTGCTATTCAACGAGAATTTATGGAGCAGATTCAAAAAATTGCATCGTGTTAAAATAGCTCTTTAAACCATAATATGAGAAGAAAGTACTTTGTTTTAAGGTACAATAATTTTATACTTTAAGTAAAGAAAAACGTTCACAAGTTTATACCTTAATTTTTACAGAACGGTTTCGTTTACACGGACGGTTATGTACAGTGGATCATTATTGCGGATGACATAAGGTCGTCAGATATCAATTGTTAACAGTTAAATATCAATATTGGCATTTACTTTTTCTTTTTTAGACTTTAAGTAGAAAATCTACTTCATCATCAACACATAGTCATAAAATAGAATTGCTTTTTCTTATACTTCAACTGTATAGTCTCAATATGTATTTCCCAATAAAACATACACATATTCAAACTTTATTTCTGTAGGGTAAATATCTTAAATTGATTCAGGTAAGGAATGCATAGTATTGTACAGTTTTTTGGACTTGGCTTGCATACTCGGTTATTGAGTGTGCGATCGATTTGTTTCGGAAACGAAATTGTTTCAAGGAACCCGTTTACCAAATTGGTGAAACGAGCCCTCTCTACGGCCGGCATGTCGATCAATATTGCAATGTTATCTCTATTAACTTATAAGCTTTTTCATTACACACAATTACGCTTTTATATCTATAAATGGTTAACAGATGTGTAGTTAAATATTAGAAATAAGAAAATACTGTATATAATTTGCTTCGAAAAAAATACTATAAATACATCTGAATTTATTCTACTTAGTGTTACACTAACACATTTATATATACGTATTTTCGATTTCTGCTGTATTCAATTATAAAATATTATAATTGAACCCAGTATCATGTCACATGAGTATGTCTAAGTGCTGATTAGCCTATAATTGGTAAATTTACTAGTATTTTCATTTTTGTGTCTCATTTATTATTTCTGTGTATTATATATTTACTGTTGGTAAACCAAATAAAATAAGTAAAAAATAAAACAAAATAAGTATATCCTCCGGGATAGGCAAATATGATAACATATTGCAAGCTTTGATAATGATATTCTACTGATATAATTTATTATTTACTCATATTTTCAATCTATGTCGTATGTAGTAAAATAGAAAAACGCTGCGCATGCGCAGTAACACGTACTTATTGCTATTTTATTATTTATTCTAAACACAAATAAATGAACAAACACACACCTTAAATAATTTTTATAGTAATTCATATCCAATATCAACCTTTTTGTCGCCTTACACAAAATCTTGGCACACTAGGTGATTTTGTAAACTAAATAACAGCACAATACAGATCAACATCTTATATAATATGCACTGTTCCTTTTACGATATAAAGACGTAAATCTGTGCCTTTATTTAAACATAGATACACGTACGATAAACGTGATAGATCATAATTCAACAACAAATGTTGTTTCTGTCATTAAATTGCTATTTTAAGTCGTTTATTAGTGCTCATATTTATAGCTGTGTATCCGATGAATATACTACTATTATTTTACCTATGTTCTCGCAGAAAGGGGACTGCCCACTGAGACTTATCACCTAGGCCCAGACGTGGACAGTTAAATATTATAAAAGTATGCCTTTTTTAGGTTTTTACAGGTATAAATCATGAGTAAAAATAAATTAAAACACCGCCAAGCTATTACAATGAACATAAATTGAAATAAAAAAAGCCTTTTAGGGATGTCAAAAAGTATGTGTTAAATCTGCATTTAAGTGTTTGTATGTGGCCATTGGTATTTATAACAAGAAGCTAAAACTATTTTTGTATATTAGTATTTTATTTATTTTATTAGGTACATAATTATCAAATTCCAGATTTTAAGCAATGGTTATAGGTATGAAGAAGTTTAAATAAGAAAAACATTTAGTTTTCATCTTCTATATTTTCATTATCATATATTATTAATATAAATCGCCTAATAAAGGAGCAGGAGGCATAACATTATTTTCAAATCTAGCCCAGCTAATATTTAGCCATATTATGGTCATAACATGAACTGGTAATAGACTCTTGGCGGAGTTATAACATAACTTAAAAATCGTATTTTTTATCTAAATGAATGCACAATTCATTTACGTCTTATTCTGGTGTCTACTGGTAGGCCTGGAATGGGCTGTCTCCTTTGTACATGGAAGCCAACGCTCACTAAAGTCTACGTAATAGGCCACAAACAAATTGTTTCGTAGTGATCTATCTGTAGGCTGCATGCTGCTATTGAGAGATTCTTAACAAAAATATATCTAATCAATTTAAAGTAACTCAGTAATAAAGCCTAAGAATAATGTCCTCCAGACCGATTTTCGGTCACGGCGGCCAATCTTAACGGAGACTGGCCATCTGCGCAGTAGATATTATAGTGCACAAGTATGTGCGCAAACACAAGTGCACTCTCTGTTCCCTTACCCTCATTATCCGATGGGACGGATAATCCGACACGACCGGAGAGAGATCAGGCGCAGGACCAACGGCTTTAAGTGCTTTCCAAGGCACAGGGGTGTCTAACACCACCAACTTCCTAACTCCGGGCTCGTATTGAGATTTCTTAACAGAAAAACCCAATACCTTTATGTTGGCCTGACCCGGGATTCAAACCCGAGACCTCAAGCACAGCAGTCGCATTCACTACCGCTGCGCCACAGAGCCTAAGTATAACTATAGGTCATAAGCGCACAAGTAAAACGGAGCCCAGAGGGAGAGATAATTTGATATTGGTTTTTATATTTATACATATATTATTATATATTATACATATATCTGCAAAGAAGCCAACTATCTTAGGGTCTCACGCAACAATCGATACCTAGATTACAAATACTATTGATTTATTACGTAATACGTTTTATGATTAAATATTCAAGGAATGACCAGCAAATATGCTATCAAATGTTAAGACATTATAAAATTCATTTATTATACTTATAGATAATGATGAATTAGGCACACATAGTTGGTGTGTTATTGTCATTATAATAATAAAATAATCATACTAATGATGTTTGAATAACTTAGTTACATTAATCAGATACCTACGTACACACGTAGGCCCACTCCTGTATATTTCCATAGGGGATTGCATCTCAAGCAAAACAATTACGTTGAATCATAAAATCTGTACCTATTAATTTAATAAAGAGGAAAGATTAGATTGTTGTTTGTTTGTTTGTAAGGATTAATCTCAAAAACGACTAAACCGATTTAAAAATATTTCATCATTAGAAAGCATCATATTATCACCGTGTAATATAGGCGAAAAAAATCTATTTATTTATTTTTAATTGATTTAAATAATATATACCTATTTATAGCATATATCATAAACTATACCATTCCAGCTGCAATACACTTTTAGCTTTTAGTGCTATACTTTTAATGATACATTTTATTAACTGATCTCGTTGAACTCTTTTACAGTCGAAAATTTTTGTGTCTAATATAAAAGAGTTCAACGCGCTCGAATTTTAATTAATAGAATATTGATAAGTTATGCGCGTTGAACTCTTATCTATGTAAAATTTTCTTCTAATGACGCATTTAGCTGTGGCAAGCGACAAGAGTAGGTAACATAGGCTGTACGGCCTATATGCGCACGTTGATTATAAGGGTTACATGCGCGGGTAGCTCGTGTCAACCCAAGTCTGAGTGTTCTTCGTGTCCGTTGTTGAATGTTTGTAAAGTCCCCCGCGACACTGGTATTATTACTAGTAGTGATCTCTAAAAAAAAAAAATGCGGGGCAGTCTTTGGGGACTGCCGATAGAAGTGAAAACTAAGTAACTAGCGTGCGGTGACGATGAAACGAGTTTCACGCTTTTTGTTCACCCAAAAAGTGCTCAACGCGCCTAAAAAATGTTTCACTTCAAAAATAAAAAGAAATACACGTACTGTCAAAAACAAGATGCAAGCTACATATAATCGAATTAGCTATTCTCAAGACTCTATAAAATAACTGCAAAACACGTGTCAACGCATATTTTGTGAAATAAAAATGTGTGTCTTAGCCGAAAATAGCAAATTGGTACCTACGCTTGGATCCTGCGATGCCGCTATGCATCATCGGTGGTGTTCCATATCGTCATACAACATTGCTATAATAATAATATCAACCCAATATTACAATGTCCCACTACTGGGCACGGGCCTCTTCTCAGTATGAGAAAGAATAGGCTATAGCCCAACACGCTAGCCCAGTGCGAGTTGGCAGACTTCACATATATTCGAGAACATTATGGAGAACTCTCAGACATGCAGGTTTCCTCACTATGTTTTGCTTCACCATTAAAGCGAGCGATAATGAACTATTTAATACGCACATAACTTCGATAAGTCAGCGACGCGCGCCTTGGGATCGAACTCAAGGCCCCTGCATGGCAGTCCAACGGTTTGCTATTAGGCCATCGCTGCTTATAACATTGCTATAGCAATAAAAAGAGGTTGATATAGGTTGAGATTAGGCGATTGCAAGGGTGTGGTGGATTTCTTCTCCACGATAGCACAAGACAGTGATAAACATAAACAAACATTTTTTGGCAATTTACTTATGTTTTTGAGGATGACTAGTAAGGCACCAATAAAAATATGTTGAAACCTTTACGTATTCTAATAAACAGCGGACATAATTCAACGTACATATGCACTCATTTATATCTGGCCAATAACTTAGAAGTGTATTACATCTATCTTAAAGTATTATATCATAATCAAAACCTTTAATTTAATGGGAGCAACAAATTGATGTGAGGCCTCCGAATAAATTACGTTACATAAAATTGTTGTAATTGTACATGAAAGTTATATATTATTATAACACTAGTTATTAGTATCGAAAGGAAATTAGTAATTTAACTAATATTTTCGTTTATTACCCATGGTTTCCTGTTTATAATATTAACTCTCAAATTTTAAGAGGCATAGCGGTATCTCTACCATAATCTGAGATTTTGGTGGATTTTAGAGAGCTTGACTGATTACAATACAATATGATATATGCGATTGACAGTGGCGCTTGCCAAAATCTTGTTCGTCATCTTAATAATATAAAAAACTATTATATCATATCTTTCTTTGGCTGGCTGACTTTTATAGTTAATAACTTTTTATCTAGACTCAATATATATGCAATAGATGCTAATAATTAAGCAAGCTCGACTTCTCCAGCCCTGAATATTGTGAACACTGTTTCTTCCGAGAAGAGAAAGACAATGACATGCTCATCTAATTCTGGCATTGAGCTGCTTGGTAAGCTGAATCCATTCTGAGTACAATAGTTTCAAACACGTACCGTTTAAAGGGCAGAATGATCATCCTGTTTCTTAGAAGAAGTCCAGCATGGGCTATAGACCTGCTATAGTCAGGAGCACCAGTAGCTTTTAGAGTACAGGATATAATAATAATGCGTAACAAGTAGTAGTTGTAATATTATAATTATTTAATTCACAAAAGAGTTAACAAACAAATGATGTAACCTTCACATCTTTAATATACTTATAAAAATATTTACAAGATAATGACTATCAAAGTTATTGGAGTAATTACTGTAAAGGCGAGTTTAATTTTAGTTTCAAGGCGTTTGTGGTTAGTATAAGGTTTTGTTATTCGTATTTGGCTCGTAGCGTGCTTTGGAGGGCGTGTAGAATCTTTTAATGATCTTACGTATATTAAGTTCTGACTCGGTGGTATAGCGGGTGCATGTGATTGCGATTCGTTTCTTGTGTCAGCCAATGTGATATTAGCTTTTTCTGTCCAGACAATTTTCAGATCCAACATCGAGACTAGAGATCTTAGTAGAACAAAAGTACGAAGTCTGGAATTGTGCACGGTTGACGGCAATAGGCTCGCTCCCAACTATTCATACAAATCAATTTGCCAGCAATGGTTTTATAGAGTGGTATAATTTTAAACATGATATTTGGTAAGCAGAGGTCTTCAATTGTATTTTCCCGAGCAAATATTATGTGTGTGGTCTTCAAACCACTTTAAAATACTCTTTTTATGACAATTTTGAGTGTTCAACCTCTTGCCGATGTCGAAGGACTTCACACACACACATAAACAAGTTTCTTTATGTAGTGTAACATTAACAATTTGCGGTGAGTTTTACGCCTGATGTGAGCCAGCCGTTCAATTTATCATAACAAAACCCATGCACGTTACCTGTGCAAGTAGCCAGCTTCATATACAAGCACCGACAAAGACTTAAAAGCAACTATCTATTAATAAATTTTTTGTCCATGTGAGACAGAGTAAAACATCGCGTAATTACCGAGAACATGTGCTTTGGTTGTAGGTGGCAAGGCGACTAATTAAACCGTTATGTCATCAGAATATTTTCGTACCCGGTTTGTTTGTAGGTAGAGATAAAAATAGCTGCTTGAACATATCATGAGGCGACACGTGTGAGAGTTGTCTTGTAGAAAAGGAAAAGAAAGAAGTATCATGTATATATAGTATATATATGTATAAGTATAATATTTATCAACTCAGGAGTAGCGGGACTGAATACCTGCTATGACTTCCATATCTCATGTATTTCCAATTGGATCTCTTGTCGGGCTAGTTGAAATTTCTTGGGATTTTCTGACAAAAATGCTTAATATTAGCCCGGAGTTGAGAAGTTCATTGTGTAGCATACCTCCGATTCTCGGAAAGTCTTGGCCGTATTCTTGTTTTTTATAACAACATTTGGGAAAATGGTTGCTTTTTAATGTATGACACCTAAACAAAGGTAAAATATTGGTTGTATGCGTCGCTGATTACCTATCGGAAATAATGCTATTGTGAGCCCACATCAGCCCACTACTGGATATGCGCCTCTTCCTTTTTTTGCACCAATCCTCATGCTTCTGTCACGGTTACCATATTATTTTGGCCACCACTCTAAGGTTCTTTGGTCCATAGTTCAACATCCCTTATAGGATCTAACATGGTCGACTTCTTGAGTAGTAAAATATTAGTGTCAAATAGCATCGTGACGTAACCGTGTTTTGAATTTTTAACCATTTTTTTAATAATAACCTTATGCCGTAACATTTTAAATTCTTAACAAAGTTTTTTCATTATTATGTTTACATGTCAGCAACTATAAGTAATTCATTTTTTTACTCGGACTAGTTTAGTCTTATATATTACCAACAGCACCTCTTTTACTTAAATTTAGGTAATACAAAGTCCATGTTTTAATTTCTATAATCATCAAAAATTCTAATATTCATTACATTTTGAGCACGTTTTGTTTTAATATATGACTTTAACATATATTACTTCTCCCTAGCCTTTATTATTCCCAAGGCACTTGGGATCGGCTTTTCTAGTCTAACCGGATTTGACTAAAATATATCAGTTTTTACACGGAGCGGCTGCCACCTGATCTCTGCAACCCGAAGGCTAACGATACCCTAAGGCTCGACCAGTGTCAGGATATTATAGGGCACTGACTTCCTAATAACGATTGCCATAGATGTTCATGGCAGCCAGGATCGACGGCTTAACGTGCTCTCCGAGGCACGGAGCAGGCGATAATTCTGCCGTCCTCTAACTAAAACCACGTTAACCCCAAAAAGTGATCTTGGAGAAAAACGTAAAAAACGTGGGAATCGTTGTTTCTAGGAAACTATTATACATAAATCAGTGTTTGTTAAATATTATTTAAACAAATATTTGCCAGCGTCATTTAGGATATTTCCTGCTCAGAAATATACTTAAAATTATATAAAAAAACAGGAATTTTTGGTTAAGTTAAGCAATACACATTTTTTTTGACATTGATTGCCGCACTAAAGCATCTTTAACCTACACTTAGAGACCTTTTAGTTAAGCATTTTCTTTAAATATATAAGGTTTATAATTTTCAATAGATTTACCCTGAAATGCTTAACTATACACGCGCTAAATCCATTAACTGTTTTGTAGCTAAGACATTTCTTAATATTTATACATTATTACCTTTCGTAAGAAGAGGCTAAAGCACCTAAGACTTATTTAAGCTAAGTGTTAGCAAAAAATAAAAAAGGTATGAAAAAATATATGCTTGCTTACTAAGCTAAAAACAGGTATTTCTTACTTCAATTTTTACTAACGTCTTTATAGCTAAGCATCTCATATCAAAAAACTGGATAATTAAATGAAATGCAGTATGAAAATTGAATCAAATTTTATTGAAAAGTTTTAACTAAATAAATTTCCTTTACTTATCATCAACATATACAGCAATTTGTAAAAACAGCAAAAAAGAAATGTAATCTCAAAAGTAATTTAAAAGTTCTTTCTTTTATTCCTTATGAATAACATATTACTTATTATTATTTCAAAATTACTACTAGTACAGCCTTGATTAATTTTCTTATCTTATTAAACAATTAATAATATTATAAAGATATTTTAAGGCACTATTGCCATAGCGGCTATTTAACATATTATATTTGCGTATCGACAGTAATAATATTTTCAATCACATAGTACCACTTATTAATTAAAATATTAACATTTATTTAAATCACAGATTGCTTTAAGGAACTTTATGCTTTGTACTTACAGTTATTTAAACAATTATAGTTATATAGTAAGATTATGAATTACAGGCCTAGGGTTTAAAAATCACCTCTTTTGAATATAATTATCTTTATCTAACTAAAATTAAATGAAACCTTTACCAAATAAAACTAATGAAATAAATAAAAAGAATCTAAAACTTTAAATCAATAAAATCTAAAACAATAGAATAAAATAAATTCTGTTTAGTTAATCACTAAAACCACAGGTTTATATTTTTATATAGCATTCTCTAGAACATATTTTAAGTGTAATCAGTCTTATAATTTTATTATAAATGGATTTTAGGAATATGTTATTAATTAGTTACTCTTGTTCTCTTTATTTGTACTTCAAGATTTTCGCTGTTACCAGAAGTTGGTAAATTTTGCCAAAATATTATTTTATTCTTCGGTATGATAGGTGATAGTTTATCAATTATATTTTGTTGAAGTTGGTAAATTTTGCCAAAATATTATTTTATTCTTCGGTATGATAGGTAATAGTTTATCAATTATATTTTGTTAACGGCCTCTCTATATTCCTTTAGGTAACGAACGAAATCTTATTCCTAGCTGCGGATTTTTAAAAACTTGTCTTTCAAAAATTACATCGTTTTATAGTTTGCAGCAAAATCATTTTTGTAGTGTATATCAAAGCTAGATCTAATGAAACGAATTTGAGATATATATTTGAAATAAACCCTAGGGTTAGCATTTTGGATACGCCTCTCTGATATATTATTTGTATAATCAACGAAGTCTTGAGGCTGTAGAGATTTTAGGATTACTTTGCCATTATTAGCTGACCCTACAGCTTCTTCGAAATCAGTGAAATCATAAATCTTGCCCTTTTTGTTCATTGAGATTTTTTGTTCACTTGATGATGGAATTGGTCACAACTCATTAATGTATGTCCACGTTCTAAATAGTATAATGTAATTTGTTCGGTAGTAATCACATCACTATTAATAAGATCAGCTAACATAGAAATAAAAAGCCAGTTTTTGTTTTGAGCCGTGCAATTATACATCCAAATATTTATTTGTTTGATATCACGAAAACGTAAAAATAAGTAATAATAGGCGTTCATAATATCTTCTTGCTTTCTCCCGGCGATAGCGTCGTGCCAAATAGTTGCAAATGGCTTTGAATCTTTCGTGATTTTTTCAACTGGAACGGAAGTTTGATTAAATGCTGTTAATCTTGGACAAAAAATTGCGGATTTAAATGAATCGAGCCTTGGTAACATTATTATCTTCTGTAAGTCACTGCTAACATATTTCGTAGTTTTGTTTTAAAGATTTATGTGAATCATATAATTGTCTGGCATCCTTATATCGTCGCGAGCATCATGGCGTGTATCGCGAGTATGAAACTTATAAGTTTCGCAAAACTCGCATTCCTCATTCCCAAGATTGGCAAACGATATTTTCATGCTTTTTAAATGTGTTCTGTACAGTTCATATCCAATTATTATTTCAGGATGCTTTGAACAAAAGTCCTTATACATGTAATTAACGTTAACTTTACTTGTCAAATAGCGGCGATTTGGAGCATGTTCACGACGGTTATGCGGTGCTGATGGATTGAATGTTTCAATATATTCTATAATAATTTATCGGTCGAATTTTGGTGTTTTAATATGTTTACCACGTTTGTCAATGTCTTCACTTGTATCAAAGCAGCTGGATAAAATGAAGTCATTGTGTTTTTCGAATCCTAAAGTTGTTAAGAAAAATATTTTACATACAGAAACGAGAGTCCCGTCGCCTTTCGGCAAAGAAAAAGACCTTCTCGGATTACGCTTTGGTTCATTGGTATACTTTCACTTAGAATAGCCACCACATAATTAGATCTTACAAAAGTCTCTGGATGTGTCATTTGCCAAAATTTTCTGTTAATTTCTTCACGTTCATCAGTTGTAAAGACTGATGAACATTTTTTCCTACACTTATTGCCACAACCAATTGTCACTTTATATTGATTGAATTTTTCTCTCTGCTTTTTTAATTTTCTTTCTTTTAAACTCGTAGTATACTTTCACCGCTTGGGTTGCGCTTTAATTGATACTTAGGTGGTTTTTTCCGATCCATTTAAAAAAGGCGAATCGATGGTCATACGTCGTTTTTGTAATGGTGCAATATCAATACAAGGCATTAACTTCCTTGCTTCTATAGAGCGCCGTCGTAAATGTTTTACTGGTCTTAAAGTAGTCTATTTGGTAGCAGGATTATTTACAGAAGTCTTTCTAAGGACTTGAGGCTTTTGTATTTTAAGTAAATCATCATCTGTATCGTCACTGCTTGTGTCATCTACGGTGGGCATGAAGTCTTTATCTTTGACTAAATCGTTGGAATCATAATCACCATCATTGGATTTCATCCGTTATCTGATCATTTACCCCTTTCCCTTTCTTATTCATCCTCACATACTAATAATATTTCGAAAAATCGGGTAGATATATCATTCGTCGTCATCATCATCATCAGCATTCGGCAGTCCACTGCTGGATACAGGCCTTTCCCAATGCACGCTACTGAGCACGATCCGCGGCTACTTTCATCCAGTTCCTGCCCTTCAAGGTCGTCACTCCACCTAGTCTGAGGGAAAAATAGCAAACCAACGAGGCAGTCATAATAATTATATAAATATGACTGATTCGTTGGTCTGCTACTCTTCCCTCTTACTAGGTGGAGGACTTAAGGAAGATAATATTAATTATTACACAAAAATTTACAAATTTTACCTCGTAATGCTCCCCGACATATTTGAGTTTTGACGGGAACACGATGCGACGATGCATGCTTACACGCTATGAGCTCTCCGAGCGGAATGGCAAAGCTCCCTGCGCGCATATCCCATCACCGCGCGCATATCGCATCCCCGCACACTCCCGGAATCTTTCTTTCTTTCTTTCTTTTTCGTGTGGTTAGTGGCCAACCTGTTGTCAAGAGTTGTTCAAGCCACCCGTAGGCCTCTTACATGGCTTAACGACTGGTGTCAATTTGACAACAACCGGGACCTACTTTTTACGTGCCCTCCGAAGCACGGAGACGCTCAGATGAAATACCACTAAGCGGTCACCTATCTATAGACTGACCGCACCCAATGTTGCTTAACCTCGCTAATCGTTTACCGATCAGTGAGTGCAACGGAATGAATGAAGCGCGAGAAACGGATAACTTGTTTCTAGTTAGGAAAAGTGGGCTAGCGGTTATTAAGTTAAGAATGACTAATATTTTTTTGAACTAATTCCATGTTAGAAGTAAATAACACTTATTTAACGAATTGTTTTGAGAAAATCGCAGTATTAATTATTTGACAAAAGTACAGTTATGGTCGTCTAACCAGAATTAAGATAAGGTTTTCATCATAAATAGTTTATAGCATTGTTTTTATTTCTGTTTTATCAAAATTGATCCTTAACTATAAATACGTTATATGCTCTTAGTGTATTTGTAGTTAAGAATATTCAATTAACGTAGTTTAAGCTAATAAAACATTTAAAATATTAGGCGAATTTGGCAACTAAGGTACTTAAACGTGCATCAAGCTAAGAAGCGTGGTATAGTCATTTTTTAGTTAAGCATTTGTTGCATATTGTGTCATTTAACGGTAAATCATGTTTTAATATCTCCAAAACTGTAAGTGATAGAGATATGGTTCTTAGACAGAAAGATAGAGAATTTAAAACTGTAATACTTTGCATTCAAAACTCAAAATCAACTATTTGAGGGTTAACGGGGTTCTAGTTAAAGGACGGCAGAATTGTCAATTAATACGCACATCATTTCGAATAGTCATATAAATTCCGAAAGTCAGAGGTGCGCGACGTGGGTTCGAACCCGAGACCCTCTACATTACAGTCTGTTGGTCTTCCCACTGAGCTATCGCTGCTGCTTCTTTAACATATATTACTACTATATCCAAATGTTACATGCTACATAAAATATATATAATAATAGATTGACTTTCTTCAAACTTATATAATTCTGTACATAGTGTCAAGTTCATACCCCAAAGAGGTAGGCAGAGATGTATTTAACATATCCATTTGGGTAGTTATGATTTTCAGTCCCACGTGAAGAGGAGACTACCTTATTGCCGCCCACCAGACACAATTTAAAATTACGTGCTACTTTCAAAAATTTCTTAACAGAAAATCCAATACTATATTTTCCGACACCGGTTTAGAACGCAAGATCTCATGTCAACCACTCGCATTCACTCACATTGCGCTACCATAACAATGCACGTAATAATATGTGATTCTACACTTAACACAATAATATCATCATTTATAAGGAGATGAGTAAGAATGTCAATGAATGAGATGTATTACTGCGACATGCCTGTCGCCCGACCTTTCCTTATTGGCAACTATAACGATAGATCGATGACTAATAGGTGACTGCATCGATGCCGCGATGCCGTAGTGGTTTTGCGTAGCCGCCTTGTCAATACCAAAGCGCTGACTGGTACGGGTTTGAGACTTGGATGGTATAATGTGCATATTTCTTACAACTACATCCGCTAAAACGTAGGCAGAACTGAGTTACACTCAGTTTTAGCCGAACATGGTTTTAAGTTCCACGCATATTATCGTCAACTGCGCATAGTCCCAGACACCATCCATATAACATCCAATAACCCTGCTCCATTCAGCCATCAAACATTAGATCTTATGCATAGCCTGCATTTGATCTAAGGTATCTGCAATAGTATTCTCTAACGGTACGCCACCGAGGCAATGAGTAATCTGAAAATATAATATAATAAAAAAATGCATTATTACATAATAAAATTCGTATACTTTGTGACCATTGTTCAAATGTAAGACAACATAAATCCCTTCTTTCTTCTTCGAAACAAAAGCGTTAAGACCAGTTAAAAATACTACCGTTACACTCGTTTTATAGGTAGACTTACTCAAAAATTTTGACGATAAATACTCACTCCAGTTTCTCTAATTATGTGGCAAAGAATAAGGTTTTTATATAACCTTATTATATCATACCAGCTATTAGCTATTATTATAAATTCCAGAATCTGTTGATTACTAAATTTGCCAACGACGCTCTGTTTTTATATTTCAAATAAATCAACGATTACTTAATGAAGAAATGAGTCGTTATTTGTTAAACTCCTTGGGATGTCATATCTGTTCTGTACTTTCTTTTTCGTATTCATAAATACTACATAACATTATGAATAATTCCTATAGCGTAAAGCAACTTCACAAATATTCAAACAACAGACACAAAGAATAGCACCCAGTCTCAGAACAACAGATCTAACAATTTTTTGTCTCGATTTAAGTTGACCCCAATACACTTGGCACACTGGCAGTTACGTGAACTATTTTAATTAATGTGTGTGTAATCTGTGATATCCTGCTAAACAGTTACACTCTATCAAGGTTCAAAAACCGTCGTCCTCGAAACCAAAATCACACCAAAAAGTAATGCAATATTTAAGATCCTAACCATTATTTATCTGATAACTAAATACATATTATTTAATAATTCAACTTTTAAATTTAATCTAGCCTTGCACTTGAACCAAATTAAAAAAAATCCAACATGCCTATATGTATAAACAAGGTCGGATCTACAAATCACCTATTTTGTACCGACCTTGTTACTGGGATAGGCAAATCATTTCATACAAACTCCAAAATGTCATACCATAGGTTACTTACGTAAAAAATATAATGTTTGTAAAGCATCAGTATGGACTGGACTCAATTTTGTAACCAATGGATGTGCATATATAAAGTGGTGAGGTTGTCTGTTGTTACATTCGTGAAGTAACCTCCGACCCGCAACCATGCAGCTGGTAAGTCGATTTGAAATAGTCGATAGTAGGCGGTGCTTATCGAGTATTCGGAATGTTGAGTCGATTTAGTGTTGACATTATTGAGTGACGGGTTTATTTGTTTTTCAATACCGTAAAATATTTTTATGTTATTTTTATATAAATATATGTGGTGTATTTTTTTTATAATGAGTATATATTTATTTATATAATATAAATAAATATTTTAAGACACACCACTATTATATTTTGTTAGTAAATTATTTTCTTTTTAATTGACAAATCCAAAAACTCTCATATAATTTATTTATGTCATATTGATCAGTTAATTTAGATTTTTAAATTGTAATCCTATTTTAATTATAATTATTTTTTATTTTAAAATTTTCATTCTTACAAATAGTTTCGTTATCTCTCAACTAATTATAATATATGCTCTATAATTAAGTTCTATTTCTGCTTATTATTAGCGCTATAGGCAGTTAATTAGCATGTATTGCGAAACAATGTATCACATTCCATTGAATGTAACATTTGATTATGCAAACAATTGCCGAAACTTCTCAGACAAAGCCACGGGCTATCATTGCTAATATATCTTCTTAGAACTAATTAATTTTATCTAGCAATAGCAATTTAATTTAATAATTATTTTTTTAATTATAGTGAAGATAACTAAGCAATAAATATTATAACTACTAATTATTAATATGGTTTAATTGTGATTATATATTGCAATGCAAGTAAATTTAAATATGCATTATATTTATTTAAACCAAAGATTAATTATCAATATGATTTTTTTACTATAATTTTCTAGTTCAACTAATTATAAAAATATTTTAATTTATTTTTAGCGTCTTCAAAATAATTGTCATACATCCAAAATTATTACATCATAAATACTTTTCTAGGAAATAATAAAAAAATTAATAACGCCTTGACATTGTACTATTCACAAGCAACTCTTAAACATATCCGTTTTCATTATTTTTCATTTTATTTTGTTGTTGCAACTATAAATAGTTGCCAGATTCTCTCCAAATAATAATTACTCGTAATTGAACACATAAAACATTTCCAAAACATAAACATAATTCTAAAAATACTAGTGCTAAAAAACGATGGAAATACATCGCAGTATATAACAATAATATTATTGCTTTTCTATAAACCAACAATAATATAAAAAAGGCAAGCATGAGAAATGCAGTTATTACAGAAACAGGTGTTCACGACATTTCGATGTCAAAATATAAAAACAATGGGCGCTGTGATCACATAGTGATTACATCCGATACATTGCTCACTTGTGAAACTTTTTTTACACTTGAGTAATACCTATTAGTGCACCTATTATTACATATACTGTGGATATAGAATGTTCTAGAAGATAAGGAAGCAATTTTTAAAGTGGTGGTCAAACAGATATAAAAGTACTCTCAGATAGCATAAAAAAGATTGGTTTTTATCTTTTTCATATGATATACGTACATGAAAATCAAAAAAAATATCTAAAATATATGTCATTGCATTAATTACTCTATCAAGTTTTAGAAGACCAGACGTAATTTGATATCTATCTGGCCTCCGGTGTGCCGTTGCGACTCAATAGGTTAATATAGAAAACTCAAGCTACCTAAATTGTAATGGATTTTAGAAAGATAGATCCAGAATTTTGTGTTTTACGCACACATTTATGTCTCGTGTAGGAATCGAACCCACAACACACGGTGTATTTTATTTACATTCTGCAAGGAAGGAGAATAACTAGACCTTCTTAAGCAGTATACATATTAAGTTGAGAATAAACATTTTAAATAATATCCGGGCTTAAACAATAATTGTATTATTGTTGTCTAATTAAAAACACAATAGTGTGACTGTAATTAAGTTGTGAGAAAATAATATCTTAGTAGTATGTAAATGACGCAATAATACGTTAATATAATTATAAATAAGTGCACAATATCAGCCCGATAAAAACTGCAATCAAATTCACATTCATAGCTCTAGCATTCATATATCATCATAAAAAGTGGAATGTGCGTAGAGATTTGTAGCGTTTCATAAACAAGTATAAGTAAAATTAATTAATCGTAATACTGTGGCCTAAACTTTCTCACACTGAGAAGAAGCCCGTACTCAGCATTGGGACAGTAATTAAATACAGGCCTAGTAATAAAAAAAAAATTTTTTATATTTATTTTTAACGTGTTATAGGCATTTCAAAACTGCCACAACTAGTCAGGATGGACCTGAATTGAACTTTAAATAATGCAAACATGAAGAGAAATTCTAACAATAAAACTATAAACTGCTTACTTAACTTGTGCACATACCATACAAACATATGTATATAAAAGAAAAGGTATCAAAATATTTGTATCGCCTGTATAGTTGTTTGAAATTAACTTGGATTGCAAAGAAGAATACGTCATCCTATCTAATTAAAAAGTAAGAGCATTCCATGCTTTGTACTAAAAATTTGTTAATGTTTAACCAGTAGCTTGATTTACATATAATTAAACCGGTATACCCACACAGTAACACCTATGAAACACTAAGCTCTCATGTTGATTTATCGCTTAATTGTTAATTACAGATGTTAATTAAAACTTACACAACTTACAAGTTACACGTAGCTTCTTTGTTTTCAGTAAACGGTATCTTAGCAATCTCATAATGAAAATTAACATATTTATTTTCATACATATTATTATATGAACAGTTATTTATCGGTAGTTTATCGGTGAAGAAAATAATTGTGAGAGTACCTGAACATATGTGAATTTTTGGAATTGTCTCGAAGATGTGATGTAAAAACTGAAAACTTGCGCTGAGTAAATCCATTATCCTCTACTTTCCATGCTGGACTATTGTTCACATTGTATGAAGAGTTAGGCTATTGCCTAAACCTTTTCATATTAAGTAGCAACCAGTGTCATGCAAAAGAACCATTTATAAACTGGGCTGATAATGATTAATAATAATATACAGATACCCACCACAAAATCCAATTTGACGTAACATGGTATGGATAGAGCTAAAATCATAAAAAAGGAAATTCGTCGAATAAAAATATTTAGGTGTTCGCATTATTTTAGAGTATCATTTTAGCCATAGGTAACATATGGGTCGACATTCTAAATATAATATCCTAACATCATGATATATTACAGATCCTGATCGCCGCCCTTTTCGGCATTGCCGCTTCGGCCTTCGCCCCTGCCTACCCCGAACAGTCCAACCGTGCCCAAGCCTCGTTCGAGAAGAACGCCAGGATCATAGCCCTGGACTCTGATGTTAAAGAAGACTCCTTCAGATACAACTATGAGACAGAAAATGGCATCAAGGCTGAGGAACAGGGTCGTGAGGTACGTAAGACTACAAGTTGATTTTAGATCAACTCTGTCAACCTTCGAAGGGATAGGTAGAGCTGTATTACATAATTACATTTCACCAGTTATGTTTTAGGACTCGAGTCTCAAGTTAAATTATATGTTAGGATGAAACAATCCATGAAACAGATCTTGAGCATGCAATCTCTACAAACCGGATCATTTTTAATAGATTACACTTACTACTACTACTACTACTCGTAATAGAACATGAGTCTATTGCGTTTAATGTAACTCTATGCCATTACTGCAGTTTTCCTATCAGCAAAATCAATAGCATTCTGCTCATGCTAAAAATTGATCTTGGAACATGCTAACCTAAGTGTAACCATAAACCTATGCCGCGGCACCAACTTACTTTATATACTGAAACTCTTGATCCTGTTCTTGGTATAGTTGCAAGTCTGTACTATTGCAGAACGTAGAGTCATAGCTAAGATTAACACATGTCGTTACGGCAATAAGTATTAACAGTTAGGAATTTATTAGCTATGTAATAGCGAATGATGATATTAATGTACTTTAAATATGCTAAGCAAGATACAGGCAAGATATATGAGTATAGGCATGCGAGATTTAAGATTCAAGTCTTTAATATCGAGTAAAACGATTTAGATAATATTCTGTGTAGTTTGCAATAAATTAAACAGTTATATTGTTTTCTTCTTTTTTTAAAAAAGGATTTTCTAGCTCATATTCTCAAATTTATATAAACTCACGCTTGTTTCGTAGAAGGATAAGCAGAGAGCGTTAAATCAAAATAACTTTAATCATTTGGTCACAATGTAGCGTTTATGAATGTCAAAGTTATGCTAACTAAACTATATTATGATTGCGAAAACGTTGTGTTTGTTTTTCCTTTTTTATTTGAAAGAAAAGGAATGTAATTATTATAAGCAAAATTCTTGAGGCATCGGAGCTTAGCAAATTAACTTTTAGTTTATAAATAAATTTATGAAAAGAGATAATTTCTTTTAAATATTTTTGGTACCTACATGTATATCGCAATAAACAATTCACTTCAAAACATTAGAAATCCTTGGAACTAAGGTGTTAGTAATTGACCCCGTAGAGCAATTTGCTCGATTAGCAATAATGCATCCAAATATCACTAGCTTAGATATTTTCAAGGAAAATGAACTATTGTCTACAGTGAGATTTATTTACATCATACGTACAACACAAATTATCCATCTTAAAGTTTAATAGTAGCACGGATATATGTAATTTCGTTGCCTCTACTCGAAAATAAAAACTACCAATTAAATATCTTTCCTATGAAACATATTTTGTGTTATAGATTAGAATCGTTAGTTATATAGTTTGAGCTTTAGATGTTATAAGCCTATAAATTCCTCTAGAATTAGGCTAGCAAATGCAAAATAATTTTCTAATCTGACTAGTAATTCAAGAGATTAGCGCATTAGCCAATGGATATTATATATTTTAAAATCAATTCAAATCAAGTATAGTATCACGACCCTCTGCAGCGTTAAGCGTTTACAAATGGGATGACATGCCAAGAGATAATTATAATAATAATATTCTACCACATACACACGACACCATCTAGCCCAATCTAAGCAGAGCTTGTACTATGGGTCGTAGAGAATCGATAAACATACATATATACTTTTTTTTTTGTAAATACATGCATATTATACATAGAAACACCCAGACCAAGACAAACATCCATGTTCATGCACACAAATGTTTGACTTGTGCGGGAATCGAACCCGCGACCTCAGGCGTGGCAGTCGGTTACACTAACCACTACGCCATCGCCATTTTAGTAATAAATGTTTTCTAAGACAGAGGGGCAACACACCCAATTAATTCTCATGCTTACAGTTAGTTACGTAGTCGTCCCGTCCCCGTCTCCTGCAAATCCCCACGACAGCGGATGACCTAGTAATCTTTTTAGCGATCTGCGCACATGAGGCTAGTCCGCAAAGGGCAGTGACCACAAGTGCGGTGCGAAAGGTCAGCAGTTACGCAAACAAGTTGATTTATTAGAACTATTCTAACTGTTTGTAGATAAAATTTATTGATAGCCTTTGTGATGTAATGCCGTAGTTGAAGTTAAGCAACACTGCCTCGGTGTAGTCTTAGATGGATCGTTCTTTATATTGTTTTAAAGACTTTGTCATGAAGAGCAAGTTACGCTCCTCTTTAGGCTACTTTATCATTTATGAGGTCAACTTGTTAAATTAGAAGAAAAATTAAACTTTCAAGGTATACATGTTGTAAAGGCGCCATGATAACGTGGTCATCTCACCATTGCTAGAGTACCAAGTTTTGTGACCGGGACAAAAATTTTACCGAGTAGTTGTCCTGAGTTTCGGTGCAATGATTTCTTGGTACATCTCGCTGTTGTCAGTACACTGAGTATCGTAGATATGGCAAGAAAATGTGTATTCAAAACTCACAAGTAGTTGTCCTGACTCTGAGAAATATTTTGCATTCATTGTTTCAATGTATGTAAAGTTCTCAGCCATACAAGGATGAATCGTTGCGACAGCTATATTTTTAAAGCACAAAATGTAAACTATCTAAAAACAAAATGATGCATTAAGGAAAATTAATTATAAAGAAACCCAGCTTGAAAGTAAGATCATTTTTTAAGAAGGCGTGTCAAACAGAAGAACTAAAACAATTGAATTCAAAACATTAATCGGAGTAAAAAAGTAACAAGTACACAAACGTCATTATAAACCTAATTTACATGTACTTACGTCGATTCTAGCTTGCGTACACATTCATCAGCTGTCAACACCGTGTGGTAGACAGGAACACTGACATTTTGACGTGTGTGCATCAAATTGACGAGATCGTTAGCGTAAGTGCGCAATTGAGTCATTACGAGTGGTTTATCTTCTATTTAAATGTCAGATCGGCATTCAAATTTTAGTTAGCAAGAATATTTATGGCGACTTCAATCCTTATCACATTATTATTGTAATTAAGTAAATTATTTATGGGGATGTTTATTTGAATTATATTGAACTTTAATCGTCTCTATATATGGGAATGAATATATTCTAGGCATTTTATCGAGTGTCGCAGATATTCATGAAAGGCAGGAAGACTTTGGCGTGCATTATGAGCCACTGCTTAAGGCCTGTGAGTTGTATATATCTGTATAAGCTATTAACCTTATGGGTCAATCAATTTACGTGAGGCTTTATATAATTTTAGCATTATTTTAACCTGTCAGTTGTTGAGACATAGTTGAAAACCTATTGTCGCCAGTGCGCTACTGCGACTCTATTTCATTTATTTTAGTTCTTTTATTAAACATTGTTATACTGGTTATAGTTACTGAGGTGCTTAATTTTTTTCTTTTTGCTCGGTTGTTTTATTGCCTTTTCGTTGCAAAATGATGGAAAACAATATATGCAAGCAATAGCCTGCATAACAATTAGTAAGTATTTAGTTTCGTTCTCGTCGGCCTCGATGGCGTAGTGGTTAGTGTAACCGACTGCCACACCTGAGGTCGCGGGTTCGATTCCCGCACAAGTCAAACATTTGTGTGCATGAACATGGATGTTTGTCTTGTTCTGGGTGTATCTATGTATAATATGTATGTATTTACAAAAAAAAAGTATATATGTATGTTTATCCATTGTCTAGTACCCATAGTACAAGCTCTGCTTAGTTTGGGCTAGATGGTGTTGTGTGTATGTGGTAGAATATTATTATTATTATTATTATAGTTACGAACTGCCTCGGCGCCGCAGTGGGAGGCAATTTAATTGCTGTGCGTAAGAGGTTTAAATCGACTAGCCAAAAATAAGTAAAACGGTTTAAAAAAAAAAAAAAACCATATAATAGCACTGATTCTGGAACTGTGTACCGTAAACGGCATTGGGCTTGTTCTCTTTTACGTGGGCCTAAAAATCATAAAGGGTCTCTGCCTACACTTTTGGAGATAAAAGCGTGAGACTATGTATTTTATCAAATGACTAAGTTGATATTTGCAATTGAAAATGGCGGCAAAATATACTTCCACACATATTGATTACACATAAAGTACTTATGAGAAATTAATCTAGTGTAATCTGTAAAGTTGACGATATTTCATAAGTAAATGTCATCTTCATTTAGTTACATCCCTTTCATATATTGGTTATGATGACAGCTCTATTGAATAAAATTATACTTATAGTTATAGTATAAATAAAGGTGAAACCTATAATTATTTGCCATTATGATAAAGCATTAGATATATTTTATATATATGTTTAAATATTGATTGATAGAAATTTAAACTGTCTCTCGTAAAGCAATAATCTTCGTTAGGACATTGTAATCTCATTCACATTGGTATTTTTACACATAAACCTCGTATTGTGAATTATTAGAGTTTAAAATCATATTAATAACACGACATTATGTTAACCAATATACAAATAACATTTTCAAGTAATCTTTGCTACTAGTAATACGACATACCAGGAAACTTCACAATACGGCAGTTACCAAAGAATACTTGTTCATCATGTTATGAATATAGACATTTTAATACCTATTGTAGTTTCTTCATGGCTGTCATAGAACTAATGGGTCTTATATAATTGCTAACTAAATTTTCACTGATGCATTTAATCTTTAGTAACACGTGCCTTCCTTATTACGCTATTTTAAATGTGATAATCATTGAGAAGCAATTACATCTGCCTCATATTACGCTTTATCATGTTAGTAAGTTAGTATCTTTACAAAGAAAATACAGTCTTTCATTGACCCAAACTAGCCTGGAACGATACTTAACACGGATTCGTGTTAAGTGACGTTCTAAGTAGTTTAACTTTTTCGAGGAATAGTCCAGTAGTCTGCTTCTATGACGCAGCGATAGTAAATTCGACTGCTATGCCTGAGGTCTCGGGTTCAATATCCGGGACGAATAAAGTGGTATTATGTTTTTTTATTAGAAAATTCTCAGGAACAGCACTGAGTCTGAAAATGTTTTCGATGGCAATAGCATTGCTCCTTACTATTTGGGATTTATTTATTTATTGGACCATCTACAAAGATACACACAACTTAAAGCTAAATACAAAAGTGTTAGGTCAATAGATTAAGTGTGCATCCTCACTTACAGTAGGCCACAGCATGCAAAGTAAAAACGTATATACACTTGTCAAAATTGGACAAAGTTACAAATAGTAAATTACTAATAATTAATTAAAAATAATTAATTACAAATAATGAAATACAAATAATGAAATATAAATAACGAAATACAAATAATGAAATACAAATAATGAGATACAAATAACGAAATGCACATAATGAAATTACAAAAAATCTAAAACTGTGGCTGAAACGCACATCTTCTTGCTTACTTTTTCGGGAATATTGTCTTGAAATAGTATATGTTTATAATTTTAACCATTACTACTGTAGATTAGCAATACAAAAAATTGAATTCATGTAGATTAGCAATACAAAGAATTGAATTGAAGTCACACACTCAGCACTTGTATTTACTAGAGCTGCGTTACCAGGTTACAATCATTTCACGTTATAAGGAAACTTTTAATGGCTCTCTGTATCTACTCATCTTCTGAACTTTATGTTTATCTAAGACCAAGTCAAGGTCCATCGCAATTGTATTACATTCAATTAGCCTCATTCTTTGAGTGAACGGAATAACTAATAATTCACTTGACATTTATTACATTGGCATTTAGTTAATAACTATGTATTCCGCGACGCTTCAAATGCAAAATTTAAGTATAGACTTGAGAAATCAATCAGTGTATGTACATCAGCCATGATTAATAATTGTAGCCGTATTGATTTGATTACGTTTTAGCTGTCCCCCGTGGTTCACTTTTATGATTACTGCATCGCGCCTGTAGTTCGTAGCGTGATGTTATATAGACTATGTTATTTTGGATGAAGTAGCTTTCTAATGGTCAAAGAATTATAAGAATCGGTTCAATAGTTTCAGAGTTTGCCGTATACAAATAATTAAACCTTTCGTCTTTGTAATATTCTTCTTCTTTTCGAGTGGTTAGTGGCCAACCTGTTGTCAAGACTTGTTCAAGCCGCTCGTAGGCCTCTGACATATCATAACAACTGCTGTCAATTTGACAACAACCGAGACCGACTATTTACGTACCCTCCGACGCACGGAGGCGCTCAGATGAAATACCACTAAGCGGTCACCCATCTATAGACTGACCGCACCCAACGTTGCTTAACCTCGCTAATCGTTTACCGATCAGTGAGTGCAACTGGCTATGAGCGCCTCGCCTAGACTTTAAATGTATTATTTTAAATTAATTTAAATGAAATGGAATATCTTTGAAATTGAATAATTAAATAAGTTCTTTGTATCTTATAGTAGATGATACTTTCATACTGACACTTTCACTTCTTCTCCCTAGCCTTTATTATTCCCAAGTCACTTGGGGTCGGCTTTTCTAGTCTAACCGGATTTGACTGGATATCAGTTTTTACACGAAACGGCTGCCACCTGACCTCCGCAACCCGAAGGCTAACAATACCCTAAAGCTAGACCAGTATCAAGATATTATAGGGCACTGACTTCCCAATAACGACCGCCATAGATGTTCATGGCAGCCGGGACCGACAGCTTAACATGCTCTCAATATACAACTTAAAAATAATAATCGTTTTTTGTGTGATGTTACCAAACATTAAAATAGCACACACATAAACATTCTTCTTGTATCTCTTGTTCGAATGTATGTAAATATCACACAGAAAAAGTAAAGCAAAATCTAAACAATGGCTACACATGTCTTGCAAAAGGTAACATGATTTATAATTGAATACATACATTTGCAAATATGTATGTATTGATATTATTATTGCGCCAACAAGAGTTTTAATGGCAATGAAATACTGCCAAATAAATTAAATTTATTCATTCAATCGTTGTAGGCGCTTTAATATTTAATACAAGTAAAAAATTGTATGTATGGCTTAGAATATGCGTTTAAATATAATTTTCTTTTAATTTTCATTACATTGTATTCAGCCCTATTAGCTGATAATTAAATAACTGTTAATTCTACGATACATTACAGTGTGTTCAGTAGATTGCAATGTAAGGTTTCCAAAACATAACATATTGACTCTACCGACTTTATTCCTTCTTTTGCCTTAGTCGTTTCAATAAATACTTTACACTTCAACTTATACAAATCCTTAAACAACTATTAAACGATGTAATAGTCAACGGGAATAAATATATCAAACAAATAATATATAAAACGGCCGATCATGCTTGGTTCTTAATACTTTCATACGATTTTGTGACTACGGTCAATAGTATGAGTTATTATACTCATCAATTCCTTCTGATATTTTTCAGGCTGACGGTATCGAAGCTCAAGGTGGCTTCCAGTACACCGGTGACGATGGCCAGGTCTACTCCATCAGCTACGCCGCCGGCCAGGGAGGTTTCCAACCCCAGGGCGCTCACCTCCCCACTGCTCCCCCCACACCTGAGGCTATCCTGAAGGCCTTGGAGCAGAACGCCAGAGATGAGGCCGCTGGCATCATCGATGATGGTAAGTTGTCCTTGTTGTAAACTATTGAGAGTCGTGAATTTGTTGGTTCTATCACCAAACGTACATATATAGGGAACAGTACCTCCAAATGGGAAAATAATATCTCCCTTCAGAAGATAGTAGTCAAATGAGTATACCTTGTCTATGCAATTATTTTGCATTAAACCGATACTTCACCTGGAACAGAGCGATTGACATGTCAGAGTATGTTACTAAATGTAGATAGATCACGAAATGTGCCTTAGAGGTGGGTAGGTCTACCCTCTATTATGAGTATATGAGTTTGATTAGTCGCATTAATATGCACTCCACCGATACCGTATATATTATGACCTAAAAAGCTTTAAAAGTAAAACCTAGGAGTCTATGAATAGTACTGATAAAAATAACTACTTATATTTGATGTGTCTTTATAATAAATTGATGCCGTTACAGTGCATTATTACAGCGTGTAAAATTATTATCAAACGTGTCTCGGAATACATTATAGGAATATATAAAGGCATCAATTACTGTGAATCCTTTGTAAATGGCATAATGTTTCATAACTGTAATAAATCACGTCCCACTCAGTACAAGGCATTACTAGACTCACCTGTTAATATACAAAATATATCAGCATTACAAAATGAACTGTTGTAACAATAAAAACAAAAATGACAAGGATTATTTCACTACAGCACGCAGGTGAACCTTAAAATGCAATGGTCAATCGACTAGTCTATCATTAATAATGTAACAATAGACTAGTCTATTTGCAGATGTGCCAATTTAACAATTCAATTATAGGCTAAAACCTAGAAGACTAAAAATTATAGATGGAATTTCTACAGCATGCACTTAAATAATGAAAGCATCAGGGAAGTATCCATTCGACTAGTCTATCATTAATAATGTACCAATATACTAGCGCATATATGATACTTCTCTCTGTTTAATTATGAACACAATGATGTAGTAAGTGTCTTGTAATTAGTAGGCCTATAATTAAGCATGTGTACCTAGTGATAGAGTGGTCTAATTATTGATTGGGCTTGTAATGACTTCTGAAGCCAGATCTGAAGATGGACATACAATCTTACTTGATTATAATTTCATATTCGTAACCAATAATCATACTATCATCAGTGTTACTTGTTACAAAAAGAAAGGAAAGATTTACTTGAGTAACTCCGTCAGTTTGTGAAGGTATGAAGATTGCACTGACATGATAGTTAAAGTATGGACTCAATTCTCCAATTCAGCTTAAGTGAGCATTCCGTTCATCATTCACAAACTATACAACTTGGTCACGCTATCATCTTCATTATCATTGTACCTATTTCTTAACCGTATAATAGTAAATACCATCCCTAAATCGCCGCATAACAAGCAAATTGCAGCAAATAGCACTTTAGGACACAGACTAATGACAACGATTAGTAATATGAACGAGGCGCTCCGTGGGAAATGTCACATATTCTACTGGGTGGGCTAACATTTTGCAATTCAATACTTGTTTATATTTATAAAACTATTTTTTTTTTTAGTATGTTATTTAAAACAGCGATAGTAGTCTGATATCATGGATATCAACTGACTTTTCGAAGTTGTGTTCGCATTAAATAGTAAATTGTTGCTCGCTTTAGCGGTAAAGTTAAACACTGTGATGAAGCCTATATGTCTGAAAGTTCTTTGTAAGAATCTGGAAGATCTGTGAAGTCTGTTAACCCACTTAGGGCCAGCATGGTTAACTTTGGCCATAGTATACTGGGAGGAGAGCTGTACCCAGCAGTCGGACATTTTACAGACAGGGCTGATATTATATAATCTAAATAGATCTATATTACGTATCCTTTTCTTTAATCTTAATCAAGTCGGTTAGCAGAGCCTTACATTTAAATATAGCTTCTTGCTCGCTTTTTTACATCTTTCTATGTGAGTTCTTTAGCTTTCATCGCATTTCTCTCAAGATTTTTCGGCACTTAATAAGCTGAATAGACTGGTAGCTGTTCTTTTACGGATTTACCTATAATGCAACATAATTTGAGCACTACTTTTATACCTCCATATTGTACTACTGCTTCTTATGTTTTAACACCAAAATGTTGATATAAATCACCTTTAAATAACAAATTAAAATAGTCAATCTTAGCAAACAACGTTTAAACTTACGCTTCATCTTGTGAAACAGAACTACAACTGATTTGATATTCACCTGCATCTTGCACTAGTACATTGACCTTTACATTATTTCCTAATGACCTCTCACTGTGATACTAAAAACCATAATGACTTTGAACCTTTCGTATCCACTTATAAAGTTCAATATCGCAAGACTAAAATATCAAAACAGTAACATTGAAAAATGTACGGACTTATTTTTGGCAGCAAACACTTGTAATCAACTTGCCAAAAATGTATAAACCATTTTACTTGAGGTAACAAACTTAGCAAAGCGCTTTGAATGAGTTCTATAGTCATAAACATAAGGTAGTTTTTAGCTCGATTTGCATTAGTTTAAGAGTGGTGAAAGATAATGTACGGGAACTGAAGACAGGTTGATAATGGCTACTGTTTCTAAACAATAGGTCAGTTTGGTGAAGGGATTGTCTCACGTAGAAGGTCATTCGTTCATGAACGGTGATTAGAATGAACGATGGGAACTGGTGTTATTTAGACTAATTTAGTTTCGACAAAACTAATGACACCTATTTTGAATACCGGATTTTCGACTTCTGATAAGATTTTGGTGTGAATATTTAATATGAGAATTTCTATCTTAAGAACTGTAGTTCTATATCATTCCTTGTGAAATTATTATGTATTTCAGTAACATATTTTGCTTATTCCAGTTACAACAACTACAAAATGTATTATTTTTAAGTCCGACCTCATGTCTTGTTAAGTTATTTATATCAACGAAATGCCCTTTTCCAGCATTAGAATTTTTTTTGACAAACTTTTAAGGAAATGTGCCCAATAATGATAGTTAAATACATAGATTTATGCTTCGAAGGGCAAATAGACACAGTCAGTGCTACTCTTAAGACTTCATATCTGTAAATAAAATAGGTAGAACTAACTACCTTAATCTACCTAGGCATTACAGCCCTGTGTAAGAAATTCTTGATCCAAATTATAATAGAACTAAAATATACAGAAATATGATGTATATATTTATTCACCCGGTTTCTCTTAAATTTTCAGGTCAGTACAACCCTGGCAAATACGGAGACGCCCCCGCCGCCTTCGGTCAGCAGCAACAGTACAACCGCCCACAGGCCGGTGGCTTCAGACAACCTTACAAGTTCTAAGCAGTGACATAACAATCCAATATTTAGTTATACATGTTTTAAACAAAACAAAAAATCAAGTGGAGCATATTTCGTAACGTTCAACTTACGTCACCAGGACGTTACACGTCAACAGGAGTGTTCCGATTGGTCAAAGTTGATGGGATGCATTACGCACACATACTTAAAATACGCAGTAAATTAAAATGATAAGAAATATGCTTTACTGAGTTTTTATGATACTTATCTGTAAGCATATTTTGATTGAAGAAAAGATTGTGATATTTTTATATTTGTAAGAAACCTTAAACAATTTTTAAACAATGTCTATACTTTATACTATTCTTGATATTTTCTTCCTTTTTTATCAAAAAATACTTACAGGTTAGTAATAATACTAAAAGGCTATTAAAAAATGGTATATGAGTACATTAAAAAGTGATAACTGATGGATATGCGTAATCTGTTATAGTCAAGATGGTTACCAGTGAGAAAATAAGAGATGAAATTATTTATTCTATGAATAAAATTACATAATGATATTTTCTATAATACATTGTTTTCTTCATAAAACCCCAATCGAAATAATAAAAAGAACTGTAATCACATATTAATACAAACACACATTGATTTTTATTTATAAATAAATTTGTGATGTTTTCCAAAGACAAGTAGAAGTCAAAAAATTTATAATCAAAGTAACTTTTATGACATTTAAATTACAGTGGTTAGTAAATTCACTTAAGTTACATTTAGGCTAATTTCTAGGTTTAAGGTTAAGGGTAATCATAACCGTTATTAAAACGGTGATAAAAATCAGGAATAGCTCAGAAGGCCAGAAGATAACTCATTTCATTTAGGAGATGGCTTTGGGATTATGTACAAGCTATACCAGTGGATTACTCACGCTTTTGCAGTTTCAGAAATTTGTCTGCGATAATCATGCAGGATAGGTACTTATAGATAATGCATAAAAGATTTCTGTTTTGAATGAATGCTATTGCGTTGCCTGCTATTATTTACCGGACATATACTAAATGCCGTAGGTTCTTACTGCTAGAATGCAATAACAAATACAGCGTATAGCCCTGTCTCGTTTTCTCGTAAAGTAAGATTATGAGAACACTGTAATAAGTGCGAGTGGTACTGTAGCCTGATTGTGGTAAAAAGGCAGAGTTCAATTACAATCTTTAAAAATTATTATGCATCTACACCAGAGAACATTATAAGTCTTATATTATGTGCTAGAATCTATAATAATATTTTAAATGGCAGTATTTTTCTGTTTGTAAAGTACTCATTATAAAGGTAATGAATCGAATTAAATAATGTCATGTCGGGCAAGTTATTGTCTGTTAAGAAATTTTAGTGGGAGCCCGGCGTTTAATTTGGGGATGAGAGAATGTAAAGCCTGTTTGTTGGCCATATGCCTGATATCCTAAAATCATCATTCATTACACGACCTGGGTTCGGTACACATAACATACATATCTTATTAAGCGAATATCATGATCTAACAGAGGCAGAATCTTTTTGGACACATATTTTCTCTTTAGAAGAATAAAGAATAGTGTGATTAGAGAGAGATGCGGCATAAAAGTGGATATAGTGACGAGAATAGAAAAGGGTATGTTAAGTTGGTTTGGGCATGTAGAAAGAATGGACGAGAACAGACTGACTAAGAAAGTTTATAAGGCTAGTGTGAATGGAACAGTCGCAAAGGGAAGACCTAGGCGAACGTTTCGTGATCAGATCGGAGACGTTCTGGATAAAGGCCAGGTTAAGAGTACCTTAAACCGGCGAGCGTGTATGAGGAATGTTATGAAAGTGAATGAAGCCAGAGAAGTGTGTCAGGATCGTAGCAAATGGAAATCCGTAGTTTCTGCCTACCCCTCTGGGAAACAGGCGTGAATTTATGTATGTATGTATGTATGTATTTTCTCTTTGATTAGTTTTTTGTATATAAAATATTTATAATATTATAAGTGAATCTAACCAACTGATTTAATTTATAAGTGCCTAAAAAGCTATTGACGGTGAAAACTGACATATTTGGAGAAAATCATATTGTAATGAGCGTCTGAGATAATTAATGGAAGTCTTTAACAATAAAGAGTAAAATATATACGAAATAGCAATTTTTTAGGTTACTGTTCCAATGCTACTGTTGATATACACACTATTGATATATTGTGCATATCTTAAACGAGCTTTTGATCTGCATTTTTGCCATATTTAAAGAGGTATACTGCTTATTCCAAACTCGAATAAATGGAGAAATACATTTACCAAACACATATTTTATTTTTCATATTGATAACTAATTAATAACAACCTTACACAAAATAAACCTATATGACACGATTCTTTCAGGCACGTCAACAAGCATCGTCGTGCTGGCTAGGACAGATAGCAAGGAGTTGCTGCGCATGCGCGGCGTTTCTGCTAATTACTCTCCAAAAATAATCTATGTATATATTAATACGTGAAGCAAAAACTTTGTACCTCTTTTTACGAAAATTGCGCGGACGGGGGTGTATGAAATTTGAAAGTTTATATGGAGAAGGAGTGGTGAATCCTAATATGTTTATAAAATATGCATTAGAAATACATTCGATTAACGAAAACGCTTCACGCACACAACCATGCATTTGACACACGCAGTCGAATCGCGTTCGTAGTATTTCGGCATTGTTCGTCAGACGTCTTACAATTCTTCGTAACTAAGGTTACATATTATAGGTAAACTAACCTGTATAGCCTTGGTGAAATCTAAATGAAATGTGATTGTAAGATTAAAGTTATTGACAATAAAATGTTAATAACAAACAAACTTAAAATTTAAATTTAATAATATAATATTCTATCACATACACTCAACACCATCTAGCCCAAACTAAGCAGAGCTTGTACTACGGGTACTAGACAATGGATAAACATACATATTATATACTATTTTTTTGTAAATACATACATATTATGCATAGAAATTTATGTATTATGGTCTGACCAGTGGGTGACCGCTAGTTATTTATTTATTTATTTATTAAAGGTTATCCCACAGCATATACATATATACATATATTAGGTAATTATATCAATACACAGTCCTATGCATATGCCAATTACGGGCTAACACAGCTTACACAAAAAGAATACAACGACATTGAAGAGTTTAACATAAGCTAAATTGACAATTTAAATAAAATACAAAAAACAAAAACAATAATAACACAATAAAAATAAGAAGCACATTATCAAAACAATAAATATTGCTTAAAATTACTTAAAAAACTATGATGTAGTGGTAATCCCTAGTTATTATAAATATGGATATTAGATAATGACTACCGATCAGATTACTTTTAGTTTTAATGTCATTTGGTAATAAATGCCGGTTATTATATTATATTGCCATTTGGCCATAAAGCAGGTCGAAGCGTTGTTACGTTATAAAGCATGTTTATAATTTATTAGATCTTCAGATTAAGAAGATTATATTTATAGGTCTCAGAGCCTATAAATTTGTTTTACTTTTACCTTTAGATATAGACTCTCGTACCAGGAATAATATCTGTATCACTGTTGACTTTACAAACGTTCAATTAACAGACGCATATTACACTAAGACTCAAAACGACTCCTCGTAGATCATACATTTTGTATTTATATTGATTCGAATCATTTAATTCAATCCTGGGTCTTTTAAGCGGGGCGTGAAAAAGCACCTTCTCAGGCCGTCAAAGTAGAGACCTCAACATCGCCTCGGCTGCTGTGAGGACGGTGTGTAGACCACTGCTCTTAGACCACATGACTGCTTACGATCAGGCGGAGTGTCGTCATTCTGAAGAGCAAAATAAAAAAGAAAAAAATAATAAATCTTAAATATATATTATATAGGCTCGGATCATATGCGCCGAATGTGAAGCTAGCATTTGTTTCATGTTGCTAGCAATTGTATATTACACTCAAATTTTAAGATAATTGCCGTCTGAAAAGCACATTTTCAGACTCTGTTGCAACTGAAATTTTCCTAACAGGCAATTTAAATTCTCTCTACCCGCGAATCTGCATCATCCTTCAGGTATATTGTGAGAGATTATATACATAATATATGTAAATATTAACTTTTTTTCAGAAATTGGTTTTCTCTTACGAAGAATAGTTTAGTATTTTAGTCATCTCAACTGCAATTATTTTTTTATTTTATTATACTACATTAAAATATTCTACATTATATTATATATCTAATCATTATATATACTAAGATCTATAAAATATTTACACTGTTATGTTATGTATAATTTATACATATGTTTTATATTTTGTAAACTTTATATTGTAGTCGCATACCAAAATAATGTTATTAATAAACTCGCAGGCGCTTAACATCTTTACTACATATATTAGCGCATCCGACAGACGTTGGCCTACCCTAACGATAGTTTGCAACCCGATAGCAGCGCTGCCTATCTATCGGGTCAAATCTAAACCATCCCGGGACTCAAACAAACACATCATAGAATTGCATCAAAATTGGTCTAGCTGTTTAGGGAGAGTTTAATGACATACATCTAGAAAAATTATAAGAAAGATACTAATAATTAAGATTTGGTATCATTTGGTTCTTAGTTAGTGTTATTCATAGCACGTGTATCTTTTTATACTGGAGTAGACACGATATCTTTGAACAATCGTGGTAAGCTATTTGTTAACCCTTTACTGAACAGGAACTTAAAGAAAATTTGAATTATTACCACAGGTAGATTTTGTTGGGAGTGTATGTGCCGCATTTGGACTAAATATTGGGCCATTCTGAGTCCAAGATGCGTAGTTGTCCGATGCAAGGATGGTTGGTTACTCATACCACCTTACCTCTATCCAGAAAGATAGTAGGGAACCGATGTTGCACAGAATTTTCTCCATCGTATCCGGATTATTCAGACACCTAGTTTATTCTTAAACCAATTGAGCCGATATCTCTTCAATGACTCCATACAGCCTCTAAATAGAAGGTTATTATTACAGCCTAGCATAGCACAGAGTTTTATTTAATGTGGAACAACTAGTCTGGCAAGTACCCAAATTCTCGCACTATGGTGACTAAAATCTTGATGAATTGACAGCCACTTATTAGAACAACACATTGCAGCTAAATCTAGCTAAAATGTTCGCTAGCACATCTAGCCAAAATATTCATAAATTAATCAAAACGACTGAAAAGATTTACCTGATAATCAATCATATTACTTAGTAAACAAACAAAAGGATTTACCACGAGCTTCAAGCATTATGAGCCTTCACGTTCTGGCTTAAGTGGGATATATAACTTCATAACTTTAAGCTAAAAAATGTACTAAATGATTTATGCGTATGGTACACGATATCCTCTCTCCTGGCAGAGACTTGTTAGTTCACGAACAGACTCACAGATGGCGTCACGTTATAAGATATTCACGGATCAATGAACAGATGGCGACACACGTCACAAGTATAATGATTCAATTCCCAAGCTCTATTTTGTGATTGCATATAAATACTAATTATTATAAATTAATGTTGAATATTTATATAAGTTATTGCGTAGAAATTCCTTTACTATAAAATTTCTAGGTCTTTGCATTAAAAACAGTTTAGAATAGCTACATAATCGGTACATAATTTGATTCGTGATCATTTTGGTACGCCTCTTGAGGAATCCATTTACAAATTCTTTCTTTGACATACTAATTACAATTTATTGGTTCTTATTTCGATTCATTTAAAGCAAGCTGAGTATTCATTAAATAGTTTTATGATATTGATGGATGAAGGATAATTAGGATTCATAGGTACATACGTTATAATTAGTTTAAGTATATGGAGTCACATCTGGTCTGATATTGTATTGCTTTAGTGACAGACGGGCTAGCGCAGCTGAATATAAGTGGTTATAATGTCGGGGATATTTACAGCCTAGCCGGGTAACAGTCAAGTTGTCTTTGAGCCTCGTTTAATGAAGGACAAATTTGATTACGTAATAAGGTAAGAAAACATTCCTCAATAAATAAATTCAATAAGACTGTGCTTGAACTAGATGTCGAATGTATTAGCTTGTAGTCGACCGCAAATTTAAGAAAACTCAGCAACACATTGCTACTGTCTCCAAGGAAAAAACTGAAGATCCAAGTATTGAATCAAAACCAAAATTGGTGGTATTTGAAAATTTCATTTCATAAGTCAAAGTCAAATATCATTGAGGTACTAAATTTATCTATGAATTTAATGAGTATGTAATAAAAACTCAAAAAGGCATAAATACTAAGTACGTATAACTTTTATATTAAAAAAGTTAGGAACGTTTTTTTCTCTATCTTTCTCTCTTGCCCTCTCTCTCTTGTAAATAAATACAATGGCATTTATTTTTATCTATTTAGTTATAATTTAACATGCTTCCTTTAATTTTTTACCTTGCTTTTATTATTATTTTTATTCATTATTAGTCAACTAACACACGTAAATATACATAATTTCAGATAAATTAAACATTAGAAAGTGTGTCAAAATCGAGGAACAAGATTTCTTTACACAAACATGGGGACAGGAGAAAGTAAATAAAAACTTATATGAAAAATAAACATGAAAAAGCTGTGATCTTCTATATTTACATAACATTATATATATACAATATATGCTTACAAAATATGTAATACTAGATGTACACTGCCATATTAACTCGACGTCACTCTTGTTTTCGATCAATACTGGTAACCGGTGTTACCGTTGAAGCTACCCTGATGGTTTGCAGATCCAAACTGACCGCCAGGCTTGTTCTGGCCACCTCCGTTCTGGTCAGGGCGGTATTGACCTGATGACAAAGTAATGGTTATGGTTAAGTTCAAAGAACTATTTAAGAACTGTTTAAGTTCAAGGAGTCACCGTCAGTCAACTGACGGTGACTCCTTGAACTAAATACCTAGTTGCTCCCATAGCAATAGTTTACGTGCGGTCAAGAGGTGTATAAGGTCAGGCAAATTGTTATTAAGTTTGAGAGAGCAGCTACGAAACAGAGATAGAGGCTGTTTTTATGTATACTGGACTCATTTCAGACATAAAGTCTTGCATGAAAATGAGATCACTTCTTATTTGTGGGCCTTAAAATGTAGTCAACGAAAAGTAATACACCTCTGCTTACCCCTTTAGTACAAGCGTGAGTCTAAAGGCGTACTCAATCAACAAAGTAGTCTTTAATTACATAGGTTGTTTGTTGAGTGATATAAAAGTGACTGTATGCACATTTGCACCATTGGTAATTATAAAACATTGGTACCAATTGGACAAAATGCATTAGCGATAAGGATTTTTGCTGAACTTTATAGGTGGGTTTAAATATAGCTTGCGAATTGTGGGTATTATAACCACAAGATTTCAATTTTTTGAGCATTCATTGTATAAGAACCTCAATACATTTAATAAGAGAATTTAAATATCTTCCGACATTTGTTTTTGTTTCTGATATTAAGGTTCTTTGGTTTATTTAATGTCAGCTTAGTATCACAGCATCAATATGTAGTACTTACCATCATCAAATATTCCAGCAGCCTCATCCTGTTCATTCTTCTTCAGCGCTTCCAGAATAGCCTCAGGGGTCGGAGGTGGCACTGGAAGATGTTCACCTTGAGGTCTGAAGCCACCTTCTCCTGAGGTGTACGTTATTGTGTACGTGTTGCCATCATCTCCTTTGTAGGCAAAGCCTCCCTGAGCGTTGGCTTCGTTGCCAACTTGTTCAGCTCTTATACCGTTGGAGGTTTCGTAGCCGAAATGATAGTCTAGAAGTCCAATAGATATTAAGTAATATTGCAGTAGGTAGTAAATGTAAGCTCGTTCAGTATTCAACTGGTAACTGTTCGGATGAAGTAAATAATAAGTATATGGATACTTTCTGACAAAAAGTATTTCGTAGTAGTTGTTTTGAAACGTGTTTATAAGATGACATCGGCAATAACCCCTATAATATAAGTTCTAAGCGTGATTAGAATAAAATAGATGTAATACTTGAGTCTAAAAATATTTTTTTTTTATATAAAAATATATTCATTTTTAACACATGAAACCTTAATCAAGGGTTGTTAGATCCAACATTTATGATTTTTCAATATCTTGAAGATATTTTCTGCGTATAGAAAGTAATAAGATAACGGAGAATCTAAAATGCTTGCTTGCCATAAATATATGTTAATTACTAGTCACAGATGGCGTAGGGACTTAAGTAGGGTTCTATACTCACCCAGGACAAAAATTGTATGATGTGGAAGTAGTTGTGCCTAATCTGGGTGGTCTTTGTTTCCATTGTTTGAATGTTTGTAAAATTCGCCGAGATACAGAATTATTCCTAATGGAGATGTAAATTTAAAAAATATATATAGAAAAGTGAATTTTCCGTTGCCATTGTATTGCAATAAATAGACCATTAGAATAGCACATATTCTTCATTTACCAGACTAGGTCTGCGGCGAGGAACAATTGATCGGAAGTCCAAGACTTGACAAATAAAGTTAAGGTTACGCAGACAAAAGGTGTGAACATCATCAAGCTGATATAATATCATTGTGCATCAACCTTGACATTTGAATCTAGATACGATTACAACAAAAGTGCTTTCATTTTCTTAATACGGTGTTCGTGATTAGCCTATAAATAATATTATTAGAACCGGGCCAAAGATTCTATATTCGGCACTGAGATAATCATGACATCATGTTATCCTGAGATCATTTACGATAGATCTTTATCGTGTGAAATATCTTGTAATTGGTATCTAGGTACCTAAGGCAACAGGATCTGCAAACTATTTTGTAATATATTTCTTTTTAATATTGATTAAAAAGTATTGAAACCAATGCAAAGGGAACGAACGGAAGAAAAAATAGGCAAATATTTTCTTATAAAGATTAGAGACGTTTTGGGGTAAAGCTAAGTTAAGAGCTAAGATGACGGAATTAAAAATGATATCCTAGAGTAATCACAGGGCTGGAAAGAGGTTTATAATTTTATGTTCGTTTAAAAAGAGCAAGCGTTATTTTCTAATAGTCCGTCTTCAGTTCGAACGTTTCGTTCAGTACGCAGACTAGAGATTTTAAGTATGCGTAATTAATTAATTTAAATGTCAATTTGTATCCAATCTACTTCTATTTGACTTGATTGGACTGCCTCGGTCAGGCAGCAGCAGTGAATGCTACTGCTGTGTGTAATATAATACTGCCGCTACTGCTTTAGCAATACAGATGGGAAACAAAGTTTGTATGTATCAACTTCTTATTTAACTTAGTTGGACCTTTTGGACGCTAAAACTTGTAGGGATCGTAATACCATAGATAGGATAGGATGCGGAATCAATGACTCTAGAAGCTGGGCTTGCATACCCACCTAAATGGCAACTATATCTTTTAATAAAAAAAAGCTTAACTTACTACTTCCATCTTCACTGATTTCTTGTTCTTGCTTCAGAATCTCAGCGTTCTTCTCAATTTCTTGCTGAGGCCGTTGGTTTCCGTTACCTCCTGCCCCGCCACCACCATTATGTGAGGACTGATATCCTCCTTGACCTCCTGCTCCACCCTGACCTTGAGGAATGTAGTTCCTGGATGGGAGCTGGGCAGCTGAGCTCAGCGCGAAGACGGTTGTGATGATGAACTAAAACAAAAATGTATATATTTACTTTGAATATGTATAATATATATATTGATTTTAACGTTATAACGTTTCTCAGTGTCGACACCTTCAAATATCGACCTTCAGAAGCCGGGATCAATATTTAAGTATGACAATTTATTAAAAATTTTGATAAGGGAATTCCTTGGTTTATAAATAGTTTTGCTCTTTAACTTATAAAGAATATAATCTCTGCAGAGATGCAGACCTGTAGCTCTATTTTGTAACAATTTTATTTAGATCTTGAATGTCACTTCGAGAGTACCTAGTATTAAAAATGTTCACTGCAAAATCAAAAGTGAATTCGTTAGCAAAATTTTATAGAATGCCACTGCTAATATTTTAATTAATGTGCGGGATATCGTGTTAGTTTTTTTTAATAAAGGGATGATTGTTGAGGTTTTGTATGGCCTTAAAGATAGTCTCATGTAATAGTAAAATTACCAATAGATATGGCAATGAGTATTGTAGATCCGATCAATCACAGAACAAGAATTTGTATAATCCGGACATAGTAGTTTTGAATTTGGATATTTTTATATTATTATTGCAACGTCATATATCATATAACATAAAATATATCACTGTGCCGCACTCTATTTAAAATAAATCAATACACAAAGAACTTACCAATTTCATTGTTTTCTTCAGTTATCTTCAACTGTTCAGTACAAAATACAAACTGTATCCTTTTCTAGAATTGTAGCACTTTTATATGCGTACAAAAATCATTGATTTTTGTATAAAAATGTATATTATCGAGTGACATCGGGGATAATGAGAGCCTTGAATACTTAATTGTTGAGTTGTACTTGACAAAACAATGTCATTTAAGATTCGTACTTTCTACTTTGAACTTTAAGATGAGCTGATATTAAATTAAGTTATTTAGAGAAATAATTTTATCAGGATATCCACGGGTGACCTCAATACCAAGGATATTCCTTGCGTCACGGGGCCATCCGTGACAAATATCCCTGGTAAAGTCACACTCAAAAAGACGGAATAAATGCTGTATTATTATCAAAATGTTAATAATAATATTTTGACATATTGAATGTAGTAGAGCCTCGCTGATTTCAGCATGAATGGGCCGGCTCGACCGGGGAAGGACTACCCTCTCATAGAATATCGACGTAAAATAGCAATATTCCTATTGTTGTGTTTCGTTCGGTGAGTAAGAGTGCCGGAGGATCAATCGCCCTTTTGTCCCCTTCCCGCTCCTTCTCCAACCCACTCCTTCCTTTTTTTCCTACAGGGTTGGCAACGTGCAAGTGATGCCACTGGTGTTGCAGGCGTCTATAGGCTACGGTGACCACTTACCATCAGGTGGACCGTAAGCCAGTTTGCCAGTTTAGCTCAATAAAAAAAAATGTAAATTTAAATGGAACTTTGTCCCATATACAATGTACTTGATTGTAGAGTCACTCTCAATAAAATATATTCTATACAACCAACATTATCTATCTTTTGCCAAAAAGTTTTTATAAGTTAGGCTACAAACTACTTATATTATTTTGAACGTCTCGAGCTAAGCTTGAAAGCTTATGTTATGAGTGGGTTCACAATGGAAGAGTAATAATAATTGAACTAAGACCTTTTAATCACTAGTATTGCGGTACCACTGGAAGACATCAGACAAAAAAAAACATCTATAATCGAAAAAAACATTTGTATATCACATTTCAAACTTTCAACTCTGTACCGAAACCGAAATACACCGAAGAACCAGACAGACACGTAGAACAAACTAGTGAAGGTAATTTTCTACAGAATTAAAACAGGACGCAACTTACCAGGCATCCCGACTGTAAGCTCTATAATGGGTTTAAGAGACGGCGTACCGAAATATTTAGCAAGATGTCTTTCTATAGGTACTTATCACGACGCAAGCTTCTATTAATCATAAAAACACAAGATGCCGATTTTATATTGATTAACATTATTACGCGCTATACAACGCACCACTCGCAATAATGACCTCTGCGCTCCACGCGCATATATTTACAGTTGATTTTTTTTAATCACAACGATTTAATTATATTGCTGTATTTTAGTAAAATGTGGTATTCTTTATATTTTTTCATAAAATATATGATGTTGTTATGATACATTCTAAAAATGAAAGTTGCACAGAAAAAGATGAAATTTTTCCTGAAGAAAATTCCAACGATTTTAAGTCAGAATAATAGTTTAAATCTACTATTTCATTTTTCAGTACGCTGTCCCTTACACCCAGTATAATCGAAGTTCTCTCTCTAACAGTAAAATATCATTAATGCAAGTAATTTGAAAAGTGAGCTCTAAAGTTGCCATGTTCAAATACAGCAACGTGTACCGCAGTATTGACAGATAAATTTCAAGTTAAGCCTTTACGTCATCTCTACATTCTTGTAAACTTTTAATAATATGTATGATCTTAACCAGGTTATAAGAAGTGAAAGTAAATTTTAGTACCGGGTCATGTAGTGAATCTTATGAATAAGATCTTTGTGGTCACGGTGTGATGAGATCAATAAAATCCTTTAAAGAATTAATAATATAAAGTAAATGTACGGGAAATGTCAAACGTAAAATTAATAAACAATAATGGAACAAAAGGTTTGGATGTATAACTTTTATACTTTCGCGCTACATAATTTATACAACGGAAAACGGGTATTATCGCGATTATACTCAATATTTATTGTTTTCTATGAATGATCGGTTGTTTTTTTAATCGGTTAAGTAATTACTAAAACAGTCAACTGCCCAGGAGAATATTTTTTTAATTTACTTCGTATCATATGTTTGCCAATTTAAATATATTTAATGTCATAGATGCCCGAGTTGGGCGAAGTGCAATTGGGTTGGTCTGACATGAAATTCTCAGTACTACAATAGGCTAACGGCTTACGTAGATGTAATACAACTCTGCCTATCCTTTCGGGAATATTGACGTTCGACTATATAAATGTGTATAGTGTCGTACCTCACAATTTAAAAAGGCTTTAATTCCTAATATCCGTAAAAGGCCCGTGGTTAAGGCGATAACCCTTTTTTTACTTTTCGTGGCAACTAAAAAGTACTGTGCTTTAACTTTTTCAAATCTCAAGCTCCTGCGTTGCGCAATATGTTTAAAGACGAGTATAAAGATTTTAAAAAAAGACAATTCCGGCCCTTAATTTAATTGGCTTAGTAGTCGTTTCGCACTAATTTGTTCGCACATATCATGCGAAAAGACATTTTTTTAAATAATACTTTTTTTGTTGTCTTTTTGCACACGTGGAATATATTTTCGTACGAATCGTTCCCATTTGAAAATGTAGATGTCCATTCGCACGATATGTGCGAACAAAGTGTGCAAAACGACTACTAAGCCGAATAATTCCTGTGTCGCGAGGCACTTTACAAATATTCAAACAACGGACACAAAGAACACCCAGGCTCGGAAGAACCACGTGCGGATCACACAATTTGTTGTACCGTATGGGATTCGAACCCACAACCGCTTAAGTCTTAAATAAATAAGCCACCCGTCAAGTCAAATAAAAAAGGTTTCCTCTTCACGTACAGTTTGCAGAAGCGTGACACTGTCAGACATCCTGATCTGAAGTAATGTGGGTATAAAATGCCTATGCATATTATACGCCTATTTCCCCAACTGAGGTTTTTGATCCAAATAATAATTCATCTACAACACTCCAACAGCACCACAAAAGAGACTCCAACCAAAATCTAGTTATTTATATTTCTGTTACACACTGTATAAAGTTGAGCTTGTTGTAGTTAAATCGAGATCCGGGTGTAAAGAATATTCCTTAAATAAAAAAATACCCAAGTGCGTCCGTAGCCTTGATAACTGTAGTTCAGAACGCTAGCTATTGAATATATACATATATGTATTGCATGGTGTATATTATGAAATTATTTGTAATGTTTAATTGTACTAATGTAGTTATTAAAACGGGTGTTATGATAGCTTAAACTGTCAATTAAAGTTTATGAAACATAAATATATATACAGGCTGTATAATATATCTTATGTAAAAACTTCTTAAAAGTTAGACATATCACAACATTTCTTTATGTATACAGTCTCTCAACAAAAGAACTGCGTGGATAGCGTAGTGAGTGGTTGTCTTAGCTCACTACGCTGAGTGTTATGGGTTCGAATTTCAAACGGAACATAAACTTGTGTATGCCCGAAATAGTTGTTTCGGCTCTGGGCTTTCTTGTGTCCGTTCTTAGAAAGTTATAAGTTAATATTTTATGTTATGTTATAAGTATAAAAATAAAAGTTATAATATTATAAGAATAAGGCCTCGTTGCGGGACTTGTTTTTAACACGCTTTTATTAGCTTGGTATGTATCTATGAATCTATGTAATGGAATCTTTGAACGTGATTTTCTCCTCTTTCAAACCGACGGATTGATTTGAAACTTTGCACACTTATCGAGGACCAATGACAATACAATAATTCAGAAAATAAATAAAAAATAGTTTAAAAAATAAATATAAATAATAGTTTAATAAAACTAAAAAACACGCTTTATTAACAAAGTAGAAAATAATTTGAAAATTTTAATATAAAAAAGCGTGGGGTGGGGTTTATCAAAATATTTATCTTAGAAAGCACCCTACGCTTTTATACATTAAAAGTGTTAAATTATGTTCTACTTTTTTTAAACAATTATTCATTTTTTAAAATCAAAAGCTGCATGCGGCAACAGACCAATACTTTAAAAGTAACTATATGCTTATATCAATACTTTACTAATATCGTTACATCAAAACATTATTGACAGCTATATAAATGAACGCTGAATGTCATGTGTTTACGGATTGATGGAATGGAATAATACGAGTATGTCTGGTACTTTGCGGAGGAAAGCATGCGAGATTATCGCACACATATACACACGCTCACACATGCACACGCATACACATTCACACACCCACAGACATACTTACATATACATACATACACTTATTTACTCAACAAATTTAGTTATATACCTAAGTTTATATTTATCACCCATTTGTTTAAATATTGTGAACCTTGTGCAATTATCTTATTACTGTAATGTGAAGAGCGGGGTCTCCTAACACAGGTAATGTTTACTTAAAAGGAGTACCCCAACTACTGATTATAAAATAGCATACAAGAAAATGATAATAAACAATTTTTATTTATTTATTTTATTATTCTTTATCTTCTAATTTAAGTCAGTCAATGTAATTATATTATTTTAGGTTATTTAATGTTATTGCATTATACCGTTTTAATTAACTATAAATAAATAAATTGAATTTGGTTTAACCATTATGGAGATAAGCGGACTGAAAAACAGACAAATTTGATTATGCGTATAGATAGTAAATGGTGAGTGAGTGATATGTGACTAAGTGCCAGCCAAATTCAGTGAAACAGTAGGCACGTTTTATTATTAATAATAAAGTAATTAATAATAAAGTAATGTAGGTAATAAGAGAAGAGAAATTAGAAACAAACCTTTGAAATACCATGGACCATATTATCATCAATAGCGTATCATTATTTAGACCTAAGTTGTAATATGTAAACAGAGTGCGTTTAAAAAATAAATTATTATTATTATTATATTATTTATAATTAAAGTAAATACAAGTTACTTTTTTGAAGGTCAAGGTCAAATAATTACTGCGTTGCTTACGCAGTATTTAGGTGTCCTTGAACCTCCAGCCTCCACATATTTAATGTATTTTTCGTGCTGTTACAGTTACTCGACACGCCTCGATCGAAATTATCATAATTGAACTTGTAACATACTCGTACACGCAATGAGTTATTAAATTACTTGAGAGTGAAAGTGCCCTTGATGCGTGCGTGAGGTCAAGGTCAAGTGAAGGTCATGTGTGATGCGATTCTTTGCGTTTACTTCAAGATTGTAATCCTTTCATTTAGCTTTATAAGAATTACTTAATAAGTTATTTTGCAAAGCGTTTTTATCCTATTTCAAAGGACTCCAAAGTATGCGCCGTTATATAAATATATAGGTATTACTTATCTATTTAAATAACTTACGTTGGTAAATCTCTTCAGACCGGCATAGGAACCTATATTGCACTCATACTCTAACTTTTAAACGCGTAAACTTATGCCATGATAAGAAAGCAGTCAGAAGTAATTCTCATCTACAGTCATTTAATTCTATGATTTATTATTATAACTAGGATTTGCCCGCGGCTACCCTCGCGTTGATGTAGAATTAGACAATAAAACCTTATCTCCTGGGAAAATGTTATTTTCTGCATGCTAGGTAACCCTAAGTCCTTTTCTGTACCCCTGAAAACGTGTATGCAAAATTTCGTAAATAAGCAAACAAACATACTCACGTGCGTATTTATAATATTAGTTAGGATTTTTTTCTCAACATACATTACTTTTACAGGCTACTCTAATAAAACAACAATGATGACTCCTAGGCTTCTTAAGTACTCAAAAAATATTGTATATCCTCTATAAAGAATTTTTTTATACCTAACTCTCAGTCATTAAGCCGTTGCGAATGGCAAAGTGGATCCAAAGGGCTATTGAAAGTTCAACGACTTCTCCATAGATGTTCATTTTAATTCACATCGATCTTTTCTTAAACTAGTTCTGTTAAAAACAACTGCGAGCGATGTTGTTTGAGTGACATACGGGAGGCGCACTGCCGCTTTTGAATATTGAATCGTACGGAGTATATATATAATTTAATTAGAGAATTCTAAATTATTGTAGCTTAATTTGTGTCAATAAAGAATTATTATTATTATAATATCAGCCCTGTATTAAACTGTCCCTCTGCTGGACACGTACCTCTTCACAGCGTGAAAAAGGTCAGGCCACGGTCCGCCACGCTCGCCCAGTGCAGGTTGAGACTTCGCATATCTTCGAGAACATTGTGGTGGACTCTCATAAATGAAGGTTTCTTCACGACTTTTTCCTTCACCGTTAAAGCGAGTGATAATTTAGTATTTAAGAGGAAACACAAGGGCCCGTTCTTCCATAAAATAGTAGTCCCCTGTTTCCTCTCTGGATAATGCCAGTAGAGAAATAATATTTTCCAAAAAATGTATGGCCTCTATTGGCATGTCCCTATTTTTTCCTTCTCCATGAGCCTTCAAAAACCTCAAGAATTGGTCAGATTTTTCGCTGTGTTCAAACATCCAGAAAACAAATTTAAGTAGATTATATAAAAAAGGAAAAACAGAAACACGGCCAAAGCCTTTCTTTAAATTTTAATGATAAAATTAATTAAATCGGTGAAGTGTTAGAGAAGGAATCCGGGGACTACGAAACGTTGATTTTGTGTACTTTTAATAGGTATTTTAGGTCCAAGCTGCAGTTGTCTCTATCACGCTTTCTAGCACTACGCGACAGCAATAGATTTTACAAATACCTATTTTTCAATTCTGTCGCCTGTGGTGTTTCCTCTTAATACCACCATAACTTCGAAAAGTCAGACATGTGCATCGAACTCGAGATCTCTGCGTAGCAATCTAACGATGTCCCAATAGGCTATCGCTGCCGAGTAGATAGGCTTGCGTCTATAAACACACATACAATAGCTTACAAAAATAATAGAAGAAATTAACTATATATTAACATCCGATATTTGAAATTTCATACCAGGTGTTAAAAGCTATAAACAATTCGAATAAATAATCAAAGTTAATTCGAATCAATTAGTAATGCCTCTTTTAAGAACCAATTATTGTGATCCAGCAATTATTTTACTCAAAACGTCCGAATACATTTATGTACATCGGTGTAACATATAAATTGTTAAAACAGTAAAACTCAAATTATCCTACTTAATTATTTTACCATTTTACTTCCTATTAATATTATCAGCGTAAAAGTGTGTGAAGGAGTTTGAAAACTTGAATAATTGTCTAATAATTGTCGGCCTCGATGGCGTAGTGGTTAGTGTAACCGACTGCCACGCCTGAGGTCGCGGGTTCGCTTCCCGCACAAGTCAAACATTTGTGTGCATAAATATGGATGTTTGTCTTGGTCTGGGTGTTTCTATGTATAATATGTATGTACTTACAAAAAAAAAAGTATATATGTATGTTTATCCATTGTCTAGTATCCATAGTACAAGCTCTGCTTAGTTTGGGCTAGATAGTGTTGTGTGTATGTGGTAGAATATTATTATTATTATGTTTCTCTTATCACAGGTACTTTCTAACATATTATATTAGAAAATACCTGGCCCTTTGGGAGGCTTACACGGAGACATGGGTCCAACGTGAAGAGGCCCTTCGAGAGTTTTAATCAAAGGTGTGATGGAACACCTACAGCGGCACTAGCCGCAGCAGGCGTAGGACTATTGCTACGTATGGATTCTATATATATGGGCTATAGGTATTGGTGTTTGGTGGACCGGTATATTGCTAACTATGGATGAAAAACGGCGTCTGCCCTGAATACTCTAATAGCATCAATGCAATGGGCAGACGGTGACTCACCAACTCACTAGATGGACCCCCTGATAAGCCACTATAGGCATACAAGCCAGCAGCAGAGGGCAACACCTTGTTATTATTATTATTATGGTACTGTAATGCAAGAGACTTTACAAATATTGCAACAACGGTAATAAAGAACACCTCAACATAGATAACCATGAGTGGATTACACGAATTTTTGTCCCGAGTGCGATTCGAATGTGTCGAACCCACAACATATAGCTTAATGACAATAATTAAGCGACTACTTCAATCTTACCCCATCTATTTAACGGACTTTGATGATACTCGGCACTCAAATAAACCATGTCCTGGATTGAAACGTCGGATACCTTTAATACTGGTATGTACTCACGTTCATTTATTCATTTATTTGGTTCTCGGATCGAACAATGTATTATTACAATGTTCTGCCAAACAATTCTCAGTAGCAAAAATAGTTTTGAGGTAAAAGACATAAAAAAATACAGACGAATTGAGAAACTCCTCTATTTTTTGCAGTCGATTAAAGATAGGCTCGCTCTGTATTACGTGACGCCTAAACCAATACAGTCGTACACCTATCCCAAGCCCTTTAAGAATACATAGAAGTGGTATAGATATGTACATAAATAATTTAGTAAACAAAACAGTATACAGAAAGACATTCACACCTACATATTAAAGCATTTAATCTATAATTACAGACTAAGAAACAAACGTTTAGGAAACGTTAAGGACAAACATAAATACTTACCTATATTAATTACATTTTATGTAAATTATCGCTCTGTACATGCTTTCCAAAATTATAAGTAATTTGATATGAATGTTTGTTTAAAATAATCGACTAAATGACTGTATTTACCCATAATTGGCATCATTAGAATCATTAAATAAGTTAATAATTTAGTTTAATTCAATCTATGCGCGTTCACGGCTTCGTAACTATGACTATCTAGGTTTGTTTTTATTTAAATAAAAGATATACAAACAAAATATTCATTATCCATTACGTCATTTATTATTATAATTAATTATACATAGCAAGTTTGACACTCCTATGTTATAAACCAATGCTATGCACAGATGCCTGGTTTTAATTACTTTACTAATACCGAGGCGGATAGTAAAGTAATTAGACCAGCGATTCCTAAAGTGGGTTCTATAGAACCTAGGGGTTCCGTAGAAAAGTCGCCAGGCTTCCGTGAAATTTTTAGCTGTTAAATAATACCACAGTTAAGTACAAATATTATTTTGAAATAGCGCAGAATGTGATAAGACGTAAAACTTTTGTTCTTATTTAAATTACAGTGTCTTCGATTTGTAATCATTTGATATGGGGTTCCATAAAACAAAAGGTCTTTGGTGAGTGTTCCGTTATCTTACAAGTTTAGGAACCCCTGAATTAGACAATGGTGTCATTAAAAAATAAAACGTTTTCATACATATAAATTTCTTGTTCCTAAGAAACAAATTCATGCTAGTTAGTATGCGATATTAGTGCACTAGTATACATATATTATGTATGTACATATATATGAATAAAACATTTATTCTTGCAATGAACAGCTCGTAATTAAAATTAATCATACACACATATGATGGGTAAGCAGGAGTTAATTACACAACCATATTTCACTAAGTATAGTTTTAAACCCCACGTAATAGGTAGCAAGCCTACCGTCGTCTACCAAACACAGTTCCAAGCTCCGTGCTGGTGCTGATATTTTTTATCAGAATAATCAAATAATAATTATTGTATATCCATAATCGTTTTTAAACCAGATTTAAATTACGTCCACGTTCTATATAATTCTTTGTTCGGCATAAGCACAATTTTCCATGAACAAATGTTACAAAAATAAAATATAATATGTCGATTTCAATATGATCCAGCGACACACGAGTACCTACTGAGAGCTATCAATTAGACTCGCAACTTGAAAGTAGTTCAGAATGTAGTACAGAGAGGAGCCGTTCGTGTAATTTAAAAGCAAATGCACGTGCTCTTGTCAAGGATTCACTCTGCTGTTGCAAACATGTATACTATCATAAAATACATAACTACATACAGCGTATAAAAAGGTATGGTTTTAGAACATCAACATGTTTTAGAACCATAATGAACATCTGAAGAATATTCTCGGAACAAAACAAGTTATTTTTAATTTTATAACGATTTGCAATTAGTATAAATTTAAGTTATTTTGGAATTGTTGTCCGTCTGTTTGTATATACGCGAATCACGTAAAAACTGCTGCACGAAATTAAATGCAGTTTTCACAGTTGTATTGCTGGAGTATTAAGTTAAAGTCTGGTGCCTGATTCATTATGGCACGCCGCGCCGTCTAGAAATTGAGTAGTAATACACTGCCAAAAAACACGCGTATGAAGTCGCTGGCAAAAGCTAGTAATGTAACCAGATGGGTGTAAAAATCCAGGATTGAACCTCTTCGTCTTCATGTGATCTTTTTTTTCTTCGGCTTTTTATAATGTCCCACTGCTGGGCAAAAGCCTCTCCTTTGGACTTCTAAATCACTCTGTCGGTGGATATCCCCTGATCTTTGACCCCTGGCCCTTGTGACCACTATATCTCGGGGGTCTTTTGACCCACAGCACCCATATTCAAACTCGACCGAGGGATGATCCCAAGGTGTCTGCACACTAAGTAACAAGTCAATCGGTCCAGTGGTACCGGAGCTATGCCTGTCACTAGCAAACTGTCACTAACAGACATACACACAGACCCACACAGTGTTTTCATTAACCTCTTCGAAGAAGACTTTGAGGTTAATAAAGTGAAAAAAGCTTATTTATTTTTTGTGTGATCGCGCTTATTTTTCGAGCTATTAGTCGGATTTGAAAAATCTTTTTAAATGTGATTAGGTGTGACTACAAAATATTACTCTACGAGTCACGAGAACGGAGTAGTATTCTGAACGTGGGCTAAAACGCGGAGGACAGCTTGTTCAATGTAAGACTCATTCAAACTTAAAGCAATACTTATACAATGTTTAAAGGTACGAGTAACGAGTACTTAGTGAATAGAATGGTCACAACTTCAAAGGTATCTCTATCTAGATACATACTTACATAGTTTCAAGCTTATACCCCCAGAGGGGTAGACAGAGATATATTACATCCACATTAAGCCAATTTAGGATATAATATAATATTCTATCACATACACACAACACCATCTAGCCCAAACTAAGCAGAGCTTGTACTATGGGTACTAGACAATGGATAAACATACATATAAATTTTTCTTTTTTTTTTGTAAATACATACATATTATACATAGAAACACCCAGTCCAAGACAAACATCTATGTTCATGCACACAAATATTTGTCTTGCGCGGGAATAGAACCCGCGACCTCAGGCGTGGCAGTCGGTTACACTAACCACTACGCCATCAAGGCCGACAAACTATGGGTACTATACAATGGATAAACATATATATATACTTTTTTTTTCGTATATACGTACATAATATATATAGGTACGACGTAATAGGGGTGAGACTAAGCCACCTAATTGGCACAATGCCAGACTCCGTCCTGATAATCTGTTGAAAAATCCTATTACATTCTTCTCTATTCGACCTGTGCATCAAAACCCAGAAGAAAGAATTGCAATTTTAAATTAAAAATGTGCTTCGATCGAACCCACTACATTTGGCGCAGAGGCAGTGGGCAAGCGACCACTTAAAGTACAACGCCATTAAGTCAGTCCGTATTTGCTTTCTGTATCTTGCAAAGAGTTAAAGAAAGCAGCGATAGCTCAGTGGGGAGACTAACAGACTGCAATGCAGAGGGTCTCGGGTTCGAACCCACGTCGCGCACCTCTGACTTTTGGAAGTTATATGACTTTTCGAAATTATGTACGTATTGATTGACAATTATCGACTGCTCCGTGCCTCGGAGAGCACGTTAAGCCGTCGGTCCCGGCTGCCATGAACATCTATGGCAGTCGTTATTGGGAAGTCAGTGCCCTATAATATCCTGACACTGGTCTAGCCTTAGGGTATCGTTAGCCTTCGGGTTGCGGAGGTCAGGTGGCAGCCGCTCCATGTAAGAACTGATATCCAGTCAAATACGGTTAGACCAGAAAAGTCGACCCCAAGTGACTTGGGAATAATAAAAGCTAGGGAGAAGATATTGCAGAGTTTGACAGAGCTGCATTTTATTTTATTTTTCTCTCAAAAGACCACTGGTTATCACTGTGTCGGGTGAAACTTTACAAATGTACAAATAACGACACTAAGATACAAACTTTTTATTGATGCTTACATAAATTAATGTCTCGTATAGGTTTCAAATCTACAAAACCCAGCGTGGTGCCATCTGTGCAATTATATAATACTAGTTTTTCCCCGGGGTTTCACCCGCGTAAGTCCCGATCGTGGGAATATCGGGATAAAAATATAGCCTATGTGTCAATCTAGGCCTCCAGCTATCTATTTACCAAGTTTAATCGCAATCGGTCCAGTAGTTTTTGCATGAAAGAGTAACAAACATCCATACATCCATACATCTTCACAAACTTTCAGATTTATAATATTAATAAGGATATCCATATTGCGACACAATATAAGACTTGTCTATTATATAGCAGACGTGGTATCAAACTCGATCTGGCGACCGTAAAATATCAGCTCTGTAAGCATAGTTGCAGCAATTTTGATATAAAATTCAACTAATATAAATGTCTGCCTATCAAACGCTCAATGTGGCAGGGATTGTGAATGTGATGGTCTCTGGTACGAATAATAGATGGGACAGTGTCACTGGATTTTTCTGTCAAGATATTGTCTGTAGCAAATAACACGTACACGAAGTACACGTAGAATAGAATTGTGTGTGTGGTAGTCGGGAATAGATTCACCCGTATAAATAAAAAATAAACTACATTTATGTCCATTTTAAATATCCAAAAAACTCATCGTTTTACCTGGAGATAGTTAGGTTTAGACACATATTTTATGGAAAAATTGTCGACATTTTACTGTCCGTAGCTAAAACGCCTCATTTTTATCTATTAAAAACATTTAATAGTTTTTACTTGATACCGATACAAGTAGACAGACAAACAAAAACATCTCTATGTAACCATAATAGCAAACCCATGTATTTTCAAAAATGTGTAATGCGCAAACACTAATTACAGTTTTAAAATAGCATAGATAGCTACATCCATTAACACTTATTCCACCTGATTACCGAACGGTACCGCACGATCTTCAAATGCGCATGCGCAACCCATAGCACTAGACGAGCGAACCATTTATTATAGACGGTACTTATTGATTTACAATCTATCATTTTGTCCCAACTAATGAAACAGGATCACGTTTCGTTAATGCATAAACCACGAAACGCTGCGACCAACTCGATGGTAATAATGTTTAATTGTTGCAGAATGGGAATAAATAATATAATAATAATATCAGCCCTGTTTTAAACTGTCCAACTGCTGGGCACGGGCCTTAGTTAGGCTATAGTCCGGGTATAAGTCTCGCTTAAAATATATCGCACTAGATTTAGCCCTTGTCTTTTCGCGTTGATGTAGATTTAATCAATAAGTTTCTATTTCTTGAAAATAATACTTTTTCCTTGTTGAAAGGTACATTATGTCCTATTCTGTACCCCTGATAACGTGTATGCTGAATTGCATGATGATCGATCGAGTAGTTAATGCGTGGTAGCGTAACAAAAATACTCACATTCGCATTTATAATTGTAGTTAGGATTAGGATATATACTTTTCTTATTTAGTAAATATATATGGTGTATAAGAAGCTAGAATTTTTTTTTACTAAATACTAGCGGACCCGACAGATGTCGCCTTGTAAACACGAAATAAAAAAAAATCCAAATCTAAACCATTCTCGAATGCACTTGAACACAAAAAAATTCATCAAAATAGGTCCTAGCTGTTTAGGAGGAGTTTAATTACAAACATGCACAGAAGATTTATATAACATATAAAGATATGCGGCGTACTGATAGCTAGAGACAGTACACAGAGACCCATCTCTACATATATATATCTTTTTGTGTCATCTCTGTTGATTGGAAAACGAATATAGTCTTAAAGCAGTAACTGAACGTTTTATTATTAAGTTTGTTTGTTTACCAACTAAGAAAAAAAATACTATACGTAGTCTGAAGCTCATATTTCCAAAGCCGTAGGCAGAGGAGTATTATTGACACATTTCGTTTTTAGATTATCTACGTAATAGACGCTCGAGGCTTCTGCCGTCTATTGGGTATAGGTATACTATTGAGGACTGATTTATAGAAAAGCCGATAACACTTTTGTCTTTCCGACCAGGTAATCGATCCCGAGGCTTTATGCACGGCATTAGTATTCTTTACCGCTGCGCTACCGGAGGCAAATAATAATAAAACATTTAAATACAGTTGAAAATATATTTCAACATAGAAATTAAACGTTATGCAGGAGCACAGCGTTACTTTTTTTCATGTCCTTATTGGCCATCCTGTTGTTAATAGTTGTTCAAGCCGCCCATAGGCCTCTGACATGGCTTAACGACTGCTGTCAATTTGGCAACAACCGGGACCGACATTTTACGTGCCCTCCGAAGCAGGGAGACGCTCAGATGAAATACCATTAAGCAGTGACCCATCTATAGACTGTACGCACCCAACGTTGCTTAACCTCGCTAATCGTTTACACAGCTATATAAAAAATAGATAATATTATTTATGACTACCGAATTTCAAGTCAAAAACATTAACGTAATAGACAGACAAACTAAGGTATGAAGAGACAAAATAGTATCATGAGGTTTTTCCTTTTTACAATTGTAATATGGAACTTTCCTTCACTCAATTTTATCTGTTTCAGCAATTTTGTTTGTGTAGACTACAATAGACCCGTGATTTAAGCTACGTGCAAATTAAATATCACACTAAATATGGCTAAGATTTTTAGTAAAACTTCAAGCTAATAACAAGTAATAGAAACTGCACTTAAATTCGCCAAGGCTGATGTTGGGATGAACACATATATGGTGTCAAAAAGATTTCTTGTATTTGGTTCAGACTCAAAAACATAATTAATACAGAGTCCATTACCAATTAGATTTGCTCAAATATCTCTAATTTACTGACTGCCTGCTACATTTTAAACTCAACAAAGATATATAATCCTAAACTTCATGTGTAAGTACTTTCTTGATGCCATGGCATTGAGTTCGGCCGATTCCAATATCTCTAGGCCAAATTGCTGGAAATCCCACATATGGGTTCGAACAAAAATGCACTCTTCATTTCTCTACTTAGTCCGATAAGTCCGCAATCTGGCACGACCAAGGAAAGTGATCAGGCCCTTGATACAACGTGTTTTGCATGCTGTCTGCATTTTCTTACTACTTTACATTTACAATCAGGGATACAGAGATAGGTAAAAATAACACTGCCTCATTATTGCCAGCAAAGCCAGATAATTTATTGCTGGCCCGATCGACAATGAATTCGAGACTTCATGGACAACAGATCTGATCCATTATCTACCGATGCGCTACCAAGGTAAACCTAACCAGACATCTTAGATTAAATAGAGTCTAACGTATACATTATGAATCCCACCAATGAAGTTTATTTGACCAACGTTGAGACATGCGCAGAGCATCTGTATGCCACTTCATCGCCCTCACATTTCCGTGACTCAGACGATCTTGGTACTTACGAACAATAAATTTTGCATTTGTCGTGACTATCAAAACTGCTCGACATGTTGTGCACGTATACGATCGCCCGTTCGATGCTCTACTGTGGCAATATTGCCCAATCGTTTATTTATATACACGATTCTACACAGGAGCTTTATATAAACTTGTTATAAAAAACCCAATGTAATTTACTAATTATTGTTAATAGGAAGTTTTTGTTGTAACAGGATCTACTTAAATCGGTTTATTTGATCATGTAAACTCAATTTTCACTTGTAATTATACTAAGAGGATTTTAAAATAATTAATTAATTAATTATTTGACCAATTGAGTCAAGGTCTGTTTTTTGATGACTGGTTTAAGTGTTGAGAAGTCAATACATATTGCGAACAAAGTCTTTAAATGGTCGTTTTGAATCTGGGTTTTCTTAACGTCCTTTGTTTTATTATCAAAAGCTTTTGTTTAGTTTTACCTCACCTGATTCGGTGTATTTCGAGTGTAAACGAATATTGCAGGATAAATTTGACCCAATTGACAACCAATTTATCACAATTGTAAAATCGACCAACAATCTATACTAATATTATAGAGTTTGTTTGTTTGTTAATTTGTTTGTTTGGTTGAACGCGATAATCTCAGGAACTACTGGTTCGAATTAAATATTTTTTAGTGTTTGATAGCCTATTTATCGAGGACGGCTATATGCTATATAACATCACGCTACGATCCACAGGGGCGGCGCAGTAACCATAAACGCGGGTCAAACCGCGGGCATAGCTAGTGCATCATAATTTAATTTTTGTTTCCAACAATATAATGTAGCAATGATTCGCAACTAGGCAAGCCTGTATCTTGCGAACCAATATAGAAGGTCAAATAATTAAAGAATAATTTAACATAAACTTCAGCACATAATAAATTAAACAAAAATAAATATAGGTAAAATTATGTGTTACATTTACGCAAATGTAACATTTTAATATTAAACTACTTTATACTGATTTTAAAGCCGTTTATTTTAAAATAAATCCATTTAAAAGCACTTCAATAAAAAACATTACATAAACTTAAAAACAAATAGATTTGATAGTTTTAATAATTTAATTAGCTTAAAATTAGTAAAGTTTAATAGTATAGTATAGTAGTGTAACAGTTTCTAAATTATGTAATAGAGTGTTAAATAAACAACGCGATAAAATCCGTATATAGTAGTTTAATTTCAATGAATAACATTCGCGTAAACAGAAGACAATATTATTACATAATCCTTTTAATTTTTATCGTATTGCTCACAGCCTACCACAAGGAAATAAGTACTTAACCCATTCACAGTCCCGTGATAGACACAAACGTGATAGAACAATAGAAAATCTATTGTTATATATCATATGTGATTCATCAGACAGGGAACCTGTCAATACCGGTATTGTATAATATTCTGTATGCCAAGATCCATCCAATATGCGCAATGGTTCACGCGTGATTAACTAACAAACATCCAAACATCAATTTATAATACTAGTAGAATTTTGAATGTCCATCAAACGATACACGAATGCACTTAAATATTGTTTTACAATCGTTACGATTAACGTGCTCCTTCAATTATAGGAGACCGTAAGACGCACAATTTAAAGCTACGCTTAATATTACAACAGAACAAATAAACTCATATTCAAATGCAACGTAGAACTGTATATTCACGTCTTTATATCCTGAAGAGGTGGCTTCTTTGTTCTTCAGAATACAACTTTCGCACTAGGATAAATTGCTGTGTCGCGGGGGACTTTACAAACATTTAAACAACGGATAGAAAGAATACCCAGACTAGAAACAGCCATTTGTGGATGACACAAAAGTTTTGTAGCGTTTGGGATTCGAACCCACAACACTCGGCGCAGTGGCAGCAAGGCGACCAGTTAAACCAGTACGCTATCCATTCAGTTTCATATGCTATGGTTCACGCAATAGCGAGTGAAATTTCTACCGTATCCGAAAGATTTCTAGATACTAGCGGTCGCCTAGTGGTCAAAATTCGACCAAAATTCCGAAGCTTGCTACTTTGTTTTCTGTTTTTCTGTATTATATATAACTATAAATAAAAAAATTAAAAACTCAGACACATATTGAGGGAGTTGTGAAAAAAAATTTTATTCGCCATTTTAGGCTGGCGGCCATCTTGGATTTGCAATTTATCATAGTATATAGTATTCTGCTAGTCAAGCCCTTTCATTTGATACCCATATTGAGGGAGTTGTGAAAAATATGTAATCCGCCATTTTGTGGCGGCGGCCATCTTGGACCGATTTTCATCAAACATAACTAAGAACACTCCCGGCTAATTCACCTTTTAAATAAAAAAATAAACTTAAAATCGGTTCATCCGTTCGGGAGCTACGATGCCACAGACAGACACACACACACACACACACACACACACACAGAGACACGTCAAACTTATAACACCCCGTCGTTTTTGCGTCGGGGGTTAATAAATAAGGTATAAGTAACCATAGTTACAAAGAATTGTACGATGTCAGACGAACAATGTCGAAATACTACGAACGCGATTCGACTGTGTGTGTCAAATGCATGGTTGTGAGCGTGCAATGTTTTTCTTTAATTTAATGTATTCCTAATGCATATTTTATAAAAATATTAGAATTTGCCTCTCCTTCTCTATACAAACTTTAACTGTGCCAAATTACATACTCCTCCGTCCGCGCAATTTTCGTAAAAAGGTGTAAGAAGTTTTTGCTTCACGTATTAATATATAGATTACGTTGTCACTGAGAATATTCAAATAGAAATTTGCTTGCCCCGAAAGCTCGCAAATATGATTAACTTAGTTCTAGTCCTGAATATAGTGCGTAATCCCTAGTCCGCAAATATAATTATTTTTAGAACGCTAACATAACTAATAAGCGTAAGATAAGCAGTTATGTGCATTAAATTTTGATACAATTGATTGCCTATTTTCTAACTTTAGTTGACCTCAGTGGACAAGCACTGGTGACTACGACCGCTGTGCATGAGGTTGTGGGTTAGATTTTCTCCCCGCGCAAATTGCGTTTTATGTTAAGAAGAATTCAGCTGAAGCACGAAAACTGGTATGCCCGGTAGACGGCAATAAGCTCACATGCTATAATGGACTTAAATCATAGCCGGACAAAGCTGGCGTTATATACTCGTGAGATTATACATATTTATACGTAGTTGTTAGTAAAATAGAAACAAAACTACAGCACGATGCATAAAACGAACATATTTATCTGATTCTTATATAATTGTTTTGAATCGAGATGTTCTTTGTGTCGGTAATTACAAAGCTCATTGCAATAAAACTTATTGTATTGCGTGAGTACATTACATAACACGCATTTAAATGCATCAAACTTTTCTATGATATACAACATAATAGCTTGAAGTAAACAATTAAAACAGATTGATATGAAAAGAAAATTGCCTCGAAGGTGCAAGTGTATGTATGCTACTGTCTATGCTGTCTTTGGTTCAATACCCGGGTGAAGCAAAGTGCTACTATATTTTCCGTTCAGAAATTCTCAATAGCATGGTGTTTGGAACTGCTCGGTAAACGCATATAGCTTCACCCCCTATAATTTGGGCCCGAAAACCATGGCCATCACTGAGCCCGGTAAATCGTGAGAGGCTTGCCCTCTGTTACGTAGAATCGAAAACGATAGCTTTTTTTATACAACTAAGGTGGCAAGCAAGCATACGGTCCTGCACCTGATGGTAAGCGGTCACCGTAGCCTATGGACGCCTACAAGACCAGAGGCATCCCTTGCGCGTTGCCGACCCTTTAGGAAAGGAATAAGAGAAAAAGGAAGTGGGAAGGAGAAGGAGCGGGAAGGGGGAAAGAGAGTGATTGAGCCTCCAGCACTCTTATTCATCGAACGAAACACAACAGTAGAAATACAGCTATTTCACGTCGATGTTCTGTGAGAGGGTAGTCCTTGCCGGTCGAGCCGGCCCATTCATACTGAGATCAGCGAGGCTCTACTACTCAAATCAAATACAAAAAATTGCTGACAGAATGTGCATGTAATACATCTCAATCTACATTATGTGGCGATATAGATGTGAGATTTAACATGACAACTTAAAAAACACCAACATTAACTTTTAAGCTCTCAGATACTTATTTTTACTGATGACTTGAAAATAGTCACATCTGTATTTCTTTCTTTTTGTGAAAGTTGGTAAGTTTAAAGTTTTTACTTTAGATTAATTTAGTGTAGTGTGTGTAGTTTATTAATAATACAACCTAATTGAATAAAGTGTGGCGTAGTGGTCAGCGGTCGCCACGCCACTGCCATTGTCCCGAATCTTGTGAGTTCGAATTCCAGACAGGACAAAACTTTGTGTGATCCACAAATGGTTGTTCCGAGTCTGGCTGTTCTTTGTATTCGTTATTTGAATGTTTTAAAGTCAAGTAACAGAAATTATTCCTAATGCGGTACAACTCATTTCTAAAAATGGATAAGGTCGTTCCACCTGGATGGTATGGATCCATCGTAATCTATGGACGCTTGCGTTAAACCTTTTAAAAGGTATAACTGCTGCCAGCGCAAGGGAATAACTTTACTGGTACTGCTGATAGAAGAATGCTTTTATATAGAAGCTTGTGACACTTCCTTATCAAAAGAAAAACCTTTTATGTATCATGTGTTTGACTTAACATCGGTTATAATCGATAAAAATTCCATCCATTCAAATATATTATATAATATTATACAGATGTTTTTTTGTTTGTCTATAAAAAAAAATGTATAAACTTTGAAATTACTACACCAATATAATAACTATTTTACCATTATAAAGCTATTTGATGATGAGCGACGAAAAAAAACTGATCATAGAAATAGGTGAAACCGCCACTTGAAATTGATAGGAGTGTGACTATAATCACCGTGTATAATGATGTGTACCAAAGAATCGATTAACATTCGAATGGCAGTCCGATCATTCGAATTTATTTTTCCGTTACGATTGCCGATCGTTAGTTTGACAATGATCTTCCGTGGCTCTGATGTACTCATTACTAGGCAGGATTTTCCAATTTGAACGATATCCAAGATTTAAGCCAAGATATTTTGATCGCTGCCTCCCTGTGTAAAAAAACTTATTTGCAAAAACCTACATATAAATTTAGATAGTGATGTATTCGTTTTGAATTCAAAACTAATTTAATTATACGTTTCGTAAAAGGCCTCAGATAGTAGTTATTAAATTACTAACCAATGAGATCATTTTACATTTTTATATTACATTACAAGAGTATTGGGTTCGTTTATATACCATGAAGTCTCCATTACTAAAAATAAATATGGCGTAAAAGTTTATCAACATAATAACAATGCAACGCACAATTCTTCCATTTTCTTTTTTTAACGATAATGCCCGCACTAGGTATGGTTGTTTTATCGCGGGTGGTTTTACAGACATTGAAAAACCAGATATAAAGAATACTTGGCGCTGAAAGAACGATTTGTGGTTCACAAAAACGTTCGTCCTAAGTGGGGATCGAACTCAAAACACATAGTGCACTGGCTATGGTGAAGCTAGCCAGTGCACCATGTGTTCGAGCTCTTGAATTAAGTACTGCGCTGTCCATCCAGTTCCCTTAATACACGTTCTCGTAACAGTATGTATAGATAGGGGATTGCCACGGGACGTGTCTTTTCGTGACATTTTCATATTTTTACTTTCGATGAAAGCGCGTGCGGTGTCTAAAGCGATGACTAGGGCACCCCGATAATTAAATCATTCATTAAAATGTGCATTCTAAAAAGAAATAGCTGAACTAATGTAAATTAAACACATATAGTTAATAACCTGATAAGACCAGTTTTCAACCAAAAAACGGCAATCTAGACATTATATCCGTTTAAGAGATATGTTACTACAGACAGATATATAGAGATAAAAACTGCACCTATCATTATCATGTCATATCATTAGGTTATTATATATGACACCCCTCATCATCATTCTAATTATTGTTCATAAATATTTTAGCGTCAGTTATGCAGTTTTAGCTTCACACCATTTTCTCCACCAAGCAATTTTATCATCTAATTCAAAGACAACGAAATTCTAACACTTCATTATGTATCTGAGACTAATTAGTTATATGATCAATCAACATAATTGCAATTCAAAAAAACTCATCATAGCTATATGAAGAATTTGATTTCGCAATAATATCATACACGCGTGATCAGAAAAAATCATATTGCAATCATTATCGCCTCATAAGCACTTCATATTAATTACATCTGTACGAGTTGCATTCTCATTAATAACAGACATTTTATCAATACCATTCTATAACCTTTTCAATTATAGAAACACGACGCACCTTTCAATCGAGCACCCTAAACAATAGTGAAAACAGTGTCGAAATGCGTTCTTAAACAGAATGTTTTACATCAGTATGATGATACTGCAATCTCAGCGTACATCATGAGCTTGAGGCCTTATTAAGGGTCACGACAGACCTCCCTCCCCGTATTCAATTAATCAAATCCTTGAAAACTTACATAGAGTTTTGACACACGAGGTCAATCACGTTTCGGTAGCTCAAAAAAGCCTCGAGCTAATTACTTGGTGTATTATAAGTTGGTTTTATTATGTGAGCTATGTGACGTCAGAAGGTGAGCATTCAGGATGGCGTTCAGATGTATATATATTAGGTCAGGCGCATCGTAGCATCACAGTACAACTTTAGACTCATCCACAATTGGTTTGGAGTGTTCCAACAATTATTATTCAAAATGAAACTGGTAATTTGTTTCTTTTTTGTTTTTTATATCTGGTACTAAGTATTTAATGAGATATTTTATAATATGTCTTGTGCATTAAGATTTTGCATGCATTTATTATTGTCAGTTTAATTTGCTCTAATTAAAATAATATTTCTCATTATAACGAGTTTTAAAGTTTTAATTTGGGTTAGAAAATAATATCTGGCCAATTCATTTATTGAAATTAATCGTAGTTTATTTCTGACTTACAAATGCAATGTTTAGTAAGTTGGTTATAAATAACAATAATTATAATAATTTTTTAATGTATCGCTGTCTCAGCTTTTTGGAAATGTTCACCCCTTTTTATTCTTGGTATTACTTTTATTTTAAATTTTAATGAAATATTAATTATAATTATAGAATAGATATATTTATAAATTTTAAACTATGAAGGCAGTCGATTCTAAATAATAAAATGATTTCACCGAACGTTTAAAATGAATATATTGCATTTATATAAAGGACATTCTATTCAAATATTATATATAAAATCTTATATGAATACACGTTATATAATAATACGAAGCAAAGACTAACAAAACGTACTTTCTACACAGTTCGTGATAGCCGCCCTCATCGCAGTTAGCGCAGCAGCGCGCCTGGAACACCTGGAACGCTCCTACCTCCCACCTGGTAACTCCGTCAGCTCCGCCAGATCCGGCTCTAACGGAGGATTCGGCTCCTCCCACGGATCTTTCGGATCCGGTGGTCACGGATCTTTTGGTGGTAGCTCCGGTGGATTTGGCTCGGCTGGTGCGGGACAGTCAGGCTTCGGCGGTCGTGTCTCTAACGAGTACCTGCCTCCTTCCAACGGTGGTTCTTCGTTCGGTGGAGCTCAAGGTAACCCATATTTTTTTTTATAAAAAGCTGGATACATTTCGCTACATAAGGACTTCATGCAATTTAATAAAGGAATTAGATATTATTATAGCATTTTCTATCAGTCAATTGATGCTGGATTAAATGCAGTGTTTATTACAAAGTGCCTTGCAAACATTAATTTCGTAAATGACTGTCTAAGAAATGTATTACTTTTTGTTTGATACGATAAGTTTTTAAGTACCACGGCGGTACAACATATTCTTCAAATAATTTGAAATGCTTGATCTTAATTTTCATAATTGACCTGAACAGCGACATAGGTATTATTAATTTTAACCTATTGAGTCGCTGCGGAACACCCGTGGCCAGACACAATTGATTTTTAATTATATCTCGCATTCTAAAATTTATCAGATTAATAGATAAAAGTATATATTACTTTGAGGTTTACGTAGTGCGATAATCGAAATCTTTGTAACTCATAAATGTCTTTTTAATAAAGACAGAAATCAAGAACAAAGATATTAAGCATCATACATTTAATAAATTCTTTACTATTTTGTACAGAGACAGCGACTTTTTATTCAATCCCTTAATATGTTATATAAATCTCTTTGTTCATGGTTCACTCAGAGATATCTTGACATAACAAGTACTTCAATATGTCAAATTCACTACTATTGGTACACTTTCACTAAAGTTTCTGTACATATATCTGTGGATTTAATTAACTTAAAATGTTTATTTTAAATATTCTTAATAAAAATACTTGTTATCTAGGATTCACTTCTGTGTGTAAAAGTTAGTTTGTAAAGGCTCACAAATCTTAGAAAATAAATTTCATAAATCAGACAATAGTTTGCTCCTTATGGAAATCAAACCCATAAACTTCAGGGCGGCTCAGTAACCACTTACACCATTCATGAAGTCAATATTAAACGATAAGCGAAAAGTATATCACGTACAAATTTTCCAGCTATATTTATATCGTACATAATAGGGGACGAGAACACTTACTTAACGAAAAGTAACCAAATATTCTTTACCCGATTTGAGAATCGAACCTAAAAATTTGCGATAGTCTATTGCACAACCTTTAGTCCTTACACTAGTGGATCAACGAACTCAGTTACCAGTTTAATCTAATATAATTTCAATTCAATGCACTGGCCATTTATATTCCGTGAACTATATATTCAATGTGAAACAGCAATTCTGTTAATTGTAGCTAATTGTGACCGTGCATAATCCATTAACATAATACATCACATTTAAAATTATATCATGACTGTCTTAATGGCTTATTAGTATATATAATATAATAATATTAGCCTTGTATAAACTGTCCCACTGCTGGGCAAGGGCCTCTTCTCAATGTGAGAAGGGTTAGGCTATAGTCCAACATGCTGGCCCAGTGTGGCAGACTTCACATATCTTCGGAAACATTATGGAGAACTCTCAGACATGCAGGTTTCTTCACGATGTTTCCTTCGCTGTTAAAGCAAGGGATAATTAACTATTTAATACGCACATAACTTCGAATAGTCAGAGATGCACGCCTTGGGATCGAACTCGAGACCCTTGCGTGGAAGTCTAGCGGTCTTCCAGTAGGCTACCGTCGCCGCTTATTAGTATAATCTTGATTAAATATAATAAATCTTGTTTAAGTAACTTATTTTCATATATTAAACATGTGATGAAGATATTAATAAAGTTATTAATGTGAATTTTTATGGATATGTTCAGATGTTTGCTACTCAATCACGTAAGCCGTTGAATAGATTTAGTTGAAACTTGACATTACACATGTTACATTTCTTGATTGACCATCTTATCAGCATCTTGTATTGTTGGCCTCGATTGTAACCGACTGCCGTACCTGAGGTCGCGGTTTCGACTCCCGCACAAGTCCAACATTTGTGTGCATGGACATGGATGTGTGTCTTGGTCTGGGTGTTTCTATGTGTAATATGTAGGTATGTATTTACAAAAACAAAGTATATGTATATGTTTATCCATTGTCTAGTACCAATAGTACAAGCTCTGCTTAGTTTGGGCTAGATGGTGTTGTGTGTATGTGGTAGATTATCATCTATTTAAGAGGGTCAAATCGAGCGGGGGCACGATTATTCATATTAATAATTAATTAGATACAACTATAGTTACAAAGAAGAGCCTACGCGATTACCGAGGTCTTAGAGAATATATACTTGCAATGTTACATATCACTCACTCTCCAGCTCAAAATACTAACCAAATTTGATACGCCGTACTAAAATAACTTAATATTCGGAGTGTCTTGATTTGCAATTTTATTCAATGTTTCTCAGGATTTCACTTCAATTACTTTAAAAAAATAAATATGTTGAATGTGATTTATTCTCAAAGCTTCACCACGCCATTGAAACTAACAATTGCACTGTTGCATTTATAATGTTAGTAAAAGTAAGAAGAATCACATCTAAAGTTAGTAAAGTTATTATACCGTAGCTAAAAGCCGTGGACAGAACATCCGTCAATGAATGCTGATCTTAAAAGAAATCAATGAGAATGTTTAATAATTTAAGTTTGTAATAACAGGCAATCGCAGAAAGATCTATTCTATGAATAATGAAGTCGTATCATGTATTAAAATCAAAGCTAAGCCTAATTATGTCGTAATAACAACCTTTTGTATGGCACGATATGGCAGAATAACTTGAAGTATACCTAAACATTAAATTCTAGTAACACTGTTAAGTTTTGTCTGTCTAAGTATCTCTCTTATATGATTTATAATATCCACAGCTTTCGGCGGCCAAAATGGCTTCCAGCGCAGCGGTTCTTCCTCCGGCCAGCAATACTCCATCCCAAGCACATCGTATGGAACTGCTCAAGGTAGCAGCTCCTTCGGTGGTCAAGGCAGTTCCCAGTCTCAGTTCGGCGCTACAAGCCGTCAATACCTAGCTCCCAACGCCAACTCCAACGGACAAAACGGTCAACCTGGAGCCACAAGCCGTCAATACCTTGCTCCCCATGCTGGTTCTTCCCAGAACGGTGGACAGCAACAATTTGGATCTGGTAGCAAAGGTCAACAGTTCGGTGCTGCCAGCCGTCAGTACCTCGCTCCTCATGCTGGTGGATCCCAGAACGGTGGCTCCCAATTCGGTGGATCCCAGAACGGTGGTTCTCATTTCGGTGGATCCCAGAACGGTGGTTCCCAATTCGGTGCTACCAGTCGTCAGTACCTCGCTCCTAACGCCGGTGGTTCTCAAAACGGCGGTCAGGGTCATTTCGGTGGATCTCAGAACGGTGGCTCCAAATTCGGTGGATCCCAGAATGGTGGTTCTCAATTCGGAGCTGCTAGCCGTCAATACCTCGCTCCTCACGCCGGTGGCGCCCAGAACGGTGGATCCCAGTTCGGTGGCTCTCAGGCTGGTGGCTCTCAGTTCGGTGGCAGATTCCAGTCTCAGCAGTCTGGAGCTACCAGCCGCCAGTACCTGGCTCCTAACGCCGGCTCTTCTCAGCCTCAACAGCCCTTCGATGAACAGACTGGCTACCAATACTAAATATTTTGAGCCAATATACATATGTCAGCATATTTGAATTTTGTAAATTCTGTATATATTAATAAATAGCTGAATAGTAATTTACTTGTTGGTATTTTATTTGTAATACTTGTCAACTATACAAAAATAATTTAATCAGCAAATATATGGCACAAAAGGTTCTTACAATTACTATTCTCAAATATGTTAAATATTTTTGCTTACTCTAATAAATTGAACTCAACGGAAATGCAAAGAATGCGACCACAGCAACTGTGTCATGAACCCACATATTGCATCTCTTTTTTGCAATCTAGGATCCTAAAACGGAGAAAGATGGTGATCTAACATAATAATCTGCTTCTATTGCATAAATGTCAAATGGATTTCAATAACTACACAAAATAAAAAAATATTAAGCACTAGGTGACAAAAAGCTTAGTAGCGAATACTTCAGAGCATTGTTCAAATCATTAATTACAAATTAGCCTTGGCTTTACTACGCATAAATACGCTACATACAAAATAGAGAATTTTCGGGAAGGGACTATGCATAGTGGTGTCGATGTAAGGATAGAGCGTAACAAAACTATAACGCAATGTCTCGCACGATTCGCAACGTTCAACTTCTAATAGTTCAAAGTCCAAACAGCCTAGGTTGATGTGTCGCTATGTGTACATTCATTCAAATATGAGTCAATAAAATAATATTTTAATACGTTTTAACGAAAACTTTATTGATAAAGAGGTAGTAGCGGTATTAGTTTGACTGCACGGATGTCGTAGTGGTTTAAGTGATCGCTCCAGCGCTGCTACTGCGCTGAGTGGTGTGGGTTCGAATCCCACTTGTGACAAAAATTTGTGTGATCCACAAATAATTGTTCCGAGTCTGGGTATTCCTTGTGTCCGTTCTTTGAATGTTTGTAAATTCCCCGCGACACAGGAGTTAATCCTAGTACGGGAATTGTCTTTAAAAAGAAAAGTACCTTTTTGTACCTCAACGGTGGCAAAAAAGTATACATATGTATGTAGCAGATAGACTTTAATCGCTGCAAGGTTTGTTTAAAATAGGTAAAATATAATAGTAGATAGTAATTATGTACTAATTTGTCACCTAGCCCAGAAAAGTATCACCATCTTATAAATACGACTTAAAACACAAAATTTTGCCCAATCAGGAAGAGTTTCGGACGCTCAATTTCCACTCTTTTCTTCTTTAATAATTTTCATGAAAATTTACTAAGTGCAAGTGATAGGAATTGCATGCAACCATTTCTTACATTATTATCATCAGGCAGGACGTATGCTTCTTTGTCACCTTGATAAAAACATAGCTGTAGTAAACCGTGACTAATGTTCGTCGTACACGTGAAACATAACGCGTTGTAATGTGTCATATCAAATTAGTAATCCTGTAATGTTACAAAGTTCAAAAAGACAAATAAATGTCAACTACTGAATAATATGTCGAGTCGCTATTTCTACCTCATTACATAATAAAATATAGGTAATAACGAATAGTCCATTTTCCTTACCTATCCTATTTAACCTATTGAGTCACAGTAGCACACCGACGGCCAGACACAATAAGTTTTAATTATAACTGGTTTTCTAAGATTTGATAGGTTTAATAAACAAATATACAAGTAGGTAGCTAGAAACAACAAAGAGAGACCCATCTTTATATGTATTGATTTTCTTTTTCGTCATCCTATTTATTAGAAAGTAATACAGTCTAAATTATAATATTCTACACATATACACAACACCATCTAGCCCAAACTAAGCAGAGCTTGTACTATGGGTACTAGACAATGGATAAACATACATATATACCTTTTTTTTGCAAATACTTACATATTATACATAGAAACACCCAGACCAAGTCAAACATCCATGTTCATGCACACAAATGTTTGACTTGTGCGGGAATCGAACCCGCGACCTCAGGCGTAGCAGTCGGTTACGCTAACCACTGCACCATCGAGGCCATATGATGAATTTGTTGTTCACTCGATAAGACGAGTAAGAAAAATAATACATGCACTCGCTCCTAATCCCTGTAGGAGTAAATCCAATATATTTCTAGCTATGTAAACTCTACCTAATAGGGAGCAAGCATATCACCGGCTGTTGAGAGACTCTGTTTATGCAGTATCATAGCGAGCACAACCTGTGTACTTGGAAAATGAGATGATGCAAGATGTGACTGCTAAATTAGAATTCTTGAGATTACACGTAGCACACATTACTCTGACATTTTGTTGTAATACGCGTGTGAGAAAACAATTAAAACTCGCTTTAACGGTGAAGGCAAATAGGCTCGAAAACTTATATTAACTATAACTGAGAGGTCTTTAAAATGTACTCATTGTTTTGAAAGATACAAATTCGCATTTTCTGGCATTTTATGCTGTGTAGTAATTTATAAAATAATATTTGCGGATAGAGGAACCTATCACGGATATTTAGATCGCAGAATTCAACTAGAACAAAAGAAAACATTTTAAGAAAACAGCAGTGTTATAGGATCTGGTGTGTTCCAACTTGGAGTGTTCTGCTACGTTATATTGACATGTGTTGCCAAACTTTTCTGAAGATACATTTATAGAGACGAAAAGTGGTGTTGTTATTTGTAGGTATTATTTTACTTTGGATTTTAAGCATATAATTCTTACATCGAATAATTTTGCAGAGGTTTGTGTTTACTCTCATAAGTGTCATACAATTTCCGTCGCTGATTTGCAAAATGTGGTTACTTGTGAAAGGATTTTCTATATGATTATAAGGGGCTTCTGTAGCCAATCCATGCTTTTAAGACTAAGGAAAGAAACATTTTCCTCTCAGAAAAAATGATAAAAGCTACAACCCTTCTCTTACCACATGGTCTTTTAGGTAATAACAGCGTCAACTCAAAAGGTTTGGCAACTATACTAATAAAAATAGCAAATAGATTTTGGCATCAAATTTTTGGCAGATCTAAGTTAAAAAGCTAGACATGCCTCCAATTACGCGACATCAAAAACATAGCTAGTGAGTTGTGAGAACCCCTTCGGTAACATAAAAGAACGAGTCTGTGTATATTAAAACTAAGACGTAAGGTCATACATTCCATATTAGATTTTAGACCTACATCTAGCAATGGGTCAAATTTATAAAAACGAGGCTAGACACACACATTACGCATAAAACACAAATGATCTACGCCATTAGGTTGCTTTAACAAATGGTCACTACTATTGTTTTTATTCGCTAATGCGGTCTTTAATCCCGACACTTATGACATTGCGTGTCTTCAAGGAGCGTTATTTGGTTGTGATGGTGTAGATTAATTTTGTTTGATATATGAATGAACATTAGATGTGGATATCAAATTTGTAACCTTGGATTAGATGACTATGTCCTTGAGCAGGGCATGCTTAATAAGATAATAATAACGGTCAATGGCCTATTTACTATGGGTCAAGCTTGGGTCAAGGGAATGATGCAGAAGACAGTGCTGATAAAGTCGGTACGAAATTTTGAGAAGATGCTTTTCTCTGGAGTCATAATTACCGGCAGCTTAAACTCGTTTGTCGGTGCTGATGGACCCTCATTCGTAGGAGAATAATAATTAAGTAGGTAAACATAATATAGTTTTTCAAGTGAAAAGGCTACGTATTGTACGACATTGAGAAATTTTTGTTGACCACTCATAGTATCTTTTTTTTAACACATACGACTGCCTCCTAATTGCGACTGTAGTGCATGAGTTTGATTAGGGATTGCTTTCGAAAAATTCTCAGTATCAACATGAAGTCAAGAAACAGTATATGGCAAGACGCCAACTTTTTACTTTGGACCTAAAACCATCTCTGACAAAATATGGGTGTGATATGACAGTACTTACTCATTCACACATATACTTATACAGGGTGTCCGGTAATTAATGGATAACCTTGAAATGTTTTATAGTAGAACTGACAGAAGTTGAGAAAAACAAATTAAAATTAAGAATACATAAAAATGTCCGATAGCTGGTCATAGTTTTGACTGTCTATCTATTAGCATAATAAGTGTTTAATAATAAAATAACAAAAAACCGATGGAATTCATTTATTTATGGTCGTAGTGTACAAGAAAGATAAATATGGTAATTTAAAAAAAATCATATCTCAGGTAATAGTTAGGATAGATTTTTTCCATATTTTTTTCTGAATGGCCATCTGTTCTACTATAAGACATTTCAAGGTTATCCATTAATTACCGGACATCCTGTATACGTAATATTACGTCTTTTGTTGTAAGAATAGTCACTCTGTTACTGGAATTCTTCTGGTGAGTAAGAGCTCTGCAAACTTTTAAACCTATCTCTCCCATTTTAAGCTAATACTATTCATCCAGTGAATAATAGTAGAAATAGTAGATTTGATAAGGTACTACAACGTGCACACTAGTGTACACATGGCTACACTTCAAGTTAGACATCCTTTTTACGCATAACTACGGTACATACAAAATAGAGAATTGTCGGAAAGGGACAGTGCATAGTGGTGTCGATGTAATGGTAAGGATAGAGCGTCGCGTCCCGTTCAGCGTGAGTTAGACAAAATAACAAAAATATAACGCACTCTCTCGCACGATTTGCAGCGTTCAACTTCTAATAGTTCAAAATCCAAACAGTCTAGTTCGATGTGTCGCTGTGTGTACAATCGACTTAAATTTTTTCGATTATAATCTTACTGGCTTTTGCCCGGGGCATCGTGTAAAAGTAGGTCAGGTTATGTTTATTACAGTACTTTTTTAATAAAATATAGCTTATGTTACTTGGTGATTGGCTTTTCAATGGTGAAAGTATTTTGTTTTTGATTTAAAACCTTAAAAACAAAACATAAAATTTTACTCTTTACAATATTAGTCTAAATAAAGTGAAGAAAGACAGAAGCCTATAATTGTTACACATTTCTTACAAGTAATACATGCATGATTAAAAAAAGTATGGTATCCTAGATACTTCATTTCTTTAAAATTAAACTACTATTTACGGATTTTATCGCGTTGTTTATTTGACACTATTTTACATAATTAAGAAACTGTTACGCTACATACTACTACTATTAACTTTACTAATTTTGAAGATAATTAAATTATTAAAACTATTATTACGGGGAGAATCCCCCCGTGACCATGGCTGCTGAAAAGCAACCGAAACATCCCGGAAAGTGTAAAATTAAATCAAACCAGATATAATAGTTTTAATAATTTAATTAGCTTCAATATTAGTAAAGTTAATAGTAGTAGTATGTAGTGTAACAGTTTCTTAATTATGTAAAAGAGTATCAAATAAACAACGCGATAAAATCCGTATATAGTAGTTTAATTTCAATGAATAACATTCGCGTAAACAGAAGACAATATTATGTACTTCATTTCTATCTTCAGAATATCGAGTATGTTTGGTAGATTTACTTTTGCACGATGCGTTTGTCTAAAGATGTGATCGTGCATAACATGCTATTAAAGGCTTTGCATATCGTGCCTCCAAGTCAACGGCTATGCAGTGACAAATAGCTGCAATTTGTATAGTTAATTTTAAAGGAGTTAATGATGGCTTCAATTATTTTATGTGCTTCGCAATAATGCCAGACATTTAAACCCTCTAGCTTCTACCTACGGCTTCACCTACGTTATAATGAATTATACAGGCACGCAGACCGAGATAAAAGTATGCTATTAGTTAATTCAGGAAATAGTCTGTGTATCAACTTTTGTCTAAATCTGTTTAACGGTAAGAACACGATTGAATCACAAATATCCTAACATTTTCACAAAACTTAAACATTCTTAACTTTGCTAGTGTTTGCGCGGTTATGCTCGCTCGGAATCGGTACTTTTTTGGATGATTGGTATCTTATGTCCTTTTCTGCTGACAACGTGTATGCGAATGCGAATTTAATGAAGATTGGTCGAGTAGTTAGGGTTTGAAACCGTAACAAACAAACAAAGAAACAAACTCGTATTTATATTAGGCCTAGATGCCCACAGCTTTGCTCGCATTATTGTAGATTTTGTCAATAAATATCGATACCCTCTGTTTTTACCCGACTACGGTGAAGCCAAAAGGAAGGGTAATGATTTTGGCAGTCTGGGTATGTATATTTGTATGTTCCACCGTAGCACCTAAACTACTGAACCGATATTAATGAATGAGGTGTCAATAGATTCTTAATAATGGTTCGGGTGACATAGGCTATATAAATTTTAAATTCGTCTTTTTCAGACCCTTTTTTACGTAGTCGGGTTATAGTTTTTAATCTTTTTATTTTCTATAACCTTGACAACATGTAAGCAAAATTTCATGATGATCGGTCGAGTAGGTAAGACGCGAAACTTAATAAAAAGTCAAGCTTACAAACTCACATTTGCATTTATAATATTAGTTAGAATATAAATTCATTAGTATAGGCTAATATTATAAAGCTGAAGAGTTTTATTGTTTGTTTGGTTGAACGCGCTAATCTCAGGAACTACTGGTTCGAATTGAAAAATTATTTTAGTGTTGAAAAGCCCATTTATCTAGGAATGCTATAAGCTATATAACATCACGCTTGTCGTAGTCGTGATGATATGTGATTGGTCGCAATAGGAGCGTAGCAGCAAAGAAAAATGTTGCAAAATCGGGAAATTTTTCTTATATGAAGAAGACGACATTGCGCGGGTCAGCTAGTATATATATAAGTAGAATAAATCATACTAGCGTTCACCAAGTGGTCAAAATTCGACAATAATTGTTTTTTTTATGTATTATATACTGCGAAATTGCAATAGACGCTTAAGGTATATTATAACTATAGTTACGAAGAATCGTACGACATCAACCGAACCTTGCCGAAATATTACGAACTCGATTCGACTGCGTGTGTCAAATGCATGGTTGTGTGCGTGTAGCGTTTTTGTCATTAATTTAATGTATATCTAATGCATATTTTATATAAATATTAGGATTCGCCCCTCCTCCCCATATACATTTTAACTGTGCCAAATTTCATACTCCTCCGTCCGCGCAATTTTCGTAAAAAGGGGTACTAAGCTTTTGCTTCACGTATTAATTTATAGATGTATGATATAATCAAGAATACACAATGTAAGTACCTATACTATCGATGCCTGCCTCGTTAGTCCTGCAGCTTGGGTCTTCGCTTGTGTGTGCGTCCAATCGTAAGATTCCTGTTTCGATTCCCGGGCAGAGCAAAGTGTGATTGGGTTTTTCCAATAAAGTATACGTAATATCAGCACGAAGTGATATAGGCTGGCACCCTCTTACGTAAGGCTTAAACATAGTTCACATTGCTGTATTTCGCCACGTAGCAGAAAAGCTGATCGATCGGTGCCAGCGTATGTCATCCTGTGATTTTCGTGAAAAAGTGAATTAATCCCGCGAAATACACTATGTTAGCATATTTCAATTATTTAAATTAAATGTTCATGACCAACACCGCATCTTGAACATTTAATCTGTGAAAATATCCCTAACTTCAACGACAGCACGGTTTGTCAAGTTCGCAGGTTTAAGTCCTGCTCCATGAATTATCTTTCTCCTCTATTTGATTCATACCCCTAACTGTTTTATGTATACATAATAACCCAGAGTTTAAAACATTTCATTATGAAACTACGTTTAAAAATATCGTAATATGTTTGATCACAATAGCTTAAAGCATTGAGTAAATAAAATAAAACGTTAACTAATACAAAAATAATAAAAATGAATGCATGACTAGATAAAATAAAAAGAAGCCATTGAATGCAAGCAGCACAGCTTTAATTGCTGTTGTTGTTAGAATTAAATGCATGCATCATTGATATTGTATCTAAAACAAGTTTTGTAAAATTGAAAACTATACGGAAATCCTTTGTACATAAATAATTACACCTATGATGCTGGCTTTTAAGGAATCATTAAGTAATTAATAAATAATTTTATAGAAATTACCTGACCCGGCCATCATAACTTAGAAGCCATACGTAACCACGATTCTGTGGTACATAACCATGACCATGAACCAAAACAACCTATCTATACAAATAAATAAAATTTAAGTGTCAAAATAACAGCTTTTTATTAAATGCATATAAAAGTATAAAAAAACAATTTTTAAAATTTTTGTCTTTCTATTTATTCCCGCTAATCTCCGAAACGACTATACCGATTTTGACGGGATATTCACTTGCTGATAGTTGATGTTTCAAGCAGTACCTTAGGCTACGTCTATTTTAGAAAATATAGTTCCTCTAATAAAAAATTCAATGCGGACGAATTCGCGGGTTACAGCTACAGGACCAATAAAACTCACGTATCAATAGCACGTGAGTTCAGTCACGGTAATGTTATCTAACAGTATTCTATCTTCATATAAACGGTCGGAACGCGAGTCATACTTAAGCGAGTCAAGGTCGGTAGGCACTTGGTTCGCAACCAGTCGTGAATGCGTCGCAGCGATGAACGAATGGTGTAATGGTTTTGTAAGCAGTAAGCGTGCGACTTGTTAATATTGAAATAAGTACAAGTACTTACATAATAAGTATGGCAAAGTACTAATGTAAACAAAGGTATTTTTAATTAAAGATTTTATTAGAATGCGGATTTTATACTATTAAATTTAACAATAAAGCTTTTCGTACGTCTTAGTCGAGGCGCAAATATTTTCAGCCTCAATTATATAAGGTTGCCTTTTTATTAAATCTAGGAATCAAAAAACATAACATGATTTTTATACAACATTTCCTATTTGATTCACAACAAATTAAATTTTTAAATAGAAATTATTATATTTACAATCACTAAACTAGGAAGAAACTCGAATAGGTAGATTAAATTAAAATACTGTAGGTGGGCAGCCCTCTCGCAGAGAGTCGCATATTCGCGAAATGATCGGCTGTAGGTAATTATTTCAAGGACAAAGCCAAGTTACAATACTGATAAATAACATTACCGTGGTTCAGTGTCTGGGTGGCGAACTTGAATGTTTTAAATACGATGCGTGAATAATTGCTATCATTATCAGTTACTATGGTCTATAGAAAAACGTAACTCGTTTTTGGCAGATCTATAGTTTTATAAACTATTAAAATGAAATGATGATAGCCAATTAATATACTAACTACGTCATCATAAAAAAGTATGACGTGAATGAAGACATGATTTGAACTTAATTGTGGCTAAAAATGAAGAACCTGATGATTTCGCTATTAATGAAATTGACAATAATGAAGTATATTCGGATAAACTGACAAATTATTCTGTTGCTAGTCAATCAATTCCCGATTCTTTCTTTTATTAGAGAGCTTACAAAAATATTACTTATATCAGGATAAATTGGATATCGATAGATATAATGGTATTATTTTAGACTAGATTTTTGTTTATGAACATGTTATAGTTATAAAAACTTAATCACGATTGTTACAACGCTTATTCTATTGAAAATGAACTGAAGAAGTAGTTTGATTGAATCTAAAATTTTCTTTCTCTTTTCTTCGTAGTTGCTATACAGCTGTTTCTAGTAAAGTATCAATACTATTTTCTATTCTTATTCTCATTAATATTATTATTGTCTAAGATCATAAGTAACTAAAGTTGCCTAAAATTCAATATGGTATTCAATATACATTGATGATTAGAAACTGGTTTGTAAGCAAATTGCTTAAATACTTTAGGGAAATAAGTAAGCTTTCAAATATACTATACATATTTATTATACATAAAACTATTAAACTAAATCAACTACATCATAAACATCCAAAACTTAGTAATGGTAGCCGGTCTGCTCATCGAAAGGTTGTTGAGGGTACTGACTGTTGACAGCAGGCTGGGGCTGGAAACCGGTGTGAGATCCCAAGGGGCTGGATCCCAAAGGAGTAGCGTCTTGTTGACCGAATTGGTTAGGGGCAGCCTGTCCGAATTGGGCTGGGCCTTGTTGACCGAACTGCTGGCTGGGTACGTTCTGGGCTTCAAAACCTGTATAGATAATAATTTTAGATTTTTACGTTCTATTAGTAAAAGGGCCATAGTGGTGGTCGCCTCGCCAATGCACCGAGAATTGTAGGTTCGATCCCCAAACGGGGCAAAATTTTGTGTGATCCACAAATGGTTGTTCCGAGTCTGAATGTTTTTTGTGTCCGTTGTTTTAATGTGGCACAGGATTGTGTGAGGTCTCATGTATATTATATAATAATAATATAATATAATATTCTATCACATACACACAATACCATCTAGCCCAAACTAAGCAGAGCTTGTACTATGGGTATTAGACAGTGGATAAACATACATATATATATATATATATATATATATATATATATTTGGTAAATACATACATATTATACATAGAAACATTCAGACCAAGACATCCATGTTCATGCACACAAATGTTTGACTTGTGTGGGAATCGAACCCGCGACCTCAGGTGTAGCAGTCGATTAAACTAACCACTACGCCATCGAGGCCTATATGTTATTATAATAAAATCAGTCATGAAAAGATTAAATAAACTATCATATTACAACTATTATTAATTTGAAGTCAAAGCATTGAAGAATCCAAGAATTTAAGATCAAGTCAAATATCACTTACCATTAATGGAACCAGCGAAATCAGGAGTTCCAGCAGAAGGAAAAGCGGCAGGTCCGTGATCAGGAGGCAGGTATTGGTTTGAAGTGCTAGGGAAGGTACCGACAGCATTCAGATTAGGTTGGCCAGCTCCAGCAGCACCGAAGGCACCGTTAGGTCCAAAAGAGCCATGTGCGCTGGGACCAAAGCCAGCTGCTTGGCTAGGAGGAAGGTAGGCACGTAGTTGTTGCTGCTGTTGTTCCAAGTGTTCCAGACGGGCTGCGTAGCTGACGGCGATGAGGGTGGCAATGATGAACTGTAAAATAATAAATCAAAATATACAATAGCATTCAATACGAGGCAAAGTATACTGAGACACTGTAGAGTTATGTATTCATACCAAAAAAGGCTTTGCTGGTATTGTGTTATATTAAGATGTCAAAGACAAAATCAATATGAGTCTAAATGCTTTATATGTTTTTGATGCCTAAGATCAAAATCAATACGAAGTTGCAAATACAAATGATATAATATATACCCTGAAATATGTATTGCAAATTGGCATATTTCTTGAGAACATCTTAGGTTAAAACGTAATATATTTAGTTACCATTATCAAGTTATTTAATTATCAATCAACACAGGCAAAATTTGTATATAAAACCAATAGAAATAGTAGTAAAACAATTAAATTACCAGTTTCATTTTGGATTTTTGTTGTTGGATCACTTGAAACCAAATGTGGATGAAGCTCAAGTTGAACTGTGATTCTCCGGAGCGACTGACCTATTATATATACATCTGATCGCGATCCTGAATACTCAATTCTGACGTCATTTTATAGCTAACATAATAAAGCAAAGTTATGATACGCCATGTAATTAGTTCGAGGATTTTTTGAGCCACCGAACGTGATTGACCTCGTGTGTCAAATCTTTCTGTAATCAAGGATTCGATTAATTTGATACGGGGTTGTCGTTATAATTGTATGATGATTTTAGTTTTCAGTTTCAGATAACATAGAAAGATAATTTTAATTAACCATTATGTTTTGTATTTATTTATTTTATGAATATTATCAATTTACACAATTTAATATTGTCTTACGTTTACGTAAATGCTATACATTTAAATTATACTACTTTAAAAATAGTAATTTAATTTCATAATTTACTTATACCTAAAATATTATAGAAATATTAAAACTAAAACCCTCTATAGGCGTCATAGAATTTTTTCGCATCATAGGTTTTTTTAGTATCTTTATTATAATATTACTTCCTTTGTTTCAAGATTGTCTGATCTTAAGTTGGTATAATGACCAAAATATATTTTATAAATAAAATAAAAAAATAATTCTAATTTCTAATTAAGGTTTTGCGGTTTCATTGAGCTACCGGTTTACGTAATAAAATATCGAGGTTGATAAACTAAATTTTTTTTCAAAGAGAAATTTTTTTTATTTGGTTGGTTAGTAATCTAGTTCAGAAGTAGTATTTTATTATCTGGTAGGTTATTGCTATGATTTAATAGTATAACGGTTAATACTAGTCGATAGTATATTTTTGTGAGTGTTGACACTCATCATTGTATAAAAAGCTGAGATTTTGATTTACCAGACATGACGGGTGATGAAGTCCAATTTTGGACTTATTCTTTTTTTTTAACTACGGTGGCATATTGGTACCTGTACCACCAATCTGCTTGGAAGTGATTACCGTAGCGTAAACATAAAGAGCATCACTCTGGTATTGCTAACTATTAATTAATAAAAGCTGTGCTTTGCTTGCAATGCACGGGAAATCGATTACCAAATTTTTACTGACCGTATACCGCCTGCCTTAAGAACTTTTCTTTCTATTCAGGCACATAACACACATGTTTAAATTCGGTGTTAAATATTTTTGGAGAAAATTAAATGTCCTTCCGTGGATATAATCCTGTGACTATATAATTGTTTTACCTGCATCTCCAGACAGAAACGCAGTAATATCACTTATTTCAACCAGGGAACCATTATTGAAATTGAATGCTAAGCGCAAGTACACCCTAGGAAAAGCGAGACAGTCAGTCAACCGTTCTATACATAGTTACTTCACCCTGAAATCGAATAATACAATCGATTAAATTTAAAAGGAGAGCTTCCAGAGAAGTCGTAACAGTTTATTGTCTGGATCGTGATTTTGATAATTGTAATGGCATTTCGTGAGAGCATCGTTATTGTAGCAGTGTTTAATTATAAAAGCTAAGTAGCTATTTAAATAGATCGTAATTTGATACTTAAGTGGTGTATTTTAATCATCAGATTTATAAGTCATTTCTTTTTTATGTTTATTTTTAAATAAGGGGTTTTTATCCACAAGGATACGCTAACCCCATCGTATATGAGCCGTTTAGTGCTGAAGATAAGTAACAATAATAAACAAAAATAAATTAAATTTAGTTTATTGCCAAGTACCTAATCTTTACAATAATATGCGGTATTCAGTGGCCCCACACTAGGCAAAGCCTGTCGAGTGGGTACCTAATTCGATTAGAATTTTAGTTTCATTGTTTGCTCGGTTGACATCATATAAATTACATAGTCGATATTTAAACGGGATTATATTATAACATCAAACAAAATTAACAATAAAATATCTATTCTATTATATCTAACCATTAACTTATGTTATTAAAGTACTGGAAAATAAATACAGCAGACAGATTAGGTACCTATAGGAAGAGTTTCTAGGAGAGATGCCTTAACTAAAAATGAGAGCTTAGAATCAAATAAAACATATAATCTTTACTTTACTTTATCTTGAATTAGAATGATGTATTGTTACATATTTAGATTGAGTTACATTGCACGTATTTATTATTTCTAGGAATGAGCTCGGTGCTGTAGAGGAAATGAATAAGACTGCTGAGCATGAAGTCTTGGGTTGTAATCCCGAACAAAGTAATATTAGATTTTTCTGCTAAAAAATTATCAGTTGCAGCACGGAGTCACGTGTACCAGGTAGACAACAATAGTTCGATAACATAGAACCTCAATGCATAACATTTTGGGGTATCCTAACACAGGTATAATTTTATACTTGAAACTATATGTTCCCGCGGTTTCACCCACGTTTATCGTTACTGCGCCGCCTCCGTGGGTATTACCGTGATGTTACCTATAGCCTTCCTCAATAAATAGGCTATCCAATACTAAAATGTTTTTTCAATTCGAACCAGTAGTTCTTGAGATTAGCGCGTTCTAGCAAATAAACAAACAAACTCTTCAGCTTTATAATATTAGTATAGATAATGCCTCCATCCCTATATAAACATTTATGTATGTGATATCGAAATAAACATTTTAATTTTAATTTTAATTAATAACTGGAAAATTGTGTATGTACTCCTCTGCCTACCCTTCCTGGGATATAAGCATGACTCTATGTATTATGTATGTAAATTTCGCTATCGTCATCGGACTGCAACGATCCTGATAAACATTTTTTGGAGACTGGTATTCCATAAAGCACAAAGGTCTTCTGACATATAGTAAACATACAGTCTAAATTCAAGTTCTGTTCATGTTTTGCATCTCTTCGAAAGGCATCGGCGATAAACTGCTTGTTTGCAAATGTTTATATCATATGCTAGTATTTTGTAATCTAAGCAGATTGCATTATGATAAGTTTTGTCTGACAGAAAGATTGAAGCATAAGCGATCTTGTTTTATTTTTTGCCGTCAGGCTGTTTATGATTTGAACTCTATCGATTATCTCGAATTAAATCTAGTATTGCATATAATATCGATTTCATTTTGATGTATCGATTGATTGATATAAATTACACAACTAAGGTGATTTGCTTTTATATTAGATTTTCCCGCAGCTTCGTTGACCTTAATGTCAGTTAGGTTAAAAATAGTACTTTTTTCTAGATAAAACGTACCCCATATCTTTTTCTGTACCCCAGACAACGTGTATGCGAAATTTCATGATGATTCTTGGAGCAGTGAAAGCATGAAAGCGTTTCAAACAAACAGACATTCGCGTTTATAATATTATAATATTAATGAGAATTAGTATTTAAAAGTAGTAAGAATAGTGTTATCATGCGGTAAGTCACACCTTATGTATAAAGTGTACTTACAGTATACATAAACTTAGAATCGCGATCTACTGCTCAAGTGTGATCAGTTTATGCAACTGTATAGAATGGAAAAGGTAATATGCCTGCTTATTTTGCGTCTAGAAATCGTTTATGATACACTATGTTTTATGTTTGGGCTCTTGTTTCTAAGACACAAACAGATTATAACCCATATTAGATACATAAATTGTTTACAATGATTCCACTCGTTATAAGCTGCTCACGGTTCATACTTGGAAACAGGCGCTTTATTTTTTATACTCTTAGGTTATGCTACTGAGCTCAGCACTCTTCTGAGAATAAGAAGAATTGCCACACTAGCCCTGTGCCCATGCCAACGGGCGTAAGCCAAGTGTGGTAACTTCTCAAATGATCGTAGTGAAATAGAAACTTCTCATTCTAAAATATTTCGTCCAACTTCCACACACAGAGATTTCCGCACGGTGATTTCCGTCACTGTTACTAAAGTTAATAAAATGAATTACCTCTTTACAATAATTCTTAAGAGGAAACATAAGGGCCGTTTTTCCGTACAATAGTAGTCCCCTGTTTCCTATCTGGATAATACCAGTAGAGCAATAATATTTTTCCAAAAAATGTATGCCCTCTATTGGCATGTCCCTGTCTTTTCCATTTTTTCATTAATTAATTATTCAAAGAGACATGAGCCTTCAAAAATCTCAAAAATTGACCAGATTTTCCGCTGTGTTCAAACATTCAGAAAATAAATTTGAGTAGATTACATAAAAAAAGGAAAACAAAGAAACAAGGCCAAAGCCTTTCTTAAATTTTTATGAAAATAGTTGTAAAATCGGTAAAGTGTTGGAGAAGGAATCAGGGGACTACGAAACGTTGATTTTGTGTACTTTTAATAAGTATTTTCGGTCCGAGCTGCAGTTGTCTCTATCACGCTCTGCCGGCACTGCGCGACATTTTACAAATACCTATTTTTCAATTCTCTCGCCTGTGTTGTTTCCTCTTAAAAGCTTTAAAGAGTCAGATGTATGTGCCGTAAGCTCTATCTAAAGTAGAAATATACAAATGGTAAGGTTGCATCGTCTTAACTTATGTTATTTCACACCTGATTAAAAGACTGCACCTCTTACTACCTCTTCGGGAATGCAGGCGTGAGTCTATGTTATTAAAATATAATAATTTTGAAGTGAAAACTTCTTTAGGCACGTTGAGCACTTTTTCGGTGAACAAAAATCATGGAACTCGCGTCATCGTCACCGAACGCTTTCCATGAGATATATGTATACTGTGTATATATGTGTATTTTTTGGGTGAACAAAAAGCGTGAAACTCGCGTCATCGTCACCGCACACTAATTACTTAGTTTTCACTTCTATCGGCAGTCTCCAAAGACTGCCCCGCATGTTTTCTTTTATACAAATAAGCATACTGGACTAGAGGCGCTCGCTTAGTAATATTTGGCTAGATTTGTATTTTAATAGATCGTTTGCTGTCCATTACTTAAAAGGTTTCTTGATAGCATCCTGCAAACTAGATGCAATTAAGAGCTTGTCTAAGTGTAGTTAATATAAAAAATGATATTGCACCGTAAATCGTGATTATCAAATAGATAAAAGTCACCTTGTCAAGAGGAACAGTAGCATATCTAATTAATGCAAAAACAGTTAAATGAATAGATATGTTTTGACAATTTTGGTCTTATACCTATCCAGACATGCATTTTTTGTGGTAGTTTTTGAGCTTAACTTGTTTAAAAAGTCTAGCAGTTTGATTAGATGATGGTGTACTTTGAGCCTGTTCTGTCATAGACTAATGCGGACGGGAATGTGTAGTTGTAGAAAACTTTTATATCGGTTTTGGAATTTATATACAGTCATTAACCATTCCGGTTCGAATCTTCATTGTTCGTAAACACATACCCGTGGGTAACTTAAAATAAATAAACGTTAATGTTGTCCCCTCGGGTGCAGTTTAACTAGCCGAGCGCCTGATGATAGTAGCAACCACTGCTCATGGGTCTTGGCAAAGTCAGGGTTATATTGAGTCAAGCCACTGCCTAACATAATTATATACTTAATAATGACTTATAGCGGGATAAATCATAGCGCTTCAGAAAACACAACCTTTAAAGTGAGACACGGTACAGCGAGTTTCTACTTAAATAATAATAATAATATTCTACACATACACACAACACCGTCTAGCCCAAACTGAGCACAGCTTGCACTATGGGTACTAGACAATGGATAAACATACATATATAATTTTTTTTGTAAATTCATACATATTATACATGCACAAGTCAAAAACTAACTTGTGTGCTTGAACATGGATGTTTGTCTTGGTCTGGACCAAGACAAACATCCATGTTCATGCACACAAATGTTTGACTTGTGCGGGAATCAAACCCGCGATCTCAGACGTGGCAGTCGGTTACACTAACCACTACGCCATCGAGGCCAACGAGAGCATACCGTCTGGGGACGCATCCTGACCGCACTCCAGACGATTGCAAGACCTTGTGTTTTGTACTTGCAGTAAGTATGGTTTCCAGACTCCTTCTGTCACTAGGAGACTCTCTTTATTTCATGCGCTGGAAGTACAGCAATTTATTTTGCATGATTCATGCTGCAGTTGCTACTTGCATCAATATGCTACCATCACTTTAGTGCAGCTATAGATAAGTATATATAGGGCATGGCAACTACTTACTATCAGATGGGCCATGCTTCTTTGCCACCTTGGTACTATAAAAAACGTAGGCATCCTAATATAATGCCCAGCAGCTGACTGGTATTTTTTTCTGTTGCCAAACCAAAAACAAATTAACTTCCATTCTTGAGCTTAACGACGTATGGACTACACCATGTTACTATGTTGTATATACCATAAACCAAAGGTTAACGTACAATTTTTTACGGTGATACCTATGTCTAATGGATTAATTATGGGTACCTACCTTTATTTTATTATACTATCGTTTTTTGAAAGGTACCTTTTGAAGAAGCGAAAATCTCATTAACCTGTTCGGATATGGTAAAAATGGTGGTTAGCTAATGATGTAATCAAGTTGTTTCAACCAGTATTCGTGGATTACATTTATATAGATCATGGATTACATGTTTTTGGTAGTAGATCCTTGCTGGTTTCAGTATGAATGGGCCGGATCGACCGGGGTAGTACTACCCTCTCACAGAATACCGGCGTGTAACGAGTAACGGTACCCGTACTGTTGCGTTTCGTCTTGATGAGTGAGAGAGCCGGAGACCCAGTTACCCTGATCCTTTTCCTATCCTTTCCATTGTCCCTTCCCTCCTTCATTCCTTTTTAAAGTGCTGGCAACGCACTTGTATCTCTTTTGGGGTTGCGAGTGTCCATAGGCGGCGGTAATCGCTTACCATCAGGCGATGCGTCTGCTGGAATAGCCCTGTATATAAGCTCTGCTACTGCTGGGTACGGGTTTCTTCTCGGCTTAAAAAGGGCTAGGCTATTGTCCACCATACTGGTTGAGGGTAGATTAGATTAGCAAAATTTAGACATAGAGAACTCTCAGATATGCAGGTCTCCTCACGATGTTATCCTTATATGATTTTATCTTTATCGTTAAAACGAGCGAAAATTAATTATTTATATACATATAAATTCGAAAACTGTCATGTGCATGCTTTGGGATTAAACTCGAGACCTTGCGTTGCAGTCCACCGTTCTTCCACTAGGCTAAAAATGGGTCATATAAATTTTAAAAACGTGTTCCTCATTCAATCCCCATACGAATTGTATAAGTCGATACGTTTACGAGACATAGGCCCAAATGGACAGTTTTGGCGAGTTGTAGACCAAAATCGTGCAGAAATGTATATTTTATTTCCAATAAATTATCTTAATATCCTACGTTGTTTCCACAAAGTTGAAAATATGCAACGCGTGACCATTTAATTTATTTACACGCGGAACACATAAAACTAGCTTTTTATCGGTTTTAATTCATTACGTTTTGCAGAATTTGTCTTCCTTGCAAAGTTTTTTATGGCTATAACATCACTAACTATTACCATCAGTTTCGGTTATATTTATATATCATACATAGAGACACGTCTGTATGCCCATAAGGGCTATACATTCAGTTATCGCCAGCAACATTCTTGGGTGCCATTTAATAAAGGCATATGGTTGAAATGATAGTATATTCAATAAGTGTATAGTTGGTTTTTTACTATGGCTGGTCCTACAGATATGCTAGTATTAGGCCCTAGTATATCTGCATCAATAGAATTAGACATGCAATGTAACGCAGCGGTGACCGTGAGGGTCATTGTCGAGGAAATCCGAGAAAACCCTCATTGAGCTAGATAATTTTCTGAAGGACTGCCAGGCTAACGATCTTGATCATTTTTGCGCAGTTCATGATCAGTGTTGACCCTACTATCTATGTGCCTGTTTGCGTATAAGGTAATTTTATTAATTAATCAATATAAACTTTTACGCATTCGAGTAATTACTTACATATATTTCGAATTATTCTAATTTTAATTTTTACATTTTGATATGGTTCTGAACTTGTTAGAACGCATAGATATCAATCACCTTCTCATAATTGGGATTTCTATTTACCGTACACTACGTGGGCCCATATAAGTCCATCCATACCTGGCATGAATTGTAGCAGTAACTCACAGGTATGTGATAAGCTAAGGAATTTTATGAGTACAATTAAGATGTCTCAATACAATACCATCATGAATGCCCATAAAAATGGACAGTTATTGACTTAGTATTGTCTAACGTTACCTGCCAAGTCTATTAGCACATTTCTGCTTAAGCCTAATAGTCATCATTCACCACTCCTTATTGAAGCTCCGTTTCCTTCTTGTTCAGCTAAGATATATTTAATCCGCTGCGTAGATATAATTTTCGAAAAGCTAACTACAATTTAATAAATAATAAAATCAGTTTTATAGATTGGAACCGCGTACTGAATCCCTTGTCTGCTGAACCAGCCTTTGATACCTTCTATTCTATGCTTGATGACATAATTAAGGAGCATATTCCTTTAATTACAAATAGATCATTAAAATTCCCTATTTGATTCTCGCGCCTATTATTAAAAGTATTTAACAACAAACACAAAGCCTGGATTCGTTGGAAGAAATATAATAATATAAGCGATTATGAAGATTTTTCAATATATAGGAATAAATTTAAATTTGAATGCCATAAATGCTACATGCAGTGGGTCCCGTCGCATGTAGGACTGTATGACAACAAGGAGGTGGATCGCTTTGCAAAAATGGCGGTATCAGATGGCATTCCTTACAATGTCCCGTTTTACAAAGACGTCCTAGCTTTCTCGAAAGATAATATTTTCAAGTTGTGGGTAGAATTTTTAAAGTATTGCTCACAAAATAAAGGCATACGGTATAATACTATAAGATCTGTATCCTTTCGCTATCCATGGTTCCTGACAAGCCACTTAGAGAGGAGTACTTTAGTTACCGCTTTCAGAGCTCGGTCCGGCCACATTCCGCTAAATAGGTTTGCATATTTGATCAAAAAGTCATCGTCATCAAATTGTACAGAATGCGATATATTAGAGGATGTGCATCATGTTTTGGGGGAATGTGTGCGGAATCAAACTCTAAGAATACATATATTTCTTAACATCATAGATATTTAAAATGTTGGCAGTTGTAACAGCGTGCTATCTGAAACAGATTCCAAGGAAGTTAGGGCATTGTACAAATTAATTAAGAATTGTTTACAAGTTAAGTCTCTCACAATAAATGTACCTAATACAGTCTACTAGTGTATATGACATAGTTAGTAAGCATAAATTATTGTATAATAGCTATAAGTAGATTTACGAGGACGACATGATCGCTCTTTTTTGTGAAACAAGTCCTCTAAATAAAAAAAAGATTTAAAAAAACAAAGTCTTTGTATATATAAATCTTCTGTGCTTGTGTTTGTAATTAAACTCCTCCTAAACGACTGAACCGATTTTGATGAAATTTTTTGTGTGTGTTCAAGTGGACCTAAGGATGTTTAGATTTGTTTTTTTTTTTATTATTTTCTATATCCTGTGTACAAGACAACGTCTGTCGGGACTGCTAGTTAAATATATAAATTCTGTAGAAGATAGCATATCGAATAATATTAAATATTTCTGGACTTATTTCTCCAACAAAAAGTCAAAGCCCGCTATTCCAGCTATGATGGCATATAAATCTAAATCTTCAAGTGATTCCTGTGACATTTGTGAAATGTTCAGAAGCTTCTTTAGCTTTGTTTATGAGCCCTCTGCGTTAGGGGTTACATTGTCACCGTCTGAGGATAACTCCCTAAACAAATTAATTCTCTCTAACATATCTATTAGTTATAATAAAATCCACGGGGCTATCAAAGGTCTGGACCCCAACAAAGGACCAGGCCCTGACAACATACCGACTTTTTTGCTCAAACTAACTTCTGATAGTATCTCTCAACCCTTATACATAATTTATAATAAATGTCTCAGCGAAGGAACATTTCGACTCTTTAGGAAATCAGCTAATATCACTTCTGTTTACAAAAGTGGCTCAAGAAATGATGTGGAAAACTACCGGCTTATCTCTATTCTCAATTCTATGTCTAAGCTTTTTGAAAGTCTTGTTTACGATGAGGTATGTATATCTTTTTCTACATAACATTATGTTACCACAACAACATGGTTTTGTCAAAAACCACTAATTTTATGTGTTTTACGAGCACTCTCTTTGACAACATGGATAACAGACATCAAACTGATGCTGTTTGCACTGACTTTCGAAAAGCATTTGATAAAATAGATCATAGGCTGCTACTCAACAAGTTAGCCTTCAATGGAATAAAGGGAAACCTTTTACGCTGATTTGCTTCCTCTATATCCAATCGTGTCCAAAAAGTTGTTCTTCGTGGGTTTCACTCCGACAACATACAGGTTACCTCCGGAGTTCCGCAGGGATCTATAATCGGTCCATTGCTCTTTATTCTGTTCATTAATCATATTGACAAATGCTTCCTACAGTCCAAATTTCTTCTCTATGCCAATGTTCTGAAGGCATACCGTAGCGTCAATTCACAATACGATTGTCTTTTTCAACAAGATTTGTACAGGTTATCTGTTTATTGTGAACATAATAAACTACACCTAAGCATACCTAAAGATAATAGTATTAGCTTCACTAAGAACAGAAAGATAATAGATTACCCATATAAGCTAAATAAAACTAAATTGCAGGTGTGAATTCACTGCGTGATCTCGGGGTTCAATTAGATTCCAAGTTACATCTGGCCAATCACGTGGAAACAATAACAAATGAAGCTTGTAGCATGTATGGGTTCGTTATAAGGACGAGTCGGGATTTTAAGAACGAGGCCACTTTTTTAATGTTATTTAAGACTTTGATCAGATCACAATTAGAATACGCTTGCTGTGTTTAGAATTCTCTATTTAACAAATGTGTGGACCAGATAGAAAAGGATCAGCGTAAATTTCTGCGCTCCATACATTATTGATACCACCGCAGTCGTCTTAAGTATCCCCAGTTGCTCAGTAGATACAAATTGCTCTCACTAAAATCCAGACGTAGTCAATTAGAAGCCACAATGCTTTATGGAATATGTCATGGTTAAGTCGATTGCACTGAAATCGTTAACAAACTGTGTTACATAGTTCCTTGAACAGTATATCGTCGTGAGGTGAGGACAAGCACATTATTTGCAGTTGGAACTTGCAAAACTAACGCTGGTATACGCGCACTACTGCGTCAGCTAGTTGTTAATTATAATACCAACTTCACATACCTTGATATATTTATTTACACAGACAGCTGGTCGATTTAAAAAAGAAGTTGTAGAAATGCTTGAGCATGAAGATGCTGCATAAAAGCCTTTTATAACAACGCCTCACCTGGCGACAATGACTAACTGTTGTTTTTATAAATAAGCAACTTTTCCTTGTGTGCCATACTTGTTATTTATTTATTTATAGTTTTATAATTGTGTCTTATATATTTATTTTTAAATTGTATTGTAATAACTTTAGTTAACTCTATCTAAGTATTGTTGTGAATCTCTTCCTCCTTTAAATAACATTGTTGCAATACTTTCATTTGTACCACTAGTATCTTTTTACATTTTCAAATATCTTTTCCTTTTGTAAATTGTGGAAAATGTGGTATTTTATAAGATATTTTATAAGTACTAATGTTCTTATATTTTGTAATGCACAATTGTTTATTGTCCCAAAATTTTAAATAAAAGAAAAAAATACATCGCTATTTTTTATTTATATAAGCAATGATTTTGTTTAGCTATCAATATCGTTTATATAATTATATAACTATTAATTAGCAAGCTAAATTAATGACATAATAATATAAATATTAGGCAGTACACTATAATTACAAACACACAACACAAACCTAACTAAGTTTTTAACAAATCAATATATCGCATCGCATATATTGTGTTATTTTAAAATTGCACAATATGTTGAAATTTTAGACTATAAAATATAATACTTTTGCTTATATGAGTGGTATAAGACGTCCGTATTAAGCAAACTAGTACCCGTACCCGTATTACGGACCTCTCATAACGACAAATTTCAATCACATATTGCTGAAAGTAATAATTGCTTTAAAATAGGCCCATAAAAATACTTGCCAATCAACTAGACTACTGATTAAAATCATAGTATAGTTTATAAAGTCCAATGCGTGCGTCGCTATTTTTTCAATCTTATATCAATTATATAATTCATTAAAGATCTTTGATAACTATTTATAGATATTACGATTATCACTAATGATCACCACCACAAAAACAATTTACAAGCGTCATGTAAAACACCATATTTTAATACTTTTTGCACAAATCCCTTAAAAGCTTTCTGTCAACAATCGATTGTTTTAATCGATTATACATCAAATATTGTAAATCGAATCGATTTCCGCATATGTTAAGATACTGTGGTTAATTAAAACATATTGGTGGATCAATTAACGATTTTTTTTAGATTATCCGTTGCATGATTCTTTATGATGGTGTCGTGAACATACGAAGGCTTCGAAGGATAAACGGAACTGGTTAGTATATATATGAGAGGTGATTGATTTTTGAATATTTTGACTGTGGTTGTTGTAACCGACGTGTAGATCAAATGTGAGGTCATGTTTAAATGGACGTACTTGTATTTTATTTATACTATTATTACTATTAGAATATTTGGTACAGGTACAACAGGGTACAGCTAGTACTTTAATTAGTATTCCTATTCATTTAGTTATTTCCATTACAAAATATTCCTATGTTTTTCGCTTTATCGTAATTTGTTAAAACTCGCAAAGCTTAGTTATTAAAAAGACCCTTAGACTGCCGCATATGCGGCTTGGTTTTAAAATAACACTTAAAATAATAAAAGCGGTAACTTATTAAAATTTACATATAAATTATAGTACTTTGTTAAAATTTCTTTATCTTCATTTGAAAAGCGGAAAAGAAATATATTTACTAATTTAAAAAAATGATTATTTTGTGCACGGTAATGTTATCTAACAGTATTCTATCTTCATAGAAACGGTTGGAACGTGAGGCATACCTACGTGCCTCGAGGCCGGTATGCACTCGGTTCGCAACCAGTCGCGATTGCGCCGATGCGATGAACGGACGGTGTGATGGTTTTGTAAGCAGTAAGCGTGCGACTTGTTAATATTTGATTGAAATAAGTCCAAGTACTTACATAATAATTATGGCAAAGTACAATTGTAAACACAAATATTTTGATTAAAGTGTTTATCCGAATGCGGATATTTTTTATACTATTAAATTTAACAATAAAGCTTTTCGTACGTGTCAGTTGAGGCGCAAATATTTTTCAGCCTCAAATATATATAGGTTGTTTTTTTATTAAATCTACTAATCAAAAAACATAACATGATTTTTATTGAACATTTACTATTTCATTTGCAACAAATTACAGTTTTTAAATAAAAAAGAAGAAATATTTATAATTACTAAACTAGAAAGAAACTCAAGTAGGTAGATTAAATTAAAATACTTTAGGTGGGCAGTCCTCTCGCGTGTACTGCGCGACTGTAGGTAATTATTTCAAGGACAGAGCCGAGTTACAATACTGTTAAATGACATTACCGCGTTTTGTGGGTGGCAGGGTTCTTTTTCGTGTGTCTGTTATTACATAATAATTGTAATAAACACACAAGAAAGAATGTAGGCTCATTTGAGCCTACATTTCTGTTACACACTGTTTATTTATTTTGTTTTTAATAGGAATTGCAATCTTTGCACTTCTCCGGAACAATTCTACCGTCTATCCTAGTACATTGATTGCCGCAAATGGAGAGAGATGGAAAAGTCTCGCAATAGTCACATGCAACCTTCCAGACAATCTATGACTAGGACTACTCTGCCAGAAGAAACAACTAAGAAGGAAACAACCCTCTTACAAGAACGTTTAGAGTAATAAGTGTAATAACTTTGCTGATTGTGTTTTGTTCTGTAAACAAGAGTTCCGGACTGACTTCTAAAAGAAAGGACAAGAATGAGAAAGGTAGGTGTGTTCCTGTCCTGTTCCTTTCTTTTCATCAAATCTTGAATTCCTTTTTCACAGCTACGAAACGAAAGGCTACGCTGGATTATTCTGGTACAATGCAAGCGATCATGGGCAATGATAACTGCTTACTATCAAACGCAGTATGCTTGATTGCCTTCATGGTTAAAAAAACGATGTACAAAGTGAGTAGAAGTATAAGTTCTAAAGGTATCTTGGTTTCCTCATATATTTGCTGTTATATAAATATGTGGAACTGATTGTGAACACACGTTGTTCCCTCTTCATTAAATTCTGAATTCTTTAAAGGAAACGTGGTTATATTCCATAATTTTTACTTACCTTGTTGTATATTTGGATGTTTGAAAAGCAATTACGTGTAAATTGCACATAATTATTGGAATTGCATACTAAAATTGACATGCAATCCTGTAAGATTTATGCGAGTTAAACCGAATGTAGAAGCGAGTAAGGCTGATAAAGGGCGGCTTATCACAGTATTTTTGTAAAATCATGAACGTGTAATGATGAACTTTACTAACTAGTAACCATCAGGGATCGTGGAGTCAACTAATGAACAGACAAAAGATCCTGCAAAATGTTGCAGCCTTATAAACTTATTTTGTTTTCTTGTGGTGAGTAAGGGTGCTACATATTTATCATATCTTCAGAAGAGGTAAATGTTGTCTCTCGCTTATCTTTTAGTAACGTAAGTATGTATACGTAGTCTGTTCGGAACCATCCAAGACTTAATACAAAGGTAAAAGAAAATGGTAAATAAGTACAAAGAGATTCTACTAAATTGAGAATGGCAAGTTATAGAAGCACACTTTATAAAAATAATAGCCGAATGATGATTACCACAATATTTGTATATTGTGATGATCATCATTCGGCCATATACCTAGAGTGATAAGAGAAATACCCTAACAAACATTCATACAACATATGGAACACCCAGGTCTCAGGCCAACTACTTGTGAACGCACAAATGTTTGTCCCATTTGGGCATTAAACCCACAAGATTGGCGCATTGGTAATGCCAAACCGACCACCCAAACCACTGCACGATTTCTATTTATAGCATCTATCGGCTACAAAAACTGGTAATCATCAATGGAACCTATTTTTGTTTAATTTATATAAGTGTAGTGTTATCACAGGTCGGCAAATTGATACTGAATTTACTCGGAGAAGATTCTGATAGTACCAATTCTGGGATTTAGTATTGTTACCACAATAGGTTGTCTCTATGATATGACAGTAATATATCAACTATTGCATAAAAGCTTGATAAATGGATAAAGCTACATGAGTCGAGCACTGTTTGGGTTTCGGCCTGGACTTTCCACAGAAAGTGCAATCTATTGTTTGAAGCAGACCGTCTAGTACTACGAGGATAGGAGCACTCCAGTGTACGCTTGCTTCCTTGACCTCTCAAGGGCATTTAAACTTGTGTCATATGATATCCTTTGGGGTAAGCTTAGGAAAGAGAGGGTACCACCGGAGCTAACGAGCTTGTTCCAGTACTGGTATGCAAATCAATATAACCAGATTCTCTGGGATAAAGCCTCTCTGAAGAGTACAGGTTGGAGTGTGAGGTGAGACAGGGTGGGTTATCTTCACCGAAGCTCTTTAATCTGTATATTAACGAGCTAATCGTGGAACTCAGCAAGCTACCATTTGAATGTACTATCGACGGCATCCGTGTCAATAATATAAGCTATGCAGATGACATGGTGCTGCTGGGTCCCATGGCTGGCTCAATCAGAGAGATGCTAAACATCTGTAGTAAGTATGCGTCTAGTTATGATCTTTGGGGTCCCCGGAAAACACATAGGATATGATTTCATTATATCTCTTAATGGAAGGCCCCTTAAAAGGGTGTACTTATATAAATACTTAGGGGACTATGTCACCGACGATCTCAGGGATCATGTGGACATTGAAATAGAACGAAGGCGGCTTGCTGCGCGAAGTAACACGTTGACTCATAGATTTGCTCGTTGTAGTAATGAGGTTAAAATCATGCTTTTTAAATCATACTGCCAATCGTTCTACACGAGTGGTCTGTGGGTCAACTGTTCACGTAGGGCTTTAGGTGCACTAAGGGTGCAGTATAATAATAGTTTCAGAGTATTGTTGAGGCTGCCCCGTTACTGCAGCGCGTCTGGCATGTTCACTGAAGCGCGAACTAATTACTTTTATGCCATGATAAGGAACAAGACTGCATCCTTGTTAAGCAGAATTAGGGATAGCAACAACAACATTCTGTAAACATTATCATGTAAATATGACGCATCAATATTAAGGCATTTTGTCGGAGTATTGGTGTATCAACCAGATGTATATTACTAACCCTAGTTTTAAGTCTTACTACCAAGTGGATCGCTGTTATCTTTAAATAAATAAATAATAATTATTATTATTATTAGATACAAGGCAATGTTTACGCCGTTAGAAATAATTCAGCGTATATTTAAAACACAGCGATAGCCTAGAGAGAGACCGTTGTACTCTCTCTCTGAGTACTCGAGTTTAATTTCAAGACTTTTTGAAGTAAAGTGTGTATTATATTTGTTAATTATCGCTCGCTTTAATGACAAAGGAAAACATCATGAGGAAGTCTACATGTCTATGAGATCTTCATAATGTTCTCGAAGATAAAATATCTAAGATAAAATATCCAAATTGTCTTGTGTTTAAGTAACTATCCAATATGTTTTAATTAGGTAACTTAGTTTAAAAAATATATATATTTGCATGCTGTGGTTTCCTATAACTGAAGGATTACACTTGTCTTATAGTTAAGTGATTTTATCCGTGTAATCTGTAGTGTATATTCTTTGTTGGAAATCCCCAATAAATAAATTAAAAAAAAAAGATATGAGAAGTCTGCCATCCCGAACTGGACCAGCGCGGTGACCTTCAGCCTAACCTTTTCACACTGAGATAGACTCATGCCCAACATTGCGACAGTTGATATACAGGACTGATATTATATATCATAATATTTTTAATCAACTTGTTCCTATTATTTAAAATGAGCGGATCTTAAGTGCGCAATTTGACTTAAATTGGAGTGAATTGTTTAAACGCGTCTTGCAAACAATTTATATCAGGCGCTCGTGTTATATTTCAAACAATCGCACATTTTCCTATATTTTTGTAATAATTACGATATACCTTAATAACTAATTTATAGTTAATACGTTAATTAAATTTTACTCACTTACTTATTGGATCCGTGGTGTAAGATTCTATGCTGTCCTAGATTTAATTCCGTATAAAGTGTTTAATTTCAATGTATAACATTCGCGTAAACATAAGACAATATTATGTATATAGGTTCAATTTGGTTATTATCTGCAATTTTTTTTCTTAGATTTGAATCCTCATCTGTCCACGCCATGATACCGTGTCAATCACTTGAACTACTGATCAACCGTGCTGCCAATATTTATTCATGAAAATTAGTTTTTACTGAATAAAGTTATTTAAATAAAGAGTGCCACGAATTTAAGCTAAAACTACCTGTACACGTACAAGCAACTGTGTCATACAATAAAGTGCTTAGGTTCCTAAAGTCTCTGAGGTACCTAAAGTCTCTGTGTCTGCATAATTGAGTTTACCTAAATATTCCGTTATCATTACAATTTGTATTACTAACGCTATATATGCTTAGCAACTTATTAAAGTTATTATACAAAAATGGACCCAAGAATATATAAAATCTGTTAACAAATGCATGCCTAGTTTGAGATTTATTACAAACCAGGTATTTCTTTCTTTTATCTGAAGGTGTAGGGATAAAAGGGAGTTCAGTGTGCTGTTTCAGTATCGTGTGTAGAATAAATAATTGTCAGACAGTTAGTACCTTACATGTCGTATAAAGCTGATGTGTTGGAAATAAAAACGGGCGAAAGGTGGCTCTTTAAGCACGTTCTAAAGGGAGTAAAATTGACTTTGCAGCCTCACCCCAGGAAGTAAAGCAATATGTTAATATGGGTTGACACAAAGATAAATATACCTCGGGTGGTGGACCTATTGGGGCTGTCCACCGCCCGATCAGCGCAGGTCCGAGCAGGCGGCGTTCGTGTTCCGCGCACGCCTCTCGATGTCGCAAGGGGGACTAGGTCCCCCGCTTTGTATGTGTTATATTCTGTGTTAATTTGTGAATTTGTCCTGTATGTGTGATGGTTGTGTGGGATCCGCCACGTCCATCGGTGGGTCGAACCTTTGGCGGGGTCGCGATTCGAATGCGAGAGCGATCTGCGTGGCCTCGCCATAAAGGTGTGAGGAACACCGCGGTGGTTTTAGTCGGTTCATAATTATCGAGTGGGGCAGAGTATTATGAGGAGTTCTTGAGAGAGAGTTTCCAATAACAGCACAGTCCGTAAATGTGCCCAGTAGACGTCTTTTGCATGGTACAAATATTGTATATGAAATACCTACTTATATTTTACGTAGCCATCATCAGTTTTTTGCCCCGTGTTGGTACCGTCGTAGTTGACGCATTGATCTGTATTTAAACATCTTCATCAATTACCACTCATAAATTTATCCAATAAATCGAATAATGATTACGTACAATCTTTAATTATTGAGATAAAAACTTACAATCACGATTTTATCAGGCCGGTCAAAATTAATGTACATAAGTTATTTATTGATGTAATAAAAATAAAAAATATATTTTATGCGATCCACATATAAGTTGATGTTTATGAATTGCCTACTGCTGCCAATTATTTAGTGGCGGTATGATTGAGCTGTCTCGCTGGGCAGAGTACCGCCCTTTTACAGAAAACCGACCTTATGGGACCTACTACCATAATTACTGCATTTTGTCAGTTAGGTAAGATACCCAGAGACACAAACCTACCTCTCCTATTCCTTTTAGACTAACTTTGATTCTTTTTTTCGGTTAGATATAACGGGCGAGCGAAACCTTTGTTATGCAAGCGATCAAACCTGTATCTGCTTACAATCAGACGCTTAATATTGACAACGCAGGAGGGGTGACATCGTATCGACAATTAAAATCTTGCAAAATTGCAAGCCATGGGCAAGCAAGCTAGCTAGCTACATTGATAGTAATAAATGCACCAATAGTCACGTAGTTTCCATACTCACCCCGTTATTTTCAAAGCGCATGCGCATTGTAGACTCAATCCTCATACAGGTCTTCAAAATATGTCAGGTGTTATTCAGTTCTTTGATGTCAAATCTTTCGCAATATAGGGCTTATCTTATTACGGAATATAATTTGAAAAAAGGATTAGTAATTGTTAGTAGTAATAGCAATAATGTTACACATTTAATACACTAATTGTGACATCGACACTGTGCATATGTCGTGGCCTATATAGATTGTCTTATACCTAGAATTTAACTATAAAAAATAACGACAATATAATATTGTCTTCTGTGTACGCGAATGTTATTCATTGAAATTAAACTACTATATACGGCTTTTATCGCATTGTTTATAATTTTATTAGCTTATAAATTAGTAAAATTCAATAGTAGTAGTAGTAGTGTAATAGTTTCAAAATTATGTAATACAGTGATAAATAAACAACGCGATAAAATCCGTACAGTAGTTTAATTTCAATGAATAACGAAAATACTTGTATAAATAATAAAATGTGTGAGTGGTGTGAATAAGTGGTTGTTTGCGTCAGTATTAGCTTTCTTTAATGTTACATTTTTATTTCCTTCTATTTATTTTCTTGTTATTTTTATGAATATTTTTGTTAATTGATGTGTCCAAGATTTGTTTACACATTTTAATATAATATTCTACATATAATATTCTACACATACACACAACACCGTCTAGCCCAAACTAAGCAGAGCTTGTACTATGGGTACTAGACAATGGATAAACATACATACATATATACTTTGCATTTTTGTAAATACATACATATTATACATCCAAATTATAAATCCAAATGCACACAAATGTTTGAATTGTGCGGCAATCGAACCCGCGACCTCAGGCGTGGCAGTCGGTTACACTATTGGATTTTTGACTTTAACTTTATTTTAGTCAAACAAAAGCTTGAAAATCATGGATTCTTCAAGTAATGCAACAAAGCTGCGATGACATCGTTGCTTTACTTTAAGGATCTATTATTTAAACTAAGACACAGCACGTACCCGTAAACCCAAATAAAACACAAACCATTCAGCTATTGAAAGTATCTCGCAAGCAAAAGTCACATGCTCGCGAATGCCTTGGTAACTTCAATTATATTTGCAGATCAGATAACAGGCAATACTCGTAAATAGGTATATTCAAATCATTAGTTATAGAAGAATCACGTACAGAACACTTTCAAGGATGAAGGACAGATTTGCTATTATTATTGCATACATTTTATTACTGGAAGGTTTGTATGTGACTTGGTTTTTATTGAGGACACGGTGATATGATAGTTTGATGACGGTTTCGCAGGCTTTGAGCGTGGGTAGTAGGGTTCTTCATAACGAACTTTAAGGGAATGGCATTGTTTAAAGGATAAGTAGACTTTTATGCTTATAAGCTACTTCTATATGTCCACTGATCGCCACTGAAGAGGAGTACCTCTGCAGATTTTCTGTATAAATAGACTACAGTAAGGAATTTAAACTATTTAGATGATCTTATACACATAAACGGATCATTTGCTGAAGAGAAAGCCAATTTTTTTAAGAAAACGATGTTTTGGGTTTTTACGGCCTCGATGGCGCAATGGTCAGTGTAACCGACTGCCACGCCTGAGGTTGCGGGATCGATTCCCACACAAGTCAAACATTTGTGTGCATTAACATGGATGTTTGTCTCGGTCTGGGTGTTTCTATATATAATATGTATGTATTTACAAAAAAAAAGTATATATGTATGTTTATCTATTGTCTAGTACCCATAGTACAAGCTCTGCTCAGTTTGGGCTAGATGGTGTTGTGTGTATGTGATAGAATATTATTATTATTATGCCTTGATATGTAATTCCTTGTTATAAGTTATTCGTCTTAGACACATACATATACTTTAGCATATGTAAACATAGTTCCAAAATACAAACATAGGTTCTTAAGAGGTAGGTAAAAACGTTATAAAACATTTACCAGCAATATTTTAGGTAAAATAGGAGCCAATGGGCATATTCCAAACGCCTTACTCATAACTAGCACCAAAAAAAAAAATAACATGTTCTCCATTTGGGCATTGAACCCTTTCTCAAGTATCACTAATAATCGTAACATCACGCCCTTTAACCTATGTGGTAGCCTAATACAGACTTAATTACTAATTTTCACACACAAAACAGACATCAAATTATAAAACTACAACTCATAAATATGAATAAAATCCACAAACTTAATTGGATGAACATGTTGTAGAACAAACATACATCTGAGTCGTGTGTACACGTATCAGATATAAACTAATGAAGTCAATTTGTTTCGACAAATAGATATCGTTCTAGACCTTCGTAATGTGACCCACATAGGGTTCTGTGAAGTAATTTGTTTATGAAATTGCAACGCGTCTTGTCAAGGTCGGAGGGAATATGCGAAAACCATTGTTATAAATTGCAAATTTATTTGATCTGCTTCATTCAAGCCTAATGGTAATTTAATCGGTGCATTATAGATGACTAGTTTTTGTCCGCGGCCGCGCTCGCGTAAATGTTAGTTAAGGCATGCAAGTTTAACAAACGAACAAACGATCAAACTTACATTCACATTTATAATATTAGCTAGCCTTAGGTAACTGAAAAGCACTTCTTGTGCCTAATTTGTCGGCCTCGATGGCGTAGTGGTTAGTGTAACCGACTACCACGCCTGAGGTCGCGGGTTCGATTCCCGCGCAAGTCAAACATTTGTGTGCATGAATATAGATATTTGTCTTGGTCTGGGTGTTTCTATGTATAATATGTACATATGTATTTACAAAAAAAAGTATATTTGTATGTTTATCCATTGTCTAGTACCCATAGTACAAGCTCTGCTTAGTTTGGGTTAGATGGTGTTGTGTGTATGTGATAAAATATTATTATTATTTAAGAATTTGTTTTATTATTATTAATAAATTTTGTTTGTATCGCTCACCCTCAAAAACATGTATACGTAACAAAGTACCATAAAAATGTCTACACTCAATGTCCCAAAACATTATAAACATCCTAACTAATATTATAAATGTGAATGTGAGTTTGTTTCTCACACTTTCACGCCTTAACTACTCGACTGATCATCATGAAATTTCGCATACACGTTGCCAGAGGAACAGAAAAGGATATAGAGTGCCTTTTATCCAGAAAACAAGTGAGAAACGGCAATAAATTGCCGTAAATCTTACAGTTCGATAAATGATATCATGTGAGGTCAGAGGTCAATGGTCATAGTCATTTCGGGGGTATATCGACTATGCTGATCCGAATGGCGTTGATCGCGAGTCTCTAGCTCTTACGGTTCTTGAGTTGAAAGTTGTATAACAGACAGACGGACGGACAAAGCTGTTGTATAAAAGTTTTTTCTAAAAAGGAAATAAAGTACCATTAATCTAGGAAAAAGTATTGTGCCTGAGTGAGCGAAGCCGCGGGTAAAAGCTAGTATAAAATAGGAACTTTTCAGCAGTCAGCTCTTGCTTTAAGCACAACACATTTTTATACTATTACATAATAATATTATACATGGTGTCCGGTATTTAATGGATAACCTTGAAGTGTCTTATAGTAGAAATGATGGGCGTTCAGAAAAAATATGATAACATCTATCCTAACTGACTGCGATATGATTTTTTTTAATTACCATATTTAACTTTCTTGTACACTACGACCATAATTGAATGAATTCCATCGGTTTTTTGTTGTTTTATTATTAAACACTAATTACGCTTATAGATAGACAGTCAAAAGTATGACTAGCTATTGCAATATATTAATATTTTTTTCTGTACGACCATCAGTTCGACTATAAGACATTTCAAGGTTATCCATTAATTATCGGAGAAACTGTATAGTCGTAGCCCTTTTTCCTGGAAGTTAGCTAATAGTCTTGCTGGATTATATAATCATAACTTTCGTCGACTTTAAGCTACTATATTAAGTCTATACATGGCTCTCTTACACGATGCGGGTAACATATGCAAGTTCTGGCTCATGCGCCGGATGAGAAAAAGAGTGACGCAAGCAAACCACGCAACTCTGTTAGGACGATTAACTCAAACACGAAATAAATATTTATTTATGTATTGTGCTTAGTGAATTTATATTATATACATTTATTGGGTTGAACCTATGGGAAGTTAGCTGCAGGCCTACCATTAAACGTAAATGCCTAAGTTACTGAATGCCTGTTTGTATCGCAAAACACATTAATTCAAAAATTCGCCCTGTGTTTTGGTATATAAGCTCTTGATTGTTCTAAACCCTTTCATGAAATGGTCTGAATGTAAGACTGATCTCATTTTGATAGAAAGAATTCCGTAGAAAGTTCATTGTAGGGTTTTTCGATCGATCTGAAATTTTGGATCGACATTTTCATGGTGGATCTACTGCACTCGTATATATAGCGTGCAACAAGAAACTCGCGCAATATTCCTGAGACAGCCACTTATGTCATGTACAAGCACCATATATGCACATGCTTATACTATGGTATGCTTATACCAAATATTGACAACAAACCGAACAACTCATCATTCATCACCAAATACAACAAAAAATCATGTTTTATTAAAACTTTAACCAACTTGTTTAGTGCGACGTACAAATGAATATTGACTTCACCTAATATACCATTCACTTTGAACCGAAGACCAGTACCATATATAGATTTGATGAGCCCAATGATACCATATATATGAGACAAGTTTTTAATGTATTAGATGCTAATTCATCTCAAGACGTCTTTGAAGTGAATGATGTTGGTTTTATACAACTTTGAAATTGAAATTTTAGAAAGGAACATTAATATGACTTTGTTGCAGACGGATGTTAAGTAATTTGATTTTCAAACAACATTTGACAGAAAGATTTTTATTATAAGACTAGCTTTTGCAAACGACTTTGTCCGCATGGATTTAGGTTATCAAGTCTTTTTATCCTATCCCGAGGTAATTTCGAAAATTCCTGTTATATGTTAAGTGATTGTAATTGTTAATAACTTATATGCCAAATTTAAAGTCTCGGGGAATAATATTTGGCATAATATAAAAATAACACGGCAACTTTATAGCAAATATCTTATTTATTCCCTTACCCGTGAGAATTATCCATCACATCCATGTATATAATTCAAAAATAAAATTTTCCATCATTGACAACCAGCTGAAAACCCTTTGTTTTGTTAGTTTGGACTGGGCGTTAATGAATTAGTGAGAGAATTAGGATTTATCTTTTTATCTCTATATTAGGTTTTTACCTATAAAATTGCCTTGTTCATTAAATAAATTAAGCGTATTTTTCTATATATTTTACTTCTATTAATCAAAGTAATCACCTATGCAATCAATGCATCTTTGCCAACGCATTGGTAGCTTATTGATGCCCTTCTCGAAGAAATCAGCTGGACGGGCGCCAACAAATTCTTCAAAGGCATTTTGTACTGCCTCTCGGGTATTGAATTTTTTTCCCGCCAAGAAGTTATCCAAATTCTGGAAAAAGTAGAAGTCTGTAGGCGCAAGGTCTGGTGAGTACGGCGGATGACGGAGACGGAACTTCCAATCCCAGCTCTTGTAGCTTGGAGACCGTCTGCTGTGCAGTATGAGGTCACGCGTTGTCGTGCAGGAGCAGTGGAGCCGAACGATTGACCAAAGCTGGTTTGAGACGAGCGAACTTCTCCATCATTGTGTTCAGTTCTTCACAGTACACATCTGCAGTAATACTCGTCCCATTTGGTAAGAAGCTGTGATGAATTACACCTACGTTAGACCACCAAACAGTGACCATCACATTTCTAGGGGTAAGTTTTCGTTTAGGGCATTGTTTGGGTGCTGAACCAGGGTCCAACCAACTTGCTGAGCGCTTACGATTGTTGAACAAGATCCATTTCTCGTCACAAGTAACAATGCGGTTCAAAATTCCTGCATTTGTATGCCTGTTGAGCAGTGCAAGGCACGTCTCGACGCGTACTTCGCGCTGGCGATCATTGAGTTCGTGGGGTACCCATTTGTCAAGCTTTTTTACCTTGTCAATTTGACGCAAATGGACCAATATTGTTTTGATGCTAACGTCGAAAGCTGCTGCTAATTCAGCCGTAGATTGAGTATCATCATCTTCCACAATCGCCTTTAATTCGTCATTGTCGACCAAAGTTTTCGGACGACCACGGGGTTCATTTTCCAGGTCAAAATTTCCAGAACGGAAGCGGGCAAACCAATAACGGGTGGTGCGTTCGTTTGTAGTGTTCGCTCCGTAAACGTCGTTGATGTTGCGTGCCGTTTGTGCCGCTTTGCTGCCACGACGGTACTCATACTCCATAATTACTCGAATTTTTAACGTATCCATAATGACGAAAAATGTTCGAATGCGATAAAAACAAAACACTAACTATTAAACAAATGACGATTTAAAAAAAAGTTGTAAATGTTTTTAAAATAAAATGAATTTGAAATTAGAAACATCAGAAAAAATATTTTGATTTGAAATGGCCAGTACGGCAGAACGGCAATTTCATAGGTAAAGACCTATTATTTACGATTGAAGCAAATGCTTTGTACCCCTTTTTACGAAAATTGTGCGGTTGGAGGAGTATGAAATTTCGCACAGTTGAAGTTTATATGGAGGAGGAGTGGCTAATATTTTTATAAAATATGCATTAGAAATACATTAAATTAATTTCACGCGCGTTCGTAGTAATTCGGCATGGTTCGGCTAATGTCGTATAGTTCTTCGTAATTATGGTTACATACCTTATATAATTACATTTGTCTCTTACAATGTCATAATATTGAATATCTATAATATTGTATAAATTGTTACAAAGCCGTGTTTGCAATATTAGGAAAAATCTAAATCTATTTGGTATCGAAATGGATGGAATGAAAACTAAAACAATGGATTTTAAATTTTTATCTAACCATCTGTTCATACATCACATAAAAATACTGAACGGATTTTAAGAGAGTTTAAAATCTAAGTTATATGTAATGTAATTATATTCATAAGAAATGGAGATGCGGCTCATAGTGTGATCAACTTAAATGTATTAAAACTGTATTTAATGGGGATGAAGTTGTGAAAATATCTAGATATTTTCACAACTTCACTAATTAGATTTTGTATGCGACTTCACTTGCATAAATGTAGCTTAGGTTAGTAGTTTTTCTGGATGTAAGCTAACGCGTGTGTGTGTTTCTGTTCCCCTGACAAAGTGTACGCGAAATTGAATGATGATTGGTCGAGTAGTTGAGGCGTGAAGCGTAACAATCAAACAAACATACTCACATTCGCATTTATAATATTAGTAAGTATTAAATAAAAAGCAGTTGTAACCTAGTATTTCGTTTGACTGCACGCAGAGTTCTCGAATTCTATTGGCTTCCACGGCACGCACTTTTGCCTTTTTAATGATATGTACTTATTAATTGACTAATTATAACTCTCTTTACAGGTGAAGAAAAGATCGTGAGGAACCTGCATCCCTGATAGTTCTCCATAAGTTTATGAAGATAATGTAACGGCTGTCAATCTGCATTGGGCTAGCATTGCGGACTATAATATACCTTCTCATAGTCAGAAGAGGTCCATGCCCAGCAGGGTGACAATTTATAAAAAATATTATAATTATTTTAGGTATTATCATCAGATCAGCGAGATCAGATATTGACGCTAAAATAACAAATAGGTCTAACTCCTATTATAAGATCACCTTCAATATTAAAAAAGGTGGTTATTGTTACCTTGTTGTATTGGTGGTGCATTAGTAAATATGGAAGCTGGCCAAGAACTCTCAGGTTCGACGCCCGAGTCAGGCAAAGTATTATTGTGATTTTAACTAGAAATTCTGAATTACATCACGATATCTAGAACTAGGTAACTAGGTCTCGAGTTCGAATCCAAGGCGCGCAACTCTGACTTTTCAAAGTTATATGCATATTAAATAGTTAATTATCGCTTGCTTTAACGGTGAAAGAAAACATCGTGAGGAAACCTGTATGTCTGAGAGGTTTCCATAATGTTCTCGAAGATATATGAAGTCTGCCAACCCACACTAGGCCAGCGTGGTAGACTATGGCTTAACCCTTCTCACACTGAGAAGAGGCTCGTGTCCAGCAGTTTGACAGTTTAATACAGGGCTGATATTATTATATCTAGAACTGTGTCCGTTAGATAGCAATCGGCTCACACCATACATAAGACCCAAAACCATAGCAACCGAAATTTAGGTGTAATAGACCTCTGCCTACCTCTTCAGAGTCACAGACGTGAGTCTATGTATGTATACCAAACAAGAAGATTAACATAAAACGAGATGGGTGTAAAAACCCAGGATTCAACCTCTTCGCCTTCATGTGACCTTTTTTTCCCCCATCCGCTTTTTGTAATGTCCCACTGCTGAGCAAAAGCCTCTCCCTTGGACTTCCAAATCACTCTGTTGGTGGATATGCCCTGATCTTATGACTTTGTGACCCCTATATCTCGGTGGTCTTTTGACCCACAGGGCCCTTATTCAAACTCGGCCAAGGGCTGACCCCAAGGTGTCTGCACACCAAGTTACAAGTCAATCGGTCCAGTGGTTCCGGAGCTATGCCTGTCACTAACTAACTGTCACTAACAGACAGACACACAGACCCAAATAGTGTTTTCATTAACCTCTTCGAAGAAGACTCAGAGGTTAACAAAGTAATATAATTAATTATGGGAATAGCACTCCTAACGCCATCTATGGTATTATACTCGAACTTTTAACACGATGTGGTGAATCGTAAATCATGGATTCGTTCCAATAATTTTCGTTTAACCACACACCATTTTAGGCAAAGAGCACCGGTTACTAGTTTAGCGATGAAACGCAGTTATGTTGAATGTTATTGTTATGTTGTAATACAAAAGTTTTTGTCTGGAAACATAAGTTTGTGGTGCATCATGAGGCCACAGGTTCGATTGGCGCGTCTGAAAATGAGTGACCAGAATTTTCTTTTAGAAAATTCTTGGAAGCAGCATATAGTTTCGATATGGGTCCGTTCGATACTATAGGCATTACAATAGGCTCCCTCGCTATTGACTCAAGACCTAAAATATGTTTAGGTATATGTAATTTTATAATATCCCTGTATTAAATAAACTGTACCACTGCTGGGGGGCCACGGGCCACTTCTTAATGTGAGAAGGGTTAGGCCCTAGTCCATCACGCTAGCGCACCAGTGCGGGTTTGTAGACTTCACATATCTTCGAGAAAATTATGAAGAACTCTCAGACATACAGTTTTCTTTACAATGTTTTCCTTTACCGTTACAGCGAGGAATAATGATATAATTTCGAAAAGTTAGTGATGCGTGCCTTGGGATCGAACTTGAGACCTCTGTGTGGCAGTCCAACGGTGTCCAACTAGGCTAGCGATGTTATTTTTATGTAATACGTATCTATAATACAAATACATGTTTTATGGATAATCCAACCCAAAGCATTTCTAATGAGATAGGCAGACGTCTATATCTTTAGAAATATATTGGGTTGATTTCATGTATACTACATAGATGATGACGACCTCTATGGCGTGGTAGCGTATTGATGCAAGTAGCAGCTGCAGCATGCATCATGCAAAATAAATTGCTATGCTTCCAGCGCATGAAATAAGAAGAAGAATGAAATAAAGAGAGTTTCCTTGTGACGGAAGGAATCTGGAAACCATGCTTACTGCAAGTTCACAACACAAGGTCTTGCAATCGTCTGGAGTGCGGTCAGTTTGCGTCCCCAGACGGTATGCTCTCGTCGGCCTCGATGGCGTAGTTGTTAGTGTAACCGACTGCCACGTCTGAGATCGCGGGTTCGATTCCCGCACAAGTCAAACATTTGTGTGCATGAACATGAATGTTTGTTTTGATCTGGATGTTTCTATGTATAATATGTATGCTTTTACAAAAAAAAAGTATATATATATATTTATCCATTGTCTAGTACCCATAGTACACGCTCTGCTTAGTTTGGGCTAGATGGTGTTGTGTGTATGTGATAGAATATTATTATTATACATATATATATATATTGCTTTGTATTAAGTACAAGGATATATACTTTGATCTTTCTTTTATTAACTCATACTTGCTCATTATTGAGCAATTAATGCGTTGGCTTTTCCAAGATTATGATTATTCTTGTTTATTATACCAATATGTTTATTGTAGTTATCTTTATATTTATCTCATAAATATGTGTAACTACTAGAACAGATACGAAAAAAAATTTTGAAATTCATATCTCTTTTAATCTTTTTTGCTTACAACTGCTAATGTATCCAGTTTCAAGGTCCAATGTCCATAAGGATTAAAATTTTAGTCTGTAATTCGAATTTACTAATTACTTGTTCTATGTCTGGATGAACTAAAGTTTGATTGCGTCCTCTCTTCTCTACTCATATCTATTCATATATCTAAAAACGCCAAAGCTAAATATGGGTAAATTCACCCATCACATTTCGCCAGCCATGTATTAGGTCCTGCGTAATTACATAATAACGAAGGTGGCTGCCTGTTGTTGTCCAACAGGTAAAAAGTTTGTGCCCATTTTTACGAAAATTGCGCGGACGGAGGAGTATGAACTTTGGCACAGTTAAAATTTATATAGAAAAGAAGGGGCGAATCCTAATATTTATATAAAATATGCATTAGAAATACATTAAATTAATGAAAAAACACTACACGCACACAACCATGCATTTGACACATGCAGTCCAAGCGCGTAACTATGGTTACATATATCAATATATGATGACATAATTATATCAGCAATATCTTACAGGCAAACTTTAGTCGAATTTGGAGCACTAGTTATTAGGCGACCGCTAGTTATTTCTAAAATGTAACGATGATAGTAATTATAAAAAAGGGTTAAGTTATTTAACATGAATATTTAAGAGATATAAGACCATAGAAAATGTTCTACCAAACCTAAGGTTCAAACTAGTTAATAACTAAAATTAATGTTATATTGTAGAGAGCTCTAAGAAAGTGGATCGAATATCAAGATTACTAAAAACAACCGTAGTATAAACATATGTCTGTATCTTTATATGAATGAATTAACGATTCAACTAATTTAAAATCAATTTGTACTGTAGACACATATTATATATGTTAATAATTCTAATGAAATTATATCATAACACTACATCTATTTGTTGTGTGTTTGAGGGTGTAATATTTTGTTATTTTTGTATTTCTTTATTCTATTAAATTTACTAGATTTCATACTTTATAATAATATCTAAAGTTAAGGATAGTCTAGGTAACAATCATAAAAATCAATATTTTTTGCATTAAGTCGTATATTCGTTGCTTCATTTCATATTTACAATTCTTAAATAATAAATGTAACTTTTTTTGTACATTTTCCATCTTACGTCTATTACTGTCCTTGCATTGCCATTATAAAAACTTAATAACTATTACTTTTAACAGGAAAAATTCAATTTTATAACAGAAGAAAGAGTTTATACAAAGATTTGAGATCACATTAAAAGGGACAGATGATAGCATTTATTTCTATATAAACAAAACGTTATAACAAAAAATCATTAAAAATAATCATCACATAAATCGGTTCACAGCATTATATTCGTTTTTACATCATATACTTGTGTATGATGCGGAGGAGACATTCGAAAAATAAAATACAAAGAATAAAATATCGAATAAATACAAATTTTCAATAACAAAACGGACCAACTAAATTGTTTCAACGACTGTGCAAATTAAAACAATTCACCATAAATATTCAAGTTCATTTAAACGCATTAAAAATTATAATTCACTTTCAATTTAACCAATATAAATGAAAGTGAGTTACATTTTTTACTATTAATTCTTTGCCAAGTTTGTTCAAGTCTGCACAGTCATTTAAGTGCCTCTCACATCACCACGGTTGCGTCTTCACTTAATACTGGTATCCAGTTTGGGAGTTGAAGTTGCCGGAGCCGGATCCTCTAGATCCTCCAGCGTTGGGAGCGAGGTATTGACGGGCACCGGCGCCACCAAAGCCTCCAGCACCTCCAGCGCCTCCACGGCCACCGGCAGCTCCACCAAAACCACCAGAGCCTCCGCGTCCGCCAGCAGCGCCACCGAAACCTCCAGCTCCACCACGACCGCCCGCGGCACCGCCAAAACCACCAGCGCCGCTGCCGCCGAAACCACCAGCGCCGCTACCACCGAAGCCTCCAGCACCAGCACCACCAGCACCTCCGAAGCCACCAGCACCAGCGCCAGCACCAGAGTATCCACCAGGTCCGCCGGATCCGTAGCCGGCAGCGCCACCCGCACCCTCACCGCGGTAGGTACCTGGAAGATAGAAAGAACACAAGTTAAAATCAATTGGTAAGTTCCTCATTGACGAGCTTATTTATAGTAAGGATTCCCAATATACTATCAAAAGGCATTCATTGCTAAATTTTGTAGCTGATAAACGGATTCTCAGTAACAGGACAGTCTTGATCATTATAATGAAGGTGTTTCTCACCTTATAGGAGACTAAACACCTTAACTTACATAATCGAGAATTATGACAGTTAATAAAATTATTATATGAGTTACTCTATAAATTTTGATTGTATCACTTCGATTTCATTCTGTTATTATGTTTGTAAAATACAATATTATCTCAAACAGAGCAATGCAATAGATTTTATTAAGGTCGGGACCTGCGAATGTTTAAGATAAAATCAATTCAGTTTAAGTGGCAAATGTTTGTATTTGATGAGTCACGGCGGTAATTTACGTTTATCTTGAGGCTAACAGTTCTCAGGACATTTCACGCGATCGATTCTGGGGGTAAGATACTTAGTGATTGTATAAGTTGGCTTATAATACAGCTCTTAGTGTCAGTTATTTGAATGTCAGCGATATCTATTGAGGAAGTATTCTTCAGAACAAAAGTTACCTTTAACCACAAATCTTGTCCATGATCATGTGAAAGTTTCACGTTGATATTTTCCCCTATTAAGTGCCTTAAGTTAACACTGACTGAGTTTTAAAGTTTGGAACACAAATTAAAGCATGAGCAGAGCTGAATTGTGATTAAGAAAATCAAAAAGAAGAATCATATTGTTGACTAAAATAAAATTAATTCACTTCCGTAGAAGAATAACAACAAAAAAGGTAATCTGGTGAAGAAATATTGATCTGGTGTTAAAGAGAGCAAAATCAGTTGCTTTATCATTAAGATAAAATTCATATTTATATTAAAACATTACTTTACGTTGTTTACTTAGTTGTAATTTCAGAAAAGAGCACTGTAACTATAAACCACAACACAAAGACGAAAATATGTGGGTGCAATACAAATTAACATAATCAAAATTTATTGACGTGAAGCACTAAAACCGCTTCACCATTATGAAACAAGAACTTGTATTATAAATGAGTCACTCAAGTATTTCTACCGTACAGCAGAAAATTACAGTGATTAAAATATTATGTACAGTCAAATAATGATTAAAATAGAGACGATCTTATGACCTTTTGAGATGATTGTACTGCCAAGTGGGGCAAATAATAATTTGAGTAGTTTTCAGTTACGAAATTATTTCGCAATCGCGATCACGCACATATTTATGTATTGTTCGTTTAGAGGCCACTGAGCAAGCGAGTTGCGTGGAATAATATGGGCATTTATAATTATGTCTATTTATTTTAAGTCGTCGTTTATATGTAATTGTGTTGTATTGTTCCTCGTCTCCTGTGAGAACTTTGTATACTAGATATGCCAGTTAAATAGTTATGATAAAAAACTATCAAGAAAATAAATTACACATTTATAATAAATTGCAATGAATCTGTAACGGCTTATGGATTTAAAAAGTAAAGCTGACATTAATACCAAGATAAAAAGGGCTAATGGCTACATAACTTGAATTATACCCAATCAAGTACTATTTCAAATCACAGCCAATCATCAATTTACTAACTAGTAAATGCAACAAAATAATTCATTTGCTAGAATCGTTTAAAGATGTTAAAATTTTATAAAATATTTAAGGACAAGTAACAAATACGACCAGCAATAACTAGGTGGTTTATGTAAAGCCAATTTATTGTCATCGCAGATTGAGAACTAAAAATGGTTCTAATTTTTTCACACAATAATATATGTCATTTTAAACAACATAATTGTCATAAAATATGAACTTGAAAGTAGTGATATACTTGACCGAATCATTTAAACTAGCATAATAAGTGCTGATTTTTAATTAACGAATATATTAACTAACTTAAAATTTGTTGCTGTTGTACAAATTTTGTTTTTTATGCTGTTAAAAGCCGCTTGTTTCGCAGCCGTACTCGACTCATCGAAAGCTGCCAAGGCTAGCGATGAACGTTCTCGCTAACTGGCTCGAGTTATTTAAATTGTATTGAAGCTATTTAGAATGCAAAGATGACCGTACTGTAACCGCATGTATGTAAATTATACGCTGGTGACTGATTGGATGACTGTGTAAGTGCCGTAATTGTTTATGAGTGTCATTAGTTATAATTATCTACAGCATCTTATTTGTACTATAGAGACTGCATGTCGTGGAGATATAGCTACATCATTTGAAGACGGATAAGAACTTTTACTGTCCGTTAAGGGCTTTAAAATTATCACTGAGTATACGGAGTTTTGGTTCGTTTCATGCAAGGAATACAAAAAACGTAATCTACCAATAGGTTTTTGCTTCTAGGGGTATTTTGTGTGTGTGTGTTATTAGCTTTATAGGAGTAGTTTGCTAGAGTAGCGTAGAGCTTGCAAGAAGATAAGCTTAAGATTGAAATAGGATAGATGAAGAGAGACGCTTTTACCGTACCGTGTGAATATTATTTGCTTCAATTAAAAGCTTTAAGTCATAAAAAGAAAGAATACGTTTCAGAAACCCGTTACTTTAAATAACGATTACTATAAAAACTATAATCAGATTACATACTTAGTATATATTATTTATTAGCTCACGAACAAGTCAATGCATCTCAAATTATGTAACCATTATGTACCCATCTTCACATTAAAGAATTTCAATCACCGAAAACTACATCTCATTGCCTTCCGTTGACCCGTTGTATAAGCATCTTGACTAACGTACAATTATAGCCAGCTAATCTACCCGTCAGTCTGACATGTTACGGAAAATAGCATCACACGTTTTTATCAGACCTTCTCTTTGCGTAAATTGTGTACAATTTTGATTTACATTTGCTACAAACACTGTAGTATTAAAATGATCACTAGTACTTTTACTATCAATACTTGTCATAAGTTTAGCTTTGATATTACTTGCTTTTGTCTCTGTATCTTACTGGTTCTTCATTACTAGGGATAGCAGCCTACCTGTTATGTGATCTGAAAGCTCTCTTAATACTACGTGAAAATCTTTGAAGATGAGATGTGATGATCTTTCTTTGCCAGGTGCATCATAGATATAATATTTGTTTTATTCTTAACAACAGTTACATATCTTATAACAGTGAAAGGAAAAATATTTTATATGAAAAGTGGATCAGGATAAAAAGTGAGATTGATGAGATTTGCGTTTTAGCCAAAGGCATTATTACGATAGTATAGGCTATAAGTACTTTATAGCATTTAAAGTAAAAGATGAAGTGACAATAATGCAATAGTAACGGAGACTGGCCATCGAAAGGTTATGAGGTCAGAGCTACTAAACCGCTCTTGTAGGCTTCCAGTACGAATAAATTTAGTCATGCAATGTTGCTTCAGAAAACCTTAGAAAGTGCAATCAAAAAATAAAATAAAAATCTAAATAATTAAAAAATCATGTCTTCATCAACATTATTTTTAGTAGTGCAAGCAAAATGTTGATAATTTTAAATATAAACAAAAATTTTAACTATCGGACAGAACTAATATTAATTAACTGTTGTAATTAGAGACGAACAATTTAAACGCTGATAAAGATCAGCAGTTTAAATGCAACGTCAAAAACAAATGTAAGGCACGTTCTCAAACATTTAAGTTTCTCAAACACGTTGTAAATATTAAGGTAATTAATATAGAATGAAATAATCTTACCATCTTTCGTTCCCACATTTTGCAATGAGAACTCTAAACAAAGCCTTATATGACTCTATGTAATGTTCTAAGAAAATAAGTACATATTTTATTTTGCTTTGATAACTCGATATAGTTTTTTTTTTGTGACTTATGGCCTTTTGTGTGGATGGGAGAATTTGTTTTGTACGTTTTGTCGTTCAGACTAGTTACTTAGATGGAATTTGACGATTGCATCAATCATTGTAGAATGACGTACCTACATAAATTGGTAATGGTCCTGTAACTATTTAAAATTTTTCGTTAGGTAGCAATCATCTTCATAATATGTTAATTATCCTAAATAATTACTAAACTTCACATTTGACTTATTTAATATTTTGATTGGGGTATTCCGGTTATCAAACTGGTGTACCCCAGGGTATACTTGTAACTCTCTAATATTTATGATCATATGAAAGTTATAGAACAATGTTATGCTATATCGTATTGTTTACTTTTTATTGTGAACAGGTCCGTTGAATACAGAATCTGTTTACCTACACCCAAGCTAACACTTTCCTAATGCAGTTACAAAAGCTCGGTGCACATCATTGTTGTAATACGCCATTATCTAGATGAAGGCTTTATTACTGTAGCAGCACTCATTAATACTAGCGATTACCGCTTGTGAGTAAATGACATTATAAAATGTTTGCTTTTCAGTTATTTGGTAATAATTTGCTTTAATGTGTGGTCAGGTTACGATTTAGTATTTTATATTTTACTATATGATGTTAATATATGACTTTTTTTACTAGACCACACTTTTCTCAAATCTTTGTTTTCAAAATGTTTAGCAAAATTATGTTTTATTTTAGCTACATATTCCAAAAAATAAAGTATTTATGAATTTATACTAATTTGAAGCAATTTTGTTTGATGGACAACATATCTCTTAAAAGACAATCTTAAGAACGATCAAAGTTCGAATCATTGTTCTAAAAAGCGACGCAGATAGACTCCACATGTCTGACCTTTCATCTATATATACTCCGTATCATGAGTACTAGGGCACCGCGCCTTGTGACGAATGCGGTTAGAACGTGACCGGTGCCGCGGCGCACTGTGAGTGTTCTCCTAGCGTTGAGAAATATTGGTCATTCTGAGATCCGTGTGAATATGTACAGAGAAAATTGTTGCACTTTGATGTGCTTTGTGGTATATTGTAATAGCGCTTAATTTAAGCAAATATATATTGTAATTCTCGAACTACTTTCTTAGTTCTAGTGAATATATAGAAAATATCTCTGAATCGACTTATGAAAGCAACTTGCAAAAATACAGGGATCATCATTATATTAACATAAATGACAATCAATTGTTTACAGTCGTAATTTATATAGATACTCTGACATAAGCATTATACTGCAAACACAGTTGAGTTAGTTAGCAGTAAAATTCTGAATTACTATTATTTGCAGTTTTTAAAATCCTGTAACTAATATCCCTGATTCGTAATCTAGAAACCTCTTTACATAACAGGAATTATTTTCAGTTCAGTAAAAAGAACCTCCTACACCAAATAAAAACTACCTTACAAGATGTATCCAGTATTAAATATGATAAAACAAGAGGAGTACAATTAAAAAATAACCGTCTCAAAATGTAAAACGTGCTTATCGCCACATAAAGATATTTATCAACGATAAAATCTATGTAGATGACACGGATAGTCAATTTAATAGAATCAACGGTATCTCTCTATCGGCATGTTAAGTAATCAATCACAAAACTTGTCACTTACTTAACTTTGATTGATAATATCTGGACTTTAGCTTTCAACTGTGAATTAATTTAGCAAATGATAGACTCACGTGTCAATCTGCATGGGATTGAAGTGACATAACAAAAAAAAATAGCTACAGATATTTACAGCCAAATTTGGACTTGTTTCAAAGCGTGCCTTAGAGTGCATGCGCATTGGCGTGAACAAAAACATAATAGCCCTTTATTCGAATCTGGTTTTATTCTAAAAGGTAATACATTGGAGAAAGTAAGGTTTATTTTTGTACCTTTTATAGATTGTGTATAGGATACAATTCTGACCTGATTATGTTAGTAGCTGCCACTAGTTTGAATCCCTAAAACTTTATTTTGAATATGAAACCTCACCCTGTAGTAATATAATATTTTAGCCTCTAAAAGTTTATCCTACTTATTAGTGTCCTACTAATTAGTGGGATAGGATAGAAGTAGAACCCGTACATTTTGGAATCATATCATTATATCCAGAAACATTTTCTTATAAGAATCCTCCGAAGCTTATTCAATATCCATAAATCGCACATCATAAGATAGCTATCATTAAGTATACAAACATCAATTATAAAACAGTTCCGCACGCGATGTTTTTAACCCAACCAATATTATTAATCATTTCTCTAGACGAGATGACTTCGTAATTAATGCTTGTTATCTAACATGATTCAAATAAAAACAATAGATGATGTAACAATTATCAAACAATACAATTATGATGATAAAATCACCTAAGATGTTAAACTCAAGTTTAACTTTCGTTAAACGCAGATGCAAAAATATGTTCATTATTTCAATATGCACGACTGCGTTAACTGTTAGGTAAGGAACAATAGACAGAACTTGGAATAACATTGATGAAATGCTCGCCTACCTAAGCTCTATTTCACTCGCATTTAGTCACGGCAAAGCACGAACAAATGCAGTGCAAGCAGCATTAATGTAACAGTTTCCACTGTTTCAGATCAAATCGACAAATTATCTGCAATCCCAAGAGAAATATTGAAAACAAATGGCATACTATTGAACACTATGAATGCAGTGAATCTGCAATTTATTGAGCCAACCATTTCATTATACGATTTGAAGAATGTGGGATAGATGCGTTTCGTAAGGCAACGTCTGCTTTCAAATATGGCTATTTGCGGTCCAACCCAATTATTAACATTCAAAGCGCTATGTAAAGGCATTCAAAGGACAGGTGTATTTTTAATTAGTGAATCTGCTTTTAATTTGTTTTAACTTGACTTCGTCGGTTCGCAAGGTTGTATTATGTCATAGTGTTTTATGGTATTTCAAGAGGATGTATATGTAAAATTGCATTTATGGTTGTGTTAGCTTGGTTTAGGCTTATAGTTATTTTTCGATGTTGAAGTTTCAGAATAAAATTGTAAGTCTTTTTCATTAGCATATAATACTTATTATTCATTTTTAACGAATAAATTTGAATTAAACATATTGTCTTTTTGACTTCTATTGTTGTAAAGCCTGACAATTATTTAACAATAACTTCGTAACAGTGGAAGTTGTTTTAATCAAACGCAACATTTAAACGTTGATCTCAATGGTTTTCTTCGGGTTTATTGCAAATGGAAAACCTAAGCTCTCAAGCCTTGTAGCAATTTGCCTGTTAAACGAAGTACTAGAGCTGTGAAATCAATTAAGAGCCGACCTATGTAGCTTGGTGCTTCCAGAGAGATCACGACGCGTGATGCAACGATCCCACGTCATTTTGTAACTCATCAGATACTCGTGATTCTGAGGTAATGTAGGACCTGACAAGATTAAGTGTGCGTCTAGTGTTCACTGTTTTGTTAGTAAATTGTAATGCATTTGTAAATGGAGGCTTTCTAATAGTAGACTTTGGTCATTTGGTGGTAATGTTTTTTGGTGTTATTGTTGGTATGGTGCAAGACATAACTGAGTATAAGATGAACAATATTATAAGCGATTACACGTTAGCGAATTATATAGAATGTAATTTTGCAAAAGACATAATTTATTAAATGACGTGATATATGATGAAATTTTCTTTTATATTTTGTTAGACGTAGTTTCGTGAGGATCTACTCATCCCAGGTTACCTAAATGATGTCCATCAGTAACTACATTAGCGCAAGGTCATTTAGTGGCTATCCACACATTTAGGTGTACACGATCACCTTAACGATTTGCGGTACTTTTTGTCGACCCACAAAACATTTTTAGTTATAATTATTCCTTTGGTCATATTTCAGACTAATGATTATAATTTTTGAGTGATCTTTTTGCCTAATATTTAAACGTTTTGTCCACTGGTCTTAGTTATTAAACATGATTAGCTTATATTGTTTTTGCTAACTACAGAATAAAGCACGCGATAGAAAATTAGTGTAAAAAGTAGGTAGGTATTATATAAATTAATTTGTCTGTCAATCAAATTATTTTTTGTGGCCATAAATAGCGTCTTATATTTTTTTGTTATCAAAGACAGCTATTATAAATATCTTAGATCATTAGTGATTATAAACGTAATTTGCTTATTGATTTTGACCTATATATTATGGTTTTATTCCTATATATGCAAATGGATTACGTGTAAGATATTTTACGATTAATAAGTATAGTAAAAATGGACTCACCATCATCAATGATGCCAGCAGCTTCATCACGGGCGTTCTGCTCCAGGGACTTCAGGATCTCTTCTGGGATCGGGGGAGGAGTGGGCAGATGGGCACCCTGGGGCTGGAATCCGTTTTCGTCAGCGGTGTATGTGATGCTGTAGTCCTGGCCATCGTCACCCTTGTACGCGAAGCTACCCTGGGACTGAACACCGTTGGTAGCAACGCCAGCAGCGTCAGCGCGGATACCGTTGGAGGTTTCGAAATCGTAAGAGAAGCCTTCGGCGGTCACTTCGCTGTTCTGTCTAAGGATTTGAGCGCCAGCATCAGGAGAGGCTGCGCCACCACGGCCTCCAGCGCTGTATTGTCCAGCGGGAGCATTGTATGCGTTTCCAGCGTGTTGGGTGCCACCGTAACCTCCAGCGCCACCAGCGCCAAAACCACCAGCACCGCCAGCGCCGAAACCACCAGCACCGCCAGCGCCGAATCCACCAGCACCAGCACCAGCACCACCGCCATGACCGAAACCACCAGCACCTCCAGCGCCCGCTCCACGGCCTCCGAAGCCTCCAGCTCCACCAGCGCCTCCAGCGCCCGCTCCACGGCCGCCGAAGCCATCTGCTCCGCCAAAGCCTGGTGCTCCAGCGGCACCGAATCCAGGGCCAAATCCACCAGCGCCGGCATTTCCTCTAGGCGGGAGGTATTTGTTGTCAAGGCGGTCTGCTAAGCAGACGCCGAGGATAGCGGCAACAACGAACTGTAAAGGACAAGGAGATGTGTTAAAATAACTGTCATATCATACAATGGGTAAGGACTTATGCTGGTTGATAAAAGCTCAGTCTTATAAAGTTGTTACTGAGTGAATTATACCTTATAAGTACACTGCATTGGAAACAAATAATGTTCAGTATTCAACCCTGCCCCAATTCTGTATAACCCAGATTTTTTAACTCAGATGGCGATTTCTTCATTGAAATTCAAATCGATGATGAGCATGTTTTAATTATAGACATTTTGTTTAATTGCACTCGTAGGTTTAGCTTGTAAGTATGTAATTATGCTTCGAAATGTCGATTTAAAGTTGCCAACGATAGATGCACTTGTAACGATAAAGTAATAGAAATATTTACAATTGCAACGAGTTGGCCTAGAAATGCAAATAAAACCTTAAAAGGTAAAATGTAATTATCAATTATATAATCAACAAAAAGGAAAAATATGATGTTAGGAGGTAGAAATGTATGTGTCTACCGATAATTAACTGTCAGCCTTTTAATAAAATTTTATAGACAGCGTAAGAATGTTTATAGAGAGAATTATTAATTGGTAGTGAGGTAAGAAAATGGCTACCATTTTGAGCGACAGTTATATTTTCAAAACATGTCACGATTTTCAAAATTGTGAAAATAATAGTGTGATCTGTCAATCAGGCTGTTGATGCTCTAAAAAGCTCACCAACAAGCCTGCCAGGCGTGTGCAGCCAGACAAAGGCTACGAAGGGCCAATCGAAGATCTTAACCAATCCTGCCATCTCCTGATAATCGAAAACGACTTACCAATTTCATTATTATATAATATAACAAATAATATAAGGAAGACGACTTGTTGTTAGGACGAACCCGCGTTGAGTGTGATATTCTCGAGCGATCCGACGATTATATACCACTCCGTTGAGCGAGAATGATTCTGAAAACGATATCACGGCCGCTGTAGTAAGAAGGTTGATCTTCCTTTATTTAGAGAATGTGGAACGAGAGGCAGATACCATATTCTTTTTTGTGTCGACATCCGCGTTCGGTCAAAGGGTTCGCTTGTGATATGACGCGTTACGGTAAAGGACGTTTTATGTTCTACATATATTGACGTGTATTTTTTAATTTGACCTAGGGAGTATCACAGGGTAATACTGCGCAGCTAAGTTAATTTGTAATTCGAATGCTTTACTTTTTTATTAGCCATCTAATTTATTATTTTAAATAAAGTAATATTTTACTCCAAGCTTTTAAAAGAGTTTTAAAGTGATTTTCGTAGAGTAATTTATTACTTGCAATTACTGTTTATTTAGGTGATTGATTTATTTAGAACATGCTCATGTAATTGCTTAGATACTAAAGTAACATTGAATATTTAGCTTGATGCATATTTCAAAGAACTAATCATGTGGATATATGAGCTTAGTTGTTTTTAATTAACTAAGTAACTTATACATTCAAGAGCTTAGATCAATATGTAGTAGTATTGAATATACTTTTATTGAATTAGTCACAGATAATATAATACTTTAGGTAAAGATATATAGTCTCATTAGTATCGTAGCAACGTTACGCTTTCGACTATGATTGACAGTCTAGATATGTTTGGTCCACAGTTCGGTTCCCGGGTCAGTGATGTTATTAAGTTTTTGTTTGGTAGTTGTCAGTATGTGTCTGTAGGAGAGTAATAGGTTTGCCTCCTATTATGTAGGACCTCGGTATATTACGACGTATTACTAATGTGTATGTGATCTCATAAACCACCGCGCCGTCTGTATAATTTGTACATTTACATACCTACATACATTTATGTAGATATTTGTTTGTATGACCGTATATTCTAAAGGTAGAGCTTTATTACATATCTCATTTTCCAGCTATTTTCAGGTTCCACGTTAGAAAGCTTAAACCTGTTGTCTATCTATCATGATAGATGCGCCGTGTCTGGAAATGGAAATGTGACTACCCGACTCCGAAACGATTTTGAGAATATTCGTACAGTAAACGTAATAATGATTTAACCGACCCGGGAATCGAACCAAAAACCTGGAAAACAGCGCAAACTGATCGTATGTTTACGTACGGCAACAATGAGGCAAATATATATATACATTTTTTTTTTTAAATTTTATTAGCGTTTATTTCAATAAAATTAAAATGTGGTACATTGTTTACAAACTTGCCAAACTGTAAACACAGTTTGTTGGTGAAGGATGCGCTCTTTCTTAATTCTAGTTACATACTTATACTAAATTATAATTTATAGAGATAATATTATTATGTTAGAAGAGTTTTGCATAAAATACATAAACTCTACTTACTTTAATTATTATATATGTGAAAGTGTAAACAAAATATATATTTATATTAATTATGATCTTGTGTATTAATATAATAATAATAATGTTTATTTCATCTCCACAAATTACATCATGTTATACAGTATATAGTTGACACGAACAATCGTAAGTAATTTGTAATTTGTGGGAGATCTGGAGTCTAAACTAAGCCGAAGCCTGTACTATAGATCTCCAGGCCCCCCATTTCATAACATTGTATGGATTGTCAACATGTGGAAAGCGTACATGAGAGTTGTGAATGAGTAAACAGGAACAAGTTTCAGTGTATAATAATGACATATTTGTGAGTATGTATGTACATGTGTGTGAATATTACAATAGTTTGTATTGTGCCTAACTATGACGGACTAATGACTAATGAAGTTTAACATCTCATATTTCAGTCTTTTCTTTAAAGCTCATGCCTTCCTTGTGAGTTCTTATCAAAATCTATTTTATTATATATTACAGGAGTTAAGTATTGTCTTGTTCAAATCAAATCAAATCAAAATAAATTTATTCAAATTAGGTTACAAGGTAACACTTATGAATGTCAAAGTTACACGTAAATTTTTTCCAGTGAATTTACATTTACTGCCACGTTCAGCAAAGCTAGGGTGTAGGGCTCATGAGAAGAACGGGCAAGAAACTTCGTTCGTTCGCCATAGTAGTTTATTACAGAGCGGATCACATATTTTCCTTGCTGAGCTTGTTTGGTGCAATACTTATGTGTCTCAGGTTTTTTATGTTCGTTTGTGTAGTATTGTTCTAATGCTATTAGATATTCTACTTTCAAATGAATTTGACAAGTTTATTACTATATCGTCGAGGCATGTTTAAACATTGAAACAACAAACACAAAATACACACTACAAAGGAACAAATTAATATATAGGAATCACACACATTTTTGTCCTTTGAAAGGTGTCGCTGTCTATTTTAGCTCTATCATCGATCATCATGCTGGTTGTAAAACAAATACACGTTATAGAATATTGTATAAATTAGTCATTCATTTGGCGGCCTCGATAGCGTAGTGGTTAGTGTAACCGACTGCCACACCGAAGGTCGCGGGTTCGATTCTCGCACAAGTCAAACATTTGTGTGCATGAACATGGATGTCTGTTTTCGTCTGGGTGTTTATAAATATAATAAAAAAAATATTAAAAGAATTATATATGTATGTTTATCCATTGTCTAGTAGCCATAGTACAAGCTCTGCTTAGTTTGGGCTAGATGGTGTTGTGAATATTATATTAAGAATATTATTATTTATTTATAGTATGTGGTCTTTTTAAAGTCAAAGAAGAGGCAGACAGTGGTATATGACATCCATATTTCACCAGTTAAAGTTTTAGTTCTCACGTGATAGGATAACGAGCCTATTGCTATCTAAAGAGCACATTTCCAAGCTATGTGCTGTTACAGGGTGTTTTTATAACAACACACTTTGCATGAGCCGAGACTCGAACCCGGTACCTCACTATCGCACGCAAGCTTATAGTATGCGACCAATGAATCAGTTTTCTAACAGTGAAGAAATTATTTCCACATTACAGTCATTATTCTCTTACCTTAATCCCAATTCAATTAAGGTTGGCGCGATATGTCTTCTACTTTTAAATATACGAATTAGTCGTCATCAAATAGGTAAACAAAATTGCTGTTTTGAAAATTTCTAACACAAATCTCTTTTACAGTAATAGCTGCCAATACTTACAATGACAGACAACATTAAAACATGTGTCACTGCTATACTCATTGGGTAAATAAGTTTACCCAATAGAGTATAGCAGCGATAGCTAGTGGGAAATCGTTGGACTGCCACGCAGAGGTTCTGGGTTCGAACCTAAACCCAGACGTTGTCTAGTAAACACAAAAAAAAACAAATCTAAACCATTCTGGAATCCACTTGAATATACACAAAAAAATCATCAAAATCGGACCAGCCGTTTAGGAGGAGTTTAATTACAAATACACACACAACATTTATGTATACAACTAGCTGTCCCGACAGACGTGGTACTGTACGCACGAAAAAAAAAACATTTCTAAACCATTCTCGAATCCACATGAAGACACACAAAAAATTTCATCAAAATCGGTCCAGCCGTTTCGGAGAAGTTTAATTACAAACACACGCACAGAAGATTTATATATACAATAATAAAGATGTAATATTGGTATTGTATGACAGATGACAACAGAAATTAACGTCCACAAAAGTGACCATATTTCAAGTGATAGGGCGCATGATGGTTTTAATCTTTAAGTGTCGGTCACATAACATTTACAATACTTTTCAAGTTTGATTATAAGACGATATTTTACGAAATATATGTGGTGTGACTCTGAAAGATAGAATAAGGAATAGTGTGATTAGAGAGAGATGCGGCATAAAAGTGGATATAATGACGAGAATAGAAAAGGGTATGTTATGTTGGTTTGGGCATGTCGAAAGAATGGACGAGAACAGACTGACTAAGAAAGTTTATAAGGCTAGTGTGAATGGAACAGTCGCAAGGGGAAGACCTAGGCGAACGTTTCCTGATCAGATCGGAGATGTTCTGGATAAAGGCCAGGTTAAGAGCACCTTAAACCGGCGAGCGTGTATGAGGAACGTTATGAAAGTGAATGAAGCCAGAGAAGTGTATCAGGATCGTAGCAAATGGAAATCCGTAGTCTCTGCCTACCCCTCTGGGCAACAGGCGTTAATTTATGTATGTATGTATTTTACGAAATAAAGTTATTTCTGCGAATTAAACTCATTTATACGGATTTTACCGCGTTGTTTATTTAACACTGTGGAACGTTGAGACAACTACTATCTTAGTCTCCTCGTGACCATGGCTGCTGAAAAGCAACCGAAACGTGGGGGAAAGTGTAAACTTAATTATAAATAGGTTTATTAATTAAATTAGCTTAAAAATTTGATAATTTTAATACATAGTAGTAGTAGTGTAACAGTTTCTAAATTATGTAATACAGTGTTAAATAAACGACGTGATAAAAATCCGTATAAATGAGTTTAATTTCAATGAATAACATTCGCGTAAACAGAAGACAATATAAAGTAATTTCTGTTGAAATTAAACTACTATATACGGATTTTATCGCGTTGTTTATATGTATGGTGACAACTTGATGTCCAGAAAGCTATATCCATGACCATATTAAAACATGGTAGGGCGCATTTATGATTTAAATATTTTAGTTCAAAAGACGAACAACGTTCTTGTGTGTAACATTTTAGTTCTCACTAATAATTATAATTATTAAGATAAGGTTGATGGTTCTGCCCATCCTCTGTGTTTTACGACATAATGGCCCATTTTAAGTATCATTATAAATTATGATTTCGAAGAAAATTATTGTATCAACGCGGTGTTTATATTAATAGCTTTACCTTGTATCGTAGTAGTTTGAAGGCGTTAATGTGAGTGTGTAACTGCCGATTGCGAAGTCTCGGATTGAATTCCCTACTCGGCCATTGCAGTAGGCACGCTATTTTTTAGGCTTGAGCTACATAAAGATGGCGTGACTAACTATACTTACATATATATAATACATACATACATAAATTCACGCCTGTTTCCCAGAAGGGTAGGCAGAGACTACGGATTTTCATTTTCTACGATCTTGACACACTTCTGATTTGGGCATGTAGATAGAATGGACGAGAACAGACTGACTAAGAAAGTTTATTAGGCTAGTGTGAATGGAACATTCGCAAAGAAGACCTAGGCGAAAGTTTCTTGATCAGTTCGGAGACGTTCTGGATAAAGGCCAGGTTAAGAGCACCTTAAACCGGCGAGCGTGTATGAGGAATGTTATGAAAGTGAATGAAGCCAGAGAAGTGTGTCAGTGATATATATAATAAACATACATAAATATGTCCATGTATATATGTACAAAACGAAATAGGCGTAAATTCACACATATTCTTTTTTGTTTTGTTAAGAAGAAAACTCCTGCACTAGGAATAACTCCTATATCGTGGAAGACTTTACAAACATTCCTAAAAACGAACACAAGAACATCCAGAATCGGAACAACCATTCGTGGATCACATACATTTTTGTTCCGTGTGGGATTCGAACCCACAACACTCGGCGCAATGGCAGTGGCGAGGCAACCACAAAGACAACTAATCCGTGGTGTCAAATATTTCGCCGATGGGTATGCTGAGATGTATTTACGCTGATTTTGATCATAGATCTCACGTAATAGGGAGCGAGTTTATTACTGTCTACTGTGTACAGAGCCAGAGGTAATGATGCTTTTGAAAATTTATTGACTGGAAAATCCAATAACCGGGCAGTATTATTAAATATCACCGTCAAGATTTTTTTTCCGTCAAGTAATTTGACCCGGTAATTGAACCCAAGACCACTACTACAATCAAATTCACAACCGCTGCGCTACCGAGGTACTCTAGATTTTAGTCGACATTATAACTAATCTTGTAAACGTGCTCAACTATATTAAACGTTAATGCTTTGGTTCACATGGATTCAGGTCCCACGTAATAACAGCATTCATGTGAATATGTAGCTCACAAAATGTGGCTTTGATACGTCCCTGCATAATTATTTGTAGCTTGTAGGCGTGATACTAATAATTTGCCAATTAATTCGATTATCATAATTAGTTGGATAAGTCTATCACTTAATAATAATGTCCCCCAGACTAAAATAAGGCCAGGGCAGCGAATCATAACAAATACTCCGTCACTCACGCACTGTAGTGTTTCTTGACAGAGAAACTCAATAACATTTTGTTCGGATTTGAATTCGAGATCTCATGACAGTAGTTGCATTCCTTTCCAAGTAAGAACATAAATTCAGGTTCCATCTAATGACAGCATTCAGATGAATATGTAGCTCACAAAATGTGGCTGTGATACGTCCCTGCTTAGTCATTTGTAACTTTAAGGTGTGGTTCTCTAATAATTACTTGCTAATTACTTCGATTACCACATTTAGAAAGACAAGTCTATCATTTTAAAATCTTCTTCTTTTTTCGTGTGGTTAGTGGCCAACCTGTTGTCAAGAATTGTTCAAGCCCGTAGATCTCTGACATGGCTTAACGACTGCTGTCAATTTAACAACAACCGGGACCGACTTTTTACGTGCCCTCCGAAGCACGGAGACGCTCTGATGAAATACCACTAAGCGGTCACCCATCTATAGATTGAAATTGAAATTAAACTACTTTATACGGATTTTGTCACGTTGTTTATTTTAAACCACTTTTATTACATAATTTAAAAACTCTGACACTGCTATTATTTAACTTTACTACAATTTAAACTATTTAAATTAATTAAATTTAAACTTTGCCTCGCCGTTTCTGTTGTTTTAAAGCAGTAATGTTTACGGGGAGAAAATAAATAACTAAACTAATATGCTGCTACGGCGACCAATTTTAACATAAAATCTGTTATTATCTAGTAGTGTGTAGTATTTCTTGACAGACAAATCCATTAACATTTTATTGGCCCAAGCTAGAATTCGAACCTGAGACCTCACGCACATTAGCCGCATTCGCTACCGATGCGCCACCAAAGTTTGAAAATAGTAAAGTATTTACATACATATATGTAGTCTCACGCTTATATCTCTGAAGAAAGACAGAGGTATATTAATCAATCTCATTTCACTAATAGTGGATTTTAAATCCCACTTAGATGAACTTAAAACCATTGTCGTCTACTGGGCACAGAATCAAACTCTATCCTGCCACTAAAAATAACTTTTCATGAAAGATCTACTCCTCGAAAAGCCTCTTATCAATGCAATTTTTCTTTCTGCCTCTTTGTTTTATGAATATACCTTAAATAGACAGTTAAGTGACATTTTTATAAAAAAATATTTTTTGACTTTTGACATAAACATTACATAGCACTTTGCCTCTGTTCTCCCACGTTATAGAACTCAAACCTATTAGCGTCTATCGGGCATCGTTCCAGAGTCGATGTTGCTACTGGGAATTTCTGTCTTAAAATCTCATAGCTTTGCCCGGGCACTGAATTCGACACCTCAAGCACAACGGTCGTATTCACAAAGCTGTGCCACCTAGAGTAAAACTCTCAGCTGCATATTAATTGTAATCTTATTACATGTCCTACTAAATTAAAATCTAAAGCTTTAGTTCACACGAATTTAGATCCCACGTACTAATATCATTCATGAGATTATAATTATATCTGGCTAAATGTGGGTGTGATGCCTAACCATCTTAGGTTAAAGGCTTGGTACTTTAATGAATTCGAATATTACATTTAAAAGGACAATTCTGTCACATAATAATGAATTGTAATGTGTATCTAACTTGCAAGTCAGGCAACACGCGATTTAAGCTTACTTTCAAGTCCAAGTCAAACATTTTAGAACGGCTGGCGTAGTGGCTTATGTAGTCATCTCGCAACTGCAATTGCATCGAGTGTAGTAGGTTCGAATCCCACACGAGACAAAATTAAGAGAGATCCATAAAAGGTTGTCTTTAAAAAAAACCACATAAATACATTATAAACGACTTTGTGAGTTAGTAAGTTTATTGAATTGATATTATTACAAGTTGCTGGGTTTAGACAAAGAATATACAGGGTGTCCGGTAAATAATGGATAACCTTGTAATGTCTTATAGTAGAACTGAAGAAAGAACAGAAAAATGAAAAAAAAAATATATATATATATAAACATTAAAAAGTGCAAGCTAGTATAGCATAGCATACTTTTGACTGTCTATCTATTAACATAATTAGTGTTTAATAATAAAACAACAAAAAACCGATGGATTTCATTCATCTATGGTTGTAGTATACACACTACATCCCGCAGTGCTTGGAAGATGTGATGGCGCAAGGATGTCAACGCACCAATAATACTTGGCCTTTTTCGGAATCAATAGCCAGGGAGGATAGGGAATGCGATACATGTATCTATGCACATTAGTCGCATTCCCTATTAAATATGTTTTTAATGACAAATCACATTTTGTAAGACTTGTCTCAGATTCAAACGTTACTCAAGAATTACCAACTCTAGGAATTGCACCTGATACTTTATTACTGAATGTTGTAAATACTTTAGGACATAGCCTAGTTAGCACATGAACCTGAAGCAACCTTTGCGGCAACTGACTGCGGAAGCACCTGCCTTATAGAAGATTTGAGTTGTTTTTAATGATGGACTTTTTAATGACTGCAATTTGGAGTAGTAGGATTGGTCGACGCTATCTTTTCTCATTCTATTACCAATCAACTTAATCCTATGACGTGACGACTTTATAGTATTTACATACATTCATAATTACATAGATTCACGCCTGTTTCCCAGAGGGGTAGGCAGAAACTACGAACTTCCATTTGATACGATCCTGACACACTTCTCTGGCTTCATTCACTTTCGTTGCGCCCCACACCAAAGGCCTGCCCATCTTCCAAGGCAACAATATTTAATAGTTTAATTCCCTCTGTTGCGTAGATTTTTACAAACATACATATAACGGACGCAATACTTCCCAACTCTGAACAATTATTAAGGAATCACACGAATAATAATGTCCCGTGTGGGTTTTAAACATATAACACTCAATATGGTGGAATCGGCGAGACGGCTGCTTATCTGCTACGCCATCTTTGCATAATGTAGAGGGATTGTGATATGATGAACGATCTTTAGGGCAAGCCGGTAAAGCTTCAGGTCAATGACTTAAGTAGTCGCCTTTCTCAAAAAAGTCCAAGTCAAAAAATCAGCTACGAGTCCATACTTTCATAGAAGGAAGGCGCCTCGCTTCGCGGGGCTCCTATTTTTGGGTGGATTTAAGAAGAAACCTAACAAATATCTACTAGGGGGCGAAACTTGAGGGGTGAACGGGCTCGTAACTAAAAAATCTATTGTTATATTTTAATCAACTCTTAGAATACCACACATAAAAATCTATTGTGTGTGGCCACACTTAATAGCTTGAAAAGTAATAATTTAAGATAACCCTATTATAAACTGACTGGTGTGCATGAAGCAAAATAAGTATGCCAGAATCTTAGAATATGGCAATTCATAGTCTGTACCTATCTCTCTGGGAAACAGGTGTCTATCTATATATGCGTATATCACATGCTCAGTGCAATAAAGGCGTAAGAAGAGTATGCTAACTTTAGAGCAAAACATGTCTTTATTCTGATATATTCATTAGGTTCTTTTATAAATATAAACTTTTGTTTCATTTAGTGAAACACAGACATAAGCAAGATAAAGTGATTTTTTTTCAAATTTTAAACATTAAGGTAGGTTTATATACATTTATGATTTACCAATATCAAATTTATTATGATGCAGCAAATGATTTTTTAAATCACGACGTAAAAACATTGAGTTTCTGTGTCCTTATTTGCACTATTCGAATCTGCTATAAAAATATTGACGTAATTATATTTACGCATTTATTGCACTGGAGATGCGACATTCATCATAGATGAAAAAAGGCAGGCTTATTAAGGTTGACTAAATACAGCTGCAATTGTATTAATTATGTTTAAATAATGTATATACAGGTTGTCCGGTAATTAATGGATAACCTGGAAATATCTTAGAGTGGAACTGATGGCCGTTCGGAAAAATATGAAAAAAATCTATCCTAACTACTACCTGAGTACCTATGTGTTTTTTTTTAATTACCATTTATAACTTTCTTGTATACTACGGCTATAAATGAATGAAATCCATCGGTTTTTTTTGTTTTATTATTAAACACTAATTATGCTAATAGATAGACAGTCAAAAGTATGCTATGTTAATATAGCTTGTAAATTTTTTTTTTTTTCTGAACGGCCTTAAGACATTTCAAGGTGATCCATTAATTACCGGACACCCTGTATAGGAGATTACAATAAGCTTGTCCTCTTTTATACAACTAATCAGAGGTTTTGAGACGAAGCCACTAACACTTGCTCTACCTAGGCATCGAATACTGGCACCACATTTCACCAACATTTATTTAAGTCCAACGAAGTAGAGAGCGAGCTTTTTATCATCTACTGGAGAAAGCCAGATTCTGTGTTGTTCAAAAGAATGTCGTAATAGAAAATACAATAAAAATTTGCTCTACCCGAGAATCAAAGCGAGGTCAGCTGTAAACATAACGTAAATTTAATTGTAAATTTATGCTATTAATATCAATGAAGCGATACAAACCAACTGAAAACCAGCGCTGGTGCACTCAATTTGGGTGCCCAGCTAATGCTGAGGTGGTGACCTTTTTCGGCGACACACATTTTTTTTATTTTTTTACCATGTAAAATATTTTTTTGTTTTAATTAACTGTGTGTGCTCTGTGCGAAATAAACATGATTTCTTTCTTTCTTTCTTTCTTTCTTACATAATTTCGTTTCAAATATCAACTAAAACTATTTTCTTAATCCCTGTGTAAATGCTTAGCTCTGCTACCGTGTAACTATTGGTTAAATCGTGATTTGTATACTGATTCGCAAAACAGTTCTAGTTGATATTAAATAACCTAATTCGGTCACACTCAATATATTTCAATAAAACGATGCTGCTGACGATACTTGTAGGTGCCAAATATAAATATGCATAGATGGTGTATTGCTTTATATAATCACATCGCCCACACACCGAGTATTGTGGATGCGATTCCAACACGCATAAAGAGTAAGATTTCGAGTGTCTGGAACTTGTCAAATTCCAAGTGATCGTTGGGCATCTGTTGCGCGTGTTCACATACGAGAACGTAAAATATACAGAAGGACACTGATTTTCCTTACAGATGCTCCACGTGGCTATTAAAATATAAAATATCGACGGTTTTACAATAAGTAAGATGGTTGGCATGCATCTCCAACTTGGTATCCAGTGATTCCCTCACGTGAACCTAAGATAATGCAAAAATAGGCAGAAATACATCTATCATATTAATTTCTCCTTAAGCATGCTGGTTAACATTTGAGAAACATCGGACATTTTTAAAATTTATATTTTCCGTAAGTGTCTTAAAAAGTTTATAAAATAAAAAGTTTATAATATAAATGATGATTTTAAACACAACAACACAAGTTGACACACAAACAGATATTCAGCTCTATAGTTGAAATTATTTGGCTTGGAATAACAGTCAGGGAGTAGATTTAATCAGATAGTATAAAAAATACTAGCCGTTGCTTAGTGCTCGAAATTCGACCAAAGTTCGCCTATAAGATATTGCTGATATATGTCATTATATACTGATATACGTAACCATAGTTAAAAGCTTCGACTGCGTGTGTCAAATGCTTAGTTGTGTGCGTAAAGTGCTTTTTCATTAATTTAATATATTTGTAATGCATATCTTATATAAATATTCGAGGATATTAGGATTCGCCCCTCCTCCTCCATATAAACTTTAACTGTGTCAAATTTCATACTCCTCCATCCACGTAATTTTCGTAAAAAGAGATATAAACTTTTTGCTTCATTTATTAATATATAGATAATTAAGGGTAGAGCAACTAAATTTAACTGACGTAGATGTTCATGATACTCGGAATTGTCAGCTTTACAAGCTTGCGAGGATATGGCTATAGTGTATTTTTATATATAAGCCAGACGGCAAATTTATTGTATCTTTGTATTGCAACCAATAATTAATAGTTACTAAATCGCTTACGACACACCCAAGGAAGCTGTCTACAATTTTCAGTAGGTGCCTATTACCTAAAATAAAATATCTAAAGTAATACTTACGGCTAAAATTAAGCTATTATATTATAACACCTTAAATAAAGCTATTGTTCACCAATAAGGTCAAACACCGATCGGTGAATCTTTCAATTCTTCGAATCGAAGGTTATCGCAGCAACTATCTGCTTCGATAGCCCAACATGACTTTTGGGAATAACCTTGCATAATATATTACAAGAAAATGTAATGAACTCAGCGGCATAGTATCACGACTGTATGTATATCCTTGAGGGATAAGCAGAATTGTATTGTTTTACGATTTGCCAAACAAGCACAGTACCTGATGTAAAGTAGTAACGTTACGAAATGATACCTTAGATCATTATATCGTTCAAAATGTTACTCGTTACTGCGTCTATACAAACAAAGTTTCAAACGTCTGTCCTCAAATTCCTGTCTCACGAGAGACTTTACAAACATTCAAATTAAACAAAAATCACTCAGACTGGACCTGGTCGTTAGGGCTACTATATATGGATGATACAAATGTCTGACCTGTGTGGGGGTCGAACCCACGACACTCGACGCAGTGGCTATGACGAGGCTATTATTTAAACTATTACGCCATCTTTGCAGTCAAAAAAGTATGACACCCACATTTAGCCAACTATGCTGTTAAGTTCATGTAATACAGATGAACGAATTACCTTCTACTAGGTACAGCTCTAAACTTTAGACTTCGTTCTGCAATTGAGAATTTTCTGACTGAAGAACACCTTGGGGAATCTAATCGGATATCTTTTGAACAACAGTCGCATTAAAGCCTGTAGCGCCACGACTACTGTCAAAAAAACGAATCACTTTACTGCTAGCGTGGGCAAAGCCTCGATGGCGTAGTGGTTAGTGTAACCGACTGCGACGCCTGAGGTCGCGGGTTCGATTCCCACACAAGTCAAACATTTGTGTGCATGAACATGGATGTTTGTCTTGGTCTGGGTGTTTCTATGTATAATATGTATGTATTTACAAAAAAGAAGTATATAAGTATGTTTATCTATTGTCTAGTACCCATAGTACAAGCTCTGCTTAGTTTGGGCTAGATGGTGTTGCGTGTATGTGGGGAAAACAATAAAAGTTATTAAGGGCATTTTGAAAATTTTTTAGGGCCTGCTTATCATAGGAACACAACACAAAGCTACGATCTTCTAGGTAGAATGGAGATACTCCCTCCATCGAGAATCTATAGTTTAAAAAAACATTGGGGAGCGAGGAAAACCGGCTTCTATAGGGCTATCCGAGGATGTGTGGCGGGTTCTCCTCTTGCCGATTGTTTTATTACAATATATTTCCGCCAAGTTATGCCTAATTCGATATGTTTAAATAAAAATCCAAAGTGTATGTATGGACAAAGTACCTTCTTTACACTTCTCTAAGGAACATTTGACAGAAGAAGCCAATAACATTATCCGGAAGGCCTAACACAGAAGAGAATCACGAAGTTTCAGAAACGGTAGTTGTGCAGGCGTTTTTTACTACAGGGTCTAAAAGAAAAATATATAATATAGCTAATAAGAATAAAACTTCATGCAAAGATACGTTTCAATTAAAATACATCCACAAAAAACTGAAATAAAAGCCGATGCATACAAGTCTAAGCTCAATCATTTCACATCAGTGTTATCGTAAGATGGAATCTACGTTTTTTGCCGAGCTCACCTCTAAACATAGACTAATAAATTACTGCTAAATGTTGAACAATGCTGTCGGAATGATTTAGCACTGTCATCAATCATTTCGCTGATTATAAAACAAACACACGAAATGTTAATTATACTATAGAATCGTTTATTAATTTGTCATTCATGGTATTTGGCATAGTAATTTATCAAACGTTTATAGTTTCACGCCTATATCTCTGATGGGGTAAGAAGAGATCCTAAGTATTATAAATGGGAGTGTGAGTTTGTTTGTTATGCTTTAATGCCTTAACTACTTGACCGATCATCATGAAATTGCGCATACACGTTTTGGATACAGAAAATAACATAGAGTAGCTTTCATCCATAAAAAAGTACTGTTCCTGAGTAAGCAAAGTTGCGGGACAAAGTTTGTACATTATGAACACATTTAGTTAAGTATAGTTACAGGTACACACAGCGACACATCAACCTAGACTGTTTGGACTTTGAGCTTTTAGAAGTTGAACGCTGCGAATCGTGCGCGAGCGCGCGTTATATTTTTGTTACGCTGTATTCTTACCATTAAGTCGACACCACTATGCACTGTCCCTTTCCGACAATTCTCTATTTTGTATGTAGCGTAGTTATGCGTTTATAGGGTGTCTAACTTAATGTGTGTACCTTATAGTAGAAGGTAAGCCTTTTACTGTCAAGCTGGCCCAGTCGTACAGATTCCATCTTGCTACCAATAAATGTTCAAGACAGAAAATCCAATAATACTTGGCCTTTTTCGGAATCAATAGACACATCACGTATGTACATTAACCGCATTTCCTATTAAATATGTTTTTAATGACAAATCACATTTTGCAAGACTTGTCTCAGATTCAAACCTTGCTCACGGATTACCAACTCTAGGAATTGTACCTGAGACTTTATTACAGAATGTTGTAAATACTTTAGGACATAGCCTAGTCATCACATGAACCTGGTATTTCACTCAATTTGTGGCAACTGACTGCGGAAGCACCTTCCTTATATAAGACTGGGAATCGCACAACCATGGGTTGTTTTTCATGACGGACTTTTTTAATGACGGACTTTTTTAATGACTGCAATTTGGAGTAGTAGGTTTGTTCGACGCTATCATTTCTCATTCTATTACCAATCAAGTGAATTCTATGACGTGACGACTTTATAATATTTACATAATCATAATAATCATAACTTTATTTGCAAGAATATGGTCAAGTATACAGGTTGGTCGTTTTACAGAAATGTACACGCCACATGTAGCATATTCTGCTACATGTGGCGTGCAAAATTCATACAATGTCATTTATTTGATAACAATAAATAGTACTAATTAGGTATATAATTATAAAACATGTAATTATTAAGTAATGCAGTTAGATTAAATAGATCCAGAGAAGAATGTCATACCTATTGTTTAATGTTATACACATAAGAAGTGTGACCATTATTACAATAAATAAGATTAATAGAAATTTAAATAATATAATAAATAAATGATTGAATTTAAGAAACATACCTACATACATAGATTCATGCCTGTTTCCCAGAGGGGTAGGCAGAGAATACGAACTTCCATTTGCTACAATTCTAACACACTTTTCTGGCTTCATTCACATTCTTCAAATACGCCCGTCGGTTCAAGGTGCTCTTAACCTGGCCTTTGTCCAGAACTCCGATCAATGATCAAGCTCAACTCAAGTATAATCGATTCTAGAGAAAAATTAAATACGGTATAATAAAACATTAATGGGTGATGCAAGTATATTAGCGACTGGATCTTTAACTAACAGGACGATACGTATTGACAGTGTTAGTACTCTTACATCAGTAGGCTTACCATGAAAATGTCTGTTTAAAACGGATCTTCGGATTTCTTTCTTTGGTTATTATATTACTCCGTTATGCCGAATAGTTGATAGAAACGAAAAGTACAATCAAGATGCTTACTGAAATCTGGAACGAATAAAGGTGTTTCACAAATGGAACACTCGGCGTGAAATTTTGGGATGGGGCTGCAGTTTACTGTACAAATAAGTTGACTCATCCAGCAAAATACTACCCCTAATTGCTCAGATGAGCTGGCTTATTCGTGCCATTACGAAATATTCGAAAATGGCAGGCTTTTTAACTCAAAAAATATTAATACCATAGATGCTGAGGCAACAAACCGAAGCAGACATTATGCCAATCAACAGATGATTATGAAACGAGTATATTTTTTCTATTACTAAACAAATATTCCATTAAAACGAGTGTTGTAAGATTATCGGTATAATTTGAAGTCATTTGCTGCAATAACGTGTTAAAAGATGTAAGATTTGTACGAGTGCGATATTAGCCTTTGTCTAGCAACAGCTCGATGTAATCTTATGGTTTCTGTGAGATAAGTTTTACGTTGAGCGTATAATATACAATGTGTGAAAAGGCGTCATGATTATTATGAATCGTATAGTTTAAAGCATTAATAAAGCTGCTATAACCTAGCTGGAAGCCGTTGGATTGCGGTGGCAGCTCTAAGTACGATCCTAAGGCACGCACATATGACTTTTCGACGTTAAATACGTATTAAATAGTTAATTATCGCTTGATTTAATGGTGAAGGAAGACATCGTGAGGAAACCTAGATGTCTGAGAGTCTACATAATGTTCTCACACTGGGCTGGCCATGGCTTGATGCTTGACTGGGCGGGTTAGCGGGGTGGACTATAGCCAAAACCTGCTTATACTGCGAAAAGACCCGCACCCAGCAGTACGATAGTCTATAAACAGGGCTTGTAGCCTTTTATGAACTGTCATTTGGCTTGCCTGATGATTAATGGTTATCCATTTGTACCCTTAAAGAAACAGCCGGATCCAGATGGGAAATAATTAGATCAAAACCAGAAACATTTATTAGTGAATCATCGATCTATTCTCTTGTAGATAACAGGACAATATATCGATATTGCCCTTTTTTCCCCCCGAATGGATAAATAGGGGGAGACAGACAGGATTAATCCCTATTCATAACTGGAACGCAATACAAGGTTTTTGCGATAAACAGTACCAGCCAAGTTTTGCCTGCAGACTTTATACATTTTTGAAAACATATATGACAGGTTTCCTCACGATGTTTGTTCCCATTATAGCAAGTCAACGAGCAAGTGGCCTAATAGCAACTGCTGTGTATCGAATGTTGTTGGTTCGATCTCCATAAACGACAAAAAGTTGTATGTGTAATCTCCAAACAGTTATTCCAAGTACGGTGTTCGTATTAATTTAATACACACACGTCTTCGAAAAGTGAAATGTGCGTAGCAGTCCCTCGGTAAACCTACTAATCTGTATTCGGTCATAAAAAATAATAATACTCCTAATACTCCAAGCCATGCAGTATTTAACCTTACGTCAGGCTTAATACCAGAAGACCAATTCTCGAAACAAAATATATCCGAAATAGTATTGCGATCTAGTCTAATAAACGTCAAATGTGAACTAAATGCAATATCAGTTTTCATTTGACATTTATTTGAGTTTATGAAAGTACTATTTGTGATATGTATGACACTAAGACTAAATTTGAACTGTTTGTATAGGTATAGCTAATATATTAGTCATTATTTCCTAAATAAAATTACAAAGATGACTCAAGGTATCCATTCGAAAATTATTACTGAAATAAATATCTATTTTATCTCTTGTAACAATTACCTACTAACATTTAATAGTTAAAGTTTATAGCCTTTCTACCTGTTAGTTCATCATTTAGCTGTATTATATAAGAAAGCATTTGGTTTCAGTGGGTCGCCTTACCACTGGCACTGGGCCGAGTGTTGCGGATTCAAATCCTATATGGGACAAACAATAGGGTACTACACCCATTTTTGAAAAGTGTCTCATTTAGAATCTATAGTGCAAATGAAGCTCTAAAAAATTTATAAAATTTTATTAAATCGATAAGTGCCAAAAATTGCATTCGAATTTTGCAATTTCAAATTTCGAGCGTAATTTGACGACATGACGTCAGTTGGCTGTGTAAACAAATGCAGTGATATTTTGTGTGTTATGTTAAATGTTTATATTTTAAAAATGAATTATTATTTTACTTATCGTTGGTGCCAATTACCTTTACAAGATGCAAGGGTCTATAAAATAGATTGTGACTGCGGACTCTCATACATTGGTCAAACTAAGAGAAGCATAGGCGCCCGCATAAAAGAACACATAGCTGATGTAAAACACAAACGCTCGTTGAAGTCTGCTGTGTGTGAAAATGTACAACAGGGGACCAACCACTACCTGAGATTTGACAAACTACAGATTCTCGCTAAAGAACACCGATTCTTACCAAGGATGCTTCGCGAGGCTATTGAAATCAAAAAGCATCCTAATTTCAATAGAGAAGATGGTTGGAATGTATCACCAGCTTAGGATCCAGTACTTCAAATAGTCAAACCCAAGAAGAAACAAACCACAGCTAGACTTCATGATACTTTGAGCTCATTCTGCGTAAATAGAAACACCAAGGACTAAATTATGTTCGGGTACTTTGAAATAACTACACTGGAACATTGAGACAATTACCATCTTAGTCTCCCCGTGACTATGACTGCTGAAAAGCAACTGAAACGTCGGGGAAAGTGTATACCTAAATATAAAAAGTTTTAATAGTTTAAATAATTTTATTAGCTTATAAATTAGTAAAATTCAATAGTGGTAGTAGTGTAATAATTTTAAAATTATATAATACAGTGTTAAATAAACAACGCGATAAAATACGTATATATGTAGTAGTTTAATTTCAATGAATGACATTCGCGTAAACAGAAGACCTGCAGACGATGTTTACTTTTTAAGATTTCTATCTATTTGCATTTCAATTTACTAGTATCCTTGTTACTCTTCTAACTAAGCTAGAATGCTTGTATTACGAGTGGGTTCACGTCGGTAGTGTAATGGGTGGGATTCGAACCCGCGACCTCTCGATCGCAAGTACAATGCCTTATCCATTGGGGTACGCGGCTTTAATATATTGCCTTTGTCTGCGTCTTCGGGAATATAAGCGACTATACTATGCAGCGACGTAATCTTATTTCAATCTCATCTAAATATATGAATGCATTGCTACAGAAATCAAGGAAGAACAGGACAAAGGAACAAGAAAAGGCAGCTTGCCTCTTCTCATTTATTTTCTCTCTCTTATTATTAATTATTGCCTGCAATAATAACGATATATTCTCAAACATACATTAACAACATACATTACGTAATGGTAATAGTCACAAACTGAAAGTTTGTGACCACAGTCGGTGTAATCTGGTTAAAATGTCAAGAATTGGGTAAATTTCCATCATGAATTATATAGTAACTAGTTTTAGCCGCGGTTTCACTCGCATTAATGTACATTTTGTCAATAAATGACTATCCCTCGGGAACAGGACTCTTCCTGGATGAAAGTACCCTATGTTCTTTTCGAAATTTCGCATACACGTTGTCTGGGTGTACACAGTGAATGCAAAATTTTATGATGATCGGTCGAGCAGTTAAGGCGAAAAAGCGTAACAAACAATCAATCTCACATTCACATTTATAATATTAGTTAGGATTAAATTCATTCAAGTTCATGCACCTCTTCATACGCGTGTCCTTTTCATAGTTGCTGAAATGTATTTAAAACACCTCTGCCAAATCCTTCGGGAAGAGGCATGAAGGTTTAGGTTGTGACTACTTCGCTAGATGGCGCCTCTGTTATCTAATACATTTTGAGCGCTACCTACTTGACTACCACGTAGAGATCTAGAGTCCGAACCCAAGCCACATATCTATGTCTTTTCGAAGTTATACGAGTATACGTAATAAATGGTTAATTATCGCTCGCTTTAACAGTGAAGGAAAACTTCGTGAGGAAGCCTGCATGTCTCCATAATGTTCTTGAAAATATGTGAAGTTTGCCAACCCGAAGTAAGCCAGCGTGGTGGATGCCTAACCCTTCCCACACTGATAAGAGGCCCGTGCCCAGCAGTAGGACAGTTCATTATGTATATAAGTCTCAGGCAGTAATTAAGCAACGATGTCTTAGTCGATATTGCCTAACACATGTGCTTCGAATCAGTGGGTCAGTAGCATTATGTGTGTGACCCGAGCTCATATCAACTATTTTTTGCTGCCCGTCCATCATAGCTAAAGTGCTTATTATATCATTATTATTGACGTGGTAAGCGTGGCCTGGTATTGCAATGAGAGTTCCGTAGAGAATAATATATTAGAAACATTAGATTGGAAATTTGCGCAGTGTAGAACTTCGATTATATGGGATCGGAAGCAATCACAATATTTTTCATATCTCTTTGCTTCAATATTTCTGATATACCTAAATAAAATCCATGGGTGGCAGTTATAACTTTTCTTTTTTATAAAGATAATTCTCGCGCTCAACGGAATAATGCCGGTGTCGCGGGATATTTTACAAACATTCAAACAACGGACACAAAGAACATTCAGACTCGGAACGAACATATTTTGTGAATCACACAAAGTTTTGTCCCGTGCGGGATTCGAACCCACAACACTCGGCGCAGCGGCAGTGGCGAGGCGACCACTACACCATCCATATATTCAACTACTCACCACCAGGTCAACTATTACCACGTCTGTCACCAGACAAAAATTCTTGTGTTGTGTTTCTGCGATGACTGTGGTTTTCAACCATGAGACTAATTGTTGTTTCTTACGTCCGGGTCGGTAGTATAATGACTCCTTCTTCTTAAGTTTTGATTACCCCTAAACAAGGTACCAAGATGTTACAGAAACAGCTTAATATTAAGTTATTTTAATACTTGTTTGCCACTTACTTAATATAAAAATCTTCTCGTACAGGCTTCATGTGCGAGTTAACCATTCAGAATACCACATCGGTCCTTTATAAACCGCCTAAGTGCCTTGTGCATGTTATCCACATGCATAATAATCGCCTAAAATGTTGTTGTGTGTTTCTGTTTGCTAGGTAAGTTACTATTACAAGATGAAGATGGGAGATTTTCACGTTAAATATACATATCTCTCAAAAAAAATTCCCGTAACTTGGGGAAGTTTAACAGACATATCAATCATAGATATGATGACACAAACCTGCAAATTCTCGTAGTAAATAATGTTTCGTTGAAAACATGTTTTTATCTGTTCCCTTGATCTTATAACTATTTGTTCTGTGTGGAAATCTGTGAAGCATAATAATCCTCAAGATTCTATAGTATTACACAGAAACACGCAAAAACTGGGAACACACTTATCTGGGCCGTAATAAATATTTGTCCAATGCAAGTATAAGTGGTATCTAAAACGTGCAATGCGTATTAAACTATGAAATACTTCATCTAAAATAAATGTCACTCACTGCCTTTTGATCCGATAATATAAAGGTAAATACTGGTAAGAAACTTGGTCTCGTATTTGTTGCCCGACTTGGATAGCAGAAAATTGTCAAATTCGGGGTCGAACCAAGAAACTCTCAATAGCAGCCCGAAGATAGAAAGTTGATGGTGTTGCACACCCCGTGACTCGGAAACCTCGTAAAGCCGATAGTCCTGCGCCTGATTTCTCCCCAGGCAGCTCGGCTTGCCCATAGGACTATAAAAGTTAACGAGCAGAGAGTGCATTTATATACTATTATACATTATATTCTCTTGCGCAGACGGCCAGTCTTCGTTAAGATTGGCCGCCGTGACCGAAATTTGGTCTGAGTCAGGTAATTTTATAACATTAAATAATATAGGGGGCACCAGTATATATCTTTATACTGATCTCATCAAGTAGCTAGAAACCAGACACAATGAAATGGATATTGTGTCTGGGCATCGGTGTCCAAGAGTTAGCCCAGAGTTTAATATTTAAAAATATATTAAATAGAAATTGATTCTTATGCTGACAATTTATTAATTAATATTAGTAATAACTAAGCGAGGGCCCTTGTAGCAAGCGTCTTGGACGACGTCCTTTATTTATTAGATAGGTCGAATGCTTATTTGCCTTAATAAAAAAGCAAAGCACAATAATATGTGATTGATTACCATTTATTTGACACCGAGAGTCTTCAAAGATTTAAGATTGATGATAAATTTGACACTAGGTTAGGCCTTCAGCTAGTAAGATAAATAAAATGTCAAAACGATATTTTTATAAAGGTATAATTTAACCTGTCAGCTTAATCATATCAAGACATAATGATAAAAGCATTCTGTCTAGACGCCGGCGCCTGAACGACGTATAATAAAATAAGTTAATAAATAAAATTATACTGTCAGCATGCGAATAATTTCCTGCCTAATATTTTTCATTATATTGTCAAACAGAATGACAAAATCCTGACAAGTTACGAGTAAGTTTGCAGTAAACCTATATACTATAATCAATTATTTGGTTCTTCTTACAAAATTACAAGCACACAACTCACACACTTATTTTTTTTACAAAAACTCTTTAACACACAATACACATACATATTTTACGAAATAAAATGTATGATCACACAGACGCACAAACTTTTACCACAAACTCACACATAGCTATATATTTTTGTCGGCAAATTTGTGCGTGTGTGCGATCATACACCAATTTATTCATTTACTTAACTCATATAACTTTCTGCTTTCATATAAAGCGAACCTAGGGCAGAGGACACTAATTTTTGAATCACAGGCTTTCACAAAAACTAACTAAATGTTTTGCTGAAAATAACAAAACATTTTATAATCAATGCAACATATGTAAATTAAAGAATAATTAACAATCTACCTAAGTGTGCAAATTTACGAAGACTCTTTCTACCCTTGCCTAGTTTATCATGCAGTTCTTGCATTCGTTAATCAAACTACAACACAGTACCCAAGAACAGGCCTCACTACCGCATAATATATCGCAAGCAGGCGTGTCATAATTGGCAACGTTTCATAAGGTGATCAATCAAAGTTAAACCTCGATTCGCTTTTCATAGTTTACTAGAGAAAGCAAACAAAACTTGCTGCATCGCACTTTGTAAAGCTTCACTTTGTTAGCACAACATGATTGTAAAATTGAATGTGGCCGCAAGACAAGCAAGGATGGATGAAAGACAACAATAGATAATCATCATTAAAATTAATCGTTTCGTTTGTATACTATCAAATAAAGACATATTCTATATTATATTTTACTAGCTTTTGCCTGCAGCTTCGCTTGCGTAAATGTATGCTAGGTTGACACCCTAATCACCTAGTGGTATGAAATATACTGAACGTCCTATTATCATACCTACCAAATATACATAAAAATTTCATAAAAATCGGTCGAGCCGTTTCGGAGGAGTGCGGACACAAACATCGTGATACTACATTATATATATTATATAGATTGAAAACCACATTCTGCTGCATTTATATTCTTGCATACAGATGTAGTAGAATAGAATATTCTATACATTTTTTAATCCCAGGAAAGCGGATTTGACAGATCAGATCTCGTTTCGCGGGAAAGCTTAAGATACTTAGAAGCAATAATGAAACGATGAACACGGATAAACTTAACTGCATACATATCTCAGAAGGGTTGTTGTTAGCTATAGTTTGAATTCCTATGTCACAGGGCGTAAAATAAATCACTAAATAGTTGTCAGCGGGTTGTATAAACGTTTTTTTTTATATCACAAACTATATATCTGATTAAAGCTCGAAAGATACGACGAAATATATTGATATTATGCAATAAAAGAAACTACACCAACAATTTTTTTTTTCTCTTAAAAAAGACAATGCCCACTAGGATTAATTCCTGTGTCGCTGGTGACTTTACAAATATTCAAACAACGGACACAAGGAACACGCAGACTTGGAACTACCATTTGTTGATCGCACAAACGTTTGTCTCGTGTGGGATTCGAACCCACAACACTCGGCGCAGTGGCAGTAGCGAGACGACCAGATAAACCACTACGACATCCGTGCAGTGAGGTATATTTCTGTTATAGTTCAAATATATATTACCAAGATTTTTCTTGGCTAGAATACAGGACCGATCGATCGCAACTTTAAGGATAGCTAACAGTGACTTGGATCACTGCGAACTCCATGCTGTCATCAATGTTGATTGATCACCCTTAATATCTTGGAATCCCAAACAAGTTTCCTTAATAGTACAGTTATAAGCACGCCAAGCGCCATCTTGGCTCGCAGCTTATTATATTATTAATTGATTCTGTCTGACACTTAATTGCAAATATTAACTACAAAGTTCCACGGAAAGAAGCAGTCCTAATACTAACTAATAAATGCGAATGTAAGTTTGTTTCTTTGATTATTGTTACACCTTAACTACTCGACCGATTATCATGAAATTTCGCATACACATTGTCAGGGGTATAGAATAGAATATAGGGTATCTTTCATCCAGAAAAAATACTGGTACTAACATAACCTAACCTTTATTTAAGCAAGCAAAGCCGCAGGTAAAATCTAATAATAATATAAATAAATAACTTCTTTATTCATTTATAAGCTAAGTTAACAATAAAATATTATTAACGCTATAAATATTAATATGCCGTGGTTTATGAGCTGGTTAATGTATGATTTATTCATATGTATGTCAGTTTATGTTGCTAACTATAATAGAACAATATGGCAAAGTAGGCATTCAGGTGAAGTTTAAAGAAGGCGGAGGTACGTGGGCGCTCCCTGTACTTAGGTATTACCTCTAAGCAAGTAAGTAAGATTAAATAATATAATAATTATAATCTCAGTCCCGCATACACTGTTCCACTGGTGGTCAGGTCAGGCCTCTTCTCAGTGTGAAAAAGATTAGGCATTAGTACACCACGCTGGCCCCCGTTGGCAGTCGAATATGCTAACTTCGAAATGAGTACAAAAAGAGGTGCGTGCCTCTGAATGAAAATGGATACCAGCTCTGCCTGGTAACGCTTGCCTGATTGATTAGGAAAATATTTTAGAAAATGGAAGCATAAAAACGCATGACTAATAAAAATGTATGATATCAGATTTAACGGTGAAGAGAAGCATCGTGAGGAAACCTGCATTTCTGAGAGTTCTTAATGATGGTGTCTATGATATGTAAAGTCGGCCAATCAGCACTAGGTTAGCGTCGTGGAACATGGCTTTCCTTCCCTTCTCAAATTAAGAGGAGATCCGTGCCCAACAGTGACAGTTTATATACAGGACTGGTATTATTACATTATTTTAATGTCAAACGCGTCTATCTATCGATAGGAGCGAAAAATCGAGAAAATGTGGTTTCAAGTATTTTTATACTACCTGATGAGTTATCCTTAGACCGCTTGAAATATAAGGATGCGTCGAGTAAAGGTGAAAACGTGTCAAATCATATTACTAGATTTCTAAGCAAAATATTGTAAATCAGGTAACACCTAGCATCCATGACGATCTAGTTTCTCAACTAAGAAGTTTGATACTATCAATCGTTCAGAATTTGCTTTAGACTGCATCGCTGACGCAGTCGTAGTGAATATGACTGCTGTGCATGAGATCTAGAATTCGATTTTTGAATCTGGCAGTCTTGTTAAGTGTTCCAACATATTCTGAGTAGCAGCACCGAGTCTGGCACGATTTTAGGCAGTAGATTTTTTCTTATTAGGCCGAAAAATTATATTAAGCCTCCTAGGCCCATGTCGGATGTCTGAGTCTATGTAGTTACAGTATGTAGTACCAGCTACAGTTGAGAGGTATTGCAACCGGTATTGCAATTTTATGTGCTGATATTGCTAATTAAAACATGTATGTCAACCGGCTATAACTACAAAAGATTACCTTTAGGTGTAATCAATTAAATAGTTTCTAAAATGTATTTACTGAATAGAAATCTAATTTAACGCTGGTGTCATAAAGTGCCTTTATGATCACCTTTGTAAATCCTAAAAGGTTAGGGAAAGATCACGTATGTTTGGCCAATGGACTACATTGAAATGCCGATCGAAAGGGCATGGTTTTCAAAACACAATTGATGTAAACTCACACCTAGTTAAAGCGTTTATGTTAGAATACCTATCTGTAATGATAATAAAGTGCGGCGTATATTACAAGTAATCGTTCAAAATAAATGCTAAACTACTTGTTGAAACTACTCATTTAAATGATTTTGAAATTACTGTACATATTATGTATGGTCTATTGCCATAATTTAGATTTTAGATTACTGGGTTACTTGGTAAAATTAATAGCACGGAGTCTAAAAATTTGTTCTAAAGACATAAATAGACTCGCACTCTAAAATTTCCCTTGCTTTATTATTCCCAAGTCACTTAGGGTCGGCTTTTTTTAGTCTAACCGGATTTGACTGGATATAAATTTTTTTACGGAGCGGCTGCCATCTGACCTTCCCAACCCGAAGGCTAACGATAACGTAAGGCTAGACCAGTGTCAGGATATTATAGGACTTCCAAATAACGACTGCTATAGATGTTCATGGCAGCCGGGACCGACGGCTTAACGTGCTCTCCGAAGCACGGAGCAGGCAATAATTGTCAATCAATACGCAAATAATTTCGAAAAGTCATATAACTTCCGAAAGTTAGAGGAGCGCGGCGTGGGTTCGAACCCGAGATCTGCATTGCAGTCTGTTGGCACACTCTATAACGTGATAGCTAAAACATATCTGGCGAAATGAGAGTGTTTCATACTCCACTCCTTATCCCTTCGATATACCATGTCTGTTGAAAGCCATGGCCTATCAATTTTCTTGTAACGTGCTTATAATGAGATATGAGAATGAGATCTCCCGAATTTAATAAACGAAGCAGTTATGCGTTTTGGCAAACATATTAATAATAATATGTAGGTACTAAATAAGGATACTACATAAGTATGCAGCGATAATCTAGTAAGAGACCGTTGGACTGCATGCAGAAAGTTAGATGCCACGTCTCCAAGTCAAGAGTTTGACTAATGAGTTATGTGCTTAATAAGTAATTATTGCCTGTCGGACAATATCTTAAGTGAAGAAAACACATAATCTTAATACTAATCCGGACTGGGTCAGCAGGGTGGATTCTAGCATTCTCTTTTCACAATGAAAACAGGCCAGTGGCAAAGGGACAGTGTAAAACAGGGCTGATAATATAATTATTTTAAGCTTAGAATTAGCTGTAGCTTCCAAAGGCTCTTTAATGCTTTGTCCAAATTTGTATGACACTTATATCTTCCTATAGACTATGAGTCGATGTAAATATTCATAAAATGTGACGTAGATTACAATTCATTCTTATTACTTCTAATTAAATGGGTCACTTCCGTTTTACTTTCCCTGAGATGCTGTGTTATCATAAGTCGATGTTTTATTTGATAAACCTATACCGATATAACGATGGCAGTAGTGATTTAGTTAACAAATATCTAAGAAAATAAATCTATATACACCTTTAAAATCTACGTCATCAATTATCCAAAGGGTTAGGCATTTGGATACCGTAAAAAAAAAAATAATGCCGTGTTGATTTTTATAATGAGAAGACAGGCAGAAAGTGTAATTCCTGCGGGACAACTGACACAAATACTTGGAACGACTTTTTGTGGGTCAAACTATTTTTTGTCATCGTCTTGTGTGGCGATTGAACTTACTACTCGGTGATAGCCAGTTGAACTCACTGATCGGTAAACAATTAGCGAGGTTAAGCAACGTTGAGTGTGGTCAGTCTATAGATGGGTGACCGCTTAGTGGTATTTCATCTGAGCGCCTCCGTGCTTCGGAGGGCACGTAAAAAGTCGGTCCCGATTGTTGCCAAATTGATAGCAGTCGTTAAGCTATGTCAGAGGCCTACGGGCGGCTTAAAAGACTCTTAACAACAGGTTGGCCACTAACCACACGAAAAGAAAGAAAGATGATCTAGAAATGGTAAGGTAAAAAATTTTATTTTTGTTTTTTCGTGGTGAAATGCGCCTGATGCATACCCTCTACATACCTCTCGCCACAAGGGAGGCGAGAGGTATGTCCGGCTCTCCCGTACTTCGGGCCTACGGATCAAAACCCCACGGTGTGCACGCTCGCTGCCTTGTATAGTGGATGGGCCGCTGCCGAACATTTGTTATACAATATAACGTTTACACTATTTGAAGAGGGAACCCTACAAGTAAACACCTATTACAAACACGTTTGGAAACAGCGGAGATGCGAATTTGTGTTATCTATTATGTTATTGTGAGGACAATTTATGCTCGCATTAATTTTAAACATACGGGCTGGAGTTTTGTCGCACTCAACAATGACCATGGAGAAAACACGTACACGTGCGTACGTACACAAAGTTTAAGATATTAAAATATAATTAATTATTGCGAGTATTCAATTTAATTTTTACATGTATTTAATTTGCTTCCTACTAAATTATACGTATGTAAAAATTTGGGGCGATTTGTGGAAGTTTATAATAATGATGATTTATAATAATAATTTATTTTGTAAACTTATATATAAATAGTTTTAATTAAAAATATATAGCTTACATAGTAGTAAAGTTCAATAATAGTAGTGTTAGAGTTTTCAAAATTATGTAATAACAGTGTTTTAAAGTAAAATAAACAACGTGACAAAATCTGTATAAAGTGTTTAATTTCAATGTATAACATTTGCGTTAACATAGGACAATATTATTTAATTTAAATTATTTAACTGAATTTCTTCACAAACATTTTCACAATGATAATTACACAATTTTTAAAGTTTGTTACTTAAACACGAAATTTGGCATATAGGGAGACCATATTCTGCATTAACAACACACATTTTTCTATTTGTTATAGAAAATTGTGTTCCCTCGTAAAGCAAGCAAGCAAAAGTTCGTACCATACAGGAACCAGATTCAATGCTGGAGCTAAAATATCACGAATTATAATTTGCCGTTTTTCCTGACTTGGGTGTCTATCGTAGATTTTATAGATAGACGGATAGTGTAGGTAGTCATGTAGTCAATGGTAGTAATAATGCAGTTTCAATATTTTAATGCCATGACACACCAGGTCTTCTTATGAGTAATTTTGCATGAGCTCTTGATTTTGATCTACTAATTTTTATGTGATATCTGATGTAAATTACAAGCAATCTTCTACTAAGCTAATATACATGTGTCAAGAGTGCTTGCAGTGGCAAGCAGCAATAGCCTAGTAGGAAACCGTTGGACTGCCACGCAGAGGTCTCGAGTTCGAACCCAAAGCGCGCATCTCTAACTTTTCGAAGTTATATGCGTATTAAATAATTAATTATCGCTTGCTTTAACGGTGAAGGAAATCGTGAAGAATCCTGCATGTCTGATAGTTTTGCATAATGTTTTCGAAGATATGTGAAGTCTGCCAACCCGCACTAGGCTAGCGTGGTGGACTATGGCATTACCCTTCTCATACTGAGAAGAGGCCCTGTGCCCAGCAGTGGGACAGTTACAGATACAGGGCTGATATTATTATATTATATAAGAGTGGCTTCAGTAATGCAATGGGAAGGATTCGAACTCATGACCTCTCAATCGCAAGTCCGAATCCTTATACAAAGGATTATCAAAAGCGGCTTATGCTGCTTTTGAATTACATTTGAGTTGTTACACAGCCAAGTTAATATGTTGAATAAAGCTATACTTACACATATATTATAAAGCTGAAGAAATGTGTTTGGGCTTACTAAACTTTGGAACTAGGCAGACTTAAAATCTTTTTGTATTTTATAAGCTATATTTAGGCTATCTTCAAGCTATGCTCTATGAGCGATGCGGGTGGAACCACAAGGTACAGCTAGTTAAAATATAATTATATTTCCTCTCATCTATTTGTCTCCAGTTGCGTAACAATAGCCACGAGAATCTGAAGATAAGTTTTTGCCACAGCAGACTCTATGGCGTGTTGACCTGGATTCATACTGGACTATTATACAGTAATTAACGACTGAAAATTAATATAAGAGAAGGCCATGTAAGAGACCTCTGGCATACGATACACCACGCCTGGTTCTTAGAGGGTTCAAAAACTTCCTACCCTTGCAGGTTTTTGATTCTGGCTTATCTCTGTTCCACCATTCACTCTCATCATAATTTTTATGCATGCTCGTCTCAGTCTAGAATGTATATGATTCAGTCTGAGAGCATTCACTAAGGTCTTCCCCTTACCTTGCCTTTAATAAGTAGTGATACAATAAAATAATTATAGGTTAAAAGTATGTCAGACTGTACAGTCTCTCATTAATCACGTCTAAATTAACCTTCTCATTGCTTTGTAAAACATATAATTAAAAAATAATTCCTCGTCTGCCTTGGTGGCGCTTCGGTAATGACTGCGACTGTTGTTGTTGACCTCATGGTCTCGGGTACGATGTGTTCTGACAGAGTGTGATTGGGATTTTCAGTTAGAAAATTCTTAGTAGCTCAAGATCTTGTGCTAAGTGGAATTCTATATACACTTCTGATTAAATTCGTTGCAGGTTTCAAGAGCTTTCAAATTACCCCAGGACTAACGTGTGTCAAATTTCGACGTTTTCCGTATTGATGCTAACCCTGGATACACAGGTGTTACAGTACTGGGAGTGCAAAGGGATTAGTTTTATAAAATAAGCAGCACAAGTTCTGGAAGTGTTGCTGACAGACGGGATTACCCTCTTATTCTCTTATTTAAAAAGCCATCTCCCACACTAGGAGTAATTCCATTGTAATGGGACACTTTACACTTTACATTAAAAAAACGGGTACAATGAACACCCCAGACTCGGAACAACTATTGGATCACACATTTTTTGACTCATATAGGGATCGAATCTATAACACTCGGCGCGGCGGCAGAGGTGAGGCGACCTGCACTCGAGACCTAAAAACAAAGCTGGTGATATGTCTGCATACCCTTTCGAATGTTCATGAGCCTATGTTACTAACAATAAATCAACGCATCAAACCAGTTAATGTTATACAATTAGAAGCCGCTAATAACCAATTAGTCTCGCTATGAGATCATACAAAGTGATGTACGCACTGATGTCATAAAAGCCTTCGATGCACAGGATATCCGCTAGTAAGTGAAGGGTGTGACTTAACTAAGCTTTTAATAAGTCTTAATAATATTTGCCTTTTGAGGTGTGGAAGTTGTTGGGAATTCTTACATTCCTTTTAGTTTTAATGAGGAATGTAATGATGATAAGACGATTGCTTGTGGATGTGAGCTGTTTGTGAAAGGTCAAGTTCAATTGCAGAGTAAAGAAGGGAAGGGAAAGGAATTTGAGTTAGTTTTGAATAAAATATGTAATAAACTTGTGCGCTGGCTATAAGAAGTTTATAAAGAATGTAAGGTGGATGAAGAAAATGCTGGGAGATAATGATTTAAAAAGGCGTCGGGTCTAGATTTGAATATCTATACTTGAAGATCGTGAGGACCAGCCATTTGAGTAATTCCTGATTTGGGCAAATTAATTTTACAATTTTCTGCTAGTCAATTATCAGTAGTACCACGGAGTTCAAAAATGTATTCCGTCTACCGGATCGTCTCAGCCTATAGAGCACACCCTCTTAGGTTAGAATAATAACAATATATAACACACACTACACTACACTGATAGTATATAAATGTGAAATATGATTGACCTATACATATATCCACATGGTTTATACTTAATTTTGAATTATTGAGTTTATATTTTGTATATGCAAGTTTCACATCCATTAAATAAAAATAAACCAGCATCCAAAATAAAACTAAAACACATCTTAGCAAGTTGTTGAGCTGGTACCATTTACAAACCGTATGTTAGCAAATGTCGTGAGAACACAAAAGATTTTGAAACATTCTTTTAATACTCATCCACTCCGTAATTGCCTCTCAGTAGTTCCCAGTAGCCCACGATTGTGAACAAATGTGTTACAATTGATTGCTCTAACATTGACTTTTTGTCAGATAGTTCGGCTCTAAAGATTTTTTGTTCGCATCAATCATCGATGTTAGGAAAGCTTCATACAATTTTCATATAACTTTAGTAGCGATTAGCTAATGATGTTGATTTTGTTGTTAACTATTTCTTTTTTTGTAATCGTTTGCTTCTCCTTGTATTTCCTTGTTTTGATTCATTTAACACAAGGCCTGCATTTGGAATTATCCTGTGTTGCGGTGGACTTGGACTTTCCTCCTTATAAATTTAGTCACAAAGATACAATTAATCACAACGGTCACACTGATATTTGTGTGTAAGTATTGAACCTTTAACACTTTATAGCACTGTGACCCTAAAATCACTGCGCCATCAGCCGTCCACAATACAGTCAAATTTGTTCAAGGTCGTTTGTTTGGCGCAGTAAAGACTGATTGTAAATTCCTGGATTAGAGTTACGTCTAGAACCAAAGGATTTTGTCAGCCAATGTAATGACTAATGAGCGAGATAACTTGGCACTATAAATTCATCGAGTATATACTATGTGAGTATATAATATTATACACAAATAGTTAGTCGGTGACTCGTTGAAAGTAGTGTATGTCGTCCGTATTAGCTACATATAATATGCATACTAATTTTATAAATGCGATGGTGTATTTGTTAATTAGGTAATTCCATAGAGATATACAGGGTGTCCGGTAATTAATGGATAACCTTGAAAAGTCTTATAGTAGAACTGAAGGCCGTTCAAAAAAAAGGAGAAAAGTAATAATAAAAGAATTAAAAAAAATATATATTAAAAAGTGCAAGCTATATTAGCATAGCATACTTTTGACTGTCTATCTATTAGCATAATTAGTGTTTAATAATAAAACAACAAAAAAACCGATAGATTTCATTCATTTATGGTCGTAGTATACAAGAAAGTTATACATGGTAACTAAAAAAAAACACATATCTCAGGTTACTACCTGAGATATGTGGTATATGTGTAGTGGATAGTGTAACCGACTGCGACGCCTGAGGTTGCGGGTTCGATTCCCGGACAAGTCAAACATTTGTGTGCGCGAACATGGATGTTTGTCTTGGTCTGGGTGTTTCTATGTATAACATGTATGTATTTACAACAAAAAGTGTAAATGTATGTTTATTTATTGTCTAGTACCCATAGTACAAACTCTGCTTAGTTTGGGCTAGATGGTGCTGTGTATATGTGATAGAATATTATTATTTCGCGCAATAAAGTGCTGAATATGCAAGACGACATAAGATTGTTTAGTCTTCGTGCAACAGAAGTGATTTGATCATATTTTTTTCTGAACGGCTATCAGTGCCACTATAAGACGTTTCCAGGTTATCCATTAATTACCGGACATCCTGTATGTAGTTTATCGATCTGAGAGTAATGCTTCTTTTTATTTCGAAAATGTGCACGTGTCCCAACAGGTAATTACTTTCCTTAGAAACATCGAAGAAAATCGCGGGTAAAAGCTAGTTATTCTACTAATAATTGTTGCTGTTCTTTGTTTTTTTTTTATATGTAAAGGAAAACACCGGCACTAGGAATATATTTGTGTCGCGGAGGATTTTACAAACATATAAATAGCGGGCACAAAGAACACAGACTTGGAACAACAATTTGTGGATAACACAAATTTTTGTCCCGTGTTTTGTCCCATAAAACTCGTTGCAATCCCAGCGGCGAGGCCTTCACTCAAACCACTACAATATACGTGCAGTCACTAAAAGTTTGTTGAATTTGTTGTTGGTTTTGAGTATTGGATGTTTGTTTCTTAATAACGTGTAAACCGTTGAACCATTTTGAAGCTTGAGGTACAGATTTGTGTCTAAGATTAACAGCTTTTATCTCGGTATGCGATCCCGTAGAATTTACGCCGACAAAACCATGGGCAGAAACTAGTATTTTCATAACTTATTGCACAAAGTAAGGTGGCGCAAATCTAAAACATCATGACTCAGTGATGTGTTTGCTATGAGTAGGCTTATAAATAATGTAGATTGTCTCTAGAATCATCATAAATAGTAGTTATCAAACATCGTATGAAATGGGACATTATGCATGCAACAAGCCACAAAAACCATTATAAGATGAGCTCTTAGTAGAACATTATACTTACTGACGAAAGTTCAAAAATTTTGGACTTTATTATAGACATGTTTAATAAATATCTCTGTAAGCTTTTCATATACGTAAACGGACATCAATTTACGTTTTACTCGTCAATAATTCGATTTCTAAATCAGGTCGTTACCAAGCTGTAGGCATTCGAATGAGAGATTTTCATTAATCTTTCAACTCCTGAAATACTAGCAACGCAATTGAAATCTATTGTGCTAGTCGGCAAACCACTTCAGCTTAAAAATAATTTGTTATATCTTGATATAATCTTGTAGTGAATCCGCGTAAAATCTGCTACCAATAATAATTAATTATACAACCGACAGGCTTAAACTGATCTATAAAACATAAACTGAAGAGAAAAATAAAAGGGCAAAATCAAAAAGCGTCATAATATTCCTCCACATCGTCGTCAATTGGCAACGTGCCCAGAAGACTAGCAGCATTGCCACGTTGAATGGCAATGCTTATTCTTTGTGCAAAGAAAATACCAGCCCTCTGGTCACGCGAAGCGTCGATGAGCTAGCTAGGTCTCTATTAACATACCTAGCACTTAGACCCCATGGCCCCAGCGTTTCGACACCAAACGGCTCAAATATGTACTCACCAATAAGGTTTTGATATTTACGCCGTTTGAGCGTCTCCGCTGATGCAGCAGCAGAACCTAACAACCCGCTGTGCTAGAAAGATGTGCCATCACTTCTTTCTAGCACAGCGGGTAGCAAGGGTGTCGACACAAGTTGCGTCCCACACCAAAGGCCTACCCATTTTTCATAGCAGTAATGACATACCCTCTGGTCTCTTGCCATCGTCGCGTACCAAGCCTCCAGCACTCCTGCTGCATTATAGGTCATGGTGACCCAGACTGTCGACGGCTTCTCCACAAAGACGGATGTCGGATAAAACTATTTTGTAATTCTTCTTTAAACTTTGTAATTCTTTTTTAAGTGGCAAAATCTCATGGGCTTCCTCCGCCTAGAAATCGGTGGTGGGGCGTGCCGAACTTTTACCGGGTAACCCACCACTGTATTCCTCTCTCTGCCTATGACCAGGGGTGATGGTACGGTCTAAAAATCACCGGACCCCCGGCAGGCGCCGACCCATCGCTTATTTCGATGGTTCCATACTCCCCTGCGCGGCCTGGATGACATTAGCCGCCATTGCCGTCAAAAGACTCTTATGGTCTACGGTGCCGTGTCGAACCTGGTACTGACCTGGTGACTGACTTAACAGAAACGTCCCTGTATTAAGAATAAATCCACCACTTACTATCGGACAGTACAAGTAGCACAAGTGTGATCTTGTACCAGTTCCGTAAAAAAAATTATGTTTAATTTTGATCTTCAGTGCTTACGTAAGTTAATTAAGACAGACAGAGGTTTTATTGCAGATATTGAGGCAATTAGTCGTTGCAACAGATTCTGCACTAACAAATTTATTGGTAACCTTTTGAACTTATTACTATGTACCGTATTATTATGTTAAAATTATTATTTGGATAAAAAAATTGACAGACAAGGTGACGTAGAAGGTATGAGGTCTCGAATTTGATGGCCAGATCGGGCAAATTGTTATTGGGATTATTGTCAAAACAATCTCAGAATCCGAACAGCGTCCGGACCGGTCACAATTGTTTTAATTAATTGGACTCCGTACTGATCTATTTTCGGTCGTTTGACCGACTTGCGTTGATTAGTCATCCCATGACCATGATCATTGCAAGTCTGTCGAAATGTCGGCAAATAAATTACATACATACATAGATTCACGCCTGTTTCCCAGAGGGGTAGGCAGAGACTACGGATTTCCATTTGTTACGATCCTGATACACTTCCCTGGCTTTATTCACTTTCATAACATTCAGCAGCATTCAACAGTTTAAGGTGCTCTTAACCTGACCTTTATCCAGAACGTCTCCGATCTGATTAAGAAACGTTCGCCTAGTTGTAGCTGTAAGTTTTCGATTATTTATTTAAAATATATATTTTTATAATACTATTTAAACTACCTCGTTGATTCAGAAGCATGAATGTAGGCTTATGTGTGTGAATCCGGGTCAAGCTAAATTTTATTTGATTTTCGCATTGGCAAATTCTTAGTAATAACACAGAATCTACAAATATATTCGGTCAACGACAATAAGCTCAGCGTCTATTACGTAAGATCTAAAACATAATACAGTTTTATTCAACCCTTTAGGTATGCAGGCGTAGCTTTTATACGCCTGTATTCAATAATAACTATTGCTATTACTATAAAGATGGAAGATTACGCTCATCTATTAAGTACAAATATATTATTTTGTAACAACACCAGTGGCGGTTCACGACTTCGCTCGCATCAAATCAGAAAGGCGTTCACTACAGACACATCGCAAAGGATTCCCTCTCCGAGGTCAAACGGCGGTTACTGTCGAATTAATAGTAATCACTCTCATTAGAACGGTTGTGGACCTTAACATACACGTCCTAGCATAAATTATTGACCTTTTTTAACGCTGCAAAGTGATATAAATCAATCTTCAGTAAGTAATAGGGGTTTACATATGAAGTTCCAGCTTTGTACGAAAAAAATCGATAACGTTTTGGTTTTCATACTAACTATTTCATCAACATCTTTTTTTTGTATAATTGCTTATCTAGGCCACGATGGTTTGTATTAAATTAACAAAAATATCAACCATCATGTAATTATTTATGGTGAATTGAAACAATGATTACCTTAGTAGATACTAATTACGTTATATTATTAAAATCAAATTAAAAAATAATAATTCAATGGTTACTGATATTTATTGTTAATAATACATATTATTAAAAAAAAAGCTAGAATTAATTTTAAAATAATCGTTGTATTTTGTACAGAAAGGACATAAACGACAGACCTAATAATAATTGGGGAAAACAAACTCATCACGCACACCCGAATTGCCCACATTTTTTTTATTGCAACTAGCCCAGATATCTGTTGGCAGTACCGATCTTTTCTAAAGGCAAACATAACTATTCTGAGGGGGGACAGCATAACATATGAATAAACGACTGGCGTAGTTGGTTTAAGTCGTCGCCTCGCCACTGTCCGCCAAGTCTGTTCTGGGTTCGAATCCCACATGGGTCAAAAATGTGTGTGATCTACAAATGATTGTGCCGAATATGGGTGTTTTTGTGTACGTTGTTTGAATGTGTGTAAAATCACACATGATAGGATTGAATCCCAGCGCAGGGACTATTTTTAAATAAATTCAAATAAAAGCTGTATAAGACTAACAGATTTTGTTTGTAATAGGTACTGTGCATTGGTTCGCTCGTGCTAAAATGAAATATATTATAAAGCGTAAGCACCATATGTTCCTCTAAAAGCACGTCGTTATTCTGCTCAACTATAGCTTAACTAATATTATAAATGGGCAAGTGAGTTCATTTGTTTGTTTTACTTGCCCTCCGCGGAGGGCGAGTGGAGGGATTATGTCGGACTCGCCGGGGTAAAAGAAAGATGGAATAAGAATAATGTACTTCCCGGAATACCGACTAAACCTACCACGGTATTTCTCGACAAAACCATTATCGACGGGGCCGCGGAGGGTTTTTTTTTACGTGGGGGAATTCATTGACGCCTACCTCTCCGCGGGGCGACGGAGAGCTTATGTCGGGCTCACCGGGGAAAAGATACCCCGGTAATACCGACTAAACCTACCACGGTGTTCCTCGGCATAACCATAGACGGCGAGGCCGCGCGAATCGCTTTCACATGCAATCGCGACCCCGCCTTGGTTTCGGCCCGCCGTGTGAAACGGCAGGCCACTGCACAAAAATACTTCCTCCGCCGTCCCCCTGGAGGAGGTTTGACGAAAACTAGATTAACCCTAGCCAGAGCTTGGGGCAAAATTTAGTAGTATATACAGCTTAGACGGATCTAATTGGATTTATTTAAAGATTTTATCTAATAATTATTAATAAGACAAAAGATTATGAATAATACGATGACACAGACATTGACGTAACTCACTTCTAATAAGTTATATGCGTAAGTCTCACAACACCGTAACGCCTACTACGGGCTATAAATAATTTAAATTTAATAGTTTAGTTTAGTTGTAGTACAGTATTATGTGTTTGAAGGATTCGTGATGCCTCGGTGGCGCAACAGTACTGTTTAGGATTGTCGTGTTATTTCAGATTTGATGTCCAGATCGGGCGTTATTAGGTTTTTGCTGTTATTAAATTCTCTGTAGCTGGAACTGTATGCAGTAGAAGACACTTAGATTGCCCCCTATTACGATGTAGATATATTTTCAAATTATAGTTGAAAATGTGGTTGTGAGAAAATCTTCCTATTTTTACTAGTTGTGTCTAAAAAAAAGAGCAGTGATAGCTCAGTGGGGAGACCAACAGACTGCAATGCAGAGGGTCTCGGGTTCGAACCCACGTGGCACACCTCTGACTTTCAAAAGTAATATGACTTTTCGAAATTATGTGCGTATTGATTGACAATTATCGCCTGCTCCGTGCCTCGGAGAGCACGTTAAGCCGTCGGCCCCGGCTGCCATGAACATCTATGACAGTCGTTATTGGGGAAGTCGACACAAAAGATCCCACTGGGTCGAAGTGTCACCGGTCTGTACTGGTTGGCCCCCACATAAGATAAGATAAGATACTAGTTGTAGCAAACGATGATCACTTCTAATTACTACTAGAAGAACGCGTAACAAAAAGTCGTTTGCAACAACGTCAATAATTGCTGACGATAAGGCATCTTTTATCTACACAAAAGATGCCTTATCGTCAGCAAACGTAACACAGTATTGACTTTACATAGAAACAAATTTACTTTTAATATTCATAAACTCATGTTATATATAGACGTAAAATTAATTACAATGCTACCGCTTCTAATTGCTATACACTTCGGAATTCTCGCGGTAATTAATAGTTTCGGTGTCGAAAGTACCATAGCGGTGTTATTTCAATGTAGGTAATTTTATCGTCATAGTTAAGTACTAAGAAACTGGTTTAGCAAGTGATCGTATTCATCAAGAAGAATCTTTTGCATATTTGGTGATCTGTATACAAGTTGATAGCATTGTGCTAATGCTTTTTTTTTTACTTTAGTGCTATCGGGAACCGTTCGTCTTGAACATGGCCATGTTCTCTAGGTAAAGTAGAGACAATGGAACATAACTAAGCCATACCCATTTATTATCCACAACAACTGTCTGCTTTCTTCTGTAAAAGATAAATGTCGCTCTAGGACTGTACAAACATTCAAACAACTAACAAAAGAACATCCAAACTCAGAACAAGTATATGTGGAGTTCAGAATTTTTTGGTCATATGTGGGATTCGAACCTGCTATACTCGGAGCAGCGGCAGTGGCTAGACGAACACTTAAACCACTACGCCATCCGTGCATTCTCTTGCATATTTGGTGGCCTGGATACAAGTTACTGGCATTGTGTTAATGTGTATTTTAGATTAGTGCTATCGGTAGCCGCCTCTCTTGGATATGGCCTTATTCTTTAAGTAGAGTCAATGAAAGCAATGAAATAAAACTAAGCCATTCCCGAATAATTTTCCCAACAATTTTCTTCTTTCTTTTTAAGAGACATCTTTCGCACTTGAAATTTATTCCTAAATAGTTGTTTTATATTTGGGTAATCCATGTGCCAAAATATAATTCTTTAGAATATAAAGTTTAAAAGGAACGATGCAGCTTCAATATCGCTTTTACATACATATATCCGTGACTCCGCATGGAACCTTGTTAAATTGCAACTTTTTTTTAAAGTCACCCACGTTGTACTAGGTCTTTCAAACCTCTAGAAGTCTAGTTCATTTGGTTTTGTCTGTGCGTTTATATATCAGTTAGTCAGGCAATTAATCAGACAGACACTTTGTCCTTATATTTATATAAAAGATCCGAACACAATCGCATACTGTAGCAATTGTAAATAAATATGACAATAAACATATTGTTCAATGGCACCTCCATTCATCAGTAACAGAATACAATCTAAAACATTCATTTCAAGTGACTACATACTTCGCTGTCTTACTACGCATTCACATAAGGCTGTCATTGCATTTACTGATTCGGATAGCCAGAACGAGAAAACTTAGGTGAACGTATTTTCATCACACGGGAGACATACTAAGGAAAGATAAGGTTAAAAGTACCCTCAAATTACGAGTGAAGAATGTAATAAAAGTGTCATACACTTTTATTACATTAAGAATGGTTATGGCAAGTGGAAATCCGTAGTCTCTGTCTATCTCTCTGGGAAACAGACGTAAGTCTATGACATTGTACTTCATAATTTCACTTAACTATCATTCGGCTACACTTATATATTTCTGGCCAATAATAATACTGTCCTCCAGACCGAATTTCGGTCACGGCGGCCAATCTTAACGGAGAGTGGCCATCTGCGCAGAGGATATTATAGTGCACAAGCGTGTGCGCAAACACAAGTGCACTCTCTGTTCCTTAATTCTCATGATCCGATGGGACGGTAATCCGACACGACCGGAGAGAGATCAGGCGCAGGACCAACGGCTTTACGTGCTTTCCGAGGCACGGGGGTGTCTAAAACCGCCAACTTCCTAACTCCGGGCTGCTATTGAGACTTCGTAACAGAAAAACCCAATAACTTTATGTAGGCCCGACCCGAGATTCGAACCCGAGACTTCATGCACAGCAGTCGCATTCACCGTCCGTTCAACAATTTACGCGTAATTAAATAACAAACATCAAAAAATCTTTACCAAGTTCCACATTTATAATATCTGTAATGTTTCAATGACAAGCATTCAACCGCTACATACACACAAGACCTTACCACACAAAGTTCTTTGTGCGTTTCTATGTCACCTTCACTACAAACCGCCATTTTAAATGTCAAGCCGTCATCATTCTGTACACAGTATATTACCATATTAGACTATAGTGCTAAGGTTTATCTCAAACACTTCTTCAGATCATCTCAAAAGGACTAGACCACATTTGTATTATGGGCATGTGCTTACAGATGGAATCTGTTACTAAACGGTCAGTTGAAATAAAGCCTAATTGCTTGATGTTTTGGATTTATTATATATTAGGCAGCGAGATTTGATAAATGATTATATAGGTGATTATATACTTTAGTGATATACAGTAATAGATGACACGGTTGATCGTGCTGATGTAATTGTTCCCTAGTATTTAAATAGTCGGTCGCCACCGCCATGCCAGTGAGTATCGTTAATTCGATCCCCACACGGAACAAAAAATTGTGTGATCCATAAACTGTTTTGAGACTCTGTCTTTTCGCCGTTTGATTATTTTTTTATACAGTTAATAATTGCTGTGTCGCAGGGAACTTTACGAACATTTAAACAACGGAACAAAGAAAAAGCAGTTTTTGAAGATTAGATATATGTGGATCACACGATCGATCACCGTCAGCGATTAGTGTATTTTATTAACCCTCGACGCAAAAACTACGGGGTATTATAAGTTTGACGTGTCTGTCTGTGTGTATGTGTGTGTGTGTGTGTGTGTGTGTGTGTGTGTGTGTCTGTCTGTGGCATCGTAGCTCCCGAACGGATGTACCGATTTTAATTTTGTTTTTTTTGTTTGAAAGGTGAATTAATCGGGAGTGTTCTTAGTTATGTTTGATGAAAATCGGTCCAAGATGGCCGCTGCCACAAAATGGCGGATTACATATTTTTTCACAACTCCCTCAATATGGGTATCAAATGAAAGGGCTTGATCAGTAGAATACTATACACTATGATAAATTTCAAATCCAAGATGGCCGCCACCACAAAATTACATATATTTTCACAAATTTCAATTTACAATACGGGTATCAAATGAATATTGTGTCGGGGGTTTTTTATAGTAAGCTAATTAAATGTTCTTTTCATGTTTGTAAAGGTCCCTGGCCTAGTTAATTATTAATTCCTTGAGATTTTCAATTTGCTTGAAAATTCAAATGATTCGTATTTTCTACCGATAAGCACATATCACTAGCATTTGTCTAGTACCCATAGTACAAGCTCTGCTTAGTTTGGGGTAGATGGTGTTGTGTGTATGTGATAGAATATTATTATATTATATTATTAATATATTTAAAGCTATCGAGAGTACTAGCGGTCGCCTAATGGTCTAAATTCGACCATAATTGATTTAAAATTTAAGTTTAATAGTTATTAAGGTTTTATTGTCTAGAACTATACCCTTATAATTACACTTCATTTAGATTTCGATCTATACAGGTTAATTTACTTATCTTTGTCAAACAAATTATTATATTGATATATGTAACCATAGTTACGAAGAATAGTATGACTACGTGTGTCAAATGCATAGTTGTGTGCGTGTAGTGTTTTTTCATTAATTTAATGTATTTCTAATGCATATTTTATAAAAATATTAGTATTAAAATTAAACTACTATAAACGGTGTAAAACTAAATATAAATAGATTTAATAGTTTAAATAATTTAATTATTTAATTATTAATTTTATAAGCTTATAAATTAGTAAAATTCAATAGTAGTAGTAGTGTAATAGTTTCAAAATTTTGTAAACAGTGATAAATAAACAACGCGATAAAATCCGTATATATGTAGTAGTTTAATTTCAATGAATAATATTCGCGTAAACAGAAGACAATATTAAAATATTAGGATTCGCTCCTCCTCCATATAAACTTTAACTGTGCCAAATTTCATACTCCTCCGTCCGCTCAATCTTCGTAAAAAGGGGTACAAAGTTTTTGCTTCACGCTTTTTATATATAAATTTACGAATGTGAGTTTGTTTTTCTTGTCTGTTACGCTTTCACACCGTCATCATCATGAAATTTCGCCTACATTCAGGGGTACAGAGAAGAGCATAGAGTACCATTTATCCAGAAAAAAATACTATTGATAACATAACCTAACCTACATTTTACATTGCGAGCGGAGCCGCGGGCGTAATCTAGTAATCAACATATTCGAATAATATTCGAATGCTACACTTACCTACAATTCACATTTACGTAATCCTTAGCTAATGTGTTACCAATTATTTTACATGTCCATAAAATACAAATCGTAGCGAGGTTAATCGGACGATGTCTCTATAACATTGTAACTCTCGATCGAACCTTCGGAATCTTAATGCACGCACATCATACCAGATCATACGCTATCTGGCATTTATTATCTCACTAGTAAACGTCTACGGCTTTACTTCTGTCGTTTTCGGCAATTTATATAGGTTTTTGAAATGTTGAAATTAAACTACGATTTTGATTGAGAAAACAGATATAGTCTGCCCGTGAATATGGCTGCTGAAAAGCAAACGAAACGTTGAAGACAGGATAAATATAAATAGTCTTAAAATAGTTGAAAGTTTTCAAAATGAAATCCTTGTAGGTATATACTACTAGCTATGCCCGCGGTTCCACCCGCGTCTATAGTTACTGCGCCGCACCCGTGGATCGTTGCGTGATGTTATATAGCCTATAGCCTTCCTCGATAAAAAGGCTATCCAATACTAAAAGAATTTTTCGATTCGAACTAGTAGTTCCTAAGATTAGCGCATTCAACCAAACAAACAAACTCTCAAGCTTTATCTTATATATAAAATTCTCGTGTCACAATGTTCGTTCCCGTACTCCTCCGAAACGGCTTGACCGATTCTCATGAAATTTTGTGAGCATATTGAGTAGGTCTGAGAATCGGCCAACATCTATTTTTCATACCCCTTAGTGATAAGGGTTGTCCAACCCTAATATTATTTTTAAATCTTTTGGTCAGAAATTTTTTTTGTGGCAAAACAACTTTTGCTGGGGCAGCTAGTATCTATATATTAATACGTGAAGCAAAAACTTTTTACCCCTTTTTACGAAAATTGCGCGGACGGAGGAGCATGAAATTTGGCACAGTTAAAGTTTATATGGAGTAGGAGTGGCGAATCCTAATATTTTTATAAAATATGCATTAAAAATACATTAAATTAATGAAAAAAACACTACACGCACACAACCATGCATTTAACACACGCAGTCGAATCGCGTTCGTAATATTTCGGCATTGTTCGGCTGATGTAGTATTGATCTTCGTAACTATGGTTACATATATCAATAATTATAATTACATATATCAGCAATATCTTACAGGCAACCTTTAGGTAGATTCGAATGATAGTATTTATGTTATAATTAAATTATATTAACGTATTTATATGTAGTAAAGAAAACAAAGTAGCAAGGAATATCGTCAATGAAAGAGTAGATATAATTAAGTAAATAATAATTGTTTGATAAATATAGGTAAATTAACCTGTATAGCCTTGGCGAAATCTAAATGAAATTTGATTATAAGGTTGTAGTTATTTAAAATAAAATAACTATCAAACTTAAAATTTAAATCAATTATGGTCGAATTTCGACCACTGGGCAACCGGTAGATAGTAAAGATACACGGATTTCATTGCGCTTTATCAATTTCAATATGTAACATTCGCGTATACAGGGTGTCCATAGCATACTTTTGACAGTCTATCTATTAGCATAATTAGTGTTTAATAATAAAACAACGAAAAACCGATGGATTTCATTCATTTATGGTCGTAGTATACAAGAAAGTTATACATGGCAATTAAAAAAAAACACATATCTCAGGTAGTAGCACGGATAGATTATTTTTCTAATTATTTCTGATCGGCCATCAGTTCCACTATAAGACATTTCCAGGTTATCCATTAATTACCGGACACCCTGTATGTTAAATATATGAAATATTTTACGGCTTAAATTATGTGATAGTGATGAGGCAACCATTTAATCCCACGTCATCCATGCAGTCAAACTACTGCATGTATATTTGGGATCAATCTCTATCTAGGAAATCTTAAAAACATAATTAGCGGACACATGATCACCCAGACTCTGAACGATAAGTTGTGATTATCACATAGTTAGTGATTGTCTCGTGTGGCATTCGAACCCACAACACTCATCGCGGCGGAAGCGGCGAGACAACTTGACATGACATTTATTATAATTCCTTTTATTTTATTCAATTTATTTTTATGGTAAAATTTTGCCTGATATCCGTAGAACTTTACGTAATAGATTTCTGGAAAATAGATAAAGATACAATCTATTAGTCTTCATTCTTTTAACTATTTTGATTATAAAATCATATATTTCGGTGCTTCTTTTAAGTATAAAGAAAACACAAACAAACTAACATTCTTGGGCATATTATTGTATCCCTTTCATCAAATCTAGCATCTATTTAAAGCCAATCTATAAGCTTTTAAGACTCAGATATTCATGCAAAATATCATGTAGACATCTAAGTCATCGATTAGTGTTTTAATGCTATTCCGCGGTACAAATATTTGGAATTACGAGAGGAATGGTTATTTGCCTCTCAAATACATGATTACTGATTGAAATATCAGATAGCTGATCATATCAGAACAGCTTGAATATTGACCATATTAATTTATCAGTAGGTATGTAATGGGTGTGAGTGCTTACGCAATTGTCCTTTGCGAGATCCGGGATTTGATTCCGCTGTTATAGTGTTGAGTTTTTCTCATAGTAATGTGATTGCTTCGGTGGTGCTGTGATGAATGCGACTACTGTGCGTGAGGTCTCGCGTTTGAATTCGAGGTCGAGCAGAGTTATTGGGTTTTTGTCGAGAAATTCTGATAAGGCGCAGGAAGTCTAGAACGGTGCCTGCAATAGGTTTGCCTCTTAATAATTTAGACCTAAAACTATAGTTGACGTAATGTGGGTTTACAAGAAATCTGTCTCCACTTTCAAACTAATATGCAAACTACATATTAAACAAATATACCGTGAAAATTGGCTGTGCTAAATTAACGTAGATCTAGTGCTTATGGCTTGGAGATCTCAGTATATCAGCTGCTTTACGACGGGAAGTTTTGAAGATGCAGTTACCCAACATCTCATACCAAGAGGTGTCGATGTGTACCAATTTTATAGCGCACCATATTACAGGTTAACCAAATTAATGTACCTATAAAGTATATTGATACTGGCCATTTATTTAATTAGTTTATTTTATCCTTTCGCTTTTTAGTGCCTGCTTGAACCAATGAACTCTGACATTTTGTTTGACAGGGAAGTTATAGAAATAACTTGGGTTGACCTCGCTTCTCAAGAAGCGTGTTCATATATAGATAGTAAAACATCCTTGTTTGTAACTAAGTACTTACACCGTTTTAGTATCGGGTTTATTTCATTTTAAGCTATGTTTAATTATGATATTGCATCTTCGGTTGTGCTATAAATTTGCTTTTATTATTTTATGCAATCGTGAGGCGCCAGGTTTGGTTACTAAGTGGAGTTAATGTTGTTGGGGTGATCTGAAAAGATATTTTTCGGAATAGTAATAGTATTGTGTGAGGTTGAAAACCATAGTTGTCAATAAGTAATGCGAGTGTAATATACCTTCACCGCATGAGCAGCATGAGTATGTAAGTGGGAATCGAACCCACAGTACCAGTACAGATACTAAGTAATTACTTACAGGAAAATTTTAATAGAAGCGGTATGCGTAGTTTTTGTGCGATTAGAGGCCTGCTGCCTGTTATTTTAGCTAGGTTCGGTCCTTGTATCGGGAAAATTGAATTGGTTGAAAGTGAAATGTTTATCTGATACATTTACAAATTACTCGTTATACGGAGCGATACAATGGGATGTTGTGAAATTAGGACGGACGAGAAAACGTTACATTTTTCAATATTATATTATTATGTATGTAAATTTTGTAAACATTCACAATAATGTAATATATAAGTTATTAGTATAATTATATGGCCAGATATTGTCAGTGAAACACTCTGTTGCCAGTGACGAATCTAAGGTTTCTTGGGATTGAGTATTTGTAGTCACAAATACCGGCCGAACTCAATCACATCATTAAATCTAGTCAGATTTAGTGTTGTGAAACAATATTTTAATTGCTAGGGATAACTCCAGAATGTGATATATGACTGCAAGTATGGTGCAGAAATCGTCATCTAATTATTTTTGTGCCAAAAATTAGACACCAAAGAATTTTGTCATCCAAAGATTGTTATTTCGAGATTGGGTGGCCTCTGTCTACTATTTAATGCTTATAAGACATCGATGGTATTCTGTGTAAATAAAATATAACGATTTTAATTACATATTTTTATCGAATAATTGACAATTGGTAATGACTTTATAAAATACGGATACTCGAGAATTCTCACTAGAATATAGTTCATTATTTTCTTTATCGCTGGCAGTGCAGTTAAAATTGAAAAGCTTACTTTGTCTCTTTCTAATAACAACTAAAAGAAAGCGACGACAAATCAGTCTAGCTTTGCGAAAAATGTAGCCGTTTTTTAACTATAAGCTACTTTATTACTTTCTTAACTCTATGGTTTTATAAAAATATAGCATTTAAGAATCTCATATTTACAAATGACTGATTATTTTAAATATATTGATGTAACAAAGAAAATATGCAAGATTTAAATGCAAGCAACCACGTAAGTATTTATAAACTTCAACCGATCTTAGATGCAGACTCACACATTAACACATGAAATATACACATACAATCGTAATAAAAATGCCTACCAGGATTTCCTACATCGTAACACATTATGGGTACTTACGAAATAAAATAAACTCGTCAGTTACACCTATCGGTACTTCTCTACAAACAAAATTACCCAGATCTATAAACTTTATGACCTAATATTGTGCAAATGAACCCCACTTCATATATTAGCTATGAAGTGACTACTTAAGACACTACGGCATCAGTGTATTCCTTGGGTATTTTCTGACGGAAAATTCTCAATAACAGCAGAAAGTTTGCTACTGTGTTCTGTTAAAGCTTAGTGGTCACCTCGCCACTGCTGAACGCTGAGTGTTATGGGAAATCTCCACACGGGATAAAAAATTGTGTGATCATACAAATAGTTGTTTGGTAACAAATATTTGTAGGATCACACAAATTTACAGACTGGTGTCTAAGCGTTGTTTGTGTCATCTATATATTAATACATGAAGCAAAAACTTTGTACCCCTTTTTACGAAAATTGCGCGGACGGAGGAGTATGAAATTTGGCACAGTTAAAATTTATATGGAGAAGGAGGGGCGAATCCTAATATTTTTATAAAATATACATTAGAAATACATTAAAATTTATGAAATGTCACACGCAGTCGAATCGCGTTCGTAGTATTTCGGTATTGTTCGTCTGACGTCGTACAATTCTTCGTAACTATGGTTACATATACCTTATTTATATGTTAGGTACATATAAATAAGGTATATGTAACCATAAAGAAAAAAGAAAACAAAGTAGCAAGCTTAGGAATATCGTCAATGAAAAAGTATAGATAAGTAAATAATAATTTATTTGAAAAAGGTAAGTAAATTAACCTGTGTAGCCTTGGCAAAATTCACATGAAATGTGATTATAAGGGTAAAGTTATAGACAATAAAACCTTAATAACGATCAAACTTAAAATTTTATTAAAGTATAGTCGAATTTTGACTACTAGGCGACCGCTAGTTTGTTTAAATGTTTGTAGAGTCCCCACGACACAGGAATGTTCATTTAAAGATAGGATTGCTATCTAGGTTCAATCCTTTTCCTCGATTCCATATCACCAGACTATATAGTATGGTCTTATGCAACTAAGAACACTTTTCTCAGCAGTAAAGTACAGCGTTTTTTCGTATACTAGCTTTCGCATCGGATTCCATTAAAATGGATGCTATCTTTCAGAACTGATTATTTCATAGCACCATCTACATCGAAACGTTTATATTATTTCCAGGAAAACTATATATTTTCTGATACAAATAAATGTTTAAAGATACTGCGACGCTTACAAAATAATTAAAGGCTCAGAAGAAATAATGAATGGCTCAGAAATAATCTGATGTTGCATTGTAAGATTACGTGTTACATGATAAAAAACGAGCCTAATTTTGCAACAATAGGCTCGTAGGACTACTTATAACGTAAAATATGTACGGCAAAATGTGGATGTAATTACACGACAGAATGCAGATTTTTTCCTTTTAACCTCTTTTTACAGACGTAAGTATATACGTTTATTAATTCCTATATTATACTGCCTCTGTGGCGCAGCGGTAGTGAATGCGACTGCTGTGCATGAGGTCTCGGGTTCGAATCCCGGGTCGGGCCAACATAAAGGTATTGGGTTTTTCTGTTAAGAAATCTCAATACGAGCCCGGAGTTAGGAAGTTGGTGGTGTTAGACACCCCCGTGCCTCGGAAAGCACGTAAAGCCGTTGGTCCTGCGCCTGATCTCTCTCCGGTCGTGTCGGATTATCCGTCCCATCGGATCATGAGGGTAAGGGAACAGAGAGTGCACTTGTGTTTGCGCACATACTTGTGCACTATAATATCTCCTGCGCAGATGGCCAGTCTCCGTTAAGATTGGCCGCCGTGACCGAAAATCGGTCTGGAGGACATTATTATTATACGAACGAGTTTATCCTATCATCAATTCAGTAGGTATATTACAAATTGCGATCCATAATCGAGCATAATTACTTACAAATTGATCTATAATTTATTCAGTGTAGCTCGCGTACTTTTTCAACAACATCCGTTTGAACATTGTAATATGTCAAAAGGTTGTATTGCGCAAGCGGAAATTCTTCCAACACTACATATGCAAAGTTTAGGAAGGCAAAGAATTTTTGGATTAAAGAGCCTATCGCGTGACTCAAACTGAATTGAGACGAAAATAAAGTAATTTTTGTAGGTTAGCATGAGTTATGCTTATTTATAACAATAGGTTACGGAGGAAATGGCGATGCGAGTATATGAAGCAAATTTAAATTGGATAGCTGCACGGAAAAGTTTGGATCAAGTGTTTCTTTGAGAAAACTTTATACCCACTATTGTTTTGTTTTTTAAAGGAATGTAAGATTTATTTTAGTACAAACTTTCACATGTTAATTGTCATGTTAAGTTTTCGAAAAGTCGGGGACACATTTACTAACTAACTAAACAGTTTTAAAAATCATGTATTTTGTAATACATAGTAGGGATAGGCAGAGAGTTCTAGTCTATTTTTTAATAGCCGCTATTTTTGTGAATATTGGTTTATTTTATAATTTAGGGACAAATATTAACATAATTAAGATCTTTTTATAGTTTTCCTGGATTATGCCCGCGGGTCCGGTTGCACAAATTTAGGTTATGACATGTCATTATGTCAATTTTCTATACCTTGGGAACCGTCCTTGTTTCTGGATGAAATGTACCCTATGCCCTATTCTGTAATGTAACAATGTGTATACGAAATTTCATGATAGTCAGTCGAGCAATTAAGGCGTGAAAGCGTGTAAGCGTAAACAAACTCATCCACATTCACATTCATTCACATATAATATTAGTTAGTATATGACGTAGGATTTGTGATTAGAATATTTATAAATAAATGAAATATTTGTTAAATTTAAAAATACATCAGACATATCTCAGTTTACTAAGACGTAGGCAGAGGTTTATTATTACCATATTTTGCGAGCTATGGTTTAAGTCTCACGTTATTTAATCAAACCTATTGCCGCCTGCCCATTTCTAGATTCCATTCTCTTCCACTTCTCGGACCTTCTTGCGAGGCAACCAATGAAATTTTTGTCTGACCCAAGAATCGTAGACCAATCAATACTGGTACATATATGTAGTTTACACAATTATTTACACAAGTATACCTCCAACCGCAGCGAGAAGCTGTTCTGAAATCTTGAAAACACATTTGACGATCATTATTACACAAACGTCAATCATGGCCGACGCCGAGCTATATTGCATAAATACATATATTTATGCAAACAAGAAACGTTATGATTTGCATTCTCTGGTACACTAGTCATCATATATCAAGCATATGTTTCGTCATAGACCGTCATACACCGCTGATGAATATAGATTTGTAGCTACAGGCTTTGATGTAGAGCTACTTATCGGGTGCCTCTCATATTGTATACACTAATTTGATACGTTTTCATTTTAAATACATAAACTCTAATTATTAAACTACTGCCATTATTCGTTTGACGCAGGACCTTTAGAAATATCAAAACAATTGACACAAAACATACCTAGACTCCACAATTTTTTGTTTGCGGATCGAACTTACAATACTAGATGAACTGGCATCGTGAATTACAGCGCCTTCTGTGCATTCAAAAATATTTCTTTTGTAACAACAACTCCTGCACTCGTATTGAATCATGCATCGCGGGAGGCTTTATAAACATTCAAACACCGAATTTGGATAAAATTCTGGATAAAGGCCAGGTTAAGAGCACCTTAATCTGGCGAGTGTGTATGAGGAATGTTATGAAAGTGAATGAAGCCAGAGAAGTGTGTCAGGATCGTAGCAAATGGAAATCCGTAGTCTCTGCCTACCCCTCTGAGAAACAGGCGTGAATGTATGTGTGTATGTATGTCAAACACCGAACACAAAGAACAACAAGACTCGGAACAACCATTTGTAGATCACACAATTTTTTGTTTTGCGTGGGATTCGAACCCACACCACTGAGCACAGTGATAGTGCTAAGACTACCGCTTAAAACATTACGCCACCCGTGCAGCCCCTTAATTCAGAATTCCATCTCAGTGTACGTATCGAATCCTAAAGCAGCTTGATAGCGATCGTGCGTAATACATTGCGATATTGCGCCATCTCAAAATTAGTAAAACTATTTATTAATATATTAATAAATGAAATTCCTAAAAGCCAGTTCACATTACTAATTAAACCAATATCTAGTAACCTTTACCGAGAAAAAGGGTAACTCAAGGTAACCGAATAATCTCCATTAACACTAATTACAATTGACCTCTTATTAAATATGAAGATATGCATTAATACAGATACGTCTGTTCGCTAAATAAGTTCATTTGTCCATTTGTATATCGGCAACTACTGAATCGATTTATATGTAAACATTTAATGTAATGACGGGTTTTTCTTGTGGAAGACCTATTTAAAAATTTACTAGCAATTTTGAGATAATTAATTTAAAGAGCGCAGGAGTGGCTCCTCACAAATAACAGTTAAATCCGTATGGTATTGTGTGATCCAAAGATAGCTGATCCGAATCTGGGCGTCCTTTGTTTTACCTATATCAGTGTGGCAGGTAGAGCCTTCTTGAGCAATTCAAGATCGAACATTTTCACTTTTCTAAATATGTAATACTAGTTTTCACCCGCGTAAGTCCCGTTTCCCGTGGGAATATCGGAATAGTGTGAATCCAGGTCTTCAGTCTATCTACATACCAAGTTTCATCGCAATCGAACCAGTAGTTTTGGCGTGAAACAGTAACAAACATACATACATCCATACATCTATACATTCTCACAAACTTTCACATTTATAATATTAGTAAGGATGATTCGAGTGGTCCTCTCGTGCTAAGTGTTGTGGGTGCGTTCACCACACGAGCCAAAAAATTGTGTGATCCACAAATAATTATTGTTGTTAGTCTGTTTCTTTCTTCTTTCTTTCTTTCTTTCTTTCTTCTATTCTTTGTATCATTCTTTAAATGTTTGTAAAGGTTCCCATGATAAAAAATTAATACCTAGTAAGGGTTGGCCGGTCGGAGGTGTCTTCTAATAAATAATAGTCTGAAAAACTAAAAAACACACTTTATTAAAAAAAGTAGAAAATAATTTAATAATTTAGAAATCAAAATATTGTAGAAAACACCAATTTTTTTTTAAAACTATTGTTCATTTTTATTTTTCTAAACTACTATCTACTTTTATTTTTTCTACTTTATTGTATTGCTATCGGTCCTCGATAAGTGTGTAAAGTTTCAAATCAATCCGTCGGTTTGAAAGGGATGAAAATTTCATAGATTCATAGATACATAACAAGCTAATAAAAGCGTGTTAAAAATAATAAAATAACGTGGAAATACGTTCTTCAACCTATTTTATGGCGGATGTCTTTTGTTACAGCAAAGTAAGTTTCTATGATTGTAGTCATTTATTTAGTTTTTCTTAGAAGACAGGATGTGACGAAGCTTCCTTTGGATTCTTCCGTGTAAAGTGTATAATTATGGATTACTACCTGAATAATCAATTGTATAATTAGAGTATGGCTTCTGTACTAATGGTAGTTCTATCTTTAGTTAAAACAAGTCTTTAATTTGGCAATTTGTATCTCCATCTATCTTATCTTAGCTTGTGTGGGGGCCATCCCCTTTTCTCTACGACTATCCCAGCTTATGATATAGCGTTTCCCTCCACCAACCGTTAGGTTATATTAGAGGAGCCACTGTACCTTCCAGTGCCCGAGAGCACCTTCCGGGACCAGTTATAGACAGGTATTGATAAATTGCCCCAAATCTCGACTCTCCACCCTAACCTCAGAGATCCGGTTCTCGTAAGCGAGCTACCTCGTGCCCAAGTGACACTACCTATTCTCCAGATAGGTACCGGAGCAATAAAGCCGCTCAATACCCGCAACTCAGGGAGTTGCTAACGAAAACCTCACTGAAGCCGACGGAGAAGCCGCCTCCCATATCTCCAGTATGGTACCGGAGCTGTGTGAGGCACGCTCACTTCCCGACGTACATCCGTACGCCTACCCAAATAGGCCTACAAGCCGGGTGTGGCCCTAGTCACTTCAGCTATGACTCTTACTTGCTGAGCAGGCAAGCGCCCGATATGCATTGCGGCAGTGAAACCACACTGCCACTTCGCTAAAGGCAACTCCGTGCCTCATGCGACCGACTGGTTCGCACTGGCCGCGCCTGAGTCCGACGCTCGAACGCAACGTGCATGCCGAGCAAACGAACATGTCGTCCTCAGCGGCCAACCACATACCCCTGCGAGTCCAACACCAATGTCAGGCACCGCGCACTCTAGTCAGCGGTCGATAGAACACGCCTTTCGAGACGCAGTGGGCTTCCTGACCCCGCAGTACCCTGATCCAAAGGGGGAGACCCGTAGTTTTCCCCCCGAAACCCTATCTACTCGGGTCCTGAAGATCATCAGTACAGGCCGGCAACACTTCGATCCAGTGGGATCTTTTGTGCCGACTTCCCCAATAACGACTGCCATAGATGTTCATGGCAGCCGGGACCGACGGCTTAACGTGCTTTCCGTGGCACGGAGTAGGCGATAATTGTCAATCAATACGCATATAATTTCAAAAAGACATACAATTTCCGAAAGTGATAGGTGCGTGACGTGGGTTCGAACCCAAGACCCTCTGCATTGCAGTCTATTGGTCTCCCCACTGAACTATCGCTGCCGTTCATCTCCATCTATACTAATATCTTATATCGTACATATACAGTCTTAACGCCTTTATCCCGAAAGCAGAAAACAAAGATGAAATAGATCCAGAAAAAGATGAAGATAAAGATCATAGAAAGGTGGCTGTTGCCATCTACCGGGCAGAGTTTTAGTCTTCGTGCTTCTGCTGAGAATATTTTGACCAAAAAAGCCGATAACACTTTGCTCGGGCATCAAACTCGAGACCTTATATTGATCAATAGCAATCAATAATAGAGGCCAACGAAGCAGTCTAAAAATCATAAAGATAAAATATGTTTGTATGTATCAGTTACTCTCGAGAACAGCTTAACCGTTTATAAAAAATATTTTACTAGTTAAAAGCTAAGCATGACAGTACGTGTATTCATAACAATAATAATTATAGAATGACCATTCCTGTAACTATTTTGATATAATATATATAAAATAAATTGTTTACACTAAAGTTGCTCTCTAATTGCCGAAATTGATCTAAAATTACACACACGCACACAATTATACCATGTTACGTTTTTAAATAAAGATATTATTTTACTCGAAGGTCTCTATCGATAAGCGTACGCCATTAAAACATCTAATTAATATCAGGGCTTTATCGCTACTGCGGGGAAAAAAACTGGATCTATGTATCGATTTATCAACAGTCTGTGTCTGTCATTCGAATAATAATCGAATATTCGAATGCATTTCTAATCATTCGAATAATCGATCGACAATTGAAACAACAAGTTTTATACGAATACATTCGAATCACGCGAACAATTCAGAAATCGCATATCTTCAGTCTATATCATCAGCGCAAACAAATCATCAAGCTCGTAAGCCTATAAGGAAAATAATTAAGCTTCACAAACAAAGTGTTAATACTAACATTTTCAATTAACATCGGCGTTTAACCTTTAATTTGTTGCATTCACAATAATTATTGAACTACATACAGGATGCGTTTTAATTATAGTCAGTCTCAATTATTTATTTAATGTTAATTAATGTAAAATATAAAGTTTCTATTTACGTAGGAATACGGGCAATCTATTCTTGTCACAGCAATTTATTTCTTCTTCCTTCATATTTTATTACATACATACTTATATAGTCTCACGCTTATATCGCCAACGAGGTAGGTAGAGATGTATTTCACCCATATTTTGCCAACTATGATTTTAGATTCCACGTTATAGGGAGCAAGCCTATGGCCATACCGGACACAATTCTAGATTCAATGCTGCTACGGAGAATGTAACAATACAAGATACAAGAGGATTTCAATAATAATAATAATAAATCCATTTATTCGCTCTCATAAAGGTTTCTTGTGCTAGTTTACAGAAATACCATAATATATCAGGTAACTTTGTGAAAGACTGGTGCCTGAAATAGGTTTTAAAACCTGTAAGTACAGGTCACCAAAGCCCTTCCGCAGCAATGAAACTATATAAGGCTGATTCTGTATAATTATGGCTTTTAAACTTTAATTGAATGAAATTGAGACAATAAAATAATAAAAGGAAAAATGTATTAGAAAACCGGAGCCCATTTGTATGTGTTGTAGTGCGAGTGTTTGAATGTGTATATTTTGTGTTTGGAGAGAGCTCATAAGAACTCATGTGAATTATGTCTATCATTCCTAGACTGGTCAGGTAGGAGCTCTTTCATCAGGCAAATACTATCTATTTTTCTTTTATTCTTTCTTTCTTATCATCTTATAGGAGTGATTAATAAGGAAGATACTGAATTTCGACCGGCGATTAAGAGTTTCTTCTCAAGTCTATAAAACTTTCTATTTCTTTCCTTTGATTACATTTTTAAATACCTTTGTATGTAAATATGGTAATGCATGAGTGCACGATCTAATGTATTTATAACCTTGGTAGTTTAAAATGTGCGCAATAATTTATAGTATGCCTGCGGCGAATATTTTAAGTTCTTACTTATAATATCACTAGCTGTGCTTTATGGTTATTGGTATATATATATATATATATATATATATATGGTTATTTATTACACCGCTTTATGGTTACTGCGCCGTCCCCGTGTGTCGTAGCGTAATGTTATATAGCCTTCCTAAATAAATATGCTGTCCAACACAAAAACTTCCTCTTGATAATATTAGTATAGAATAGTATCTATGCTAGGATAGCGCAGTAGCCACTGACAGTGTTGAATTCGATACTCACATGAGACCATCTTTTTATTTATTCACACATCTTTGTTCCGAATCTGGATGTATACCATGTGCTTTTTTTTAAATGTTTGTAAGATTGATAACTTTTAATGATCATGATTCGAATGACCAAATCTAAAGAGAAAAAAATATTTTATTTGTGTCAATGAATCTTGTATGTAAGTATATAATAACTTCAATTACTATAGAAAGTGAAACTGTAAGTGATTCATAGAACTACTCAGTAGCTCTGAGCACCCGTTTCATCTGACCTAACATACTTTGCGAAATGTTCTTGTAACATAGCCCTGCCTAACCCTTTGGGCAATAAAACGTGATGTAATGTATTTATTAACAACTCCGCTAAGTTTATGGATGGGTTTATTGGAAATGTAATAGTTATGTGTCCGGTTTCCTAGGGAGTAGTTGCAAACCAACGTTAGGCATTCGTCTGACACGTGTCAGGATTCATATTTGTATCTATCTCTTTTTTTTATTATTTGTATTCATTGCATTTTACTTTTTGTTATGTTGTCTCGCTCTCGTAAAACGCCAAATGTAGGCAATACACCAAAAGATTTAAAAAGGTTGTATCTTTGGCCCAACGAGTGCAAAACAATTACAGTATTATCAATTCAAGTAATAAAGCAAAAGCTGTATGGCAAACGATAAATGCTGCAAAGCAAAAAAGGCCATTAGAGTCTATATATTTAAAATTAATGTATGTTTAAAATTGAATAATGATATAGTGACAAATCCATATGAATTTTCGAATTTATTTAATAATTATTTTGTAGATAAGATAACACTCATTAATACTATGCATAAAGATCAGCATAAGCAATATCTAACATCTAGACTTAACTCAATCTTTATGAAGCCATGTTTGACAGAAAATATAAATAAAATCATAAAAGGTTTAAAAATCACCAATAGTGTAGGTTATGACACTTATGACGGTATCTGCACTAAAGTCATTAAGCTAGTAACAGAATGTATCTCCCAACCTCTCAGCTACATTTAAAACCTGTCTATAGAAACTGGTGTATACTCTAAACAATTAAAGGTTGCAATTATTAAACCGATTCATAAAAAAGACAGTAAAGAAAACATGAATAATTATAGACCTATTGCCCTTCTATCAAACTTCTCAAAAATGTTTGAAAAATATATCTACAATGAATTTGTTAAATACTTTCAAACCCATAATATTTTAGCTAAAGAGCAAAAGGGATTCAGATAGAAAAATGTACCAACCTTGCTATTTATGATTTTTTGGAAATTATAACATCCAATGTCGACAAGCGAATACGATGCGATTTGCGCCATTTTTATGAATATGACACCAGCTTTTGATTACGCGGTACATGACATATTGTTGTATAAGCATAAAACATATGGAATTAAAGGCAACATTTTAAAATTAATTGAAACCTACCTCAAAATCTGCACACAATATACACAAAATAAGAGAACTAATATTAGAACCAAGATGGAGGATACATACCTATCAAAGGGACGTAAAATACAATATGGTGTCCCGCAAGGAAGCGTACTGGGTCCATTACTCTTTATAATATACATCAATGACCTTCCAAATTCCAATTCAAACCCAATGACACTTTTTGCTGATGACACACCATTGCAACTAAATGTAATGACCGCACATCTTATGACCATAATATAAGTAGTACCCTAAATGCAATAATTAAATGGCTAGATATTAAAAATCTGAAGGCAATCATGGTAAAAAACTAAAATAATCCACTTTAATCAGCGTGTGAATGCAATTATACATCAGAGTAACTATAAGGGTGAACCTGTATCTGAAGTGCAATCAACAAAATTTCTTGGTATTACTGTGGATAATAAATTGAAATGGAAATCTCAGATTTAAATACTATGCAAAAGAATTAATAAATCATCTATGCGCTACATGAACTTAAACAGATCTCAAATGTTAATACCTTGTTAATTGCGTGTCATGGTTTAGTTGCTTCAGTCCTGAGGTATGGTGTAATTTTTCGGGGAAATTCGACAGACATTGACATAATTTTTAAAGCACAAAATCGGTGCATAGGGGCTGTGTTTGGGCTTCAAATAATAGAAACCTGTAAACCGTTTTTCCAAGAGTATAAAACTTTAACACTCCCAAGCCTATATATAATTATGAGGTCTCAATATTTGTAAAGGCCAATCAAAACTTATTTACATTAGCCTCAGAAGTCAATAATAAGCGACAACGTGACGCATTTCGCCTCTGTATGCGCCGAACCCACACCACTTTAATGTATAAAAGTATGTTTCACATGGCTCCTGTAATTTTCTACAAATTACCTAAAGAAATAAAGGCAATGGATACTGTTTTATTTAGGAAAAATCTAAAAAGCCTTTTAGTTAATAAATATTACTATAACTTAAACGATATTTTTTCCAATCTTAAGACCTCACATTGACATCAAGTAATAGAACAATTCATGTATCTGGTAAATAAATAATCTTTTAATGTATTGCAATAATTCCAGGAATGACATTTTTTTTTTTTTTTTTTTTACGTGGGGGAATGCAATGACTCTTATCCCTCCGCGGGGGCGGGCGGAGGGATTATGTCGGACTCGCCGGGGTAAAAGAAAGATGGAAATAATACGAGGGTGCGTTTTTAAGTTCGCGGAATGGAGGGTATGGAAGGTGGTGGGGGTGCTTGTTTAGTCACTAACGTGTTTAGCAACTAATAATTAGTATATATACCGAGTATTATCATAATGAGGTCATTAGTCTTTGAACTATCGTCCCTCAAGCAACTCAATCTGGAAGAAATTGTGAAGTATGGAGAAAATCGAGTTCCGCGCCGTTATAAAGTTCCTTACCAAGCAAGGAAAAAATGTTCAAACCATTTTGGAAGAGATGTCATCTGTAAACGGGGACTCTTGTCCAGGAAAAACCATGGTATACAAGTGGCACAACCTCTTTAAGCAAGGCAGGGAATCAATTGAAGACGATTCCCGGCCTGGGCGGTCTGTTGAGGTCACCACTCCAGATCTTATCGAAAAAATCGAAAAATTAATATTGGAGGATGCACGTTTGAAGAAAAAACAAATCGCAGAGATGGTTGGAGTATCTGAAACGACCATTTTCAAGGTTCTCCATGATCATCTCGGCATGACAAAAGTCAGTGCAAGATGGGTGCCTAGAATGCTCACACCGCCTCAAAAACAGAAGCGCGTCGAGTGTTCGCGTGCGTTTTTGAGCCAGTGTAATGAAGACAAGGATGGTTTTTTGGAGCGAATTGTTACTGGGGATGAAACTTGGATTCATCACTATGAACATGAGTCTAAACAAGATTCCATGCAGTGGCATAAAAAGGGTACACCACCGCCTAAGAAATTCAAGGTGTCGCAATCGGCGGGAAAGCTCATGGCGACAGTTTTTTGGGACACAGAAGGAATTTTGTTGGTTGATTACAAAGAAAAAGGTGTTTCCATAACCGGAGAACACTACGCTTCAATTTTAGAGCAGTTAAAAGAGGCAATCAGAGAAAAAAGAAGAGGAAAATTGACCAAAGGTGTCCTGCTCTTGCACGACAATGCTCCTGTTCACAAGAGTCGAGTTGCGTTGGCTGCTTTGCACAAGGTGGGCTTCGATATCATTGATCACCCACCTTATAGCCCAGACTTGGCTCCCAGCGACTATTATCTCTTTCCAAATCTGAAAAAAGAGCTTCGAGGAAAGAAATTTTCAACCGATGAAGAAGTGAAGGATGCAGTTTCGGCGTATTTTTCAGAGAAAGACAAAACATTTTTTTATGAAGGTATTCATAAGTTAATTCATAGATCTGAGAAATGTATTAGGGTTTCAGGTGAATATATTGAAAAGGAAAAATAATTTTGTAAAATTATTTCATCCCCTTCTATTCCATTCCGCGAACTTAAAAACACACCCTCGTAGTAAAGTACCTCCCGGAATACCGACTAAACCTACCACGGTGTTCCTCGACAAAACCACTATCGGCGGGGCCGCGCGAATCGCTTTCGCATGCGGTCGCGACCCCGCCGAGGTTACGGCCCGCCGTGTGAAACGGCAGGCCACTACACAAAGAGACCTACCCATAATAGGCACTTCTTAACGCCACTAGTAAACCCTACTGTCCCCCCTCTAAAAAGAGGGGAGACGGACTCGAAACAGAGGCGCGCGTAGGAACACGCACGCCGCCTCTCGGACCTGGTGCTGAACGGATGGCGGGCAGGCCCACAAAGCCCGCCACCCCCAGGTCAAACCTCAGGGTGGCTGGAGGTCGTCTCGCGCCCTCCGGCGCCCGGCTCTGCGGTTGGGGAGAGGGTTTAAACGCTCCCTCTCCCGCTCCGCCGCCTCCTTGATGGAAATTACTTCCTCACAAAAGGAGGCGACGGCGTTCCACGACCTCTCACTCCGGACCATAGACTGAACTACGGCCGGGAGCGAGAGGGCAACCGATCCGACTGCCACGACCAAATCACGGCGCTGCGATGCCCAGGCGGGGCAAACCGCCAAAGTGTGCAGCGCCGTGTCCTCTACAACGTCGCGGCAGTCGCCGCAGTGGTGACAACCGGGCGTCTCTTGCCGGCGTATACGACACAGGAACCGGCCAAAACAACCGTGGCCAGTCAGAACCTGTGTCAGCCGGAAGGTGAGGGCGCCATGCCGCCTCTCCAGCCACTCCTCAAAAACGGGACTTACCGCCCCGATCGTGGTGTGCCCGGCACTAGGGTGCACAAGTCGCTCCTTCCAATTAGCCACTAGGACCTGGCGGAGCTCGGACCTTGCCGCCTTGATTGCGGCAAAACCCGGTCCCTCGCCCCGAGCTAGCGCCTCCTGGCGCCAACGATAGAGCGACGCCAGGAGCGCCGCTTCCAGGTCCCATGGCATCGATCCGGCGAGGAGGCTCGCAGCCTCGAACGAGATCGTGCGGTAACCTCTAATCAACCTGACGGCCATGGCGCGCTGTGGAGCACGAAGCGCCGTGATGTTACGGGCCGTCAGGTTGTTTGCCCACACTGGGGCCCCATATAGGGCCATGGACCGCACGACCCCCTCGTAGAGCCTCAGGCAGGAGGTGCTTGGCCCCCCAAGGTTGGGCAGCAGGCGCGAGAGCGCGCCTGCAGCGCCCCGAAGAATGGGGGCCAAACGACGAAAATGGGCTGTAAAGTCCCATCGGCTGTCGAGCAAGAGACCTAAATACCTTAGGGTTGACTCGACGCCGATGCGGACCCCTCCTACCATGATATGGGCCCCTGGAGGTGGCCGCTTCCGAGGGCCGTGAAAACATACAGCCTCGGATTTAGACAGGGCCACCTCGAGGCCCAACCGCCGGATACGACCAACGACTTGTGCGACCCCAGCGGTCGCCAGTATGGCCGCCGCCCGGTGCGACTTACCCCTCGCCGTGACAAGCGTGTCGTCGGCGTAACATATGACGCCGATGCCACGGAGGAGCGCACCTCGCAGAACCCAGTCGTAACCGATGTTCCACAGGAGCGGACCCAGAACCGATCCCTGTGGAACACCGCACGACATCTCTCGCCGACTCCAACCGTCGTGACCCGGGTAGACGACTACCCTCTCGGATAAATATGCCCCGACTATGCGGCGGAGGTAGGTCGGCACACGATGGAAAACGAGTGCCTCCCTAATGCAACTCCAGGACAAGGTATTGAAGGCATTCGCGATGTCCAAAGACACCGCGAAGACGACCTCGCCCCGGGACACCGCGTCCTCCGCCAGGCTCCTCACTTGCAGAACTGCATCGATTGTTGAGCGCCCGCGGCGGAAACCATACTGGTTGTCCGCCAGATCCGGACCCACTGAAGAAAACGCTGGACGAGGCGCTCCGCGATTGTAAACTCGAACAGTTTAGCCACCTCGTCCAGCAACACAATGGGCCGGTAGGCGGACGGACTGTCCGCCGGGCGCCCTTCCTTCCTGATCAGGACCAGTTTCCCCACCTTCCACTGACGTGGAAACTGGCCCTGCTGCAAACGCTCACTGAGGAGCCCCCTGAGTCGGGGCGCGAGCTCCTCGAGGACCAGGGCCAATGCACGACCTGGAATGCCGTCGGGCCCTGGGGCGGTGTTTTTCGAGCGTAGTCTCGACACCGCCGCTCGCAACTCTACCTGGGTCACTTCGGGAACCACGTCGTCGTCAAAGTCCGCGCTGGACGCCATGGAAGGCGGAACCATCGACGGAGGAGTGTGCTCCGCCCGTGAGGGAAACAGAGCGGCCACCACCTCCTCCACCAACTGTGGCCGGAGACTCTGGGACAAGGGGGGCGCCCAGGGGCGAAGCTTGCCCCTCACCATAAGGTATGGACGCCCCCAGGGATTAAGGTCCAGAGTCCCCAGCAGCTCTTGGCGGGCCAGATCCTTGGCCCGCTTGATGGCTACTTTTAGCGTACTTTTGGCCGCTCTGTAGGCCTCGTACAGTTCCGCCTCCCTGGCGTCGAAATCGGGAGGGCGGCGACGCCTCCTGCGGAGCCGGATGTACTGGCGTCTGGCCGCCACGCAAGCGTGGCGCAGGTCGGCAATATGTTCCGACCACCAGTACACCCGGCGCCTGGCTGGAATATTTGCAGGCACTCTAGGCATCGCCGCATCGCAAACTTGCGTTATGGCCTCCCGGAACCACTCGGCCTCCATCTCAACATTGTCAGGCCTGGCCGGTGCTGGCACCCAGGCCTGAATGATGGAGGCTTCCAGGACCGATTTAGCTTCTTCAAAGCCCAACGCGGACCGCCCCCAATCGGGGCCCTTGGGGCTGGGGGGTCGGAGGTCTGGCGGAGACGTCGAACCGAATATAGCGGTGGTCCAACAGCGTCTCCACCTCCTCGACGACGCGCCAGCCTTGGACACAGCGTGCTAGTGCGGGGCTGGCAAAAGAGACATCAATAACTGACCCGCCCCGCTGACGCACGCACGTGTGCACTGACCCACGATTGAGGACTAGCAGGCCGTTTTCAACGGCCCAAAGCTTTAGAAGGATATTGCATTAACTTAATTTCTTAAAATATTTTTATCTAACTATATATTTCAATGCCAATCTTCATTTTGACTGAAACCATGATTGTATACATTTTGCATGCCTTACGGTAGAATCACTCGAAACATGAGCTTATAAATACAAAAAAATAAATTATTTTAATGAAGCTGTCATATCGTATCAAGTGAACTTTCCTCTTCGTTACGGTCTTTTAAATTACGCACTCAGAATACCAAGTATAATTATCACATTATCATTATCAGAGTAACCAGACACAGTGAGCTACCAAACTTACTTAAACCTAGAGAAGTTTGATTGGGCAAGTAGAATATCCCCGAAATATTTATACACATTTCGCTAACCATGATTTAAAGTCACGCAATAAGAGCCGAAATTATTGGGGTCCACCATTGATTGGCTGGGCACAATTTTGGACCCCTAGCAACAAAAAAATATTTTTCATGGAAGAAAATGCCAGTAATATTTCGGCCAATATGGAAACAGAATAAGGGACCTCTTTTTGCAGTTACTTCCTAGTAAATATGTAAGCTTAAGGTGAGTCATTGAGACGGTTAATGATCAAAAAAATCTAGTATCATTAAGATTATTATAATATTAGGAGCGTCCTTAAATCTATAATAACAGTGAGATATACAAGGATGTATGAAGATGTAATAACCACTTAATAGGCACGCAGTGTATCAAGAGCGGCCGTTAATAGCTCATAATGTGACCACTCACTGACCCAGTCGTGGTGCCGTAGTGGTAGATACGCGATACTTACGCTATATGTTCAATTCTAAAAAGCAAAGATCAAAGTCAAAAATGCACCACTGCGTTTCTTTATAGCTTTGTTACCTTTTTACCTTATTTTTCCTTTTTACCATATACCTCACTGTAGATTTACCATGAAAATAACTACCCGAAACTTCGGGACAAAAGAAAAAACATACAATAAAATATTTTTGGTTTTCTTTAAAATGCCTTTAGTTTCCATACTAAGAAGATTTTGAAGGTTTTGTGCAATATAGATTCGGTATATAAACAAAAACAAAATATTTGCAAAAAATTATAAGTTCTGTGAATCACTGTTACTATTTTATATTAATAAAAGACTAGCTTTTACCCAATGCTTCGCTCTCGTAAAAGAAGATTACGTTAGTAACAGTGCTTTGTTTATAAATAAAATATAGCCTATATTCCTTTTTTTATTAGTTTATAAACAAAAGAAATTAAAACCTTTTAATAATATTAGCATAGATGGTATCTATACTATATATATAAAAATATGTAAATAAATAATATAATAAAAAAGCTGTATTATATTTTGATCAAAAGTTATTAATGTTTGTGCTGTACTGTACAAACAAATTGGACAAACAATGTCATCTGTGTGCAAAATTATCATACTGCAAACCTAGATGCTTATAAGAGTTTAATATAAACATGTCTTTATAAACATGTGAACGGCGCAATGTTTCAAATGGTCATATCATAGCTACAATTGGACCGAGAGTTCTGGGTTGACGCATGTATAAATAATCGAGTCATCCATGTAAGATTGTTTAAACTATATAATATGTTATTTGTGCCTGGTATTCTGGAATTATTGAGTACAAATTAATGCATAGTGACAAAAATAATTAGATAATCTAGTTATGTAATAATGTGTTTAGTTTGTTGCAAGGTAATGATAAAATTGTTTGTTTTCATACAGTTTAATTTAGCTAGAGGAATGGATAATCATATTACGGATAGTCAGCAAAAGGATTAATTTAAAATTTAGCCAAATCTAACAATATTTATTAACCTCTGAGTCTTCTTCGAAGAGGTTAATGAAAACACTATGTGGGTCTGTGTCTCTGTCTGTTAGTGACAGGCATAGCTCCGGAACCACTGGACCGATTGACTTGTTACTTGGTGTTCAGATACCTTGGTGTCATCCCTCGGTCGAGTTTGTATATTGGCACTGTGTGTCAGGGATATAGGGGTCACAAGGTCATAAGGTCAGGGGATATCTACCAACGGAATGATTTGGAAGTCCAAGGGAGAGGCTTTTGCCAACAAAGTTCACATGAAGACAAAGAGGTTGAATCCTGGGTTTTTACATCCACCTCGTTAATTCTATTTTTTTCTATATGATAGATGATCAGAATTGTTACGTATTTTTTTTAAATTTACTGCTGTAAGAAATGAGTATTATGGTAAATTAATAATAATGTCTGCACGGATGACGTAGTGATTTAAGTGGTTGCCTCGACACTGACTGTGCGCCGAGTGTTGTGAGTTCAAATCCCACACGGGATAAACATTTGTGTGATCTACAAATGGTTGTTCCGAGTCTGGATATTCTATGTGTCTGTTGTTTGAATATGTGTAAATTTCACTGTGATACAGAAAAGATAAACAGTGCAGGCGAAGCCTTTAAAAAAAAATATATTAAATAATATGATGCGTATTTCAAAATACGTTATATTAATTTGGAAATATACAGCAAACAACAATATATTACAACGCCGTGCCACTAAAAAGTAATATTTAATAAGTTTTATTTTACTGCTCACCCGTAAAAGGCAGAGATTCTAACCTAAAAGTTGTAACATAAAATATATTTCATCGCTTGCACAACACTGAGTACCTTAAATGTCTGTACCGGGTGATCGTCGCTAGACCTTGTACCGTATTGCCGGAACAGATCAAATGCGTGCGATCATATTAATAATAATATTACTATGAAGCGGATCCGCTGACATGCATATTTATTCTACAATATATATTTGCAACATCATTGAATCATTTAATTGAACTGTTCTAAGAATATCTTTACATTATTAAGTAATAGTTATCATCATAAGTCATCGGATACATAACTGAAAAATTAATTGGCATTGACTTAAAAATGTATTTATTTTTATCTTCTTTTTACTATAGCAATTTTCTGCATTCAGGGTCCAGATAGGATAATCTGCCACCACTGCGAGTGTGAGGAGTACACGGTACACCACACGCTCAAGCAATGTCCTGCTTGGGCGGTGCAGCGCCGTCAACTTCAGGACGCTGCGGGAGAAGACCTCTCACTGCTGGCCGTGATCAAAGCCACGGTGGCCAGTGAGAGGAAGGGAGCGGTGGTGGAAGGTAGTGGATCGACGTCGCATCCTTCTACGAGGACGTCATATCGCGGTATTGTGGTGAGGAGGAGCGTGTTTGTGGCGAGGAGGAAATTATCAGGAGCATTTCCCAAAGTTTAAAAAAAGCATAAATGTCTTAACAAACATTCAAACTCCGGACACAAGAACAACCAGACTCTGAACAACTATTTGTGGATTACAAAACAATTAGTCCGTGCAGGACTTAAACTGACTAGCGGTCGCCTAGTGGTCAAAATTCGACCAAAATTCCTAAGCTTGCTACTTTGTTTTCGGTTTTTCTCTATGACATATAAATAAGGTATAGCTAACCATAGTTACAAAGAATTGTACGACGTCAGACAAACAATGTTGAAATACTACGAACGCGATTCGATTGCGTGTGTCAAATGCATGGTTGTGTGCGTGTAGTGTTTTTCCATTAATTTATTGTATTTCTAATGCATATTTTAAAAAAATATTAGGATTCGCCCCTCCTTCTCCATATAAACTTTAACGGTGCCAAATTTCATGCTCCTCCGTCCGCGCAATTTTCGTAAAAAGGGGTACATAGTTTTTGCTTCACGTATTAATACAGAGTGTCCGGTAATTAATGGATAACCTGGAAATGTCTTATAGTGGAACTGATGGCCACTATAAGATATTTCCATGATGTTCAGAAAAAATATGAAAAAAATCTATCCTACTACCTGAGATACGTGTTTTTTTTTTAATTACCATGTGTAACTTTCTTGTATACTACGACCATAAATGAATGAAATCCATCGGTTTCTTGTTGATTTATTATTAAACACTAATTATGCTAATAGATAGACAGTCAAAAGTATGCTATGCTATAATAGATTGCACTTTATAATATATTTTTCTAATTTTTTTTTTCTGAACGTCCTTCAGTTCTACTATAAGATATTTCAAGGTTATCCATTAATTACCGGACACCCTGTATATAGATAATACTCAACTGGGCAGCAGCTAAGTGACAGCTCGCCCGCTAAATATCCGTGCAGTCCGAACTGGACAAAAGTTATAATATAAGCGATAGTTATTTGTTGATTCGTCTCTTTTTGTCAAACAATAGGACAAAAATATTTCGCCAGTTCAACGTAAACCGCTTTTCGAGGCACAATAGTATGCCACACCGCTATCTTTCTAACTCTGGGCTGCTATTGCACTCAATAGCATGTTCGACCTTTCATTGTTTCGGCCCGGGTATCAAACCGGCAGTGATAGCCTACTGGGAGATTGTTGGACTGACTTTTCGAAGTGCGTATTAAATGGCTAATTATCGCTCGCTTTAACTGTGAAGCAAATCATCCTGAGAAAACCTGCATGTCTGAGAATTCTCCATAATGTTCTCAAAGTTATGTGAAGTCTGCAAACCTGAACTGGGCCAGCATGGTGGACTATGGCCTAAACCTCTCACACTGAGAAGTGGTCCGAGCCCAACAGTGGGACAGTCTAATACAGGGCTGTTATTATTATATCAAACCCAAGACCTCGCGCAGAGCAGTCGTAACTACCGCTGCGCCTACGCAGTTTATAAGGCATGGTAACATACCCAATAAATAAGGTAACATCCAAATTTAAAATACGACGAATCGCAATGCGCATGCGCGCATTTAAACTAGAATTCAACTACTCGTCAATGAGCGCTCAATAGAATATTAATACATCACTGAATACATTTGGCTAATTGGTTTGACCATAAATAAATAAATCCCATTCATTTAAACATGTACTAAGTCTCAACGAACCGTTTAGGTTTAATTTGTCTTTATGTAAAGGACATTTGGAACATTTAGATCAATACACATTCAATTTACAGAAGTATTCATTTAATAACTGAATGTATTATTTATAGTTCTATTTATGTTTGACTTCAGAATATTGGCATAAAATAAACTTACGCCTACACATATTTAAAAAATAAACAGAATTGTACTACTCCCAAATATTGTTAACTATAGTTTTAGGTGTTAGTGTTTTGTGGGTTCGATTCCCATACGGGACAAAAAATTGTATGGTCCGCAAGTAGGTGTTCTTTGTGTCCGTTTTTTTTGAATGATTGCAAAGTGCTTCATGAAACAGGAATTATTTCGAGTGCGGCACATATCTTTTAAGGTATAAAAGGTTCCACGTAATAAAGAGAAAATGTATTACCGTATAGCCGACACATTTACTTTTTTCTTGACGGAATACACGCTAATAATTTGTCCAAGCTGGGAATCGAAACCGGGACCTAATACACAGCAGTTGAATTTTAAGGCATACGCTAGGTAAAATAATCGTGCAATACGCTAATATAATCACGAAACTCACGGAAGAACAATATTCCAAGGTCACCATCAAATTAAAAGTACACTCGGACATTACCGACATACACTTGCAACTATTTCTGCCAAACATACTTAGAAATGATGTAATATACACAAAGTATAGGTACACAGGTCGTGGGATGGTCGACTTTTGAATGTATTGAGAAATAACAAATTGCATTAAATTTCATCACGATACTTACTTATAAATATTATGTAGAAATGCAACTTCGTGATATAATAATTAGTCCATCCGATGTAGTTAAGCAAACTGACATAAACTCACGCCTTAAGATGCATAAAAGGGTAGGTAGGGATGTATTTACTCTCACATTCCGCTGGTTAACCATTATATTTACCGGAAACATTTGCAGACTATAGAGAAAACCACTTAAGGCTATTATGACTAAAACTGACTCGGGAATGATACCTGGGTACGATTTCATATTTGACCGTAAACATGTACCACGGAAGCACCAGACAATTGAAATGATGTCTATGCCATCGTTAATTTCATTATCCATTGCTTCTTACTACATGGCTGAAGAGCTGCGATAGCTCAATGGGGAGACCAACAGACTGCAATGCAGAGGGTCTCGGGTTCGAACCCACGTCGCGCACCTCTGAATTTCGGAAGTTATATGACTTTTCGAAATGATGTGCGTATTGATTGACAATTATCGCCTGCTCCATGCCTCGGAGAGCACGTTATGCCGTCGGTTCCGACTGCCATGAACATCTATGGCGGTCGTTATAGGGGAAGTCGACACAAAAGATCCCAATGGGTCGAAGTGTTGCCGGTCTGTACTGGCTGGCCCCCCACACAAGATAAGATAAGATACTACATGGCTATTTGATGATAAAGCTACTTAACACGAAATCTAGGCTACCGTTCAAACAAGGAAATTGCAGATGAACAAAGTTACTTGTTACCTTAAATAGAAAGGTATTGCCATGGTTTACAGGAGCAAGTTAATCATAATTATGGGTTACATACGGAAGAGTTTGTACGTCACACGGTGTTTGCACCAAAAAAGTGCTTTGGAAGGTTTCATGAATTAGTAAAGTCAAACTGCTGATAATTTTCACCAGTAATAAATAAATTATATTTCTATTTTTGTTTTATACGGTAGAAAACATTACATTTACTCGAAATTTTGAGAATTTTACTCTAGTATTTATTTTATCATAAGCTCTTAAAATCTACACTAATATAAAGAGGAAAGATTTGATTTTTTTTGTTTGTAAGGATTTAACTTGAAAACTACTCAACCGAATTTAAAATTCTTTCACCGATAGAAAGCTATTTTATTACCGAGTAATATAGGCTATATTTTATTTTAGAAAAGTACTATTATTAACATAAACTAACAGTAGCTTTAGGTGAGCGAAGCCTCGGGTAATAGCTAGTATGGAAAAAAAGGCGATGTCACTCTTTTGGCTCTCATTAAACACTGTCCGTCGATAGTTGCACGCATACTTCCCGCGAAGATCTTAACTTGCGTATAATACCGGTAACATCTAGAACTATACAGCTACTAATTAAACATTTTAAGCATGTCAATGAAGCCAATTAATACTCAAAGAAGATACCGAGCCAAGCCCTTAACCCACACCTAGTCTCAATACATAATCGATCTAAATACGAGCGATCGATCCATACTTGTACTGTGATGAGTTTACTTGTCGAAGAGATCTATGTGTTACGATTCATCAACACAGCTTGATACGAAACCGAAGTTACATGTGATTTATGTGATATGTGAAGTATTATTAATTTGTTACGTATCGCTTCTGTTTTGTGTTGTAATATTATGTGTATCCTTGAATGTATAGGCAGATGTGTATGGCTTTATATTTCGTCATCTATATTTGTTTTAATACATAATTGAACTCATAGAACTGGTGGCGTAATGATGTACACACGGCTACACATCAAGTTAGACACCCTATATACGCATAACTACATACAAAATAGAGAATTGTCGGAAAGGGACAGTGCATAGTGGTGTCGATGTAATAGTAAGGATAGAGCGTAGAAAATAAAACGCACACTCTCGCACGATTCGCAGCGTTCAACTTCTAATAGTTCAAAGTCCAAACAGTCTAGGATGATGTATCGTTGTGTGTAGATATGTGGTCGTATCGCCATTGATTAAAATTTCACATAATTACTAATATTATAAATGCGAATGTGAGTTTGTTTTTTTGATTGTTTGTTTCACTTTTACGCCTTAACTACTTGACCGATTATGAAAATTTCGCATACAGTTTGTCAGAGGAGCAGAAAAATTTATCCTAAATTTATGTGATACACAAATGGTTGTTCCGAGTCTGAATGATTTTGTGTCCGTTATTTGAATGTTTATAAAGTTTGTCGCTATGCAGGAATATCGCAAAATTTGAAAGCTGCTTTCTAAAAAAAGACAGAACATATTTTATCGGAATTTAATAACCTCTGAATCTTCTTCGAAGAGGTTAATGAAAACACTATGTTGGTCTGTATGTCTGTTAGTGACAGGCATAGCTCCGGAACCACAGGACCGATTGACTTGTAACTTGGTGTGCAGATACCTTGGGGTCATCCTTCGGTTGAATTTGAATATGGGTCCTGGGGTTTAAAAGACTCCCGAGATATATATAGGGGTCACAAGGTCACAAAGTCGATAGGGGATATCCACCAACAGAGTGATTTGGAAGTCCAAGGGAAAGGCTTTTGCAAAGCAGCGGAACATTACAAAAAGCTGACGAAAATAAAAAGTCACATGAAGACGAAGAGGTTGAATCCTGGGTTTTTACACCCATCTCGTTTCTTATATGAAAGCTATGCCCTGATCAAAGTCATAGCGAAAGCTCTTATTATCCTACTAGTATTATGAATGTGAAAGTTAGTGGTGATGTTTGGATAAGCTATATAGCTTATTCACCCCTAAACCGAAGAACAGATTTTTATGAAACTTGGCACACGAATATAGACCTGGATCAACACTTGTGAAATTTTTCTCCCAGCAATACATTTTTGTAGGTTCTCCGATTATGTCTGTATGTTTGACACTCAATCACGCGTAAACCGGTAAACAAATTTAGATACACTTAGCACATGGATAGACTATTTCCTGGACTAAAACTACAACTTTTTATCCCAGTATGCACTCCCATGGGAATCACACAGGCAAAGCCGCAGGCAGAAGCTATTATAAAATACAAATCATAAGTTACTTCAAATACCGTCAAAACTAGAATCCAGCAACGTTTATGAACTAACATATAACTGCTACCTTTCCTATTGCAATCGCTCACTTATCGGCGGTCAAATGTTAATTAAATCCGATACATTCTAAACCACTGCTTGATTTAATTACACATATTCCTATACATTATAACATCACGCGTCTAAAATCCGAGGGGATGGGCAGATGTGTGCCTCACCTATACTGCCTCCATAAGAAGACGTATTACAGTTATTATGATTTTTTTTTTATTGCAGCGATAGCCTGTTGGTATACCACGCTCGAGTTCGATCCCAAGGCGCGCATCTCTGTATTTTCGAAGTTATGTACGTATTAATTATCGCTCGCTTTAATGGTGAAGGAAAAACATCGTGAGGGAACCTGCTTGTCCGAGAGTTCTCCATAATATTTTCGAAGATATGTGAAGTCTGCCAACCCGCACTGGGCCAGAGTGGTGGACTATGGCCTAACCCTTCTCACACTGAGAAGAAGTCCGTGCCCAGCAGTGGGACAGTTTAATACAGGGCTGATATTATTATATTAAGATTTTTACATATTTGGAATCAGTAAAAAAAGACGCATCTGCCAGAATATTTATAAAAAATATATATTTTTGGCACATGCGTCTTTTTCCTCATGACGGCAGTGTATTTCGAAAGCCATTTATCAAGTAAAGCCACGTTTTGGTTACGTTTCTAATGAACTAACTGACAATCTGCATCAGTGGCGTAGCAGTAATGAATGCAACTGCTGTGCACGAGGTCTTGGGTTCGATTCTCGCGTCAGGCAAAGTGTTATTGAGTATTTCTGCTGAGAAGTATCAGCACGATCTCTAAACCTGTGCCCAGGCACCAGTACCAGTATACCTTATGATTCTTTTAAATTGCGTTGCGTCTGGTAATTTCTGACGAGAAAGAAGTGATCTCAGATACCCTGAATCAGCGGTATTTAGCCACTGAGAGACTGTTCGTTAGCCAAGCAAAGATCTCGAGTTCGATTCCAAGGCACGCACCTCCAACGTTTCAAAGTTATATGCGTATTAATTATACAGTTATGGCTTACTTAAATGGTGAAGGATGATAAGGAAACCTGCATGTCTAAGAGTTTTCCATTATGTTCTCGAAGATATGTGAACTCTGCCAGCCCATAGTTGGCTAGGTGTTTAAACCATATTGTAACACTGAATAGAGGTCTGTGCTCTACAGTGGAACGATTTATATAAAGAGACAATATTATCACTAAAAATAATCCTAACTAATATTATAAACGCGAAAATAATTTTGTATGTTTTATACATTTTCTTGCCATAAATACTCGATCGATCATTATGTTATTTCGCATACAAGTTCTCAGGGATACAGATGATAAAGGACCTATCTTTCATACAGAAAAAAGTACCGCTCCTAAAGAATAGGAAACTGACATAACCAACATTTACGCGAGACGTGCCGCGGACAATTTTATTTTCTCTTATTTTATATTACTAAGCGTGCAAACAAGCATATAGCCCAACTGATGGTAAGTGGTCACCGTAGCCTATGAATGTTATATCTGTTATAATTATTTTATTAGTTTATCCATTTCACTTTCAAGTTATTTGGATATTGCGACCTCTACCTTGTGTCGTGTTCTTGTGTTCGATATTTGAATCAGACTCAAGGCTGTCTGGGGGATCGCGCGACCTCTGGTGCCAGATGTGATAGTAGACCTAAAGTATAAGAAAATGTGATTGTATATCTAACTATCTGATCTTGTGGAACAAGTTTGTGTACGATCGCTTTTTTTTTTGTTTTTATGAGATAGGAGGCAAATGAGCTGACGGGTCGCCCGATGGCAAGCGATTACTATCGCTCATGGATACCCGCAACACCAGAGGAGTTACAAATGCGTTGCCGGCCTTTTAAAAAAGAGTACGCTCTTTTCTTGAAGGTTTGTAGGTCGTATTGGTCCGGTGACAGTTCATTCCACAGTTTAGTTGTGCGAGGCAGAATATTTCTGAAAAAACTCACAGGTGTGGACTGCCAATCTTAATGATGGGAATGGTAATTCTGTCGCGTAGGACGATGGTGGGGGTCAGTCCGAACAATTCCTCGGATCACTCTCCATAGTAAAAGCGATAGAAGATGCATAGCGAGGCGAGCGTATGATCACAGGTTCTATTCTCAGGTAGTACAAAGTCGAGAAGTTCTCAATTACGATTTGCTTATCATTGATGGTGCAATCTTGTTCGCACGGATGGCACAGTGGCTTAAATAGTCGCCTCGTCACCGGCACTGTGCATAATGTTGAGGGTTCGATCCTCACATGGGACAAACAATTGTGTGATCTGAATCTGGTTCGAATATACATCTTGCTGTCCCCTCAGGGTACGGCTGTAAGGTTATGTATGTATGAATGATTATATGATTTTTATTCAATCATGCGTAAACCGATGAACGAATTTAAACCATGTATATAATAATTTAGTTACTTTTCAAATGCATCTCAAGTCGAGTAAATTTGTGTGATTCATCTACGATTGTTTCTAGTCTGGGCGTTCTTTGTATTCTTTGTTTGAATATTTGTAATAACCCAGACGATATAGGAAATATTTAATGTGTGTGGTCTTAAAAAAAGAAGCCAATACACAAGTACTCAATAAATTGGCAAAGAAACGCTTCCGGGCAATCAAATAATGATATAAGGTCAATATTCATGCCATACTAGTAATTAAAGTTAATGTGTATTTATAATTAAACTTAATAATGATAACTTATGTGAATTAGATGATCTTTTCGAATCGAATGGAATCGATATGTCTGCGTATTTAGTACTGACAAGGTCATCGGGTAATTTAAAAATATATATATCGATAATATATTTTTTGACGTTGATTGATAGGATGGACGCCACAATTAGTGTTTTAGGTTCGAAAATAATTTTTGTGATGAACCAGCTATTGTTTTGAATCTCGGTAGTTTTATTCTATACTAGTTTTTCCTCGCTGTTTCACCCGCGTATGTCCTGTTTCCGTGGGAATATCGGGTTAAAAAGTAGCCTATGTGTGAATCCAAGTCGCCAGCTATCTACATACCAAGTTTCATCACAATCGGTCCAGTAGCTTTTACGTGAAAGAGTAACAAACATCCATACATCCATACAAACTTTCGCGTTTATAATTTTAGTAAGGATTGTCTTACTAGAAAGAAAGAAAGAAAGAAAGAAAGAAAGAAAAATGATTTATTTTGGTACCCAAAAAGGACTTACTATTGACCAATTATATCTTAGTGATAAAAATGACAACTCAATATAATTATATAAATACTGTGATCACTGTCGTAAGAAACTATTAAGATTAGGTTTCTTTTTTTTGCAAATATCTCTCGCACTACTTAAAAAATATTGAAAAGGCGTAAAGTAAATTATAAAGTGTCGTGTTCGATTTTCAGGTCGCAAAGAATGATTGTGTTAAAATTCTCAGCAGGATGTACAGAAACAATTAATGTGTTCAAAGAGCAGCGATAGCTCAGTGGGGAGACCAACAGACTGCAATGCATAGGGTCTCGGGTTTGAGTCCACGTCGCGCACCTCTGACTTTCGGAAGTTATATGACATTTCGAAATTATGTGCGTTTTGATTGACAATTATCACCTGCTCCGTGCCTCGGAGAGCACGTTAAGCCGTCGGTCCCGGCTGCCATGAACATCTATGGCAGTCGTTATTGGGGAATTCGACACAAAAGATCCCACTGGGTCGAAGTGTCGCCGGTCTGTGCTGACTGGCCCCCATACAAGATAAGATAAGATAATGTGTTCAAAAGACGACAATAAGCTGAAACAGTTCATACATCAAGCACATATTATGCACCACTAGCTGCTGCGAAAATCTTAACAGGCAAGCCCGATAACATTGTACTCTAGTCAGGCATCGAAACCTAGACTTCACGATCGTCCGCAAACGTAATCTATCTTATGCCACGAGACCAACGAAGCAATCAGACACAGAACTCAATAAGATACCTGCTCAAAAAATACAATAACATCGGGAACTCATATTCAACACTTGCAGTTTCTTGTCTTATGTATGTGCCAATAAGGTCCTTACTATTAAAGATTTAATTATAAAATAATTGGTACATTCGTATTCAAGACGCAAACACTAAATCCACTCTTAATGAATACAAAATATAATACCAAACATTTTTATTAACTATAATTATACATATTAACAGAAATATAAAATATTTATCAACCGTACAGATACCGCCCATACCCTACTATTTAGACAATTCGCCATTTTGTAATACTTGTATACTTGTAACAATTCCTGTGGAGACGGGCTCGAAGTGAGATGATTGACATCACTAGTACCCAATAATAATAATAAACTGTTCGTGTTTTGAGTATTGAGCGTGTCACGGCAGTGATGTGACTAAACACTACTCGAGTATAAAAATATTATATTAATTAAATAATGTGTTTGTATGGATAGTCTAGAGGTAGACCGGTGGACTGCCAGGCAGAAGTCTCGAGTTCGATTCCAAGGCACGCTTCTCTGCCTTTTCTAAGTTGTTCGCGTATTAAATAGTTAATTATCGCTCGCATTGATATTGAAGGTAAACATCGTTAGAAAATCTGCATGTCTAAGAATTCTTCATAATGTTTTCGAAGATATGTGAAGTCTGCCAACTCGCACTAGGCCAGCGTGGTGGAATAACTCTTTTCAAACACAGCTAATACATTTAGAGGACCAGCCATACTAAAATGACTAAAATTATTTTATTAAAAATTTTGGAATATTTTCCTATTGCCTTTGCCAACTTTTAAAAACCATTCACTGTGCTGCCGAGAATATATAACCTCATTTATGATGCCTGCTGACTGCAAAGCTCCTCCATAACGAGTCTGAGAACCCTTTCTCACCATTGAAACACAACGTTTTTAGCTGTAGTCATTTCCCTCCATCGAGGAGATACTTTCCTTGTCTAGTTGTACTAATTTGAGTGAAATTTAAATCTTTAGTTGTTACACACTGTCGTAATAGCCACTATAATAGTTCCTTGTTTAAAACCTCGATTCTGCTAGAGCTTGAAGTCTCAATAGCGTGATAACACTTTTAGCATTAGAAACTCTAACAGTCCATGATTTAGTAGTTTTCAGTAGTAGTAATTGTATCTTTGAATACTTTAGTTATTTATTTGTTGAAAATAATTATTTACTTGAACAAAAGCAACGATACAAATATAATACTCGTATAACGAAGCATTCAATCACACTCCCAACGCACTGAATAGTTTACAGTCATTAAGCTTAAGGTAAAATAGAAAATAGTTTTACAAACATGTATATTATTCCAGCTTGATTATAACCTATTGACCCAAAAGATAAGTATGTGACTTGTTTTCTGCGTCACATAAAGTCTGGAAATGTAACGCGGTCAGCGACCAGCGAACCATTGCTTAACCTCTCATGTCGATCGAGTTCCGTATTAATTTAAATGTGAACATGGATTTAACCTTTACTTTAGTCTCCCAGTAGCTGTCTTCCGTGGATTCGACTGCATGTATCTTGATAATGACATTTAGAGACACGCAACTTCGTATGTGAATCATACTGCTTAGGTGGAAAATATACGGTTAATAGGAATTTCTTAGAGAGCTTTGTTAGCAATTGTACCGCGTAAATAACTGCACAGATGGCCTAGTCGTTTTAGTTATCACCGTTTTGGGTTTGATCCCCACACGGGAATTTTGTATGGTCTACAAATAATTTTTCCAAATCTTGTTGTTCTTTATATCCGTTATTTAATAAGTCTCCTGCGACACAGGCATTTTTAACAGTAAATATGATGTCATTAAAAAAAATGTAATATACGGTTATTTAGATGCCGTCTTCTGTCGTACTGTTACAAAATATATCTTTACCATTAATACAAATATGGAGATGGTCGGTTTAGCACAAAGCGCAAAAGCGCTCTTCATTTGTTTTGCGGTTTACCTAAACGAGGCATAATGATAAAAGCATCGAGCCCGGAGACCAACATATGTACGCCAATAGACGAATTGAACTAGCATCTACTCATATCTATATCTTATCTGATATATACAGGGTGTCCAAGAACCTGGCGTCCAACTGGATTCCCACGATGCCCCAAGTTCTAACAGTACTCAGAAAAATATTTTAAAAAATCCACCCCATGTACTTACAGAATTATACTGATTTCAAAAAAAAAGGGGAAATGAGCACCCTGTGACATACTTTTGAATGCTGTGACTGCTAATGCTGATAATTTCGATATTTCTTGGAGGTTTTGTAATCTAGGGTATTGCTGTGTCTAAATAGAATGTAAAAATAAAGTACTTATTGTACCATTTTAAAATAAAATATTATTTTAACTAAAGGTGATATGGAAAACTATTGAATTTCGCAACTTTGACCGACTGTAGTGTAAAAAAAATGTACCAAAATAGTATGGCAAGTGACGTCAAATTTTGACGCGTTTATTCCTCTTTTTAAAAAGGTATAATACTTACACATTAATTTGAAAAAAAAAATTTTGATAATATTTTTACTCAACAACCCAATTTTTACGAAGTGCCTACCTACTAACGGTAACTGTCGGACCCTTTCTTATCTTAGAAACTGTTATGTTACTACTATTATTTACTTCGGTTCCAAGAGTGAGCAAGAAGGAAATACACACAGGTAGATGGGTTCCCAGTAGAATAAAAGCAAAGAATGTTAGTTTAAAGATATTTTATTACAATAAATGTTCAAAATGTTGACCACCCGCGGCAATACAAGCTCTCACTCTCCTTAAAAAGGACCGCTTTATGTTTCGCGAGTAACTTTTTTGACGTATCACCTGCACTGCTTGTGTTATCTTCTCACGAAGGTCAGCGATGTCATTAATGGGCTTCGCATAAACGAGCTCCTTCATAGTTCCCCAGAAAAAAAAATCCAGCGGATTTAAGTCAGGTGAGCGGGCTGGCCACGGGATTGTTCCTGATCGCCCAATCCACCTGTTCGGGTATTGCTCGTCCAAAAACTCTCTAACGGATACGCGAAAATGTGCTGGACAGCCGTCGTGTTGGAACCACATATCTGGTGGGGTCTCTTCTAGTAAGTTTGGCAAATCATTTTGAAGAAAATTTAAATATGATTCGCCAGTCAAATTCTCGGGCATCTCAAATGGACCAATAATATTCCCACAGAGAATACCGGTCCACATGTTCACTTTGAACCGGTACTGGGATCTATCTTCTCGCATCAAGTGCGGATTTTCCACATGCCACTCGTGCAAGTTGTGTAGGTTCATGTAGCCATCCTTCTTAAATGTAGATTCATCTGACCACAAAATTTTGTCGATAAAGTTTTCGTCTTCTCGATGTTTTTGCAGGATTGTTTCACAAAACGCGACTCGGCTCGGATAGTCTCGAGGTAAAAGACTTTGCACTCGCTGTACGTGGTACGGATGATATTCTTCTTTTTGGAGAATACTGTGTGCTGTGCTCTTCGGTATCCCCGTATCAGCTTCTATTCCTCGCACAGAGATGCTTGGATTTGCCGACACCGCCTCTAAAACTTCATCGCGTATGAAGTCATTTACGGGTCGTCCTTCACCAGCTACTTGATTGGGGAACCGCCCGTCACATAGTGATCTGTGCACATTAATGAAAACTCGATGGTCGGGATATCGCGTAGCCCTCGGATACCTTTCTCTGTAAAGTCTCGCTGCAGCTCGTCCATTACCTCTACATTCTCCATAAATGTAGTGCATATTTGCGTATTCTTGCGGAGTGTAGGTCGCCATGGTAGCACACACAAAACACAAACTGTCCAAACACAGGCAAAGGTCGTCGTAAAGAGTTCGTTTCAAAGTCCAGAGCACAAAGAGTAATCGAGTCCAATAAACAAAGCTTTAAATCGTAGTACGTGATCAATGGTAACAATAAGAGAGAGGTGCGTAGTAACGGCAGGAGGCAGTGACGCGTACTGACCGTACTGTTATCCTAAATAGCACGATCCCAGATAGCGTCACTATCTATCTCACTCGCACCTCTAACCTTTTTCTCCCTCACTCTTACCTGAATAATGGGGTACCATAAAGAAGAACCAGCAAATCGCAAAGATAGTTTCTGTCTTGCTCCCTCCTGTTGTAATAACGAATCACTATGGTGAGATGCATGCACATACCGTCCCTTACGGTCTAACCTGTTTTTTGAGAGGCCTGTTGTTATTTTTATGAGCATACAACAGTAATTCTTTAGAGGTTAGATTCAATTCGTCGTAAATTTTTCTTTCTAAGAATTCTGTAAGACATCGTAAAAATTGGGTTGTTGAGTAAAAATATTATCAAAATTTTTTTTTTTCAAATTAATGTGTAAGTATTATACCTTTTTAAAAAGAGGAATAAACGCGTCAAAATTTGACGTCACTTGCCATACTATTTTGGTACATTTTTTTTACACTACAGTCGGTCAAAGTTGCGAAATTCAATAGTTTTCCATATCACCTTTCGTTAAAATAATATTTTATTTTAAAATGGTACAATAAGTACTTTATTTTTACATTCTATTTAGACACAGCAATACCCTAGATTACAAAACCTCCAAGAAATATCGAAATTATCAGCATTAGCAGTCACAGCATTCAAAAGTATGTCACAGGGTGCTCATTTCCCCTTTTTTTTTGAAATCAGTATAATTCTGTAAGTACATGGGGTGGATTTTTTAAAATATTTTTCTGAGTACTGTTAGAACTTGGGGCATCGTGGGAATCCAGTTGGACGCCAGGTTCTTGGACACCCTGTATATAAAATTCTCGTGTCACAATGTTAGTTACCATACTCCTCCGAAACGGCTTGACCGATTTTTATGAAATTTTATATGCATATTTAGTAGGTCTGAGAATCGGCTACTATCTATTTTTATACCCCTTAGTGATAAGGGTTGTCCACCCCTGACATTTTTTTTCAATCTTTTGGTCAACACATTTTTTTATGGCAATACAACGTTTGCCGGGTCAGCTAGTTAATCTAGAAGTAAAGGATCTTTGTAACATAAAAACTTAAAATAACACAGCCCGATAAAAGTATCAAACCCGAAACTCAATGTACAGTAAACCCATTCACTGTCGATGGGCTACCAAGGCTGTCACGAGTATGTATTTGAATATCTGTTGCAGCGCATTGTATTAAGCTGGCATCTATACCTATTTTATGCGTATCTAAAATAATAACATATTATAGAACTCATACCAACGACGGCTAATAAAATTTTATGTATCATTGTTCCATCTCGCTGGAAGCTAGATGATGTTTCTACATGAATTCACCCTTTAAAAACAAAACGCTGCATTTTCAATAAAGACATTTACTGTTAACAATGAAAATGGCCTTAAATATACCCTTTGGCTGAAGAAGCCTTCTTATTATTGTTTATAACGTATAATAGCCGTTTACAGTGTGCCCATAGGCTCTTTGGTAAGATCTGAAGAGATTTTTAAGTACAAAATTGTGATGACGAGTTATGCAGTAAGTTATTTTATATCATTTGGTTCGCAGCAAGAGTAATTTATTGAAATTCTTGCGACAAGACCTCATGTCGTGTGTAGCTTACTGTTTCGTAATTGAATATTATGATGTTATTTTGAAATGATATATGAAGCTTAGTACTCGTGAAGACTTGCAAGACTGACACCTTCTGAAAGGTAGATCAACAGAAACATTAGTTAAAATATAGTCAACCACATGTCGAATATTGTGATTGTCTGACTAAATTAGCTACAACTAATATGATCACTGGACATAAGTTTGATTTTGACACGTAATTAATTAGCTATAGGTACGTAAACCAGTGGTAATTAAATTAGGTGAAGGGTATACCTTTTTAAGAATTTTATACCTCTTAGGTTTCCACTTATTATATTGCCTATTTATACAGGGTGTCCGGTAATTAATGGATAACCTTGAAATGTCTTATAGTAGAACTGAAGGCCGTTCAGAAAAAAAAGAAAAAAGTAATAAAAAAAATATATATTAAAAAGTGCAAGCTATATTAGCAAAGCATAATTTTGACTGTCTATCTATTAGCATAATTAGTGTTTAATAATAAAACAACAAAATACCGATGGATTTCATTCATTTATGGTCGTAGTATACAAGAAAGTTATACATGGTAATTTAAAAAAAAACACGTATCCCTGAGATATGTGTTTTTTTTTAGTTAGGATAGTTTTTTTTATATCTTTTTCTGAACAGCCATCAGTTCCACTATAAGACATTTCCAGGTTATCCATTAATTACCGGACAACCTGTACAACACTTTTTTTTTCGAAGAGTTAGGAAGTGGTATATTATAACCTCATTTTACTAGCAATGTTTTTAGGTCCCATAATAGTGGGTGAGCCTATCTGTATGTCCGGACGATCGAGCAAACAACACTTCGGCGTGGCGAGTGAAGCACTCTGTCATCTACAGATAAACTTAAGAGTTGCTAGATCAGTAAGAATACATGTTGCTCGTGGTAGGTACTATCAACTACAGAAATTGTTCATTTTTCGTAAGATCTGCAAGCATTATCGACAAATTAGGCGACTCGAATGACTTAGACCTATATTTTTTTATTCTTCTAGCTTTAAGCGTTTTATTACTGACCGATTTGATTGGAATCGGTTCTCTAATTGCTATAGTTTTTGATTATTTTAATAATACTGTCTATATTCTTATTGCCTAATTAATAATAATAATCTTTATTATCAATTTTACAATTTTTACATACAATGTGCTAAATCAAACGTTATTCTTACAAATTGTAGGTTATTACAATGTTGTGACCATCTGACACCCAAGCTAAGATTGAATTGTACCCAATCAATGCACTAAATATTAAAATGTGAAAACATCTAAATGATTTAAAGATGTTTAAATATCTGTTAATTAGTTCTAAGATACTGTTTCTCTACTAAAATAAAATCAATTTATGTAGTTTATAGATTTTGTATAGAATACTTTTGGTAACATCATACCTGTCTACTCTTATACTCGAGTGTCCCATCACTATTCCTAACAAGATCCTTTAACCGCTCCTACACGACTGCACGTTTCATAACTATATTTTAGGCAGACAATTATAATAGTTAAACTATTTCACTGCGTTTGCGTCGGACATTAATTTATGGCACATGCTCGTAGATTTACAATGATGTTCGCTTAAATAATTGGATGTTGGGTTACTGAAACCCATAGCATGATGCTTAATACATTTAGGTTTAGGCAGAAGTGTATTTTGCTCATATTTTGGGTTATCATATAATGATGTCAGCCTTTTTCCGTTGATTAATCATGTTGTACAATATATCCGATTTCACAAATGCCGTAGTGGATTAGGCGCTTGCTGCTGTCGTATTGAGAGTAGATTCGATTTCAATACAAGACATAAAACGTTTTGTTTGGATACATTGTTTCAATATTTTGTAAAGCATTTACACACAGGATTTTTTACCTTGTGCGAGTGTTGTAATAATTTTAACAAAGACATTAAAAGTTTACTATTATTAATTGACAATACCTACCGGAAAGGCAGATTAGCTTAGATTAGATTAGCTTTACAGCAATTCAAATAACGAACACACAGAAAGCCGAAACACAGAACAACCATAAAGAAATTAGACAAAAAAAATATAAGTTCATCTTCGTCCCGTGTGGGATTCGAACCCGCAATACTTGAAAAGTGGCAAGCCACTGCGCTACTCATGCAATAAGACTTATACGTGACACTAAAAGTGTTTCAAATGGTTGTTTAACAGATCTACTGCTTCGCAAGTATTCAGGCGTGCACATATAAAAATTACAATAATCCTAATAACTATTTTCAAATCCAATAAATCCAATACCTATTTTACCCATCCATAATCAATTACTGCCCTTAACCCACAAGACATGAATGCCATCAATCCACCATTCAGGTCAGCCTTTGCCTAGCAATAACGGAAACCCATCTCCTTAGATGAGTCTATTAAAAATGTAACTAGACCTGTCGCGGCCCAATTGTATATCATTAACGATTAAGGCTTCAACAATTCAGATGATCACGCCATATACGATGTTTAAGGTCACAGTTATTTATTAACCAGAACCTAATATGTTTACACGCTGGTTTACTTACTTTTGATTTTGATTTAAAATTATATCTACCGCACTAGGCATCATTCCTGTATCGCGGGGGACTTTACAAACATTCAAACAACGGACACAAAGAACATCCAGACTTGGAACAACCGTTTGTAGATCACACAATTTTTTGTCCCGTGTGGGATTCGAACCAACAACTCTCGGCACAGTGGCAGTGTCGAGGCGATCACTTAAACCACAGCGCTATCAGTGCAATCAACTTACTCTTTATTACTTTCATAAAATCCTAACTAAAATTATAATTGAGAATATGAGTTTGTTTGTTACGCATTCACGCCTTAACTACTCGACCGATCGTCATGAAATTTCGCATACACGTTATCAGAGGTACAGAATAGGACATAGTGTACCTTTTATCCAGAAATAGGACTATGCCCGAGGGATCATAACTTATATATAATATCTACATTAACGCCAACGAAACCGCGGGAAAAAACTAGTATATGATAATGGCTTTAAAATTTTCATCATGTCGATCTACACGGGCTGTTTACGCAGCAAAGTTACAAATATAAGTATCACACTTTCTTCTAATTTGCTGTGCCAATAGGTTTCCCAATGACCCATGAAATCTACCAGCCAAAACATACATTGTGACGTAATAAAATATTACAGAGTACAAATATGTGCGTAGAGACAAGTGCACTATCTATTCCCTAGCTCCTATAGACAATTGTGATGGTAATCGGTCACGACATGAGAGAGATCAGACCCTAGAGCAACAGCATAATATGCTTGCCGAGGCATGGGCTATACACTGTGCAACACCACCAAATTTCTATTTGCTATTGAGAATTTATGACAGAAGAAATAATCACTTATGTTAGTCCGACCTAGAATTCGACCATCACACCAGCCTGCACTACTCTGCGCCACCTAGGTACCGCTAGCTATGTTTTTAAGTCAAAATATGTAATATGAAGTAAACCGATAACCGAGCAGATTCATTTCCAGCTGACTACTATTGAGAATCTTGCAGAAAAAAATAACCTAAAGAAGAAAAAAAAATTGTCTCTGAAACTTATAAAGCAGTTGGTTCTGCGCTTGATCTCTCTAAGGTCATATCAGATTGCTGACCCATCGAACTATGGCTATAAGAGAATAGAAGATACACTTGTGTTTGCGCATACAATTGTGCACTACCTTCGGTTAAAATGGTCACCGTGACCGAAATTCGGTCTAGAGGACCTTATAATGGATTTAAAGTATTATTGATTCAATCAAAATCTCTTTAGGATGTTTATTATGATACTTCTCACCATATTTAATGACAGCGACCCTGGCTAGTTTTGATTTCTACCGTGACCTATTTGATGCACAATCAAATGTGTCAGTAAACAGTACAGATACCTTGCATTTAAGATACTATTGAATACGAAGATGTCGCTGACTATTACGTATACAGGGTTACCTTGTTAGCGCATCAGTAGCGAGTAAAACTGCTGTGACGGTCTCGGATTTAATTTCTAAGTAAGGCATAGTGTTATTAGGTTTTCTGCATCATGAACTCTGGTGTGTGCCCTTAGACGGCATTAGTATTAAATGTCTAACACCAGTATTTCGCCAGTTATTTAGTAATATTTTTGTTTGTATTAATTATTTATATATTTCCACGTTAAGCAGATTTCTGCTTACCCCTTCTAAAATAAAGGGTGACAATATATCGTGTATGTACCTATGTAGATACATTATAATTAGTCTGTAATCTAATTAATTTGTCCATCGGCGCATAGACGTCGGAGTTCAGATACAATGTTTTTATCATTAGATGTCTTGGATGACAGGTTAAAATATACAAAGACAATCAAACGAACAAACAGATATATCAAGACATTATAACAATTAAAGAGATGATTAATCATGCAGTAGTAGCTTCTAATATGTCATGTGATAATTGCTCACGCGTATTCGCATAAATAATTTATTGAGCTAGTTAATTAATAAAAATATATAAAAGGTGTTTGTAGAAATGATTCGATTGACTGGAATGTTTCCTTTTAAGTTTTATAGTAATAAATAATGAAGTTGTTAAAGGGAATAATGTCAAGCTTGCTTTGTAATTTTAATAGATTTAATTACTGAAGACTGCTTTTATCATTGCCTTGCGTAGTATTTTAGAGGAGTTCTAAGAAATGCATTTCGTATGCTCAAGAAACTTGGAATCTATGTATTATAAGTAACATTATTTTAACTATATAGGTAGGTATGCTAGATAGCTTAGCAATAATAAATTAGATTTGTGTGCCTAGTTTCGGGTTCGAATCTCGGATCGGTCTAAAAACTTATTGGTTTTTCCTACCTAGAAATTCTCAATAGCAGCCCGGGATGAGGAAGTTCATAATGTCCACACTACTGTGTAGCGGAAAGTACGTAAAGCTGTTGACTCTGCCCCTGATCATTCTTCAGTCGGGTCAGATTTTAAATTTGCAGTTGTACACGAATATAATTTGCGTAAATGGCCAGGCAACGCAAATATTGGCTTCCGTGATTTACGGTCACGGTCATAGCCTTACATAATCTGAAGGACATTATGATTATTACAGATGATCGATGGCGTAGTGGTTAGTGTAACCGACTACTACGCCTGAGGTCGCGGGTTCGATTCCCGCACAAGTCAAACATTTGTGTGCATGTACATGGATGTTTGACTTGATCTGGGTGTTTATATGTATAATAAGTATGGATTTACAAAAAAAAAATTATATATGTATGTTTATCCATTGTCTAGTACCCATAGTACAAGCTCTGCTTAGTTTGGGCTAGATGGTGTTGTGTGTATGTGATAGAATATTTATTATTATCTTTATTTAAATATTTTCAATATATTTTTCATTTTTAAATATACATATATCTATAAAAATACATTTAAAAATATAAAATATATGGTACCCCACCGGCATCGGGAACAGGGTCCAAGCTGCCGGTGGTTAGGATTCCAGAGATAGGAACCTCCTCACAATGCGTGCTGTATCTAAAAGCACTGCCTTCTGCATCAAACCCTTGATCCAAGCACCCAACGCGAGCCTCTTTAGATGGTGATCGAGGCTCTTGGCTATTAGACCATTGACAGATATGACTATCGGCACAATGATTGCCGAATCAACATCCCATATGTCGACAACCTCGCGAGCCAAATCAAGATATTTAATTTGCTTATCTTTTTCAGCTTTCGCGAGATTGCCATCATGCGGAATGGTGACATCGATAATCAATGCGCGGCGCTCTGATCGATCTATCACCACAATGTCAGGTTTGTTGGCCACAACAGTCCTGTCTGTGATGATAGTTCGATCCCAGTACAACGTGACATGACCATTTTCGAGAACTGATTCAGCTACATACCTGTAGTACGGCACTTCAACATCTACAAGTTTGTATTTCAGAGCAAGTTGCTGGTGAATAATCCTGGCTACTTGGTTATGTCTGTGCAAGTACTCGCCGTTAGCAAGACGAGAACAACCGGAAACTATATGCCTGAGGGACTCACCAGGTAGGTGGCACGCCCGACAAATGTCAACCGTGCCATCCCTCAAGATATATCTCCGGTAGTTATTCGTCTTGATAACTTCGTCCGCAATAGCACAGACAAACCCTTCGGTTTCCCCAAAGAGGTCACCGAAACGTAGCCAGTTCACGGAGGCTAACAGGTCTACATCAGCTCCATATAGAGCCTTGTAGAACCTACCGTGAAGCTCCTTGCTCTGCCATACATCCCTGCGATCGTTAGTGCTAAGTACTACAGGCTTGCGCCAGTTCTCTTTAGCCAAACTGAGCGGGGTGAGTCCGATGTCTACAGCAACTACATCCCGATGCATACCCACGTCTGCCTGAAGAAAGTATTCTCTGAGGTTGCATATCTCGCGGTTATGAAGGGCCTTGGCATTCAGAAAGCCTCGGCCTCCACATTTCCGCGGGATATACAGTCTCATCACAGACGAACGTGGGTGATGCATACGGTATGCCGTCAAGAGTGTACGGACCCGCCGGTCCAGGGCATCCAGTTCAGTCTGAGTCCACTTAAGTATGCCAAAGGAGTACATGAGCACCGGCATGACCCAACCGTTACAAGCGCGCACCTTGTTGCCACCTGATAAAAGACTATTTAAAACTTTTTTCAGGCGACCAAAGAAACGCTCCTGCAACGATTGCTTCATGTCAGCCTCATTGATACTTAACGCCTGTGACATACCCAAGTACTTGTAAGTATCGGTTATAAGAAGTGATCGTAGGTTAATGAAATCCGAAAGTTGTGTTCCTTCGGATTCCACTATCCTGCCTTGCTTTACATGGATGACAGCACATTTGTCCACACCAAAATCCATATTGATAGACTTACTAAAAGTTTCAGTTACTTTAAGTAAATCCATCAACTGTAATTTAGTGTGGGCAAACAACTTTAAGTCATCCATATACAACAAGTGGGATATCACTCCACCACCTCTATGTAACCTGTAACCTAGCCCTGAACCCTCTAGTAATGTACTAAGAGGATTCAATGCTAGGCAGAACCAAAGAGGACTCAGGCTGTCGCCCTGAAATATACCCCGCTCAATTTTTATAAATTCGCCATTCCCAGGGATCTGTCGACATCCTGGATAGCTAAGAACCGTTTTCCATTGCCCCATGCATGACTTCAAAAAGGTGCGCAGAGTTGCATTTACTTTATACAACTCTAACACCCTCAAAAGCCACGGATGAGGCACCGAATCATACGCTTTCTTATAATCTATCCAACATGCCGCCATATCCCTTTGTTTACGGCGAACCTGTTGGCTAATGGCCATATCAATGAGGAGGAGCTCCTTAGTACCACGAGCCCCCCTCTTACATCCATTCTGAGAAGCTGACATTATTGAATTTGTATCAATATGTTTAGATACCTTGGCTCTCAAAATAGATGTAAGAAGCTTATAGATCGATGGCAAACATGTTATCGGTCTATAATTGCCGGGCTCGTTGGTACTACCTGTTTTATGGAGTAAGTGGGTTATTCCCGTGGTCATAAAATCTGGTAACGATCCAGATTCTAGGGCAGATTGAAATTGAGCAGCCAAACAAGCATGTGAGCTACGCAGCCATTTCAGCCAGAAATTGTGCAGTCCGTCCGGTCCTGGCGATTTCCAATTTGATAAGGATCGGACCGCACTAATTACATCCTGGCTATCAATGACCACGTTTTCCATTTCTGGAATTAGCTCACTTGCTCGCTTGACCTCCCGCATCCATTCCCCCTCAGTGTGGCCGACGGGTACCGACCAGATGTTCCTCCAAAACGTATTTGTAGCATCAGCATCTGGTAGCCCCACATCGGCTACACATTGATCTGGTCGTTCCCAGGTTCTATAAACCCATCTTTGGTCACTTTGAAACGTGCGGTTGATGACATACCGGTGCACGCGTTTTTTGTATCTGCGCAGTCGATTTGCCCATGCATAGACTTTCTGCTTCAGGAAGTCAATGCGCTCTGTGGCCCGAGATACGTATTCATGAGGACTGACACCAGTCCCCAGAAAAGCCCGGCCCACATAGCGCATTACCCTGGGCCGTGTGTTCCCTGCCCTGAAGCAGATCAGCTTACCGATGAGTGTCCTTGCCTCAGCAATACGACGTTCAATCCTGCACTGCCAGGCCGGGGTGACAGATGTTTGTCGTATAGCAGGAACATGTGTGGGTAACTTGATGCCCGCTATACGACTTGCCGCCACAGCAGCACAGTACAGGATCGAATGAGTATCGGCGAGATTCTCGCTATTATCTAAATAACTAGATAATAGCGAGTCCAGGACACTCACCAATGCTATATTTTTTCTATGCATAGGTAACCGAGGCAGACGGGGCCGAATCGTAAATTGCATGTACCGGTATTCCTGAATCGCACTTTCCAAAGCATCCTTTACCTCCTCCTTATTATTATTATTTTATCATATTATCGCGGACCTGGGATGATTAGGGCTTGCAAAAATTTTAAGAATTATTGTGCTGCCATTTGGTATTTTCTAAGTTTACAGTACAATTACTCCTTTTTCACAGCTCAACTGTAATATTCAGTGAGGATATTTTATGGGCATCAATGTCACCCAAATAACATCTATTTTCAGACAACGGTATACAAAAGCTTAAAAATATATATACGAAGTAAACATTGTTACACTATATTTTCTCGAAACTTCCATTCCCAAACAAAGGATTTCCAAACCTACTAAACATAAGGTCAAGCACATCACCTAATTAAGAGAACCTGTCAAAACAACCATGAGTTTGACATGATGTTACATGGTGCGAGATGGGCATTTAAGCTCAATTATTGGACCCGCGGCTATGGCGGTCCTTCACCTTATAGGTAATTTGAGTTAATTGAGATCAGAACTAGTTTTGAGTTTGATGGTATGAACGTAAACGCCTATTGGAATTTCATAATTTAGTGTCGGGTATGGGTACGAAAGTGATGATAGCCTACGGTTAAATAATATTGTTTAATAGACTTTGTCATAGTGGTTTAGGTAGTCGCCTGTGCAAGTGCGTCGAGTGTGGGTTCGATCTCCACACGGTACAAAATAATGTCCGGTAGTTAATGGATAACCTTAAAATGTCTTATAGTAGAACTGAAGGCCGATCAGAAAAGCGAAAAAATATTTTAAAAAAATATATAAAACGTGCCAGCTATTATAGCATAGCATACTTTGACTGTCTGTCTATTAGCATAATTAGTGTTTAATAAGAAAACAACAAAAAACCGATGGATTTCATTCATTTATGGTCGTAGTATACAAGAAAGTTATACATGGTAATAAAAAAAACACATATCTCAGGTAGTAGTTAGGATAGATTCTTTTTCATATTTTTTTCTGAACGGCCATCAGTTCCACTATAAGACATTTCCAGGTTATCCATTAATTACCGGAAACCCTGCATAAATGTTCTGTGCGTCTGTCTGTTTGTAATTAAACTCCTCCTAAACGGCTGGACCAATATTGATGAAATTTTTTGTGCGTGTTAGATTTATTGAAATTAAACTACTATATACGGATTTTATCGCGTTGTTTATTTGACACTTTATTACATAATTTTGAAACTGTTACACTACATACTACTACTATTAAACTTTACAAATTTTTAAGCTAATTAAATTATTAAATTTATTTATGTTTAAGTTACACTTTTCCCGACGTTTCGGTTGCTTTTCAGCAGCCATGGTCAAGGGGAGACTAAGATGGTAGTTGTCTCAATGTTCTAGTGTAGTTATTTCAAAGCAATCGAACATAATTATTCAAAATTTAAATTTCGACTATTAATTATAAAAGTTTCCTTTATCTCGATAAAGTTTAAATAATTATTATTCGTGTTGCATTCTGTTGAGGTATGGATTCACCAACAAAAATTTTTATCTTAATGCCGCAAGTGAGCTTATTGGCGATTACCAAGAAAATATATAGACTTTGAATCCTAAGAATTGCCTAACAGATAAATCCAATAACAACCTGCTAGACTGGGAAAACGTTAATTCCTGTGTCCTCCACGACACAAACATTCAAAATACTTGACGCAGTGGCAGCGACGAGACGACCAATTAACCCACTACGCCATTCGTGTATACATAAGTCTTTGGATTGACCGCAGACATAAATAAGAACTTATCCCACTGGACCACCTAGAATGATCACAAAATAATTAATATTAAGTAAACGTATGAGGTGCATGCGTGGTTTAGTTCCATGAACCGTGATTTTATCTTAGGCATAATCCTTTAGTTATTTGCCAATAACGTTTATTGTGAGGCCCAGAAATCTAAAGATCAAGTAAATCATGCCTCGTAAATTTTCATGGGCTATTCCAACTACACATAGCATTTGATTGTAAATACTAAACCATAATCAACATAAATACAAGAGGGATTGTAGATGTAAATCATGTTTGAAGTCTGTGTAATGTGATATATGTCATCGGGATTTATGGCGCTGCTTTTAAATGATTTTACAAATTATAATGGAAGCCCAACAAGTAACACTTCATTTGCCTTACTGGTGAAGGAATAGTCAGAAATGTAGTTACATATCTGAGAGTTCTGTATATACTCGTAGATGTATGAAGCATGGGTGCAACAGGTCTGCGTGGTACATTATGGCATTATTATTTCATAATGATATTATTAATTATTATTTAATTACGTGTTACCTTAAAACTGTCTAGACTAGGATTCTCCAGTGCTTATTCTCAAGTCGAGCAATTGGTAATTCGGCTTTTTTGCTAGGAAATTCTCAGGCAGCATCGAGTGGCCGTGGCCGGTAGACGACAACTATTACAATTTGAAACTAGCGAGTATGCGTTCTTTATTTATCTACATACAGGGTGTCCGGTAATTAATGGATAACCTGGAAATGTCTTATAGTGGAATGATGGCCGTTCAGAAAAAAATATGAAAAAGTCTATCCTGACTTCTACCTGAGATATGTGTTTCTTTTTAATTACCATGTATAACTTTCTTGTATACTACGACCATAAATGAATGACATCCATCGGTTTTTTGTTGTTTTATTATTATTCACTAATTATGCTAATAGATAGAGTCAATTTTCTTTTACGGCCTTCGGTTCTACTATAAGACATTTCAAGGTTATCCATTAATTACCGGACAACCTGTATACACATGTACTGCAAACATTTATCATATAAAAATAGTCTAGATCTTATATTTTTGCATAGGTAGGTAGGCGAGTTTTACACCATTATACCCACATTTCACCAGCTAAGATTTTAAGTACGCGCCAAAGCATAAATACCACGTTGAATGGCAATGCTGCCAGTCTTTTGGGCACATTACTAGTCCACTGTTATGTGGAGGAATTCTATGACACCTATTAGAGGGTTTTAGTTATAGGTCTTCATTTTTTTCAGTTCTGTGTTATAATATAATATTTTAGGTGTAGGTAAGTAAGTTCTAAAAAATTGTTCAATTAAATAAAATTTACAAATAATGAAAAAAAGTGCCACGTATAGAGCAAACTTATTGCTGCTTATCGTACACAGTTCTAGATTCCGTGTTTCTCCGAATTTTTTGTTCGGGAAGTCAAATAACATTATGCCAAATCCGCGAATTGGGCTCCATGCATCATGAACGACAGTCACATTTACGATCTCTGCGTCAGGATCAGGCATAGGTTTTATAACTTTGGGCGATCGGTCTATGAGATCATTGTCAGTAAAAGGCTTTAGTATGTTAATCTTTAAGCCCTTTGGCAATATTAAGTCCCTTATTTACTACAACACTAAGCTTTAACCAAATCACTTGTCGATGTGTAATACGCACAAAACATTGATGATCTACTTACTGTGTCGCAAGAGCCCTAAACATCTCTCGATCTAGTAATAATCTTCGCGATATTACAGACCTGCGATTTGCATACAATTTTGTCGTTCATTGGTTGTAAAAAGCCGTTTTAAATGCGAACAGCCACTTAGAGAAGTGATCGCATACGACCGATAGACAGTTGCTCAGCAGTGTCATGGTCTTTGGATTTAATCTATTTCTTTATATATAAAACTGGAAAGGTATTGTGTCTGTAATTTAAATTATTTCATTTGTATTAAAAAAGAAACGAATGGTATTAGAGTATTTAGGGGAGTCAGAGTCCAAAACTCAATTAGAATTTTAGTATATTTCTATGTTACAGCATAACGTAATAATTACTAAATGTATTAATGCTGGTTGGCGTAGCACCGCCAAATATTCGAAGGGCGGTAGCGAGCTCTATAGAGAGAACGAAGATGGAGAATTAATCACGGCACCCTCTGTATGGACACATCCCAGGTCTCCATAGACTAAAGAGTCGTAAAAGCTCTGTCAAGTGTGTTGAACCCTTGACATAGAAATCAGCAGACGTGAGGTGCAATCTGTGGAGGGAGGACGAATCCCTGCCGGTCCCATTTGTACCACCGGGTGAGAATCTTCTACCTGGACGTAAATAATCATGGCCGGTTTGGAAGTCGCTAAACAGACTTCGAACTCAGAAAGTTTAAGCGAACGTTACACAGTTAAATTAAATTACTTCAGGTTCAATTTTAAAACAGAATATTTTTTAGATTCAACTATTTTTATTTATAATTGTACAAACCACCACAAATACTGCAATAGAAAAAGCTTGCCAATATCAAACTTCTCTGGTAAGGGACAACCGCGTGGTCGGCTTCGGGCGTACTCCAACCTACAGTATTCCGTATTCAAAATATCCATCGAGACGTATGCCGATATATCCAACCATGTCAGTAACTCCCCTTACACAGATTCCGAGAAAAACCAGCCATAGTCAGGCGTCAGCCTGCCATTCCTTCCATTTTTTTTAATGGGCATAATCATGGTGAGTTGTTTGAAAAAGTGTGTAAGTGATAATTAACCATGAAGCTATAATATAAAACGATTGCATAAGGCAAGCTTGAACGCTCTATGGTAGAGCATAAATGCAAAAGAAAACTTGCATTATTCATGAATAAGTTCACATTAAAACATTGCAGAACCTTTTTAAGCTCGGTGATGAACCAAACCAGATTGGATGAGCTAGTTGAGTTCAAGCTCGTCCTGTCTTAGTTTTTTATCTTTCAATGTTTCATTGCGTATATGGCGGCTTGGTTGCGACACTTTACATGCAGATAAAATTCTAATAATAAGGACCAAGGCAGTCTGTATCTGTGTGCTTATACTATATTAACAGTTAATATTATTTTTGAATCAAAACTACTATTGACTGACAAAAAAACTTTTAAAATATTTTTGACTGAATGAACGAAACGCATCTACTAATGAACTAAGTAATCAGTTAGTAGATGCCTTTGGATAAAATAAAAGCTGCTTTTTCAAAAAATACTTATGTAGTTTAATATTTAAAAAAGAACACATCTATTATAGTTACCACAAAAAAGAATTCTACGAAGCTGTTTTTATAACCAACCAGACATAGCTGATAGGTTGGTTATAATAAAATAACCACTGATGAAGCGAATTGAAACCTTTAAACCTGATCTATCCGAGCCGGTATATTCCGAGTCAAAATCACTTTTAACCGCTTCATCAGTGAAAAGCAGTTATGACCCGGTAAGAGACTTGACTGTAGTATATACACAAAGAAAGCAAGACGGCTTATGCAAGTTAGTCGCCCGTCTGCTTCCCTTCATCGTATGCTTACAACCGCAGGCTAAATAGGTACTTCACAATCACGACCATTACAATGTTACACACAAAATTACGGCGGGTTGCATCAACAGCCTTACTATGAAGCTTTGACCTTTAAAGCCAAATATATATTATTAAAAATACGATCATAATAAGAGCAAAAGTAAAATAGAGTATTAATACTAGCGGGTTAGTTTTCGGTATTACAATTTTAAATTTATTAAGATTACAATTTTTTGGACCTATACCTGTACCTTGGACGACTTTAGAAAACTTTCAAAGAACGGACAAAAAGAATACCCACATTCCGAAAAAAAATAATTTGTCACATTTTTTTTCATCCATTGTGAGAATCAAATCTACTGCTCTCAGCAGTAACCACTGCACCATGCATGCAGTCTAATTTATAGCATTTTAAACTATAGCTGGTTTATTGTGCCAAAAGTGTCATTTCTGGATTATTCCGATAGTACAGTTTTTAACTTATGAATAATTAACTTTAACTTGGGTACTTTAACAACAGCTGGCATGACTGCAAAATAGGCAGTGAGATGAAAAATATATTTACCGTGTTCTAAGATTAAAGTGAATATATAGACAGACAATTACATTTATCTTTTAAATCTTCATATTTATCGTAGAACAGAACTGACGGCCAACACAACCCACTACAACATTAAAATCATACATACATCATCCGTTCTACTAGTAATATTCAACAAAATTAAATCATCTCTATGACTCAACTCAACAAAAGATTAACGCAAGATACTGTAACTGATAAAAATAGACCCATTGTTCTAAACAATTACCGGTGCATTTGCAAAATCGTGCTCAAATACGGCCATCGGGACCGACAAGCGTTCGATCTACTTTGGGGCTCTATTTAAGGTTTTAAGGTCAAATTCTGGGGTCAAGAACTTGACGTAATGTTGGACCACAATGCACGTTGATTGTGTAAGACATCTTTTGTTGTGACAACCTTGGTATTTAGTATGTAATGTTTCATAGTTCGACATATCAGCTTAATGTTTTTCGATTTTATAAACGGTTGTTATCAAAGGAAGAATGGGATATTTAACACTAATAATGTTCTCCTGACCGAATTACGGTTACTACTAACTACGGCAATATTGATCAACTGCGCAAAAGATATAGTGCACAAGTATGCGCAAAAATAAGCGCACTCTCTATATCCTCGCTCTTATAGTCCGATAAGACGACCATCTCTTGCGAGCGGAGAGAGATCACGTGTCCTACACAGTTGCTTTTCGAGACTCGGTGATATTCAAAAACGCCAACTACCAACTACTACTAATAACAACTACCAATCTACCAACACTATGCTATTCCGAAATTCTTGTCAGCAAATCTTAGCAACACTTTTTGGCTTTCTCCATTCCAAGGAATTTTCTTTAAGAAAATGGTCCGAATTTTTACTATGAAACCTAAAAATGTAGAAGTTTCGGGCAGACTGGTTGTACCGTATAATAAATTGGTTCCAAAATTCATCCTAACTTTCGATACGAGACCACTTGATAGTTTAATTTTTAAAAAAGCAAATCCACAGACACTTAATACTTAGTAAGTTTATTTTGTTAGGCTTGAAATTTCGGATAAACGTTTACTTGGCAGACCTTTTAATGCCTTTTAAATCAAAAATGTTTAGTTTCAATGAATAACATTCAAGTAAATGTCGCGCAACTCAAATTACATCAGATTTATTTCCTCTTTACTATCTTCGTCGCCTACGCTACATTATCTTTAATGCTCAATTACACAATCCCCATAAAGAAAACATTGCTTTTCTTCTCTTATGCAAAAGTTCATAGCAGTAAATTAAACTAAATATTCCTTGTCTAATAAATAATAATTATGCACCGGTACTACAAACAATTAGTTTTGATTGCATATTGCTACTAAAACAGAAAACCAACATACTTTACGTACATAATCGTATCATAAAGAGTGTTCAGCGCATAGGTGCGCCGGCGCAGCGGAATCTAGTAATGTAGCAACATACTCATCTTGTCCGACAGTAAGGGCTGTCATACTACACATGATACTACATAACTATAGGTACTATAGCAAAGTATAAAATGTTGTCAGATCATAGTGAATTTGGAGCGAATAAACCAGCGTTTTCAATTATTGCTGGCACCTTTAATACAATGCTCGCATTAGTACAGGTGTCAACGACACAATACTTGTCATATTCTTATAAAATTGTGTAATGTTTGTAAAGAAATTCAATTAAATATATTATTATTATTTGCTCGTAATGCCAGTAGGCGCCAGGGGTGGAGGGACATCGCTCGACGTGCAGCAAATGACGTCAGTGCACCGCACCCTGTCCATCAATGATAGCCACGACCACTCTGACAAGAGTGCCCGAATAAGAAGAAGAAGAAGAAGAATTATTATTTGGTGACGATATAAATGAGCCAGTGAAACCTTTACATTAGTCGAAAAGGCCAGCTTCAATCAGCTCAATCTAAATTTCATAATTTTGGTTTTTTGTTATTTTCTTTTCTAAAAGGATTACTACTGCACTAGGAGTACATGTTATGTCGCGGGGAACGTTACAAAAATTCCAACAACGAAGACAGTAAACACCCAAATTCTTTAGAATAATTTTTTGTGAATCACACAAATTCTTGACCTTTGTGGGGATCGAACCTACAATCATCGTCGAAGTGAGAATTGCGAGGCCACCACTACGCTATCCGTTAATACATCTCATCTAGCATGACTGTCAACCTCAGTGTGCTTTGGTGAGCTAAAAATAATATAAAGTTCTGCAGATCGATTTCGGTCATGGCGACCGGACTTAACGTATCAATTCTTGGAATGGTAGACGTAATTAAAAAGCTGTTGTGTCTGGCTGTGTAATGAAGAGTGCCATGTGCGCAGGCGATTTTATAGTTCACAAGGGTAGTGTGCACTCTCTATTTACAACCTGCAATGGTCCGTGACAGTATTGCGAAATAATTGGAAAGAGATCAGGCACAAAACCCAAGGCCTCACGTGTTTTCCGACACACGACGGTTTGCAACTTTCCAACTACTACTATGCTTTTAAATTTATAAGAAATATTTGTTGGCTCGACCCGAGATTTGTCCTCAAGGCCTCAATTGCAGTCGTAGTTACCACTGCAACACTAAAGCAGTCAGTCTATAGCATTATAAAGATACTAAAAAACCTTAATCTAAGTATGTGACAGCCCTACAGATGACGCAAATCGAGATGAAAGGGCCGCCAAGGTGAGGGTGGCGCGTTTAAAATAGATGCATAATTTTGCACGAGCAGACTACGTGCGAGACTAGAAACACCTCTCAAATGTGTAATGGGTCAGCGGTGGAATACTGATGTAACCTTACTTACGAGTTTAGTTCGATAAGTAGTATATAATATGCTGGGTTAATTAGATCAGGTGGCGCCTTAGTTTAAATGGTCGTCTAGTTTGCTAGTAATTCAACTATAATATAATACAAAGTTTGGGAGTATGGATGGATAGAAGGATGTATGAATGAAAGGATAGATGGATAGATATTTATTAATTTTTCACGCAAAAACTAACGTATTTATTGCTATGAAACTTTGTATGTAGATAGCTGGAGACCTGGATTAACACATAGGCTACTTATTATCTAGATATTCTCACGGCATCGAGACTTACGTGGATAAAACCGCGGGGCGCAGCTAGTGCGTTGATAATCCTAATTTCATTCATTTCATTTTCATTTATTCATTAACAATTTACAATTGTGTTTGAATGTTTATACATAAAATAACATCAATCCTGAGTTTGATCGACTTGACCGATCATCATGCAATATGGCATACACATTGTCAGGGGTACAGAAAAGGATATTGGGTACCTTTCATCCAGACAAATAGTTTTGTTGCCAAGCGAGTGATGGCGTAGGCAAAATCTAGAAATTAATAGTACCTATTGTTTATTTATAGCAGGAATTCATAATTACTTTACTGCATGTCGACTGTTGGTTGCGTGGATTAAGGAGTCGTCGACACTGCCACAACAACATATATATTGTGGATTCGAATTCTGCATGAGACAAACATTTGTGTATTTCGCGAATGATTGTTTCAAGTCTGGGTGTTATTTCTGTTCGTTGTTTGAATATTTGTAAAGTCCCGCGCAACTCAAGAACTATGTGCAAGGTTGGGATTAGCCTTATTTTTAATATAGTAGATACAATGTAATATAGTTAGTCCAAATCTGGGTGTTCGTTGCATCTATTGCTTATATTATTGGCAATAATTTGTGATACATTAATTATAACAACGTTATAGATAAAATGCGAATTGTCTTTTAAAGTAAAATGTTTTAATGGATTCGGTCCAAAGCTATAATGGTTCTGATTTTTTCTAAAAGTCGCTGCACTATTTTGTAGGAATACGACTTGATAAAGTTGTCAGCTTTCAATTGAAATTAAAAATGTGTTTTTAATTACACTCAGTGGCGCAATAGTAATTAATGCGCCTGCTGTGCATAAAGTCTTGGGTTCGATACCCAATTTGGACAAAGTGTAATAGCATTTTTGCTAAGATACGCTCAGTAGCATGAAGTTTGCAACTGTAACGGCAATAGATTTGCCCTCTATCATTTGATGTCTAACATCACAGCTGATGATATGTGTGTTTAATACACCTCTGCCTACTGCTACGGGAATAACGGTATGATATGAATGTATGTGGTATGTATGTATGGTGGCCTCGATGGCGCAGTGGTTAGTGTAACCGACTGCCACGCATGAGGTCGCAGGTTCGATTCCCGCACATGTCAAACATTTGTGTGCATGGACATGGTCTCACATGGATGTTTGTCTCGGTCTGGGTGTTTCTATGTATACCTACTAAGTAAGCATTTACAAAAAAATTATGTATATGTATGTTTATCCATTGTCTAGTACCCATTGTACAAGCTCTGCTTAGTTTGGGCTAGATAGTGTTGTGTGTATGTGATAGAATATTATCATTATTATAAATTTACTTGCAAGAATAAAAAATAGGCAATAAAATAACCTAGCTGTTTCACGAAAATGTAATCGATTTCTAAATACGTCTTTACATATTATTTGATTTATTTAGAATATATATATATTTTATCATAAATAGTGTAACAGGAATCATCTTCAATGGCAACAAGGAATCGTTTTTATTTCCTTACACATATTGATGTAGGTTATTACCTGATTTACCTAACTTGTAAGAAAATATCAATGCTAGAAGATCATTGCGCATGTATTTTGTATTATCAATGTGAGAAACAAGTATAAGCCTCGACTACAAAGGGCTACCATAAAGTAAGGAACACTCTGACTCACGCGTCGCTACTCTGCAAAACATAATCAATACATTACAAGCGTAAAATAATTATAATAAAAGTAAAAAAACGTTAAGAAAAGAAAGAAACGTTGTTACTCCATAAGCCAAAATAAAATATAAAATAAACATAAGCTTTACAAAAATAATATACTTATTAGCTTCCTAACGATTATTAATCCCAGCTTATGTCAGGGTCCGCTTATTTCTGGTCTAACGACATTTAGCTGAATATCAGTTTTTACACGGAGCGACTGCCATCTAACGTCCGCAACTCAGAAGGATAACATCATTCTATGGTTAGACCAGTCGTCAGGATATTTGAGGGCGTTGACTTCCCAATAACGACTGCCATAAATACTCATGACAGCCGGGACCCACTCTTTAACGTGCTTGCCGACGCACGGGGGTGAAACACCGCCAACTTCCTAACTCCGGGCTAATTATTAAGAACTTCTTGACAGAAATTCTTAATAAATTGCTACTAAGAAATTCTTGATGGAAAATCTTAGTAACGTTTGCCAAGACCGACCCGGGAATCGAACCCGAGACCTCATGATCCGCAGTCGTATACACTACCACTGGATCAACGAGGCATATACTTTTATGCAAAACATGATTAAGTAACCTTGTTTATGAATTAAATAGAAAAAGAAGAGTATTATGCGAAGAAAAATAGCACAAATAGTGTATACTGTTTGTGCTACTGCTTGCTGTAGCAAACGGCGTGAAGTTTAGCATTTGTGAAGCCGGTAGGGCCTGTTAAATGCACTGGTTTTCGGCTGTACACTATTGTGAACACACATTTATATATGATATATATGGAAAATTAGTACTGGTAGCAGGTCAGTTGCGTCTACGAAACATAAAAATGTTCCTTGTACGAGGACCTCGCATGAATTACTACTTTTCTATTTTTTATTATTTGTAGGGTAGGTATATTTATAGTATATCGATATAATTTATATTTACTATAATTACTTTGTATCTTTTCTCTTCTTTGTATTCTTTACTTCTTTCATATCAATAATATTGAAATAGCGGTAACAAAGAATATTTTAAGTCGGAACTACAATACTCTTTATTCTCTTCATAAGCTGAAGACCCGCTCGGACAACGAATTTGCGACAATACAAGTCTCAACCTCAAATATACAACACCATTCGTGTAGTCATTAATTTTATAGATTTTAGGGCAGATTATAAAGGCCGGTCGAAATTGTCACCGAAGCTTTAACTTGAACGTAACATTTGCGTAAACGTGATACAATATTACAAAACCATTAATAAACTTAAATCTTCCGCTGACATCCCACACAGAAGCGACAAGAGAACGGCTCTAATTGGACCCGTAGGCGTTATAACCGCCATCGAACGTGCACTATGTGACCCCAAGGTCAAATAGGCTTTATATTTAAGCTGCTAAATTAAATAAGTATATTGCAAATTATAGTGTTTTGGACTAATATGTTATTATGGATAAATGGCGGATTAGTTTTCAAGGATCGTGTGTATGTCGCTTGTGTTTTATTAAAAGTATAAACAGAGGTGTTTTATTCACATTTTGTCGGTTAAATTTTGATTTCATGGGTGATTCTAAAGTACCACGATCCACAATAGGTCAAACTTTCAGCGTTCACGATGCATGATGGAAAGAGTCTCTCTTTATAATCGCATTATTAATTGATCGATATTCATGTTTCTCAAAATATACAGACCGCACTTGCGGTTGTCATCTGACATGGTAGTAGGTACTATCGACTTGAGCGATGGTTGACCACTTCTAAGGTTAAAATCGCATAGCAGGCCAACACTTGTTTGAGTTTTTTACAAGGTTTTTTTTAAGGGCTACTGCACTTAAAGTCAACACGTGTAAGCGAAAATTTTTCTGAAATGGTCAACCGTCGCTCAAGTCGATAGTACATTGCTGCTTGTCAATATATTTTTAGTGTTTACTAGAAATTTGGTTTACTAATTATAATAATAATAATATTCTACCACATACACACAACACCGTCTAGCCCAAACTAAGCAGAGCTTGTACTATGGGTACTAGACAATGGATAAACAAACATATATACTTTTTTTTGTAAACACATACATATTATTATACATAGAAACACCCAGACCAAGACAAACATCCATGTTCATGCACACAAATGTTTGACTTGAATCGAAACCGGTAAAATAAAAAAATATAAAATAAAATTACTGGTATTCTTGTTAACCTCCGAGTTAAGCTAAATGTCTGTATGAAAAGAGAATTGATCGCGAGTTCAATGCTTAATCTTTTGTCTACCGCTTCTAAGTCTACTCTAAATTAAACTACTATATACGGATTTTATCGCGTTGTTTATTTATCACTGTATTACAAAAAAAAATTCACCATGATGCCCCGTGACCATGGCTGCTGAAAAGCAACCGAAACGTCGGGGAAAGTGTAAACCAAAAATAAATAGATTTAATAGTTTAAATAATTTTATTAGCTTATAAATTAGTAAAATAAAATCAATAGTAGTAGTGGTATAATATTTTCAAAATTTTGTAATACAGTGATAAATAAACAACGCGATAAAATCCGTATATAGTAGTTTAATTTCAATGAAAAACATTCGCGTAAATAGAAGACAATATTATCTAATCTAAATATTAATACTTGTCTGCCCCACTTTTGTCTTAAAAGAGGACCACTCCAAATTTACGGGATTGGCAGATACCACTTACTACCAGGCATATCGAACGATTGTTTTACACGTTAGTTAAGAAACAGAAATATATCTCTCTTACAGCTGAATTACCAAATAAATACCGATTAAATATGATTAAAAAATAAAATAAAAAACATAGTTTATTTTCATTTACTTACGAGCTAGTTCACAATAAATTAATTGAGGTACTCCTTTTAAGTAACAAAATACTTGTGTTAGGAGTCCCCGCTCTTCACGTAACAAAAAAATAAAACTAAACAGGTAATAAAAAAAAGAAAGGTAAACAAAAAATAAATAAATAATAAATTGTGTGTGCGTGTGTGTGAGTGCGTGAGTGTGTGTGTGTGTGTGTGTGTGTGTGTGTGTGTGAGTGCGTGCGTGTGTGTGTGCGTGTGTGTGTGTGTGTGTGTGTGTGTCACTTGTATGAAATGTACTGAACAGTAGACATTTTATAATCATACAAATAACTAAAACATATACATACATTCCCACGCCTTAATCCACAAGGGCTAGCTAGATATGTATTACATTTAGATACATTACACCACCCGTGGTAGTTCTCACCATAAGGTGATGAGCCTGTTTACCGCCTTCCATTTTTCTAGACCACAGGCTGCTGCTGAGAATCTCCTTACTGGAAAATGCATTAAAACTTTGTCCGACCTGGGCCGCCCCAACAAACATTTAAGCTCTAAAATGCCATGGATCCATCAAGATACAACGCAATAAAGAGAGCCTCTAAGCAATTACTGTCATTGATTAGGTATATAACGTGTCAAATTATACAAGTACATCAATCATGATTACACACCAATATAATTTGACCAATACCCTTCAATAAAAATAATTAGATAATTGTAAACGGTCCTATTTTAAAATACCACTGGAGGCGAAAAGATTTATATTGTGATTTATTATTTTTAATGATTGAGTATTGACGATAGTGTGTTATGATGTAATTGATGTAGGACGTTACTACATCACCTAGTATCACGCTTTATATGATAGAGGTAGAGAGAGAAAGAAAATAGGTGTGTCACAGTTCTGCTTTACCCTTGTAAAGGGTAACTGTGACACACCTATTTTTCTAGATATGTTTAGGTCACAATTGGAGGAAGTGTTTTTCAATTCACCAATTGCAGTTTTAGTCTTGGTATTGATATCATTCACAATAATGGTAACCGTAGGATTATCATTTAAAAGAAATTAAAAAAGTATGCTTTTTGCAAATGTATGACTAAATATGCCAACAAACGTGGTAAATGGTTTCTAAAGCTTGTCAGAGCATACACAAAGACTATCAGGAGTGTCTAACCGTAGAAAATAGGAGTTACTGCGCTACCAGCTTAAGGAAGAAGTATAAAAGATTTCTACAGCGCCTTTCAATGAAACTTCTAAAATTGACTTTATCCTATATTGTGCAAGGGCTTGTTAAATATTGTTGTCAAACTATAAAAACCACTATAGTAGCAAAAACATAAGACATTTAAAAGCCCTTTGAAACATTGAAATAAAAACAAAGTTTAAATGTTCTATAGTAATAAAACCACGCAGCAAAATAAAAATTCCGCTGACTGATCCTAAAAAAATGTAGCCCAGAAATCCCTATTATAGCAATTCCACCCAGCTCAATAAAATGACTTCGAAACACCATTAAAAATATAGTTCCCTATAGCAACAAAGCATAAAAGCCCTATAATTATAAAAAAATTGCAACAAAAAATATTTACCTGACCTTGACATTACAAAAAAAATCCAAGGAACCGGATACGTGCTGACCCGAAGCCATTATTGTAACAGAAAAACAACAGACGGACAAAAAATATTACACATAGTCGAATGACGAAGATTTGAAATTAATTAAGATGATATGCGGCTGATGAAGTCTTAGAAGTCATCATTATTTTAATAGCACCTTTTTTGACAGCTAAGTTTTTTTAATAACGGCTGTGCTGTGCCGTAGTGGCAGTGTTTAGTATAAAAAGCTAAGTGAACAACTAACTTTTTCATGACGTGCTATTTTACGATAACTTCTTACCACACGATTGATGGTCTAGTGTTGACAGAGCAGATGGCTAGATTATTTAAGTGATAATGTGTGAATGATTTTGACAGCATGGATGGCGTAATGTTTGAAGTGGTCACCATGTCACTGCTGCTGTATTCAATGTTGCAGATTCGATTCGCTCCATACGGGTCAAAAATTTGTGTGGTCCCCACATTGATGTTCCGGGTCCAGATCCGGAACAACATCCAGATGATCATTGTATCTGTTGTTTAAATGTGTGTAAAGTCGAGACAAAAATTATTCGTAGTACGGGCGTTGTTATTTAAATTTTACCACTTTGGAAGTGTCTCTTGCGCAAACTATTCAGTTTATCATTTTTGAAGAGCTATCCATAGATACCACACGTAAGGGTTTGATGGAAATAAAAAATTGAGTTTCAGTTCTAAGTATGGGGAGCCTCCAAAATTTATTGTACTTTTTCTATTTTTGTGTGAAAATCTTAATGTGGTTCACAGAATACATCTACTTACCAAGTTTCAACAGCATAGGTCTTATAGTTTCGGAAAAAAGTGTCAGTGACATACGGACGGACAGACAGACAGACAGACATGACGAATCCATAAGGGTTCCGTTTTTTGCCATTTGGCTACGGAACCCTAAAAAGGAAATATTGAAAATAATCTTCTTAGCATATCTATGAATGGGAAAGCGCAAATGGCGTAATGGTTTGAATGATTGCTTTACCCTTGCTAATGTGTGAATGATTTTGATCGGCAAAGGAAACAAAAAGCAGATTTCATTTGAAGAGCCACACTCTATTACAATGTTGAATTTACATATAGGCTTTATTCTTTGTATTCGTTAAATGTTTATAAATTGCGTGTTAAACTGTCTTAGAAAAAAGTCTTTAGCTTGCTACATATCGCGATGAGTTATATTCGACTCCTAATATATATTACTTATGCCATCAGGAAAATATGAATGGTATAATGAATGCAATTGATGTGCACTTAATCCGGGAATCAAGGCTCTCGGCATTGATTCCCGGATTAAGTTATTGGGTTTTTCTGTCAATATTTTTTATTCACTGCACAGATCCTGGAACTACCAAATAAACTCTTTCACTCCTAACTTTGTGAACCTTAAGTTTTAAGTTTTTTAGTAGGAAAAAAATATGGGTATACAACTCTACCCACCTCCGTTCCTCTAATAATATAAGCGTGTGACATAGTCGTACGTAATTAAGTAAAATCCATGTTTCCATGGGCTGGCTACTATGTCAGCATGGTGTATTAAGTACAGACCCTTAGCAGTGAAAGGGATCTATATCCTGCCCAAACGCGTGACACCTCGCTTCGTGAATGCTCTCATGCACCGATAGGTCACGTCTTGATAGGCAGGTGGAGCCACTAGCGTGGTTCTCAGGCATTGCACATATACGGTATTTATTATAACCCGTGGGTTTTCTCACGATGTGACGATGTTTGATCGGACGTGTACTTATGAACAATACGTTGCTAAATGTTTGTGGAATATTGATATTATCCAGTTCAATTAGATTTATTTGCAACGTACGGTATTGACACACGTCCGTATATTTCTGTGTATTACACATTCTGGTAGTTATGTTTTATGTCCAAATTATTCCAGAGCCCTTGCTGACTATTACTTGGAACGGCGTCTATCTAAATTTTAACAAATGAAGCTGTTGTTAAAAATGTTGTGTTTGGGAACTGCAGCCCAACAGCATTTGTTTAACTCGGAAATGAACCACGAATAATTAATGTAAAAAGATTCTATCAAACAATCCTGAGCTAAAATGCATATTAAACGCAACTACAAAAGCGCTGTATTAAGAATAAAAGCCCTAAAATGACGATGATAAAATTTGTATAACTGAATAATTGAATGAAAAATGATTACAAAAATAAGTTAAACTTGTATTTTAAACTGATATCTCATAGCCAGTTGCACTCACTGATCGGTAAACGATTAGCGAGGTTATGCAACGTTGGGTGCGGTCAGTCTATAGATGGGTGACCGCTTAGTGGTATTTCATCTGAGCGTCTTCATGCTTCGGAGGGCACGTAAAAAGTCGGTCTCGGTTGTTGTCAAATTGAAAGCAGTCGTTAAGCCATGTCAGAGGCCTACGGGCGGCTTGAACAACTCTTGACAACAGGTTGGCCACTAACCACACGAAAAAGAAAGAAAGAAAAAGAAAGAACTGATCTCTAATATGTTATTACTATTTATTGCAGCACAAAACCTAGTGCGAGACAGTTGGAATGGCTGGTAGTGTTCTCGAATTCGATCCTGAGATACGCTCCTCATACTTTTCGAATTAACGTTTCGTTTTAACGGTAAAGGAAAACATCACGAGAAAATTTTCACATCTGAGAGTTGGTCATCATGTTCTCAGATTTTAAGATTTTGAAGTCTGCATCCCGCACTGGGCAGCGTGGTGGATTATGGTCTATCCTTTCTCACACTGAGAAGGCGTCCGTGCTCAGCAGTGGGCAAGTCTGTATACAGGGTTGATATTATTACTCATTACTATTTATTATATGCAAGTCACGACTCCTCAATATGATTACACGCTTTTATTTCATGCTGTATAATACAATCACTTTTCATACACAGTAGCGAACAAGAATTTTGCCTTATTATCGGTATCCCTACTTATTTCACACGGAGGTCAAACTGCCAGCCGTTATGATTTAATGCAGTTCATTAGCTGTAAAAGGATCTACTGGAAGCTGAGCCGATATAATATAAGGCTTCTTAATTGAAATATCAATAGGTAATGGCAGCATTTCGAATAAATCTAGATAATGTACAATAAAATCGTAAATTTCCTTTGGTTGTCGATGTGTTTGTGCACACTAATCTCTACAACTGCTGAATCAATTAAATATAGTTAGCAGTTAATGTTTCAGTTAAAGTTTGTTCCAACATTTATTGTCGGTCCCAAAGACATTTAATGATTACTCAAGTACGGCTTAATAAAGATTTAATACGTGATAAATTCCGAATAAAGTAGTTTGATTTCAATCTGTAACATTGGCGTAAACGTAAGACAATATTATATAGTTTACTCAATAAATCTTTAGTAATAACTCTCTTAGTCCTTTGTAAAGACTTGACATAATAAGTCTTTATTATTAAGAGACACTTCAGTATTAAATTAAACGTCTCTAGTGTGGCTACTAATGTTTGTTTGATATATATAATTAAGGTAAATAAGAACGATATGTCGAGTACGTCAGGATGTACTTTTTAAAATCTTTTATGAACTTTTGGAGCAAAATTAAATATTTCATTATTTTTTAAAAGATTGTTCTCTCACTATGAACTATTATTGTATTGCGGGGGACTTTACAAACATTTAAACAACGGACACAAAGAACACCCAGTCTCGAAACAATAATTTGTGGATCACACAAATTTTTGTCTCGTGTGGGATTCGAACCCATGATACTAGGCGCAATGGCAGTGGCGAGGCGAGTACTTAAACCATCTGTGTAGTTAACACCGATAGACCATTTCTTGAAATATGTGTACACAGAAAAAGTCCGGGACAAGATTGCAAATATGAAAAGAACGAGCAAACCTCTGCAGATCTAGAACAATAAATTTTTGGTTTATGTATAATTATATGTATTGGTTTTGCAAATCAAGATATAAAAAGCTCCAGTAAACGCTTTTAACGCAAATGTCGACATTTTTAACTTGCTTGTTTATAGACAAAGGAACTAGAGGAGCAAACACTTAAACACAACAGAATAACCTACAAAAGAAATTAGTTTAACTTACGGTCAATATTGAGAATCACGCCATCTATGAACGACAGAGAACATCACAAGACAATTTGCATGTTTGGCATTGAGATTGCGTACGCGCATCATATATCGTCTGCTTTTGCAAAGCTTAGTTAGATGGAGCTTTAAACTGAATGTATACAAGACTATAGTAGGAACGTGAATCTAGCGTAAGATGCGAAATGAATATGTAATACAAAGTAATTAAAGTCGACTTTAGAATGTTTTGTTTTACTGAAATTTCGATCTAAATTGCTGTCATTAAAGCGTATAAATAATGCAATAATACAATTACCTGTATTTATTTTTTATTTAAATATCTCATTAATGCAGGAACGCGTTTGGAAAATTGCGGCTGATCGTTAAATCTCGAGTTCCATACCTGGTTCGGATAAAATCGTAGTTCCAGGAATGAGCTTTTTATCATGTAGTCTTTTAAAATAACAACTGCTGCACTTGAAAACATTCTTGTGTAGGTAGTGGTTTTAAATAAATCGAACCAACGAGGGTGTTAAATATGCCAAACACCCACAAAACAATTATTGGTGAAGCCTACATTTTTGTAGAGATCAATCCTGGCACAATCGTCTTACTCTAGTGATGTCATGAACAATTCCAAAACCATTCATGGAATGGAAACAGCTGCTGGAATCACGACGCAACATTAACTTTACCTCTGTGCCTGTGATTCATAATAAAACAATTTGATTTTTGAAAATGCGTTAATGGTGCGAGTCCCGGCTTGCTATCTGCAAATCGTCAATAAAGGACGACTTTTAGACGAAGGCTGTTGTGTTCAACAGCTTCCGCGAACAACTACCACATGATCGCACAACAGCATAAAGTGAAGTATTACTAATATAGTTAACCCGATAAGTGTTGGAATGCCAAACGTAATTAAAAACCTGCTGCGACTCAAAAGGTTAATCTTAACTAAAATTATAAATGCGGTTGTGAGTTTGTTCATTTGTTACGCTTTCACACCTTAACTACTCGACCGATCAGCATGAAATTTTGCATACTCGTTGTCAGGGGAACAAATAACGACATAGAGTACCTTTTATCCAGAAAAAATGTACTGTTACTAATCTAACATAACCTAAACTACATTTATGCGAGCGAAGCTGCGGGAAAAATTTAGTAATAAATACAATTTCCTTTATTTAAAACATTAATCTGTGTTAAAACTATTATTATACCATCTCGCCATTCGTGCATTCAGCAAGAGCATCATTCACACGTTATTGACCCTGCAAAAAACGGGTGCTATGTTTTGTTTATGCAAATCCACTTTTAATTTAAAACAGGTTGTATTGACTCTACGTAATTTATCACATGTTTAGTTAACAGATGATCTAGATACAGATGGTCTTGACATTAGTTTGAAATTAATAACGTGATAGATCATACCTACCAATATAAAATATAACTATTTCCAGTGCACGTACATATATTATATTAATGTTTACAATTAATTATGAGGTTGATATTGAAGTAGATATAATGTCAGATTTAATTAGGTTATTTCATATATATTTACAACTAGCTATTACCCGCGGTCAAACCTTAGTTACTCCTTAAAACATCAGCTATCTGCCAGTGAAAGTTCCGTCAAAATTGGTCCAGTCGTTTCAGAGATTAGCCGGCACAAACAGACAGACAGACTAAAATTTTAAAGCTTTGCTTTTTTACACGAGTACTGTATATACTTAATATTGACTTCTGTTTACGTGAATGTTATTCATTGAAATTAAACTCATTTATACGGATTTTATCGAGTTGTTTAATTAAATGAGTTTAATTTCAATACTGTATATATTTTTATGTGCATTTACTAAAAAGTTGTTATTTTGACATTACACACACTTTTATTTTATTTATTTGTATAGAAGTGTAGGTGGAAATTTATTCTACCAATAGTCCATTTTCCTTACCTGTCTTATTTAGTAATATGGCTTACTGGTAGTTAAAGACAGTTCTGTCTTTATGTATTGAAGATCTAAGATCAATCAAGATCCAACTTTTTTTTTTTAACGGTGGGTAATTCTGTGACGCATACCTCTCCGCGGGGCGACGGAGAGGTTATGTCGGACTCACCGGGGAAAGATGGTGAGTGACATCCCGGTAATACCGACTAAACCTACCACGGTGTTCCTCGACATAACCGCAATCGGCGGGGCCGCGCGAATCGCTTTCACATGCAATCGTGACCCCGCCGAGGTTTCGGCCCGCCGCATGAAACGGCAGGCCACTACACAAATTTACAACCACTAATTTTACTGTCCCCCTGAAGGCGGGACGGACACACAACACAGAGGCGCGCGTGGGAATACACACGCCGCCTCTCGGACCTGGTGCTGATCGGGTGGCGGGCAGGCCCACGAAGTCCACCACCCCCAGGTCAATCCTCACGGTGGCTGGAGGTCGTCTCGCGCTCTCCGGCGCCCGGCTCTGCGGTTGAGGAGAGGGTTCAAACGCTCCCTCTCCCGCTCCACCGCCTCCTTTATGGAGATTACTTCCTCGCAAAAGGAGGCGACGGCGTTCCACGAAGTAAAGTTTGTAAAGTTTTTGAATAAATATAAACATTTTGAAATCTCAACCTGTTCTCATGAATGAGAAGACCGATTATTAAATTCGTTTTCCACAATTTGATGGTCCACATACGATGCATCGCAACGAGGTGGGTAATAATTTTCCATGACGTGGACCAGTCTTGCTAGACTCCACACAGATTTTGTTTACATGTAATGAATGCGGTTGTTTCACAAATTTCATTGTTACTACTTAAAAAAGTTTGTTAATAATGATTCAGTTTCGTTGGTACATTGAAATAAATAGTAAAATAGAACCCTTTAATCGATATGTGCCGATTTTATAGAATATCCAGAAATATTATTGGCCATTCTACTCCACCTTCCGTTCACTCCAGAAGTATTATTGGGCATTTTACTCCACCGGGAGAGACGGAGGAGAACGAAGTGAGCCGTAGGAACGGAAGGTGGAGTAGAATGCCCAATAATACACTACTACTGAGATATTTATATTTTGTTCTTTTTTCTTTAACTGACTTAACATTTTATTTAATTTTAGTATTTTTTTTATTTTTATTAACATCCATAGAACCAGGGCCTCAAGTCTGCTATTACAATAGTGTCAGAATGGTATATCATTGATTTCATAATTGTTGATTTTGACAAGTTAGGTAATTTACTAATATAATGGCGTCATTATGACTTTTCGAAAAAAATGCCATAGAATGGTAATCTCGTACATAATGACAAATGAATGACTGACGTATGCGGTAATCTGCTAAAATTTTGACAGTTCCTTTGATCAGTGGCCTACCACAATAACGTCATTGTGCAGTCATTGCTTTAAATTCGTTACGAGACAGTTTGTTGGCAGAATATTAGTCATTGTCTTCTCGGTTGTCAAAAAGTGTTTGCTATCGTGCTTGTGAAAGAATATTGAACGCAGACAATGTATTCACTACGAGCAAATATTCTTAAGCTAGCCAACGCAGTGAATGCTAGAGAAAGAAGATGGGCGGAGTGCAGAAGAAGTCGTCGAGCCCGTCGCTTGACGAGACGTAGTACGTTAATACGTACCCTTTTATTGATATCCTCAAGGCGACATTTTTAAAAACGTTACGCATTGGGCAAGGGCTCAGTAAGGGGGTTAATAGAAGAACTCATTCCCCTTATGGCCAGACCGCATCGAAACAATAGCTTATCGGCAGAAATTAAGGTGAGAAAACTGAATTTAACATTGATTTATCAATCTATAGCTATAAACATGAAATAGGTTGATTAATGTTAAATTTTTATTGCAGATTCTGTAATTCAGAGACCATGATGCATAAAATGCAAGTGCTATTAGCACTTGCATTTAATGCATCAGGGTCGTACCAAAATTTGATTGGACATAGTGACCTCCATAGTGTTTTCCAAATAACTGTGTCAAGATCAATTAATGATAATAATAATAACTTTAGTTTGCATTTTACCAAACCATTAAACACCTATACCCATAGATCAGAATAATTAAATTCCACATGTAGTAATACTCTCCTACTACACCTGCCGCGGCTAGTGTTTCGGTAAGTGTCCCATCTCACTTTAAACTAAAACTCTCGAAGGCTCTCTTTATGTTGTACCCATGTCCCCATGTAAGCCTCCCAAAGGGCCGGTTATTTTCCTAACGTATTAGGGAAATACCCGTAAAAGAGAAACAAATAATAATAATAACTAGCAGTCGCCTAGTGCTCGAAATTTAACTAAAGTTTGCCTGTAAGATATTGCTGATATATGTTATTGTATATTGATATATGTAACCATAGTTACGCGCTTCGACTGCGTGTGTCAAATGCATGGTTATGCGCGTGTAGTGCTCTTTCATTACCTATTTAATGTATTTCTAATGCATATTTTATATAAATATTAGGATTCGCCCCTCCTTCGCCATATAATCTTTAACTGTGCCAAATTTCATACTGCTCCGTCAGCGCAATTTTCGTAAAAAGGGTTACAAAGTTTTTGCTTCACATATTAATATATAGATAATAATCAGTATGCAGTAATGACACTTTTGACTTTGACAGCTAAACAGATAAAATATTATTGAGCTGTATAGTTTTACATTATCCGCGTTACACATAAATTTAATGTTCTTTGCTATTTACAAACTTATTACTACTTCAGATTTCTTTTAACACTAATAAATAATATGTAAAAATATAAACGTAATCGGCTTTGAATAAATGTTCAAATTTAGTAGTCGTTTTTCGGAAATCACTTCTACTAACGGGTTTTATAATAATGGCAATACGACATGTCATTCTACCACAATCCTATTACGAGACCATTGACCGACCAATGATCGACCATTATGAATTTAGCAGATTACGAACTTTTAGCAAAATGACAATGGGATTACAGTTACGTCGTGTCGGAATGACGAATTTATAAAAATAGCAGACTTGGGCCCCAGGTTTGTATATATTACGACTTTTTGGCTATGTTTTATATACCACATAATAGTACAAGTATATTGCGATACCGAAGACAATATGTCTAGCTACAACAGAAAATATTCTTATAAATTTTGGCCAATCTCAGAATTGAACCGAAATATCGCACATAGATAAGTGCTAACATAAGCTAGGTATATTTAATTTATGTAAAAACATGCATGATTGTAGCTTTTGTTTATGTAAATAATTAATTCCAACAAATAAATGCTTCTATACGCATCGCCAGCATTTATGTAAAATAATACACAACTTAAATAACAAGACGTTTTTATTTACTTTTTACATGCTGGTAGTTTAAAATTAACGTAAATTAATAAATAACTTTGTACAAAATTCTGTCTATTATTAATAATGGTATCCGGTCTGGGGATCAAACCTCTGAGGCTGTTTGGGTCCACTGAAGTCTTCTCCAACAACCTGAGGTTGACCATAATATCCTGGATAGTGGGCAGACTGCTCTCCACCATACATAGGTTTTAAATTATCCCTTGGTGTGTCTCCTGAAGGCAAACCATTTGAACCTGGAGTGAGGCCACCAGGTCCTCTGAAATTGTTTCCATCTATTAGCTGTGTTCCTGGATACTGACTAAGTCCTTGACCAGTGGATGCATAGCTCGGCTGCTGTTCAGAAACTATAGGTCTGCCAAAACCGTCAACTACAGGGCTTTGGCCATAGGTACCTTGGGTAGAAGGATAACTAGGGCGCTGGGTTGTAGAAGATTCTTGGAATGGTCGACTAGGAGTTGTCGAAGGTATAAAAGAGCCAGGTGTAGTTCCAATCGTTGATGGTGATATTGTAGTTGAATATACAGGTCTTGCATACTCGTAACCAGTAGGTGAAGGTTGGGAGTAATAGGATCCAGGTAATCCAGTTTCAATTGGAGAATGAGGTCTAGTTTCTGGAGTTGCTTGTGGAGATCCGCGGTGACCGGTTTGGTAAATTCCAGTAGGTGATGATTCAGGCACAGTAGTTCCAGGTCTAGAAGTACCTCGTTTGCCTGTGTCATCAACAGGACCTTGTTGGTAGTTAGTTTGGTAATATCCAGGGGTAGTAGTAGGGTATGTTCCAGGGACATAGGTTGCCGAAGTTGGTCTTTCAGGTCTACCCGTCGTGGTATATTCAGGTCTGATCGGTATATATTGTTGATTATTCTGGTAAGTATTTATGAGTGATGGTTGGTATGTTCCAGGTGTTTCAGATGGGACGAAAGATCCAGTAAAGATCTGGTTGCTAGGAGTCGTTGGTTCAGCGGTACTAGATGTGGTGGTATATGTCGGATAATTTTGAGGAGTGGATCCTGTTGGCCCATATGGTAAACGAGAATCATATCCGGGCTGACGGGCAGGTAAAACTGTCGTACTAGGATATCCCAAAGGAGGGCTTGTAGTTTGATATCTGGGATCAGATATTCCTGCAGGCTTTGATGACAAAACCGGTCGACCTACCGCAGTTGAGATGCTAGGTCTTCTAGAGTTCGATGGTCGTCGCTGAAGCTGTTTCATAGCATGTTTTGGAGCTTCAGTACTACCGAACCGAGAATTTTGAGTTGGTGTAGGGGTGGTAGACGCATAACCTGGTGTTACAGTATTATAATAATCAGGTTCTTGACTAGGTGCTACTGTTTCTTTTTGGGTGACACGAGTTCTTTGGCCATACTGGGGTCTTGATGTAGTTTGTATTGGTTGAGAAGGACGACGATTAGCAACGTTACCATTTTCATTAGGCCTTGTAGTGGAACTGATACCTTCGTCATCAATATTCTGATCAGTAGTATAGTCTTCACCATAATCGTAGTCGGTGTCAGAACCATCATCAGGAGTGGTGACACGAGATGTCATGAAGGGTTTTCGTGTAGTCGATTGTTCGTCCCCATACTGCTGCTTGTTTAACTTCTTAGCTGATGGCTGATTATATACCTCAGGCGTCTGAAATGGTCTTACAATTGTGCTTTTGCCGGACATTTTACGAGACGTAGGTTGGGTAGTTGAAGGCAACTCTTGACCCCTAAACCTTGTCGGAAATTGAGTTTGGCCAAATTGGGTTTGTGGTTGATTATAAAAGTATCCATTTTCATCTATTTGTTGATTGTTTTCCTGGTTAGGAATTAGCACATTAACATTTTTCTGATCAAAGTAAGGTAGTTTTGAAGAAGTGTCTCTTTGTTCACTAACAAAGTCATTAACATCTCCTTGGTTAAAAGTTTGGCTACCTTGTGGCCTTTTGCCCTTAAGATATTTTGTATTTGATGTATCAGGTCGTCTGCTACTATTTGGCCTCTGTTTTGAGGGTTGTTTTCCAGTAGCACTACTTTCCGTAGCTGAAATTTGACTAGGGTTATAATATTCAGGACCTTCTTCAATATCTCGACTACCATCATTATCAAATTCAGATTTCTTAACAGCTTCGTAATCAGAATAGTTACCAGGAGCATCAGTATCTTCAATTTTGGATCCAAGGTACTTTATTTTAGTACCTTTCACTCCACCTACTAAAGTTGGTCCTGAAGTACCAGGGTATTTTGAGTTAATTTTATTTAGTTGGATGTTATAATTTTCTTCTGCTGCAGGCAAATTTTCTTCACCCAAAGGAAGACGCTCTGATGGAACCTGGTTCTTTGGACTTTGGGTGTCACTTAAATCAGAAGCGCTCTTATCACCAGTAATTGCTGACGGACGTTGTGATGGATATTTTCCACTTGGTTTCTTCATACCGCCAATAGAAATATTATCATTTAGCTGAACCTGTGGTACTCTTTCGTCGTATTCAATATCGGTTATTCCTGAAATGGGTCTTATTGAATTTTTTTCGGCCTCATCAATTTGGTTACTATTGAAATTACCAGCACCGTTGGTTTGTGGACGTCGGTGAATAACAGGACTTTGATAATTCTTATATCCATATTTAGCTTCATTGTAAGAACCTGAAAGTAAGATAAATATGTAATATAAATATATAATGGAAATAACTAGTACTATATTATGATGAAGTTGCTAATTATTTACTTACCATCATCAATAATACCTGCTGCTTTGTCTCTAGCGGCTTGCTCAATAACTTTTTTTATAGCTTCAGGTATCGGTGGAGCAGTAGGTATATGATCACCCCGAGGTTGGAAACCATTCTCATCAGCAGTGTATGTAACACTGTAGACTTTACCGTCATCGCCGGTATAAGAATAACCTCCTTGGGCCCTAGTTCCATCGCCTACTGTAGCAGTTTCATCAGCATGGATTCCATTAGAAGTATCATAACTATAGGAATAACCGTTAGGAGAACGCACATTCTCATAGTTGAGAATTACCGCGTTTCTATCGCCAGCTGCTTGAGGTCTTTCAGCGCGAATTATGGGACTAGCTGACGAATATGCTGATGTTGATGAGACAATACCGGGTGTAGGAGTAGTACTAGCCACAATATTATAGTTTTGGCCAGGCTGGTAAACATTTTGTTCTAAGATCGATCCAGGACTAATTATATTCGGTTCAGGCTGCTGGGGTATACCATCTTGTCCAGTTTGACCTTGATACCCTTGACTGAATTCAGGTTTGCCAATATCTTGAACATTTTCGGGTTGACCAGAATAGGTTTCTTGAGGAATTGGTCCAATATACGGTCCCTTGGTTCCAATTTCTGGTAAGTTGTTAGAAGTTATTTGTTCAGGAGCTGTAGTTGATGCTATCGATCCTTGCTGTCCTGGGAGAATTTGTTCTCCAGGGTATTGTAACGAACCTTGGATGACTCCGGGCGTCTGAGATCCCGTTTTTTCATTTTGAATAGTAGCTCCGGGATTAGTATTTTGGTTTGGATATTGGCTTGAAACTTGATTATTAGTTTGATCACCAGGATACTGTCTGTAAACTTCGTTAATGCTTGGCTGCTGAGGGGCTATTCCAAGGACCTGATTATTACCTCCAGGTGTTCCTATAGTTGCTTGGTCAGAGTATTGATTCAAAGGTTGATTTCCAGTTTGAGTGTAGGTGGAACTACCTATATTAACAGGCTGACCATTAGATACTTGACCTTGAGAAATAAATCCGGGCTGAATATTATCATTATAGCTTGGTGCAAGTTGTCTGTTACTTTGAATAAAACCTGGCAAGGTTTGAATGTTCTGCTGGTAACCGGGCTCTCTTAAATTCTGTACTGGAAGACCAGTGATAGGATTTATCGGTGCTACAGTTGTTTCATAGCTTTCTATGGGCTGATAAGTTGTAGTTTGCGTGAATGCATAAGACGTAGTCGTAACGGGAACCTGTGTAGGCTGTCCATTAGCTCCAATTTCTTGCAGTCCATTTAAGTTAGGTCCGATTTGTATAGTTCCAGGTTGAAAGAGGTTGGGTAATTCTAGTGGAGCTTGAATATCTCCAGGGTTTCCTCCAGCGAATTGAGCTCCGGGTGGCGGAAGGTATGTTCGGTCCAATTTATCAGAAGCCGTGAAGCCTATGGCCAGTAATATCTGAAACAGAAAAACATACTATAAGCGAAACCGAATTATTAGAGAAACATTCCGCCCTTAAGCAATTTTAAATATAATGACTAACGTATTGTATGACACAAATTGTATCCATTGGAGCGTAATGATGTACCACGCTTCACGACTATAATGCGTATACCTATGATTAGCTAGAAAACAACAGATCATATATGACCAGCAATTTCTAGTTTTGCTACGCAACAACCCGGCAATCGGATGCCCTCAATCCGAATTAAGTCAATAAAGCCAATACGTTTACAAAACTAATGAATTATTGCTTTCTATTGTATCTAAAGTGGAGACACAAAAGGAGTACATTACTGTATCAATCGTTAATGAGAGCACATTGTAAGGCATTGTCATCGGTATAGTTTAAATGGTTTCGCTTAAGTCTAATTACGGAGTACAGAACAGGACATTTCAAGCGACACATCGAGAAAATTTTATGATTTATTGTAATTTGATAAGTAGTTTAATTAGTCGCTATCAAAAGCGCAGATACCGCTTTACTTATCATATAAATTATCTTTGTAACATAAACCCCGAAAATTTTCAGTTTCAACCCCAAGTCTATTGTATAAAACTGTGCTCGATATATTTATTCCGGGAATATACGTGCGTAAATCATAACTAAGGGAAATCTTAACAGTTTGTATTAAGATTAATTCATTAGCACTCTCATAAACTGAGAATATAGTAAAGAATAAGATACATTTAACTTTCCTTTTTCACTTGTTAAGCTAAGTTCAAACATAGTTGGCGAAATAGAATGATCAAATATGTACATTTTTCCAAATGTTAAATGTTACAAACAATATCCTTTTACAAAACCTAAGATACTGGGAGTACTAAAATTTAGTACTTTTGACTATTAGGTTAGTCAAAACTAAAACAGTTGTCTGAGGATTTTCTACGATTAAAATTGCACAATGTATATTCAAGATCACTTTTAGATACTGCACTTCACGCAACGAACATGTGACATGACGTTACATTTAAATTATTTTCATTAATCACAAAATAAAATAAACTTAAAAACACCAACCAAAAACCACTTCATCTCGGACGATGTATCCTCACCAGGACTCACTTGAGATGTGTGACGTCCCAAATTACCATATGATATTTATACCACCAACATGATGACCCATAATGACCATTTAGACGTTGCTGTACGTGACAGATGGACACGGCGTGACAATAGTCTAATTATTGCTGTCATAGTCGAACATATTTATTTTATTATTTCATCATTAAATTATAGAGCCTTGACATTTTTCTGGCCAACACTGTAATTTATTGGTGACAAACGTTTGCCCACGTTTTGAAAGCAACATAATGAGTCAGTATACACATGCTTTCGAATTGAGAGCTTTTGATTCAGACCAGTTCGCTGGTACAGTGTGACGGTGAAGGAAACATCGTAAAGAAACTAGGAGAATTACATACATACATCCGCAGTCTCATGCTTCATAGAAGCATAGATCCAGGGTTAGCCCTGGATAGAAGCGTGAGACTACGTTTGGTAGTAGTCAGATGTTAATTACGGCCACGTTTCACCGAGCATGGGTTTAGGTCTTATGTGCGAGAGAGCCAGCTTATTTCCGTTTACCATGCATAGTTTCAGGCCACAGAGCTAGCGCCGAGAACTTCTTGACAGAGAAACCTAGCAACACTTAGGCAGAACCAGGAATCGAACCAGGAACCTCACAAACGAGATTGCTCTTGCAGATTTATATTTAATTTTAAAGATTTCAGCCAATATACTATTTAATAGCGTGTTTTATTATTCTTAGAGAATTGGCAATAATATAGTTTTATAGGTAACTACAATTTAAAAAAAATTGACTACAATGTTTCAGTTTCTCATCAGTAAGAGTACAGTAGCTCAAAACTGCCCAAATAGCAGACAGTCAGTTTTGTTTATTGGTGTATTAGCACGAAGCACTGACATGATTATAATAATACAATATACTATCATATACACACAACACCATCTAGCCCAAACTAAGCAGCTTGTGCTGTAGCTGTATGGGTACTAGACAATGGATAAACAAACATATATACTTTTTTTTTGTAAATACATACATATTATACATAGAAACACCCAGACTAAGACAAACATCCATGTTCATGCACACAAATGTTTGACTTGTGCGGGAATCGAACCCCCGACTGCCACACCCGAGGGTGTGGCAGTCGGTTACACTAACCACTACGCTGAAGTACCTAACCTGAAAAAAGATTGTAGTTTTTAGTATAGATGAAAACAGTACTGTTCTATTAATAACAAATTATTTTATAAATGTTATTGCTAAATTACGTTTTCTTTTTTTTCCTGTTCAATTGCAACTGGTTTCAGTGATAAATGGTAATTCATCACATATCCTAAAACTTTTTTCCCGCGGTTTCACCCACGTAAGTCCCGTTTCCGTGGGAATATCGGGATAAAAAGCCTATGTGTGAATCTAGGTCTCCAGATATCTACATACATACATAAGTTTTATCGCAATCGGTATAGTAGTTTTTGCGTAAAAGAGTAACAAACATCCATATATGTCATGTCAGCCTCGATGGCGTAGTGGTTAGTGTAACCGACTGCCACGCCAGAGGTCGCGGGTTCGATTCCCGCACAAGTTAAACATTTGTGTGCATGAACATGGGTGTTTGTCTTGCTCTGGGTGTTTCTATGTATAACATGTAAGAATATACAAAAAGAAAATTATATTATGTATGTTTATCTATTGTCACTAGACAATGGATAAACATACATAATACAATTTTTTTTATCCATAGTATAAGCTCTGCTTAGTTTAGGCTAGATGGTGTTATGTGTATGGGATAGAATATTATATTATTATTATTACACATCAGCACTGCCTGCCTCTCCCTCATAGTTTTTAAGCAACCGTATATAATTAAACATAAGGCAAATGTAATTTTCGGTTCTATGAGGCTTAAATTCCTTTACTAAATAAAACATAACAAAAGAACTCTTAAAAAAAATATTTTAATTTTTTATTTGCTTTAAAGGTGTGTATTAGTTATAGCAAAGTTATTACAGGATAGCGATTTTAATAGAGTGCAAATGATGACCAAAAGGTGTATTAAAACTAAAATGTTTATTAAAATCTTCGTTATATTTTATTAATCATATTATATGCCTTTAAAGAAGAGCTAAATTTGTTTAAACTAGTAAGACGTTATATCATTAATATGATTTACAAAAAGTATTTATTTACTTTTTCAATCTCGTCTCGAAACTAATTACTGTATGTGCTTGCATATAGAACTTAACTATAATGACTCAACTACTGTAACTAAATTTATTATAACTATATTAGACCTGTATATAAATTGTTTAACTACTAGACGGGGGCTCCTTTACAGTGTGAGAAGGGTTAAGCCATAATCTACAACGCTGGCCCAGTGCGGATTGGGAGTCTTCACATAGTTTTGAAAATCTTTTTAGAACATGTACTTTTGAGAATATGTTCACATGTTCACGATGTTTGCCTCCACCGTTAAAATGAACGATAATCTATATATTAATACGTGAAGCAAAAACTTTGTACCCCTTTTTACGAAAATTGCGCTGACGGAGGAGAATTAAATTTGGCATAGTTAATGTTTATATGGAGAAGGAGGGGCGAATCCTAATATTTTTACAAAATATGCATTAGAAATATATTAAATTAATGAAAAATACCTACTACACGCACACAACCATGCATTTGACACACGCAGTCGAATCGCGTTCGTAGTATTTCGTCATTGTTCGTCTGACGTCGTACAATTTTTTGTAACTATGGTGGTTATTCTTTATTACATATAAATAAGGTATTACCTATACCTTGTTTATATGTAATAAAGAATAACAGAAAACAAAATAGCAAGCTTAGGAATTTTGGTCGAATTTTGACCACTAGGCGACCGCTAGTTAATTATTTAATACGCACATAACTTTGATAATTCAGAGCTGCATGTCTTGGGATTTAATTTGAGACCTCTGCGTGGCATTTCAACGATCTCCTACTAAGTTATCGCTGTTCATACCTTTAAGCTTTACTTACTAAAAAATAGTTATTTTCAAGCCACCAAAAACAAATATTTGTACTCATTTAATATGATATCTCGGGCAATTTTCTGCTTTAAACTTGAAGTTACAGACAACGTAAATCGCCTTTCTACGATCTTTTCAAACATATCTTGCTTCATCCATTTCCATGTCATTATTCTTTAAACACGCTCGTACTCGTTTATACCAAGAAAATAATTTGAGACATTTATGGATACACGAGATTGTGCTTCAGCGTGTCCATATGCCTCGTAAAATGTTACTTACCATCAAAAAGCGCAAGATAGAATATCTAGGTCATGTGCTTAGACACAAAATATATATAAATAGGCTGCTCCAACTCATCATGATGGCTAATATAAAAGGAAAGAGACGCGCTGGCCGAAGTAAACGATCGTGGCTGCGGAACATCCGGGAATGGACCGGTATTACCTCCGTCGAACAACTGTTCCATATGCCTACTGATAGGCTAGAATTCAAGAAGTTGACGGCCAACCTTCAAGATTGAAGAAGCACATTAAGAAGAAGAAGATGGATACACAAAGTTTTTGAGGTTCTAATGCTAATCTTAAATATATAAAAAAGAGAAAAGGCTTAACTACGCTTAGCGTGACCAGAAGTCTGGCCTTTATTTCGCAGTAAGCAGCGAAACCATTCAACGTAGCCATATCACAGTTTTGTGGGCACTGTATCCGTCGAGATTACAATGTATACTCCTCTTTGTAATATTAAGAATATAGTATAAAGCTTTATTATATAATTCACCGAAATCCTTTATTTTCTTAAACGAAGCTTAAGGAATCGTAAGGATATCGAACCGAGAACTTCACAATATAGTCTCTCTTACGCTTACGACATTGGAACATCAGTCATGATAAATGATTCTCTAAATATTCCATCCAAAATAACAATATCATGATTATCTTTCATAATTTCATTATACTGCATATGCACACCTAAATCGAACCCTGATCGCAATCATTTAATGATGCGAATATTAATGAACCGATATGGTACATAATTATATTTGGTATATTTATCTCCCTAATTAACCATTGTTAGAAAGCAAAATAAACTGTAATAAATCATACCACAGTAATTAGTACTGGTCTTGTTCTTTATTGTGTGAGTCATGTTTAGTTTAGGCTTCGTAAACATTTAATACATTTACGACATACCATCAAAAATCTTACATAGGTACATAATGTAGTCTCGACTGGATGGTAAAGCAGCATGCCACCATTGAAAATGGCATAAATCCATGGATTCAGGCTTGCATATCTTCGAAATCTAAATATTAACAAAAAATATCTATTGTTTATCTATTGTCTAGTACCCATAGTACAAGCTCTGCTTAGTTTGGGCTAGATGGTGTTGTGTGTATGTGGTAGTATATTATTATATTATATTATTATTATTATAAAGAGTAGGCAAATATGTTTATATTATATTATATCCGTTTCTTATAAGGCATTGTTTGACAATATGGCCTCTCACAAGTAAGCACATTACGATACGAAAAAATTTGAAAAGAAAATGAAAATGTGCACCGATGGCGTAGTGGCTTAAGTGATCACTTCGCCGCTGCCACTGTGCCGAGTGTTGTGGGTTCGATCCCCACACGGGTTAAAAAATGTGTGTAATCCACAAATAATTTTATTGTTCTGGTTCTGGGTGTTCTGTTTTCTTTGTTTGTATGATTGTAAAGTCCCTCATATCACGGAATAAATCTCAGAAAAAGAGTTGCCTTTTTACAATTAAAAAGAAAAATATTTTAATAATATTTCTTAACAGTCAGTAAAACGAAATCTATCTTTTCCTCCTTGGTGTCCCCAATTTTATTGGATATCTTTGAAGATGTCACCAAAGTACGCGGTAGTTCAAAATATGCTGGTGTATATTATATGCAAAGAGTAATATAGTGTATATAAAGTTTGCATATAATATGTTAGTAAAGCAAGCCAGGCTTGTGGGTAAGGATCCGTACTCCTAAAAGGCTTACACTTGATGTTCGGCATATTTAGGTATTGCTTTCCAGAATAAAGCAGTACTTTAGAATCAAATGCTCGAATTCGAATGTCACTTTGACACTTAGTAAACATACTCGCAGTAATAATAGAGTTATTACTGCGGATTTAGGCGATTTAGCCTATGAGAACTTACATAACTGCACTGTAATGCTAAATTTCTAGAGAGACTACATTGAAAACTTGTGTAGGTCCCTGATAAACACCTTTCTTTTTACTTGGGGAAACGCTCCTGATGCATATTCTCTCGCCACAAGGTGAGACAAGAGGGTTATGTCGAGCTCTCCCGAGACTTCGAGCCTACCGACTAACACCACCACGGTGTGCTACCTCACAGCTTTGTATGGTGGATGGGTCGCTGGAACCGATACTACATCAGCGACCCAACCAGCAGTGCTCAATGCAGAAATGTTATATCTGCGGGCGACGACTCCTGGGCGAAACCTCGGTACAATAGAAGGCGTCACTCCGACTCAACGGCTGGCGGGCGGGAGATCCCCGGTATCCCACCCGTGGCCAGATGAACCCCCTAGTTATAAAGTGATTTTGTATCGTCCACAATAGAGTACATGGATAGTGGATAACTTCTACCGCGACTAATCGCATAATCAAGTCGTCGTCTTGCAACCAGCCTAAAGTACATACAATAAAGCAGTGAAAGGCTCGCGATGGTCACAAGTGAGATAATCGTTATTGTTTGCTGTAATTATCCGCAGCCGTCCGTGAACTGTGAACTTGTGCTTAAGGCGATATATTACTCATTATTCTAGTACTCGTAAAGTTTATTATGCGATAAAGTCGTTTGAGTGATAATTTTCATTACTGCGTAAGTTACGAGTTTAATGTATTAACGGGATAAATATTTCATAATCTACAGATAAATAGCTGTTCTGAATCTCAATCATCAATCAAGCCACCCAGCAGCCCACCGCAGTCCACTGCTGGACATAGGCCTCTCCCATTTTACGCTACAACATCCGGTCTTCCGCCTTCCGCATCCAGTCTGACCCAACTACCTTTTTCAGATCATCGGTCCACCTGGCTGGGGGGCGTCCTACCTTACGTTTACTAAGTCGCGGTCTCCACTCTAGGACACGCTTGCTCCAACGCTTGTTCTGAATCTAGGTGCAATTTGTTTAAATGTTTGTAAAATTCAAACTAATGTTATGAATACGAAAGTGATTTTATTGTTTGCTACGCTTCCACGCCTTTTGTTCTCGATCGATCAGCTTGAAATTACGCATACGCGTTGTCAGGGATAAAGAAACAGATATAGGATACATTCCACCCAGAAGAAAAGGACTGTTACTAACCAACCCTACATTTATACGAGCGAGGCCGCAAGCATAATCAAGTTAGCTAGAAAACTAAATGTCTTGACTGATTCATCAAAATGATCTTAAAACCGCAAAAAAATGAATTGTGTTTTGTTCATAAATCTTTCTGGAAACTTGACCTTAAATTCATTCATGATCTGTCTTTTAATAAAAAAAGTATGCACTCAATGACGAAACCTATCATTTGAATCTAACTTATTGATGTCATAACGCAGTGTGCATCGATTAAAATTGATACGGATCTTTTCAGTTCCCACTGTTAGTAAGATTTCAATAGTAAAAGGATGTTGCGAAGATGAATCGATTTTGCGAAATCGATAATGCATTACGATGAAAGATAACGATAGAATGATTGTGGATTAAGTATTGTGGGATTGTGACTTTTTTGTTTGCGAATTTAATAATCTAAGTTTAAACTATGACCTCATCGTGACTTGAACGGCAAATTTTTTACATTATTTTTTTGTAAAGGGAAGTTTTGTTAAAGCACAACCTTGCGTTGTATATATGCGGTAGGAAGGGTCTTCGAGACCTCAAAGAGGACATCGGATATTTGTAAATTACACAAATTTGACATACATATGTAATGATTTGACGGCTCAAGAAATTGTGTGTAGCGGCACGAAATCTGGAACTGTTTGTGTTCCTATTATAAAATCTGGCGCATTGAAAATGTAATTCGCCTATATCAAACCCGCCGGTTTAAATATTTTTGTCACGGGTTGAGATTGAACCCACAGCCTTTGCACCCCCATGCAATCAGTTATTACGTTAACAAACTCTTTCTTCATAATATGGTCTCGATTAAGAAGATCTCATCACTTGAAGCGAATGTTGTAAGAGATGACTAAACAATCATGTCAATCAAGTAGGCCTGATTCATTGAGGCAATGATTGATAGATTTCAATCTACAAGCTCACCCATCAAATTGACTAGCGTGATGATTGATAATATATTATATACCTAACATAAAATACATAATTTTCTTTATCTATACTATTACGTTAGTATGTTCAGTGAAAATCAATCAACAATTAATGAAACTGTGTAGTTAAAAGGGGTAACGGACATGTTATTTGTTAACCTTTAAAAATATGCTTTCTTATGTAAGTGACACTTTTGTGTTTTAAATAAATAAGAAATAAAGATATTATTAAACCGAAATCAAAATCAAAAATAAATTTATTCAATAATATTGTCTTCTGTTTACGCGAATGTTATTCATTGAAATTAAACTACTATATACGGATTTTATGGCGTTGTTTATTAATCACTGTATTACATAATTTTTAAACTGTTATACTACTAATAATTGTTCTCTTTACATTTATAAGACCTGTATATACATTATGGAGTGCAATAAACGAATTGAATCGAATTGAATTGAAAATGCCACCGATGGTGTAGTGTCTTCATAGGTCGCTTCACCATTCTATTACGCATAATATTGTACATTGGAAATCTATACAAGGTAAAAATGTATGTAATCCAGAAATGGTTGTTGCGGTTCTGAGTGTGCTTAATACAGGGTGTCCGGTAATTAATGGATAACCTGGAAATGTCTTATAGTGGAAATGATGGCCGCTCAGAAAAAAATATCTATCCTAACTACTACCTGAGATAATTATATGTCTTTTTAAAATTAACATGTATAACTTTCTTGTATACTACGACCATAAATGTATGAAATCCATCGGTTTTTGTTGTTTTATTATTAAACACTAATTATGCTAATTGATAGACAGTCAAAAGTATGCTATGCTAATATAGCTTGCACTTTTTAATATTTATATATATATTTTCTTTTATTATTATTTTTTTTAATTTTTTCTGAACTGCCTTCAGATCTACTATAAGACATTTCAAGGTTATCCATTAATTACCGGACAATCTGTATAAGTTGTTTGAATATTTGTTAGCTCGCCGCGATTCAGGGCTTATACACTCGTAATTACATAAAAAATAAATGGATGAAGTTGCGAGGCATAGCTATACGAAACCAGTAAAGGTTTTTAACCAATTGATTAGCAGCGGCATAGCAGTGGCCAGACACAATAGGTTTTTAATTATGTCTAGCATTCTAACAAATATATATTTTTTATTATATAGAAGATAAGAAGAAATCATTTATTTGCCACAGATACACACGGTGTTTGTGTCTTTTGGTCCTCCAGACCGATTTTGGTAACGGTGGCCAATCTTAAAGGAGACTGGCCATCTGCGCAGGAGATATTAAAGTGCACAAGTGTGTGCGCAAACACAAGTGCACTCTCGTCTCTCTGTTCGCTAACTGTCATGATCCGATGGGACGGTAATCCGACACGACCGGAGAAATCAGGTGCAGGACCCAGCGCAACGTGCTTTCTGAGACACGTCCAACACCGTCAACTTCCTAATTCCGGGCTGTTATTGAGATTTCTTTACAGAAAACCCAATAACTTTTTGTTGGCCTGACGCGGGATTCGAACCCGAGACCTCATGCACAGCAGTCACATTCACCACCGCTGCACCACGGAGGCTATTAAAAAATTAAAAACACAGTACAAAAGTAAAAACAAAACTTAAACAAAAATAGATAAATACAAAAAAAAACCTATACATTCAATTTGTGACAAAGCTGTACGTACTCAGCTATACTCCTGTACTGTGGTTCATAGCCCACAATAGACCGCTGATGTTCAGTGCGGACCTTTGATGTCACACAGATGCAAGGAATTACCACAAAAATATACATTAAACAGTTATGGAACATGGTTCATATATATAATAATTAAAATCAAAGATCATAATAGGCATGCGAGCAGCATAACAAACCATACGATATATACATATACATATAACTACTAGCTGTCCCGACAGACGTTGTCCTGTAAAGGCGAAAAAAAAAAACAAATCTAAACCATCCTCGAATCCACTTGAACACACACAAAAAAATTCATTCAAAACGGTCCAGCCGTTTAGGAGGAGTTCATTGTCAACTCACGTACAGAAGAAGAAGAATTATATATATAAAGATTAGTCAGTGGTATCGTTTAACTTTAAGAGACCCACCTTACCACCAGCGGTATAGCCAGAGCTAGGGTGGGTCTGAAACGGTACTCGTATATAGCGCTTTGCCTGTTCCTGCTCTGCGTGCTATGGAACACATAAACTAACGTTTGAATTCTAAGCCCACCAATTGATCCGAAATAAGAAATGTCACTATGAATATAAGAAATCTGGCAAACATCGTGGTAGTTATTCTCATGGTAGACGTGGGTTGTTTAGCTGCGATCGTAGGGTATTGATTGTGGGGCTAATCCAATCTCAGCGAAATTCCGGTATGCTCAAGTCTGGTGGTGAATTTTGGTGTATTTTTGACGTGGTACTCTCAGTTTAACTCCAGAGATAGCCCTGTGCTTAAGTTGTTACCTCACCGCGACCATCGCGCCGAGTTTTGAGAGTGTGATCCCTAAACGGGCCAAAAAATTTGTATGATCTAATAATGGTGGTTCTGAGTCTAGGTGTTCTTTGAGTCCATTGTTAGAATGTAAGTAAAGTCCACTGCAGCATAGGATTAATTTCCAGTTCTTCATAAGCGTCTTAATAAAAATAAAAATAAGAGTTACCCATAAGTTTAAAAAAAAGAGCAGCGATAGCTCAGTGGATAGACCAACAGACAATGCAGAGGATCTCGGGTTCAAACCCACGTCGCGCACCTCTGACTTTCGAAAGATATATGACTTTTCGAAATTATGTGCGTATTGATTGACAATTATCGCCTGCTCCGTGCCTCGGAGAGCACGTTAAGCCGTCGGTCCCGACTGCCATGAACATCTATGGCAGTCGTTATTGGGGAAGTCGACACAAAAGATCCGACTGGGTCGAAGTGTCGCCGGTCTGTACTGACTGGCCCCCACACAAGATAAGTACCCATAAGTTAGAGTAATTGCATAGGTACTAGCGCGAGTGTATGCTTCCTTTCGTATTGCTAACTTGATAGTAAAAAAAATTCTTACGCAAAAACAGCATGCGTTTAATAAGTAATCTAGTATTCTCAGTTTCATCATTGACCTTTTCACCACGCTAATAAACATTGAGATCTTAAGGTGGTTTCACACGGCGACTGTTTGTAACAATACAATCGCGCGTTTGTCAAACGTACACATAAGGACACCTAGCTGCTTCGGTTCCTTTATGAAGTATCCTTTATGAGTCTACATTAAATCAAATCATAATATCTGTATTCATTTAGATAACAAAATAATACTTATAAACGTCAAGGTTACACTAACTAAATGCTAAAGCTAAATTGAAACTAAAATATTGAGTGTTAATATTATCGATATGTACATAGGTTTTTAAAATGAAAGTCATGACTCACTGATTGGCTTACTCATCAACGACCAGCTCAACCCTTAGACTTAAAAAGCAGAAATGTTTTATTCAGTCTTCTTTGGCGAAATCCAGAAACAAGACTTTTTAAAATTTCTACGGTATTAGGAATGAATAGAATTCTACATTTAGACCCTTTACGATTTCACCTAGAAATAAGGATATTTTGAAATAAAGTAATAAAAAAAAATATAAACCTTTAAAGTTGTTTTGTGCTTGTAGTGAAAACTACGATTGCGTGTTCAGAATGCTTGTTTATTTGATCACGATGAGAGTATTTATAAAGCATATGTGAGCATACCTACACATATACACACACGTAAACAGAAATACATATATGACTAAGAAAAATATTAAATTATAATTCAGCACAATTGAGTTATACAATTGAGATCATAAGTACATCTAAAATATTGAGGTGACATACATAGTTGTAATGTGCTTACAATTCTCCCAATATCAAACCATGCGGTTGTATCTCGATTATCATGGCCAGTACCGCGCGCGTGTGTTACAGTACACGCATCAGAGCAACTCGTAAAACGCTGCACAAAGCGTCCGTGTGAAACGGCTCTTATACATTTCTTCAAGTACTATCTATAAAGCTCTAGTTTTTTTTCCAGACATCATGTCGTTTACTTAATCGGTACTCATTACATGGAGATGAAATAATACGATGTATTGAATTGCTCAACTGATCGGAGTGGGTCGTGATCGTTATGATTACGGTAAGATCGTGATTTGGGGTGGGTAGTGCTCATTGAGGTGAAGGTCGTATGGTTGATGTTTTGTTTGATAGGTGGCGTTGCGTAGCGTAAGTGTATGAAGGTGTGATAGGAGTAAGTTGTAGGCTTTTTTTTAACAATTTATAACGTGGTTTGCGATTCATTTCATTTTACACTGGTTATTGACTTAGAAACTTCACAATTGACCATACATATACGTAAACTTATGCCATAAAACCAACAAGGACGACACAATTTTTTTTTAAATTGATCTTTGTACAATTTATTCTAATTAATATTATAAATGCGAATGCAAATGAGTTTGTTGCTATCACGCATTAACTACCCGAACAATCATCATGAAATTTCGCATACACGTTGTCTAGAGTACAGCAAAGGAAGTAGGGTACCTTTCATCCAGAAAAAGTACTGTTTTCCAGGCATAGAAAATTGACCTTCATTTACGAGAGCGGCGTTGCGGGCAAAACCTTGCCTTAAAAAATCTTCACATATATTTTTCTAATTTTCTACTAGATTATCTGGGCTCGTCTGTTGGATTTCCGGGATATATCGCCTCTATCTGTGTGCTTACTTTCATCCAAATCCGTTCGACAGCTTACGCCTGATTAATTAACAAACATCCAAAAACCTTAACAAACTTTCACAATTATAATATTAATAAGATATTTAGTAAGATTTTAATATGAATTAAGTGTTAAAAGCAATGTTTCAGTTATCAGATGTTGTCTGCTGTTTGGCGTTAAAGATCTGAAAGTGCATCAGATTAAGTCATTACATTTTTCCCATCCCACGCTTGCCTTATCGTACTGCTAATAAATAATTTTGTTTAAGCAACACGTAGCTTAGTTAAAAATTCATTAAGTGTTGTTTTACATACAATGTCTGTAGATATTAATGAGGTAGAGGAGGAATCCAGCTGCTTTCCAAAAGGAACCTCAAAGAAAATAGCAGGCAAATAAATAACATTGTTTGTTAGTAGTAGAATTTTCGAAATCCTTAAGTAATCTCTTTGGTTTAGCAATTATTTACGATACTCATTACGGTAAGAGTCACGGGAATCGGATGGATGTGGAGGGCCCAAGATCGGTCTGCGTGAAAACCCTTGGGAAGTTCTATGTTCAGTAGTAGACGTCTTTCAGCTGAGAAAATGAATGAATTGCGAAGCGGTGGTAGCCGAATATAATGAATTGGCATTGCGATAGAGGTAGTGGGTTCGAACCCCAAGGTTTGAAGTTTATAGCCCAAAATTGCTAGAAATCAATTAAAAAAATGTGAGGTTTTCGGATACGCATATGGACTAAAACTTTGTGATATAAACGCAGGAATATAGATATTTGAAGTTCTATGTTTATGTAATCTTAACATAGGTCCTCCAGACCGAATTTTGAATTTTCAAGGCAGCTAATTTCATCTGAATCTAGCGTTTTATACAAAATATATTATATATCACAAGTATATGCACAAACACTCTTTACCCTAACTTTCATAGTCCCATGGTACGTCAATCCATCACAACCGTAGAGAGATCAGGCTACTCTAAAAAGCTACTCCAGCATAGCGTAAACTGAATGGTTTGTTTTGTTTACAATATGGCGACTTTAATATGAAACGAAATGTCAAATTAAAGCTCGTAATACGGTATTTGCCAGGCAATTCTCGATCACCTGTCACGTGACCGCTGACTGGCTGGAGTTAGCACGTTTATAATACGATATTGCAAGGCAGTTTACTTTACACCGTATACTGGCTGGAAATAAGAGTTTATAATAAGGCCCCTGGTACTTACCGACTAAGCCTATCTCGGTGTTTTTGGACACTAATTATGTTGGTGGGCTGCAAAAATCATTCTCACATACAAATTGCGAACCCGCATTTTCTTGGTAATCGGATGGTTCCTCAACTTGTTTATATTTTGTATTATAAATTAATAACAGTGGATAACACTTGATATAATTTTTCTGAATCGGGATTTGACTCAAGTGTATATAATACAGCCAGTCACTTTTTTTAATAAGTGTTTGCTAATTGGGTGAACACGCGTTTACACGTGTATAACCGTAAGTACACGTACATTTCTTTACTTTTGTTATTCTTTTTATTAAAAGACAGCGTCCTCGCTAGGAATAAATCCTTTGTCGCAGGGTAGCTTAAATACATTCAAACTACGAACACCCCGAGTCGGAACAACTATTGGTAATTCACACATTTTTTTTGTCTCATGTAGAATCGAATCTACAAAACTTAGCGCAATGGCAATAATAAGGGACCACTGAAACCATTGCGCCATCTGTGTAGTCATCTCTCACGAGATTGTGTTTTGAAACACATATAGGCAACGAGCCTATTATCGTTTACCAAATACCGTTCCAGACTCCGAAATGCTACTGAAAATTAATTGACAAATAAAGTGAGCAGCGATAGCTCACTAGGGAGACCAACAGACTGCAATGCAGAGGGTCTCGGGTTCGAACCCACGTCGCGCAGCTCCGATTTTTGGAAGTAATATGACTTTTCAAAATTATGTGCGTATTGATTGACAATTAACACCTGCTCCGTGCATCGGAGAGTACGTTAAGCCATCGCTCCCGGCTGCCATGAACATCTATGGCAGTCGTTATTGGGAAGTCAGTGTCCTATAATATCCTGACACTGGTCTAGCCTTAGAGTATCGTTAGCCTTCGGGTTGCGGAGGTCAGGTGGCAGCCGTTCCATGTAAAAACTGATATCCAGTCAAATTCGGTTAGAATAGAAAAGCCGATCCCAAGTGACTTGGGTATTATAAAGGCTAGGAAGAAAAAGACAGTGTTCTACTAAGCACAACCAAAGAACAAGCTAGAATCTAGAATGTCTCAAACAGAATTCGCATTCACTACCGCTGCGGCACAAAGTCAAAGACGTTAATTAATCGATGAAAAATCGAAATACAGAAAAGCATCGATACAATTACTTAGGACCAATTACCGATCGTAAACAGGTTCAGAAACAAAAAGGTAACTAAAAGCTTCGGTAAGTATAACCCTCCATAATTATGTAAGCAATAAATATACTTATATTTTCACATATTGACCTTTAAATCTAAGCAATACAAACTGTAACAGTGCATAAACAGGTTCAACAAACAAGTTCATCCTCATAGCGCAGAATGTTATAATGATGAAACTTGACCACGACTTACGTTGAAGTACATCTTCTTGCAACTATATATACTCAGAACTGATACGGTCGTTATCAGTTGAACTCACAGCTTCTGTGTAGCAAGTTCATTACAACTAAATAAAAATGAAATTGGTAAGATAATCGTAATTAAAAATTACAAACAAAAACTTTATAATCATAAATGTTGTTGAAGACATTGTATTTTAGTTTAGAAAGTGCTTTTGAAGGTGCTTGTTTATAAACGTAATAAAGTTTTCGTTTAAAGTCTTAGAATACCTTGACCAATAATGAAATAGAATCTAGGTATTCTAATTTGATTCCTTTTCACTCTGTCCGTACATTAAAATATAAGATTGAGGTAAAGCTGAATGATTTAAAAATAAGCCATTTTCTAGTTTACATTGAATAGTAATTATTATATTGACCAACATCACAGTGATTATAATTAAAGACTGAAAAACTCTTATATTAATGTTAAACTTTCAAATCTTTCCAGATCTTCGTTTTAGCCGCTGTCACCTTGGCGCAAGCCGCCAAATTGGATCGCGTATACCTCCCAGCAAATTCGCAGGCATCTGCAGGATCCAACTTCCTCCAGACACCACACCATTCCTCCAATGGAGCCCAAGCTCAGGATTTCAATGCTTATTCCGGCCCAGCTACCAACGCCTACGCTCAAAATTCTTACTCAGGTTTCGAAGCTCGTCCCGAACGCGCTCAGGCTGCTCTTGAAAGGAACGCTGCTATTCTTCGTCAGGACAACTCGAACGATGGAGAGACTTACTCTTACGCTTACGAGACTGAGAACGGTATCTATGCTGAAGAGAACGGAGTGGCCACCAACGGTGTCCAGGCTCAGGGTGGCTATTCCTACACTGGTGACGATGGCAAGGTTTACTCTGTGAGGTAAGTTTATATTTGGTAAACGACTGGAACCCAGATTTAAAGCTTAAGTATGAATAGGGAATAACGTGACCATCATTTTTGTCGTAGGTACACAGCTGACGAAAACGGTTTCGTCCCTCAAGGTGACCATCTTCCCACCTCTCCCCCAATCCCCGAAGAGATCCTGAAGGCTCTGGAGCAGAACGCGCGTGATGAAGCTGCTGGTATCTTTGATGATGGTAAGAATATTTTGGTAACTGCATCTGGACTTGATTTTATTTCGCCTTAGCACTTCAGAACGTCGTTTACTTTACTGCCTGAAATAAAACAGAATAGTAATACAATGACGTAGCTTATTCCGGGTTCCTATTTGAACTGGAATAATAAATATTCATAGTCTAGTGTATTACAACCACGTTTTGCTAGTTTTGCTTATAGTTTCACGTTATAAGAGATCCTATTGTCATCTTCTGAGCACAGTTCGGCTGGTACTGAGAATATTGACTGATAAGTAATAGGTATTTTATTTAACTCAGGAATCAAACACAGCTATCGCATTTGTTACCGCTAGGCCAATGACAAAAAGATTGGTTGAGTTGGTCTTTAATGGCTAAATATATGCAAATATAAATTATTGTCCCTTTCAGGATCCTACGCTGAAGCCAAATACTCAGGCAACAGCCAACAGCAGTACTACAACACGAACGCTCAGCCCATCAACTACAACAGCAACTCTGCTGCCGTGAACAAGGCGTACCTCCCACCGTTCGCACAGAGGAGCAACAACCGAAGGAATGGTTACTGAAGACTGATCGATATCTACTATTCGCCATATTATGTTTAAATAATAAAATTGTAAATATTGAATAATCAATATTTCGTTTTTATTAAACCCTTTCTTTAACCATTTTATTTAGGTAGAATCAATTATTCCTAGATTTTAAAAAAATCGAACATCACTTATTTTTTATCATAATTTTTATTAATAATGAATTAATGAACTTTTGCGATTTCAAAACGTATAACTTATGACAAATTCAACTTTTACATGGCTTTTCACTTTTACTTTCATCTTAATATTTCAAACTTTTATACTAAATCTGAATAGTTCTTAGGTTTCTCAAACAGCGCACATAATAATGTTAACTGGAAGGCGTGTAGACTCAGTGACTTACGGTTGACAGCGTCTGCCGTTCAGACTTTGTACTGGGACAGTATATCAGGCAGACGCCGTTTTTTAACTATAGTTAGCATTTTACCAAACCATTAACTACCCATCTATATAGACCAGAATAGTTAGGTTCCATATGTAGCAATAGTCTCCTGCACCTGCCGCGGCTAGTGACTCGGTAAGTGTCCCATCTCACTTTAAACTAAAACTCTCGAAGGGCCTCTGCATGTTGTATCCATGTCCCCGTGTAAGCCTCCCAAAGAGCCGAGTATTTTCCTGACGTATTAGGGAAATACCCGTGAAAAATAAAACAAAGAAACGCTCTTTAAATTATTATTATAATTTATATATTAGTTAGATGATAGTCTTGCTGCCTCATTGACCCAGTTTAAACTAAGTTAAAGTTTAGGGCTTGAGCCGAGAAAAATTATTTTAGTTTGATATTTAGATTTGTTAGGAATAACAGAATGGAGACTCTAGTTGTGCTCCATAGGCAGTAATTGACTCACTGACTATTATGTTGAGTTTACATAGGTATAGCTGATGTAATGTGAATATAATCATACACATATGTGAGGGCAGATGCCTTTCATTTGAGAAAAAAATATGTGTGATACTTGTTATAATCTTATTATTATTACAATTGTTTTAAAAATACATTATATTTGGCATTATTATTTAATTTTGTAACATTATTAACATTTGGATCAAAAAATATTAGTAAATTACTACGTAGTTCTTGACTCTTCCATTGAATCGATTCACGTCATTAGATTAGTAGTAATTAGTAGGGTGGGGTTAAAAATCTCGCAAGGTTGTCTAAATATCAAAGTAATGGCACTTTGAAAGAAATTTGAAGAAACTACATGGTACATAACTATATAGTTAATATTTTGTTTATTGTGATTGGATAGATATTTTCATGGTTGGCTTAATGGAATTTAATTAGAATAGGAACTCGACGCTACCATAATAAGGAATAATAAGGCTATAAATAGGCAGCGAGAGATGGGGAATCCCTTTCTATCTTAAAACGTTGTCTAACAGGAAGGTAAGCTTTAGCGAGTATTTCTTTTACATACGTGCGAGCTCTGGAGCATACTATCAGCCGCAGTGCTTCCCGATGCTATTACTTCTCCTCATTCAAACGTGGTTTAAAAAGAGTACTGCTGTTAGGGTAGGCAACAGCAAAGCTATGTAGACGTATGCTATTATTGAAGTTCATGAGTGGCGATAACCGGGTGAGCCGTTGGCGTGTCTGCCACTTGAAGTAATAAAATGTATCAATACAAACGAATAAAATATATTCAAGCTCTTAAGGAACACAGTACAACTTTACAATGATTATAATAAATATTTACGATTGTAAAGAGAAGGTAGACGAAAACTTATACGAATTCTTAGTCTTCTACGTAGTTTAGGACTCGAAAGAGAGAAAAATCAAAATGTTTTCCAGATCATCATCTAAAGTATTTGAAAAAGTTAGTATAACTTTCAGTATTACCTTAGAAAAGTTATCGAGTCATATTACGTTGCCAATTAAAATGGAATCTAATGAGCATAATTTCAACTAAGAATTTCAGTCCATATTCAAAATCATTAAATTTACATGATGCAGAACAATATAATATAATATTCTACCACATACACACAACACCATCTAGCCCAAACTAAGCAGAGCTTGTACTATGGGTACTAGACAATGGATTAACATACATATATACTTATTTTTTTTTTGCAAATACGTACATATTATACATAGGAACACCCAGACCAAGACAAACATCCATGTTTATGCACAAAAATGTTTGACTTGTGTGGGAATCGAACCCGCGACCTAAGGCGTGGCAGTCGGTTACACTGACCACTATGCCATCGAGGCCGATCACAATCAACAACAATCACAATCAAAAATGTAAACCTCAGAAACATTTTTAATTGCCTACGGTATTATTAAAATTTCTTCTAAGAATGTTGGCTATGCTTGTATTTAACTATTTTTTTACAGTACGTCTGAGAACAACTGTATAACTGGTTGGTGTTTTATTTATTTTAAATGTTTTAGTCCTAATAATAATAACCTTATAAAATGAGCAAGCTTCAAAGGGATATGACTATGGTAAAAAGGAAAGAAAAATTAAGTGATGATCTATATCATAACTAAATTATTATTTTTTGCTTTAGTGTCTGTTTTATTAGCTGAAGTAAATATTTCTATAAAATATACGCTATCCAAATTTCCTAATAGTACCAACTAGCCGAAAAACATACCGCCCGTCCAATTCTCAACGATAGATATTGGAAGTTCTATGTTTAAGTAATCTTAACATAGGTCCTCCAGACCGAATTTTGGATTTTCAAGGCAGGCAATTTCATCGGAGACTAGCGTTTTACACAGAATATATTATATTATATTGCAAAAGTATGTGCACAAACACTTTCTTCACCCTAACTCTCATAGTCCTATATTAGACGTCTATCTGTCACAACCGTAGAGACGTCAGGCGTAGGACTAACAGCTTTAAATGCCTTGTGTACTTGTGCAATACCGCCAATTTTCTAACTCCGGGTTACGATTGAGAATTTGTTGAAAAGAAATCTAATAATTTTTTGTTCGGGTTTTGAACCCGATACCTAATGTAAAGCAGTTGAATTCATTACCACTGCGTCACCGAGGCAGTCAGTCGAGTCAGTCAGTAACATAGATAGTTATTACTTGCATCAAGCTGGATTGGAATGTGTGACCATGGCATTGTGCCTTAAATGGCATAGAATTCACGAGTCCATTATATTTAACAAATGTTTGGGACCTTTGATGTAATAATTAAATTAAGCTTTAATAATCAAATAATTCAATGCCAACACAATTTTATTTTCACTGTCGTAACATTTATGTAATTATATTATACAGGCTGTCCGGTAATTAATGGATAACCTTGAAATGTCTTATAGTAGAAGGAACTGAAGGCCGTTAAGAAAAATGAAAATATAAATAATAGAAAATAAAAAATATATTAAAAAGTGCAACCTATTATAGCATACCATACTTTTGACTGTCTATCTATTAGCATAATTAGTGTTTAATAATAAAACAACAAACCGATGGATTTCATTTATTTATGGTCGTAGTAGGTATACAAGAAAGTTATACATGGTAATTAAAAAAAAAACACATATCTCAGGTAGTAGTTAGGATAGTTTTATTTCATATTTTTTTCGGAACGGCCATCAGTTCCACTGTAAGACATTTCCAGGTTATCCATTAATTACCGGACACCCTGTATAATGTATATAATATTGTCTTCTGTTTACGCGAATGTTATTCATTGAAATTAAACTACTATATACGGATTTTATCACGTTGTTTATTTAACACTGTACTTATTACATAATTTTGAAAACTGTTAAACTACTACTACTATTAAATTTTACTTATTTATAAGCTAATAAAATTATTAAACTATTAAAACTATTTATATTTAGGTTTACATTTTCCCCGACGTATCAGTTGCTTTTCAGCAGCCATGGTCATGGGGAGACTAAGATGGTACTTATCTCAATGTTCCAGTGTAGTTATTTCAAAGTACCCGAACATAATTTAATCTTTGGTGTTTCTATTTACGCAGAATGAGCTCAAAGTATCATGAAGTCTAGCTGTGGTTTGTTTCTTCTTGGGTTTAACTATTTGAAGTACTGGATCCCAAGCTGGTGGTACATTCCAACCATCTTCTCTATTGAAATTAGGATGTTTTTTTATTTCAATAGCCTCGCGAAGCATCCTTGGTAGGATTCGGTGTTCTTTAGCGAGATTCTGTGGTTTGTTAAATCTCAGGTAGTGGTTGGTCCCCTGTTGTACATGTTCACACACAGCAGATCAAAGCTCGTTAAAGTCTTTGAATTAAATTATGTTCGGGTACTTTGAAATAACTACACCGGACCATTGAGACAACTACCATCTTAGTCTCCCCGTGACCAGGGCTGCTGAAAAGCAACCGAAACGTCGGGGAAAGTGTAAACCTAAATATATATAGTTTTAATAGTTTTAATAATTTTATTAGCCTATAAATTAGTAAAATTTAATAGTAGTAGTAGTGTAACAGTTTTCAAAATTATGTAATAGGTACAGTGTTAAATAAACAACGTGATAAAATCCGTATATAGTAGTTTAATTTCAATAATGTATATAATTCATAAATATTTCAAATGCCCCATTAAGTACCATTACACAATTATTTTGAACTTGGCAATGGAATTATCACAAATTATTTACTTATAATATATCTAATAACATAACAGTCATGTCAATTCATTAAAAACGTTTGATTTCCATTCAACAATTATATTATTAAATAAGCTATTAATTAACATAATATATACAAACATAATTATTACATAGAATACCGTCATAATATGCCTTCGCATCGCTGCCAATTGGTAACGTGCCCAGAAGACAGGCTGCATTGCCACGCCGGATTTCAGTGCTAGTTGTTTCTGCAAAGATAAAAAAACCATCCTCTAGTTACGCGAGGCTTCGATCAGCTAGCTACTGATGAAGCTAGCTAGGTGGCTATTTATCGGTACACAATGGCTCCAGTATTTGAACGTATAAGACAGTTAAATATCATCTTTAAAAATACTTTTTATATAACAAAAGTGGCAAGCAGGCCATCCCATCCGATGGTAAACGGTTAATGTAGACTATAATAGCTTGAAATCCAGGCGTTTAAAAATTACCGGAGCTTTTACGTACCTAGCGAAACATTATGACAGTGTTAGGAGTAACCTTACGCTAGTTAAGATGGAGACAGAAGTTTTTCAACATATGGGACTTTTTTCAATGTCGTTTACACTTAAACTGAATTATGTAGTTCGTACCTTATTTCGAGCTCATCTGGAGAAGTCTCGGTACCTACTGTCTAAGCCTATCAGCCCTGCAGGTGCGCGACTACATGATGTGCTGGTACCTACATGACTGCGGTGAGGAAGCCCGTGGGCACGAGGAAGGCGGGCAGCCAGCACGGGGTGGGTGGCGTGCGCGGCTACATGACATGTTCTTTGACACTACTTATGTTGGTGGGGCTGCGAAAATCATTCTCACATGCAAATTGTGAACCCGCTCACCGATAAACGGTAGACTTAACGTGAAAACTAGGTATGCCTAAAATAACCTAATTAATATTATCTTAAAATTTGTGAACGTATTTGTAATGTCTCAGCTTCAAACCTATTTATTTTTTATCAATCAAGGTAAAGACAATGGTGCCTAATGCAGGAACGAGGTTATCCGTGCAAAAACTAATAGCTACTTCCAACAAATCTCGCAAAATATGTAAGTTTCCCTGTGCAATCTGCTGTGGGACCGATGTCCTTTGGTGCACATACTTGGTAAACGCAAGATCCCTGACTTGGTGGAATACTGATCCGAAAGGGATTAGGCTAAGTGAAAATATAAAATAAGAGAGACAGAAAAGCTTCGAATATTTAGAGGCACACGCAGTAGGTTTAAATTCAAGACCATTTTCTTGGTAATCCGATGGTCCTTCAACTTGTTTATATTTTGTATTATATTAATAACAATGGATAGCATTTAATATAATTTTTCTGAATCAGGATTTGATTCAAGCGTACATAATACAGCTAGTCACTGTTTTTAATAAGTGTTGAATAATTGGGTGAACACGCATATACATAATAATAATAATAATAATAATAATAATAAGCCCCCCAAATCCAACCATACGTCCGAGTCGAACATCTGACTCACGTGGGGGGCGGACACGCGACGCATACAAATGGTATGTATTACGGGCGCGGCTAACATGGCACTGGACACCCATACAACATGGAGAATTCAGTAAGGAATACACGTATAGGACCGCTGCCTGGGGACCGCCAGGGCACGTCTGGAGCTGGCGCTGGACGTGGCAGCATGCGAACCGTCAGTGGTCGTAGATTGAGCAGGCGGGTCACGACCATCCAATCTACTACAGCCGAAACAAGAAACACACCCGCAATAGACACTCCACAAGAATCGGCAAGAAGTGTTTTGCAGGACATGCTACCTGCAACCACCCTTGCTGGCAGAGACCGGCAGCGAATGAAATGGACTGACGAAGTTAATCGACAACTACTTCGCTGCTACTACACTGTTACAAATTGCGAAACAAACCTCACAGGATATCGCCCAACACTTTACACTAAATTCGTAGAAATTTACCCAGATCTACATATCATATCAGAGCAAAGATTAGCCGATCAAGTACGTGTCATACATCGTAATAATAGAATTTCAACCGTAGAAAGAGAAAGAATTAAGAACGAAATTGCTGAAAATTTACGTGTCCCGACGTCCACAGAATTAAATCAACTTAACACAAATCACTCAACCATAATAACAAATACAAATAATCCACAAACTAATCCAGATGCACAACAACTAAACCCACATAATTTATCAACACACCTCGAACAAACACTACCTATAAATTCACAAACAACAGACACTGATACGCAGTTAATATCATCATTGACGTTATCACCAACACCATACACACAGACCCAAACATCAAATACTGAAACCGTTTTAACTGAACCCACAAGCTGTCCAGAGCAACTCGAGCATTTATTTAATGAAATAATAACAAAATATAAAGGAACAGATCCCACTACACGCCCAAACCTACCAAAATTAAAAATAACAGCTAAATCTAAAACCACAGTAAGAATACTAAATCAGCTGATACACTATCAATTAATAAACAACACACAACCGACTATTGAAGCAATACAGGATCTCATATATTGTGCAGCTCTGACAGTAATAACAACTCATAATTATAAGAAAAATACAGAAACTGAACCAAGACGTAAAAATGACGGTAAACCAGCATGGGAAATACGTATCGAAAACAATATTACTACACTGAGAAAAGAAATAGGCAGATTAAACCAGTTTATTAGGGACAACTTATCAATAAGAAATAAAATTAAAATGGAAAGACTTTACAAAAATAAAGAAGCAGCAGTTGAAACTATGGACAAAAAGACACAAAAATTACAAGCTTTGTCAAAAAGATTACGTAGGTACAAAAAATCTAATCAGAGGCATAGAGATAATATAACATTTAATACCAACCAAAAGCTGTTTTATAGAAATTTTAATACAGAAGTGTGCATTAAAGATCCACCTAACATTACGGAAGTACAGACATTTTGGGAGAATATATGGTCTAAGCAAGTAACACACAACTCTGAAGCAGCCTGGATTAAAGAGGAAATAGAAGAAAACCAACATTTGGATCCGATGGCAGAAGTTGTAATCGATAAATTAGATGTAGAATCAGCAATAAAAAAGACCCTGAATTGGAAAACACCTGGCCCTGATAAAATACAGAACTACTGGTTGAAATATTTTGTAGCTACCCATGAACATATAGCAAATGCTTTCAACGCACTCATTCAAGAACCGAACACACTACCCATGTTTCTCACACAAGGTAATACTTTCTTAAAACCAAAAGACTTAGATACTAAAAATCCAGCTAAATACCGACCAATAACATGCCTGCCAACATTATACAAATTACTTACATCTATAATTTCATACAAAATAAACACACATTTGTCACAACATAAAATTATAGCAGAAGAACAAAAAGGTTGCAGGAAAGGATCAAGGGGGTGCAAAGAACAATTAATTATAGATACCGAAATACATAATCAGGTTAAGCAGTCTCACAGAAATCTTTATTATGCATACATAGATTATCAAAAGGCATTTGATAGTGTACCCCATTCATGGTTACTTCAAATTTTAAAAATATATAAGATAGATGTTAAACTAGTAGAGTTCCTTTGTAAGACGATGCAAAACTGGACTACAGTGCTCCACATAAAAACAGAAAAAGGATCAATGAAGTCCAATCTAATAAAAATAGCTAGAGGTATATTCCAAGGGGATTCTTTAAGTCCTCTTTGGTTTTGTATGTCTTTAAATCCGTTATCCCGAATCTTAAATAAGTCTGGACAAGGATACATAATACACAGAGAAAGTAACATAAAAATATCACATTTATTATACATGGACGACATTAAACTATATTCTGCTAATAGGCAACAAATGAACCGACTATTAGAACTAACTGAAAATTTTAGTTCAGACATTAAAATGAAGTTAGGAACAGATAAATGTAAAATTAATAGCATCATTAAGGGAAAACACCACGACACCGACCCATACATACTTCACTCACAGCAGAATTTACTTATTGATAAAATGGAAATAACAGATACATATAAATACTTAGGGTATGCACAAAGTATAGGATTAGATCATAATAAGATAAAGGAAGAACTTAAGATAAAATATATTGATAGGTTAAATAAAATATTAAAGACAGAGTTATCAGGTAGAAATACAATAAAAGCAATTAACACATACGCAGTTCCTGTCTTAACTTACTCATTCGGTATTATTAAATGGTCAGCTACAGATTTAGATCGGCTAAATAGAGTAACACGAACAACATGTAATAAACACCATATACACCATATCCACTCAGCTACAGAAAGATTCAATCTTAAAAGAAAGTTAGGAGGCAGAGGACTAGTTGATATAAAAAACTTACATAATAAACAGATACACGACATTCGCACATATATGCATAATAAAGCCACTGATAGTTACATTCACAACTCTCTCACATACATTCCCACATCAGGTACACCATTAAAACTAAATGATAACAATTTTAATATTATACAAGACCACATAACAGATGATCAGAAAATTACAAGCTGGAAACAAAAATCTTTACATGGAAAATACCCTCACCAGTTACAACAGGAATATATAGATAAAGAAGCATCAAACGCGTGGCTGTATATGGGAAACATATATAAAGAAACAGAAGGATTTATGGTCGCAATCCAAGACCAAATCATAAAAACAAAGAACTATCAAAAATATATAATAAAAGACCCTACAGTAGTATCAGACAGGTGCAGGTTATGTAACACAAATCAAGAAACAATAGACCACATTACAGGAGGATGCCCCTTTCTAGCGAACAAACAATATACAGAAAGACACAATAATGTTGCAAAACAAATTCATTCACTCTTATCTATAAAATATAAACTAGAAGAAAAAACAGAACCATATTATAAATATAAACCAAAAAACGTACTAAACAACGAATACGCTAAACTTTACTGGGATCGAGACATTATAACAGACAAAACAACTACAAATAATAGACCAGACATCACCCTTACACTCAAACAAGAAAAAATCACATACCTAATAGATATATCAATACCAAACTCTGAAAATATTAGAAAAAAATACACGGAGAAAATTCAAAAATATATACCATTAGCAGACGAAATAAGACAAATGTGGCATCAGCATACAGTTAAAATTATCCCAATCATAATTTCATCTACAGGACTCATTCCAAAGTCACTACATACATCACTAAAAGAATTAGGCTTACATAAAAATTCATATATAAAACTACAGAAATCCGTTATCATCGATACTTGCTCTATAGTCCGGCGATTTCTAACATCCACTACTCAGACACCTACAACAATACTCAATGAACCGACCCACTTGGCGTAAGCCCGTGACAGGTTCACACCCACCAGCATCAAAGCTGAGAATTGAAATATTTTATAACCCATAATAATAATATTTATTTTCTCACCACAATATTACAGCAATTACAATGAATAAAACAATATATTTATGGAATTTATACTGTGGGAGACTGGTGCCTAAGCTAGGCTTTTGGCCTGTATTTCAGGTCACCAGGTCGTCCCCTCTTTAAAAACAAGTGATCGGAAAATTGCATTGCTATTAGTAGGTTTTATGTTCTATACGAGTGTTGTGAATTGTAATATGCGTGCGTGCGTGTGTTTGTGTGAACGTGCGTGTGTGTTTGTGTCGACGAGTGTGTGTTTGTTTGTGTGTGTATATGCGTGCATGCGTGTATATGTGTGTGTGTGTGTGTGTGTATGTGTGTGCGTGCGTGTGGGTGTATTTACGTGTGTTTGTGTGTGTGTTATGGTGTATGTGCGTGAGTGTTTATTTGTGGGTGTATATGTGTGAGTGATACTGTATGTGCATGAGTGTTTATTTGTGGGTGTATGTGTGTGCGTGTGTGCATGCATTTGCGTGGAACCATTACTCCGGGATATTAAATATTTTTTCAGTCTCATTATAATTCAGCTGCTGGAGCCAATTCGTTACTTTCATTTTACAATGTTTTTTTGTTAAGTGAAATATGCCTAGAGAGCCGTTTGTTTTATTGTAAAGGTAACCTCCTAGATGACAAAAAAACCGCTTTGAAAATTTGGTGCGTTGGGGATGTTGCTGTCGATCTACTGGATTCACTCGCCTTCTACCAACAGCTAACGAAGGGTGATATTCCAATAGGCTATGTTGTTTGAGTAATGTGGCTAAAATGAAAAGCTGCCGTACTGTAAGAACTTTAGTGTCTCTGTATACCTGGTGTGTGGGGTAGCGGTATGGAAGATGGTAGGATACCTTCAGGATAGCTCTCTGCGCTCTCTCTAGGTCTATCAAGTTGGATTTTGGTGCTCCACCCCAGGATGTGATGCAGTAGGACAACAAGGACTGAGCCAGTGCAAGGTATACGGTTTTCTTTAATTTGTCGTCTGCTACTTTCCTCATTGTTTTGAAAACATACATCAATTTACGTAACCTGGAGTTAAGACTGTCAATATGATCTTGGAACCTCATATAACTGTCGACAATCACACCAAGATATTTTACTTTTTCAGTTTTGTTTAGATTACTACAATTACACAGGTTATCATTTGGGTTAGGGCAGGAGTGAGCAACAATTTTGTAGAGATCGACGAGTGATGCAGCGTTTGCTTTAAGAGAGAAGGTGATGTAGTTAGACTTATCTGCATTCAGTGTTAGTATATTACTTCGAAGCCACTTAGTCACAGTGTTGAAGCCTGACTGCGCACTCGTGAACACCTTATCCCATGTATTGTCACTAAAGAGCAAAACTGTATCATCAGCAAAAGTTATAATTTTGCCATTTTGTAGAGTGAGCCTACCCAGGTCGTTAATGTAGATAAGGAAAAGCGTGGGGCCGAGGACACTGCCTTGGGGCGCTCCGTACGTCACTGTTCTCTCGTCGCTGATATAATCATCCACCTTAACGCTCTGGGTACGCTCACTGAGGTAGTCCTTAAAAAGACCAAGTTGTTGCCCCCTGATGCCTACGTTTTCCATCTTTTGCATTAGGATGGGAACTGAGACCGTGTCAAATGCTTTTGCTAGATCTACAAAGATACCTATGACCTTTTTTCCGAGATCCAGGTTCTCAACTACGTAACTTGTTATATCATGGACAGCATCAGAGGTGGATCTACTTGCTCGGAAACCATATTGCGTCGGGGACAGTATTTTTTGTTTTTCTAGATAGCTGATCAATCTTGTATTCATGATACGTTCCAGTATCTTTGACAGAGCGGGCAGAACGGCTATGGGCCTGTAGTTGTTGACACGATCTCGGCTTCCACTCTTGTAGATTGGGTGTATAATCGATTTTTTAAAGATCTTAGGGAATGTGCCTGTGGTTAGAGCCAGGTTGCAGACATGTGTGAGTGGGGGTACGAATGTGGCTCGATATTTTTTAAGTAAGTTACTAGAGATTCCGTCCCACCCCACAGCGCAGTCGCTACGAAGGGTCATAATTAAAGTTTCCACCTCAGCCTCGTCAGTAGATAAAAGTGTGATAGAGTGAATGTTTTTGTAAGTGTCTATGTCCGTGAAATCATCCGCTGTTTTCACTATTTTTTCTGCTAGGTTTTTCCCAATGTCAGCGAAGAAGTTATTAATATTATTTACAGAGTTATGTGGAGTAGAAGATAATGTAAGTAGGTGTGAGTTTCTTTCTTTATTTTTATCTCTATTGGTTATATTATTAATAGCGATCCATAGTTGTTTCGTGTTATTCCCCGCTTTGTGTATTTCTTGTTTATCGTACTCTATTTTAGCATTTTTAAGCTGCTTATTGCAATAGTTTCTATATCTAGAATATGTTAGTTTTAAAATTTCATTGTTGGGTGTTTTCTTGTATTGTTTGTGCAAGTTGTCCCTGTGTCGTATGCATCGAAGCAAACCTGGAGTTATCCAATCCTTAACAATTTTTTTTCTGTTTGGCACTTTAATTGTTTTTGAGTTAGTTTTAATAGCTTGTCTAATAAGATTTACCATAGTAACAGCTGCCAAGTTTGCGTCTTGCATATTGTATATGGCGTTAAAGTTAGTTTGTTTTAAGTCCTTATCTAATTGCACATAGTTAATACGGGTAATTGCTCTTTTGGCGACTATTCTTTTAGTTTTTGTTGTGAGGAATAACATAACGGTTTCATGGTCGGTTAAAGCGGAATGGGCTACCAGGACTGAGGCAGGCAGTACAGTCTTTAGCATAAAGTGGTCTATGCATGCGTTCTGTCGAGTAGGTATAGTGTGGGCTGGTAGCAAACCATAGGCAGCTAGTAGAGTGAGGTAAGCGAGTTTATCTGAATCTCGGTGGTCGGGATGAATGTTGATGTTTAAGTCTCCTGTAATTACGATGTTATCGTATTTTTCTATTCTTAGTAGTATATCACCTAAGTTATTCAAGAAGTTTGGGATATCTCTGTAACCAGGGGGGCGGTATAAAGCTAGTATGATAATGTTACTATCAAATTTTATTAGCAATCCGTTAGCACCCGGTAAAGACGGTTCTTCTATAGAAACATTAAGGTCTTCGCGTACATAAACTACGACGCCCTCATTTTGCGTAAGATTATTTGTGGTTTGGTAATGATTGTAGCCCGTCAGGTCGGGAATATTTGGGGCAGTACGTAGCCAGCATTCTGTTAAGACTATTAAGTCCCAGTCTATCTTTGTTCTAGACAGTATAGTGTAGAACCCGTTGATATTTTTCGAGATACTCCTAATGTTTTGGTTTAGAACCTTGAGCGAATATTCAGGTATAAAGTTAGTAGGAGTACAGTCATCCAGGTCGCAACAGGACGAGTCAGAGACAGATACCGCGTCTATGTTGTTAATATTATCTTGGGCGTTATCGAATAGTGTGTGAATGCTTGTTAACGTATGCAGTTATTGTTACGCTTTTAGTTATTTTCTCCGAGGTTTGAAGTAAGATTTTGGTATGACATTTGAAATTGGGCTGGGATGTGTAGTTGTTCGTATAGAGTAGTGTGGCGTAGTGGTTTGGAGTAGTTATATTCTTGTGTTTTGTACGTGTATAGGGTAGTTGTAATATGTAGTGTATTTTAAGACTTTGCCAATGTAGTATATTAGTAGCTGTGTTTGTTTTGTGTATGTTATCAATGTTATAAAAGTATTTATATGTATGAATATGGTAGACAATAAAACATAGGAAAAAAATAGCAGTATTCAAGTAAAGATAGTAAAGTACTATGCATGCAGTAATGTTATTTATAGTAATTTTAAAAAGTAGATATTTTACTAGTCAGATAGTTTTCTTCAGCTTTTCGATGTCTTCTTCGCTGCTTATACGTATGCGGGTCTCATTGGATCTACGCTTCAGATATACTTTGCCAAAGGATGTCCAGCAGTGCTCGTAATTGTACTCTTTAGCAAACATTCTAGCTAGGTAATGTAGTCGTCGCGCTGTTGCAGTGAGGGATTCAGACACAAATATATGTTTAGTCGGTCCACTTATACTGAGACTAGACGTACTCAGTCGTCGATCGATGTTGTTTCTATTAAAATTTCTTGTGGCCCTTAAAAACCTCTCCCGCTTTATAGTCGAAGTGAATTCCACTAGCACCGGACCGGGTTCCTTGTTTTTGAGCTTCATCCGAATTACGTCTCGAAAATCTGAGTCTCCAACCGGGACCTCGACAATCGTGCCGATTTTCTTTGCGATTTCAATTAGGTGTTCCTTGGTCTCAGATTCTGATGTAGGGACATTTCTAATCACTATTGTGGATGAGCGAGCATTAATCTCAAACTGCTCCAACTTCGCTTCAAGGGTTTTAATGTGAGTTTTAAAACCGTTATTTTCATGTTGGAGTGATGTTAGGTTACTGAGAACATCATCGTATTTTTATTTATTTTATTTATTTATTTATTTATTTATTTATTTATGGACAACCAACAAAGCATACACTAATTTAAACATCGTAATGAAACATAAATGCGGATACATATCATAGTGCTGCCTTACTTACAGGCTGCCACGGCATGCATTAACAAAAAAAAATATGTATATATTTATATAAGCTCGTTTGTGAAATTACAAAGTGAGATTAATTCCATTAAAAGTCATACAAACGAAATTCATGCATAGTTTGTAATTATAAATTATATTAAAAAAGGAAATTGAAATGATAATTGATAATTATTATAAAATTTAAAATGCTGACACTGTAATTTATATTCACAATGAAAAAATACAATAAATTATAATTATATTAATATATTAAAACTAAATTAAATCAATTAATAAATTACTTCCACATCAACTTGTCGACCAATATTGATTTAAACTTGGGCAAGGAGTAGGATAAATCGATATCCACATCAGGTAGGCGTGACAGGCGACTGTATTGCACTTGCATTCTGTTGATAGAGGAGAAATGCCCTAGATTTGTCTTGGAGGTTTTGGCGTTGAAAGGCTGGTATCTAGACGACCGAGCGAGTTTATATGGCACATTAATATTTATTTGAGAAAGTAAATGAGGGCAGTCAATATGGCTATTATAAATTTTATAAAAGAAGAGATGGTCTAAAATCTGTCGACGACCCTCCAAGGTCATTAATTTAAAATGTTTTAATCGAGTAGCATATGAAGGTAATTCTTTAGCCATGTTGCAATGGTAAGACAGATGCCATAGAAATCTTTTTTGAACAGACTCCAAACGACGTTTATGTATATCGTAATAGGGAGTCCAAACTACACTACAATATTCCAAGCCTGATCTGACCAGAGAGTTAAATATGGATATTTTGCTTGAGGCATGTTTGAATTCCCTACTGTTACGCAACACGAATCCAAGCAGCTTAAAGCCCTTTGAGGCTATGTTATTGACATGAGTGTGAAAACGCAGCCTGTTATCGATATGAATACCGAGATCACGAATGGCATCCCTTTCCTCGATTTTGCGATTGTTAACTACATAATTTTGAAAATGAGGTCCCTTTTTTCTAGAAAAGTGCATATGGTAACACTTGTCAACGTTAAGTAACATCTTGTTATCGAGACACCATTGGGAAAAACGATCAAGGTCATCTTGCAGACTATGCTTATCACAATCATTCTCAATACGTTTTACAATTTTAAGATCATCGGCATATAAATATATATGAGAGTGAAAAAAACAAGATGCTACGTCATTAATAAAAATATTAAAAAAAAGTGGGCCTAGATGAGATCCTTGAGGTACTCCTGACGGAGTCTCGTATGAGTTAGATGTGAAACCATTAACCACCACCTTCGAGGATCGATCAACAAGATAAGACTCACACCACTGCAATAAGTTTCCTGTTATACCATAATAATACAGTTTGCTTAACAATGTTGAATGATCCACTTTATCAAAAGCCCGGCTGAAATCGGTGTAGATGACGTCAACAAGACATCCACGATCTAACGCATTCACCACATCCGAGACAAAACATGTAAGATTGGTTGCCGTTGATCTAGCCTTTATAAAACCGTGCTGCTCAGGCAATAATATGTGTCTAACATGCCACGAAATAAAGGGGTAAATTATGCATTCAAACACCTTTCCAAACACAGATAATATAGACACGGGTCTGTAGTTTTTCACAAGTGCCTTGTCATTAGACTTGTGTATCGGCACAACTAAAGCTTCCTTCCATAACTTAGGGAAGCAGCCTGTACATAGGGACATATTAAAAATCATAGAGAGAGGCTCCCCCAAGACCTCGCCACACTTTAAAACAAATAAGGAAGGCAGCCCGTCGGGTCCCGCTCCCTTACGAGGGTCAAGTCTTTTTAAAGCAGTTATAACAGAGTCCTTTGAAAATCTCAGCCGATGTAAAACCTGTGTGCATTGAGTTTCCTTAACTGTGTTACATGCATGACTAACACTACTACCTAACCCGGGATCGTAAACTGTAGGAAAACACGAGGCGAAAAGGTTACAAATGCCTTCCCCTCCACTAGATTTTTTATCTCCATATATCATACTTGAAGGATATGAACTATTGCCGTACCGTTTTTGCTTCAAGAAAGACCAAAATAACTTTGGGTTGGAAGTGATAGAAGATTCAATAGAACTGATATATTTTTTATATGTAAGCTGTGTCAATTGATTAATCCTATCCTTAAGCAGCTTGAATGAAATATTATCCATCGGGTTATGATACTTGGAATAACGAATACGGTATTTGTTTTTTTCCTGTAGTAGACGAATAAGATCCCTACTGAACCATGGCGGATATCTACGAGAATTAGGCTTTGACTTGGGTACATACATTGTTATTACTCTATAAATATTTTCATAGAATAACTCAACCATACTGTCGACATTGTCGCATCTAGAAAAAATGTCCTGCCATAATATGTCTTTCAGTTCCTGAATAATTTTACAATAATCTGCTTTGTGAAACTGAAACTTTGGCTCATGATTAGGGCCCAGGGTGTCCACGCATATGTTACAAAGCAAGTTAAATGCAAGAGGTGGATGGTATAAATCTACGTTACACAATGGGTCATCTGACATACTCAGCCTGTCCAGTGAAACATCAGTCAAAACAAGGTCAAGAATTTTGTTCTTATGATTAAGAATGCAGTTATATTGGTCTAAATTATTAAGAGATATGAAATCTAAAAGTTTTGTTCGTAAATGCCGGTTTTGTTTACGGAAGCAACGAGTGGTGAGCCAGATGGGCCACTCCACTCAATACTGCTCAAGTTAAAATCACCCAGTATTAGCGCAGCATTGGAGTGCTCTAAAGCATAATTAGCTTTATCAAGAAATTGGTCCAATATATGTTTTTGTACGGGTGGAGGAATATACACCGCGCAAATAAAAAGTTTAACTGGCCGGTTGTTTATACATATATCAATGCTCACCCATACATCTTCACATTTGCTTTCGTAAACAGTAAGCCTAGAAGAGGCCAAGCGCTTTGACACGGCCACTAGAACACCACCACCAGACTTACTGTTGTGAAAACCACTAGTTTCGCGGTCACGCCTATATACCAAATAACGGTTACAAAACAATTCAGAGTCCAATATGTCGCCTGCCAACCATGTCTCACACAGTACAATGATATCATAATTACATGTCAACACATTCAAGAAAAAATCAGTAGTTTTAGTTCTCAAACCCCTTACATTTTGATAATAACACTTTATAGTATTAGAGAATGTTGATATTCAGTGATTATGATCACATGAGAAAACAAAGCAAAACATAAGTTGATCAAGTTAATCTATTTAGAACATCCATATTGCTAATAAATACTGATTCAGCCTCCGGTTGCTTACGTACGTATACTCGCCCTCCGCGCACCCAGACAAATTTATAATTGAGTTGCTTAGCACGAAGTCGGGCAGCGGCGTGTAAATTTCTATTCTCAGCTGTCAAGTTTTCAGAAACAAATACCGCTGTCTTTTTGTCGTCCAGACCCAGGGTACTAGTATCCAGCTTCTCTTTCGGGTGGTCCTTATTATATTGTATGGTAGCCGCAAGCAAAGAATCACGAGTGCGCGGCGTAATCAACTTTACCAAGATTGTACGCGGTCGTGGTGATTTAGGATTCGACTTGGCGACACGGGAACAGTAGCATATATCGCGATCTTCAATTGGGTACTTCACAACACGGCCAAGTTGTTTCACGATGCTAACCAGATTCTCAGCTCTGTGCTCTGGTACGCACTGAAGTTCTAAGTTAGCTGACCTAGACATCTGATCCATTTGTCTAACTCGACTGGTGAGGGTAACAATCTCAGACCGCAGCGACTCATTTTCACCCTTTATCTTGATCATCTCGAGACGGGTAGTATTCATTTGATCTTTTATTGTATCGTACTGTGCACTCAGAAAATTAAGGGAGTCCTTATATTCACTCAGTTCATCTCGCAGTTCATGAAGCTGTGAATTCAAGGTGTTTCTCATTTCATCCATAAATTCGATCATAACCGAGCGCATTTCCTCACGTATCAGGGCTTGTATATCTGAACGTGTGACGTTACTTGAAGGGGGTGAGCAGTCTGTTCTCGGCCGTTTGTGGCGGGTTGTTATGTTCTTCGTGTCCTCATCTACAGCACAGTCATTTTGCCGAAAGGTATATTATTGACTCCTTCATTTCTTCATTTTGAGCTGATAAGGATTGGATTATAGATGATTCCAATGACGCGAACTTAGCATCCTGCTGTTTCTTTATCTCTTCCATCCTTGCCATTAGATCAGATAGCGTTATGTCGGCGGCGTTAGATGGATCGTTCAAACGGCGTTTGCTTCTCTTAGTAATGTTTAGGTCAGCACATTCCTGATTTTCGAGCGAATAGAGCGCTGGGTCAGATCCGTAATGAACAGGAGAAGTGAGTAGTTTAGAACTACTTTTCGGTGATGTGCGTTTAACTGACATTTTTAGTTATATAGTATCAATATTGCGCCTTGCAATAAAATCTACTGACTAATCGCGTGCGCTAGTGAATGGCAAGTGGCGAACGGAGCGCGCGGGCTTGTGTGGGTGCGCTGCCTACTGTTACGAGGTGTACTCACACTAGGAGACGAGCGACGAGCGGCCGGCGGCACGCGGCGGCGTGACGTGTGCGCAGCGATGCTCAGGATAGTATATCTGTCTCGGGTGTTGCTGTCCTTTTCGGACCGCGCCACTACACTGCGTTCGCTGAGTCAATCTTTGTTGGATTCTGCGCGCCTAGTACTTGCTCGTAATTTAACTTATTGATTTTTTAAAATAAATTATTAAAAATTTGCACGGGTGCACACGACTATACGCGTTAGCGGTCCGAGGGGGAGAGGAACACATACACATACACACGAGGATACATACACGTGTATTATCATAAGTACACCTACATTTCTTTATTTTTGATATTCTTTTTATTAAAAGACAGCGTCCTCGCTAGGAATAAATCCTTTGTCGCAGGGTAGCTTAAATACATTCAAACTACGAACACCCCGAGTCGGAACAACTATTGGTAATTCACACATTTTTTTGTCTCATGTAGGATCGAATCTACAAAACTTAGCGCAATGGCAATAATAAGGGACCGCTGAAACCATTGCGCCATCTGTGGAGTCATCTTTCACGTATGAATAGGGAATAACGTGACCATTTTTGTCGTAGGTACACAGCTGACGAGAACGGTTTCGTCCCTCAAGGTGACCATCTTCCCACCTCTCCCCCAATCCCCGAAAAGATCCTGAAGGCTCTGGAGCAGAACGCGCGTGATGAAGCTGCTGGTATCTTTGATGATGGTAAGAATATTTTGGTAACTGAATCTGGACTTGATTTTATTTCGCCTTAGCACTTCAGAACGTCGTTTACTTTACTGCCTGAAATAAAACAGAATAGTGGTACAATGACGTAGCTTATTCCGGGTTCCTATTTGAACTGGAATAATAAATATACATAGTCTAGTGTATTACAACCACGTTTCGCTAGTTTTGCTTATAGTTTCACGTTATAAGAGATCCTATTGTCATCTTCTGAGCACAGTTCGGCTGGTACTGAGAATATTGACTGATAAGTAATATTTTATTTAACTCAGGAATCAAACACAGCTATCGCATTTGTTACCGCTAGGCCAATGACAAAAAAATTGGATGAGTTGGTCTTTAATGGCTAAATATATGCAAATATAAATTATTGTCCCTTTCAGGATCCTACGCTGAAGCCAAATACTCAGGCAACAGCCAACAGCAGTACTACAACACGAACGCTCAGCCCATCAACTACAACAGCAACTCTGCTGCCGTGAACAAGGCGTACCTCCCACCGTTCGCACAGAGAAGCAACAACCAAAGGAATGGTTACTGAAGACTGATCGATATCTACTATTCGCCATATTATGTTTAAATAATAAAATTGTAAATATTGAATAATCAATATTTCGTTTTTCTTAAACCCTTTCTTTAATCATTTTATTTAGGTAGAATCAATTCCTAGATTTTTAAAAAATCGAACATCACTTATTTTTATCATAATTTTTATTAATAATGAATTAATGAAGTTTTGCGATTTCAAAACGTATAACTGACAAATTCAACTTTTACATGGCTTACTTTTACATTCATCTTAATATTTCAAACTTTTATACTAAATCTGAATAGTTCTTAGGTTTCTCAAACAGCGCACATAATAATGTTAACTAGAAGGCGTGTAGACCCAGTGACTTACGGTAGACAGCGTCTGCCGTTCTGACTTTGTACTGGGACAGTATATCAGGCAGACGCCGTTTTTTAACTATAGTTAGCATTTTACCAAACCATTAACTACCCATCTATATAGACCAGAATAGTTAGGTTCCATATGTAGCAACAGTCTCCTGCACCTGCCGCGGCTAGTGACTCGGTAAGTGTCCCATCTCACTTTAAACTAAAACTCTCGAAGGGCCTCTGCAAGTTGTATCCATGTCCCCGTGTAAGCCTCCCAAAGAGCCGGGTATTTTCCTGACGTATTAGGGAAATACCCGTGAAAAATAAAAAAACGCTCTTTAAATTATTATTATAATTTATATATTAGTTAGATGACAGTCTTGCTGCCTCATTGACCCTAAACTAAGTTAAAGTTTAGGGCTTGAGCCGAAAAAATTATGTTAGTTTGATATTTAGATTTGTTAGGAATAACAGAATGGAGACTGTAGTTGTGCTCCATAGGCAGTAATTGACTCACTGACTATTATGTTGGGTTTACATAATTATGTATAGCTGATGTAATGTGAATATAATCATACACATATGTGAGGGCAGATGCCTTTCATTTGAGAAAAAAATATGTATGATACTTGTTATAATCTTATTATTATTACAATTGTTTCAAAAATACATTATATTTGGCATTTTTAATTTAATTTTGTAACATTATTAACATTTGGATCAAAAAATATTAGTAAATTACTACGTAGTTCTTGACTCTTCCATTTAATCGATTCACGTCATTAGATTAATAGTAATTAGTAGGGTGGGGTTAAAAATCTCGCAAGGTTGTCTAAACATCAAAGTAATGGCACTTTGAAAGAAATTTGAAGAAACTACAAGATAAATAATTATATTCTTAATATTTTGTTTATTGTGTTTGGTTAGATATTTTCATGGTTGGCTTAATGGTTAGAATAGGAACTCGGAGCTACCATAATAAGGAATAAGCAGACTATGAATAGGCAGCGAGATTCCCCCTTTCTATCTGAAAACGTTGTCTAACAGGAAGGTAAGCTTTAGCGAGTATTTCTCTTACATACGTGCGGGCTCTGGAGCATACTATCTGCCGCAGTGCTTCCCGAGTGTTATTACTTCTCCTCATTCAAACGTGGTTTAAAAAGAGTACTGCTGTTATGGTAGGCAACAGCAAAGCTATGTAGACGTATGCTATTATTGAAGTTCATGAGCGGCGATAACCGGGTGAGCCGTTGGCGTGTCTGCTACTTGAAGTAATAAAATGTATCAATACAAACGAATAAAATATATTTAAGCTCTTAAGGAACACAGCGCAACTTTACAATGATTATTTTCTCTATTATTATGATGTGTTTCTATGTAAAATATGTATGTATTTACGAAAAAAAAGTATTTTAGGACTCGAAAGAGAGAAAAATCTAGATGTTTTCCAGATCATCATCTAAATTATTAGAAAAAGTTAATACAACTTTCAGTATTACTTTAGTAAAGTTATCGAGTCATATATGGTGCGTTTTGCGTTTACGTTGCCAATTAAAATGGAATCTAATGAGCATAATTTCAACTAAGAATTTCAGTCAAAGTTCGAAATCTTTCAATTTACGTGATGCAGGACAATCAAAAATGTTGAAAATAGACATTGAATCATTTTAATCGGCATATTACTATTAAAATTTCTGCTAAGTATGTTGGCTTTGCCTGTATTTAGCTATTTTTTTACAGGACGTCTGAGAACAACCTTATAACTGGTTGGTGTTTTATTTATTTTAAAATTTTTAGTCCTAATAATAATAACCTTATAAAATGAGCAAGCTTCAAGGGGATATGACTATGGTAAAAAAGGAAAGAAAAATTAAGTGATGATCTACATATATCATAACTAAATTATTATTTTTTGCTTCAGTGTCTGTTTAATTAGCTGAATTTCTATAAAATATACGTTGTCCAAATTTCCTCTTAAATTGAAAACTAATAGTACCAACTAGCCGAAAAACATACCGCCCGTCCAATTCTCAACGATGGTATATATATTGGAAGTTCTATGTTTAAGTAATCTTAACATAGGTCCTCCAGACCGAATTTTGAATTTTTAAGGCAGCCAATTTCATCGGAGTCTAGCGTTTTACACAAAATATATTATATTGCAAAAGTATGTGCACAAACACTTTACCCTAACTCCTAAAGTCCCATGGAACGTCAATCCGTCACAACCGTAGAGAGATCAGGCGTAGGACTAACAGCTTTAAATGCCTTGTATACCTGTGCAATACCGCCAATTTTCTAACTCCGGGTTACGATTGAGAATTTGTTGAAAAGAAATCTAATAATTTTTTGTTCGGGTTTTGAACCCGAGACCTAATGTAAAGCAGTTGAATTCATTACCACTGCGTCACCGAGGCAGTCAGTCGAGTCAGTCAGTTACATAGATAGTTATTACTTGCATCAAGCTGGATTGGAATGTGCGACCATGGCATTGTGCCTTAAATGGCATAGACTTCGCGAGTCCATTATATTTAACAAATGTTTGGGACATTTGATATTATAATGATTAAACTAAGCTTTAATTATCAAATAATTCAATGCCAACACAATTTTATTTTCACTGTCGTAATATTTATGTAATTATATTTTTAATGTATATAATTCAAAAATATTTGAAATGCCTCATTAAGTACCATTACACAATTATTTTGAACTTACCAATGGAATTATTACAAATTATTTACTTATAATATATCTAATAACATGACTGGTAGTCATGCCAATCCATTATAAACGTTTTATTTCCATTAAAATCAAAATCAAAATCAAAATCATATTTATTTACCGAAATACTGTGACAAATGGTGTTACAAATAATGGCATTAAAGGTGCAAGTATTTGGACCAGAGTAGTGGCATGCAAACATTGATAAAAGTATAATAAATTAATTATGTCAAGTCGAAAAATAAGTCATTTTATATAAAAAAAAAAACAGAAAAATTAAATAAAATGTCACAGTAAAATATAGTCAATTGTAGAATAAAAATAGCAATTAATGGATGAATAATTAATAGATGTCCAGCTATTATAACTAAAGCAAAAGAATAAATTGTAAATTAAGTTAAAATTGTATAATAATAATAATATAAATTTGTTTAAATGTCATTGTATAATTTATCATTTAGATAATCAGTAACCGTATAATAGCATTTATTTACTAAATATTCATTTAATTTTTTCTTAAACAAATTAGACTCAGATTCTTTGATTGTTTTAGGCAGTTTGTTGTAAATAAGAGATGCCATATGAAATATGCTCTTATGCATCAGAGCAGTTTTAGTTTTAGGTATACAAAGTCGATACACATCTCTTTGACGTCTGTTGTAAAAATCTGACGCTAACATAAACAGAGTTGGATTACATTTGACAAATACAGCCACTTCGAATATATATAAGCAGGGTAGAGTTAAAAGTTTATGTTCTATAAAATATGGACGACAGCTATCCGTCATTTTTAAGGCAAACATAGCTCTAATACATCTCTTCTGCATCTTAAAGATAATATCTTTATTTGTAGAATTTCCCCAGAAAATTATACCGTACCTTAGTATCGAAACGATCAGACCATTATATAATTAAAATAAGCTATTAATTTTCATAATATATACAAACATATTATATAGAATACTGTCATAATATGCCTCCGCATCGCTGCCAATTGGTAACGTGCCTAGAAGACAGGCAGCATTGCCACGCCGGATTTCAATGCTAGTTGTTTCTGCAAAGATGAAAAAACATCCCTCTAGTCACGCGAGGCGTTGATCAGCTAGCTATTTATGAAGCTAGCTAGGTTCATCGGTACACAATCGCTCCAGTATTTTGACGTATAAGACAGTTAAATATCATCTTCAACATTACTTTTTATATAACAAAAGTGGTTAACAGGCCATCCCACCCGTTGGTAAACGGTTAACGTAACCTATAATCGCTTGAAATCCAGGCGTATATAAATTACCGGAGCTTTTACGTACCTAGCGAAACATAATGACAGTGTTAAGAGTAATCTTACGCTAGTTAGGAGGTAGACGGACGATTTTTCAACGTATGGGACGATTTTCCAATGTCGTTTACACTTAAACTAAATTATGTAGTTGGTACCTTATTTCGGGTTCATCTGGAAAAGCCGGTACCTACTGACTTAGCCTATCTCAGTGTTCCTCGACACTACTTATGTTGGTGAGGCTGCGGAAATCATTCCCACATGCAAATTGCGAGCCTGCTCGCCGATATACGGTGGATCCAACGCGAAAACTAGGTATGCCTATAATAGCCAAGACACCGTCGTAGGGCCAATCATCGCATACACACACACGCACACACACACATGCACACAAACATGCACAAACACACACATATGCACACAAACATGCACACAAACATGCACAAACACACACACACACACACACGCAAACACATATTCTTACATTTACACTACATAAGCAATCGCTTACCTGTGTAATAGCACTGAAGTGTAATGTAATTTAATTATTTCTAATCCCTTTTATAGTTTTTTATTTTATTTTTGTGATACTATTTAATATTTCTTTTTTTCGTTTTATTTATGATATTTTAATGACATAAAATGATCTGTAACTTTTAAATAAGGGGAAGGCACTGGCTCCTGCAACACAGTTTTAAATATAGCAAGGGTCAGAGAATTCTAAATGATTGTAGTTTAATTTGTATCAATAAAGAATTATTATTATAAGCTAATTAATATATCATATAATTTGTGAACGTATTTGTAATATGTCTCAGAATCAAATTTATTTATTTTTATCAATCAAGGTAAAGGCAATGATGCCTAAAGCTCTATAATTATTATTAACCCGTTATAATACTATAATATACCTATGCAGGAACGAGGTTATCCGTGAAAGAACAAATAGCTACCAACAAATCTCGCAAAATAAGTAAGCTTTCCTGTGCTATCTGCTGTGGGACCGATGTCCTTTGGTGCGAATAGACTTAAAGTTAAGATGGTTACTTAGTAAACGCAAGATCCCTGACTTGGTAACATACTGATCCGAAAGGGATGTTAGGCTAAGTGCAAATATATAAAATAAGAGAGACAGAAAAGCTTCGAATATTTAGACAAACCTGCGGGTTTAAATTCGAGACCATTTTCTTGGTAATTATATTAATAACAGTGGATAACACTTAATATAATTTTTCTGAATCTGGATTTGACTCAAGCGTACATAATACAGCCAGTCACTTTTTTAATAAGTGTTGGCTAACCTACATTTCTTAACTTTAGTTATTCTTTTTATTAAAAGACAGTGTCCTCGCTAGGAATAAATCCTTTGTCGCAGGGTAGCTTAAATACATTCAAACTACGAACACCCCGAGTCGGAACAACTATTGGTAATTCACACATTTTTTTTGTCTCATGTAGGATCGAATCTACAAAACTTAGCGCAATGACAATAATAAGGGACCGCTGAAACCATTGCGCCATCTGTGGAGTCATGTTTCACGAGATTGTGTTTTGAAACACATATAGGCAACGAGCCTATTATCGTCTACCAAATACCGTTCCAGACTCCGAAATGCTACTGAAAATTAATTGACAGATAAAGTGAGCAGCGATAGCTCATTAGGGAGACCAACAGACTGCAATGCAGAGGGTCTCGGATTCGAACCCACGTCGTGCAGCTCCGACTTTTGGAAGTTATATGACTTTTCAAAATTATGTGCGTATTGATTGACAATTAACGCCTGCTCCGTGCCTCGGAGAGCACGTTAACCGTCGGTCTCGGCTACCATGAACAGGCAGTCGTTATTGGGAAGTCAGTGTCCTATAATATTCTGACACTGGTATAGCCTTAGGGTATCGTTAGCCTTCGGGTTGCGGAGGTCAGGTGGCAGCCGTTCCATGTAAAAACTGATATCCAGTCAAATTCGGTTAGAATAGAAAAGCCGATCCCAAGTGACTTGGGTATAATAAAGGCTAGGTAGAAGAAGAAAGTGTTCTACTAAGCACAACCAAAGCACCAGCTAGAATCTAGAATGTCTCAAACAGCATTCGCATTCACTACCGCTGCGGCACAAAGTCAAAGCCGTTAATTAATCGATGAAAAATCGAAATAAAGAAAAGCATCGATACAATTACTTAGGACCAATTACTAAGGACCAATTACCGATCGCAAACAGGTTCAGAAACAAAAAGGTAACTAAAAGCTTCGGTAAGTATAAGCCTCCATAATTATGTAAGCAATAAATATACTTATATTTTCACATATTGACCTTTCAATCTGAGCAATACAAACTGTAACAGTGCATAAACAGGTTCAACAAACAAGTTCATCCTCATAGCGCAGAATGTTATAATGATGAAACTTGACCACGACTTACGTTGAAGTACATCTTCTTGCAACTATATATACTCAGAACTGATACGGTCGTTATCAGTTGAACTCACAGCTTTTGTGTAGCAAGTTCATTACAACTAAATAAAAATGAAATTGGTAAGATAATCGTAATAAAAAATTACGAACAAAAACTTAATAATCATAAATGTGGTTGAAGACATTGTATTTTAGTTTAGAAAGTGCTTTTGAAGGTGCTTGTTTATAAACATAATAAAGTTTTCGTTTAAAGTCTTAGAATACCTTGATCAATAATGAAATAGAATCTAGGTATTCTAATTTGATTCCTTTTTACTCTGTCCGTACATTAAAATATAAGGTTGAGGTAAAGCTGAATGATTTAAAAATAAGCCATTTTCTAGTTTACATTGAATAGTAATTATTATATTGACCAACATCACAGTGATTATAATTAAAGACAAAAAAACTCTTATGTTAATGTTAAACTTTCAAATCTTTCCAGATCTTCGTTTTAGCCGCTGTCACCTTGGCGCAAGCCGCCAAATTGGATCGCGTATACCTCCCAGCAAATTCGCAGGCATCTGCAGGATCCAACTTCCTCCAGACACCACACCATCATTCCTCCAGTGGAGCCCAAGCTCAGGATTTCAATGCTTACTCCGGCCCAGCTACCAACGCCTACGCTCAAAATTCTTACTCAGGTTTCGAAGCTCGTCCCGAACGCGCTCAGGCTGCTCTTGAAAGGAACGCTGCTATTCTTCGTCAGGACAACTCGAACGATGGAGAGACTTACTCTTACGCTTACGAAACTGAGAACGGTATCTATGCTGAAGAGAACGGAGTGGCTACCAACGGTGTCCAGGCTCAGGGTGGCTATTCCTACACTGGTGACGATGGCAAGGTTTACTCTGTGAGGTAAGTTTATATTTGGTAAACGACTGGAACCCAGATTTAAAGCTTAAGTATGAATAGGGAATAACGTGACCATTTTTGTCGTAGGTACACAGCTGACGAGCACGGTTTCGTCCCTCAAGGTGACCATCTTCCCACCTCTCCCCCAATCCCCGAAGAGATCCTGAAGGCTCTGGAGCAGAACGCGCGTGATGAAGCTGCTGGTATCTTTGATGATGGTAAGAATATTTTGGTAACTGCATCTGGACTTGATTTTATTTCGCCTTAGCACTTCAGAACGTCGTTTACTTTACTGCCTGAAATAAAACAGAATAGTGGTACAATGACGTAGCATACTCCGGGTTCCTATTTGAACTGGAATAATAAATATACATAGTCTAGTGTATTACAACCACGTTTCGCTAGTTTTGCTTATAGTTTCACGTTATAAGAGATCCTATTGTCATCTTCTGAGCACAGTTCCGCTGGTACTGAGAATATTGACTGATAAGTAATATTTTATTTAACTCAGGAATCAAACACAGCTATCGCATTTGTTACCGCTAGGTCAATGACAAAAAGATTGGTTGAGTTGGTCTTTAATGGCTAAATATATGCAAATATAAATTATTGTCCCTTTCAGGATCCTACGCTGAAGCTAAATACTCAGGCAACAGCCAACAGCAGTACTACAACACGAACGCTCAGCCCATCAACTACAACAGCAACTCTGCTGCCGTGAACAAGGCGTACCTCTCACCGTTCGCACAGAGGAGCAACAACCGAAGGAATGGTTACTGAAGACTGATCGATATCTACTATTCGCCATATTATGTTTAAATAATAAAATTGTAAATATTGAATAATCAATATTTCGTTTTTCTTAAACCCTTTCTTTAACCATTTTATTTAGGTAGAATCAATTCCTAGATTTTAAAAAAATCGAACATCACTTATTTTTTAACATAATTTTTATTAATAATGAATTAATGAAGTTTTGCGATTTCAAAACGTATAACTTATGACAAATTCAACTTTTACATGGCTTTTCACTTTTACTTTCATCTTGATATTTCAAACTTTTATACTAAATCTGATTAGTTCTTAGGTTTCTCAACCAGCGCACATAATAATGTGAACTGGAAGGCGTGTAGACCCAGTGACTTACGGTTGACTGCGTCTGCCGTTCAGACTTTGTATTGGGACAGTATATCAGGCAGACGCCGTTTTTTAACTATAGTTAGCATTTTACAAAACCATTAACTACCCATCTATATAGACGAGAATAGTTAGGTTCCATATGTAGCAATAGTCTCCTGCACCTGCCGCGGCTAGTGACTCGGTAAGTGTCCCATCTCACTTTAAACTAAAACTCTCGAAGGGCCTCTGCATGTTGTATCCATGTCCCCGTGTAAGCCTCCCAAAGAGCCGGGTATTTTCCTGACGTATTAGGGAAATACCCGTGAAAAATAAAAAAACGCTCTTTAAATTATTATTATAATTTATATATTAGTTAGATGACAGTCTTGCTGCCTCATTGACCCTAAACTAAGTTAAAGTTTAGGGCTTGAGCCGAAAAAATTATGTTAGTTTGATATTTAGATTTGTTAGGAATAACAGAATGGAGACTGTAGTTGTGCTCCATAGGCAGTAATTGACTCACTGACTATTATGTTGGGTTTACATAATTATGTATAGCTGATGTAATGTGAATATAATCATACACATATGTGAGGGCAGATGCCTTTCATTTGAGAAAAAAATATGTATGATACTTGTTATAATCTTATTATTATTACAATTGTTTCAAAAATACATTATATTTGGCATTTTTAATTTAATTTTGTAACATTATTAACATTTGGATCAAAAAATATTAGTAAATTACTACGTAGTTCTTGACTCTTCCATTGAATCGATTCACGTCATTAGATTAGTAGTAATTAGTAGGGTGGGGTTAAAAATCTCGCAAGGTTGTCTAAACATCAAAGTAATGGCACTTTGAAAGAAATTTGAAGAAACTACATGGTACTATATAGTTAATATTTTGTTTATTGTGATTGGATAGATATTTTCATGGTTGGCTTAATGGTTAGAATAGGAACTCGACGCTACCATAATAAGGAATAAGAAGACTATAAATAGGCAGCGAGAAATGGGGAATCCCTTTCTATCTGAAAACGTTGTCTAACAGGAAGGTAAGCGTTAGCGAGTATTTCTCTTATATACGTGTAGGCTCTGGAGCTTACTATCAGCCGCAGTGCTTCCCGAGTGCTATTACTTCTCCTTTTTCAAACGTGGTTTAAAAAGAGTACTGCTGTTACGGTAGGCAACAGCAAAGCTATGTAGACGTATGCTATTATTGAAGTTCATGAGCGGCGATAACCGGGTGAGCCGTTGGCGTGTCTGCCACTTGAAGTAATAAAATGTATTAATACAAACGAATAAAATATATTCAAGCTCTTAAGGAACACAGCACAACTATACAATGATTATACTAAATATTTACAATTCTAAAGAGAAGGTAGACGAAAGCTTATACGAATTCTTAGTCTCCTACGTAGTTTAGGACTCGAAAGAGAGAACAATCTAGATGTTTTCCAGATTATCATCTAAAGTATTAGAAAAAGTTAATACAACTTTCAGTATTACTTTAGTAAAGTTTTAGAGTCATATATGGTGCGTTTAAAATGGAATCTAATGAGCATAATTTCAACTAAGAATTTCAGTCGAAGTCCAAAATCTTTAAATTTACGTGATGCAGGACAATCAAAAATGTTGAAAACAGACATTGAACCATTTTAATCGACTATGCTATTATTAAAATTTCTTCTAAGAATGTTAACTGTGTCTGTATTTTACAATTTTTACAGCTCGTCTGAGAACAACCGGACAACTGGTTGGTGTTTTATTTATTTTTAATGTTTTAATCCTAATAATAATAAAATTATAAAATGAGCAAGCTTCAAATGGATATGACTATGGTAGAAAAAGAAAGAAAAAGTAAGTGATGATCTATATCATAACTTAATTTTTGTTTTGCTTCAGTTTCTGTTCACATAGAAAGCTGAGGTAAATGACCTGAGCCATTTATATAAAATATAAGCTGTCCAGATTTTCTTTTAAATTGAAAACTAATATTACCAACTAGCCGAAAAACATACCGCCCGTCCAATTCTAAACGATAACTACAGTTATGCTATGCGTTTACAATAGTATATTGTTATTTGCGTGCTGCTTCAGGAGTAAGGGATTAAAAATGGAATGCTTGTCTCTTTGAAAGGAATATGGGAGGATTGTTTGTAATACACTTCCTTCTTCACCTTTCTAAAAAGACAACTGCCGCATTAGGGCCATTATCTTATCTTATCTTGTGTGGGGGCCAGTCAGTACAGACCGGCGACACTTCGACCCAGTAGGATATTTTGTGTCGACTTCCCCAATAACGACTGTCATAAATGTTCATGGCAGTTGGGACCGACGGCTTAACGTGCTCTCCGAAGCACGGAGCAGGCGATAATTGTCAATCAATACGCACATAATTTCGAAAAGTCATATAATTTCCGAAAGTTAGAGGTACGCGACGTGGGTTCGAACCCGAGACCCTCTGCATTGCAGTCTGTTGGTCTCCCCACTGAGCTATCGCTGCTCATTAGGGACATTACCTGTGTATGTGACTTTACAAATATTCAAATAATGGACACAAAGGATACCTAAATTTTTATAATTCTTTTGTTGGTTACACAATTTTATGCCCCGTCTGGGCATCGAAACCACAACACTCGGCGCAGCGGCAATGTCGAGATAACTACTAAACCACTACGTCATCCGTTCAATCAAGTATTGACTTATTGCTGACTGTACCTTTATTAAATACAGTATTACTAAGAATCTACAGATCAAAGTTGCTGATAACGACGTAAATGGTATACAGGTATGTAAGTATCTGCCATAGTTTCATAGTTTTAAAGGTCGTATGCTACATGTTCAATATTTTTTATGTAAGTAATATTTCTTACAATAGTTTACAAGAGCTATGCGACACGTTAGCTAATTGTTTACCTATTTAATTAAATAAATTATAAAAACATACAGTATTAACATCCGTGCAGTCACCAAAGATATTTTTTAAGCATATGCATATGCTGAACTAGGTCCCATTTAGAAAAATTGTTTTTTAACAAACCTTTTTTAGCTTCACCTGTTTGTTTGTTACTTTGTTTGTAACCGACTCTTTTGGACTTGATTTTGACCCACTTCAAACGGTCAGATTTCATTTAAACGTTGTAGTCTTATCGAGGACCGATGACAATGCAATAATTTGATAAGATTATCTCATTATCCTGATTAGGATCGTCAGGATTAATGATTTTGTGAAAGCGAGAGAAATAGAGCAAGCGCGTAGTCTGCAGTTAACCGAACTAAAAATAGAAAATACAATATAAAAACGTAATACATTTTAGTTTTGTTTTTAAATAAAGCGTGTTTTTAAGTTTTCAAACCTATTATTTATTTATTATTATATTTAACCTGTAAATGTTTTTATTTTTGGTAAAATACAATTAGTTTTCCTTCTTCTTATTTCATATTAGCTTCGCTCCCTTAATTTCAAATAACTAGGTACTCCATAGGAACCATACATTATCGATTAAACGATTTCGACGATTAGAAATTGTCCCAATTCCTTGCTCTATTGCTAATTGATAAGGAAAGGCAGAATAAATAAGGATGAACCAATAAACACAGTTTAAATTTACCTAAAATAAATAGTGATAATATCAGTAATACATTTGCCTACTGTCTTACGCGTACGGAAATGTTACGTGTGGAAATTGAACGGACTCTACATCAGTTTCCCCGTGATCGTGGCTGCTGAAAATTAACATTATCGCTCGCGCAGGGGGCAGTGTAAATATAAATAACAAGCTTGCGCCCGCGGCTTCGCTCGCGAAAATGTAGGTTAGGTTAGGTAATGTTAGTAACAGTATTATAATTATGTATACATTTATTCAGTGATATTCAATTACAAATTTACATCCTATATTTTTGTAACTATTAAAACTATTTATATTTACAAACGTATTAAAAAAGATAACATAATTACAAAAACACAAATAATTATAATACTAAATACCTATTTACAAAAATGGTTTATCGCTGTCAACTGGTAACGTGCCCAGAAGACTGGCAGCGTTGCCACGTTGAATGGCAATGCTGATTCTTTGGGCCAAGAAAAGACCAGCCATCTAATCACGCGAAACGTCGATCAGACGATTTGCGATATCTCTGTACAAAATACGAGCGCTCGGACCCCATGAAACTACCACCCCAAACGGCGCAAAAATGTAATTTCCGACTAAATTACTATATTTGCACCGTTTGAAGGTTTCCGCGGTTACAGCAGCAGCGCCGGCACATCCCGCAGTGCTTGGAAGATGTAATGGCGAAAAAACAACAGTATTTAGTCTTTAAATAAAATATAGCCTATGTTCCTCGGTGATAATGTAGCTTTCTAATCATAAGTAGTTTTTACAAACAAACAATCAAAAATCTTTCCTTTTTATAATATTTGTATAGATAATTTGTAAAATAAATGTTATGTGAATCAGTTTCTAGCAATTTAATTTTAATGTGTAACATCGTCAATACTTACGACACACATATGTATATGTGTCACTCACGTCTTTATTCAAAAAAGGCAATAGTCAGAGGTGATTAATATTTCGCAAAAGCACAGGACTATACTTGTAGATAAATGACCAGGTCATGTAAAACATAAAAAGTGAATTAGAGTATATCTTATTGACGTGAAGACTACTAAAGTCTACCTGGTTGATCCTATAGATAAGTTAATTAAAGATACATACACAATGTTCAAATCCATATATTATAAACTTATCAATTATTAACTTTTTTATGAAAATGTCACAATTGACATAATATTGTCTTAAATTATATAACATAATTAAACTACTATATACGGATTTTATCGCGTTGTTTATTTAACACTCTATTAAATAATTTAGAAACTGTTACACTACTATACTATACTATTAAACTTTACTAATTTTAAGCTAATTAAATTATTAAAACTATCAAATCTATTTGTTTTTAAGTTTACACTTTCCCCGACGTTTCGTTTGCTTTTCAGCAGTCATGGTCACGGGGAGACTAAGATGGTAGTTGTCTCAATGTTCCAGTGTAGTTATTTCAAAGTACCCGAACATAATTTAATTATTGGTGTTTCTATTTACGCAGAATGAGCTCAAAGTATCAAAGTATAGTAGTAAGTATAAAATCCGTATATAGTAGTTTAATATCAATTTCACAATTGACATTAACACGGGGTTGGGCCCTAAATATGCGTAAGATTGTAAGGTTCCCTAGGTTCGATTGTCGAGGTGCTATTTTTTTCTATATTACTTGCAATTTGGGTTTCAAATTACTAGAGTATTCTTGTTAACCCCTCCAGCTAAGCAAGAGTGCTTGAATTAAGAGTGGGTTCACTTCAGTAGTACAATGGGTGGGATACGAACCCGCGACCTCTCGATCGCAAGTCCAATGCCTTATCCATTGAGCTACCACCGCTTCAAATTAGGCTGTTCATTTAAGAAAACTTCAATAGCAGTAAGAGGACTGAAAATATGTCTAGTAAGTAACATGATCTGTCGAAATCTGGATCTAATATTTTTTTCTTTTTTTTCGTGACACGGCAAAGTTATTGTAACGGACCTGATGGAAAGCACAATTACAGTCCAGAGACAGTGACGATGAGAAGAAGATAGATGTCTTCTAGTCGTCGTCAGTGTCAAGCCGGTCTGACCAGATGCTTCTTCACACTACGCTTGAAGGACTCAATGTCATAGAAGCGAGGGAACACATGAGCCGGAAGACTGTTCCAAAGTTGTATGGTATGGCATAAAAAGGAATTGCTGAACCTTTTGGTGCGAGACGGGATTGTGCTAACCGTCAATCGGTGATTACGAAGACCGGCACGTGTGGTTCTCAAAAGAAAGGGGGAAGGTGGGATGAAGTCAAATAACTCTTCAGAGCATTCGCCACCTCTGCCTTCTCCTTTAGGGATATACAGACGTAAGTTTATGAACATACAAATATAGAGTCACAAACCATATTAAGAAAAAAAACAGACACAATAAATTTCTTTAAAAATTTTCCAACTAAAATTTTATCGTTTCCTATTAAAATGCCTCATGCTACGCTATTTTTAAATAACTATTATACTCCAAATATCTAAATCTCTAAAAACGTCCTTGATATGCAATCCAAGAAACTAGTTCAATCTAAATACAACTGACTACATGACCTTTGCTAGAGTCGTAACTGATCTGTAAGAAATTTGACCGAGCCCCACCCTGCACAAGTTGAACAATTATACATCTTCAAACAGTAATTATGCAACTAAAACCATGACTCATGTTGAAGTAAATAGAACTCAACTAAACTATATATACTCGGTTTTGATACGGTACATTATCAGTTCTATCCACAGCTTCTGTGTAGCAAGTTCGTATCATTATACAAAAATGAAATTGGTAAGATGTCTGTCTGTTTATACTATTAATGTCTTAAAATTTTATATAACAATTAGTTAATTAAATATACATACACAATGTTCAAATCCATACATAAAGTTATCAATTATTAACTTTTTTATGAAAGTGTCACAATTGGCATTAAGAGTAGCTTGGGCTTAAATAGCTTTGGCTCTTTCGGGCGCATGCAATAACAATGCCTTAGTTATGCCTAGTTGCTGGTAAAGCCCTAAAAACAAATGAAGATTTTTAAAATTGTGGTCCTACCGCCCTATCTTCGTGCCATATTCACTAATCAGATTTTAACGGATTGAATTTCAACTAAAATTCACAGTTCATCTGATTTTGTATAGTAGAACTGGAATAATTAAAAACGGTCCGGTCCACACAAAATAAAATCGTAAATCGCCCAGACGAAATTGAGAGTAAGCGCTGGTTAATAAAAATTTACACAGTAATAAGAAATAAGTATAAAAACCGCAGTTAATGAGTGCTTATCATGTTCCAAGGCCAATTGAAATGTCTAAATTTCTATGTAATGCTTTCAAATTACGAAAGTAATGTTCATAAAACGAAATCATAATTGTACAATTTGTTAAATTAGTGATGTGATAATCATATAATTAATATTTATTAACATAACAATTAGTTGTTAAAGATAATAATTATGAAAATTAATTAAGATTTTAGATGTATAGAGTCGTCTTAAGTTTATGTGTATTTCATAGTTTTTTGAACTATGAAATTTAAATATTTGTAAAATGGCTTGGTATTACAAATTAAATATTTATGGTGATTACACGGATTACACGGATAAATCACACATTCCGTGGTTTAAACAATCACTTCAGCACTTCCATTGCGTTGTTACGAGTTTGAACTTCATATAAGACAAAAGTTTTTGCTAACCACTTACTATTAGGCAGATGTATGCAGATTTAGTAAAACTACTAATAATATTGCAGTAATAATACATCGCAATTACTAATAAGTTTACCTAATAAATTTCAATAATAAATTTGACTTTTCCCCCAGATAATTGTATTAGCCGCTGTTACGCTGGCGCAAGCCGCCAATCTAGATCGTGTGTATCTGCCAGCAAACGCACAAGGATCTGCTGGCTCCGGTAACTTGCTCCAGACTCCTCAATACTCCTCCAACGGAAATCAAGCCCAAAATGCCTACGCTCAAAACGCTTACTCAGGTTTCGAAGCTCGCCCTGAACGCGCTCAGGCTGCTCGTGACAGAAACGCAGCCATCCTCCGTCTGGACAACTCCAACGATGGAGAGACTTACTCTTACGCCTACGAGACTGACAACGGTATCTATGCTGATGAGAGCGGAGTGGCTACCAATGGTGTCCAAGCTCAGGGTGGCTATACCTACACTGGTGATGATGGCAAAGTATACTCTGTGAGGTAAGTCGTGTTTTTGTGTACTCAATACTCATCAGTCAAAATTATTCTACTCCACGATCTTAAGCAGAAGTTCAATAGTAAAAGCTACCATCCCAATTACTGACTTGTCAATGCGTCATGGTAGTACTTACCATGGCAGTTTTAAGAAATACCGTGTCTCATTAAAGAACCCAGGAAAGTGTAGTAATCCAGGAAAACATGTGCGCTGATTGTGTATTCCACGCTTTCAACGTGTGTTTTATGCATAATTAACCTTATTTCTTTTTATATTAGTCTATCTTCAGGTGACACAGATATAATTCCTATTTAGTCTAAATGTTTAGAGCTCTTCAGTTTCTGCAACCGCATTTTCTTTGTTGTAGGTACACAGCTGATGTGAACGGATTCGTCCCCCAAGGTGATCACCTCCCCACCTCTCCGCCAATTCCTGAGGAGATCCTGAAGGCTCTGGAGAAGAATGCGCGTGATGAAGCTGCTGGTATCTTTGATGATGGTAAGGATATTGGAATAACTACCCTTAAAAGTGAATTATGTATTTATATAATTTTTCTATCGTGAATATAATTTGAAAATTTGATTTAATAGACGGCATAGTTTATAATTTCGCTTTGGAAAATTGTATTACGTATTTATGTTCTTCTATATCTGGTTGTTTATGGCTTTACTCATACAAACTTTCTCCAATAAAGGGTCTAGTATATTTAAGTACCTATTATATCAAGGATACCCACTCCCAAGTCTGTGGACCCCATAGAAGTGGTCTGTAAACTCAATTATATTTGAATAAAGTGGCCTAAAGCAATCGTATGACTTAAGCACGACCCCTCAAATTATGCAAATATATTTTAGGGTGGCTTGCAATTAACACTATACTTAAAATAGTACTATAATATACTATGTATAACTTATACATCACGCAAGTCAGACTACAGCGTTACCTTTATAAAATAACTTAATCATTTGCTCCTTCCAGGTACTTATGCCGAGGCCAAATACTCCGGCAATAGCCAACAGCAATACTACAACACGAACGCTCAGCCCATCAACTACAATAGCAACGCTGCCGGAGTCAACAAGGCGTACCTCCCACCTCACGCTTAAACCACCAAAGGAGCGGATACTGAAGACTTATTAGTTATTGTAAATATTTAGATATATTAATAAAATATAAAATTATCTGAAATTAAATATTTTCTGTTTTATTAATCCTTCCAGGTTTCTTAAGAAGGAACCCTAGTGTTAGTTTTAGTTAAGGGCGTGAGCCTTGTGCTGACTGTCTAGTAAAATTTAGTCTAATATAAAATAACATAATTAATAATTATGTACTACGCTAATATTTTAATAAATAATTTGTTTTAGAATTAGGTATTAATATTAAGTCATTCGCTAATTATCTTATAGGTTCAATTAAATAGCTTGCCTTTATTTAATAGTCATCTATGTATACTCATAGATGACTATTAAAAATAATAAACTGCTTGGTACTCACAAAGCATGTGTATAATCGATCCAACTTACATCACAAGATCAACGGGACAGCCAGAGCCCACTAGTTAAAGATATAACTATGTCATTTTCGACAAGAAGGTTCTCTATTTCTGAAACGGATAAAAATAGCTTAGTATAATTATAAATTTGGACGAAGTTATGACTTCGTTAAAATACCAGGGTCTAGGTGACAATGTTTTCATGTGATATTGAACACTAATTGTTTATATAGTAAGGCATTATAATTATGCCGGTGAATACTAGACAGCTTAAAGCTGTCTAATAATATTAGACAGCTTTAAGCACAGACACAATTTAAGTCCCTGGGTAGGATTACGGAGGCAACGAGCCGGTTTGTCAACGTCGCAGTTATGAGTCCTGTTTCATGGGTTGACATTTATTTATTTATTATTTAGTATTAGTGTAATTTATAAAAGAGGCAATTGTAAAGTTGAGAATTTTTACGATAAATAAATAAATTATAATTGAAAACTTATTGTGCGCGCCTGTCACTGTATAGGTTAATCACACCTCTGCCAAACCTTTCGGGCATATGCAAGAAAATGAATATATTATGTGTGAATTTTATTATCTTGCTTAATCTTAGTTCAGCAAGACAAATGCGTAAATTATGACGAGCATCCAACATATCTGTGAATAAATCTATACTAATATTATAAAGCTGAAGAGTTTGTTTGTTTATTTGCTTGAACGCGCTAATCTCACGAACTACTGGTACGAATTGAAAAATTATTTTAGTGTTGGATAGCCTATTTATCGAGAAAGGCTATAGACTATATAACATCACGCTGCGGCTCACGGGGGCGGCGCAGTAATGATAAACGTGGGTGAAACCGCGGGAACGTCTAGTATAATATAATAATATACAGCATAATATGAGCACTTTATATTTGTTATATTTGCATTAGTCACGAGAGAAACAAATTAGTTACGTTCTACAGAAGTGTACGCTGTGTGTGGTCCGACACGCACTTGGCCAGTTTAAAACTATTGTTCCATTACCAATTATATAAGAATGGAAGGTGGGCAAGTCTTTGGTGTGGGACGCAACGTGCGTTGATACCCTTGTGCCATTATATATTGCAAACTCGTCGGGATAAAAAAATAAAAATAATAAACTGTAATAAAAATAAAAAAATAATAATAAACTACTGCTGCAACCGCAGAAACACTAACACAGCATTTTCGGGTGAAAACGTTAGGCTCATTGGGTCCAAGCGCTCAAGTTGCATGCAGAGCTCGCAAAACGCCTGATCGACGTTCCGTGTGATTAGCAAGCTGATCTTTTCTTGACTCAAAGAATCAACACTGCATTTCAACATGGCAATGCTGGCAGCCTTCAGTTGACAGCGATGCTGAAGAATTCTACGACGCGGCGACGGTTCAATCAGTTAAAATACCTTTTTATAACATTTATTTATTTTTTGTGTAAATATGCAAATATTAATACTTATTTTAAGTATGATTAGGCATGAATATAATATATAAATAATATTGAAATTATCTATGGTAAAACATTTAAAATATCGATTAGTGACGTAGAATCTTTAACGGCGAAATTTATAACGGCGGTCATTTTCACTATGTTGCTAGGAAGTATATATAATAGACTTTAAAAAGTATTATGTAGACTATATTTTATATTCCTAGGCTATATTTTATATTTATAATAGTAACGCCGATTTATTTTACGTAATCAAAAGGTACCGATAGAGAAGGTCAATATACATACATTCAAATTCAAATTTATATTTATAATTTAATAAAAAGATTATAATAAGTATTTAAATTTATGGCACATTTAAATAGACTATACATTTTTGTATTTATTTTAACCAAAACGAAATTATTGTTTGTTAATTTAATTTTTGTTCGTCATATTAAGACGTATATATCGTTATATAAGTCAGTTTTAGCATAAATATATACTTATATACTTTCGGGATGAAAGGGAAAGGGGTAAATGATCAGATGACGGGTGACAGAGAAGTATGGAAGCAAAGGACATACTGCGCCGATCCCAAATAAATTGGAACCAGGGCAAGAGGATGATGATATACTTTCGGCATGGTGCCTGCAATGAACCCCATTAGCCTGATAAAATAAAATGTATGGCCTTTAATACCATGAAAATATATTTAAGGCAATTTTCCTAAAAAGGGGTACAAAGCTTTTGCTTTACGTAATATATATAGATAATATATTTGTATGTCCTCAGGGCAAAACATAGCGTACTATGTTATTTAAAAACATGAATAATAATATATTCATGCCACTGGCTATGATCAATTTAAATGCCAATTCTAATTCTGATTATTTTGATTGATCTCTGCCTACCCCTCTGGGCAACAGGCGTGAATTTATGTATGTATGTATCTTACAAATAATAATTTTTACGGTATAGTAAATTTTAAGTTTATTTAGAATCCATACATAATTAAAATACAATACAGTGATTTTAAATTGTTTGTATAGCCACAATAATATTTAATAATAATATTTTCTATCACATACAACATCATCTAGCTAAGCAGAGGTTTTTTTTTCTTTTTTTTCTTTTCTTTTTCCTTGTTTTTTTGATTTTCATAAATACATATAGTTTTTTATAAATATATATACATTATATTATACATAGAAACACCCAGACCAAGACAAACATTCATATTCATGCACACAAATGTTTGACTTGTGCGGGAATCGAACCCGCGACCTCAGGCCTGGCAGTCGGTTACACTAACCACTATAACATCGAGGCTGAGCTGAAACAATTTGAACGTAATCTTCAGTGATGGGCATAACCTAAAACGGTTTCTGATATAGTTTTATGATATACTAAAGACGTAGTAATTAAGAGTTTGATTCTCACGCGGGACATCATTTGTGTGCTCTACAAATATTTGTTTCAAGTCCGAGTGCTTTCTGATCGTTGTTTGAATATGATATATGACCATGTATAATCTCCCATGACAGAGAAAATATTCTCAGTACGGCATTACTGCAAACGGGACAAGGCTATTGAATGTCATGCAAGTAGCTTATATCAGCGTTTTATTTTTACCAATCCCTGTGCAATTGAAAGCTTATTTATTTGAGTTTAAAATCTTAATAGATCGTAATATTGTCTTATGTTTACCCGAATGTTATACATAGAAATTAGATGTCTTCACTTGTCATCAGGAATCCTGATCAAACCTTGAGCCACACTGTATATAGGAAAAAGACCCATACACATAGATATTTAAACGGTGAATCTCATTACTATCCTAAACATTTAGGTACCGTGGGAATGTCTTTGTTTCAGAAAGCCTACGGGATCTATGACAAGAAACACCTGGACGCTGAGCTTTAACATATCAAGCAAGTACAGCAAGACAACAAGCTCCAACAGCCGCGTCGCTGTCACAGATCCCGAGAAAAGCCAGCCAGCCATACTACCATATGTAAGGGGTGTCACTGACAAGGTTGGCTACATCTTGAAGTGAGCTTCAATTAACACATACTTCAAGCCGTCAACGAAGATAAGTCAATTTATACCATCCGTCAAGTGCCAATTACCTTCACAGGATGCAGGGGTCTATAAAATAAATTGTGATTGTAGACTCTCATACATTGCTCAAACCAAGAGAAGCATAGGCATAAAAGAACATATAACTGAAGTAAAACATCAACGCTCGTTGAAATCTACTGTGTATGAACATGTGCAACAGGGGACTAACCACTACCTACGATTTGACTAAACACAGATACTCGCATAAGAACACCAATTCCTACCAAGGATGCTTCGCGAGGCTATTGAAATTTAAAAAAGACATCCTAATTTCAATAGAGAAGATGGCTGGAATGTACCACCAGCTTGAGATCCAGTAATTGAAATAGTCAAACTCAAGAACAAGCAAAACACAGCTAGATTGCATGATACTCATGCTGCGTAAATAGAAACACCAAAGATTAAATTATGTTCGAGTACTTTGAAATAAGTAGGAACACTTAAGAACATTGAGACAGCTACCATCTTAGTCTCCCAGTGAACATGGCTGTTGTGAAGCAACCGAAACGTCAGGGCAAAGTGTAAACTTAAATATAAATATATATAATAATTTAACTAGCTTAAATTCAGTAAAGTTCAATAATAGTAGTGTTAGAGTATCAAAATTATGTAATAAAATGTTTTAAAATAAACAACGCGACAAAATCCGTAAAAAGTGTTTTAATTTCAATCTTAATAGATCGGCTTATACGTTATCCAATCAATTGACTTATAATTTCTTCAGCTAAACCAATATGACACGTAAACATTCTCCACTAAAACATGGAAAATCTTCTTGAATTACAAAGTTAACAATTCGGCGATTAATTTATTAAGTATGCAAACCTAATCAGTGCAATGTGCCGCAAACAAAACCACAGAGCCATGGTTAAAACAACAGCATTTTTAATCAAATCATTCTAACTAATATTATAAATGCGAATGTGCATTTGATTATTTATTTGATACATAAAAAAAATTACGCCTGCATGTTGTTACAGAAAAAGACATAGGGTACATACAGAAAAATGCTGTTCCCGAGTGGGCAAAGCCACGGGAAAAGCTAGTAAAAAACAAACCATGTTATTATGATCAATCAAGTTCAAATTTCCGGTACATTAATTTATAATATATATACACCTAAAAAGGTCAAACGGATCAATAAACATTTACCATCTTGCACTTTTGCAACTGATGATATGATAAGACCTCGAAATGCAATTACATTGAACTAGATCAAATTCAATACAAGTTATCTAAAACACGACCTTTACCTGAACTATTACGGATATTTAATTACGATACTAACTTACACTCGCGACTTTGTTAGCGTTTTTAATAATTACTTTACATTTATGTTTTGTATGCGATGCGAGTAGCTGATACAGGTTACATGCGCAAGATACTCTTTTTTTTTATACAACTAAGGTGGCAAACAATCATGCGGCTCACCTGATGGTAAGTGGTCACTGTAGCCTATGGACGCCTGCAATACCAGAGGCATCACTTGCGCGTTGCCGACCCTTTAGGAAAAAAAGGAAGCGGGAAGGAGAAGGAGCGGAAAGGGGGATAGAGGGTGATTGGGCTTCCGGCACTCTCACTCACCAGACGAAAGACAACAGTAGGAACACTGCTATTTCATGTCGAGTCACTCTTACAAGTGACATGCATTTCAACGTTTTAAGCATACAGGTTTCTTTCACGGCTGTCGTTTATACGTTATTGGATAGTGGTATAGTCTATTAGTAGTGTTTCAACCTGCATAATATATTTTATGCGTCGTTTACAAGTGCCATAAGCGTAAATCGATAAATGATGATAAAATAAACCAAATAGATAGAGTTAATTTTAATTTTATAATAAAGAAATAATTGCTACTATTGTCTTAAAAAAAAATTCAATAATGGAAAATTGTCTTTCTACTACTATTTATTTATTTGGATCGTCAACAAATGATACACATTTCTTACATTTAAATAATCATTTACAGACATGCCTTGTGCTCATTCACTTACATTTAACCACATCTAACAAAAATAAAACGTTCGCCACAAAAATTAAGTAAAAAGCTCTAAATACATTAACATAAAATTAAAATTAAAAAGAAAGAAGAAATAGTAAAGTTATAATAAAAATGGTAAATCAAACTAAGCCTAGTATGGTATCATAATTAACGTAACTAGATTTACTTCTACTAAATTTTATCAAAATCAGTTCAGCTTCCAGAGTCTTCTGACACATGCTGAACTGGGCCCTATTTGACACTACTGTTACTATTTATTTTTATTTTATACTTGTTATTATGTGTTTGTGGTATGTGTCAAATAATTTTTTTTTCTCTTTTTTCGTTCTTCTTCTTTCTTCTAATTCGTACTCATTTCTTCAAAATAAACCATGTGATATTTCAGCTCTGTCTCAAAACTATTATTAAATATTTTTATTCGGGAGCTTTTAGCTACACACTGCCATGTCAGCGCCATCATACACTAAACTTATTAATTATTCATATTCTACCTTAAGTAAACCTTATCTATTATATTATTTATCTTATAAACTAAAATAGCTGCGTTAGACAGAGGCTTTGCTAAAAATACACCAACACCCATCATACAAATTTTAATAGTTTTGTCTCTAAAGTAATATAATCAACAGAATATTAAATTTCATTCTGAATGGTTTAGCAATTTAGTCGTAAAGACGTTACATACAAACAAAATTACTTTCAAACTTACAATATTGCCTTAACAAGCTCCACCCAGCAAAAACAGGTTGGACAATTAGACAAGTTATGTATCTTCATACCGCACATCATCGGTAATGATGAAATATCGACCACGACAGGTGTTATGTTGAAGTAGACTGAATAGCACCAAACTATATATACTCAGTAATGATATACAGAGTTTATCAGTTGCAATCACAACTTCTGTAAAGCAAGTTGCACTAAGAAGATTATAAAAATGAAATTGGTAAGATGTTTATAATATTTTATTTATAATATTTTACTTATCTATAAAAGTTATATTCAGACACTAGGGATAAAGCCAAGCCTCAGATGCAAACCAACAAAAGTGGGTTTTCGTAAGTTTTATAACTCACGAGGCTACAAATTTGGTAACTCACGAAAATAATTTTGCATTTTGCATTCTGGATATTAAAACTTTTTAAAATTCCGTGATAAGTAGGAATTGTAAAAATATCTATATTATTTCAAACTGGATTTTCCGCATATCGTCGCAATTTATTATTATCCAATAAATTAATTTCACCTATTGATTTGCCTTTCTTATTAAAATAACTTTCACACTATGTGAAACATCAAAACAATGGATATAAAAAATATCTTGATTTGGCATAAAAATATAGGTTCAAATATATTCTTGTTTGACAATCGAACCCACAACTCTCGGTGCATTCGCATTGGCGAAATGACCTCTTTAACGACCGCGCTATTCATGCAATCAAACAAGCGTGGTTAATAAGTAACGGAGATGTTCTCTCAAGGCCGTTCGAGGTCATGACTCTGCACTTATACGTAATGCTCCCGAATTACGAAAGTAATGAGCATAGTGCGAAATCTTTCGAATAGAGTGTAGTTGCGTGTTCGTAAAAGATCAGTTATTTGATTGGCAGCTAGATAATCATGAAATAATGGGTAGCTAGCTTTTGCCCGCGGTTTACTACTACTTGTATTATACATAGTTTTTGGATAAAACTCCATAGTTCATATCCTGATGTGAACTAACTAGTTTTATTCAAATCCATTTACATCTGAATAAATAGCAAACATCGAAACATCTTCAAAAACTTTTACATTTATAATATTAGTAGAATGACTAAGATCTGAGATTGCTCGTTTGGTCTACTATCATGAGTTAGCGCTCACTACCTTGTGAAGTTTTAGGTTCGAATCGGCCGACATCTGAAAATATTTTAGTACTATAAAAAATAAATATTTTATCGAACACAGTTCTAGTTTTTTAACATATGTTTGTTGCTGTTTAATATTTGAACCACATGCTAAAATCACTTCTGCCAAAAAGTCTTTGCGGATATACAGTTTAAAGAATGTATCTTGATATTTAATATCTTTATACACCTTTAAAATATTTTGTGTTTCAGTTTTTCGTGTTAGCTGCTGTCACTCTGGCGCAAGCCGCCAAACTAGATCGTGTGTACCTCCCAGCAAATGCACGTGCGTCTGCAGGATCCTCAAATTTCCTCCAGACTCCTCGCCATTCCTCCGCCGGAACCCACACTCAGAATGCCAACACCTACACTGGTGCTTCTGTCTCCAACGCCTACGCTCAAAACGCTTACTCCGGTTTCGAAGCTCGTCCTGAACGCGCTCAGGCCGCTCGTGAAAGGAACGCTGCTATCCTTCGTCAGGACAACTCGAACGATGGAGAGACTTACTCTTACGCTTATGAGACCGAGAACGGTATATATGCTGAAGAGAGCGGAGTGGCTACCAATGGTGTCCAGGCTCAGGGCGGCTACACTTACACTGGTGATGATGGCAAAGTATACTCTGTGAGGTAAGCCTTAGTACGGTTTTTCTTTTTCAAGTTTCTAATGCAATTTATCAGTGAAGTATTACATACATAATTATGTATATTTATAAAACACAAGGTTTGACTACGTCGTAGATGCAGAGGTATGCTGCGCATCATTTTTTGAATCCGTGTTGCTATTAAGAATAACACTTATGATTTTGTGCTTATGTTTACATGCTATCGTCATATCTCGGGTTCGATACCCAAGACGGGCAAAGTGCAATTGGGATTAGCTGTTAACAAAATCTTAGTAACAGCACGGAGTCTAGAAATAATTGAGCAGCACATGTCAATACTCACATTCTAATGGCCTCAGGCATAGCTGGCGAAATTTTGATGTAGAATATTTCTCCTTATCTCTCCATAGATATTAAATAGGCGTAACCTTATGTATTGCAGATTAAATATAAAATACAATTTTCATTTTTGGTTCAAAACATGTATTATAGATCTTCTTAATTTTCTTTAAAGGTACACAGCTGACGAGAATGGTTTCGTTCCTCAAGGTGATCACCTACCCACTCCTCCTCCAATCCCCGAAGAGATCCTGAAGGCTCTGGAGCAGAATGCGCGTGATGAGGCCGCTGGTATCTTTGATGATGGTTAGTACTTATGAGTGTTAATATTTTACTGCCGCTGTCTTGTGGCGTAAGTTTCCATTTGTGTTTTCATGCGATTGCTCAGTCACGGGTTTGATTCGGATCGAGTAAAGTATAATAGGGCTTTATTTAAAAAAAATATAAGGATAACTTTCACATTAGGAATAACGCCCGTCTTGTTGGGGAATTCTCAAACATTCAAACAATGTACACAAAGAACACTTAGACTCGGAACAACTATATGTGAACATAGCAATTTCAGTGTAGGAACAAACCGACAACACTCGGCACAACGACAATGGCAGAATAACCATTTAAACCACTATACCATTCATGCAGCCATAGATTTTTGAAGTAAAAACTTCTCTAGGCACGTTGAGCACTTTTTGGGTGACCAAAAATCATGGAACTCGCGTCATCGTCACTGAACGCTTTCCATGAGCTATATGTATACTGTGTATATATGTGTACTTTTTGGGTGAGCAAAAAGCGTGAAACTCGCGTCGTCATCACCGCACGCTAGTTACTTAGTTTTCACTTCTATCGGCTGCCCCAAAGACTGCCCCGCATGTATTTTTATTACAACTTTATTATTATCAAATCATTGGTCAGAAGCATATCTGGTCAAATGCAGGTGTAAGACCTATTCCTCCAGAGATTTGCGAGACTTGCATGAGTCTTATTACATTTAACATTGCTTGCAATTTCTAGGAACCTATGCTGAAGCCAAATACTCCGGCAACAGCCAACAGCAGCACTACAACACGAACGCTCAGCCTATCAACTACAACAGTAATTCTGCTGGAGTCAACAAGGCGTACCTCCCACCTCACTCTCACAACGGATACTAAAGACTGTTATTCATTATTTAGTAATAGTTCTATTTAATAAATGTTGTGATTATCTAAAATTTCTTTTATAACACGCCTGTTCTCGTCCAATTTAATTTACGTGAACCTTTCTATTTTATATAGCATATTTTCTATTGAATGGAATTATGTAAAGCGTGACATGGTTGTTAAGTTGTACAGTAGCCTACTGTGCAATTTAACAACCAAGATTGATTATAATTGCAAATACTGCATCAAAATCTACTTAACGGCTTAAGCGTGATGCCAACACAAATGTATGGACAACAAATATGAAAATATTATTTTGCATCCAAAAAGTTGTTTTTGAAAACATCTGCAATGTAAGGACACAGACTCATCACATTTTTATAATGGACTGGAATGGCGGCTTCGCTCGCGTAAAAGGAGGTTAGGTTATGGTAGGACAGTACTTTTAAAAATATTAATATGATCTATGTTACTCGGTGATAATATAACTTTCTAATGGTGAAAGTATTTTTAAAATTGGTTGAGTCGTTTTTGAGTTTAACCCTTACAAACAAATAAATTCAAATATTTCTTCTTTGTAATATAAGTATCTATATATAGACTAGCCAATTACCCGTTCCCGTGGAAACTTCGGATTAAAATGTAAATGCAGTATTATAAATAATATTTGCAAACAAATGCATCATCTAATTTTCAATTTTTGCGGACACAAACATACAGAAGCAAAAGTAGCCATCTATCTCATCATCTCAGCCGAAAGACGTCCACTGTTGGACATAGGCCTCCCCCAAAGTTTTTCACACAGACCGGTCTTGAGCCACCCGCATCCAACTGCTGCGCGCGACCCTTACCAGGTCGTCAGTCCACCTTGTGGAGGCTTACCCCTGCTGCATCTTCCGGTGCGTGACCGCCACTCCAGAACCTTTCTGCCCCAACGGCCGATGGTTCTGCGCGCTATGTATCCTGCCCACTGCCACTTCAGTTTGGCTATCAGGAGAGCAATATCGGCAACTTTAGTTTTTCTGCGAATCTCTTCATTTCTGATTCGTTCCCGCAGGGAAACTCCAAGCATAGTTCTTTCCATTGCCCTCTGAGTGAAATGAACCATCTGATAAGACCCATAGTGAGCGACCGCGTCTCTGATCTGTAAGTCATCACTAGCAACACACACAGCTCAAAGACGTTCCTCTTGAGACACTGCGGTATATTGAATGCAAAGATTTGTATGTCGTAGCTTCCCGAAGGTTGCCCAGCCGAGTTGGATTCGACGATTGACCTCTTTCAAGTTGGACCTACGTCCCAGTGTACTTGTCGACAACTTCTAGGGTAGAGTTCCCAACCTTAATAGTAGGTGTGACATGGACGTTCAAGATAATTATATAACATAATTTTTGTCTTGTCCATGTTCATTTTAAGACGTACTTGTCGGGCGACTCTACAGAGGCCAAAGAGCATTATGTCGAAGTCTTCCATGGTCTCAGCCATGACCACAATATCGTCGGCAAATCGAAGGTGAGTAATGTACTCGCCGTTGATGTTGATGCAGAGTCCTTTCCAATCCAAAAGCTTGAAAACATCTTCCAACGTGGCGGTGAACAGTTTCGGAGATATAACGTCCCCCTGTCTCACCCCTCGTTGTAGTTTTATCGGTTTCGAGCTCTGGTCTTGAAGACGGACTAGCATCGTGGCGTTTTCATACAAATACTTCAGCACTTTGACATACCGGTAGTTAATCTGGCACCTTTGTAGAGACTACAGTACTGGCCAGGTTTCGATTGAATCGAAGGCTTTCTCATAGTCCATAAACGCCACGCATAAAGGCCGGTTATACTCTTCGGATTTTTGTATAACCTGCCGCAGCGTGTGTATGTGGTCTATGTTACTATAGCCTTTACTGAAACCGGCTTGTTCAGGAGGCTAGAAGTCGTCTAGCCTACTCTTGAAACGATTTGTGGTAACCCTTGAAAATAGCTCGTAAACATGGCTCAGAAGCTCACTTCTACCTACGACCTATCTCAATAAGTCTGTAGTTTTTTAGGAGGAATTGATCGCCCTTCTTAAAAAAAAGCACCACCACACTTCTGTGCAATGCCTATGGTGTTTTCCCCTCGAGTATGACGGAATTGAAAAGCTTCCGAAGAACTGCCATAGCGGTTTCTCCGTAAGCTTTCAGAAGTTTAGTTGTAATGCCGTCATCACCCGGCGCCTTGTAGTTTTTGAGCTGTTTGAGGGCCATGTACGCTGACATCCGGGATATCTTCGGTATAGTATCGGATCAATCCAGCCCTTGGGTCTGTTGCTGGAGTGATAACAGGTGGTCGTATAGTCGTATATAACTGTCCATAGAACATCTACCTAAAGTTTATATATAAATATAAACATTAGATGGCTACGCAAAGTATACATTTATGTGATATGGATTAACATTGAAATCATCATCCATAAATAGAATTAGTGCAATCTAATGATTAAAAAATAAAGGCTTTATTTTTTATCTTAATAATAAATACATATAATAACTAGGTACATAAGAAACAAATTGGCAAAATTGCTTGCTAATGATTCGCCAAATTACATTACTGTAAAGTACTTTTACTAACGTGGTATGAGAACTCTGTACTCATCGAGACAAGGTCTTTTGCCACTAAGGAAGCAAAAAAATGTGTTCACACATATCTGTAAACATATATTTTTTAGCAATCGCCTGGAGATCCAAGCGAGGTAATGATTGCTGAAATAAATTGATAGATGTCATGTCAATAGGCTAATTAGGTGGTACCTAAGACACAGCTTCCAAAATGTAGACGTGATTGTGCCTCTACTAATCCTACTTCCTATTAATATTATAAATGAGAAAGTTTGTGAGGATGGATGTATGTTGGTTACTCATTCTCGCAAAAACTACAGAACGGATTTTGACGTAATTTTACAGTATTATCTGCTGGGCACGGGCCTCTTCTCACTGTGAGAAGGATTAGGCCATAGTCCACCACGCTGGCCCAGTGTGGGTTGGCAGACTTCACATATCTTCGAGAACATTATGGAAAACTCTCCGACATGCAGGTTTTCTCCTTCACCGTTAAAGCAAGCCATAATAATTAATTATTTAATACGCATATACCTCCGAAAAGACAGAGATGCGCGCCTTGGGTTGAACTCGAGACCTCTGCGTAGCAGTCCAACGGTTTTCCAGAAGCCTTTTTTTTTAATTTTTTTTTTACTTTTTATATTATTGAATAAGCACACCAACAGTATAATTTCACAAATTTTAGTAAAGGCTTTCTTATTTCTAAATAAATTGTAATAACACAAGTAATAGATATGCATAGCATTGTACACATTTTCTTATCTAAGAGAAATTACTTGCATGCAATACTAAATACAAACTCATTGAAAATAACACAAAAAATATAAACAACTAAAATTAAACAAAATACAATAAATAGAAAATAAATTAATAAAACTGTGTCCCTATTGCAACAGTAAATGTCTATAAGAGTTTTAAATTTCATGGCAAAGATGTCAATTGCGTTATATTAATATAATAAGTATGCTATAAATTGTAACGATATTCAGTTCACTAGCCCAATTACCATAATAAGTGACAAGTACCTGCAATCTGAGAGCTGCAGATGCATAAACCGTTAGAGTTACACAAAAAAATATATGGTAGGATTGTTTTTCTCAAAAAAGTCTTAAAAACCTTTACAATATGTTTTTGTTAGAGTTCAATTTATTAGCATAAAACGGTAATCAGCAATTGCATGATGGAGAATAAAAGTGACTACGTCAAATCCCAATCAAAACTAAGGTCAGATAGCACCAAATTAACTATATCTTTTTTCAAACTTGCATATCCATTACATTGCTACGCCGATGAGTAACCAGCGTAAACTTTTCATATGAAGTACTGTCAAGATTGAAAGAGGCGCTTTGCTATCTATCTGGTATACATGTAATCTTTGTCTCGTGCATTGGCGCAATAATGATTTCGTTTTTGAAGGTCAACGGCAAGTGAGTGATTTTCCTGGTATTATAAACATCCATAGGTGTGGTGGGTCATAAATAGTAATCTAACACCTTCGTTGTGTAAATAACAATAGTATCTATAAATTAATTAAAATACCAATCTCCACCCCATAACACGGGATAGCGGTGTAGAGAGTTGAATGGCCAGTTGAAAGGCACTAAAATGCAATATACGGACCTAAAACCATTTATTAAAACATATTAATAATATGGTAGTAGATCCTCGCTGCTTTCAGCACGAATGGGCCGGATCGACCGGGGTAGTACTACCCTCTCACAGAATACCGGCGTGAAGTAACGGTACCCGTACTGTTGCGTTTCGTATTGGTGAGTGAGAGAGCCGGAGGCCCAGTTACCCCGATCCTTTTCCTATCCTTTCCTTTGTCCTTTCCCTCCTTCATTCCTTTTTAAAGGGCTGGCAACGCACTTGTAACTCCTTTGGGATTGCGGGTGTCCATGGGCGGCGGTAATCGCTTACCATCAGGCGATCCGTCTGCTCGTTTGCCAAGCTATACCATAAAAAAAATATATATATATATTAAATAATTAATGTAGTTACTATCTTATCTATAAGTCTCTAGTGGTCACCCAGTGATTGTAATTCGACCAACATACATTCAATGCCAATATTTTTTATGTATACATTTAGCTTTTTTACACTCTCTCGATGTGCTAAAAACTCTAAGCAAAGCATATCTAACAATATATTTGAAATAGGGGTAAAAACAATCTATGAATGTTTACATGCTGCTGTTATATAGGAATGTTCAAATAAAAATTACGTGATTGTATTAAATATGAGGTATTTATTTAGTAGATATGTCTAATAACAGTCTTTAGAAAGGTGGGAGGTACGACTTGTCAAGTGCGGCAGGGTTGCTGTTGTAGTTGCCGGGCTGGGCATTCGCGTTGTAATACTGCTGTTGGCCGTTGCCTGAGTTATAGCCTTCTGGAAATAAGAAACAAATTAAGACCATGTATAGAGCTAAATTTAGTACCAAACATACATTACAAATAAAAAACTAAATGCTAACATTGACGTTAGATTGATAATATGTGATTAGGATTATCGACATTTTATAGAATCATAAATTATAATAATAGTGTCCCCAGGACCGAATTTAAATCATGGCGGTCAGTTTTGATGATGAATGACCACCTACGTAGGTTAATAATACTAATGCACTGTTATTCGCTCCATAGTTCGATGGTTAGACAATTCGACAAAACTAGAGAAAGATCAGATGTAGGACAAATTGCTTTATATGATTATCAAGGCTAGGGGTGAATCGCTTTTGATCAACATTTATAGATCGAAACCCACCTTAAAACCATTATTTTATCAACAGTAGTCTTCTATTTTATTATACGTAATATTAGCTTACCACCATCGTAGCCACCCGCAGCCTTTGCACGAGCGATCAGTTCCAGGGACTTCAGGATTGCTTCTGGGATTGGAGGAGGAGTAGGAAGGTGATCACCTTGAGGAACGAAACCGTTCTCGTCAGCTGTGTACCTGTGATAAAAAATACGTTGATTAATATAATGATCACCATTTCCAGTAGCATAAATGTTATGGATTCAACAAATATAAACGGATTTCGTTACGTTTAAAATAAATCTAATCATATTATGCACGGTTTGGAAATCGAACTTGGGACACCACACTCGGTTAACATATGTCACGAAACTAACAAGACGGTTATAACCAGTACATTATAGTATTGCATATAAATATATATCAAGTTCGTTATTTAAATTTATGCTAAGTTTCATACGAAGAATAGATTATGCCGAAATTAAGATTTGTCTCTTAAAATTACCCATATACACATATTATATGTTTCATGCTTCGTTATATGAAATTAAAATACAACTTACCTCACAGTGTATACTTTGCCATCATCACCAGTGTAGGAGTAACCGCCTTGAGCTTGAGTACCATGAGTAACCACTCCGCTCTCATCTGCACTTATGCCATTCTGAGTTTCATAAGCATAGGAGTATCTCTGGCCATCGTTGGTATAGTCCTGACGGAGGATAGCAGCGTTCCTTTCAAAGGCAGCCTGGGGGCGTTCAGGGCGAGCATTGGAACTGGAGTATCCAGAAGAGGCAGGGGAACCGGAGTAACCGTTAGATGCAGGGGCACCGGAGTATCCATTTTGAGCGAAGCCATTAGAGGCAGGGGCACCGGAGTAACCATTTTGAGCATAGGCGTTAGGGGCTGGGGCGCCGGAGTAGGCATTTTGACCGAATGCGTTAGAGACAGGGGCGCCAGAATAGGCATTGTGACCGAATGCGTTAGAGGCAGGGGCGCCAGAGAAAGCGTTGTTTTGAAATCCATTTGAAGAGTGCTGAGGGGTTTGGAGTAAGTTTGAGCCTGAAGAAGACTGCGCGTTGGCTGGTAGGTACACACGGTCCAGCTTATCGGCTTGCGCCAATGTTACAGCGGCTAATACGATGAACTGAAAGATAAAAGAAAATGTTAGGTACCTAATGGTAACGTGTGGGAGTATATTTATTTAAGATGGCAGATGTAAATTTAGGTAACATTATTAACAGCTAAGCGGGAATGCTTATGTTAGGGGAGGGTTTACGGTAGTAGTGCAATGAGTGGAATTCGAACCCACGACCTTTCGACCACAAGTCCAATGAGTTATCCATTAGGCCACCGCCGCTTTAATTTTTAACATAATATTAAAATTAACTGCTAATAAGAATACAAGCCATTTCTAAAGTAATCTTAAAATTATACAATTAACTCCATGGCTAGTGGATTGATTTAAGTAGTCTTCTCACTACTGCTAGGAGAGCAATAGTTTTGGTTAAGATTCCTATACGGGACAGAAAATTGTTTCATTCCATTTTCTTTCCCGCAAACAAATAGATTTCAGTCAGATTCGGTACCCGAATGTTCTTTGTGGCTGCTAATTTATATTTCAGTATTTGTAAATTCCTCTGTGCTACAGAAACATTTCTAATACAGATATAGACTTTTTAAAAACAAAAGAATATAAATATTGACCAATACAAATGCCAAATAGCCAATTCTTTTAAATTGCATTTTGTTGCATCTCAAATGATTAGCAACTATTCAAAACAATCATATAAAATGCAAAAATTACATAATCAGCTATCAACAATCTCTTATAGAAAGAACAACATTGTTCTTTCAATATTATTATACAATAGACAGTTATATTAACCGACACACAAAACTGACGACCTCGATTTACATTATTTTTTTATAAACATCTTACCAATTTCATTTTTCTTTCGCTGTATGTTCTTGCTACACAGAAGCTTTGGATTCAACTGATAAATTTATTGTGTTATTGCTGGGTATATATAGTTGGATGAACCCCGATCTACTTCAATACGATTCGTGGTCGAGATTTCAACATCATAATTATAATGGATTATGAGGATGATCTTGTATAATTATTGTAGTATATGTTCTGAAATTATGTAGCACGTTTGTGATCATACATAGTTTGTAGCTTGTATTGAACTAGATTAGTTTTAATGGGTGTTTATCAAGGTCGTTTGTAGCTTCCTATGTCACGATTGCTTTAATGGCGCTGTGGTAGTTGTTGCAATTGCTGTGTAGAAGGTCTCGTGTTCAATAGCCGAATAGGGCAAAGGCTATAAGATTTTTCTGTTAATTAATTGTCAGTTGCAGGTAGGCAATGGAGAGTCCATTGCCTACGTGAACTTTCTATTCCCTAACCCTCATGATCCGATAGGACGGTAATCCGACACAACCGGAGAGAGATCAGGCGCAGGACTAACGGCTTTACGTGCTTTCCGAGGCACGGGGGTGTCTAACACCGCCAACTTCCTAACTCCGAGCTCGTATTGAGATTTCTTAACAGAAAAACCCAATACGTTTTTGTTGGCCCGACCCGGGATTCGAACCCGAGACCTCATGCACAGCCGTCGTATTCACTACCGCTTCGCCACGAAGGGGGACTTTACAAACATACACACAACGGACACAAAAACACCCAGACTCACAACAACTATTTGAGGATCACACAATTTTTGTCCCGTGTGGGAATCAAACCCATGACACTTGGCGAGGCGAACACTTCAACCACTAAGCCATCCATGTCATAGAGTATATAATTATAAGAGTCTTCTCCCTAGCCTTTATTATACCCAAGTCACTTGGGAATAATAAAGGCTAGGGGTCGGCTTTTCTAGTCTAACCGGATTTGACTGGATATCAGTTTTTACACGGAGCGACTGCCACCTGACCTCCGCAACCCGAAGGCTAACGATACCCTAAGGCTAGACCAGTGTCAGGATATAAGAGAGCTCTGACTTCCCAATAACGACTGCCATAGTTGTTCATGGCAGCCGGGACCGACGGCTTAACGTGCTCTCCGAGGCACGGAGCAGGCGATAATTGTCAATCAATACGCACATAATTTCGAAAAGTCATATAATTCCGAAAGTCAGAGCGCGACGTGGGTTCGAACCCGAAACCCTCTGCATTGCAGTCTGTTGGTCTCCCCACTAAGCTGCTTTACTAATTATAAGAGTATTATAAAATATTGACAGAGATGAATTAGTAGAGTCTTTTACCGCTACTGAAAATACCGAAACAAAGAACCAATACCATTTTGTTTGACCTGGGAATCAAACTCGAGATCTGATCGAAGCATTTCAAGGTCGTTACTAGCTTATGAACTAGATCAGTTTTAATGTGTATAGTGTATCAAGGTTATTTTAATATCTTCCTATGAACATGTCACGAATTTTAAAGTATGTGCATGTAGTTACGAAGATCCATTGCTTAATCCTTCATTAAATTTAATTTGATAGCTGTCTGTCTCGGTGGCGCAGCGGTTTTGAAAGCGACTGCTATGCACGAAGTCTCGGATTCAATCTTGAAAGTGTTATAAACTTTTCTATATTGAAATTGTAGTTAGCAAATGGGTCGCTCGCTAACACTTGAGACCTAAGCCGCCAGTGGACAGCTTAAGTTCGGTTTGTTTAGATAACCTTGGGGGAGGGATATGCCCAGCAGTGGACATCTTTTAGCTGAAGTGATGAAAATCAAAGGGAGATGTGGATGTAATACTACTTAGTCCTTCTGGGATATAGGCGTGACAATATGTATGTGTGTTTGTATATGTCTTAAATGTTAAGACTGCGCCGAGCGTAAGACGCGGTTGGACTGAATGACAGAGCTCGATATTCAATTCATTCGGCGCGCGGCCGCCATAGTCAAATTGTATGGAGGATTTGAAGTGCTTTTTTGATAAATATGTATCTTTATTGTCAACCAATAACTTAAATATTTGGGACGGACAAATTGTAATATAAATATTTATGTTTCGTTTAAGCTGTAAAATAGGATAGATTTTTACTGTTATAATCTAAAATCATGTAACACGAATTTTTAGTGCAAATTTACGTAATTTTTTAGACGAAAATACAAATTATTATAAGTTTTGGACATGGATTAATTGTAAACACATTTATTGTTATGGTAAATGTATATTTTATATTTGTATTAAACAGAAAGTGTTGATTTTATCAACTTAACTGTGACCGCCTGTTTTGGCACATTTTGCTCGGTGCAGTCTTAAAGTATCATGTAGTTTTGAACATCTATTGTTGCTTAATCAATAATTAAATTTAATTAAATGGCTGACCGTTGCGCTTTGATAGTAAATGCAACCGCTGTGCTTGTGGTCTTGGGTTCATTTTAGCGAAGAGTTATTGGGTATTTCTGTCCAGAAAGTAGCAGCACTGAATTTGGAACTGTATGCGGTACACGACAATAGGGCCTATTATGCGGGTAGATACTAAAATACTAAACTACGCCTTTCATTTAAGGATATACAGTTGTGAGTCGTAGATACACATGTCTTATTTCATACAATCAACGTAGTCACGTTGCGTGAGGTCTTTATTTGGTTTCCCTTGTCGAGCAAAGTATTATACTTTGCCATCCAAGAGACCTTGAAGTGCTTTCCTTTCAAGTACATCTCAACAGTGACACGAAGCCTGGAATAGTGACAAGTAGGTAATAGGCTCGTTTTCTTACACGTGAGATCTAATACAATAATAATAATTGGTAGTAAATAGATGATAGTTTTATTGGTAGTAGATCCTCGCTGGTTTCAGCAAGAATGGGCTGGATCGACCGGGGTAGTACTACCCTCTTACAGAATACCGGCGTGAAGTAACGGTACCCGTACTGTTGCGTTTCGTATTGGTGATCCACGTTTCGTCATCTATAGTTAGTCAGCCTCGATGACATAGTGGTTGGTGTAACCGACTGCCACGCCTAAGGTCGCAGGTTCGATTCTCGCACAAGTCAAACATTTGTGTGCATGAACATGGATGTTTGTCTTGGTCTAGATGTTTCTATGTATAATATGTATGTATTTACAAAAAAAAAAAGTATATATGTATGTTTATCCATTGTCTAGTACCCATAGTACAAGCTCTGCTTAGTTTGGGCTGAATATTGTTGTGTATGTGATAGAATATTATTATTATAGAGTCTTATCATAAGGTAGTACCTGCGGGCGGTGGGCTTTGTGGGCTTGCCCACCCGATCAGCTCCAGATCCGAGAGGCGTTGTGTGTGTACCTACGCGCGCCTTTCAGTCATTTTGTCTTCCTCCCCCCACAAGGGAACCAGTAGGGCATAACGTAGATTGTGTTTTTGGATAGGTTAGTTTCGCGTAGGGCTCGTCGTTTCATGAAGTGTGCCGAAACCTCGGTGGGGTCGCGATTCGCATTTGAAAACGAATCGCGTGGCCCCGCTGACTTTAGTAACGTTTAGTTGGTAGGACCGGAACGTCGTCATCTTTCGCTGGGTGATTCCGATATAACCTCTCCGCCGCCCCGCGAGAGGTATGCGTTCATTTCCCCAAGTAAATACGTGTAAGTCTAAGTTACGTTGTTCATAATAGCTAATAAAACTAGGTGTGTACCGCACCCTTATTTCTGACCATCCTTTATAACAAGTAAAGGCTTAACGATATACCTCTTGACTTTTAACTAAAGAGGTACACACATAATTTCTGCGCCAATTACGTCACTGCATGCACTCTTGATTGATTAGTGAGATATAACTTATAATACGAAATTGCATGAGTACGTGCTGATCAATACGATTTATAAACAGTCTTGTACATCGACCTCCTTCTAGCATGTCAAGTCTACAAAACTTCTAAAATTACATACGTATTCTCGCGCCTAAGCCTATCTCTTCTGTCATCTTTTTTCATTAAAAATAATTATACGGAATAACTATATGTGGATCACTAAAATATTGCTTCTGTGTGAAAAATAGAACCCGATATACTAATAATAATAATAATATGTATACTAATAATAATAGTAGTATGTCGGCCTCGATGGCGTAGTGGTTAGTGTAACCGACTGCCACGCCTGAGGTCGCGGGTTCGATTCCCGCACAAGACAAATATTTGTGTGCATGAATATGGATGTTTGTCTTGGTTTGGGTGTTTCCATGTATAATACGTATGTATTTACAAAAAAAAAAGTATAAATGTATGTTTATCCATTGTCTAGTACCCATAGTACAAGCTCTGCTTAGTTTGGGCTAGATGGTGTTGTGTGTTTGTGGTAGAATATTATTATTATAGAGTCTTATCATAAGGTAGTACCTGCGGGCGGTGGGCTTTGTGGGCTTGCCCACCCGATCAGCTCCAGATCCGAGAGGCGGTGTGTGTGTACCTACGCGCGCCTTTCAGTCATTTTGTCTTCGTCCCCCCACAAGAGAACCAGTAGGGCATAACGTAGATTGTGTTTTTGGATAGGTTAGTTTCGCGTAGGGCTCGTCGTTTCATGAAGTGTGCCGAAACCTCGGTGGGGTCGCGATTCGCATTTGAAAACGAATCGCGTGGCCCCGCTGACTTTAGTAACGTTGAAGAACACCGTAGTAGGTTTAGTTGGTAGGACCGGAACGTCGTCATCTTTCGCTGGGTGATTCCGATATAACCTCTCCGCCGCCCCGCGAGAGGTATGCGTTCATTTCCCCAAGTAAATACGTGTAAGTCTAAGTTACGTTGTTCATAATAGCTAATAAAACTAGGTGTATACCGCACCCTCATTTCTGACCATCCTTTATAACAAGAAAAGGCTTAACGATATACCTCTTGACCTTTAACTAAAGAGGAACACACATCATTTCTGCGCCAATTACGTCACTGCTTGCACTCTTGATTGATTAGTGAGATATAAGTTATGATACGAAATTGCATGAGTACGTGCTGATCAATACGTTTTATAAACAGTCTTGTACATCGACCTCCTTCTAGAATGTCAAGTCTACAAAACTTCTAAAATTACATACGTATTCTCGCGCCTAAGCCTATCTCTTCTGTCATCTTTTTTCATTAAAAATAATTATACGGGATAACTAGATGTGGATCACTAAAATATTGCTTCTGTGTGAAAAATAGAACCCGATATACTAGTAATTTATTTATTGATTACAGTGGTAAAACATTAATACAGTCCATAAAGTACTTAATATAGGTAATATAATATAATACTATGTATAATACTCGCACAGCGTTAGTGGTAATTATTAAAACCACCTCGTTATAAGTTATGTCTAATCTATTTACACGCAGTAAATCCCTGAAAAATTGCGCATAAGTGTTTAACATCTATACAGGATGTCCGGTAATTAATGGATAACCTTGAAATGTCTTATAGTAGAACTGAAGGCCGTTAGGAAAAATGAAAAAAAAAAACAATTAACAAAAAAAAGCTATATCAAAAAGTGCAAGCTATATTAGCATAGCATACTTTTGACTATCTATATATTAGCATAATTAGTGTTTAATAATAAAACAACAAAAAACCGATGGATTTCATTCATTTATGGTCGTAGTATACAAGAAAGTTATACATGGTAATTAAAGAAAAACACATTTCTCAGGTAGCAGTTAGGATAGATTTTTTTCATTTTTTTCTGAACGGCCATCAGTTCCTCTATAAGACATTTTCAGGTTATCCATTAATTACCGGACACCCTGTATATCTCCAGCTTTAGTTTTATGGCCAACCTATTTTTTATCAATCACAAGTCGCGAGACCATCTGCTGAAAACAATGCTTTGACAAAAAATCCGACAATACTATGCCCGATCTTAATCGAACCCGAGACCTCATACACGACAGTGTCATTCATACCACTGCGTTATTGAGATATTTATATTTAAGGTACGAGCTTATTTTCAATCAGTAAGCCTCCACCTTAAATAAATTATAATAATATTAACCGGAAAACGAAGGGGAACAGGTACTTTAGGATTGAAGTTTTAACTGTAAAAACATTCTGGTTATTCTAATGCATTTGAAAAGCTTTAATTTAAAAACTTGAATATACATTTCTAACGCTAATCATTTTTAGTAAATGCCGACTTTCATTCGAATGCAAAAGAAAAATAGCGAATAAAGTAATCGCGCATCGATATCTTCAACAAAAAACCGTGATAATGATATTATGACTGTTATATCATAACTAAAATCAGGGTCATAATGACCCTGCAATCGCGTCGCAACAATTTCCCAAATAAATATTTTAGCTTCAATGAGTCGGCCAAGTTCAAAATAATTGTCCTTACTCAATAAAACAAGTCCTCGATGGCGTAGTGGTTAGTGTAACCGACTGCCACGCCTGAGGTCGCGGGTTCGATTCCCGCACAAGTCAAACATTTGTGTGAACATGGATATTTGTCTTGGTCTGGGTGTTTCTATGTATAATACGTATGTATTTACAAAAAAAAAACGTATATACATATGTATGTTTATCCATTATCTAGTTACCCATAGTACAAGCTCTGCTTAGTTTGGGCTAGACGGTGATGTATGTATGTAAAAAAAAAAAAAATATATTATTTAATATTATGGTGAAATGTAATAACTTAAATGCTTTGACAATGTAATCTAATGCCAAATAATTTCAACAGTATGATATAATCAGTAGAATAATGACATAAGAATAAATAATAATTGCTGTAAATCCCAATTATTTTTATAGGCGTAAATAATATGGCCGTTGGAATATGCAAAAGCTTTTTTTTTTTTTTTTTTTTTTTTTTTATTCTTTATTTTCCTTTAAGGGGTTTTTATCCACAAGGATACGCCAACCCCATCGTACCTTATCATACACAACACAACATTATCTTAATATTTACCAAATAAGGGAATTATTGACGATTATTGCGGCAAACTTCAACCAAAGCACACAACCCCCTTGCAATTTCCGACTTTGGATTCGCCAAAATACTTTGACTAAGCCCAACATCCAATATATTCAATTTGAATTTTCTGATCAATAATTCCCTTTCATTTCTGTTCCTGACACAATCCATCAGCAAATGCTGCACGTCTTCAATTTTACCACACATGTCACAGTTGGGTGATGGTACCTTACGCATCAGAAAAGCAAACTTTGCTGATGGATAGTGCCCAGAACGAAGTCTTAACGCTAACTTAACATAATTTCTGCCAATATTATCATCATCAAACCACGGCGTACGAGAAGGCTCATCCTGTATTACTTTATACCAGATACCTTTCTCTGTAGAAATGTCATTAAAATGAGTTTTCCATTTCTCGAAACAAATTAATTTAAATTTCCTTATGTATTCCCAATAATCTGGTATAAATGTTATTTCATCACCCCTCTCAGCTGCAAGTTTTGACAAACGATCAGCCTCCTCGTTGCCCTTTAGACCTATATGCGCAGGAACCCACTGCAATACCACCCTAATAACCTCTTTATTGAGGATATTAAGGAGTTTGAGAATATCGTAGGCTATCGATGCACCTCTGCAACCAGAGGCGCATCGAGCCACATGCTGTAAAGCACTTTTGCTGTCAGTGAGTACAACAACTTTATCCCAGTTTTGTTTAAATGCATAGAGTACAGCTTGATATATTGCAATGAGTTCGAGAGACATGATACAAATATTTGTACTAATTCTAAAGCAGCCTTGGCTACCTACATTCTGGACATAGAAAGCAGCTCCACCATCATCACTATTCTTTGATCCATCTGTGAAAATACTATAAAAATCGCTATACTTCGAACGTAGTTCTGATGTCACTTCATGTACTAAAAGACTAGGATTATAACATTGTTTTGAATATTTAATGCATTCTAAATCAATTTGAATGCATCTTTTAATTTGTATACCTGATACCCATATATCTAAAGTGTACATTTTAAGAATTTCATGAGATGACACTTGGAGCTGACATAATTCATTAAAAGTAGTAGCAAGCAAGGGTTTCTTTTTGTTTATCCAGTAACTATTATGAATAAGCGCACCCAGTTCGGAAAATATATCTAAATTAATGTTATTAGACCAAGATAGAGATTTGAGAATGAACTTGTAAGCAAGATATTGTCGTCTAACGAACAGCGGTGGTATGTGCAACTCGCTCTCCATCACATGAATGGGTGAGCTCTTTATAAAACCGCCTACAATTCTAAGTGCTCGGTTTTGTAGTTTGTCCAATTTGTATGTATGCATTTTGGCACTAGAATCGTATAAATAACAACCATAATCAAGTCGGCTTCTTATCAATGCTATATAAATTCTCCGCATATGTTTAGTATGCATACCCCATGAACTTCCTGCTAATAGCCTTAATAAATTTAAATATCTAGTACATTTGTCAACTGTTTCATTAATATGTTTTCCCCAAGTTAAGCTTCTATCTAACCATATTCCCAAGTACTTGACATGATCCATAATATGTAACCGTTGCCCATACAATTCTAACGTTGGTAATATTCTTCTGCGACCTCTACTGAAGACACAAACATTTGATTTTGTCGGTGATAAAGTCAATCCTATTTCTCCTAGCAAATTAGTAAGACAATGAAGTGCACTCTGTATCTGACGTTCACAGGTATTGATATATCTATCACTTATGTAAATAACAAAATCATCTGCGTACTGAGAAACAAAAACATTCTGTATCTGATAACATACTTGATATGTAACTATATTAAACAATAACGGAGACAACGGATCTCCCTGTGCCAACCCTCTATTAGTCCATCTTGATTCCACTTCCTCACTGTTATGTGACTTAATTTTAAGATGCCTTTCACTTAGAAAAGACCAGAGATAATTACAAATCTTGGACCCAACCTGTATTTGATCTAAGGTTCTCGTAACAGATTCTACACAAACATTATTGTATGCATTTTCTATATCTAGAAAACACGCTACGGTAGGATAATTTTTAGTGAAACCGCTTTGAACGTGTGAAACTAACCTAGATAGTGCATCCATACATGATTGTGATTTTCTAAAGCCCACTGTATGTTGTAACAAAAGCTTGTTCTTTTCTACAAACCATTCTAGGCGTTTACTGAGCATTAAGTGAAATATTTTACACACACATGACATTAATGAGATAGGCCTTAATTTAATGTCATTATTATTTACTCTTTTAGGTATAGGAAATATTTGAATATTTCGCCACTGATGCGGCACAATACTAGATTGAAAAACTAAGTTATAGATTTTAAGTAAAAATAATTTACCTACGTCTGGTAGGTTATATAGCATCGAATACGATATGTTATCCTGACCAGGAGCAGTATCTTTTTTTTTTTAGACAATTATCTAATTCTTCTATTGTAAATTTAGTTTCCAAAATATGATTTTTAGAAAAAAACGTTGGATTTGAGTTGGATGCATGATCTGGCGTAAGAGACAATAGCAATTCCATTAGCTTTTCAATAGGTGGGCATAGCCCTTGTTGTTTAATGCCTTTCATCCATCTCATACGACGCCACAAATCACACACAGACGTTACTTCATTACAGGAGTTACAAAAATTTTGCCAACTATGGTATTTGGCTTTCTTAATTAACCTTTGAGACTCCAAAGTTTTAATTTCTAAATGATTTAAATTTCTAGGTGTTGGATTTCTGCGAAAATTTGTTAAAGCTAGTCTACGCTGTGCAACTATCTGTGATAATTGAGGGCTCCAATAACTTTTAGGTTTAAATTTTTCAGAAGGTTTTGAGGTAATTTTAAAATATGGTATATGTTTTTCGGCCGCGTCATCAATTATATTTATAAAAATATCGTATATCTGTTGAACGTCTGTACCCCTTTGATCATCAAAGTCACTAATTTTTTGAGAAATAATTTTGCGGTATTCAATCCAATTAGCCTTTATGTAGTTTCGCTTTTTTATAACGCGTAGAGTGTTAGATAGATTAGCAGACATTTTAATAACTAAATGGTCACTTCCTAATGTCTCATTAAATACTTGCCAATCAAATTTTATTGCAATGTCAGATGATGCAAATGTTACGTCTGGTGATGTCTGTTGCAAATTGCCATTAACCAGCCTAATCCGGGTAATAGAACCATCATTTATACAAATATAATCAGTATCTAAGGCTGCGTCCAAAATTTGTATACCTCTAGTATTTGTCTTAACCGACCAATTGGTGTGATGACCGTTGAAGTCACCCGCTATTAATGTTTTACGAGTAAAATTAGAAAAAATATCATTCCAATCTGAATCTTGGGTTGGCACATTGGAAGGGCAGTACACAGATATGATATACTCCAAATCTTTACAATTTACTAATTTAATGCATAAAATCTGTATTCCCAAATTATTACAACTAAGTGGAACTGCATGTGATAGGATCGACCTATGAACTAATAAAGCTAACCCACCCCATCCGTCCCATCTATCCACTCTGTATATATAATATCCACTAACATTTATGTCAATTTCATCATTGAGCCACGTCTCGCTGACAATAGCGATATGAATATTTTCACGTAATAACATTTCAGAAAAGGATACAAGCTTAGGTCGCAGACTCTGTGCATTCCACTGAACTATATTCATCGTTATAACTTTTTGTAAATTATCCATTACATGTATAATTTATATATTCCCAAATTTCTTCGCCAAATATGATATTAACCAAAAATTTCTTCAATTCTTCCCCTATCATTTTCAAAATAGACAACAGTTTCTCTTCTAGTTTACATTCAGACTTATAAATCTCTCTAATTTTCCTCCAAATATTCGTCCATCCAATTTTATACATAATCTGTGCATTTTCTTTTTTACTTTCTTTCTGCTGCTCATTCATATCTTCCTCCATAGACTGCTCCATAGAATCCCCTTGTTCGTTGCCTGTCTGCCCTGACTGATTTTTCTTTTTCTTATGTTTCTGTTTTCGTTTTGGTCTATGCACACTTTGTGTTGGGCTAACAATTTCCTCCAATTCTCCTTCTTCTTCCTCTATATTACTTATTTGTGGGTGATGTGTTATAGATTTAGAAACAACACTGCTATACATTTCTTTTTCAATAGCAGGTGCGGTCGGCAGGTAAGTGCTAGACATGTCCTGCGTCATCATATTTAAGTTATCTTTTTGTTTCTTTTCACTATAAATCTGTAAGGCACTTCTATACGTCACTTGTTCCTCACTCATAATATTTCGAATGCTTTTTTCTTTTAAGAAAACTGGGCATCTTTTGTCCAAGACAAAGTGATTGCCTTTACAGTTTAGGCATTTAAAGTCTGTAACGGTACAGTTTTCATGATTGCCTCCGCATTTTGGGCACACAATCTTTTTGGTTGGGCAATATTTAATAATATGGCCAAATTGCCAACAACCCGAACATTGGGTTACCGGGAATACATAAGACTCAACAGTAAATCGGCAGTCGTACGCATAAATATAATTAGGTAATATTTTACTATTGAAACTCACTCTTACTGTTTCGCAGTCAATCCATTTTCCATCTAAACTTAGACGTTTTAATCTTTTCACTGCTAAAATTTCAATATCTGATTTTAAAATATTCATAAGTTCAGATTCAGATAACTCAAGATCCATACCTTTCACAATTCCATAACAAATTGTCTGTTCTTGTAGTAATTGACAACGCAAGCCTTTTTCTTTAATTGCTTGACAATCTACCAACTTAATAGCATCTTCTTTGGTTTGAAATTGAATTAACGCCTTATATGAGCTTTTATATTTAATGTTCAGGATATCTTTTAAATTATTCGATCGAAGCAACTTAGCCATGGCAATTGGCTTAGGTAATAATTCTAATGAGGTAACACATACTTCATATTTCGCAACTTCTATGTTAGCCTTATTTTTTCGATTTACCGCCATTCCATTTGTTTCGTCAACTGACTCACTCCTTATTAACCGTTTGGACCTCCTTCTAGTAACAGTAATAAAGTCATCTTCACTATATTCATCTTCTCGTTCTTTTCTCTTCTCTGCTGACCGCACTTCTCCAGAAACTCCTTTACTGCTCGTTTCATTTTCCAATTCATTAAGTTGACGTTCACATCTAACCAACACCTCTGAATCACTCAACTCTTCTCCACTCGAATCCTCATTCATTTTAACAGAAAAATAAAGTGGGTACTTGTGAAAAAAAGGCACTGACTACGATAGCAATCACGCGTGCGCTCAGGCCGTTGTCTCGCGACACACTGATGCAAAAGCTTATATGCTTAATATATGGAATATAGAAATATAAATATTTCATAGAATCATGTGTATTACCCGAAGGTACAGTTTTTAGTAATATAAGGTATTATTTATTTATATTGCAATTTGTGTATATTTATTTTTTGTTTTGCTTTGTTTTTGTATTTATTTTAATTGAGTTATTTTATTGTATCATATTACTCTACCATGTCATGCCAATGTACTAAATCAAACACAATGTAAAAATTGTTGGTGATTAAATAAATAAAGCTGAACAGTTTGTGTTTGTTTGAACAAGAACTACTAGTCGTATTTGAAAATTATTTTTGTGTTTGATATTCTGATTGTTGAGGAAGGTCATAGGCTATACAATATCACGATATGAGCCACAACATCGGAACAGTTGAAATAAGCGTGGGTTAAACCGCAAGGGACAGCTAGTAAGCCATATAATTGCAGTATCGTAAATATTTGCAGACCTCTTTATTCCTTTTTATCTTTTTACCTTGGTTGGTCAGTGACTATTATAACTAGCCCTAGTATACGAATCTATTAAATACTAACTATCTTTTGCCCGCGACTTAATACGCACGGCATTTGGCAGTAGGTCTATCTATATATTATTTTTTAGCATGTAAGAAAAAGCTGATCTACATACATAATAATGCAATTCTAGACGGCATTTCATGGTGAAAAATGCACCAGATTTTAAGTGAGTCCTCTTGCAATACAACTGTTGAAAGTGCTTTCTTGAAGGATTTTAATTCTCTCTTTACACATCGAACAGTTCTATTTTCTATGCTGAATTTCTATTTTCTTATATATTTTGTTTGAATGTTTTATAATAATATGTATTATTGACTGACTCCAATAAGTGTTAATTTAATTTTGATGGAAATAAAGCTTTGACTTGTCGATCACAAGTAGACCATATGACTATTACACTTGGGTCATAGGCAGACCACTTTTCGACCATACTAAACGCGTCTTTATATTGTAATATATAAGTTAATATCTTCATGTTAAGGTATGTGTTGGTATTTGTTTACGAAAATACCGATAAAAAGAAATTATAAATTAATTACATAATTCAATGAAATACTTTATTTAATACCCTAACAAATTTCGGTCAACATTGCTCAGTATTTGTATCCATCTCTAGCGTTGTAATCGGCATTCCTTTGGTTGTTGTTCCTCTGGGCGAAAGGAGGGAGATACGCCTTCTCGAGGGTGTTGCCGTTGGATCCAGCGCTGTTGGGGAGAGCAGCGACGTTGGTGACGACGGAGTCATCGTTGTAGTTGATGGGCTGTGCATTTGTGTTGTAGTACTGTTGTTGGTTGCTGTCAGCGGGAGAGTATTTAGCTTCACTGTACGATCCTGGAATATGGAGAATAGAGATTCTAATATCTTGAGCTAATTTAAAAGCTACGTAGAATTTTATGACAAGAAGAAGCATTCCGATAAATCCTTTGAAAGATATATTAATCTTTAGTAATTATACTGGTATCAATAATTATTTTTCAAAATATTAAAGTTACGGAGTGATATTACCATCGTCATAAATGCCAGCAGCTTCTTCACGTGCGTTCTTCTCCAAAGCTTTCAGGATCTCCTCAGGAATGGGGGGAGAAGTGGGAAGGTGATCCCCTTGCGGCACGAAACCGTTCTCATCAGCTGTATATCTGAGAAATAAATTAAGTGTACAAGTTTGAAATACATTTGATCTAAAATTTTGCTATCATCATGTTACTCTATTATTTATAGAGGAAGAATTTCATTCAATTGTGGAAGCAGTTACTCAAGGAAATGGCGCAGCTCATTGTCTTCTTACCTTACAGAGTAAACTTTGCCATCATCACCAGTATAGGTGTAGCCACCCTGAGCCTGGACACCATTGGTAGCCACTCCGCTCTCTTCAGCATAGATACCGTTCTCAGTCTCGTAAGCGTAAGAGTAAGTCTCTTCATCGTTCGAGTTGTCCTGACGAAGGATAGCAGCATTCCTTTCAAGAGCAGCCTGAGCACGTTCAGGACGAGCTTCGAAACTAGCGTAAGCGTTTTGAGCGTAGGCGTTGGAGACAGAAGCGCTGGTGTAGGAGTTGCCTTTCTGAGCGTGGGTTTCAGTGGTGGAATGGTGCGGAGTCTCGAGGAAGTTACCAGAACCTGCTGAAACTCTTGCATTTGGTGGTAGATACACTCTGTCCAATTTGGCGGCCTGAGCCAAAGTAACAGCAGCTAAGATGGCGAACTGAAAGATGAAAAATTACAATGATATAACAATATGTTGTTACCATGTTAGATGACACGACTATACGGATGACGTAGGAGGCCCGCCAGGCGATGACGGTGAGGTCACCTCACCGCAGGCGCAAAGTTAGTGTTGTTGGTTTGAATTCTACCCAGGACAATTATCTGAATGATTTTATTTCCACATGTTATGATTGTTTTAAGTATGGCTGATCTTTGAGTTCGTTAATTATATGTTTGTAAAGTACCTCGTAACACCGTCCTATATTCCTAACATGGCACTTGCCTTCACTCTATAGATTTTATGGTTTGTTTTTAGATAAGATCTTACATCAAAAATCTTATGACAAATACCAAATATTTTTTCCGCAACGTATCTACGTAAATAATTTCTTAAAGACAAAAATTTAATTATATTTAAGTGTTTTATTTGAAACAATTTTATTCATAAGTTATGTTCACCGATGTATATTAATTGAGTTAAAGTGGTTTCAAAACTAATTTTACAATCATTAATAATGACAGCTTGAAAAAAATTGCTTCTACTTTTAATCTGTCATCACTTACTATCGTGAGTTTAGTTTTTGTTGTTTTGACGCTTAGTATAAACATATCAATAGTCCATATGTGATGTTCTTATTAATATTTATAAAGCTTACCAATTTCATTTTTGCTTCTTGTGAACTTGATAGCCAGAAGATCAATTTACAACTGATAGCCCTACCGTGTTAATACTGGGTATATATAGTTGGATGCATTTCAATCTACTTCTTCATAAGTCGTGGTCAATGTTGCATCACCACTGTATGATACGGTATGAGGATGGACTTGTCTAATTGTCGAACCTGTTTGTGCTAAAATTACTTATTGAACAGTAGTGTAGTGATACAGTCGAAAATCATTATTAAGGTTGTTAACATTTAAATTGAACTAGTTTCATTACGAGTATCAAGGTCCTTAGTAAATCCTTCATCGAGATCTTTGTGAAAGTACTACCATTCATCATATCTATTTATCAGATGAGAGACTTTGAGAATTGCTAATTGAAAATCAATTGGAGTTCCCGTTGGCTATGTTCAACGCCTTTCCTAGCTTCGTCTTACAAAAGGGAATTAGAAGCGTCGCTTCAAAGACAGAATAATATATTTGTATCGTAGCGAATAAACATTAAAACAACGGACACATCAAACACAACCCAATCTCGGTATAAGTATATTTCAATCTCACAAATAACATTACCGTGTGGGGATTGAAACCACAACACGCGGCATTCTGGCGAAGGTGACCATTTAAGCCATGCTTGAACATCATTTCGGCTTTTCTATTAAAACGTCTAAAGAACCAACAAAACTGTGGCCCACATACGTCAATAAAATTACCCACAATTACGTGGGACCTGAAATATATATGTACTAGCGACTCGCCCCGGCTTCACACGGGTAGTACAAAAGCTTAAAAATTAAACCTTCCTCATGAATCGCTCTGTCTATTGATGAAAACCCTATAAAAATCCGTTCAGTAGTTTTTGTGTTTATCGCGTAAATACGCGGCGGGGAACTTTATTTTATAATATGTAGTGATATGCAATATACCTTTGCATAGCCCTTTGGGTTAGATTAGATTTTGGGCAAATTTTAAATAATGATAGGCTTTATAATGATTTTCAAACCTATTATTATGGTGCTTGTTACGTTTTTACGATAAAACTATATAACAAATTTTAATAAAAAGTTGGTATAGAAGTAGTTGAACAGTTAGAGAAGAATACAGAGGCAGAATAAAAAAAAAACTTAACTGAAGTCGCGAGCTTAAGCTAGTGTTGACTAAAATTTGACTTTATCACAAACAAAGATCCCATCAAATTCGTGATTGTTCAACAGGTTTCAGACCAAGCGTGGCGCCTTAATCTTGATAAGATGCTTACGTGCACAAATGGTGTTCATTAAGTGCTAAGAGTTTAATATTTGACCTTATGTAACTTGTATCAGATTTATTAATACCATCTTAAAGCTTCGAACTATCACATTATTGATTTTATAACCTGAAAAGTATGTACTAACAAGAATTAGGCACAGTGTACCCAGCGTGTCAGATAAGCATCAGTAAATTACTCTTTATTCTTCAATTTGATTCGCATATCGTATATGGGTTTGAAACACTGAAGGCATATAATGCAAAATCTCAAATAATCTAAATTAAGTTTATTTATTCTTTTATTACGCTTTTACGTCTTAACTAGCTATCTACATCTTAAAGGAAACCTCTTTGTAAAACCTCTGAACGTTAATATGTCATTCGGAGTAAGGCAAGTCGAGCTTACATCAAGATACATCGTGGAAATAGTATTAATCAAATTGATTATCTAAAAATTATGTGAAAATGTGAATGGGATAGTCGCAAGGCTGAACGTTCTCTGACTAGATCAGAGCCATTCTAGAGCTATATCTAAAATGTCTTTAAGAGTTCTAGAGTTATCTCTAGAAATACTCGTCAATAATTATACGCTCGACGAATTGAATCGAATTTTAATTTACCAATTAATTATATTAGTATGTACATATGTTTTTAATAGTAACTAGCGGTCGCCTAGTGCTCGAAATTCGACCAAAGTTTGCCTGTAACATATTGTTGATATAATTATATATATATTATAATTATATGTCATTATAATTGATATATGTAACCATAGTTACGCGCTTCGACTGCGTGTGTCAAATGCATGGTTGTGTGCGTGTAATGTTTTATTATTAATTTAATGTATTTCTAATGCATATTTTATATAAATATTAGGATTCATCACTCCTTCGCCATATAAACTTTAGCTGTGCCAAATTTTATACTCCTCCGTCCGCGCAATTTTCGTAAAAAAGGGTACAAAGTTTTTGCTTCACGTATTAATCTAAAGATAAATTGATAACGAGTACTAGCTATACTTAATATGAAACCTTTCCTAAACTTAAGTATCATATACCATAACACGGTCATTAATAAAATGACGCAACTAATATGTATTTAGAATAATATTTTGATGTAAGGAGCTGCTATTAGCTATATTAAGAAAATATTTTAATGTTATGACAATGGAAATATAATAGGATGTTTACCCTTGACGCGTGTGATTAATAAATACTCAACAATTGATTAAAGAGTATGTATACATTCTATCGTAATTATTATATAATAGACAATTAATTTCGAAGATATAGTGTAAACTTATCTGAAATGAAACTTGACACTAGATATTTTTACCAACAAGTTGGTGAACGGTGTGTTTCAACTAATCATTTGCTACCTTGTTGGTGAAAAATGTATCGCTTCTAGCCTGTGAACGTTTGCAATACCTGAGATACAACTCGCTCGTTACGTAGCGTACATACTAGTTATCTGGTGATAGCACAACACCTCCTCGAGGAACATGCAGACTACTCACCGAAGGTATACATACAACGATTTTCTTCTTTTGTACGACAGACAGACTTTGACACTCTTTTCCTAATCCTATATCATAATTTATATTCTAAACTAATTATCAAAATTCACCCCTAGGATATCAAATCGAAAATGTTCAAGACACTTTTATGAACTCATGAATAAAAAAGTTTACCCTTGACGTTGTCTAGCGATGATTAATGGTTTGACAGTAGACGAGGTAGTAACCCAAGGTGGGACTTTGACATTCTTGTCACCCACGAGGGAAATTAAAAAGGGTTTACATAGTTTATTTGAGAACACAAAATGTCATTATTGGTTCAATTAAGTACTTTATTCAATTAAGTCCTTAACAAATAAAAGCCAGTGTTTAGTAGGAAAAGTAGTAGTTGATGAAAATACAAATAAAAAGATCTTGTTGATTGATTCAATTAAATAGTTTATTTAACACACTAACAAATTCGACTCAATGATGTTTAGTATTCGTAGCCATCTCTAGCGTTGAAGTTGCCATTCCTTTGGTTGTTGTTCCTCTGAGCGAAAGGTGGGAGGTACGCCTTCTCGAGGGAGTTGCCATTGGGTCCAGCGCTGTTGGGAAGAGCAGCGACATTGGTGACGACGGTGTCATCGTTGTAGTTGATGGGCTGTGCATTTGTGTTGTAGTACTGTTGTTGGCTGTTGCCAGAGGGAGAGTATTTGGTCTCATTGTAGGATCCTGGTATTTGGAGAATAGAGATTTTAATATCCTGAACTAATTTAAAAGCTATGCAGAATTTAATGATAAAATGAAGCATTTAGATATATCCTATGAGAGATACGAGTATATTAGGCTTAAGTAACATAGGCTTCTATAAAATTACGTAGTGTTTTCAGGAGATCTTACCATCATCATAAATGCCAGCAGCTTCTTCGCGTGCGTTCTTCTCCAAAGCTTTCAGGATCTCCTCAGGAATGGGAGGAGAAGTAGGCAGATGATCGCCTTGTGGCACAAAACCGTTCTCATCAGCTGTGTATCTATAGAATAAGTAAAGTGTATAAGCCATACATTTGTTTAGCAATTTTGCTATAAATATGTTACTCTATTATTTATAAAGGAATAATTTCTAAGTTTTCTTTAATATTTATAAAATATCGGATGTGACTAATGTTATTTTATTTTTTACTGAACAATAGCAACAAAAAGCCCTGAAATTATATTCTGTTGTCGAAGCATTTACTCTAGGAAATGGTGTAATTCAATGTTTTCTTACCTCACAGAGTATACTTTGCCATCATCACCAGTATAGCTGTAGCCTCCCTGAGCCTGGACGCCATTGGTAGCCACTCCGTTCTCTTCAGCATAGATACCGTTCTCAGTCTCGTAAGCGTAAGAATAAGTGTCTCCATCGTTCGAGTTGTCCTGATGAAGAATAGCAGCGTTCCTCTCAAAAGCAGCCTGAGCGCGTTCAGGACGAGCTTCGAAACCGGAGTAAGTGTTTTGAGCGTAGGCGTTGGAGACAGGAGCACCGGTGTAGGAGTTGGTGTTATCAGCGTGGGTTCCAGTGGAGGAATGGTGAGGAGTCTGAAGGAAGTTAGAACCTGCCGAAGCTCTTGCGTTTGGTGGCAGATACACTCTGTCTAATTTGGCGGCCTGAGCCAAGGTAACGGCAGCTAAGATGGCGAACTGAAAGAAGAAAAATTACAACGATGTAACATTATATTTTTATCATAGGTTGCACCCACGACTCCACGGATAATGTAGCGGGTAAGCAGCTGCAGTGAGGTGAAGTGTTGTGGGTTCGAACCCTGCCCAGGACAATTATCTGAGTGATCCACATGTTATGATTGCTTTAAGAATGGATGCTCTTTGAGTCCATTGATTGTATGTTTGTAAAGAACCTCGTGACACAGGCAGTTCTTAACACGGCAATTGCCTTCAAAAATAGATATGGATCGGTTTTAAATAAGATCATTATACACTTTAAATTATTGACTATTATGCTAATGAGACAATACCAGAAAAAAATCTTTTACAATATATCTACATAAATAATTTCTTAAAATTAATAATTATATTCAAGTAGATTATTTGGAACAAATTTAATCATAAGGATGTACATCAATAAATGTAAATAAACTATCTTTACTTATAAGTTAAGTGATTTAAAACTAATTTTACAATAATGATTAATGATAGCTTAAAAAAAGCTACTTATAAGCTGTCATCATTTACAATCGCGAGTTTAGTATTTTGTTTGTTTTGACACTTACTATAAACAAATCATCGTTCCATATTTGATTTTCTACTTTATATATTTAAAACTTACCAATTTCATTTTTGATTCTTGTGAACTTGATAGCCAGAAGATCAATTTACAACTGATACCCCTACCTTGTTAATACTGAGTATATATAGTTGGATGCATTTCAATCTACTTCTTCATAAGTCGTGTTCAATGTTACATCACCACTATATGATACGGTATGAGGATGGACTTGTCTAATTGTCGAATCTGTTTGTGCTAAAAATACTTATTGAACAGTAGTGATACAGTCAAAGGTCATAATTAAGGTTGTTAACATTTAAATTGAACTACTTTAATTACGAGTATCAAGGTCTTTAGTAAATTCTCCATCGAGATCTTTGTGAAAGTACTACTATATATCATATCTATTTATCAGATGAGAGACTGAAAATCATTTATACAATTCTAATTAAAATTGAATTGGTTAGTTCCCACTGGCTATGTTTCAAAACCATTCCTAGATACGTCGTTAAAGAAGAAATTAGAAGCCTAGTTTTAAAGACGGAATAATATATCTGTACCGTAGCTAATAAGCATTGAAACAGCGGACACAAAAACATCCAATCTTGGAATAACTATATTTCGATCACCTAAATAACTTTCCACTGTGAGGATCGAAACCACTTCACTTGGCACGCTGGCAAAAGTTTCCATTTATGCCATACTTGAAAACTTTTCCGAGTTTTCTATTAAAAAGTCTAAAGCACCAACACGGCGTTTGAAACGGTGCCCCATAGACGTCAATAACCCACTATTACGTGGAACCTGAAATAAATACCTACATATATACTAGAGACACGCCCCAGCTTCACGCAGGTAGTACAAAACCTTAACAAATTATACACTTAAACCTTCCTCATATATCACTCTGTATATTGGTGCTCCGCATGAAAATCCGTTCAGTAGTTTTTGTGTTTATCGCGTACAGATGCGGCGGAGGACGTTGTTTCATAATATGTAGTGATATGCAATATACCTTTGCATAACCCTTTGGGTTAGGTTAGTTTATGTGCTAATTTTATATAATGATAGGCACTATAATGATTTGTAAGCCTATTCTTATGATGTTTTTTACGTTAAGGCGAAACTATCAAACCGATTTCGATAAATTTGGAAATAGAAGTAGTTGAACAGTTCAAGAAGGATAAAGAGGCAAAATAAAAAAACGTAACGAGCTTCAGCTAGTGTGACTAAAATTTGACTTTAAAACAAACAAAGATCCGGAACAATTCGTGATTGTTTGACAGGTTTCAGACCAAGCGTAGCGCCTTAATCTTGATAAGATGCTTACGTGCACAAATGGTGTTCATTAGGTGCTAAGAGTTTAATATTTGACCTTATGTAGTTTGTATCAGATTTATTAATACGATCTTAAAGCTTAGAACTATCGCATAATTGATTTTATAACCTGAAAAGTATGTACTAACAAGAATTGGGAACAGTGTACCCAGCGTGTCAGAGTAAGATAAGTATCAGTAAATTAGTTTTTATGCAACATTGCAGGGATACAGTGCTAAATTGAATGTAATATACTACTTAGTTAAGAAGCAGCGATAGCTCAGTGTGGAGACAAACAGACTACAATGCAGAGGGTCTCGGGTTCGAACCCACGTCAACCACCTCTGAGTTTCGGAAGTTATATGCCTTTTCGAAATGATGTGCGTATTGATTGACAATTATCGCCTGCTCCGTGCCTCGGAGAGCACGTTAAGCCGACGGTTCCGGCTGCCATGAACATCCATGGCAGTCTTATTGGGAAGTTAGTGCTCTTTAATATCCTGACACTGGTCTAGCCTTAGGGTATCGTTAGCCTTCGGGTTGCAGAGGTCAGGTGGCAGCCGCTCCGTGTAAAAACTGTTCCATCCAGTCAAATCCGGTTAGACTAGAAAAGCCGACCCCAAGTGACTTGGGAATAATAAAGGCTAGGGAGAAGGGAGAAGAAGATACTACTTACTTTTTTACTAACAAAATTACAACTGATTATAATTACTTACATTCATCGTATAACTTAAATTCACTTGTAACCTTAACTTAATATTATAAATGTGAATGTGAGAATGTTTGTTACGCTTAACTTCTTGGCTGATTTTCATGAAATTTTGTATTGGTATACGTTGTCAAGGGTACATAAGGCCCCATCCAGAAAAAGTACTGGCCCTGTGAGAAGCCGGGGGTAAAAGGTAGTAATATATAAACCGATGAGGGTTTCGATAAACACTTATCCTTATCTACATCATAAAGAGAACTTCTTTGTAAAACCTCTGGGCGTTGATCTGTTATTTGGCTTTAGTTTATTATATATATACATATATAAATATATATCTATTAAGCCTGACTTGCATTACTAAAGCCAAGACGGGATTTCCTTAAGTTATAGCGTAGAAATAATAATTGATACAAGATTGCCTAAAAAAGTACATAAAACGTTTTCTGACCAGATCAGAGACATTTTAGAACTGTCTAGAATGTCTTTGGTATTTCTAAAACTATCACGAAAATGTCTCTGATACTTCTAGAGCGAGAATCGTCGATACACGAGCATACATGCAGAAAGTAATTAAATTGATTATGCTAGCCCATATATCATAGATGACACCTTTCTTAAACTTTAACATCATACCTATACTATAATACGTTCATTAATGAATTTATGCAGCTTGCACTGACAATTTGACGTGACCTTGACCTGAATGGAGGCAGTTTCCGTTTGGTTAAGCGGAAGGTGTGGTGTTGCCAGTGAGCAGAGATTTAATTTATAGTGCTGGTATTTGTTTTATTTTTTTTATTATTTCAGTTTTATTATTATTGTTTTATTTTATTTTTATTTTGTATACTTTTGATTTTTATTCTTAGAGATTTTTTGATTTCTTAGTGTTTTGCGTGTGCCCTTGTGTGCCAAAATAAATATTTTTCTTTCTTTCTTTCTTTCTTTCTATTTTGATGTAAGGAGCTGAACTATTAGCTATATAAGGAAAGTATTTTAATGTTATAGCAATGAAAATATAATAGGATATTTACCCTTGACGAGTGTGTTTAATAAATACTTAACAATTGATTGAAGATTTTGTTCGAATTCTATAGTCGTAATTATTATCTTAATAGAGAATTAATGTTAAAGTCGCAATGTAAATAAGTTATTTATTGTGTGTCTTTCAGTACTTCACCAGCAGCTTACTCTTGTTTGTACAAAGTTCCAAGCTTTATAAAAAGAAAAACAAATTGTATCTACTAAACAGCTTGTAACTATTTTGATTTAAATTGTCTTTGGGAAGGAACTGACTCCCAACATACAGCTCCCGCTAGTTTGGGAATCAGGGCTGCATAATGTTTGTATTCACCTTGCTGTTACATATAAAGAATTATTATTATTATTATTATGGTCCGGAGTGAGAAGTCGTGGAACGCCGTCGCCTCCTTCTGTGAGGAAGTGATTTCCATCAAGAAGGCGGCCGAGCGGGAAAGGGAGCGCTTAAACCCTCTTCCCAACCGCAGAGCCGAGCGCCGGAGGGCACGAGACGACCTCCAGCCACCCTGACGTTTGGCTGTGTGGGCCTGCCCGCCATCCGTTCAGCGCCAGGTCCGAGAGGCGGCGAGCGTGTTCCCACGCGGGCCTCTGTGTCGAGTCCGTCTCCCCTCTATGGGTGGGGGGACAGTAGGGATTAAGTGAGAAGTACCTATTGGGTAGGTCTATTGTGTAGTGGCCTGTCGTTTCATACGGCGGCCGAAACCTCGGCGGGGTCGCGACCGCATGCGAAAGTGATTCGAGCGGCCCCATCGATAGCGGTTTTATCGAGGAACACCGTGGTATATTTAGTCGGTATTTCGGGATGTACATTACTATTTATTCCATCTTTCTCTTTTACCCCGGTGAGTCCCACATAACCCCTCCGCCCGCCCCCGCGGAGGGATATGCGTCAATGCATCCCTTACGTAAAAAAAAAACGTTCCATGCTTAAGCAGTGATCCCGCTTTTTAAATAATTGACAGGATATTAAAAACAGCTCCTTTATAATTTTGTTATATTTAATGCATTTCTGTAGGTACCTGTGTATGCCACTCAACGGTGGACTATTATAGATGACATTTTTTTGTGTTTTTCCTGATAGTTTAGATTCACAATTGAATTTCGTAAATGTCGCTACGATTGGATTTTATAAATTTTATTTCAGTCTGGCAGCACAATGTCTAATGATTTCGCTATTATACGCCAGTATGTAATGGTAGCTTACAATATAAAATTACTTTTTAATTATAATTAATTAGCACTCATAACATGTAGACCCTGGTATATGAAGTATCAATAGATCTATTGCCTGTTTGATAGACAATGAGAAGCCTAAGAATGCTTGGCAGATAGTCCCTTATCTTGGTCAACAAAAACCCTGTCTATGGCAGTCAGACAAAGTAGTCAACGATGATCTTGAAGTAGTGCCTTGCACTTACTTCAACTTATACTACTAATCTGTACTCCAATATATACCTCAATCCTACGTTAATCTTTACGAACTAATTCAGATGCTCAGCTTATTTTCAAAATTCACCTACATCGATTAGTTTCGAGTTACTTTTATGAACTCAAGATAAAACATTGTTTACCTTTGACATTGTATAGTGATGGTTAATGGTTTGAGAGTAGACGAGCTAGCAGCCCGAGGTTTGTGGCCTTGGCAGTTCTCGTCAACCGCAAGAGAAAATATGGTAATTTAATCCTTTTGTGAACATTAAAATCCTTCATTAGTTTAATTAAATACTTTATTCAATACCTTAACAAATAAAAGTCAGTGTTTAGTAGTTGTAACCATTCCTTGCGTTGAAGTTGCCATTCCTTTGGTTGTTGTTCCTCTGAGCGAAAGGTGGGAGGTACGCCTTCTCGAGGGAGTTGCCATTGGGTCCAGCGCTGTTGGGGAGAGCAGCGACGTTGGTGACGACGGAGTCATCGTTGTAGTTGATGGGCTGTGCGTTTGTGTTGTAGTACTGTTGTTGGTTGCTATCAGCGGGAGCGTATTTGGTTTCGCTGTAGGAGCCTACATATTAGAAAGCTTTATGTAAGTAAACATATTATTTAAAAGTAATAATGATAAGTTTTGTTACATAAACATAATGATAAAACTAGTCCAAAAGAAATGACATTAAATTTCATAAGTGTCGACACGAAATTGACAAAAAATAATATTTTTCTTTATTATCTTAAAAGAAACAAGGAATTAAAAAATGTTTAGTTTTGGATCGCTATACTGTTTGAATCATATTATGATTAAAAACAAAAACTGTCACTGTTTATACTGCTATTCAAAACTGGTCTCTATTTAACCTCAGTTATAAACACATTTTGATTGCACTAGGTACTAACCGTCATCGTAGATACCAGCAGCCTCATCGCGCGCATTCTGCTCCAGAGCCTTCAGGATCTCTTCGGGGATGGGAGGAGGAGTGGGAAGGTGATCACCTTGCGGGACGAAGCCGTTCTCGTCAGCTGTGTACCTACAAAATATAGTTAGTAATATACATAGTTTAATTAAGTAAGTAATCAATTAGAAGAATAGTCTGCTGTAACCAATACTTTACAACATTGTACCATTAAGCCGGAATACCCGTGAAGGTACTAGCCTTTAGTAACTGTGCCTTTTATAGCTTCAAAGACCAATTTATCAATCAGGTTTTTAAAGCTAAGATAACTTACCTCACAGAGTAAACAACGCCATCATCACCAGTATAGCTGTAGCCTCCCTGAGCCTGGACACCATTGGTAGCCACTCCGTTCTCTTCAGCATAGATACCATTCTCAGTCTCGTAAGCGTAAGAGTAAGTCTCTCCATCGTTCGAGTTGTCCTGACGAAGGATAGCAGCGTTCCTTTCACGAGCAGCCTGAGCGCGTTCAGGACGAGCTTCAAAACCAGAGTAAGCGTTTTGAGCGTAGGCGTTAGTGTTGGATCCAGGAGCGCCGGAATAAGCACTTTGAGCGTAGGCGTTAGTGTTAGATCCAGGGGCACCGGAATACGCATTAGCGTTAGCGTTGTAATCTTGAGGTCCGCTGTTAGGAGTCTGGAGGAAATTGCCAGAGCCTGCCGAAGCTTGTGCGTTCGGAGGAAGGTAGATCCTGTCCAGCTTGGCAGCCTGGGCCAAAGTAACAGCGGCTAAAACGATGAACTGCAAACAAAAAAGAAGAATGATAGCGATTCCTTTTATAAATTTGGCAGAATGTTAATAATTGCAACAAAACCACAACGAAATTTTAAAAGGCTTGTTATGGAGATTTTAGAGAGATATACATGGCACCATAGAGAAAGACAACGCTTATATTTTGAACCAATTCAAACAAAGTTGCGACTGGCAGTTGACACTTAACAACAAGCAACTATTAACATACACGGATCGATTAAAATGTGTATGTAGTAATAGTGCTTCTAAAATAAACAAACTAATTTAATTTCAACGATTTAGAGCAGTAATAGAGTCTAAATTGGTTTAAATTTTAAAAAGAAATGCTCTAATCATCTATCATCGACTTATTTATCTTTAATTCACGAACATTTACGATGTTTTTAAAACTATTAGTAATTATTATCTTTATCAAAGAAATAAACACTCTATTTAAAAACAGTTTTATCAAAAGCTTTTTATTGAGTGCCTTACCAATTTCATTGTGATTCTCGTAAGTACTTGATGGGCAGAAGCTCAATTTGCAACTGATATCCCTACCATATCACTAGAGTATATATAGTTGGGTGCAGCTCGATCTACTTCAACGCGAGTCGTGGTTAAAGTTTCATAAGCCCGACATTATGATGTTTTGGAAGATGGACTTGTCTAATTGTCGTGGATGGTGTTATGCCACGGCAGCTCGTTAAGCACTTATTATATCGAAATTGTGTAAAGGTCATCGATTATTTGTATTATAACCTTTGTATTTATTTATATAATAATAGGTAATAGCAATAATTTTGTTAATAGTGTTATTATTGTATATATTATGAGATTCCTTCAAATTAAATTCCAATTCAATTCGAAGTTTTTCATGGAGATATTATTTCTACTCGAGTCTTTTCATCAGTATTTTCATCCTTACACTCATGCTGAGATCAAAAGGAAAAAATCTACGGTTTTCTTTAATATAGAAATACTGACAGTATTTTTATTAATATAGTTTTTTTATATAGCATTTTTTTCAAACCCACGGAATGTTTTTGTTAAGGTTGTCTGTTGCAGGCTGGCATACTTATAAGGAATTGGATGGTATTGGAGAAAATTAGAGTAAATTGTGAGATGAATTTTAAAATGGCATAGACCAACGGCATCTGTGTAACCGTATCTTTTGATATAGCCTCTAGTTCCTCAGACCCTATAATATATAACGTAAAACAGAAACAACAAACACTTTAATAAACGACGTGTAAAAGCTACAAATAAAATAATATTTTCATACTGGTTCCGTCTCGCATGGTGCACTTGACATACAAATCTTATTTGAATGGTCGTATTAACGCAGATTCGGGCGGACTCAGTAATGTTTCGATAGCGCATCAATTTATGACCTTGCTGTGTTATACATTCCAATGTGAACTTTTTTGTAGGGTGACCAAGTAGTTATACATGTATGAGACATTTCTCCTTTTAAGTACGTGTTGTTTTTGTAGTGCTAGTTGGTAACTGGCATATGCTGTTGTCTTGCCTGATAAGAGTTGGTTACCATATCTTCTGGAAAGTTATTATAATGTCAGAAATTACAGTGTCACATTGTTGACCGCATGTATATTTTATTAGCGTCAAATTAACCACTTCTTTCGTTCCACTCGAAATGGTTAATCATGACGTTTAGGCTCGATTTTTGGGGCAGTAACAGTTAACTGTTGAATATAATTAAAATAAAAATATAATTAAAATAAAATAATAAATAACTAAAATTACAGAGAGAATTCCGAGTATTCGTTAAATGTTATATCTAATTATAAAAACAATTCTTACAAAAATTATATAAGTACATAGTCTAACGCATAGCTCAGTGGCGAGACCAACAGACTGCAATGCAACCCACGTCACGCACCTCTGACTTTCGGAAGTTATATGACTTCGAAATTATGTACGTATTGATTAACAATTATCGCCTGCTCCGTGCCTCGGAGAGTACGTTAAGTCGTTGGTCCCGGCTGACATGATCATCTATGGCAGTCGTTATTGGGAAGTCAGTACTCTATAATAGCCACTCCGTGTAAAAACTGATATCCAGTCCAATCCGGTTAGACTAGAAAAGCCGACCCCAAGTGACTTGGGAATAATAAAGGCTAGGGAGAAGAAGAGTCTAACGCACATCCGACGGAGTAGGCAGCCATGGATTACACCCACATTTTGCCAGTTGAGGTTTTTGGTCTCACATAATAGGCGAGACAGGCCTATTGCCGTTAACCAATATATTTTCAAACTCTGTAACTGAAAATTCTGGCCAAAAACAAAATAGCGCTTTCCCTTTTTCGGGCATTGAATTCAGTATTTTTAAATCGCGTATCAATAAATGTGCGCCGCGCACAAACATCGCCATCTGTATCAAGCCCATGACCCAGCTGTCAGACGTCAATTATTTCAAATAACAGCAACCCTTGAATACGACCAACGGTGTAATTATCACCAAATCAACATCCCACGTGTGTATTTTACAGATGTGTTAAGTCTAAACACTGCAGTTGTTTTATTTCTCGTGTTATTTTAAAGGAATGTAGGTAGACCTGTTGAGTACTTGTGTACTATGTCTGTCACATTGAGTGCACATCAATATGTTTTTTTTGTGTTTACAAATGCAACTACCGTACTAGGAATAATTCCAATCATTATAATAAGCCAATGGATAAGGCATCGGACTTGTAGTGGTGGGGTGGTGAGTTCAAATCCTACACATTGTCTTATCAAGGTGAAGGCACTATTACCAGAATCATATTTATTTAGCTAGTGAGGATAGCAAAAAAGCTAGTCATTTGTAAACAAAATAGCAAGTAATATTTAAAAAATTACGACAAATACAAATAGGTCGAAATTCGACCGTAGTCCAATACATTTTGAAATAAATGTAGCGCACCTTCTGCATATAAAATTTAATTACTTTGTCAAATCTCATACTTCCTACACACAAAGTACTTAAGCTAGGTTTTCTATATGTACCCGGGTCACGACGGTTGGAGTCGGCGAGAGATGTCGTGCGGTGTTCCACAGGGATCGGTTCTGGGTCCACTCCTGTGGAACATCGGTTACGACTGGGTGCTGCGAGGTGCGCTCCTCCGTGGCGTCGGCGTCATTTGTTACGTCGACGATGCGCTTGTCACGGCGAGGGGTAAGTCGCACCGGGCGGCGGCCATACTGGCGACTGCTGGGGTCGCACAAGTCGTTGGTCGTATCCGGCGGTTGGGCCTCGAGGTGGCTCTGTCCAAGTCCGAGGCCGTCCACGGCCCTCGGAAACGGCCACCTCCAGGGGCCCATATTATGGTAGGAGGGGTCCGCATCGGCGTCGAGTCAACCCTAAAGTATTTAGGTCTCTTGCTCGACAGCCGACGGGACTTTATAGCCCATTTTCGTCGTTTGGCCCCCATTCTTCGGGGCGCTGCAGGCGCGCTCTCGCGCCTGCTGCCCAACCGTGGGGGGCCAAACACCTCCTGCCGGAGGCTCTACGAGGGGGTCGTGCGGTCCATGGCCCTGTACGGGGCCCCAGTTTGGGCCGACAACCTGACGGCCCGAAACATTTCGGCACTACGTGCTCCACAGCGCGCCATGGCCGTCATGTTGATAAGAGGTTACCGCACGATCTCGTTCGAGGCTGCGAGCCTCCTCGCCGGCTCGATGCCATGGGACCTGGAAGCGGCGCTCCTAGCGTCGCTCTATCGTTGGCGCCAGGAGGCGCTAGCTCGGGGCGATGGACCGGGTCTTTCCGCAATAAAGGCGGCTAGGTCCGAGCTCCACCAGGTCCTAGTGGCGAATTGGAAGGAACGACTTGTGCACCCCAGTGCCGGGCACGCCACGATCGTGGCGGTAAGTCCCGTGTTTGAGGAGTGGCTGGAGAGGTGGCATGGCGCTCTCACCTTCCGGCTGACACAGGTTTTGACTGGCCACGGTTGTTTTGGCCAGTTCCTGTGTCGTATACGCCGGCAAGAGACGCCCGGTTGTCACCACTGCGGCGACTGCCGCGACGTTGTTGGGGACACGGCGCTGCACACTTTGGCGGTTTGCCCCGCCTGGGCATCGCAGCGCCGTGAGTTGATCGCGGCAGTCGGATCGGTTACCCTCTCGCTCCCGGCCGTAGTTCAGTCTATGGTCTGGAGTGAGAGGTCGTGGAACGCCGTCGCCTCCTTCTGCGAGGAAGTGATTTCCATCAAGGAGGTGGTGAAGCGGGAGAGGGAACGTTTAAACCCTCTCCCCAACCGCAGAGCCGGGCGCCGGAGGGCGCGCGATGACCTCCAGCCACCCTGAGGTTTGACCTAGGGGTGGCGGGCTTTGTGGGCCTGCCCGCCATCCGTTCAGCACCAAGTCCGAGAGGCGGCGTGCGTGTTCCCACGCGCGCCTCTGTGTCGAGTCCGTCTCCTCTCTAGGGGGGGAGACAGTAGGGTTTACTAGTGGCGTAAAGAAGTGCCTATTATGGGTAGGTCTTGTTGTGTAGTGGCCTGCCGTTTCATACGGCGGGCCGAATCCTCGGCGGGGTTGCGACCGCATGCGAAAGCGATTCGCGCGGCCCCGCCGATAGTGGTTTTGTCGAGGAACACCGTGGTAGGTTTAGTCGGTATTCCGGGAGGTACTTTACTATTATTCCATCTTTCTTTTACCCCGGCGAGTCCTACATAATCCCTCCGCCCGCCCCCGTGGAGGAACATGCGTCACTGCATTCCGCCACGTAAAAAGAAAAAAAAAAATTTATATGTAATTTTTATATGTAGGTACATAGTTTGTTAAAAAAGATAACATAATTGCAAAAACACAAATAATTATAATACTTACAAAAATGGTTTAGGCATCGTAGAATTCTTCAGCATCGCTGTCAACTGGTAACATGCCCAGAAGACTGGCAACATTGCCACGTTGAATGGCAATGCTGATTCTTTGGGCCAAGAAAAGACCAGCCTTCTGATCACGCGAAACGTCGATCAGGCGTTTTGCGATCTCCCTGTACAAAATACGAGCGCTCGGACCTCATGAACCTAGGTTGTTTTATAAAGTTTTGTTAATTAGGATGTTTGAGCAAACTTATGAGTCTTTAGCGATGCCATTACCGATAACATCACATCTAAATAAAATATTATTACTCCTGCTTGATAATTTCATTATTATATAAATACATAGAGTAAGACCATAGAGACCATAGAGTCACGCCTGTTTCTTCAAGGCTTTGGCAGAGACTACAAACCTCCACTTTTTTCGATCCTGAAATTAACTTGGTAATTGCCCGACATTCTATGTTAACACATCTCTCGTGCATATATTCTAAAAATAAAACAATATTATATTGTAAGATTTTAATTTATTTTCCCTCAATTCTTAATTTAAAATAGTAGAATAAAAACACTACTGGTAACACTATCGATACATTTTAAAAACAACGAATCTCGGCATTCTGAGGGATTCTTATTTTGAGCTCAGGTCGATACAACCTAGAAAATAGTGTTTCATTACAAGTAAACTGTAAGTAAGGTAGATTACCAAAGTACTGTTTTTGTATAAATTGAATGTGAAATAAAGATATTGTAAAAAGCCGAAATATCCTGACGTAGTTTTATTATACCTGAAGTTTTATTACAATATTATTTGTAATATGTCTCTGTAAAATACGAACGCATGGTGATGGTACATCTTCATGACCTTACCATATAGATCGGCTTCCGATCGACACGTGATAGTAGATCAGTCGTGATTAATTAAATTTTGCCAAACATTACTTACTAAATATTGATTTAAAGTAACTCATATGTTAATTAGTCTTAGAATATCAGGTCAAAAGTTACGATAAGAAATAGTAAATTGAAAATTATATTGAAATTAAACTACTTTAAACGGATTTTATCGCGTTGTTTATTTATCGCTGCATTATTAAATTTTGAAAACTATTACACTACTACTACTATTGAATTTTACTAAGTTATAAGCTAATAAAATTATTTAAACTATTAAATCTATTTATATTTAGGTTTACACTTTCCCCGACGTTTCGGTTGCTTTTCAGCAGCCATGGTCACGGGGAGTAAAACAGTGATAAATAAACAACGCGATAAAATCCGTTTAAAGTAGTTTAATTTCAATGAATAACATTCGCGTAAACAGAAGACAATATTTTGAAAATTATATTATTACAAAACAATAACAAAACGTACTTCGTTGGTTCCCTGAGACAAGATGTCGCTTATTTTTGCGAACTAACGTGCAACCTCGGGTTCAACTCCTGGATCGGGGAATGTAACAATTACATACTTACACGCGCACAACTCCAAAAACCCTTTTAATATAATTTATATGTAAACACTATGCATGCAATTTGTTATGATTATTATTAGTTTTTATTTTTATTTAAATGCCATTTGTGTTTGTATTTTTTTTAATGTAGGTAATGTCACTTTATCGTAATTTCTCAAACGTGCAATTTTTTGTCAATGCAGGCCGTGGCAGCCTGTAAGTAAGGTAGCACTACGTAATATATCCGTATGTATGTGTTATCACAATGTTTTTAATTAGCTATTAGGACTAAAGTTTCTGAGTTGTTCTGAGTCTGGATGTTCTTTGCGTCCATTGTTTAAATGTTTATAATATCTCCCGCGACATAGGTCTCCTGCCTAGTACGAGATTTGTCTATTAAATTACAAAGACAGACATATTATAATGTCTTTCTTTGTAATATGATATACCTATCGTACGACGGGCCCCTAAATTAAATCTAATAATATATTATTAGATGTAATTTACGGGCCACCCTTTTATCGTCTACCGCTACCGCTGATAACAGCTTGACAGAAAAACCCAAAAAACGCAACTATCTTCATGTGCAACAGTCTAACTATTCTTCATGTGCAACAGTCGTATTTATAACTACCTATATTAATTAAATTGAAGAATTGTATTCATTTGTTACAACTATATGTTTTTAATAAACTTGCTTTGTTGGTTGTCCATAAATAAACTCAGAAATACGTGTGTTAAGATCGATTTCACGTCGTCTTCTCCAGTCGGCTACTACGCTTTTCCTGCTTTAATATATAAAACTAGATTTGTCTGCTGTTTCACTCGCGTTTATGATTACTGCGCCGCTCCCGTGGGTTATAGCGTAATGTTATATAGCCTATAACCTTCCTTGATAAATAGGCTAGCCAACACTACAAGAATTTTTCAATTCGGACCAGGAATTCCTGAGATTAGCGCGTTCAAGTAAACAAACAAACAAACTCTTCAGCTTTATAATATTATGTATATACAGGGTGTCCGGTAATTAATGGATAACCTTGAAATGTCTTATAGTAGAACTGAAGGCCGTATAGAAAAAATGAAAAAAAAAATAATAAAAAAAATATATTTAAAAGTGCAAGCTATATAGCATAGCATGCTTTTGATTAGCATTATTAGTGTTTAATAATAAAACAACAAAATACCGATGGGTTTCATTCATTTATGGTCGTAGTATACAAGAAAGTTATACATGGTAATTTAAAAAAAAACACATATCTCAGGTAGTAGTTAGGATTGATAATTTATCATATTTTTTTCTGAACGGCCGTCAGTTCCACTATAAGACATTTCCAGGTTATCCATTAATTACCGGACATCCTGTAGATATATTATATAGATACTAGATATTATCCTCTGATTCGCTCGCGTTAACGTAGACTTCGTCAATAAATTTCTATGTTTCAAGAACAGGACCTTTTTTCTGGATGAAAGGCACTGTAGTGTGATTGCTTGTATAGCACTACCAAAGTCTGTATATGTATTGTCCGTACTGAGTAGGTAAGAGTTCGGGATATGTATTATTAAAACACCTAACTATATGAACGCACTATATTATATATATGTCACAAATACAATACATAAGAATGCGTGTTCCCTACTGCCCTGTCGGTACGCGACTGGTTTTACGGCGACGCAGTGCCGTGTGTTTCATAATAGCTGTGTTAGCACAGGATGCCTACAGCACTGTAACACCTTTCACGCGTTTACATTATTTACACCAAGCTAAAAATCCTTTCTTATAAAAAATATAGCAAGGAACTCTCAAATCTGTCAGTTTAAGTATATTGAGATATACTGATAAACACATTGTCTTAACGTTGGCGTCCGTACACCGATGGATGAATTAACATCAAATAAAGGCACAAATAATTTACAAGCTCCAAACAATTATCTAGTAGATTAAAACAATTTTATCTCATGTGAGGATTGAATCCAATAACAACACTCGGCGTAGTATCAATAGTGAAGCAATCGCTTAAACCGTTTCGTATTCCGTGTAGTCAACGTATTTAAATAAGTTGTGCGTATATAAGAAGTACTGCAAGCTACGTAAAGTAAACAAACATAGATAATAATATTATGTATGCAATATTTAAGTTAAGACTATTATAGGATACTATCGGAGCCGACAGTCGCTGACATGCACAGACGAAAAAATAAAAAACAATTCTTAACCATTCTCGAATTCACTTGAACACACACAAAAAATTTCTTCAAATTCGGTCCAGTCGTTTAGATAAGATACTATGTACCACTAGATCCCGAAAAGCATGGCAGAGGTGTATAACGCTTTCCCATCCCGGCCTCGGTGGCGTAGTGGTTAGTGTAACCAACTGCCATGCCTGAGGTCGCGGGTTCGATTCTCGCACAAGTCAGACATTTGTGTGCATGAACATGGATGTTTGTCTTGGTCTGGGTGTTTCTATGTATAATATGTATGTATTTACAAAAAAAAAGTATATATGTATGTTTATCCATTGTCTAGTACCCATAGTACAAGCTCTGCTTAGTTTGGGCTAGATGGTGTTGTGTGTATGTGGTATAGAATATTATATATATATTATATTATATATATATCCCATTCGAGTAGCGTTGCAGTGGATACGCAGCCCCAGTAGCTTCTAGCAATGATGCTGCAGATCAATTGGCAAAGAGAGGATCGAACACTAAAATTGTAGGACCCGAACCGATTGTCCCAATACCCTTCTGCCAACTCAAAAGATGGTAATGCGATAGAACCATGAAACTACACGAAAAACAGTGGACAGAAACAAAGGAATGTAGACAGACGAAGGAAGCTCTACCATCCTTAGTCAAACATCTATCACGCAAACTGCTACGTTCCATAAGAAGAAACCTAAGCCACTTAGTGGGTATGATAACAGGCCACTGCTCACCCAACAAACACCTATTCAACATCGGCATAACTGACAGTCTCTTATGTAGAGGCTGCATGGAGATCGAGGAGACACCGGCTCACGTGCTCCTACATTGTAAAAGCGTGAGCAACCAACGGGCGAAACTTCAAAACAGTCCAGAAACTATGAAGGAGATACTGCGTAACATCGGTCCCCTATTATCTTTCTGGACGGAGCTGAGGTGCTATGAGTATCCGAACAATTTTTAGCGTCGGTTACTTACGCACAATGGCCCAATTGTGGGACTAAGTGCGGATAACACACGTCCAACTAACTAACGCTTTCCCATTAGTGAATTTAGAACCCACGTTTTAGAGAACGAGCCCGTTTGTCAATACCAGGTAGGTATAGTTCCAGACTTCAGCTGCTAATAAAAATATCTTGAAAGATATTTCTTCTTTTCTTGAGGAATCAAACTCAAGCGGACAACAGCCCCACTGCTAGATCGATTAGACATATCAATGAGTTTCTTCAATGTAGTCCAATGCAGATATATTTTTTCATTCCCAAAACATATTTTTGTAACATATTTATATATATATCTTAATGTTAAAAACTAATTTTATAGTTCCTTAGGTGATAAAATGTTGTTAGTTGTTATACAGGGTTAGTGGTAACTCGACGTATTCCCGGCAATAAAATAGATAGAGGATCTAAAATGCAATTCAACCCGCCATATGTATGGCGGAAAGTTAACCGTTTTTGAGATATGTACAAAGCACTTTAAATCGAGCAACGTTAAAATTATCAATTAGATTAAAAACATTTTTAGTCATGGTTATTGTTCATTACGCATTTATGGGTATTTTTTAACTTATTAAGCTTTATTACTAGGTTCTTTATCAATTAAAATAATGTAAAATGGCTTTTTTTTTTATTATGTCGTAAGAGCGAAACAGGGTTTTTTTTTTAAATCGTTATACTCGGTGTATCTCGAAAACGGTTAACTGTATTATAAGCATAGATATAAGCGATTTAGTGTATACTGTAAGCTTATATTTTTTATGAATAAATAGAAAAGGTCCGCATGCACAACAGTGGCTTAAATATTCCGCAAGAAAATATTTTACAAAAATATCGTAATATTTATTTATTTTAAACGCTTACGCTTTTAATGCCTACGATTTAAAATGAGAAGCTCTCAAAACGCCCACAGCCGTTCGTGATAAAGATGGTAGTTGCGTATGTTCGCCCGAGGGGAATGTCTAATGTTTCATAATAGAAGCTTATGATGTGATTGTGCGTAAGTAAATGAAGTTAATCGGACAATCACAAAATGTGTGTACGGATGGCGCCTTTCGCTTCTATTGTTACACATAGAGCAGCGATAGCTCAGTGGGGAGACCAACAGATTGCAATGCAGAGGGACTCGGGTTCGTACCCACGTCGCGCATCTCTGACTTTCGGAAGTTATATGACTTTTCTAAATTAAGTGCGTATTGATTGACAATTATCGCCTGCTCCGTGCTGCAAAGAGCACGCTAAGCCGTCGGTCTCTGCTGCCATGAACATCTATGGCAGTCGTTATTGGGGAAGTCGATACAAAAGATCCCACTGGGTCGAAGTGTCGCCGGTCTGCGCTGACTGGCCCCCACACAAGATAAGATAAGATTGTTATACATGACGTTTTAAGATTGATAGTTAGGGAAATATATTACTAATCTATGTTTACCTATAATTCTTCAGGGTTTATAAAGGCGTTATGCTACCTACATGAAAAAACAAATTACTTAGATACGGCAGCCTGACCTAAAACAATTAGATAATTTATAAATATTGATATCTAATCCACGGGTGATGCAGTAGTAGTCTCGCGATTGCCACTGCGCTGGGTGTAGTGGATTCAATCAATTAATCTGTAACGTTAAAGATCTGCTCTGCGTAAAAATATCTCAAAAAAACTTAAATACAAGTTATTGCATATATTGAATCAAGAAAATTGTCCCTAGTACTTGTGATATGATATACTTAGTCAAAGTCAAAGTCAAGTCAAAGTCAAAAATAATTTATTCATTTAGGTCACAAAGTAATACTTATGAACGTCAAAATATATGGGTTTGTGAGTTTACTAAGTTACTGAAGCTACATTTAGGTTAGTTGCTAGGTTTAGGGAAAAAGGTTGAGCCTATGAGAAGAAACCTGCAAGAAACTCACGGCCACTCTTTTAAATCGCCAATTAAATATAATATCAGTATTTTACAACTCAGATTAACAAGGTGTTGCAGCCATTATGCCATATACTGTACTGACTATAAAAAAAACTAAAGAAAAAATAATACTATACAAATGCTTAAATTTACAAAAGTTATTAAATTCAACAACGAGTGGAAGATATCTACGAATATAGTGATTATATGTACGAGGAAAACGTCTAACAGGGAAGCATTATAGCTAAAGTGATAACCTACAAAAAATCAAGACATAATTTTAACGGCAAGTGAGTCAATTTTTAAATATTACATCAACACAAACTGTTTTATAAAATTTTACTCACCTATGTATATAACATTATCAAGTACACACGGCTACACATCAAGTTAGACACCCTATATACGCATAATTACGCTACATACAAAATTGAGAATTGTCGGAAAGGGTGCAGTCGGTATAACTTCTAATAGATCAAAGTCTAAACAGTCTAGGTTGATGTGTCGCCGTGTGTATAAAACAAAAGTTGACCTTTGGACTCTCTGAATGACAAACAAAACTCGAAGTACGTGCCAAATCACATCTGCATCTTAACTAACGAGGACATTTGTTTGAGTTGGCTAAGCAACTGCTTTCGATGCAAATGTCCTGGGATCGAATCCTCATGAATAAGAAGTCTTTTTGTAAAGTATTATTGCTTGCACAATCAAACTCGCAATTTAAAAGAAATATTAACTACAAAAGGTAAAAATATTACTACCAAAACATAAAAATATTTGTACAAAAATTATGAAGAACACAGAAGCTGTTGCCGTGTGTATGGATAGATATGGATTCACCAAATAACGTAACGTATCGAAGCAAATTGCAGAGAGTTGGCTCGCTTGATAATTTATCTGTTGATGGTAACGAATCAATATTATTTGACATCACGATGTTGAGTATACCGAATGGGAGCTTACATGATAATAGTGATCATAATAACGAAATTCAATCGCTTACCAATGAACTTATGAGTGCACATAACGAAATAGAATATAAAATATCCACGCAGATGAAGTCACGGGTAACAGCTGATTTAGATTAAAGGAAGAGGAAAGCTGAGCAATTACTACAGCCTCTTCACATTTTATTTACCCATTATTGTACGTTACAAAATCAATTAGATACGGTTCAATACAAACGGTCCATAAATTTTATAAATATGGATTCCATTACAATTTAAAGTGATAGTTGTTCCTGTACTTTAAGCTGCAAGAAGTTTACCGCTGCTATTATCATGTTAAGCTGTGAAGGCGATAAATTATAGATTTGTTTAATGACAGAAAATTTTTAGTGTATAATTGAAATTCTTAGAGGTATGATATATACGCCGGTCTGTACTGGCTGGCCCCCACACAAGATAAGGTAAGATACTTAACCAAATGGAGTACAAAAGAAGTCCGCCGCATTCCCACTTTGTAGTAAACTTAATAGTTTACTACAGAGTGGGAATGTAAGTTTACTACAGAGTGGGAATGCGGCGGACTTCTTCTATACTCCATTTGGTTAGGTATCTTACCTTATCTTGTGTGGGGGCCAGCCAGTACAGACCGGCGACACTTCGACCTGTTGGGATCTTTTGTGTCGACTTCCCCAATAACGACTGCCATAGATGTTCATGGCAGCAGGGACGGGACCGACAGCTTAACGTGCTCTCCGAGGCACGGAACAGGCGATAATTGTCAATCAATACGCACATAACTTCGAAAAGTCATATAACTTCCGTAAGTCAGAGGTGCGCGACGTGGGTTCGAACTCGAGACCCTCTGCATTGCAGTCTGTTGATCTCCCCACTGAGCTATCGCTGCTCTTGGTTAGGTACATTATTATTCCCAAGTCACTAAGGGTCGGCTTTTCTAGTCTAACCGGATTTGACCGCATATCAGTTTTTACACGAAGCGGCTGCCACCTGACTTTCGCAACCCAAAGCTAATGATACCCTAAGGCTAGACCAGTGTCAGGATATTATAGGGCACTGACTTCCCAAAAACGACTGCCATAGATGATCATGTCAACTGGGACCAACGACTTAACGTGCTCTCCGAGGCACGGAGCAGGCGATAATTTTCAATCAATACGCACATAATTTGGAAAAGTCATATAACTTCCGAAAGTCAGAGGTGCGCGACGTGGGTTCGATCCCGTATCACACACATATTAGACAAATAAACTACTGCTTAAACTAACAGTTTTAATTAAGTATTCATTATTGTTGTATTTACATTGATATTTAGTAGCATTTTATTTTTAAACTGAGTTTTTAGATAAAAAGACACATTAAGATTGTTTACCTTTAGTTAAGTACCTAACCAAATGGAGTATAGAGACGAATGTAAAGACTGACTGCATGAATCACGTAGTTGTTTAAGTGGTTGCTTGGCGGCTGCCACTACACCAAGTGTTGTGGGTTTGAATCTCAAACGAAATAAAAAAATGTAAGCCTAAAATAGTTGTTCCGAGACTTGATGTTTTTTTATGCACGAGGTCTCGGGTTTGAATCCCGGGATGGGCCAACAAAAAGTTATTGGGTTTTTCTGTTAAGAAATCTCAATAGCAGCCCGGAGATAGGAAGTTGGCGGTGTTAGACACCCCCGTGCCTCGGAAAGCACGTAAAGCCATTCGTCCTACGCCTGATCTCCCTCCGGTCGTGTCGGATTACCGTCCCATCGGATCATGAGAATTAGGGAACAGAGAGTGCATTTGTGTTTGCGCACACGCTTGTGCACTATAATATCTTCTGCGCAGATGGTCAGTCTCCGTTAGGATTGGCCGCCGTGACCGAAATTCGGTCTGGAGGACATTATTACTCTCAGAGAATATATAATTCTCTGTTCTGTGTATTTTATATATTAATTTTTAATATCCTAACCAATATTACATAAGCGAAGATGAGTAAGTACCGTACATACTAATTAGTGTCATTTTTATCATATAAAAATACTATTTAAATTTCCAACATTGTCCGCGGACAAAGAAATAAACAGACCAATCGGTCGAGCCGTTCTTAAGCGATGCTCCGTCATACATATGGCAATTTTATTTATACTAGATAACTAAAAACCAATTGCCACATGAGAAATCAGATAATAAAATGGCTCCTATATATTTAGGACCTTATGTAGTAATCGATGGCTTAAAAATGTAATGTGAAAATTTGGAAGATGGAAATGAACTATATAGTTCATATAAATAGAACTAAACCTTGTAATCGATCATTGTGTTTAATCGTATATAATAATTAAGATTTTTGTAAATAATATATTTATTCAATTATTTACTATGATTATTCTATGTTTGAATCAATACCTACATATAAAAATAATTAATCAATATTATTGTAACTAAATAAATAATACTCTGCGCTATATAATATATTTTACCTGTATAAATCTATAATAACGAGGTGTACGTAAAAACCCAGGATTCAACCTCTTCGTCTTCATGTGACCTTTTTTTCCTTCTTTTTTTTCATAATATTTTCTTATGTTTACGCGAATGTTATACATTGAAATTAAACACTTTATACGGATTTTATCGCGTTGTTTATTTTACTTTAAACACTGGTATTACATAATTTTGAAAACTCTAACACTACTATTATTGAAATTTTACTACTATTTATTTATATAAGCTATATATTTTCTAATTAAAACAATTTATATTTGACTTTGCCCCGACGTTTCAGTTGCTTTACAGCAGCCATGTTCACGGGGAGATTAAGATAGTAGTTGTCCCAACGTTCTAAAGTGTAGCTAGTTATTTCAAAGTACCCAAACATAATTTAATCTTAGGTGTTCCTATTTATGCAGAATGAGCTCAAAGTATCATGAAGCCTAGCTGTGTTTTGCTTCTTCTTGGGTTTGACTATTTGAATGACTGGATCCCAAGCTGGTGGTACATTCCAACCATCCTCTCTATTGAAATTAGGATGTTTTTTAATTTCAATAGTTTTTTAATTTCTAATTTCATCAGCGTTTTTTAATTGCCCACTGCTAGGCAAAAGCCTCTCATTTGGACATCAGCGTTTTTTAATTGCCCACTGCTAGGCAAAAGCCTCTCATTTGGACTTCCAAATCACTCTGTTGGTGGATATCCCCTGACCTTATGACCATGTGACCCCTATATCTTGGGGGTTGACCCATAAGGTCCTTATTTAAATTCGACTGAGGGATGATCGCAAGGTGTATGCACACCAAATAACAAGTCAATCGGTCTAGTAGTTCCGGAGCTATGCCTGTCACTAACAAACCGTCACTAACAGACAGGCACACAGACCCACATAGTGTTTTCATTAACTTCTCTTCGAAGAAGACTCAGAGGTTAATAATCGTGTGTTCTTGTATTAATGGGTGAGGCGTGATATACTAGTTGTAAGCTATATGACAAGGTTTTATTATTACAACATAGACAGTGTATTCTCGAACCTCACTTGTTTTATTTGTCTTCAAAACACGACCTTATACTTTAACTACTCGACTAATCATCGTGAAACTTCGCATAAACGTTGTCAGGGGTACAGAAAAGGACATGGGATAGGTTTCATCCAGAAATAGGTACTGTTCCCAAAGGAAAACTGGTACTTTCATAAATACATTGTACCTACTACATCTACATCTTTAGGTCCTATAATAGACAGTGTTCTCATTGCCGAAAAAATCTTTCCAGTCTGTGTACTACTACTGAAAATTTCATAAGAGAAATACCTAAATATACTTTTTGCCGATCCGGGATTTGAACCCTAGACCTTATACACAGCAATTGCAATCACTACGCTGTGCTACCGAGGCAAATAAAACACCATACATCATACATTTTTGTTTCGTGTAGGAATCGAACTCACAACGCTCACCATAATGTAGAAGAGACCCTAAGCCACTGTAACACCAGCGCTTTTTATGAACGGGTCCTATTAAGGATTATCCTTTTTATTAGGCACATACCTCCACCGAAATGTATAGCACACGGCCCAATATGGGACCCGAAGACTTACTTTTGATGTTGATGTGAATGATGCTTGAGCTTATCCCCTCTCGCCCAGAAGGTCAAACGGCATTCGATCTCTATATATGCTTGCTAACATTCGAAACATATTAGACTGTAGAGTGATGCCAATACATCTGCACCAAACAAAAATGTAACGATGTGCATTCATTTTACTTAGATCGCATTAAATAATGTCCTCACTAAGAAGAGTGATCTCTCACATTACATTTACAAGGTAGAGAATGATAGTGTGTAATTAACAATACTAGCGGTCGCCTAGTGGTCGAAATTCGACTATAATTGATATAAATTTTAAGTATTTTAGTTATAGAACTATACTCTTATAACAACAATTTATTTAGATTTCGATCTATACAGGTTAATTTACTTCTTTTTCAAACAAATTATTATTTACTTATCTATACTTACTCTTTAATTGACGATATTCCTAAGCTTGCAACTTTGTTTTCTTTTTCCTTTATTAAATATAAATACGTAAATATATTATAATATAAATAGTATATATCGTTCCAATCCACCCAAAGATTGCCTGTAAGATATTGCTGATATATATAATTATATATTAATAGTCAAAAGATAGTTAACCATAGTTACGAAGAATAGTACTACATCAGCCGAACCATGCCGAAATACGAACGCTATTCGACTGCGTGTGTCAAACGCATGGTTGTGTGCGTGTAATATTTTCCATTAATTTAATGTACCTATTTCTAATGCATATTTTATATAAATATTAGGATTCACTACTCCTTATCCATATAAACTTCAACTGTGCCAAATTTCATACTCCTCCGCCCGTGCAATTTTTGTAAAAAGGGGTACAAAGTTTTTTGCTTCACGTATTAATATATAGACGAGTGAGCGTGATTATACTATATTGATAATTCAGATATCCTATTGGCATTGTGTGTGAGATGACATCTTAACGATACAGAAATGTGCTAGGATGTATCTATGATTTAAATCTTTGCTTCCAAAGGATCAACAACGCAGTATGTTGATATTCACATATGCCATAAAATATTAGCGCTATATCATATGTTTGCAATATTTATACGGTACACAGATATAGACAGCATCCCATTGGGATCTGTCCCGGTTGTGCAGCAGTAGAGAACGCGACAACTGTCCTTAAGTTCGCAGGTTCGATCGCTAGGTTGATCCAATAAAAATTGATAGGCTTTTTCTGTCAAGATATTTTCAATAGTAGCACGAATATCGGCAGTTTTTGAAAAGTGAATCCGTCTGCCACGGAATTCACGTAAAATCGTTGATCCTGCACATGCTCTCTCTCCTGTCATGTTGAATGAGGCAATAATAATAATAATAATAATATTCTACCACATACACACAACACTATCTAGCCCAAACTAAGCAGAGCTTGTACTATGGGTATTAGACAATTGATAAACATACATATATACTTTTTTTTTTGTAAATACATACATATTATACATAGAAACACCCAGACCAAGACAAACATCCATGTTGATGCACACAAATATTTGTCTTGTGCGGGAATCGAACCCGCGACCTCAGGCATGGCAGTCGGTTACACTAACCACTACGCCATCGAAGCCGTAGATAGATAGAGAGTGCACTTGTGTTTGCGCTCATACTCGTGTACTTATAATATATCTTGCGGAGATATCCAGTCTCCGTTTATATTGGCAGCTATGTCCGAAACTCACTCTGGAAGACTTTATCCGATATTGGAATGTATTACGCACGCACTATTCACTGGATACCTTTCTAGGTCCCACGTAATAAAGTGAAAGTATATCGCCGTCTACCAAGTACATTTCTATATACAGGGTGTCCAAGAACCTGGCGTCCAACTGGATTCCCACGATGCCCCAAGTTCTAACAGTACTCAGAAAAATATTTTAAAAAATCCACCCCATGTACTTACAGAATTATACTGATTTCAAAAAAAAAGGGAAAATGAGCACCCTGTGACATACTTTTGAATGCTGTGACTGCTAATGCTGATAATTTCGATATTTCTTGGAGGTTTTGTAATCTAGGGTATTGCTGTGTCTAAATAGAATGTAAAAATAAAGTACTTATTGTACCATTTTAAAATAAAATATTATTTTAACTAAAGGTGATATGGAAAACTATTGAATTTCGCAACTTTGACCGACTGTAGTGTAAAAAAAATGTACCAAAATAGTATGGCAAGTGACGTCAAATTTTGACGCGTTTATTCCTCTTTTTAAAAAGGTATAATACTTACACATTAATTTGAAAAAAAAAATTTTGATAATATTTTTACTCAACAACCCAATTTTTACGAAGTGCCTACCTACTAACGGTAACTGTCGGACCCTTTCTTATCTTAGAAACTGTTATGTTACTACTATTATTTACTTCGGTTCCAAGAGTGAGCAAGAAGGAAATACACACAGGTAGATGGGTTCCCAGTAGAATAAAAGCAAAGAATGTTAGTTTAAAGATATTTTATTACAATAAATGTTCAAAATGTTGACCACCCGCGGCAATACAAGCTCTCACTCTCCTTAAAAAGGACCGCTTTATGTTTCGCGAGTAACTTTTTTGACGTATCACCTGCACTGCTTGTGTTATCTTCTCACGAAGGTCAGCGATGTCATTAATGGGCTTCGCATAAACGAGCTCCTTCATAGTTCCCCAGAAAAAAAAATCCAGCGGATTTAAGTCAGGTGAGCGGGCTGGCCACGGGATTGTTCCTGATCGCCCAATCCACCTGTTCGGGTATTGCTCGTCCAAAAACTCTCTAACGGATACGCGAAAATGTGCTGGACAGCCGTCGTGTTGGAACCACATATCTGGTGGGGTCTCTTCTAGTAAGTTTGGCAAATCATTTTGAAGAAAATTTAAATATGATTCGCCAGTCAAATTCTCGGGCATCTCAAATGGACCAATAATATTCCCACAGAGAATACCGGTCCACATGTTCACTTTGAACCGGTACTGGGATCTATCTTCTCGCATCAAGTGCGGATTTTCCACATGCCACTCGTGCAAGTTGTGTAGGTTCATGTAGCCATCCTTCTTAAATGTAGATTCATCTGACCACAAAATTTTGTCGATAAAGTTTTCGTCTTCTCGATGTTTTTGCAGGATTGTTTCACAAAACGCGACTCGGCTCGGATAGTCTCGAGGTAAAAGACTTTGCACTCGCTGTACGTGGTACGGATGATATTCTTCTTTTTGGAGAATACTGTGTGCTGTGCTCTTCGGTATCCCCGTATCAGCTTCTATTCCTCGCACAGAGATGCTTGGATTTGCCGACACCGCCTCTAAAACTTCATCGCGTATGAAGTCATTTACGGGTCGTCCTTCACCAGCTACTTGATTGGGGAACCGCCCGTCACATAGTGATCTGTGCACATTAATGAAAACTCGATGGTCGGGATATCGCGTAGCCCTCGGATACCTTTCTCTGTAAAGTCTCGCTGCAGCTCGTCCATTACCTCTACATTCTCCATAAATGTAGTGCATATTTGCGTATTCTTGCGGAGTGTAGGTCGCCATGGTAGCACACACAAAACACAAACTGTCCAAACACAGGCAAAGGTCGTCGTAAAGAGTTCGTTTCAAAGTCCAGAGCACAAAGAGTAATCGAGTCCAATAAACAAAGCTTTAAATCGTAGTACGTGATCAATGGTAACAATAAGAGAGAGGTGCGTAGTAACGGCAGGAGGCAGTGACGCGTACTGACCGTACTGTTATCCTAAATAGCACGATCCCAGATAGCGTCACTATCTATCTCACTCGCACCTCTAACCTTTTTCTCCCTCACTCTTACCTGAATAATGGGGTACCATAAAGAAGAACCAGCAAATCGCAAAGATAGTTTCTGTCTTGCTCCCTCCTGTTGTAATAACGAATCACTATGGTGAGATGCATGCACATACCGTCCCTTACGGTCTAACCTGTTTTTTGAGAGGCCTGTTGTTATTTTTATGAGCATACAACAGTAATTCTTTAGAGGTTAGATTCAATTCGTCGTAAATTTTTCTTTCTAAGAATTCTGTAAGACATCGTAAAAATTGGGTTGTTGAGTAAAAATATTATCAAAATTTTTTTTTTTCAAATTAATGTGTAAGTATTATACCTTTTTAAAAAGAGGAATAAACGCGTCAAAATTTGACGTCACTTGCCATACTATTTTGGTACATTTTTTTTACACTACAGTCGGTCAAAGTTGCGAAATTCAATAGTTTTCCATATCACCTTTAGTTAAAATAATATTTTATTTTAAAATGGTACAATAAGTACTTTATTTTTACATTCTATTTAGACACAGCAATACCCTAGATTACAAAACCTCCAAGAAATATCGAAATTATCAGCATTAGCAGTCACAGCATTCAAAAGTATGTCACAGGGTGCTCATTTCCCCTTTTTTTTTGAAATCAGTATAATTCTGTAAGTACATGGGGTGGATTTTTTAAAATATTTTTCTGAGTACTGTTAGAACTTGGGGCATCGTGGGAATCCAGTTGGACGCCAGGTTCTTGGACACCCTGTATATTACTGATAAAAATGTCCTACGGATAATTTTATTTGGCATTTGTTCTAGAGTGAACCAGAAACAGAACACACAACAGTAGCCAAAGATAATCTAACAAGGCAACCGCATCTTGATATCTAGAAAGGAAAGTAAAATAAATGCACTTTAACAAATAATACTGCCTCGGTAACACTGTAGTAGCGCATGCTGTGCCGTCGTCTTAGGTTCGATTTCCGAGTCGGACAAAGTGTTATTAGGATTTTCTGTCTAAAAATTGTCAGTAGAAGCAATAAGTCTAGATCTGGCATAATCTATACTAATATTATAAAGCTGAACAGTTTGTTTGCTTGTTTGTATGTTTGTTTGGTTGAAAGCGCCAATCTCAGGAACTACTGGTCGGTATTGAAATTATTTTAGTGTTTGATAGCTCATTTATCGAAGAAGGCTATAAGCTATAATAACATTACGCAACGACTAATAAAAGACGAGCAGCAATTAAAATGTTGCAAAAACGGAGAAATTTTTATTATATGAAGCAGGCAAAGTTGCGCGCTTCAGCTAGTAATTAAATAAAATCAGCTCTGGCCTCTTCTTAGTATGAGAAGGGTTAGGCCCTTACACCACGCTAGCCCAGTGCGGGTTGACAGACATATGAATATTCGAGAACATTATGGAGAACTCTTAAACATACAGGTTTCCTTGAGACGTTTTTATAGTTAAAGCGAATGATAATAATTACCTATTTGTAAGCACATAATTTAAACTGAATAAACTTGCATAGGCACTGAAATAACTTGAAACCTAAATTCATAGTTGGCAAAATATGGGTGTAAAGTTTGCAACAAAGGCATTTTTATAGGACTATAAGAGAGGAAGAACCTACTTCGGCGTAAAAGATTTTATTAAGTACGCTTATATTTTGATTCTTTTATAGTAAAGTTTCAGCCTCAATAACTAGATCAAACAAAGCGTTAAAGTAGATGCTAGACCAGTAAGTAATGTTTTTTTTTTATACTACTAAGTTGGCAAACAAGCATACGGCCCACCTGATGGTAAGTGGACACCGTAGCCTATGGACGCATGCAACACCAGGGACATCACTTGCGCGTTGCCGACTCTTTAGGCAAGGAAGTGGGAAGGAGAAGGAGCGGGAAGGGGGAAAGGGGGTGATTGGGCCTCCGAAACTCTCACTCACCGAACGAAACACAACAGCAGGAATACTGCTATTTCACGTCCATATTCTGTGAGAGGGTAGTCCTTCCCCGGTCGAGCCGGCCCATTTATGCTGAAAACAGCGAGGCTCTACTATACTCAGGAAAAATGATAGATTCTTCTTCAGTATTTGTACTTAACTTTCCTTTAAAATGAAAAATTGTTGATTCACTTTAGCGTCTATTGTTGCTTTGTTGGCTGAGTACTGTCTCCCAAAATACAGGCTACAGCCTAGTTTGGGAATCAGTATTAGCAATAATTTTTTGTCTAGCCACGTCCTGTTGGAAAGCCCAATTACAATCCAGAGACAGTGACGACGAGGAGAAGATAGATGTCTTCTAGCCATCGTCAGTGTCAAGCCGGTCTGACCAGATGCTTCTTCACACTACGTTTGAAGGACCCAATGTCATAGAAGCGAGGGAACAGATGTGCCGGAAGTTTCTAAGTCATAGAATAAGTTCCACACATTGTACTCCATTTTTGTCAATAAACTTTATTGTTAATATTATTTATTATTCTTGAATTACGTCCTATAGACTATTGCAGCTGTGTATTTAGATATTGCAAGATAATGTGAGAACTAAAAATACAGCTGGGGACATGTGAGTGTAGATATGTCTGCTTATTCTTAGCAAAATATACAGGCGTGAATATAAAAAAATTGCTATCAAAACAGAATATAAAGACAGTAAACGTTGTTTCATTGAAATTAAACTACACGGATTTTATTGCGTTTATTTAACACTTTATTACATAATTTTGAAACTGTTACACTACAACTATTGAACTTGACTACTTTTTAGCTATTTACATTATTAATATAATTTCTATTTAAATTTACTCTTGCTCTGACGTTTCGGTTGCTTTTCAGCAGCCATGTCATGGAGACAACCCCGTTAGTACCACTATGTGGTCCATATCAGTCGTAGCAGATCTTCGTTATTATTAAAGACCAGAATACCTTTTTCCCTTTTTTTTACGTGCATAATATAAAACGCAGATACTCGCGTTTGTTTAGTGTTATTGGGTTGTTGCATTAGGTAATGGTCCGTAATAGCGCATAGTCTACAAAATGTTCCTGTTAGACGGCTAAAGATTCACCCCCTTACATGGAACTGAAAACATGGCTGGCGAATTAGTAAAATATTACACCTCTGCCTAACTCTTACGTGATATATGTACAGAGATATTATATAATATATACATAACCTAATAATTACACTGAACATAAAAGCCTAAAATCAAATTTAAAACGTGATTTCAAACCTAAGTAACATTAAAAATACTATCAGTTTCATTTCTGATCCAGGTCAAATTTACGAGTATACCGCAATTAGCCTGCAATAAAAACAAATTAAATTTGCTCCAATATACTAAGCTTTAATTAAAAATAAAATTATATTTGCATCGCCTCGAGAATGGTTTCGATACATTGGTTTATAATTACTCTTAAAATGAAGTTGATGGATATTAATATTAGAAATTAATCAACAGAATGAATAGACAACTTAAATGCTTCGGAATTATGTTTTAAAAGTCGCTTCTAGCTTTAGGGTATAATATTAATATTAGGTGGTACTTTAGAGACACACACAGAGTTTTACTTTTATGTACCCATAGTACCTCGGTGTACCATATCTAAATTCAGTCACCTATAGTTTTAGGTACCGTGAAATACGAGTCATGCCAATCGCCGTTTACCGGGCACAATTTTGTCTCCCCTGCTATACGCAGATTTTCTTAATAGACATTTTCAAAACCGTTTTACCTGATCCATCAAACACGAAACCTCATGCACAGAAGTTTCATTTACAACAGCTGTGTCATCAAGGCAATTTAAGTCTAATGATAATAATATGTATGTACGTTATAATAATGTGCAAAACGTCAACTATACATTTTTATGCCATACTTGTTCTAAAAACTAAGGCCTAAACCTACTGGTACGACGACAACGATGCGCATCAAAAACATACCGTCTTCATATCCTTTGGCTTTATGCCGCCACATCCTTACTTCCTAAATAATATTATAAATGCCATTTAGAGTTTGTTTGTTTGGTTCACACCTGCACGCCACGGTTTCCACACCTTAACTACACGACCATTTATCATTAAATTTCGCATAGACGTTATCGAGGATACAGAAAATGACATAGGATCATCAAGAAAAAAGTACAGTTCGCGAAGGATAGAAATTTATTAAAGAAATTTAAACAAACGCTAGCAAAGCCGCAGGTAAATTCTAACCATATTTTTTTTATAGTAATGTTACTTTTATTCACCATATCGAGCATACTGGAGGGCATCAAAAATGTTGGGTTTTGTATTGCGGAACACTAAAGATTTTAAGAATAGCCGCTCAAAAATTACGCTTCACAATAGTCAGAAGGATCATGGAATACTGCAGTGTCCTATGGAGACCACACTATGCTGTGCATATGTTATGCTTAGAACGGGTTCAAAAACGGTTTTTATGGCATCTCGCTTTCGCGGAAAATAAGGCGAAACAGTTACCAAATTACTCCTCACGACTGCAGTATTTCAGGATATGCCCTCTGACTTTGCGATGGAATAGGACGGAAGGTATGTTTGCTTGCAAGCTCATACAAAATAAAATTGCTTATGCAGAATCGTTGAGCCTCTTCCGATTTCGAGCACCAGCCTGATACCCCACTGAGAAGGACAGTAGTGTACTAGGGGCAAATTCGCCAATGGCCAGAATGTACAAAACTGTCAATGAATATACAATCTAATTAACATTCAGATAACAGAGGCATGATATTATCTGGTATTGTCAAAAATTTCAAGTCATCTAAGTCTGAGTGAATAATTCTGTCAATTATTTTTATTATTATTGCTTCATTAACTAAATCTTAAAATTGATTTGATTTAATTTTTAACAGTTGTTTTGCTTTTTTGTTTATTTGATTTTATTTATTTTTTTGTTTTTTGTTTCTATGCAGTCAAATATATATGTTAAGTATGGTTATGTAGTCTACATTATTACTAATATTTTCATTGTAAACTTTTTATGAGCTTGTGGTGATCTATAATTAACTGTTACACTTAGTTTTTTTATTTTATTGTACTACTTATTTGGATATGTATTAGTGTAAGCAGTTGTTGATTAACCTTAATAAATAAATTAAAAAATTAATAATCTATAAATGTATGTTTTCAGGTGCGTAGTCTCGGCCTAACTCTTTGGCTCCGTGGTATAAGTTTGCGCTGTATGATTACATGCAGTTGTGACATCACGGTGTTCATTTCCTGGCGAGAGGTCAGAGAAACGAAGTGTGACGTGTGTCGTCCACGTCATAATACGTGCGACCTAGAACATAGCCAGTGAAATAATAATAATATTCTACCACATGCACACAACACCATCTAGCCCAAACTAAGCAGAGCTTGTACTATGGATACTAGACAATGGATAAACATACTTATATACTTTTTTTTTGTAAATACATACATATTATACATAGAAACACCCAGACCAAGACAAACACACATGTTCATGCACACAATTGTTTGACTTGTGCGGGAATTGAACCCGCGACCTCAGGCGTGGCAGTCGGTTACACTAACCACTACGCCATAAATGTGGGTATCATAATGACTGTCTACTCTTTTAGGATTATCTAGGCGTGAGTGTGTATGAGTACATTTCCCAAAGACTAAACTTCTCTGCTCTGGCTAATTACCTCATGCTGGCAGGTTTTAGCGCCAAAAATTAACGAGGTAGAGCTGTATTATCTCAATCTTTATCATTATACAGACGATTCCCGCTGTAGGAATCAATCCTATTCGCGAGACTTTACAAATATACGAATAATAGATACATAATTCAATCAGCCTCCTCGCTGGTTTCAGCATGAATGGGCCGGATCGACCGGGGTAGTACTACCCTCTCACATAATACCGTCGTGAAGTAACGGTACCCGTACTGTTGCGTTTTGTATCGGTGAGTGAGAGAGCCGGAGGCCTAGTTACCCCGATCCTTTTCCTATCCTTTCCTTTGTCCTTTACCTCCTTCATTCCTTTTTTAAGGGCTGGCAACGCACTTGTAACTCCTTTGGGGTTGCGGGTGTCCATGGGCGGCGGTAATCGCTTACCATGAGGCGATCCACTTGAGCAGATGGATCGCCTGATGGTAAGCGATTACCGCTTTGAGCTCATTTGCCGCCCTATACCATAAGAAAGAAAACAATGTGTATTGCACAGATAATTATTCCGTGTAGGATTCGAAACCACAAAGCGCAAAGCTAGCGACGATACGACCGCTTGCTCGCTGCGCCACCCGTGCATTCATGTCATTTATTGCTGAATCAATATTTTAAATGTTAAACCACTAGTTTTTACACTGTCATCCATATCTCATACTAGCCTTAATTCCTTTATTTCTTAGGTCGCCAACTCGCAAATAATATATATGATTTTAAATGTGACCGTAGGCTACAGCGACCGGTTAGTATCAGGTGTATGCTTGCTTGCTATCACAGTGTTTATAAAAGCAGTTATTTTTTCTTAGATGTGATTTCCAAGTTAGTAAAATTAACTCTTACAAGTGTACATCCAAAAAAAATATCATTGCGCATATCAAATTTCCACGTCAGTGACGTATCTTGTCTTATCTTCTCAACTTCCTATGAATCCTAATTAATCTATTTCTATACAAATAAAATCACGGCATAAGACCTATCCTAATATACCTGATGTTTCACTATTCGGAATGCCCCTGTGTAGGGAGTACATGTTTAAATATTTCGGCCACTGGGTTACCGAAGATTTAAGGGTTATTTCTTTGTTTTGCCTGTCAATATGACCATACTTCGCCTGATGGTAAGCAGTCGTGTGGTCTAAGAGCAGTGGCCTCCACACCGTCATTATAGCAGCCGAGGCGATGTTGAGGTCTCTACTTTGACGGCATGAAAATCTAATCTTGAAGTAGACAGGGAACATAGGTCGCTAGCTGCTGTCCGCTGTAGCATGCTAGCCCGCAGGTTTGCAAAATGTACAGATCATCATGCAGCCTATGGGTCAGTTATAGTCAGCAGGCATACAGCGACCTATGTACGTGTCCAATACAATAATGCATTCAGGGAGTTACTGAGGATGCCGTGGAGACGTAGTGCGTCAGAGATGTTTGCAGAGATATATACTGACGGCTTTACCGCTATCATGAGACAAAGGTCCGCGACGACACCAACATCATCCTGAGTGTCTTCGCGGAACGGTAGGAGACCCCGATATTCCGGAGATGGATGCAGCTACCTACAAGTTGTGATTTAATCATGCATTTTACTCATATATTGTCTACTAACATTAGTGCTTTGAGTAAATTGTTACTAACACGCTATGGACGTCCGTAAAAAACTAATATATTATTAAAAAGAAACGTATATTATAAAGAGGAAAGATATTTAGATGTTTCGTTTGTGTGTTTTTAAGGGTTTAACTCAAAAACTAAACAATCGGTTTTAAAAATTCTTTCACTATTTAAAGCTGTATTATTACCGAGTAACATTTTACTAACATAAACTAACCTACTTTTACTCGAGCGAAGCCGCACGCAAAAGTTAGTAATATTATAAATGCGAATATGAGTTTGTTTGTTAAGCTTTCACGCCTGAACTACACGACCGATCATCATGAAATTTTGCATACATAGTCAGGTGTACAGAAAAGAACATGGGATACCTTTAATCCGAAAAAGTACTGTTACCGAGATATAAACAATTGACATAACGTACATTTTCGAGCAAAGCCGCGGGCATAATCTGGTATTATATAATACAACACAGTATTAAAATACAACTACAACAATTGTCTAAACAAAGATCTGTGTTCGGATCACGTGATCGTTATCAACGTTTTGTTAGAGTCACGCTAGCGCCTAGAGCGTGTGAGGTTTTGTTTTTAATGTTAGAGCCTGCATACACGATCTTTTACTAACATAGATTAGTTTATGTTGTACTGTATTTGAATTTCTGTTGTCAATAATTCCATGGCGGTATATATTATGAGCCTAGTAGGAGACTGTTGAAGCGCCACGCAGAGGTCTCGAGTTCGACCCCAAGGCACGCATCTCTGAGTTTTCGAAGTTATGTGCGTATTCAATATTTAATAATCATTCGCTTTGACGATCAAAGAATACACTGTGAGTAAACCAGCATGTCTGAGAGTTTTCTATAAAGTTCTCAAGTATATGTGAAGTCTGCCAATACACATGGCATTGTGGACTATGGCGTAACCTTTTCCACACACAGAAGAGGATCGTGCTCAGCAGTATGACAGTTTATATACAAGGCTGATATTATATATAAATGAGCTAGCCTGTCCAGAGAAGTATCCACTATCTTCTTACAGCAATCTGAATTAGAAGTGTTTACACTGTTACTTCTTGTACACTGTAAGTAAGGGTTCTGTAAGCTGATATACTTACCTCTTATGGAAGAGGTAAGTATATCAGCTTACAAAGGATCCTTTCATCCCATTTTTATTTCCTCTTAACGGGAATCGGCATCACCTCGGTGGCGCTGTATGTGCTTGCCGAGGCACGGGGAAATTCAACACCGCCAACTTCCTAACTCCGAGCTGGTATTGAGATTACTTGGCTGAACAACTCATGCCTAGCAGTCGCATTCACTACCTCTGCTTGTTAACTATAACAAGCAACCCAACTTTTATACGAATAAAATATTAAAATAAACATAATATGTTATGTTATGTTGTACCGTGTGCGACGGCACTAAGGTCATATCTGTGCAATCAACGTCACACTCGATAGCGCGAACACTGTTATTAGTGCGCTTGCGCACACATGAGCCGTTACTTTGTAACTTTACAGTATAACTGTTTAACAGTGGCGTGGAGTCATAAAAATAATAAAATGTAATTAACTGTCTTATATACATATTATATCGAGTTCGATCCCAAGGCGTGCACCTCTGATTTTTCGAAGCTATGCACAAATTAAATAGCTAATTATCGCTTGCTTTAACGGTGAAGGAAAACATAGGGCATGTTTGAGAGTTCTCCATTATGTTCTCGATGATGTCCTGGGTCTGCAGACATCACATGTGTGAAGTCTGCCAACCCGTACTAGGCCTGCGCGGTGGACTATGGGCTTACCCTTCGTACACAGAGAAGAGTTGAGTTTTTTTAATTTGAGAAGAGTTAAATACAGAGCTAATATTATTATAATTATCTCTCTTTTATTTAAAAGTCAGTATTTTAAAAGGGCAAACAATTTATATACTGAATATGTACTGATTATTAGGTCCTGATCTCAACGGTCGGTACCGTATAATTAATGTGAGGGTAAGGGTTAGGACATGCTAATAGTAAGTGTAGGAGTAAGTTTTGTGTTGCGCCCAGTTGTACTTTATAGAAGCTAAATACAGTCACACATGGCCTACCACCCCTAGGATTTTCCACACAGACCGGTCTTGAGCTACGCACATTCATCATTATTCAATCGGTTCCCATGACACTTATTAGGTCGACGGTTCACCTTGTACCTCTCACAAGGTGGATCGTTGACCTAATCTCTAGGGATCTATAATTCATATGGTCATTATAATGAGTCCATATGATTTCACAACTCGACATACGCCTGGCTGGCTACTTCAGCTAGGAAGCTAGAGTTTCCTAATCCCAACTGCTGCCATCCACTCGCCATATATCAATAGACCTACGATAAGCTTAATTCAAACAATAATCACGCCAATGTTCTTCGCCTTGACTGCAATGCATCTTCATCTCACGATTCGTTCGTAACACAGTTGCGTCACACACGGTACGGTTTCTAAACGAAATGGTTCGCACATTTCGTTTAATACCGCCCATAACTACAGTCATTAACTCTTGTTAACATTATTCTAATGTTTATTGCGTTTTTTTCAAAGTTTATACATCGCATTTCAATACTTGGAGGTTAGGTTGATCAATATTAAGTTTTGAAATTAATTGCTTTATAAAATTGATTTTCTATAGTTACTTTATGATTTGTTTGATATATTATCCTCTCTTGAATTTAGATTTGATATTTGGCAGTCGGAATCTGTCTGCAACTAAAGTAATTTTTAGAGGCTGAAATCACATAATATAGCTTTACATGCATAGACTCTTCCCTATTTTCTGAACACGGTAGGTACAACAAAACAACGATATAGGCTTCTATAAACCATGTAGGATAGCATATACATACAAACTATAGAAGAATATAAGAATTGTAATTCTTATATTCTAGGCTATAGAGAAGACTTTAAAATACTATTATCCTCGATGGCGTAGTAGTCAGTCTAACCGACTGCCACGCCTGAGGTCGCGGGTTCGATTCCCGCACAAGTCAAACATTTTGTGTGCATGAACATGGATGTTTGTCGTCTTGGTCTGGGTGTTTCTATGTATAATATGTATATATTTACAAAAAAAAAAGTATATATGTATGTTTATCCATTGTCTAGTACCCATAGTACAAGCTCTGCTTAGTTTGGGCTAGATGGTGTTGTGTGTATGTGATAGAATATTATATTATAGAATTGAAGTCATAAAATCTAATGAAAAGCTTGATACATATTATGACAGTTAATCATTTTAAAAACAAAATCTTAATCATAAGTATTAACTTTTGAAATGATTAACTGTATAATGTTTAACTTTAATGTTTATAGAACTCTAGTTCTATTAGTAAAGTAAATCATTAAAATATTACTGTCAAAGTGGAAAACAGAGTCTTTATTAGATATAAAAGCAAGCAACATGTAGTTTAAAATCCCAAATTGTAATTGCACATTTGAAAACATGTATCTACAAAATAAACACTAATTTTGCAATAACCACATTGTTAGAACAGAGAGAAATATAATTAAACTATATTGTTTAAATGGTAACCATTACAATTAGCGCAAGTCGTAACAAGAGGTCAAAAGCTAACAATGCTTCATTTTGAAATTGTGGCGATGCTATCTATAGTGCAGTCAGGATTACACATGTGATAATAGACTAGAGTTTAAATCCATTTAGTTTTTTATTCGATAGCACTGATTATCTACGTGAAGCAGGAGTCTAAGCGACTTCTCAGCATGAGGTTTTGGGTTCGATGCCTGAGTGGGCAAGTTAAGTTTTTACTTTGATAAGTCTCACGTCTATATCTTCGGAAGTAAGCATACCTGCAACATCTACATTTTGTTAGTTAAGGTTGAGGTGAGAACCCACGTAATATATGCGAGCTAATTACCGTTTATCGGCCACAGTTCCAGACTCAGTGCTGCTACTAAGAATTTCTGGATAATACTATACCTGACCTGGGAATTAAATCTAAGACCTCATGTGTAGTCGCTTACACTCTCGCTTCACCACCGAAGCAGGCGGCTGCATCCAATTTTGGATGGCGTCAGACTATGTATATAGAGAATACTGATGCTGCAACGGCTTACATAATAATTCAACCTATCATTTTGAAGATTCAATGCTTCGGTCCCTTCATATAACGCCAAATATCAGGCTTGCCTTATTAAAATGCCTATTATATTCAATCAAGCACTTATGTACGAGCTCATCTGAGACATGCTAGTAATGAAGAATAAAGAGCAAACAAGATGGCCATCCCTTGATTTTACTGTTAATATATCATATTGGTGACTTGCCCTAGATATTTTGAAGTCTTAGGCACGGAACAAAAATTGTGTCATCCACTGATTGTTGGAAGGAATTTAGGTGTTTTATGAATAGAAGCAATGAATGTTTCTCTAGATACAAAGCTAGCAAACTAGCCGAACCGATATACGTTGTCCTGCTGACACGTTGGCTTGCAACCTGATCACAGCGCCACTTATCGGATCTAATTGTAAATCAATCTAACCAAAGACCAACCAAGAACATTGCATCAAAATCAGTCCACCCGTTTAGGAGTAGTTCAGTGACATGTACAAGTGCAGAAATAAAGATAAACCATTATTTTTTATAAACAAGAATAGATAAAACTATGTAATTAGTGCAATATCATAAGTTTATGTTTGTTTAATGTGAAGCCTTGGGTTACATGCCCATGTCAGGCGAAGTATAATTGGGTTTTCTGTTAGAAAATTCTCTGTAGTAGCAAGGACCCTGTAGATAGCTATAAGCTTGTTTAGTGTGTGACCTAAAGATATTCTGAACGAAAACTGGGTGTAATATACCTCTGCCCACCTCTTTGTGAAATGTATATGTACAGAACAAGTCAAATTGGTTGAATATATGATGCATTTCTACTTAATCCTTAAGAGAAATACCAGCGTGATGCATTAAATGAAAGATAGATTAAAGTTTTGCATTATTTATTTAATTTAATAAATGATCACATAGTGATTCCTCATTATATTTTATACATTTCGTATAAATATGTACAAAATATTTTAAACAAGCGTTTCATTTTTTTTAGGTTTTATCTAATGCTGAAGAACTATTTACAAATTAATTAATCTATTTGGTTTATTTAGTACTTGTAACCTTCCTCAGGGCTGAAGCTTGGAGGCTGACGAGGTCCTCCGAAGTTCTCCGTAGGCCTTCCCTGTCCTGAAGGGCCGAAGCCAGGCTGAGAGCCGGTCTGGCCAGGTTTGTCTTGACCTGCGGGACTGTAACCAGCTTGACCGGGCCTATCCTGTCCTGAATGTCCTGAAGGGCCGAAACCAGGCTGAGAGCCAGTCTGGCCAGGCCTGTCTTGACCTGCGGGACTGTAACCAGCTTGACCGGGCCTATCCTGTCCTGATGGGCCGAAACCAGGTTGAGAGCCAGCTTGACCAGGTCTATTCTGTCCTGAAGGGCCAAAGCCAGACTGTGATCCAGATTGACCTGGGTTATCTTGTCTAGAAGGTGCAAAACCAGATTGAGGACCAGTTTGACCAGGCCTATTTTGTCCGCTAGAACCAAAGCCAGGCTGAGAACCGAATGGACCCTGGGCAGACCCAGTAGGACCATCCTGTGAGCCAGGGCGGTTGTATTGGTAAGGAGCAGAATCAGGCATGGAGGATTTGGGTCCTGATGATTGTCCAGACTGAGGTGTGGTTCCAAAAGGTCCAGCTGAAGTACCTGGTCTTGGGAAAGTGGAGCCAGTAGGTCCTGAGCCAGAACTACCAGGAGTGTACTGTCCAGGCTTGGAGAATGGAGAGCCTTGACCATTAGCACCAGGGCCCGATGAAGCAGGGCCAGAAGGATAACCTTGGTCTTCAGATCCTGTAGGCCTGGGGAATCCAGATCCGCCTGAAGAAAGGGGGCCAGAACCAGATGGGCCAGAACCAGATGGGCCAGAACCAGATGAGCCAGAACCAGATTGGCCAGAACTAGATGGGGTGTAGTTGTTACCTAGGGTACTGGATCCTGACCCTTGAGCAGGACCGGAGATACCAGATACTCGCGGGCCATTGCCAAACGCGGGTCCTTGTCCACCGGAACTTGCAGAACCAGGTCCAAATCCTGATCCAGTTGGCCTAGGGAATCCACCTTGCTGACCTTGGTTGGGGCTGCCAAACTGAGACTGGGGTCGGTTGTATTGGTATCCCGAATCGTCTTGTGCCTGACCCGTCTGTCCTTGGGGCCCAGTGGAGCCAGCAGGCGAAGGAGATCCGAACTGAGGACGTTGGTTGTATCCAGGCCCGGATTGTCCGGGTGTTGTCTGTCCTAGAGGACCGGATGGGCCAGATCCAGCAGGGCCAGAAGGTGCAGAAGAACCGAACTGAGGACGTTGATTGTATCCAGGCTGAGTTTGCCCCGGGGCTGTCTGTCCTACAGGACCAGATAGAGAAGATCCAGTGGAGCCTGAAGGCGCAGAAGTGCCGAACTGAGGACGTTGGTTAAACCCAGGCTGAGAGCCCGATGGGGTACTACCAGGGGCGCCATATTGAGAAGCAGGTGATTGGCTACCTTGGGGTCCTGAAGGTGATCCAGCAGGGCTTCCATAGGAAGAAGATGGACCCTGACTGCTTTGGGATGGGAAATTTGGTGATCCAGAGTGGGCTGCCGGGCCGGCAGGCGATCCATTAGGAGCACCATAGTTAGAAGCAGGAGATTGAGATCCAGGTCTAGAGCCTGAGGCACCAGGAGCATTATACTGATAGCCCGAATCAGGACTACCCTGGGAAGAGAAAGGAGTTCCTGCACTACCTACACCAGGTGCTCCAGATGAGCCAGGTCCGCTGTACTGGGAAGCAGGTGATTGTCCACCTTGTGACGGGAAGCCTTGTGATCCAGATGGTCTGGACTGGCCCTGCTGTGAAAATCCAGGTCTTGAGCCTGCAGGCGAAGAATCTGGTGCACCGTACTGAGACAGAGGTGACTGGCCACCTTGAGTAGGGAAGCTTTGAGCGCTAGGACTTGAACCGGATATAGATCCAGCCGGACTACCGAACGGAGAACCAGAAGCTGGGCCACTTTGAGATCCAGCGGGTCCAGAAGATGTTCCAGGAGCACCATACTGAGTTGCGGGTGACTGGCTACCTTTCGTAGGGAATCCTTGTGAACCAGGTCTTGTAGCACCAGAAGATGTACCAGGGGCACCGAATTGGGCAGCAGGTCCTTGAGATCCAAAACCAGGTCTCGATCCGGAAGGAGACGAACCAGGTGCATTGTACTGGTAACCATCGTCTTGCTGTCCAGGTTTTCCGGAGCCAGAGGGAGAGCTTGAACCATACTGAGAAGCTGGGAACTGACTGCCTTGCGATGTAAATCCAGATCCAGTGGGACTAACACCACCAGCAGGTGAAGAACCAGGAGCGTTGTATTGAGTAGCAGGGGATTGGCTGCCCTGAGACGGGAAGCCTTGAGCACCAGGCCTGGAACCGAAGGGTGATCCAGAGGCCGAGCCACTAGGAGATCGAGTGGGTCCGGACGATGTACCAGGAGCACCATATTGAGAGGCAGGAGACTGACTACCTTGACTAGGAAAGCCTTGAGCACCAGGCCTTGAACCAGATGTAGATCCAGCTGGACTACCGAATGGAGAACCAGAAGTTGAGCCACTTTGAGATCCAGCGGGTCCAGAGAATGTACCAGGAGCACCGTACTGTGATGAAGGAGATTGGCTACCTTGAGTTGGGAAACCTTGTGAACCAGGTCTAGCGGAACCAGATGGAGTTGAGCCAGGAGCACCATACTGAGTAGCAGGTGCTTGACCACCTAGACTACCCTGAGAGCCTGGTTGTCCAGCTGATGTAGCAGGAGCACCATATTGGGACGCAGGTCCTTGAGTACCTTGTGGCTGGAATCCTTGCTGACCAGGTCTTACAGCACCAGATGGAGAAGCGCCAGGTGCACCGTATTGGGAAGCAGGACCTTGGCCTGGCTGGAATCCAGATGAACCGGAACCTGGTTGACCTTGACCTGGGTAGGGCGCTCCGCTGTACTGCTGGGCATCAACGACGATTGCAGAATCTTCATCCGGGTTGTAAGCACCTTGAAAATATAATTTTTGTTAGAAAATACGTATAGTTAAGGGATTGACAATAGACATTACTTGTTTTATTTAGTAATCATACAAGACGTACTTGTACCTAAAGATAATTCATAGAGAGTATTGTCTTTTTCCATCTCTATATCAGAGAGAATACAGTTTCATAGCAGTACTCAATTAAGCAACAGCATAACTTTAAAGTGTTTTGTTGAACTCATTCATGATATGCAATTAAGATTGAGGACATAAAATGGATTTTACTTCATAAACTATTTCAATAATAAATCATTTCTCGTATTCTTTAATCCTAAGTATTTTATTATAGGTACGAGATGTCAAGGCGCAAGTAATACCTTTGGTTTAAAAACATTTGATGTTCTCAAAGATATGTGAAGTCTGCCAACCCGCACTAGGCCAGCGTAGTGGACCATGGCTTAACTCTTCTCACACTGAGAAGAAGCCCGTGCCCAGCAGTAGGACAGTTAAATACAAGGCCGATATTATAATAAACAAGTGAAACAAAAAAAGATATATAAAATGCTTTTAAATAAAGTAAAACTTTAAAAAAAAGATAAATTAAAAAATACAAAAAGGATGTGGTAAACATAATAATTAATTCGCTAATTGCCATATTGGCCACTTGCTAACGATTTGCAAATTAATTGGAGGCTACTATGGTTATAACAAAAAAATATTCGATAAGATAATATCGGCTTCATTGAAGTATTAAATTGTTTTGCATTTTATTACACGAGTATTCGTATGTAATGATGCTTAAATATATTTATACTAACGAACCGCCTCGGCTTCGCACGGGTAATACAAAACCTTGAAAAATACATCTAAACCTTCGTCATGAAATACTCTATCCATTGGTGAAAACTGCATGAAAATCCGTTTAGTAGTTTTTAAGTTTATTGCGAACAGACTGACAGACGCGGTGGGGGCCTTTGTTTTATAATATTTAGTGATACGTATATACATAGCCTCACGCGTATATCTCTTAAAGGATAGGCAGAGGTGTACTATTGCAACATTTCACTGGTCATGGTTTTAGGTCCTATGTACTACGTCTAAGAAACATAATTCTAGACTCTCCGTTGCTACTAAGAATTTTTTGCCAGCAAAGCTCTATAATACTTTTACCCGAGGCGAGAATCAAACCCGAGACATAGCAGTCGAATTCTTCTACAACTGTGCCACCAAGGCAAGCACTATATTATATAGTATATCTATATGAGGTAATAAAAATCTCTTTTAAATTCTATGAACCAGCCAAATTATACTTTATGTAAGTATGTAAAATAAATTAGGATATACGGGTTGAAATATTGATCATCCTGTTTCTCTAGTCCCATAAATTTACGATGTTAATTTGAAGATCGTAAGATACCGGGTTTGATTTTCGACTTAGGTAAAGTATTATTGAGCTTTTCTGTAAGCGTTTTCGTAGTAAAAATAAGAAAATGAACTAGATAGACAGTAATATTTTCCCTTTAAGCACTAGCCGGTGAAAAGTGGATGTAAAATTCTAAATGGAAATCTTAAGCTGCCTACACGATTAATTATAAGTAGTAATGTAACTTTTATCTTTCCGATTTATTTAAATACCTAACCATAACTTATTAGAGCAGTTCGGACTTCTGGATTTATGCAAAATTTCATACTATGACTGCTATCGACCCATTAGGCCATTTTATACGAATTAATCTAGGTATGTATATTTCCCTAAGATATCGTTTTTAATATGCCTCAGTTAATATTTTCACAAATTGTATATTATTTTTGAATAGGGAACAATTATTACGTTCGACTAATCTCTGTCGTAAATAAATTTATAAACATAAACTTCGTGCACAAAGGGCAACTTAACCCAGACTAGCTAAGCCACAAGCTAACACATTTAAATATACATTCAGATAAAAATAAATCTTTAAATAGTTCATCTTATCTTTAAATTACGTGAACCTACAAAACTCTGTGTCTTAACAATGAAGAGATGACTTCTCAAACTACGTAAACATAATTAAATAAAAGTTTTACTATTACAGTGCGAAATTCTAATCACAACAGCGACTTTTATCCTAATCGCTATCAAAGATTCTATTTATATACATACAGTTCTATTACAAATGAACTAAAACAAATACAATAACTTTTAACTTTACGGATGGCACCGTGATTTAACTGGTTGCCTCGACAGTGAGCTGGAATTTTATTCCCATACAGAATAAACGGTTTTGTGACCCACAAACTGTTCTTTGTGTCCGTTGTTTTAATTTCTGTGATGACTATTACAGATATTTGAACAACTTACAGGAATAATGCTCGTATTACAGGGGATCTTGTGACAAAGGAATTATTCCTAGTACAGGAGCTGACTTATAGACAGGAAGAATGATATATAACTAACCTTGCTGTGTGCCTGCAGCCGCAGCCCTCGCGTTTTCTTCCAAAGATTTTAGGATCTCCTCGGGAATCGGATGAGGAGTCGGCAGGTGATCACCACGAGGCTGGTAACCGTTCTCGTCAGCGGTGTACGTCACACTGTATTGCTGGCCATCATCACCAGTGTAAGAGAAACCACCCTTAGCACGAACACCATTGGTAGCTACACCAGATTCTTCAGCAGAAATTCCATTGGAAGTTTCGAAGCTGTATGAGTAGTTGTCTCCATCGATGTTGTTTTCGTAGCGAAGGATCTCAGCGTTCCTGTCAATTGAGGCACGAGCGCGCTCAGGCTGAGCGGGTCCGGAGTACGTAGATGGTCCTTGAGCCTGGCCGCCGAAGCTAGGTGCCTGGCCTAATCCAGTAGGGCCTTGACTATACCCAGGAGTACCAGGTTGAGCGGGAGCACCAGCTTGGTTGTATTGAGGACCTGATTGACCAAATCCGGACTGTCCAGGCTGTGCTGATCCAGGTTGAGATCCACCCTGGCTAGGTCCCTGTCCAAAACCAGCACCAGCGGGTTGACCGAAAGCTGTATCTATGGACTGGCTGATAGACGGGCCTGAAGGCTGACCGAAAGCTGGGTCTGAAGGCTGGCCGAAGGGAGATGCGCCTTTAGGAAGTCCTAATCCAGATTCAGCGCCAGGTGCGGTTAAAGATCCAGGGCTTCCACCAGCCGTACCAGCAGTTTCGGGGGGCAAGTAAGTCCTATCCAACTTGTCAGCATAGCTGCAAGCTATCACTGTTAATATGATAAGCTGAAAATATAAAATAAAATAATTAATAAAACAACAAAATGTAAATAATAAGTTTTCATAACTCATACACGGAACGATTATCGAAATTGTCATAAATTTTGCTTGAATCAAAGTTAGAAAGGGAAGCCCTTGATAGGGACGTAGGGCACGTATTCACATAGGCAACACACGTATAAATACATCAGACAAATATCACTGGATTTGCACGAAACTATAGAAGCACTGACGAAAACACGTCAAAAGCAAAAATTCTAAAATATTTTCTTTATTTATCTAAATTATTATAATTCACTGCAATCCATTTTCAAAATCACGTTAACTCGATTTTTAAAGCTAAATTTTAAAATATTAATTAATATACTTTTTAAATTTTAAATATATGTAACCGATTCATTGTTCCGTTAAATTATATTGTTTAATAAATAATGGTATTAATTACCAGCTTCATATCTAAAGCTGTTGTGCTAACACGGGATGATCACCGAATGTGCATATCACTTGAACTGCATCGTATTTATATCAAGTAAATTCGTTCACCAACAAAGTTACTCAAAATTGTGCTCACGGACCTAACCTTTGACAGTACTATTAGTGAAGATTCCACCGAGACTTTTGTATGTGTGTGTTGTTACTCAATAACTCGATCAATATTACTGATACTCTAATTAGTGAGCGTGAGAGTGCGCGTGTGTGCGTGGGCCCATGTGTGTGGTGGGATCACTTTGTTTATTTTATATTAGAGATCCGTGAAAATATTGTAGTTCTAATTGGTATTGTCGTGAGGGATCGGATAAGAATGGACTAGTTATATACATCTCATTAGTGTCATGGAGCATATAAAGCCAATTTACGTATAATATTACAAGTGCTATAAAATATATTTCTTAAGATAATGACGATGATAGAGATATGTGTGATGATTTCTTGGGTAAGTTACTTAATAATAACAAATACATTTTTGTTGAGTGAAGGTTCTTGTCGAAAATGAGACAATGCGTTTTTCTTGTCAATTCCTCAGCCTCATTCTGTGATATTTCTTTTTATTTTTAATCGTCAATCTGTGCAAATGATCCTTTAACATTTTTTCTAATGTTTACTCTGACTGAAAGTTAAACCTTCTAATTGATTTCATTCATGATATGATGAAGAAATGAACTGCTTGTATTTTTTTTAAAACGAATTTTGGCTTTGCTTTGTGTAGAATAAAATAATTTCAACAAATATGTTATTTAAAAACATTACATTTATTTATTAAGTGCCTCATTTGGATTTATAGTGGACATATCAGATCATATTTATGTATATTTTCTGGAGACTTCCCATTTAAGAAATGAAAATCGTATCAATGTCTAAGACGTATAAATTGCAGAGTTACTGAAAATTTCCAGAAACAAAATCAAAATACCTTATTGGCCATTAAGTTAAGACAAAATATTTTATAGTTTTGCATATGTAAATAGTTTTACAGGTTATCTTGTTTATTCAATTAAAAATAGAACTTGCTTATTTATTTTCTTATTTTAATAATGATACTGGTACTAATAGAAAATAATTCTTGCTATTTAGTAATTAATTAATAATAAGTTTGATGTTTTATTATTTTATATCGTTATCCAGTTCCATAATTGCAAAACTGTATTATTTAATAGTCTTCTTTCATGCATCAACGGAGATCTTGGTATAATATCTTGCATAAAAAAGTTTATGGGTCAGAGAATGACATGGGAATTATATAACGACACATTGCATGGTGCTTATAGCGCGTAAGTTTACAATAAAAGTTAGTAAAATAATATAACAATGGTAAATTGTGTTGTTGTTTTCTCAAACATTTTGTGCCTAACTCTTTAATGTGCTGCGATAATTGGTCTAGTACATTTTGGTGAAAACAAAGACTGTCTCGTCTTTTTTAATTTATTTTTGCATCCCTAATTTTATTTGAAATGGTAGACTTGACAAAATCATTTAGTGATACTACTGCGATTTATATTGCCTACATACATAATTATGTCCATATTTTAATATGCAGGTAATTATATTATATAAACAAACAATAAAAATATTTTATGATGAATATCAAAAATATTGTTAGTGGTTGATGAAGATTCCGTCAACTAGAAGCGAAACTTTAGTTTCAATTTCTCGGCGTAATTCAAACCTGTCCCTTAATTGTAATTAAATGTTAATAATTAAATGTTTGTATGAAAATAAAAACATTAAACGAGTTCCACAATAAGTGCTGTAGCAGTAAAATTAATACAAAGAGTTCATAATTTTTACATTAGCACAGGAATCAATGAGTCTGCTCCTATGTTTGCATGATGTCCGGGTTGAACAACTTTATTCTCACGCTTGTATTTCCAATGGCGTAAGCAGATTTATTTAGACCACGTTAAGGTCTGAATTACGTAATCCGGACCTTACCATATTTGCTATAGATGGTTTAAATTATGACACTGACTAGCGATGGATTGATCGTGGGATCGTGAAACGAATTCCAATAATATCAAACATTGATTATCATTTAGGTCATCAGAGTTACAAGCTACTGCTAAGATCCGGGAAAGTGAAGTCTGCTATAAAGAAACAAGACTGTAACATCTATTAAATACGTGGGAACAACGGAAACATACAATATTTATAATAAATATCATACATAACGATATTTTTCAGAGTCTACATGAAAGTTTGTGTTGAGAAACATCTGAATTGAAGTCTTTAAACTATGTAGAAGGGACTGATTTCTAAAAGCTGACATCTAATGCAGTAGATATATTAGCTGTACTTATGATTCGAATTAAGAGTGTTGCTTTATTTATTACTTGTGTGGGTGTGTGTAAGTGTGTGTAAGTAATATCGGAAACAACAGGATCGAAAGTGAGCAGACGTCTTTGTCCTCATTAACAGAATTACTTGGCTCCATTGTCACGGCGGTTTATATAACAATGTTACTTAGATCTGCCAATTGATGTGACGAAATTCGAATTATAATTATTAGATTGTCTTCACTTTGAAAATAAGGTATGTGACCTGGAGAATTACGATTAGAATAATTTCAGTTTTAGAATAATTTCAATTAAGATATTGGAACATATCTAACTAAATAATGTTAATTTCAGAAATAGCCGTGCTTCTCGATCTAAAATTTGTAAGTTTCTCTTCTTTGAAAGCAAATTGCACATTTATTTTGATATTCCTTTTTATCTTTTTTAATGATAAACGACCAACATTTTTCATGACGTGCATTTCTGGAATTTCTTATTCCTTTTCTTACATCTGTTTGGACTATTAATATTATTTTAAGGAAAGTATAGTGTTCTACCACAATAAAGACTAAAGAAAGACAAACCTGGCATATCCTAACTAAAATTATAATTACAAATCTAAGTTTTTTTTTGTTCGGCTTTCACTCCTTATTTACTCGACCGATCATCATGAAATTTCGAATACACTTTGTCAGGGGTAAAGAGAATGAAATTTTTTTTGAAAGATGCATTACCATTTAGATATAGCACTACGAGTTTAAGGGAAAACTTGTAAATTATTTAGTTCGCAGTAGGTCTATTACAGGACGCGTACCTAAATATAGACGATGATAATCATCCTTGTTATAAGAATAAACTTATTATAGTATTTTTGTTATGTTTTGCTGTGAGCATGTATGTAGAATTTTACTCAGTATTATCGTACATACATTTAAAATCAAGAAACGTTGAATGGCGTAGGCATTATTATTGGCCTATCGAAAGGCAAATTACACTTATCTAATTATTGCTTGAATCATCTTCAATTTACTGTTTACAACATTTCCGTAGTTTCCAAACTTTTTGCTTGTGTATGATATGTGTAATCCGATACCTATAAATGATTATGTGAAATAGATTCTTTGCCATTGTAACATATTTCTTCTCGCAAATGACTAATTATGTGCATAAATGTTTACACAGACTATACGATTTATTCATTTTACTAATATACTTTCTTTGTATATAAGTTTAATTTCCATCATTATTATTAATTTTATATTTGTCATCATCCTCCTGCCCTCATCCCAAACTATTTGGGGTCGGCGCAACATGTCTCTCTCTTCCATAAATCTCTATCGCTCGTCATCTCAGCACTCACACCCTTCCTGGCCATATCATCTTTTATGCAGTCCATCCAACTTTTTATTAATTTTATATTTGTATTTGTTGTAATTAACCTTTTCGATAGCCACTCACAAAATGTATATCTAAATACCTATATTTCGATTTCTACTCTACTGCTCTTTATTGCTATCAGTGCATGCAATGGCTGCCTTCAAAGGTTAAACATCCAACAAAAATCTACAATCATGTATTTATAGTCATGTATTGTTGTAGCAACCACTGTCGGTCCTTAAGTTAGTAAATAAATAAATATACTTCAAAAGAGACATCACAATAGAAATATGCATACAAATAGGTAAAGAGATGTTGTGGTGTGTCAATATACAGGGTGATTTTGAAATCGTGTAATTGCTTTTAACCACGCATTCTACTGGTGATATAGAATAACCCTGACCATATTTTTCTTAATTAAAATAATGGTTTCGGCAAAATTAGAGTACAGATTTTTTTCATGAAATGATTTCAAATAGTCATAATTTCACCACCTGACACAATCTTAATATTTTACTAATTTAAAAATAATAACATAACAATAACTGATGTCGTAAATAATAAGGGGCAATAAAAAGGACCGCCCGTTATTATTTACGACATTAATTATTAATATGATTTTTTATTTTAATTAGTAAAAAATTAAAATTGCCTCGGTTGGTTAACATATATATCTGACACCATTTCACGAAAAAAAACGGAACAATAATTTTTCAAAAAAATAATTCTAATTAAATAAAAATATGGTCAGGGTTATTCTATATCACCAGTAGAATGCGTGGTTAAAAGGAATTACACGATTTCAAAATCACCCTGTATATAACTTGAAAATTTACGCCTATAAAAATTAATTCTGATTTAGTAATTTAATTGTCTCATTTATCATAAATATAAAATTATTGCAATTTGCTAAACCTATATTAAATGCGTTATTTTTATCAATTCCTTGTCTCGTGGATAGACAATTTCCTATCCATAGCCGAAAAAAACAAATAAAAAAATTAGATTTGCAAAATTGCATACTTATATCTTTATATATAATATTCTTCTGTACGTGTGTTGACAGTGAACTCCTCCTAAACGGCTGGACCGATTTGAATGATTTTTTTTGTGTGTGTTCAGGTGGATTCGAGGATGGTTTAGACTTGTTTTTTTTTTACGCCTGTCACTTTCTTGTCTCAATGAGAATATAATTCGTCTATCATGTCGCATTTTACAACACTTAAACAAAGGACCTAAAGAATATGCTAAGTCTGTCTATCCTATGTATATCCTAAACTGTTTGTGGACTACACAATTATTTTTTTTACTATGTTGGTATCGATCCTCTTCATCGCTCTGGCTGGGATGACGTGACTGCTTAAACCATTGTTCATTGACACTTAAAAAAGGCATGTATAGGAATATTCTAATAATTAATCTATACGGAACACATTTCTAAGTTACTCAAAGCACTGCGTGACGAGCAAATCTTGGTCAAAATCAATACTCGATCGATACGGCATATCAGGTCATTCGCGACACGAGATCGTGATGGTACCTACTATTTTTTTATCATCCTCGTCATTATCTTTATAGCACCATGTCTCCTGGGCCTATTTGTTTAATTGCTTGTACCAAGGTTAAAGAGGTGTAAAGCTATGGTCCTCATGGTTGCCTTTAAGTAATAATAATTCTTTGATTGTTATAATATAGGTACTTAGTGATAAATTATTCACGATTAAGTAATTTGAGCATTGCAATCATATTTTATGTTGTGCTATAATATCACGGCTGTTTCCCCTGGGGCTGGACTTATATGTGTTTAATGGTGCCAGGTAATAACGGGCTCACCAATACTATCTACAGGGCACAAACTATAGCATATATTTAAAATAAACGCAACTATATTGTGTTTAAAGCAGACCAACCAAATTATATGGTTAAGGTTCCTGAGAAAGTACTACACTCTTACAAATAAGTACATGTTTACCATCTATACTGTCTTACAAAAGAAATCTGGGGCTTAATAATAGACATTTGCTGTCAATGTCGATCAATCATGTGGTAACGCAGGCGACAAGCATTTTAATCACAAAAAAAAACATCTAAACTCAGTGTAAACCAAAAATAAATAGATTTAATAGTTTAAATAATTTTATTAGCTTATAAATTAGTCAAATAAAATCAATAGTAGTAGTAGAGTAATATTTTCAAAATTTTGTAATACAGTGATAAATAAACAACGCGATAAAATCCGTATATAGTAGTTTAATTTCAATGAATAACATTCGCGTAAACAGAAGACAATATCATCTAAACTCAATTTAACTTTTTGTGGATCACAGAGACTTAGCCGAACCGAACCTACAACAATATGTGCATTGGCAGTGCAGAGGTGCCCACTTAAGCCACTTCGACATCCATGCAGTCACAATACTTTGTATAAATTAAAAGAGAATGTGAAAAATCAGAAGATTTTATTCTTTTTGTATGCAAAGTACGCTTATCGTTATCAGTCAATCCAAAAGCTTAAAATACGCGATAAATAAAGTTCTCTATATACTGCGTATTTTAAGTTGATTTTCATTTAATCAGCATTTAAAAGAACACATTTTGAATGAACTCATTCCCAAAGAATATATATACGACACTAACCTTATAAGGAAGAGTAAGTTTTTCTACAACGCATCTGTAACCGGTACAACCTAGCGAGCAATCAATTGATGTACAAAGCGGTCCCTTCGCAAATAATACATTCAATATGGCCTCACTAAACGATCATAAATCTTACTCTAATAGCTCAGAGATCCTGGTTACTATGACTGATTAATTTGAACAGTAGCTAGTTAGACAAGAACTCTTCAATCAAACTTGTAACTAACATACTAATAATATAATTTCTCATAAATTATTAGCTCTTTGGTGTAACATATAAAGTATTGAAATGTCGATAGGGCATCGAATCACTGCGAGCAGGGGCGTGGGTAAATTAACAACCATGACAGTCATGATTGACAATTTATGTTCCAGGTTAAGGCCAAAATTAATAACCTATCTTTCAGTTGTGTGACCTGCTTAAAATAGAAATTTATGTCAAACATAATTTTTTGGTGATAAAAATTTCATTTTAGATTTGATGGAATAGGAGTAGAAATATATCACCTTTGGGCCAGTCCTATACAATTGTGCGAGTTAGAAGATCATACTAATTCCGTTATTTTTACATGCTTTATGGACCCGTGTTGAAATATTTGTACTATTTATTCTAAACACAAAATTACCTACGTATTCGACGACCTAGGTAATATTAAATAGTTATTATTGTGAAATCGGGCTTAGTGATAGTTACTAGCATATATTGTTTATCTATCAATTGCTGTCGACAATTTGCGTCGTTGTTTTTTAGATGGATCGTAAATATTGTTTTAGTTTGAAGCAAATATAATCAGTCATATATTAAACTTATACTATTTATGGGCCCGAACTTCCATTTGAAATACGATTAGTAAGGTCATAGTCGATTAAGTTAACTAAGTGGGGATTGACAGGCCTCATTAACTTCGATAAAGTAATAGAGTATTGACAGATACGGATATATTCACAGCACGTTCCTCGAATCAAAATTCATGAAGATGGGCTCAGCAGTCTTCATATAAAAACGTAAGTTGCTAACAGATTGCCAGTTGCCAGTTGGTATTATGGCGTTGATCTCATAACCACCAAAGCTTACTGATAACATATATCTAAGCTAGCAAGATCGTTCAATGTATAACAATTAAAATCAAAAACTTTTCCCCTGTAATATGCACCATGAAACGGTCCTTAAAATAGAAAAACAATGAAATGATTATTACTAAATCAATATCGTCTGAGTCACCAGTGAGTCAAGGTAAATTTGCGTCTATTTGGACTGTTTGACGTTCAATATAATTGGATATTAAATGAGCCCATATCCTACAACACTTAAATCAGAATCCCACTAAGTATTCAATATAAGCGCCCGTCAACTAACCGAAAATGCCACAAAGCTCTCTCGAAATAGGATGATAATAAAAGCACACTACAATTTCAATTTGGTAATACCGAGGCCATTATAAAACAGGCTATCTGAATATCTAGTCCTAGTATTTGGATTGATTTGATTGCAATCATTAGAAAGAGCGTCACGTTTTGTTACAATTACAAATACGTATAAAAAGTACTGAAAAGGTCAGTCTGTAACGTTTTAGTTTGATTTAAAAGCTGTTGTGTCATCAGTCATTATTATCCGCAGTTGCTTTAATAAACTTTCTCAGAGATGCTTTTGAGCTTTGCTTTATCATTAATTATAAAGCATTCATTTATAAATATAGGAATGTTGTATAATTAATACACATTGTAATGTTTCCTAGATTATCTTACTATCAATAAGTTTAGAAATTTGTTGATAAACGATAATATTAAAACATATTCTTTGTCTTTATATTATATTATTATTTTTCTTTTTGTCTTCAAAGACAAAGACGTTTATTGCAAAACACTGTGTTACATAGACGTTTTATAGTAGACTATAATCTCAACAGTTATCCAATAATTATATATGTATACTCTACGGGTGCGTAAGTAAATGTGTTTTAAACGGATGAATCGATATGCCTCGGTTTAAAACTTACGCAGAGTCAATCCTATATATGTTTGACTATACGTATACTGACTTACTACGGAGACACCTACAACAGAATAGAAAATGGCAGATTTTATAATTATTATGTTTCTCTTATCACATCAAAAATATCATCTAACATATTATATTAGAAAATACCTGGCCCTTTGGGAGGCTTACACGGACACATGGGTCCAACGTGAAGAGGCCTTATGAGAGTTTTAATCAAAGGTGGGATGGAACACCTACAGCGGCACTAGCCGCAGCAGGCGTAGGACTATTGCTACGTATGGATTCTAATATATGGGGTATAGGTATGTGTGTTTGGTGGACCGGTATATTGCTAACAATGAATGAAAAACGGCGTCTGCCCTGAATACTCCAATAGCATCAATGCAATGGGCAGACGGTGACTCGCCAACGCGCTAGATGGGCCCCCTGAATAGCCATTATAGGCATACAAGCCAGCAGCAGAGGGCAACACCGGTGTCAGTGGCTAGGGGTGTCGAGCGGTGCGGCGCCGGTTTCACCATCACGGGTCTCGTGACAATGGAGACCCGGAGAGGGTTTCCCCGTAGTTATGCCCTTGAGAATGACACTTCCATCCCCAAGAATATAGCTCTAGCGACCGCCCTCTGACTGGCCAACCAAGGCAAGCCAGAGTTGAGAGTCCTACGGGCGCTCTTGAATTTCCACCCCAGCCAACCAGTGAAGGCAAGCCGGAGACGAAGCCCTAAACGACTCTCCGAGGCATTCCGGACCGCAGTATTGCCGCTCACATTCAGCTCGCCACAAGCTGCCCTGCGGTTTGTGCGCTTTAGGTAAACCCGGTGATACATTTTTTGTTTATATCACAAGGTGAAGGTGATATTTTAAAGCTAAAGTACTATGCCCTCCGAGATCGCGTTAGTCTCATGATGAGATAACGACTGCCCCAGAGGGGTTTATTATTATTATTATTATATATCGCCGCCTATTTCCTACATTTCTACTTACATTTCGTGAGCCATTTTTTTTTGGTCAAGTAATAGGATCAAACTAAGTCTGATAAATACATATCGAATAATAATATTTTCGGTCAACGTGCTACTACAGAAAATTCTAAGAATATAACCAATAGCTGTATAACCAATTTAACCAATATATAGCTGGTAGGGATATCCGGTATTTAAAGACTAGTGTGACTCCTTCACGTTAGAATAACATTTTACCACGTATGTACATTGTGTGACGTTATAAGCTGGTAGCACTGATTCCTTTTTACCCGACTGCGTCAGAAGGAGGGTAATGTTTTTTACAAATAATTACGCGAAAGCGTCTACCACACGATGTTAAAAGTAGTGTAGGTAACGTCAATATATTCAGACGAATGGAATGCCTACCCAGTACCTAGATAGTTTAAAAATATATCTCAAGTTAAATTCGCCGCTACCGTTAAATCAGGTTGTTATAAGCCTCCGGATAAGCTTGTTACTCAAAATGATTGATAACTTTAGTAAAAATTACTTACAGACATCCTGTATTTATATGCATACTAATGAACATTTAAAATAAATACTTACGGTAAGAAAATTTAGAATATAAATTAGATATATAACTATATTTATTGCAGACCCACGTTTCAATATTAATAAATATTTATGACTGTATAAAGCTTTGATCCTACACGTTAGTGTTTTAAATGAAATAAACGTCTTGGTTTAAATCGATTTATATGATTACATGAATACTTCAATCAAAAAAATTATATTGCTTCCGAAGCATTTAGAATAGTTTCAAAGGCTACACGTATTAAACTATTTTTGATCTAAGGTTATTGTGGCTATTGTACTAACGATCCTGTATATATCTATATATTCTATGTTGAACTAAATAATTAACAGTAATATTTTGATATTGGAATAATAGTACCATAGCCGGTGACAGCCTAATGGTTAAAGTATAGGACTTGCGATCTAGAAGTCGTGGAAATAATATTTACCCATTGCACTACTGACGAAACTGTTCCTCGTACAAGCAATAAGCTCAGCTAGAGCAGATGACAAGAGCAGTAGTAATTAAAAATAAATTGTCGGCTGTCTCCATTCCTCGTCAAAACAATACGTTCCAGTTTAAGATATCACCCTTACACAGCAAATTTAAATTCATCGCAAGCTAAACGGTCGATAGTCCATTTTTTCTTAAAGTGAAACTTTAAATACATTACTAGAACAACATCTTGATCTTTCTTTGTTTAATCATGGATTATTAAGGTTTAACCTGAAAAACTATGTATTATTCACTCACAGTCATAAAATGTCATTAATAATCAGCAGATATTTGTACTGTTGCTTAGTTGAACTGAAATTACTAGATTGTCCTATAAATTGAATTATTTTAATGTCATCAATGTGAGGTCTATCATTCTACTTTCGTAATGTCAGTGATGCCTTTTATCTTATCTTATCTTATTCGGGGGCCAGTCAGTGTAGACCGGCTACACTTCGACCCAATGGGATCTTTTATGTCGGCCCCGAGATCTATCCCTGAGCTATCTCCCTATGAATGTACTGCATCAGTCGCAGCGTACACTTTAGAGGGAGAAGCCTGAAGTCTTCAGGGTTTGGATATGCCAATCCCATCAGACCCATCCTTAGTCCAGCCAACGCGTCACATTCACACAGTAGGTGTGATATGGACTCGTCCTGTTCACCACAGGCTCTGCAGATCAAATGGTTTGCCAATCTCAATCTGCACAAAAAGTCGTTGATGCCAAAATGACCAGTGAACGCTCCTGTGAGCAGGCGTATTTGGCTCTTGTTGTACCCGCAGAACTTCCAGGTGAAGCCCGTGGCTCTATTTGCAATGAATTTCTTGGAGTATTCCAGACCCCTAAGGGCCATCCACTCTAGCCTGTGTTTATCATTGTCATGTGCATTCAAAGCTGCCTTGACGATACTCTCAGAGATTCCTACGAATGGCTCGGGGCCCACAAATAGTTGCGCCAAGCTCTTTTTGGCTATTTCATCAGCCTCCTCATTACCTTGCACCCATGCATGCCCCGGAACCCACACTAGCCTGACTGTGTTTTTCCTGCCAAGTTTGCTAAGGGCTTTAACACAGTTCAGGACCAGTCCGGAGTCCACCCTACAGGAGTTCAGAGTCTTAAGAGCAGCTTGACTGTCACTGAGAATATAAGCAGTCTTGTCAGTGACATTATTGTTAATATTCTTCTGCGCACAGGCAATTATAGCATAGGTTTCCGCTTGGAAGACCGTTGCATATTTGCCCATGCTTTGGCTCATCTTACAGTCGTTGGCATAAATATCAGCGCCTGATCCTGTTTCTATTTTGGAACCATCGGTGTACCAGATGATACAACCCTTGTCAGGGGATTGTAGACCTTGTCCCCATTCGTTCCTTGTGGGGACATTTATTTTTTTGGATATGTGCATTGGTTGCATTTTCAGTGATGCCTTTACTATGGGTCACAACTAACTGAATACAATCTGATAGAATAAATCCATGTTGACAGACAGACGGCGAGTATAAATGAAATTGAGATGCCGTCATTTACATCCATGCTTGTGTCTCGAGAAAGTAATAAAAAATTACGTTTCACTGGCAATATATTGCTTCTATATTGTTTATCTGAAAACGTTTGTCTAGGTTTTGCCTGCTGGCTGTCTCTATCACATAATTTTATTGCCTCTGTATTTATTTTAAAAGTCCTATATTACTTCAGCTTTCAAAATAATATAACCCCGTATGCAATGCCTTTTAATATTGAACAGCATTACAGAAACTTTTAACATAGTAAGTGTTTATATTTTAACTTATTTTAAAATAATTATTAAAGATAGAATAATGATAGGAAAAGAATGGAAAACTTATAAATATTACACATCTAGAATCTAATCTAGACATAGAACCAGATACCTCGTGCTCAATAGTAGCATTCACTTGTTTTGCGCCACCGAGACATTATTCTAAATTTTAGTTTGAGTCCACGTGGGTAGGCTAGGCAAATTATTTAAAAAGACATTTTATTATTTGAAAGGATTTGAATCACGGGTTGAGCCAAAAAAATCATATTGGGTTTTCTGTTTAGAAATCTCAATACAAGCCCGGAGTTAGGAAGTTGGCGGTGTTAGACACCCCCGTGCCACGGAAAGCACGTAAAGCCATTGGTCCTGCGCCTGATCTCTCTCCAGTCGTGTCGGATTATCCATCCCATCGGATCATAAGGTTAAGGGAACAGAGAGTGCACTTGTGTTTGCGCACATACTTGTGCACTATAATATCTCCTGCGCAGATGGTCAGTCTCCGTTAAGATTGGCCGCCGTGGCCAAAATTCGATCTGGAGGACATTATTATTATGTTCCATCTAGCCGGCGAGGCGGGCTGCTTGTATATTAAATAAGTTCCATAAATATAATACTAATAGTTGTAATGACTACACTATATACAGGATGTCCGGTAATTAATGTATAACCTTGAAATGTCTTATAGTAGAACTGAAGGAGGTTCAGAAAAATAAAAATAAAAATAATAAAACAGTTAAAAAAAATATATATGTATATTAAAAAGTGCAAGCTATATTAGCATAGCATACTTTCGACTGTCTATCTATTAGCATAATTAGTGTTTAATAATAAAACAACATAAAACCGATGGATTTCATTCATTTATGTTCGTAGTATACAAGAAAGTTATACATGGTAATTAATAAAAAAAACACATATCTCAGGTAGTAGTTAGGATAGATTTTTTTCATATTTTTTTCTGAACGGCCATCAGTTCCACTATAACACATTTCTAGGTTATTCATTAATTACCGGACACCCTGTATATATATTTTGACTGCATGGATGGCGTAGTGGTTTAAATGGTCGCTTTGGTACTGCTACTGCGCCGAGTGTTGAAAGTTCGAATCCCACACGGGACAAAAATTGTGTGATCCACAAATGTTAATCGAAACAAAAAAAAGAATCTCGGCAGTTTGAGTGTCCGTTTTTTGAATGTTTGTAAAGTCCCCCGCGAAACATGAATTATTCGTAGTGCGGGCGTTGTCTTTAATAAACATCTTCTTTTTAAAAGAAAGAGCAACTGCTTTATCCGGATTTTATCGTCTTGTTTGTTTTTGCAACTACGCTGTGTACCTACATATATTCGTGTTTGTAGAGTTTTGTAATAGGTAACTTTAGACAAAAATCCTCTGAAACCTGTCACATATAAGCCAATTTACTTCGATGTCGTGTCGCAAATAAACTTTCTAATAATGTTTCGATTCTCGTGACTCAGATTCTCTGGATTTTCGCTTATTGCATTACATTTTCGTTCGGTTGCTAAACGATTGCGTCTCATCCCGAGGAATATAAACACAAGTGTGCAGAATAAGACTACCTCGTTTTTAGAAGTGTATATTTGTGTAGTGACGCTGCAGTAATAAATGCAACTGCTGTGCAAGAAGTGCCGGATTCGAAAAAGTGCCTCGCCTACCCCTTTAGGGTTTTTAGTAGGTACAGAAATGGTCATTTTTAAATTAATATATTTTGTTGCAAATTATTCCTACAAGGATCAAGTTAATCCTGCGGTACAGGATTAAATGACTAGGTCAGGACCAGAAACGACTGAAAGAATTTATTTCCAGTAGTGTGCAATTACTGAGAGTTTGGAAAGTCTTGTCAGATCAAAATTGTGACCCTGGTCCGTGGTCTTGCACGCATAGATAGGCTATAACGAATCATTTGCCGTCAGGGGGATGTGTGTTTATTTCCCTCCTAAAATCACCAGTAAGGGCAATGATCCCGAGACTTCATGGTTGCAAACTGAACCGCGAATTACAAGGCGTCAGTTAAATCTATTAATACTACTATTATATTTCAAGTCATCTTCAAGGTGCTTGCTATAAATGTAATCATTAATATTTGAACCATGTGCTCATAAGCCACTAAGCTGAGCTTCTAAAATAATAATTTTGCATAAATACTGACGGTTCAGTCACGAATCACATTTCCCTCTAGCACAACTACTACGAAATAGTTACATTTATATATAAACTAGTTACCGACCGTGGGTTTGCTCGAAATTTATCTTTATAAATCTGTAATGATAGTGTGTCTGTACGTTATTAAATATATTTTGGAAAACTAATTGGGGTGGATTATTTAGAGGAACTTGAAACAAAAATAATAGTTTTTAGAATGTTTGTCTGTCGGTTTGTTTCAGCATGACGTAAAAGATATTGTCCCGATTTTATGCGGTTTTCACAGTTTTATAGCTTGGAATTTACCTTAACGAGAAATACAGCAATAAATATATTTGAAGAAAGAGTTTTAAAAGTTCTATTGTCGTCTCACTGGACCTAACCGACCTAAATAATAACGCGCATAAGAACTATATACAAAATAGACGATATCAAAATTGGCATGCATGAATTTAACAAAATCATTATATCGTATTCAATTATATCAATTAGGATTTAAAACAAAAACTTAAGCGTTTAACAACTTTTTTCATAGACAATATGAGACGGATTTTGAATATGTATGTATGTTTTTAATTAATTTTATTAATCACGTTAAATTAACGAGTATAATAGGGCGTTTTGTAATTTTTGAAGTTTACTAATTGTCATGCAATCAATTAATTTTCTATAGCCTCCCTACTTAGCCTTTTTATTTACATAGTGCCTATAAGAAATAAATAAACTAAATTAGAAAAAAAGGACCATAATATGTAACATCTAAAAGCGGAACATGTCATTGGTAATTATAGAGTATACCTCAATTTCTATATGCTTTAATTTATTTATAGGAAAGATACCTTTGAATAGGGTTAACGCTGACAATTCTCTTAAATCAAGCAAGCCTAGTTTTATTTTAGTTCACAAGAAGTTTTTACTAGGGTCAGTGACACACAAGATACTGCTAGTGATGCAAGCGATCACAGCCTAAGATGACTAACTTTCATTTTATTTTGAAAATGTGACTAGTGAAATAGGACCGCTCTAGAAATAATTCCTGTGTTGTAGGGAAATTTAAAAACATTCAAACAACGTACAAAATGGACACCCAGAGCCGGAACACTTAATTGAGCATCACACAATTTTTGTTTCGTGTGGGGATCGAACCCACTACACTCGGCGCTGAAGCAATGGCCAGGCTAACAATCAGATCAGTACGCATTTATACCACGTTGATACTCAAAAAAAAAACAGACATACATACATAAACTTATAACAATTACATTATTAACATCAAACACTTGAAACAGCCATTGCATTTGTGCAGTTTCATAAGTATAAATATAAATTTTAATAACTATATTGTTTATAACAGTAATTGTGATCATTAGTATTGTTGCATGATCTTCTTCATTAAGCAGAATTAAATGTGCGTAGATTTTGCAAAAGTTCTAATTGTACTTGAACTGCGTATAATTTTGCAAACGAATGTTTAAACGATTTATTTTTGTACCTTTTTTTAAATGTAGGCCTTTTGAAAGACATTGATAAATTAAGATGAATGAGTAATTATAAACTAGAGTAGGCATTAGTCAAAACGTCAAAAATAATTCCTGGTTTTAGGCAGAGGTTACTTATTTACAAATACTATAAATTTACGCACGTCATTACAGCATACATATTATGTAATGTTTAAACATCATAGCTTATATTTCTTGTATACGCTGCTGGTAACTTGCGCAGGTTGAGGCGCTTGCGCAGGTTGTGGGCATCGTGTAAAACACCGATGCAAGACTCTCGCGTAGGTAACCGACTATCTCGCGCAAGTTTTGCCTGACTTTGTATACCCATTTAGCTTGCGCATGTAGATCACGCCAGATACCTAACGTGACCTACATGTGCAAGTAAATTTAATGTCAAACGATGTAAGTATATCGTTTGACACATGTTTCAAAATTCACAAAACTATTCTAGAAATACTAACTGGTGATAGAGTTCTTTTTTTTTTTAATACTTCTTAAGTGGCAAACAAGCATACCTGATGGTAAATGGTCACCGTAGCCTATGGACGCCTGCAAAACTAGAGGCATCACTTGCGCGTTGCTGAACCTTTAGGAAAAGAAGAGAGATAGATAAGGAGCGGGAAAGGGGAAAGAGGGTGATTGGGCCTCCGGCACTCTCACTCACCGAACGAAACACAACAGTAGGAATACTGCTATTTCACGTCGATATTCTGTGAGAGTAGTCCTTCCCCGGTCGAGCCGGTCCATTCATGCTGAAATCAGCAAGGCTCTACTATTTATTATTACTAACTGATGATTGATAGCTAAAATGTGCTATATTTCAATTCATAGAAAATAAAAATACCAATTCATCTTTCCACGTTCCCTTCTTTAACTCTACTAATAGTAGTAGTTGTATAGTATTCTGGTATTATACTACTGCTTCATACAGACAAGCAACATTACACGCACAATGCGTTTATAATAATCTATAGCAACAGTCATGAAGCAACGCGTTTTTAAGTCGAAACTTACAACGACATTTATAGCGTAAGAAGTACCGTCGGTTCGACAATATGTGTCAAATCTGCATTGCCTGTTCAGACACTAAAAGTGCTTAAACTCAATTTATGCAGTTATTGCAGGTCTCATGCGGCAGCTATTTAAGCGGGCTACATGCGCAATTGCGCAAGTTAATCATACGGGATTCTTGCGCGGGTGACTCGCGTCAATTCAAACCGCCCAAAGAGCTTTAACTCGTGCAAAGTATTTGTGTAATGTTTAAGAATCTAGCAGAAACCTAAACTATCCCGTATTCTATGCTAATAGACGAAATTGCATTACCAAGAAAGAAAAACAAACACAGCCGCCAAAACCGCAACATTCACTAGTCTAACATTACCATTTTTAGACAGCATCTTAATGTCAGTATTACCTTCAATAAGTCGATTACTTGTAAACATACTGTCATGTTTACCATCCTTGATCACGTTTCTTGAGCTGATATATTCCGCAACGTTTCATGACCTGATAAAATTAATTAGCCTAAAATATACATTATAAATCATATACATTATAAAATTACGAAGGCAAAAAAAACGTGTTGTTCCATAAAATAAGCACAGTTTGTAATGGCACGTCATTGAAAGTAGACGATTTTTATTGCAATTACGGGTATGACCTATTCACCTTATAAAATAAAATGTGTAAAAGATTTATCAAGAATATTAGCAATGTCTAGTCATAACATAAGTAATTAAAGATGTCTAGTGGATATTTCAAATAATGTTAAATAAAATATCCATTTAATTATATTTTTATCAAAATGATAAAATGATTTTTGATGTTTCACTCTATATTATATAAATACACAGATCTGTACATCAAATCCTGTGTCGCAAGAAACTAAACTCGCCAACACAGAGAGTCGAGACGATTTATTTAGGGTTCAAACGAATATTTAAAACATTTAAACCATTTATTTTCGTTACATATATATACAAAACTTACATATTTATAGAATTAAGACAACATTTACATGGTCACACATACAAAATAAATATAACCTGGCATAGTCGGGTCCGATTAACCCGGCTGGCACCCACACGGGGGGGCCTGCTATGGATGAATCTTTTCAGACTCCCAACTGGCCTCCCCTATTGGGTGAGAGAGGGAACACCCCAGGTTTTTAGTGGGTATACCAGTACTCGGCTGGTGAGTCTTACACGCCCCGCCGGTGCCATCCCCTAGCCGGCGGGTAGTGCATCAAGCATTTTTCCTGGGTATCAAAAAAAAAAAAAAGGTACATGCATAACAAAGGACTCCAGCTCAGTATTTGCTGCGCACATGCACAGCACTGGTTTTCAGCTGGGCCCTGACATATACCAAATACCAATATATACTAAAATATATAAATATTTGTCGGCCTCGGTAGCGTAGTGGTTAGTGTAACCGACTGCCACGCCTAAGGTCGCGGGTTTGATTCTCGCACAAGTCAGACATTTGTGTGCATGAACATGGATGTTTGTCTTGGTCTGGGTGTTTCTGTGTATAATATGTACGTATATACAAAAAAAAATGTATATATGTATGTTTATCGATCGTCTAGTACCCATAGCACAAGCTCTGCTTAGTTTGGGCTAGATGGTGTTGTGTGTATGTACTTAGTAGAATATTATATTATTATTACCAAAGGAGATCTTAAGAGGTAGGACACAGATTTATTTGACATAACTGCACTGCTGCTATTGACGGCCATCGTAGTTGTTTAAGCGGTCGCGTCTCACACTGCCTCAGTACCGAGTATTACGAGTTCGAACCCCATACGGAGCCCGTTATTAAAATTTTTGTAAAACCCTTGCAACACAGAAATTATTCGTGATTATTCGTGATAGAGTCGTGGAAGTGACCTTTTTCTATGAAAGATAACAGGTAATGAGCCCCGTGACCATGGTTGCTAAAAAGCAACCGAAACGTCGGGGAAAGTGTAAACCTAAATATAAATAGATTTAATAGTTTAAATAATTTTATTAGCTTATAAATTAGTAAAATTCAATAGTAGTAGTAGTGTAATAGTTTCAAAATTATGTAATACAGTGATTAAAAAACAACGCGATAAAATCCGTATATAGTAGTTTAATTTCAGTGATAACAGGTAATTTAACTTGCCTTATGTCTTGTATATAGTTTCTGAAAACACAATCATAATTTACTACAAAGTAACTAGTAGTATTTGTCTCTTCATGAACAAGCAGTTTCTTCTGGTGGGTAGGTATGAACTGGGCACCAACTTCTATGATTTAATTGTGGCGATTAAAGTGACTTGTAAACATTAGTACTACACAAGTATACAAAAGATATAGCAAGCGTTTTCGAACCGCCACGTATTCTTGTTCAATTCAACTTTGACTCTATATTCGACTTGTTTGCCCTTTTAATAAACCGTAACTTATTTTTAGATTATTTATTTTCTTTAAAATGGTGACTTAGATCTATTACAGTTTTATACTCACCAAACGGCGAGGCGCGCTTCTAATTCTACGATATAACCTACGTTATATATGTTCAAATAAAAAAAACATTATGAATATATAAAAACAACAAATGGTATACTATAAAAATCTATATATAATATATATGTCGTATTGGCAGCGTTTTATCCCGTCCTTATCAGCCATTTTATAGAATCAAAGCACGTGGGCGTGCAGTAGGAAATGTTGCATGTTGCAGATAAATTGATTTAAACAGCTTTCAGGCAGTAACAAGAATGAGAGTCATTTATCATTCACCTCGGTTTTATATAAATAAAATAAAATTCGTTTATTTCGGACCGGAATCCACAGTGTTAGTAACAATAATCTTAAAAACTATGTTAGTAAATAACAATTTATACATATTTATTCATACTAGGTACATAACAGTATACCACTATTACACATACTGGTTATATGTAACTGCGTCATCCTTGGTTATGTGAACGCGTGTCCAGTGCTGCATAATAGCACTGTCAACATCAAGCCTGTTGGCCACCGTCTTCAGGAGGCTGTTGGAACTGCCACGGACCCGCTGTATCAAGGAGGCTATTTGTTTTCTGATGATAGCCGAAAAGCTATCAACCCCAGCTGTGGCTAACATCCCCGAGGCACTACAATGGCGTTGCAACCCCAACAGCGCCCTGAAGGCATTATTATATTGGGTACGCAGGGTCCTATATGCTCCTTGAGTGTAATTCATCCACAGGCCGCACGTGTACAAAGAGTGACAATATGCTTTGAAAATCGTGATTTTACATTGTTTAGAACAACGTGCAAACCTGCGGGAAAGCATATTAGCTCGAATGCACAGGGCCCTGCGCTCCCGTTCCAAGTCCATATCATCCTTCAGATATTCCGTGACCCAGTGCCCCAGGTACTTAAAGCTGTTTGAAAAAAACAAAAGAAGATTTTATGTTTTCTATATTTAAATGATGTGTTTTTAAATGTTAAAGCAATGCATTCATTAAATATATTTTGACAAGAGAAAAAATATTTCAACATTTCCAAGTGAACGCAATCTTTTTTCGATGAGTTTATGTTGTTAAGCTTTAGGTACCATAAACGTATTTGTTCTGTCTCCGTAGTAATTTGTTACATTTCGTTTTTACTAGTCTTTGTTCCCTCCCAGCCCTTTTGTGATAATAATTGTAAACAACCGTAACTTCTTTGATAATAATTGTAAACAATTTCCGTATTTACCTACCCAATTTCCCTTGAATACAATATTGCTTTAAAGGTCATCTAATTGTTAAATAATTAACAATTAACATCAATATACTTTAGTTGCCTTTGACCGTGACAAATCTACATAAAATTAAGTATTTTAGTTATATTCAACAATTTCGTATCTGATTGTTTCAATGCTTCAATTAAAATTGACATGTTTATGTTGGGTACTTTATTTTTATTTATCTTTAACTGTGATGTACCGATTTAATTGCTTGAATGTTTATTAGTTCGACGCGATTTTTTATAGTTGATATGGTTGCGTCATGCGTAGTTTTCTACTAAGATGTTTGTGAAAGAAGTTTTGAAGGTCAGTCAATGGACTCGTTACTATGTGCAAGTAACACCTTCCGAAGAGTAAGTAAATGGAAAGGAGCTGTTAGGGAATTCTGCCAGAATATTTAGAGGTTTATCATTCTTAAGGCAGCAACAGCCTTGTGGGTAACCGTTGGACTACCACGCCGAGTACTCGAGTTCGATCCCAAGGCACGCCTCTGACTTTTCGAAGTTATGTGCGTATTAAATAGTTAATTGTCACTCGCTTTAATGGTGAAGGAAAACATCGTGAGGAAAACATCTTGTCTGGGAGATTTCCAGAATATTCTCGAAGATATGGGAAGTGTACCAACACGCACTGGGCTAGATTAGTGAACTATGGCCGAACCCTTCTTACAGTGAGAAGAGTCCCGTGCTTCGAACTGAGACAGTTTATATTCAGGGCTGATATCATTATTATATCATTAAGTATGTATATGTATGTAATAATAATATACTGACAACTGATCTAATCTTTCCAATGCCATCTCTTTCAGTTCCTTATAGGTTTCAAATTTCACAACTTCTTTCTGAAGACATGACATTGAAAAGAGAAAGATGGAGATTGCTACACCGAGAAGAGCAAAGCACTTAAATTTTGGATGGATGATCTAATTTTAGGATATCCAATCGATATCACAAAGTGTAGAGTACTAGAGTTTGCCCTCGGCTTCATTCATTCGGGAACATATACTTTTATGGAGAAAGGGTACCCTATGTCCTTGTCTGTACCCCTGACGTGTATGCTTAATTCCATGATGATCAGTCGAGTAGTTAAGGCTTGAAAGCGTAACAAACAAACACACTGGCATTCGCATTTATAATATCAGTTAGCATGACAATTATTAAGTGGCAGCCGTTGTTGACGTTTTGGTTACGGTACGAATTAGGTTGGTCGCTCAGGGAAGATTTACTTTCTTACAGCAACCTAGCGTATAAGTTTTAACATTGTTAAATACTGCGGTTGCTAAGGAAGTGTTCTGGTACTGTACCTACCTCTCCCAAAAATTTGCATACATTCTGACTTTACCGTAGATTCAGCACGAGCGATATCATTTTCTTCCTATTACATTAAAAAAGACAACATCCGCACTAGAATTATTAATCTCTGTATCGCGGGGGACATTGGAAACATTCAATCAACGGACACAAAGAATACCCAGACATAGAACAACTATTTTTAGAACACGTAAATGTGGGGATTGAACCCATAACACTTAAAGCTAGGCCATCCGTGCAGTGAATTTCTGTGGTATTATATTTACAGGTTGGCGCAAAAGTAATGACCCTATAGAAATTCCTTATATTTTTTTTTATGACATCTGTCATTTTAATATTAAAATTTTTCAAGTAATCAAATGTAAAATTCACTAGAAATAATCATGGACCGCTTTACTCCCCAAGAACCTGGAATAATCGTGTCAATGTTTTTACGGAATAATTCATCAGTGATAAAAACACAACGTGAATTTCGTCGACGATTTCCCCACCGTCCGGCACCGGTTGGTCGCACTATTCGACGTTTTGCCACATGCCTCGAAGCAACTGGGTCAACATTGGATAGACGTAAGTCTGGCAGACCAAGAACAGGCCGTTCAGCCGAAAATATTGAGGCTGTGCGCGAAAATATGGAAGAGTGTCCAGAAACATCAACGAGGCGACGTGCCTTACTTATTGGGGATCTCCAGGCGGACTCTACAGCGTATTTTGGTCAAAGAATTGAAGATGTTTCCGTATAAAACTCAAATGACTCATCAGCTGCTGCTTACTGATCACTGAGATCGTCTAGAGTACAGCCAGCGCGTCATAAACCTCAACCTTGAAAAGGATAATTTTTCTTCAAAATTAATTATGAGTGACGAAGCGCATTTCCATCTCACGGGGCATGTCAATAAGCAGAATACTCGCTTCTGGGGCACTGAAAATCCGCGCATTATTCAACAAACACATCCACTAAAAGTTACTGTATGGTGTGGCGTCTGTGCAGAAAGAGTGATCGGACTCTATTTTTTTGGAGACGCTGCAGGCAATGCGGTAACTGTCACTGGTGAGCGCTACAGAACCATGTTACGTGAGTTCTTGATACCCAATTTGAATGAAATGGGGCTGGAGCACACCTGGTTCCAACAAGACGGCGCCACGGCACACACAGCGCGCGATACTATGGACTTAATTAGGCATGCTTTTCCAGGCCGTGTTATCTCTCGTTTTGGCAATTTGCCTTGGCCTGCTAGATCACCCGATCTCACCTGTCCAGACTTCTTTCTTTAGAGTTATTTGAAATCTCGGGTGTATGTGAACAAATCACAGACTCTCGCAGCTTTAAAAGAAAACATACACCCAGAAATAAGAAACATATCGCAGGCAGTGTTACGGCTAGTTATGGAAAATGTCATAAATAAGGCTCAAATGTGCTTCAACTCTGGAGGTCAACATTTAATAGACATCATATTTAAATCATAATGCAACTAAATTTCATGGCACAAATATATATATTTAAAAAACTAATTCTTGTTTTCTAATTTAGAAACGAAGTTGTAGCTGAACCAATAGGGATAGGGTCATTACTTTTGCGCCACCCAGTATAAGCCATCATACGGTACCGTAACCGCTTGCTATTAGACAGGCCATATGCTTGGTTGCCGCTATAGTTACATGTAAGTAGTTATATATATACATAAGGTATATGTGTGATAGCTAAAAACAAGGAACATCGGTCAACCTTATCTGACCTAATCGAAGACACTTTTTTACGTTTGTAACCAAGTTAACAATTACGTCTCCATATCGACAATCACGCATGTCAAGAGATTTAAGGACTCTGCCCACTACCTCGTCTCATACCATGACCGTGCTAGGAACGTGTCAGGCAAAAAAATATTCTTTGTAAGGAATTGTATAAGACTATGCCCACAAGACCGTTCCATCACCGACCAGCAGTTCCTATAGAAGGGCGTATCGCGTTGTTTTTCGTGTCTGATACGTACCTAGCACGGTCATGGTATGAGACGGTGTAGTGGACAGACTCCTTTATTCTCGTAACTTTTTTTAAATTTTTCTTTGTTTTTTGTTATGTCTAAACACGAAAAAAATTGTGTCATCCACAGTGATCGAACCCATAAAACTCGGTGGAATGGCTACGTGACTAGTTCAAAGTCAAAGTCAAAAATCATTTATTCATTTAGGTCACAAATTCAGTCAATGAATACAATTAAAGATATGAGTGGATGAAGGAGTTATGTAACATTTTTTTTTTACTATAAATGAATTTATTATAAGCTTATAAGTCATATTGGAAATTAAAACAGTGCATTTATAAATTGTATCATACAATGAAGACACCAAAAGAAAACCATTATTTCTGCCACCTTTGAACAGCCGGGCATCTATGTAAGTTTGTTAAGCATACGAGTAATACTAATAAATTATTTTAATCTCCACAAAGAGTTTGACTTCAGATGTTTCAAAGCCGGTGTAATTGAATGCCATAATACTTAAACAGATGTGGGACGCCGATTGTCATTGACATCCTTAGTAAATGTCAGGACAATAACGGAGAAGCTTTGAAGTATGTCAAAGGAACGTTACTATCCATCTATGTATTGAACATATTGTAGTTGTGGCTTGTAGAATCATAACATCGCAACTGAATATTTACAAAGGAATCATGCAGGTGTCATAGTTTCCTGGAATTTGCCTGGAATGTTAGAGGGTCTCCAGCACATCTGACACTTCTAGCAATAAATCTATCTATTAACAATAAATTACGTTAATATCACCCCGTATACATATACACTGTCCGCCTGCTCGGCACAGTCCTCATTTCAATGTGAAAAGGGTCAAGCCGTAGTCCACAATGCTGGCCCTGTGCGGGTTGGCAGAACTGACATATCTATAAGAAGATTATGAAAAACACTCAGGAAACATTCGTCACGATGTTTTGCTTCACAGTTAAAGCGAGCGACAACTGAATTTTTTTTTGGCGTTTGTTACGTTATCGGTACAACACCAAAACGATCGTTACAACGGAGTTCTTAAGCTACCAATACATATATTTGCTACTAAGTTAAAAAATTAAAAATTATAAATTCCGACGAATTTTTAATTTTTAATTTTGCGACTGCATCATGTTCTCCTAAACTTCGTGCTCTGGTGTTACTAAACTTCGTGCTCCTACTAAAAATTACTTCGACATAAAAACCTAATAATCCGATAATTGAACTCTCTTGATATCTTTCTGATGTGGAGTAGCCGCATTTACTGCTATTGCGCCATCGAGGCAGTTCTTGTAAGCCGTTTTATGGCTCTCCCAGTACATTGTATTATTGACGATTCTACGTTGCGACACAATCTATAAAGAAAAATGACCTTTTGCTTTATCTACTAATGTTAATTGTCTAATATATTCATCCAAATGCATATTTTATGTTTATTCAAATGCTCTTTTCTCAATTTCTAAACACAACTACTTGTGTTTAATGCACAAAGCTAAATTCATAAAACATATTGTAATCGATTAAAATTTTACACCATTTGAATAAACTTAATTTAATATGGTTGTTGAGTGTCACGCAAGTGTGACGCAAACTTTAAATTCAAAGTACCAATGGAAGCAGGAACGCCTATTATTTTACTTATCTTCAGCCAAATTGTGACATACATTGTTCTTCTATAAACGTCCGTATACTCATGTCATACCTCTCTTTATAACCAGGTGACTTTACAAAACATAGAAACTACTGACACAAAGAATATCCAGACTTGGAACAATTATTTGTAGATTACACAATCTTTACTTTCGTATGAGGCCGAAAATCATATTCAGAATACTCGGCGTATTAACAGTGGCAGCACGAGTGATCGGTCAAACTATCAGGCTATCCGTGTAATTGCTCAAAACCTAAAGGGAATCGAAATTGAGACTGTTACAAAATTTACAAAGATAATATTATCTAATTACCAAAAAATTTACTCCTACTTTAAAATATATAAGTATATTTAATGTATTTAAAAGGATGTGAAAGTAACCGACAAGAAAATATGGGATGCAGAAACGGGATTTCGGAAGAGTATGGGATGTACGGATCAAGTATTTTCCTTACGAAGCATAGCCGAGAAAGTTTTGGCCAAAGGTCAAAAGGTCTATTGCGCATTCGTGGATCTGGAGAAGGCTTATGATAAAGTGGTGAGTAATGAACTTTGGTCGGTTTTGTCCATGTATGGAGTGAATAGCAACCTCACAAGAGCTCTGAAATCTCTTTATGACGATTCCAGAGCATGTGTTAGGATAAATGGGACCTATACAGAATGGTTTAGTAACGAAAAAGGTGTTAGACAAGGATGTGTCACCCTGGCTGTTTAACCTATACATGGAATATAAAAAATAAAAAAAAATTAAATTAAAATTGTTTAAAAGATTTAAAAGATTGTGAATGGGGATTAAGAATGAATGAGTTACTTGTCAAATGTCTTCTTTTTGCCGACGACCAAGTAATACTTGCGATATCGGCGTAAGAGTTGCAGGCGAGGGTAACTATTATGCATATTGCTTTTGAGAGTAAAGGAATGAAAATTAATGTAAGCAAGCCAAAAGTAATGGTATTTAAAAAGGAGGAGTGCATGACGATGTACTTGTACTGCCACCATGTTAATATGTTATGTTTTTATTGGTGCGTCTAATAAATTACTTTTCTTTCTTTCTTTCTTAATATTATCATTGATGGAAAACAAGTGGAGTAAAAGAAAGAATTTGTATATTTGGGTACTTTGTTTACAAGGGATGGTACACATGAGGGTGATATTGAAAGGAGAACGATTATTGGCAGTAAAGTGAAAGGCGCTCTACGCGCTTTTATGAACAGACAAAATGTATCCGAAAAGGCACGTCTGGGTATTCATAGAGGACTATTAGGGTCTACACTTATGCATGGAAGTGAAAGTTGGGTATGGCAAAAGAAGTAAGAGAGGAGAATAAATGGTGTAGAAATGAGAACGCTGAGAAACATATGTGGTGTGACTCTGAAAGATAGAATAAGGAATAGTGTGATTAGAGAGAGATGCAGCATGAAAGTGGATATAGTGACGAGAATAGAAAAGAGTATGTTAAGCTGGTTTAGGCATGTAGAAAGAATGGACGAGAAAAAACTGACTAAGAAAGTTTATAAAGCTAGTGTGAATGGAACAGTCGCAAGGGGAAGACCTAGGCGAATGTTTCTGATCAGATCGGAGACGTTCTAGATAAAGGCCAGGTTAAGAGCACCTTAAACAGGCGAGCGTGTATGAGGAATGTTATGAAAGTGAATGAAGTCAGAGAAGTGTGTCAGAATCGTAGCAAATGGAAATTCGTAGTCTCTGCCTACCCCTCTGGTAAACTGGCGTAAATCTATGTATGTATGTATGTATTTAATGTAAAGTACACAAGGCTGTTTTAATACTTATATGGATATTCAGAATCATCTATCAAAGAAAATCCTAGGGCGTTCTGGTCTTTCATTTAAAGTAGAAGGAATACTTTTAACACACCGCTGTGCCTAATATTATGCACTACGGTAACGCATCTGCTGACACTGTCGCCAGTGTGGCATTACAAATCTATTCTCACAGTATTTTGAATCAACTTTCCAAGAGCCTGATTTAAATAAAGCCATACACGTCAATCTGTAGCTTCTTGTAACGACTCAAACTATATTAGTACTTAAACTCATGAAAGGTCTGGATCTCATACCGCCCTTGTTTATTATAAATTGTTTAAAAGATCATTAACTGAGGGTATAGTTCCTCAATTATGGAAGTCAGCTTTTATAACTCCTGTACTAAAGAAAGGTGATAAATCAAACATTGAAAACTATCGCCCGATATCAAAACTACGCTTATTTTCTAAAATTCTAGAACGAATTGATTATAATAAAATTTATACGGCTGTTCAAAATAGTTTTGGTGAAGAACAGGTTTCTTCTTCAGGTGCTCATGTAGATGATATTTGCAGCCAGTATCCACGGTAACTTATATCGTTGGTTCTGTTCGTATATCGAAAACCGATCCCAAGCGTTTGTGCTCAATGGATACACATCCGCCTGGTGTTCTATCCCATCTGGAGTTCCACAGGGATCCTTATTAGGTCCTCTGTTATTTGTTATATTCATCACAGATATTAAATCTTGTTGTCTAAATTCCTACATATTACTATATGCAGACGACATGAAAATACTAAAAGAATTCGTAACTCCTCCGATACTGAACTACTACAAAGTGATCTTAATAGATATGCTGATTAATGTTCTTGCAATAGACTACAACTTAATATATCTAAGTGTTCTTATATAACATTTATACGACAGAAATTGACCATAGGATCTAGTTATAAACTAAATGATCAAAGCATTTGTAGAGTAAATGGGATTAGGGACCTAGGCGTGATCTTTGATAGTAAATTACTATTTGACAAGCATATAAACTAAATAGTGAATAAGGCCTCCAAGGCTCTGGATTTTATCATAAGATCGTCTGCCTCTTTTCATTCGATAAAAAGTGTAAAGATATTGTACTGCTCTTACGTGCGAAGCCATCTTGAGTATGCTTGTCAAGTATGGAATCCTCAATATCAAATCTACATATCTCGAATTGAAGGTATACAGAGAAGGTTCCTGAGATACTTAGATATTAAAGCGCAACAGTGATTAATTGATTGTAATGAGCGAAGCAAGCGGTATCATTTTATGTCCCTTGAATTTAGACGCACGGTTAACGATATCTGTCTTGTGCTTAACATTGCGACGAGCTCCATTGACTGTCCTAAACTTCTTGCAGGCATAGAATTACGAACTAACCAATTCGGCCTCAGATAGCAACCTATATTAAATGTTCCATTTGCGTCTACGAATTATCGTCAAAATGCCTTCCTATTACGCAGTGCTAGGACTTTTAATAAACTTTCTCTTGAGCTTGCTATGGATTTATTTAATACCAGACCAAACAGAGTAAAAAAATTGATGAATAATGTTTTCTTCGCAAACCAGCGTTAACTCACGTTTTAAATTTGCCTGTGTAACCTAAGTTAATTAATTGTAAGCAAAAACATAATTAGTTCATAGTTCAAATAAAAGCTGTATTATATATTGTATATCTGTGGAAGCTTGTTGTCAGCATGTACTCTGAATATTTTTATACCATATATGTATTATCTGTCTGTAAGCTTTCCGACAATAAATAAAGAAATAAATAAATAGATATAGTACTAAAAAAACGTTTTTTTTTTACGTCGGGAATGCTTTGACGCATACCCCTCCGCGGGGGCGGGCGGAGGGATTATGTCGGACTCGCCGGGGTAAAAGAAAGATGTTGAAAAGATAATGTACCTCCCGGAATACCGACTAAACCTACCACGGTGTTCCTCGATAAAACCGCTATCGAAGGGGCCGCGCGAATCACTTTCGCATGCGATCGCAACCCTGCCGAGGTTTCGGCCCGCCCTATGAAACGGCAAGACACTACGCGAAGAGACCTACCCAAAGGCACTCACTCAGTAATATTCTCTACTGTCACCTCCCTAGAGGGGAGGCGGACTCGACACAAAGGCGCGCGTGGGAACATGCTCGCCGCCTCTCGGACCTGATGCTGAACGAATGGCGGGCAGGCCCACAAAGCCCACCACCCCCAGGTCAAACCTGAGATTGGCTGGAGGTCGTCTCGCGCCCTCCGGCGCTCGGCTCTGCGGTTGGGGAGAAGGTTTAAGCGCTCTCTCTCCCGCTCCGCCGCCTCCTTGATGGAAATGACTTCCTCACAGAAGGAGGCGACGGCGTTCCACGACCTCTCACTCCGGACCATAGACTGAACTACGGCCGGGAACGAAAGGGCAACCGATCCGACTGCCGCAATAAACTCACAGCGCTGCGATGCCCAGGCGGGGCAAACCGCCAAAGTGTGCAGCACCGTGTCCTCAACAAGGTCGCGGCAGTCGCCGCAGTGGTGACAACCGGGCGTCTCTTGCTGGCGTATACGACACAGGAACTGGCCAAAACAACCGTGGCCAGTCATTACCTGTGTCAGCCGGAAGGTGAGGGCGCCATGTCGCCTTTCCAGCCACTCCTTAAATACGGGATTTACCGCCACGATCGTGACGTGCCCGGCACTGGGATGCACAAGTCGCTCCTTCCACTTCTCCACTAGGACCTGGCGGAGCTCGGACCTAGCCGCCTCGACAGCGGGCAGAGCAGGTCCTTCGCCCCGAGCTAGCACCTCCTGGCGCCAACGATAGAGTGACGCCAGGAGCACCGCTTCCAGGTCCCATGGCATCGATTCAGCGAGGAGGCTCGTAGCCTCGAATGAGATCGTGCGGTATCCTCTAATCAACCTGACGGCCATGGCGCGCTGTGGCGCACGAAGCGCCGAAATGTTACGGGCCGTCAGGTTGTTCGCCCAAACTGGGGCCCCATAGAGAGCCATGGACTGCACAGTACTACGTCGCTAACCTAAAATAAGCAAAGTAATCTAACTGGGTTATGTACCTATTATGTGAATTAATAAATCAACTTTTTGGCTTGCATTATTTTTTATAAAGTATTTATCGGTGGAGGTCAAAACTCGATAACAAGAATAGTATAAACAACCGCAAATAATACCTTGGGCGCAAACAAGCTAACCAAATAAATTCATAACCCAGTTTATGAAAGTAAATAATTGACCTTTACGAATCGCAAACAGTAGTTGCAGAATATTTTTATTTTCATATATTATAGCCTTTTGTTCTAACCAACTATTAAGCGATTGCGTTTTATTATATTTCGACGAATTGATGTTTCAATTATTTTGGTAATCGACTATGTTCACATAATAATTATCACTTAGTTGCAGTTAACACTATGTAGATACTGTACAAGGACATGTCATAATTATTATGTTCTACAAAATATTTTGGAAATCTTTATATATGTATATAATTCTTCTGTACGTGTGTTGACAGTGAACTCCTCCTAAACGGCTGGACCGATTTGAATGAATTTTTTTGTGTGTGTTCAAGTGGATTCGAGGATGGTATAGATTTGTTTATTTTTTTTTTCTCACCTGTACTGGACAACGTCTGTCGGGACAGCTAGCAAATTATAAATATTCACAGCTCCATATTGCTATCTTAGTTTTGACACATTTATATTTGAATGAAGGGGGTAATTAAAATCATATAGTGCTAGAAGTAGGTGATTATTATAAAGATTGATGGTGGCTATGAATTAAGAAGGTAGGAACTTGTAGTGCACGGTATCTAAAATACCTACTATCTCTCATTCCTTTCCTTTCAATTTATAATCCCTTTCTTCTGGAGCTGGCATCGGATAAAAGACAACCATAGTATTGTTAAGTCATTGTAGACCACGATGATTGCTTACCTTCAAGCCGGCCGTATGCTTGTGTGTTGCCTTATACGAGTAAAAAGGGTTCAACCCTAGAGCAAAACATCTAGACAAAATATTATGTACTCTAAAAAAGTTTGTATACCAAATAATCGCCCTGTACTCTGTTTTAATTGTGAGAAAATTTTCCAAATTCTTTAAGCGCGTTACGTTAATGAGCAGAGAACCAGTGGTCAAATTTATTTGTTACTAGATTCAGCCCGCGACATCGCTCTCGTAAATGTTTATTTTCCTAAAATCTTATGGATGCCTTATATTTAAAATCCTGCAGTATTACAACTTCTCTTAATTAGCTGATGCAATGCCAAGAAGGCACGTTATATTTGCGATTCTGCAGTATATTAACTAACCTTAACAATTTGATGCAAAGCCATAAGGAAACGGATTTTGACTTCATCGAAAGACAATCTATAAATAAAAAACTGTAACATAAACACTAATTTACGTAATTTAATTTGATTTAAAATTACTTGAGATGATTTAAATTTATATTATGTCGTATAATTATATGTTTTTGACTTTTAATGTCATATAATTTTGTATAATAGTGTCTATATACATTTAAAGTCTAAAATGACTCTGTTATATAAAAATAGACAGAATTGGTCCCCATTACGTAGGACCAGAACATAGCTTGCAAAAGTGATGATTGCGTCATATAAAAATATTTGGTTTTTAAAGTTTTGTGTGTTCCGAAAGAAGTGTTGTGAAGGCTTCTTGCTTCTCGGGCTTCAGAACCTATTCCTTCTTCTTCTATACGTTATTTGGGTTTAGTATTCTGGAATACGTCCAATTGATGGCAATAGTTTAATCGCTTATTACATACATTATGTAGATCGCCTACTTTTGAGAGGGGTTAGTAGGGGCTACGGATTTCTATTTGCTGATGTCCTTGCATCTAGGTTTGCATGCATTAGGGTCTATGTAATAAGTCTATGTAATACTTATTACATAGACCCTAAATATAGCAGACGAAATAGAGATGTTAAACATCTCTGCCTAACAACTACCGATAAAAACGCCATATCATTTTATGTTGTAGTATAGTTGTACCTACTACGCTGATAGAAACATTCAAATATATATTTTTGCAAAGTTATGTAAATAGGTACATAACTTTGCGCGGGAATCGAAATCATTCATCATCATTGACATTTGGTTCGATTCCGGATCTGGTAAAGTGTAGTTGGATTTTTCAGCCAAGTGATTTTTTGGAGGAGAAGCAGCACGGTGTCTTGATCTATGATTGGTTGGCTACAATTATTATTGGCACGCCCTCCTATGTGTGACCTAAATATATAGTTAGAAATGTGAGTGTATAGCACCTTAACCTAAACCTTCATGGATATGAGCGTGAGACTATATAAGTACTTATGTACATATGCAAAGCAGCGATAGCTCAGTGGGGAGACCAACAGACTGCAATGCAGAGATCTCGGATTCGAACCCACGCCGCGCACCTCTGACTTTCGGAAGTTATATGACTTTTCAAAATTATGTGCGTATTGATTGACAATTATCGCCTGCTCCGTGCCTCGGAGAGCACGTTAAGCCTTCGGTCCCGGCTGACATGAACATCTATGGCAGTCGTTATTGAGGAAGTCGACACAAAAGATCCCACTGGGTCGAAGTGTCGCCGGTCTGTACTGACTGGCCCCCACACAAGATAAGATAAGATATGTATGTACGTATGCAAATTACATATGTATGTAAATCTAATAAATAAATCAATAATAACGATCTTGCTGATACTGCAGGCTATGTAGACTGCATATTATGATAAAATTCAAGAGCATAACATGATGTAATGTGAGTGTCATGTTAAATGAGTTACATGTTGGTTTGAAATAATACTTATTATGATTAAAAAGTCAAAAACATACATATCTGTTTCTCTCAAGATCTCAGTAACAGCACCGAGAGGTTGGATGGCAATAGGTCAGCAAATTCTGCCGTTACGCTATATTTAAACATTTTAATACTATTTTAATCTATGTTTTGTCAAAATTTCTCATATATTTACAAGCAACCAAAACTTCGGGGTAATTCCTATGTTTCGATTGATTCTCGACCCCACTTTAAGTGACATTTTAAACAGACTTCTAGCAATTTCACAATTTAATTAATACAACAATCTCCAGGAATATCAAAAATATGTTATCCTGCAATAAACACATCCTAATTAATACTCAACTTCTAATTATTACTTACATAAACATTCACACTCATATATTCCTAACCAGATAGGCATATACATATAGGTGTAATATAACACCAAAATCTGACTATAGTTTTATATCTCAAGTAATAGCGAGTGTGCCTATAAGGTACAGTGCTTAATTCCGTAGCAAATTTCTTGACAAAAAAAACAATAAAACTGCCGTTTCGGGAATCGAACCAGAGACCTCAAACACCGCTTCGTCACTAGAACAGTCACCTTCTCATTATAGCTTTTCAACATCACACAAATAATTAATATTAATGTAATCAATAACCATATGAACATCATAAAGAAAACATTAAATTACACGTTAAAAACTAACGATGAATAAAATTATTTTCTTTCATAATCCAATATTAATATTTATAAGAGAAATCAATAACTTTTAGATGTGAATATGTTAAAGTTTCAAATATCAACAAAGACTTGTTTCGTTCATGCGAGTTCAAGGCTAAAGTAAAGGTGTGCACTGATGTTTAAGAATGTTGGTTGTTTAGTTCGTTGTTACGTGATTGAACGAATGTCTGCGATATGCAATGTACGATCAGCTTCTTGATTTGATTACTTTAAATCATCACATATTTGCATGTGTGAAAGACAAATGTAAGTGTTTAAGCCTTAAGACATCTCGTGTTTTTAAAAACATGTAACAATCTGTTTTTGTATAATCTTCATTATCTTGAAATTATTAATATTATAGTTTTATGATTACAAAAATATTTTTGTCCGTGTACTGTCTGACATTAATTCAACTGATCTTATCTTATCTTGATCCGGAGGCCAGTAATTGTAGACCGGCGACACTTCGACCCAGTGGGATCTTTTGTGTCGGCCGCGAGGTTTATCCCTGAGCTATCTCTCTATGAATGTACTGCATCAGTCGCAGCGTACACTTCAGAGGGAGAAGCTTGAAGTCTTCAGGGTTCGGATATGCCAATCCCATCAGACCCATCTTTAGCCCAGCCAACGCGTCACATTCACACAGTAGGTGTGATATGGACTCGTCCTGTTCACCACAGGCTCTGCAGATCGAATTGTTTGACAATCTCTATCTGCACAGGAAGTCGTTGGTGCCAAAATGACCTGTAAACGCTCCTGTGAGTAGGCGTATTTGGCCCTTGTTGTACCCGCAGAACTTCCGGGTAAAGCCCGTGGCTCTGTTTGCAATGAAAGGGCCATCCACTTCAGCCTGTGTTTATCATTGCCATGTGCATTCAAAGCTGCCTTGACGGTACTCTCAGAGAGACCTACGAATGGCTCGGGGCCCACAAATAGTTGCTCCGAGCCCTTTTTGGCTAATACATCAGCCTCCTCATTACCCGGCACCCCTGCATTCAATTGATAATCAATTTTATAAACAAGTTGTCCTAATTGAAAATAATCCAACGTGTGTTCTTACTTTTGATGATGAAGTAGTAGCGTTCATAGTATAGTAAAACTAACAATACACCAGCATACTCGACAATTATCCCATCGTAAATTTCTTACCTTTAACAAATTTATTAAATAAATGTGCAGTCGTATTTTACATACATTATCATTTGTGGCGGATTATATTTATTAAAAAAATATGGTTTTGTTTAAAATACCCTGCACAGAGCTTAAACAAACCCATCCTTTTTACTTATACACTGATCATACAAATTTTACTAATAAAGATGTCGCTTGGCGTATTGTGGGTGCGTATTTGAATTATTGCTCTATTTTTTCTAATACTGTTTTATAAAATGAGCATCGTCATCATCACGGACTCGAGAAAAAAGATATTGACTATTATATTAATATCCTCAGTCTCCTTTATCTCGAGTATGTGTTTTATCTCTATTCAATTCTATAATGTTTCAAGAGTTAGCAACGCCCGTTGTTGTTTGTGCTTAGGACGTCGCTTACCATCAAGTTGTCCATAACTTGAATTTATAATTTATTCAATTATAATACAATTGTTGTTATCTTATACTGACATATTGACAGAGATATTAATTAGACTGCAACATGAGCAAAACTGATAATGTTACAATGCTCGCAACATTGCGAACGTTTAACATTATACGTTCGATGACACTAGTACGCACCTTAACAATCTTGAAGTTCAAGTCCAAGGCAACTCAAAAAACATCTAAAAATAAATATTTTAATTAATTTATTCTATTGCCTTTCGCGGCTATTCACAAATTCGTACATTGACGCTAAATACCCCCAAATAATAAACGACGTTTCATAATGAAGTGTGCGTCATAAATTATGTCATCATACAATGGTACAATGGTGGAACATGAATGTTAAGTCACAATGAAAAGGTCGTCAGTTCGTTTCCAATGCAATAAATTATTTTTATCTTTTTACTGCTTCGTAAACATGATAAATCCAGGTTTGATGACCGACCTGAGTAAAATAATCTTATAGAATATATACTGTCAATTCTATAATAGCACGAAGCTTGGAACGAATTCAATAAACTTTGGTAGCCATTATTAAATAGCTGACACATTGGATTCATTTGTTGTCTAGTATTTAAATTTACTAGACTATTAGCTATATTTATCAATACCGTTTGATATTGAAAGGTGAATGTGTGGCAGAAGCAAAAGCAAAATAACCTTTAAATTAATAAATAATAGTTTAAAAAACTTAAAAACACGCTTTATAAAAAAGTAGAAAATAATTTTATAATTTTAATGTAAAAAGCGTGGTTATCAAAATATCTTAGAAAGCATTAAAATTATTAAATTATTTTCTCCTTTCCTTAATAAAGCGTGTTTTTTAGTTTTTTAAACAATTATATATTTTTATTTTTTTAAACTGTTATTTTCAAAATTACTGTGTGTGTAGCTACAAATCAATCTGTCGGTTTGAAAGGCGTGAAAATCACGTTCAAAAATTCCGTTACATAGATTCATAAATACATACCGAGCTAATAAAAGCGTGTTAAAATCTGTGTATACTACTATAGATTGTTTAATAATCAAAGCTTTTTGATTATTTCTCACTTAAAGAGAAACTAAATTAGGCACAAGTATTAAACGACCAAACACCAAATATTTTGACTCCAGACCGAATTTCGGCCACAGCGGCGGCCAGTCTTAACGGAGACCGGCTAACTACGCAGTAGATATTATAGTCCACAAGTGTGTGCGCAAACACGAGTGCACTCTCTGTTCCCTAACTCTCATGATCCGATGGGACGGTAATCCGACACGACCGGAGAGAGATTAGGCGCAGGACCAACGGCTTTACGTGCTTTCCGAGGCATGGGGGTGTCTTACACCGCCAACTTCCTAACTCCGGGCTGCTATTGAGATTTATTAACTGAAAAACCCAATAACTTTTTGTTGGCCTGACCCGGGATTCGAATCCGAGACCTCATGCACAGCAGTCACATTCACTACCGCTGGGCAGTTACTAAGTAGTCAAGTTCTAAGACTTATAGAAACATCCAGTATCACTTTACCCAACAGTACATTCGAAACTGAGACCTCACGATTATCTGCACAGGTATGCCACGGGAGCAATAAGGCAGTCAAGAACTGTCAGTGTGCAACTTATCATGCTAAATGAACCGACGCGTGCAATTGGATACATGGGTAATTATTTATTACTAAAGAATATCATAATAAACTAGCTATCGTTAATTGGTAAAAGATAAACGAACTTAAGCAATCATGGTAATTATATGTTGAGAGAGGCATCTGTCTACGTATAGTGGAATCCGCATTTAAACATGTGGTTTAACGGCGTACCTAGAGTTATTTTACAGGGTGGGTCCGGTCCAAAACAGCAGCTCTTACAATCTGGAGTTCTGAGTTGTAACCTGATAACTTGTAGTGGACGCCATCCAATTTTGGTGGCAGGTATCGCCTGCTCAGCTGCTCTTGTACACGCCACGGGTAATATTCCATTTAAGCTGAGACTACGAATGGCGTAGGAATCGAATCCAACACGGGATAAAAATGTACATAATATTCTACTACATACACACAACACTATCTAGCCCAAACTAAGCAGAGCTTGTACTATCGGTACTAGACGATGGATAAACATACATATATACTTTTTTTTTGTAAATACATACATATACATAGAAACACCCAGACCAAGACAAACATCCATGTTCATGCACGCAAATATTTTTCTTGTGCGGGAATCGAACCCGCGACCTCAGGCGTGGCAGTCGGCTAAACTAACCACTACGCCATCGAGGCCATCCACAAATGTTTCTTCTGAGTCTGGGTGTTTTTTATGTCCATTGTTTGAATGCTTGTTAAGTCCCCGCGATACAGGCGTTATTCCTAGTGCAGGAGTTGTCCTTTATAAAAACAAAAAACAAACCCTACGGTAGTAATTCCCCAAGCCACAAATTGAGAAGTAGTACTTTCATAGCAGCGCAGTCCGCGTAGAAAACCGCAGACAAATAATTCGGTGTTGTGTTCCTGCGGTAAACCGAAAAAATAAAGATTTATTAAGTACACAATAAAAAAAAAATATTTAAGTGAAAATTATAAAATTGCATAAAAACTATTTATCAAAAGAAATCCTATGTTACAAAGTTCTTAAGACTGCGCCGAGTGAAATGTGCCAAAACAGGCGGTCATAGTAAAGTTGATAAAATCAACACTTTTTGTTTAATACAAATATAAAATATACATTTACCATAACTATTAATGTGTTTACAATTACTCCGTGTAAAAAACTTAAAATAATGAATATCTTCGCCTACAAAATTATGTAAATTTGCACGAAAAATGCAAAAACGTAAGCTCGTGTTACGTGATTTTTAGATTACAACAATAGAAATCTATCCTATTTTACAGCTTAAACGAAATATAAATAGTTATATTACAATTTGTCCGTCCCAAATATTTAAGTTATTGGTTGACAATAAAGATACATATTTATCAAAAAAGCACTTCAAATCCTCCATACAATTTTAATATGGCCGCACGCCGATTTGAATTTCGAGTTCCGTCATTCAGTTCAACCGTGTCTTACGTTCGGCGCAGTCTTAACTGAGTGTGGCTAAAAGGCAATGGCTCAGCATGTGCCACTTTTTTCATGATCATTAAGGAGACGCTGGGCTGTTGGCATACTTTTATTGAAGCGTCAGCAATTTTTCAAGTCTCCATAGGTTGCGATAACCGCTTACCATAAAGGGGGCTGTCCATCACTTCGGTGATATAAAGGCGTGACTCTATGTAAATATATCAATCAATAACTCAATTCTCAATTCTATAGCTAGACATAATATTGTTCCATTTCATACAACGAATTTGGACTTCTGCCTTTCGTTTCCAGCCTGACCGAGTAACTTTTTTCTAGAAGGACGTACTACCTTGCGTTTTTCTATTTGCGGTATTCTAAGATTTGTTTGCTGCAACAACTATTGGTCTTTCAGCAGATCTGACCGGCTAATTGCCATTTGAGTTTACTTATTCTGCGAACTATGTAGGTAATTCTATCTTTTTGATAGATAATGTCGGTTTTAGGTTCGTCCAGAAAAAAATATTTGGTACATAATATATGTCTATGTAAATCAAGGACTTAATCTATTAATAATTAAACTTAATCTATTGAAATATGAAAAGATTCAAGTTATTTTTATAATTGAAAAGTAATTTTATTGATTTCGTTTTTATTGATTTATACATTCACATTTAAATATCAAACTATATCAAATTGACAAATAAGGCTACTCCAACTAAATTAGATTAAAACGAAATCCGCCTACCTAAATAGATAAACCAAAAATTAAACGCGTTTGATTAAATATCAACTTTAACTACCAATTAATTTCAGAACCATATTTTAATATTTTATTTTATTACTAGTTGCGCAGACTTTTCTTGCACGCTATTAAGTAACACGCGGAGCTTTGTCTTGCATATAACTCAGTAGCGAACTATCGTATCTACGGTTTGTTTGACGGTAATTGGTTACCGTTACCTGTAGGCACTTGCATTACCAGGTGATACTTATACGACGCCGGTTTGGCAATGTGCAAGTATCACCTGATTTTTTTGTAGTATATGGCAACAGGATCGCCCCCTGTTACATTGATTAATTTAAAGGCGACACGGCTTTATTAAAACGTTGCAAACGTTCAAAAAACAAAAGTGACGAAATATAAGTGTGTGATACACTTCTGCCTACCTCATGCAATAATTCTCTTCGAAAACGAACATAATATGTTTATGAACAAACATACATAACTTATATTTAAACATACATATTAACAATCGTTTGACCTCGGTCAAATCACGCGAGTTAAGCTAAAATGTTTCCAAATTAGTTGCTATTCTTTAAATCTGCTCTGTCCAATTAATATCTCTTATATTTTTTGTTTTAACACTGTCATTCATTCTGATGTTAATTTGGATGTAATACTAGATAAGATAAAAATATAACATCAATAAGCACTTCTAACTGTTCATTAATATTATAGATACCGTTAAGATTATTTGTGTTAGGTATAAAATGGTGTGGTGATATTAAACAAGTGGTTTGGGGTTTCTGTCAAAAAATTCTCGGTAGAAGCATAGAATCTGGAGCTGGATCCAGAAAAATGCAATATGCTCACCTCACTGAACCGCAGGTTCGTTTCCCGCACAAGACAAACATTTGTGTGCGTGGACATGAATGTTTGCCTCGGTCTGGGTGTTTCTATGTATATGTTATTTACAAAAAAATAGATAAGTACCTACATATATTATGTCTGTTTATCTATTGTTTAGTACAAGCTCTGCTTAGTTTAGGCTAGATGGTGTTGTGTGTATGTGATAGAATATTATATTATAAATATAGAGTAGGGAGCGAAAAATACGTAGTATGCTGCTGGTCTGCCTGGAGCCTACAACTATAGCTAGCAAAATGTGGTTGTAATATTGCCGACAGTTTTGCCTCAGTTTGAGAAGATAAAAATAGAACATGACTCAATAAAATGGCAAAGCCGGACTGCGCCATCTTATATCCGAGAACACTAGGACTTTTAGACATCCAGGTTTCCTCACCAAGCTTGCCTTCAGCGTTAAATTGGACGAGTATTTATTGAAAGGCAAGAAAGAAGGAATAGGCACCAGGGAGGAACTCTTGCGCGAGGGACTTTACAAACGTAAAATCCCTCGCGACATACTTGCCTACAATGGACACAAAGAACATCCAGACTCGGAGGTACTAATTGTTGACCACACAAATTTCTGTGCCACGTGGGTATCGAACCTGCATCTCTCGGCTTAGTAGCAATAGCGAGGCGACCTCTTAAACTACTTCGCCTTTCGTGCATTCAAGTCAGAAATCATAAAAAATGTCGTTATTTTTGCTCTTGAACGCACCATTGACGGAATACCTAAGTACCTACTCGTACACACGGCTACACATCAAGTTAGACACCCTATATACGCATAACTACGCTACACACAAAATAGAGAATTGTCGGAAAGGGACAGTGCATAGTGGTGTCGATGTAATGGTAAGGATAGAGCAAAACAAAAATATATAATAGTATCAAAATGTTTACTCTGTATAAAAGGATGTCTTACCTCAGATTATACCGAACTCCGCCTCATGCATTGCTGTAATATCCTACACGAACTAGTTCTCGGTCACAGCTATTAATTTATAATACAATAACAATAAATAATACATTATTATTGCTAATAAGACATAAGCAACATATGCAGTTGTGAACATTACGGTAATAACCGTATGTATTGCGATTACTATCTCATAAATTATGCTTGCACCGTTTTAGTTGGTCACGTATTATAGAACACAACAAAAGCTGTTTTAAAATTACATCAGCGCTTAACATTATCAGCGATAGTCTAGTGGGAGTCCGTTGGACACACAGAGGTCTTAAGTTTGATCCCAAGGCGCGCATCTCTGACTTTACTAAATCGTGTGCGTATTAAATAGCTAATTATCGCTCGCTTTAACGGTGAAGGACCTACATGTCTGAGAGTTCACTATAATTTTCTCGAAGATATGTGACGTCTATAAACCCGCACTGAGCCAGCGTGGTGGACCATAGCCTAACTCTTCACACATAGAGAAGAGGCCCGTGCCCGGTTGTATAAAATTATATAACACTAGTTTTTCACCGCGGTTTCACCGGCGTAAGTCCCGTTCACGTGGGAATATCGGGATAAAAAGTATCCTATTTGTGAATCCAGGTTTCCGGCTATCTACATACTAAGTTTTATCGCAATCGGTCTAGTGGTTTTTGCGTGAAAGAGTAACAAACACCCATACATCCATAAATCCTCACAAACTTTCACATTTAAAATATAAGTAAGGATTAGCAATGCTAGCAAAATAGCACTTCAAATGACTAGTGCTAGTAAAACCAATAAAAAACTGTTGTCACGAGCGCTGTCCCTGGTTTTACCAATTAGTCTCACAAAAATCTCCAATGTTCACAACCTCGTTAATTTTATATTAGTCTGCATTGAAGGCTACCTATTAAAATCTTAACTTATTATTTTAATGCTTGAAATAATTTGGCACGATATAATATTCAGACACGATTTTTAAAATACCGTCAAATATTGCTAACTTGTAATTCAAAAAATTGGCTATGAGTACTTGACGGTATTTTTTTATGAAGTGAATTTCAAGGTAGGTAGCTAAAGAACAGTAATTTGGTCAATTGTAACTAGGTTTTCTAAGATAGCAGTGTCATCATGAGCCATAGGTATTATATACATACGTAGGTCATTGACTAACATAGCGCTGGTAAATACGATTGCGGTACAAGAGTGATTGGAGAGTAAACTGGACTTTGCGTAAACAAATTATGCACTATATCTTTTGCGCAGACGACCTGTTCGCATTAAGGTTGGCCTTCGAGAGTAAGAATCGGTCTTGTAGATGTCGCAGGCAATTTGTATGATTCTGCGTTTAACAAATGGCGTCGTCCGTTTAAAAACGCTCGCTGTTTTAAAATATGCCGAAAGCAAATTGGCGACCCTATCAATTGTCGGGGCTCCTATTTCTGGGTGGTCACAAAAAATATAACTACGAAGGTGACGGCGGGAGCATAGCTCCCGCCGCCGCCTTCTAACCTAACTTATCCAAGTCGGGACTCGGGGCGTTAAGTGACAAGGCAATTTACATTTTGCCTTCAGCATATTTTAATACAGCGAGCGTTTTTAAACGGACGACGCTGTTTGTAAAACGGGGTATCATAGAAATTGCGTGCGATAAAGACATTATTACAGCGTCAAATAGCACCGCTGGATCGATGTTAATACAACGAGGACGGTTTACCTAAAGAGCGTTGTTCGACACCGAGGCTATTATCTAAATCTATATAGTATTTTTATCTCCAATATCTTATATTGGCCGCTACATGACGGTATAGCTATCGTACAAAACACTTACTTTAAGCCCAGTGATATCAATTTATGGGCCTGAGGCCCGAGAAATTGATATAACAGTATATAAACAATATAAACTGTCAAATTTATGTAAATGTCCAGATTGATGTTTAAAATTATGTCTTAGATTTTATCGCCATTCTCGTTAATACTAACTTGAGATTTAAACAATAGTTTACGTTTCAGAATTTGGAGTCCTAAATGAACTAAGTGAACCAAATTCTTTAACAAAAATATTTTGCGTTAGTGACATCCCAGTGAGAAGACTGTTGAACCGTGCACATTTCTGTATTTCGAAGTTATTATTATATAATTAATTATTGCTCGCTTTAACGATGAAAGAAAACATTCAGATTTCTGAGAAATTCCAAAATATTCACAAATCTGTATAAACTACCTTAAAACAACAAGAATAATTTAGTGCTAAGAATTATGGTCTTACACCTTTACTGATGTTATAAATAAAAATGACATCCAAAAACACAAAAATAATCCATGTTTTATTATCGCTAAACTCTATAAAAATTATAAATTTGTTTAAATCTGCCAGATGCGGTCATTATGACACACCCATCACTGTGACGGATCCATCTACAATGGTGTATTTATGACATAAAAAAACAACATCTAATTATTTACTTCTATCTTTTGCCCGCGTCTTCTCTAACTGGGTAACAGCCCCTTTTTCTGGATGAAGGATACCCTATGTCCTTTATTATACCCTTAAAAATGAGTTTGCGAAGTTTCATGATAACAGGTCAAGTTGTTAAGGCATTTAAGCGTTACAAACAAACTCAAATTCACATATATAATACTAGCTGACCAGGCTAACGTTGTTCTGCAATATTAATTATAAATTATTTATTCACCTAGCGGTATGAAATATATTTCACGACCTATTCTCATATCTATCAAATATACATTCGAAAAAATCATAAAAATCGGTTGAGCCATTTCGGAGGAGTGCGACCACAAACACGTGATACGAGACTTTTATATATTATCACTAGTTTTTTACCCGCGATATCACCTGCATAAGTCCCGTGAGAATATCGAGATAAAAAGTAGCCTATGTGTAAATACAAGTCTCCAGCTATCTACATACCAAGTTTCATCGCAATCGGTCCAGTAGTTTTTGTGTGAAAGAGTAACAAACATCCATACATCCATACATCCTCACAAACTTTCACATTTATAATATAAGTAAGGACATACATTAGTTACGATGTAGCTTTTTATTACAAGGAGCTATTATTACATACATTTCGATACTTGTAGTCATTTATCGCTGTAAAAGATTGTATCACGAATATCTCATTTGTTGGATATATATCACAAACTTGATATATCATCATATCATCGTATCTTAATGTAAATAGTTGTCGTGGTGTTAATAACCTTATAAACACATTAATTTTATCTTAATATTGACTGTAATGGTATATTAGAAGGTGTTATACCGGTGATAGCGATCTGGAGCCTTTAGATCTATGCAGTCGTGTGTCTTAAACATCTATGGTAACTTAATATTTGGGAAGGAGTAAAATTGCTTGAACATTTTTAATAATACTTTTAGGTATAGATCTTGCAAGAATATTTTTAGACATGCACAATATGATGTGCAAATAATAATATCAACCCTGTATTGAAATGTCCCACAGCACGGGTCTCTTCTAATTGTGAAAAGGATTAGGCAATAGTCCACTACGCTGGCCCAGTGCGGGTTGGCAGAATTCGCACATCTTCGAGAACATTACGCAGAACTCTCAGACATGCAGAATTTTTCACGACGTTTTCCTTCACTGAGCGATAATTAACTATTTAATATGCACATAACTTGGAGATGCGCACCTTGGTATCAAGCTCAAGACCGATGCTTTTATTATTTATTTATTCACGCGTAAACCGTTGAACACATTAGGAATGCACTTTGGATACAGAAGAACCATATTGTGGATTAACACGCGATGAGTGTAATCTACACGGTATGCGATCCCGTGAAATGGAATCATGAAATCCTTTTATCACACCACCGTCATAGATACTATTACTTCAATAAAATATGATAAAATGATATTTAATTGATATATGTATCTATCAGCAAATCTTGCAAAACTAGCAAGATGCATGTCAGTAGTAGTTAATAATCCTATTATTATCAGTCTAAACCGTTTAAATACGAAAATTTATGACGTCAGTGTCAGTTTTTCAAGCATTTTTTGGATATAAATGCTTAATTTACTACCTCAGATAAGTTGTCAATAATTAAACTCTTTATATTTTATATGGTCACCTAGGTATATAAAATTTGTAAACATAAAATTATCTAAAAATCTAATATGTTATTCTGTATGACAGATAGATTTATGACTATAATTAATTTTTTTACTGATAGTCAGTTGTTGATCTGACGAAGACCTAAAAAAACATAGTAAAATATATTTTTGGATATTTTATAAGATTATTAGGTGCTTGATAGCTTCTATATCCTATAATTTAAACTAAAGCTGATATTTTTACAGCTAGCATAGCTTGATATTAAGAGTATATAGTAGATAAACATTTGTAACTGCATGCTTATCACGTACACATTGCCGATACTTCTGAGTCAGATTCAGTTTACTTTAAGCACAATGGAATAACGAAAATACGTGCATCTACCTGGGAAAAGCTTGTAAAATAAATCTTAATGTACCAGATATTCGGCCGCGGTCATCTTTATCAGCATCTTGTATTCAAGAAAGGAGCCGTTTGAGCTACGGACAGTTAAATGTAGACATATTTCGTAGGTAAAACAACTCTTATATATGGGAACCTGGTCTAAATGTACTTGCTGATCGCATAGTTCTTAAAACTATACGATAGATGACGCATTGCATCGCAAAACATAGACGCAAATTTAAATTCCTGGCGTAGGACCATGTATAACTTTGTTGTGAGAGCGACGTAGCGGTTTTTCAAGGTCACAGGTTCCAGCCCTGCTTAATGGATTATCTTTTCTTTGGTGATAAAATGATAAATTAGACTATTAACATGACACATGAAATCTAAAGCCTTTAAATTGCATCAAATCGACTCAACTTTTACATTATATCTACAGCATGTAAACTCTGCTATTGCAAGCTTTTATACATACATACATAACACTGGGGAATAAAATATATATTTTCTGCGGAATTCATTTTGTTATTGGTTTTAATAAACACCTTCATCAGTCATACCCGAAATGTATTTTCTTTGTATGGATTGACTCTGGTTCTTCAGATATTCAACATAAAGAACGGTTCCATCAGGACATTAGAACAATGAAAGAAAGATACCAAGGCCGATGGGACAACCATATTATGATGGCAGACTATTGCTTGAGTTTAATAAGGGATTGTCCTGACCATAAATACAATAGAAAAGCTTACAGATACGGTTTTTGCTAATATTTTATTTTATGATTTTTGTTAATAACATAGGCATCTATTAAGTTTTCTTGTCGTTATTATATAGCCACTTCTAAAATATTTATTTAATATGTAATTGTATTTTTATTTCGATAACCGATTAATTTGGCAAACAAACATACGGCTCACCTGACGGTAAATGGTCACCGTAGCCTATGGATGCCTGCAACACCAGAGGAATCATTTGCGCGTTGCCAACCCTTTAAGAAAGAGGAAGTGGGAAGGAGAAGGAGCGAGAAGGGGGAAAGAGGGTGATTGGGCTTCCGGCACTCTCACTCACCGAATGAAACACAACAGTAGGAATACTGCTATTTCACGTCAGTATTCTGTGAGAAGGTTTTCCTTCCTCGGTCGAGCCGGCCCATTCATGCTGAAATTATTCAGCATACTAAACTTACACAAAGTTGACTTCAACTTACTATGCCACAAAATAACTGTTACTCAGTGTAATCTGAAGGCCAATGTTCCATAACTGATAAATAGAGAAATACACCCACATTTGACCAGCTATGTTTTTAGATCTCATGTAACAGGCGAGCCTGTTACCGACTGTAGCGCAGAGTTCAAGACGTACTGCTGCTCCTGAAAACTTCTTGACAGAAAATCTAATAACACTTTTTCCTGGAATCAATACTGAGATCTCATGCACAGCACTGGCATTCACCGAACCGTTTTAAATCAAACAAACTGTGAGATTGTTTGTCACATTTATAATACCAAAACTGTGTCTATAATAATTTATGAAGATAATCAATAACCTGCGTAAATTAAAATGGATGTAATTCCTTTGAGTCTGATGATCTATCGCCCATATTAACTGACCCCGACATTTGTAAGCAAATTAATTTCAGCCTCTTTTTCTAAATAGTGGCGCCAAGCAAGTGGTATACTCGTAAAGTAGTTTATATTTTATTTTAATAAATAATTGACGTAATTAATAACAGTTTAATTTTAAATATTCTGCTAAAAGTTAAACTACATGGAACCATTTTACTTGAAATAGACATGTATATGCAGATGATGCAAATATAGGCAGATGTGTATAACATATGTATATATATTGCCAGTTTTATTAGATTTTATCCGCAGTTTCGATTGCGGTTTCTATCCCTCGAATTACTAACTTATTCACACAAAAAATTTACTAGAAATTTGACCAACGCTAGTTTAAATAGTGTATTATCAACTCGCTTAAAGATTATAATAATAATAATATATAACACGCTTTGCTAGCTTGATCCTTATCGTTCGTCTCTGTTTATAACTCAATGTTAATTGTGCTAGTTGAATCCTTCAATAGAAAAATAATAATAATGTCTTTCAGACCAAATTTCGGTTACGGTGACCAATCTTAACGAAGACTGGCCGTCTGCACACGAGATATTATAGTACACAAGCGTGTGCGCAAACACAAGTGCACTCTCTGTTCCCTCATTCTCATGATCCGATGGGACGGTAATCCGACACGACCGGAGTGAGGTCAGTCGCAGGACCCGTTGATCGTTAAGCCAAGCCGTTGAGAGCAGCGATAGCTCAGTAGAGAGACAAACAGACTGCAATGCAGAAGGTCTCGGGTTCGAACTCACGTCGCACACCTCTGACTTTCGGAACTTATATGACTTTTCGAAATTATATGCGTATTGATTGACAATTATCGCCTGCCCCGTGCCTCGGAGAGCACGTTAAGCCGTTGGTCCCAGCTGCCATGAACATCTATGGCAGTCGTTATTGGGAAAGTCGACACAAAACATCCCACTGGTTCGAAGTGTCGCCGGTCTGTACTGACTGGCCCTCACACAAGATAAGATTAGATAAGATAAGCCAAGCCGTTGCTTTACGTGCTTTCCGAGGCACCTATCGCAAAATACTAATTTGCTAGCTTACTATCTTCCAATAAGTAGGTGACTGAGCAATGAGTATTCGCGAATAATTTACTAACGTACTATCCATCATTGAATAGTTTAACGATCTAACCACGCCCCTATACCTTACCTTATAAAATAACAAGATAATGATATAACGGAGTCTGATGCTAAACCCGGTTGACGGCAACAAGGTTCAACCCCAATTACATGGAACCTAAAACCATAGCTGATGAAATGTGGAATGAAATGAAACGTTTCTTTTTTAACAGGCTTTCTCAGAAAACGCCTTAAAACTCAGCCTGTTCATTATAAGTTAATCGTAAAAGGTCTTGGGACGAGTTTTACGGTTATATGTAAAGAAAAAACATTCAAGACGATCTTGTATACAGTCTTATAAGCTCAGTATTGTACCGAGTCTGGAAATATGTACAGCCTTGTAACTCTAGTCTCCACGCCATTGCTGTGCATTTATGCGTAAGAACGCTTTCTCCAACCCGTAAACCGAACCTGAGGTCCCCTCAAAATTCCACAAACATTAACACAAACTTAGGCGACGGGACCAACAAAGCTATTACTCGTCAGTTATAACTATATATGGACCGAGCATTTTGTAAAGGCAAAGTTTATACTACAAAGTGCCTGACAAAAAACTAATATCACAATTAACACAAAGAATAGTTCAACACGCAGTAATTTAACATTGTCTTCTGTTTACGCGAATGTTATTCATTGAAATTAAACTACTATATACGGATTTTATCGCGTTGTTTATTTAATACTCTATTACATAATTTAGAAACTGTTACACTACTATACTACTATTAAACTTTAATAATTTTAAGCTAATTAAATTATTAAAACTATTTGTATTTAAGTTAACACTTTTTAATAGTTTTAATAATTTAATTACCTTAAAATTATTAAAGTTTAATAGTAGTATTTCTATGTATAATATGTATGTATTTAAAAAAAAAAAGTATATATGTATGTTTATCCATTGTCTAGTATCCATAGTACAAGCTCTGCTTAGTTTGGGCTAGATGGTGTTGTGTGTATGTGGTAGAATATTTATTTATTTATTTGATAAGTCTCCAAATTATTTATCCCTGTTTATTTGCATTGCATATCCAAATTAACATTATAAATGCTAATATGAGTTTGTTTGGTACTTTTACATTTATCATTAATTTTGCATACACGTTGTCAGGGATACGGAAAAGGACATAGAATACATTTCGTCCAGGACAAAGTAATGGTGCGTTGGGATTTGAATTCATTGACAAAAATATTTAAAAACTCGAGCAAAGCCGTGACCAAAACCTAATTATTTTATAAAACCTTTTCTTTTATTGCTTTGCTCTCTTATTCTGCTTTTTTAAGCGTCTCTGTCATAAAATAAAGACCCTGTTTAGTTTAAACGTCACTAATCTCGTGCTCGCATGCTCGATGCTCTAAGACAGACTACATTTATAATTTTTTGAAATCTGACTTGTAGTCGACTTGTAATATAAGAAAAGACTTAGACTTTAATTTTATAGAAATGGTAACGTTGTTACAGAGGAAAGGATTATACAACTTTTATTCAGCTCATATTATCATTATGAGGCAACTAACAAACTGAAAATGGAAACTATTTTCCTTTTCTTGCGTTCCTGTCATAATTAGCGTTTTCATACTCCGTGAGGCGATGTGCAGTAGTAGACTTCTACTTTTCTTTATTGGCTCGTCTCCTTTGATTCTGAGAACTTTAAGCGGGGCGTGATAAAGCACCTCCTTAAGCCGTGAAATATCGACACCATTACACGACTGCTTACCATCAGGCGGAGTGTAGTCATATTGGCAGCCAACGCAGAGTTAGGGATTTTTGTCCCTTACGCTGGCTACTTAGCTCTTCTTTTTCTATGGTAGGGATTATAAGAGTTAAGAAATAGATAAAGCATTTTGCGCACATTTTTATTAAAGTGCACAGGTGTGCTCTTTAATATTTCTTGTGTCGATGGTCAATCCGTTAAGATTGACTACCGAGACCGAATTCCAGTCTGGAAGAGCTTATAGTATAAACTAGCACTTTGGCTTCGGACTTTCGCCAATGAACACGGATATATATCAGCTTTTGCAACATTAAAGTATACCGATAAATACTTTCGGCGATATAATGAAAGATAGTATTTATAAATTTGCCAGATAAGTTCGAATTTCCGGTATCAGTAATAAAACAAATCATAATTATTTACAATTTAATAATTTATATAAACAATTTCACATGTAGAAAATTATTTTCTTACATACATTTTCTTTCTTTTGCTATACATATAAAATTCTAGTTATACATTACAAAAGTCATTAAAATTAGAAACTGCTTAAAAGTATTGCACTGCGAATTCTAAGATCCTGGTTTCACAATGATCAAGTGAAAAATATTCAAAATATAATTCTCAAGCTGTCTTTCTCTTATTAGGTTAAATGAAAGGGATGGCATAACATTCTAATCGTTACCTGGTGATTGTGAAACTGGCCCGCCCTACGATATATACTAATTCATTAACAAGATTAATATCTTTTAACAGCTCATTTTCACTTATTATCTTCATTTCATTAATTAATATATCATTCTTTATTTATCCAGTCTATATGGCACCGTTCAATAATGATATCCAGTTTTATCATCAAACTTAGGAGGGTCTCTAGGACCTCCAAATTCCTCACCTTTTCCTACAAAACTATTTAACGGTTGCTTATTGCCTTCTATAATAGAAATTGGAGTTTGAACAGTAGATACACTGGAACCTTGATTTAAACTATCTGTAGCTCCTAAACCTAGAGATGGTAAGCTGGTTGACTGTGTGTTTCCATATATGTTTGTTTTGATTGGTTGGTTATATGCTCCTGAAGATTGACTAGGTTGCTGAGTGGCAACGATTGCACCTTGTGTGGGTTGAACACCAAACTGCGACGTGGGGAAAGCAGACGAGATTTGATTTGAAGGTGTGCTATGAGGCTTAAAAGGCTGCCCGGTGAATTGGAACGTAGGTTTAGTAGGCTGAACGCCAAATTGAGCAAAACTCGTCACAGGAGTGGCCACAGTGCTAACTGAATTAAAAGGCTGGCCATTGAATTGTGGTTGATTTGTTTGGGATCCAAAAGGAGTGCCGAGATCACTTGGTTTGGTTGGCTGAACTCCGAATTGCGAAGGACCTATTGTTGATTGACTTTGCCCGAAAGCAGATAAAGTTGAAGGAGTGCTGCTAATACTATGCGGTTTCTGGTAATTATAACCTTCAAAAGACCCTATATTACCGAAAGATTGACCTGAAGATTGGGAAGAAACGCTGGTGACTGAAGTTTGGATACTGCTCTGTGTTGGTTGAGTCTTTTGGTCAAGTGCCTGACCATTCTGGAATGTTGATCCTTGGTTGCCAAATGGTTTTTGCCCTGGAAACTGGGATTGCTGAAAAATAAATGGCGAGCTACCAAAAGGTTTTTGTGATTGAGTACCAAATTGACCAGTGGTCTGTGTGTATTGCCCAGTCTGTGTTTGCGAACTACCTAATGGTTTTTGTGCCTGGGTACCTACAGAACTAAATGAATTAGTTTGATGCTTAGAACCTTGACCAAATTGGGTCCCACCAAAGGATCCAGAGCTTGATGCAAATGCACTAGCTGAGTTTTGAGGCTCCTTCTGTCCAGTTGTAGAACCAAATTGACTTTGGAAAGGTGATTGTATGTTATCAAAAGGTTTTTTTGATTGCGTACCGAATTGTGTTTGGGCAGACTGACCAAATACTGAGCTTGAGGTTTGAGATCCTAAAGTAGGCTTTTGACCAAATTGAGAGCCAGTCTGGCCTGATTGATCTTGCTGGAAGCTAGAACCAGTAGCCTGAGAACTACCGAAAGGTTTTTGGCTGAATTGTATTTGCCCAGTTTGTCCTTGGTTATCCAGGTTTTGAGATGGCTGAGATCCAGCAGATAAACCATGCTGTGACTGCTGGACAGACCCTTGGGTAAATTGTGAACCAAATGGCTTTGTACCAAATTGAGATATTGGTTGAACTTGAGGCTTCTGACCAAACTGCGAACCAGATGAGCTGCTAGAATGCGTTTGAGTGAAACTTGATCCTGGGAAAGAACTATTGGGTTGCTGTCCTGATTGAGTAGTTTGGCCTGACTGACCCTGAGAACCAGTATTTTGGCCATACTTGGAAACGGTAGATGATCCATATTGTGCCTGTTGTTGAGAGCCCTGGAAAGACTGCGAACCAAATGGTTTCGAGCCGTATTGAGATATAGGTTTAATTTGAGGTGTGTTTGAAGAAGTACCTACACCTGACAGTGGCTTCTGGCCAAATGCTGACTCAGTGTTACTACCAAACTGAGATTGCGAGAAACTAGCCTGTGAAGAGCTAATGGGTTTTACATTAAATTGATTAGTATGCACAGATTGACCCTTGGATCCGGAGTTAGACAGTGGATTTTGACTGAAATGGGAGGTGGAAGTAGAACTAAATTGACTTTGTTGGTAACCTATCTGTGACAATCCAGTCGGATTTTGCCCGAATGTTGTAGCGGTTTGAGAGATTGTACCAGTTGGTTGTTGATTTTGACCAAACTGAGATCCAATGTTACTTCCAACGTGAGATTGCGAGAAACTTGAACCCGTGGTTTGTGAGGAGGCAAAAGGTTTCAGACCGAACTGAGTCGTTTGTACAGACTGAGCTTTAGAAGGGGTGCCAAAACCAAAGACTGAACCCTGTGTTATCTGAGGTTTTTGACCAAATGATGTTGCGGTTTGGGAAATAGTACCAGTACCTTGTGTAGTTTGTGAATTCTGGCCAAATTTAGAGTCAGGTAAACTTCCAATTTGATTACCAGTTTGGGGAGAGCCAAACGATTGCTGACCGAACTGAGTGGTTTGAGGCTTTGGTTCAAACTTTGAACCAGTATTTGAACCGAACTGAGTTTGACCGCTAGAAGATCCAGTTTGCGTATTACTTAAGGGTTTTTGACCAGATTGAGATGATTGACTGTTTGATGTTAAGCTAGATCCTTGGTTTGGCTTTTGGGCAAAATGTGATGGAAAAGATGTACCAAATTGAGAATTAGGTTTAGTGCCAAATTGTGAAGTCTGACCCTGAGAAAGAACACTCGTGGCAAAAGAAGACCCTTGGGTTCCCTGGTTTAGCGGTTTTTTACCAAACTGGGTGGTTTCCTGCGTTTGAGTTTGCTGGTAGATAGACCCCGTTTGAGTAGCACCGAATGGTTTGTTTCCAAATTGTGAGATCTGACCTGTGCTACCAAAACCAGTAGCTTGAGTGGATTGCGGTTTCTGTACTAACTGCGATCCAGATGAAGAACCAAATTGAGTTTGTGAACCAGTGCCAGAACTACCGAAGCTAGTTACTTGATTTGTTAAAGGTTTTTGACCAAATTGTGTTGGTTGTTTCGAACCGAATGTCGTTTGGCTTTGTGGGAAATTGGAACCAGTTTGTGTACTACCAACAGGTTTATTTCCATATTGTGAAGTATGATGAGCTGTGCTAGTAATGCCAGATCCTTGAGAGGATTGCGGTTTCTGGCCAATCTGTGATCCTGACGCAGAACCTAATTGATTTTGTTGAAAAATAGAACCACTTTGAGAATTACCGAAACCAGTTACTTGATTTGTTAGGGGTTTTTGACCAAATTGCGTTTGTTGTGAACCAAATGTTGTCTGACTGTGTGGGAAAGAGGAACCAGTGTGTGTGGTGCTAAAAGGCTTCTTGCCTGATTCGGCGTTGTCACCTGTGTTAGGAGTATAGCTGGAACCGATCGTAGTTTGAGGTTTCTGGCCAAATTTTTGTAGTTTCTGGCCAAACTGTGTGTTCGTGGATTGAGAACCGAATTGAGAAATTGGTTTGATTTGCTGAGATGTGGCAGAATGAAGCCCTGTGTGAAGCTGTTGACCAGTAGGTGAACCAAATTGCGTTTGTTGGGAGGGGAAGCCAGTCTGAGAACTACCAAAGCTCTGTGTTCCAGATGTTGGGGTAGATCCTTGACTGGGCTGGGATCCCGAAGTTCCAGGGGAACCTTGCACTATTTCTTCCTTATCAGAGGGTAAATTTGCATCTGGTTTATTATATTCATAGAGCGTTCCCTGATTCTGTTGTCCATCTGTCTGGCTAGTAAAAGAGTTTTGTCCCACTTGAGATACCGATGACCCAAGCGGTGACTGTTGGGGTCCAGATTGAATTGAAGGCTTATTGCCAAACGAGGATCCACTGGAAGACCCGAATTGTGATTGTTGATAATTAGAACCTGTCTGCGAACTACCAAAAGGTTTTAGACCCGTTTGTGGTTGACCAGATTGACTTTGGAAAGATGAAATAGAACCTACATTCTGACTTGACTGAGGATTTTGAACAAATTGGTTAGATGGTTTAGATCCGGACGTAGATCCCTGGATTCCAGAATGTTGGAAAGAATTAGCGTGAGAAATGCTGCCGAAAGGCTTAGATTGTTGATTTCCGAATTGGGTAGCTTGAGACCCAAACGAAGACTGAATAGGTTTACTTAGGAAATCAGTTTGAGTAGACGTCACGAGCTCAGGAGTAGATGGTGGCTTATTGTATTCGTAAAGAGTGCCTTGCTGGGCAGGTTTATGATTGTTATCGGTTTGACTAGATGATGACTGACTATACTGAGATTGACTTTGTACGATAGGTTTCTGACCGAAAGCCTGTTGATTTCCGGTGGGTCCAAAATGGGCTTGACTAGATGATCCACCACTTTGAGTTGTTGGTTTTGATCCAAACTGACTAGATTGTGAGCCAAATTGAGTGGCAAGAGTAGGGGCAGCTGATGGAAAAGGAGATATGGAAGCCTGAGTTATGCCATTGTAATAAGATGAGTCCGTAGACCCTTGGTACTGTCCATTTTGTGGAGATGTGGTGGGAGCTGCGGCACCTATAACAGGAGTGTTTGAATATTTAGACCCGTGCTGAGATAGTGATGCTATCGGAGCATTCGATGGACGATTATTCGAGTTTTGTCCGCTACTGCTTATAGCTGAAGAACCAAATGCTGAGTTGGATGGGAATTGGGCTGTTTGATATTGTGATATAGGTGTAACGAAAGGTTTAGCTGGTGGATTATAATAATATGAACTGTCGCTACCCTGTTGCTGGCTCAGAGTTGGTTTAGGTGAGTTTGGTGAAAAGTTCGCATCATTAGATCCAGTTTGAACATAAGAACCTTGGGCGGTTTGTGGTTTGTACTGACCAGATTGGGATGGGAAATTAGAACCAAAATTATTTGGCTGCTGTGACAGTAAAGATATAGTAGGTTGAGTAGAGGTAATAGACGGACGCTGTCCAGTAACAGGTACGTTTGTTAGTGTTGCAGCAGATGGGAAACCGAAAGTCGGCTGAGTGGGCTGAGCACTAGAAGGACGAACGTTAGCGTTAGGGAATTGTGATTGCCCTAATGCTGTAGGGAATGTGCTACCTGTCTGCATATACTGACCAGGCCTGAAATTAAATGAGGATGGAGATGAGAGGCTAGGCTGTTGTGAACCGAAGTTAGAAGCAGCAGTAGCTGCATCAATACCATGGAGATTGGTTGGCTCATTAGGTTTACCAGCAGAGCTAATGGGACTTACAGGAACACTAGAGGGAAAAGAACTAGAAGAAGTGGCACCATAAGCATTTGAGCCATGAGGTACTTGACCATTAGATTCAACAATATTCACTGGTGGCAAATATTCGTTTATTGTTAATCCATTGGCTTGTGTATTCTGAGAGTATGCATTTGAACCGAATGTACTATGAGTTGGAACAGGTGCTTTGTTGAATTTAGAGCCTCCAAATGATGGACTACTCGTTGACAAGGCTTCAGCTGAAGCGCCTTGTCCTTGTGCAGAAGCTGATGCTGTGGCAGTTGACTGATCATTAGCATTAATAGCCTCAAATTTAGATATTGATGCACCACCTGTAGAAACCGATCCAAGTTTAGATCCTGGCGCAGGCAATCCAGTTGAACCAGTATTAGAGTACTGATTTTTAAAACCTGTTCCTACGGAGCCAGTAGAAGCAAAAGCACTGGCACTACCAGATCCATTTGTAGACGCCAAACTGTAAGCCGTGTTGCTGTTAGAAGAACCTGGTAACCTAAGACCAGAATGGCTGTCCAGTGATGGTATTCTCGTTGGAAATACTATTCCCTGACCATTCTCTGTTGAGGCAAAAGCAGTAGCAGAAGAGGGATTGACTGGCTGAACACCAAATCGATTCTGATTTGTGTGTGAGTGAAATCCAGATCCTACATTTGGTCCTTGAAGACCGGTGGCTTGAACACCAAACTGGGGCGTTCCGCCTAACTGATTCTGACCAAAATGTGGTGCATGACCATGCTGCTCTCCAGAAGATGCGCTATCTCCAGAAATACCAGACCCAGTTTGTTTACTTCCAGCAGCATGACTACCAAATCCGTGAGAACCTTGGCCCGTAGATCCAGGCTGATAAGAACCAACTCCATGAACTCCTAGTTTATGTTCAATTCCCTGATTTATGTGACTTACGAACGAACCACTAGCCGTTGCATCTCCATCGCTTACAGACGGTCTATTATTGTTGCCGTCGCCGTTATTGCTTGTATAATCGCTATCTTCATTGTACTTTTGAGCGTTGTATGTGCCTGCAAATAAAAATGAAAGTTGTGAGCGATTTGTCAACGCGTACATGAGTCAGATACATTTGTCAACTAACAAAAGCCTTTAAGGTGTGACGATACCGAATTTGAGGATGAATAAAAGGTTTTTTGGTGAGCTGTTTCATTGACAGTATGACTGATGGTGGCTTTAATATCTGAAGTGATCGCTTTGAACTCTATTTTGACACGCGATAATACAACATGAGATTTCTATGGCGGTGACATGTCCTACTTATTGAAATCAGACAGTATAATAAGAGCCTACGTGAATTACTTAACATAATGTAAACTTTTATAAAGGCTTTGGTTTCACATTACGTTTCTTTGTATAGATATCCTTGTTTGTTTAAAGTCAACAGATAGCGGTTTGATAGGCTAGTAACAATAATTTCTAAATTCCTATTAATCGTTGGATTACGATAATAAGTAACTGACTAATCAGTACTATTTAAGTTGATTTAATGGTCGCCATAATATATTGACTGACATTGACACAAAGTTTGATTGTGGAACTTCAAAATGGACACAACCCAAATAGGATTTACACGAAGATTGCGAATATATTCTTTAACGCTCTACATTACAGTAATTCTTTTAAGATACGACCTAAAATTCAGAAACATATTAAAACAATTGCCTAAAAATCTACAATAAAAGGAGAACAAGGTCATTAGGATTAGCTTGATCCTAGGATCAATTAGTCAATCTATAATGTTTGTAAACTGTCCTACTGCTAGGCATGGGTACAAAACGCCATGAAGTATCCTGACAAGCACAAAAGTTGGCTAGTCTCAGATAAATTTCAGAAACGATTGCAACATATAAATTACTTTGCATATACCAAAGATGATTTTTATTATGATTTCATGCATAATTTTAGGCAAAAATTATTAGTTATGATAATAATAACTGATTTACTGATTGACTGATTTACAGAAAGGGTACAATTTTGAGTTTAGGTATACCGATCGCGAGTAGAGTAGGTTTTTGCCAAGGAATTCGTCGTAGCAACTCTTAGGTAAGAAGTAGGCAGTATCTAATCTTCGGGAATAAGGTAAGTCAGTGGCCCTGTACCTGATCTTTCTCTGCTGGTAGCTTGCCATCACATAATATGACTAGAAGAGGGAAGAATAGGGAATACATTATGCGCAGACACTTCTGTGTAGGTAATTGAGAAGTCACCGTTAGATTTTGTTGCGTGACCCCAATTTAATCTGTAGGACATTATTATTTCTATAGCGTATATCATGGACTGAGATGAATAATATGAACTATCTACAAATGTTATGATATGCATGTTTCTACATATCAACTATACTATATATATTACAAACCGGAAATATTTGTATTTATGTTTCTAATTAATAAACTCAGAAACTACTAGACTGATTTTTTATATTCTTTTACCATGAGAAAGCAAATTTACCGGAAAAGGAAAATAGGCAATATAATAAAAATAACAATAATAATGTCCTCGAGACCGAATTTCGGTCACGGCGGCCAATTTTAACGGTGGCTGGCCATCTGCGCAGGCGATATTATAGTGCACAAATGTTTGACTTGCCCGGGAATCGAACTCGCGACCTCAGGCGTGGCAGTCGGTTACACTAACCCCTACGCCATCGACGCCGCCAAAAATCTAGTATTAATTACTAGATTTCGCATACGGCTTCACTAAACGTGAACTTCACTACTATTACTCACAGGCTTTTAAAATTAAACAAATTTATTCCAGCATGATTAACAGCAGCGATAGTATAGCCTGGTGGAAAACCGTTGGACTGCCACACAGAGGTCTCGAGTTCAAACCCAAAGCGCGCATCTCTGACTTTTCGAAGTTATATGCGTATTAAATAGTTAATTATTGCTTGCTTTAACGGTGAAGGAAAACATCGTGAGGAAACCTGCATATCTGAGAGTTGTCCATAATATTCTCGAAGATATGAGAAGTCTGCCAAACCTCACTAGGCCAGCGTGGACTACGGCCTAATCCTTCCCACTTATTACTATTAAATTTATTCCAAGCGGTAGAAAATAGCTTTTTAAAAGCAATATGGCATGTAAGATGAATTACTTTTATTGCCAATTGATATTTAGAACTTCTTCCTTACTAGCAGGAAACATGCCTTTACATTTTATTACGGACCATTTAAATCATCATTTCGTTAAAAATATTATTTTATGTGCAAGCAGCACGTAGCGAGGTATCGGAACTGATTCATTTGTTCTTTCTGTTTTAGTGTTGAGTTGTGTACAAATTATTCAAAGTAAAATTAACTTTCATTATCATAGGAAGCTTACGATGTTACCTACTGTTTTTATTTATATTATACTAGATTATACCTATCCCTCGGGAACAGTACTTTATTTCTGGATGAAAAGCCCTATGACCTTCTCTCTACTCCTGAAAATGTGTATGCAAAATTTTATGATGATCGGTCGAGTAGTTAAGGCTTGAAAGGGTAACGAACAAACAAGTAAACTCACATTCGTATTTATAATATTAGTCAGGATATAAGTATAATTATTTTTGATCAGGATATGTACTGTTTCAAAACAAAATAAGTCTCTTTGAAGTGGTAGTTCTACGCTGGCTATTAAATTAATTCTTATAACAATTAATTGTAGATTAGTATGCGACTGTTGTGTATGAGGTCTTTGGTTATCACTGTTCCGGAAACATGTCATAGGGTAGGCAATGTTATATTAAGACGTTTTCAGCAACAGGATGACGTCTGGAACTGCTCCTGGAAGACCGCAATAGACTCGTCTTCTATTACGGTGGACTAAAACGTGTCAGCAGAAATGCGGGGATATATAATTATGAGACTACGTGAGTGTTTAATAACAAGCAATATTTAATACATTTACTAGTTTTCAACATTCTTACACTTATTCATTTCAATTGGAATGTTATATAAATAACTCCAAATAATGATCTCTCTATAAATACCAGATTTTTCTTAATGTTAACAAGGTTCAACTGCATTGCGATTCGAATTACATATTTTAATTATTAATCGATTAATTGAGTATTAAGAATGCCTCGCGTAACAGAACAAGTATCGATACAAAATACTTGTTTTTTATACTTTATTTATTGCATTATCTGTCTCATTTGTCCTGAAATTAATATATATCTTTAAATCGACAGTGATGTATCTTATCGACATCTTCGTGTCATTTCCTTAATTGGCTTAAATTAATTGTAATTCAAACTCTGTCTGAATTTATTGATACAGACAGAGTAACATTGATCTTTGTATAAAAATAATGAAAATCTAGAATCTTTACATTTATTTGAAAAGTCTTCTTCCTCACTAGTATAAACTTTTTATCGCGGGTGCTTTATAAGCATTAAAACAACGGATACAAATTACAGCCAGGCTCAGAACAATTATATGAGGATAACATAAATTGTTTTCCCATGTCCAACCCGTGGCACTCGGTGGCACAGAGGCAACGGCGAAGGGATCATTTAAAACACTACGCCATCCATGAGGTCATATACATGACGTCAAATGGATGAGATGAAATTCCACGAGCTGTAAAATGTTTTGCAAGCCAGAAGTTAAATTATAAATCAGTAAAAAGACAATAAATTTGAAGCAGGGCTAGAACTTGTACCTTTATTAAAGCCCTTTACTGCTTTCAAAGATGTAGTTAACTCATTCTGTTTGCATAAATTTAATTATAAAATGATGATGATAGTGAAATATGTACGTTTATTTTTCTCAATGTACATTTAAAGCGGTTGGATGCGTGTGGCCCAAAACCGGTATGTGTAGAAATCCTTGGGTAAGGCCTATGTCCAGCAATGAACGTCTATCGACTGGGGTGATGACGATGATATTTTTAACATAATTTAATTGCACAGATAGCAATCAAGCGTTCGCTTTACCGCTATCACCGCGCATCTCAGTCGACACAATAATTTGTGGATCGTACATCTGGTTGTGCTTTGTGTCCATTAATTAATTGTAATTTTTTAAAGTCCCCTGTTACACACCAGATCGTATTGCGTGAGTGATCTTAATAAGTTTCAGTTTCACTGCAGATATTCCAATACCCAAAATCGATATGTCATGCAACAATACGTGAAACAAAATAGGTAAATTAAAATACTGTTATAGTCTAGACCGAATTTTTATTAACTGTTCACGACTTTTCAAGTAAAAAATCATGAAGATGATTTCATTATTATAACACTTTTAAGTTAAATATAATTAAATGTAATAAATGATGTCATGTTTTTATTAGACATGTGCGATTTTTTTACTTGAGAATTGATGACTAAAGAACTCTCGACCTTTTGCACATATAGGTAGGCATAAGGCAAACTCCAGTTTCGCCAGGTTTTCCAGTTTCCACGTAGCCTATTGGCTTGTATACATATCCCGAAAGAGATAGCTAAATATGTATGATACCGATTTTTTTTGCTATCTTCAAGGAAGAACGGATGGCGCGATAATATGCAAGTATTTTGGGTTTTAAATTTATTCTAAGCCAACATTTTGTAATGACCCGAGAAAAATAACGATCCATTGTCTGGGTCCCTGTATTAGTTGTTTGAATCTCAGTAAAGCCGCTCGAGACAAGGTCTCTATCAAACAACTATTCACTATACATGCATGGGGTTTGAACTGTCTCATAAAAGCTTACCTAATTTATACCATATACATTTTTATTTATACCTATGTGAGAAAGTTAAATGCAACTTACCATCATCAACGATGCCCGCGGCTTCTTCTTTAGCATTCTGCTCCAAAGACTTTAAAATCTCGTCAGGAATTGGCGGTGAAGTCGGCAGATGGCTTCCTTGGGGCCTATATCCACCTTCATCAGCAGTATAGCTGACACTGTACACCTTGCCATCGTCGCCCTTGTATGAGTATTCACCGTTAGCCTTGATGCCATCGCTAGCTACACCATTCTCACCAATGGATATACCATTGTCAGTCTCAAAACCATAACTATAATTTTCCAAGCCAATTTCATTGGCGAACTTTAGTGTACTCGCACGTGTTTTATCGTCATCAGTTCCTCCAGATGCTACTATAGAGCTGAATCCTGGTGCAATACGTATACTGGGACCTCCTGCATTTTCATCTGCTCCTGTAATGGACCCAAATCCAGGGGCAATACGAGTATTCGGTCCACCAGCGCTACCGAAACCAGTTAAGGATCCTCTGAATGCTGCATCTCCAACCTTTGAATTTGTTGACCCATACGAGGTTCTTGGTCCACCAAGACCTGTAGGTTCTGCTCCAGAGGTCCTTGTTCCGGGAGTAACTGCGTCTACAACTACTCCTTGAGCGTCATTCGTGTAACTGCCAGAGGGAAGCCCATCAACAGGGGCCTGCAAATCGCCAGGACTACCCCCAGCTGTCTTCGCAGATATTGGAGGCAGGTAGCTTCTATCAAGCTTTGCCGCCCCACATACCGCTAATACGGCAGTTAAAATAACCTGTAAAAAATAAACTCAGTTAAATTGATAGCCTCTACTTCAAACCTGTTAATCAGGTAAAGGTTAACATTCTCTTATAAATAATATTGTTTTTATTTGACATTTACGTATAGGAAGTGAATACAGACAAGTACACCACACGTATATATCAACAACGTATGAGCTCATTCATTACAACAGCCTAAGGAAAATAAAAACAAAAAGAACACAATGGCTAAAATTATCAAGGTAAGTAATGTCCTACTTTTCTTAGAAGATGGCTTGTCTGCCTTTATAGGACCAGTTTGTAGATCCCTTATCGCCATGGGCATAAGGATAGAATACGAAAATATATTCAACACTAGCGGTCACAAGTTCATGTTATTATCTCATCACAATAAAATGCAAATGAGAAGACATAGGTCCGGTTCCGTGATGCCGCTTTTTCAATTTTTAATAAAACTAAAAAAGCCGTCTTTTGTGTTTATAAATTGGCGTGTCTAGTCATTTAACACGCGAATATATCATATTTTTGTTAAGGCAGTTTGAAGACTTGTGGACAAAAAGACATATTGAAAACGAATCAAGAAATGTTTTTATTATGATGTCAATAACATTTAGATTAACATTAGACAGATAATATTGTAATGCTTGAATAAGGCACTAAGTTACAAGTACTTAGTAGATACCACAGAACATATAAGATTAGTAGTTGGCCTCGATGGCGTAGTGGTTAGTGTAACCGACTGCCACGCCTGAGGTCGCGGGTACGATTCCCGCACAAGACAAATATTTATGTGCATGAACATGGATGTTTGTCTTGGTCTGGGTGTTTCTATGATAATATGACTGTATGTATTTAGAAATAGAAAGTATATAATTATGTATGTTTATCCATTGTCTGGAAAAAAAGTGGCTGGTGGTGACTGGATGGCGAAAACGGGAGATCGGGCCTTGTGGCGCACCCTGGGGGAGGCTTATGTCCAGCAGTGGACTGCAATAGGCTGAAATGATGATGATGATGATGATGATGATGATGATGATGATGATCCATTGTCTAGTATCCATAGTACAAGCTCTGCTTAGTTTGGGCTAGATAGTGTTGTGTGTATGTGGTAGAATATTATTATTATTAAAAAATGTTCTGTGGTAGATACTTATATCATTGTAACACCACCTTATATACACTAAGTCAAAAGTAAATTATTTGAATTTTGATGTTATAACCCAGGATAGACTGTTTTAAATCAGTTAGACTGTGGTTGAATCAATTAAAATAATTACCATTTACAATATTTGGTCTGTAACCTCAAAACATATTTGCTACAATCCTATTTGTTTACTTATTCGTTCCGGTCTTTTGGAACAAATTAAATAGTTTTAGATTTCTTTGTTTTTGAAAGCGAATCCCACTAAGTGGCTGAAGTAATAACTTTTGTGAATAGAAAAATATACAGAAAAAATTCATATAGCCTTCTTCCCTAAATATCTAAAGCTAATTCACACACTCATTGTAGAGTATAAGGACTGACAAGATACGTGAATCATATTAGAAGCATAAAATTAACATTAGCACGTCATCGTCACTAGGAATATGATTTATTCATTTTTATATTCAATTGGATAGAATTTCTATCTAAAGATATTCTAATGAATATTAAAGAGATACGTCAAAAAAAAGCTGGGCGGTTGCTTCCTTATATATACCACCTAGCATGCTGTAAAAAGAAAATGAAAAGAATAAGCCTTGTCTGCTGTCTCAATTATAGGTCTACGATCCTTCTCAAAAATGGCAAACAAAACTTTATCCATCTTACGAACCAGGCCCGGTTTTATTGGCAGTTGGACAGACTTGAATAAACTAATTAAGTCTGTTGAACTGCCAACAAACCCGGTCCTGGTTAGTAGAGTGTGAAAAATTTTGTTTATCCTGATCAAATCATTACTATATTTATAAAGTTTTAAGAAATACTTAACTTAATAAAATGTTCTGAAATGTGTTAAAGCAGCTATGCGGATTTCCTACGATAATTTGTTCTCCGTTAAAAGCAAGTGATATTCAATTTATGATATGCAACTGACCTCGACAAGACGGAGGACCATTTTTAATTCTTTTGCCGAGTAATTGTTTGGTTGACAGCCTGTTGTAGATAGAATTAATAAATTTAAGCCTAGACAGAACTATACTTGAACTTTTGCCTTGTTAATCATTCTGACACGATGGAGGTGCTCTCATTTTGTTTTCTTCAAACAAATTACTTCTTCAACTATTTATTTAAGAGGCAAGATATGGTACGATGTAGGCTTATATTAAGTGTTCGTTTATCGCTACGATACGTGCGTCTTCTTTGTGGTGTAATTATGTGTTTATGCATATACATAGATAATAGTATTAGTTAGGATATCCTAACTAATTATGCTTTCACGCCTTAATCACTTGATCGATCATCACGAAATGCTGCTGCATTTTGTCAGGGGTACATAAAAGGACATAGGTTTCATCTAGCAAAAAAATATTGCTCCCGCAAAAGCCGATATTAATAAATTAGACGAAACCTTAGCTTTCTGGGAATCTAATCTTGAAGAGCTTTATGCATTTTAATAATTAAAATTAGTGCACCTTTATAACCGTAATCTTTAAATTACTATGCATACTTTTGGAGTTATAACTCTGTTATGCTAACAACTTATTTAATATACCGTTCGATCTAGTTTTATGCATAAATTTTGCATAATATTATAACGAAATGTGATACCGATATTAAGCATTTTAGAATCTACGCATTTATGGTTTCTTATTTGGTAATAAACTTACATTTTAGCCCTTAAGTCTACCGGCACATTAACAGTCATATTGAAAGAGTGCCGTTATTTAAAATAAAATTGTCTCTTGTCTGGGCAACGATAAGTTGACAGACGTCATATACTTTCAAGAACATTGTTTGGACGTTAATATGAATGATAATTAGTTATTTAATACTAACATTAGACCAAAAATTAATATTTGTTTCTAAATTAGATTCATTTTAACACTGCTTCAAGGGTTTTGCAAATACGAATTTTCAAAGATTTTATATTTGCAAGTTTTTACTTGAATATTAGATATATTGATTATTAACAACAATAAAAAGGTGATTTATTTATTGGTTAATATATTTTATATATTAAAAAATGAGATAATAAAGTACTTCAATGACTTCATTATTAATTATAATTCGGATTATACTAATTTTATAGAAATCAAAGTAATAGTGATAAATTGGCAAAGCAATAAATTTGAACAATTTCAATTACTTGAATATATTTTTGGGACATATTTGATAAGTAATACGCTATTGAATAATAAGAATATTAAGTTTAGTTGTCAAGGGTCTTTCTTGAAAATAGTTACCGTTAATATTAACATAATTTATGCAAATGTACAAGCAACTACAAAACACAAAATATTATACATTAAAATAAAAATCACTTTTAAAACCCTCCGAAGAGTTTCGAAAGACAATTTGAAATCCAATTTCTAATTGCATAAGACAAAAGCACTTCACACACAAGACACAAAAGAGTATTACCAATATCATTGTCCTTATCCCTCTGGGGGATGCGCGTCCACAGCAGAACCCACACTAACTGGTGGCACGATGAGGCAACTTTTGCTTTTTATAGCGTTTGAAAAGTCTTCTAAAAAACGTGCTTAAATCACTTCACCAATTTTATTATGCGGCCGCGCCAATCCTTATCTTATTTCGTTGACCTCTATTTCTAAAGTAATAAAGCCCTTATTTCTGTGTTGCTTATTTTTTTAAGTGAAAGTCTATTATTGCAAAGATGCACATATAAGTTCCAAGTTCAAGTGGTTAAAATGTGCCTTATGGGTTTAAATGATTGTTTTAATTTTCTGATCGCCAATAAACAATATATTGCTGTCGTTAGCGAATTTTTTATCGTCTATTATCAGGGAGTAGGATTGTTTCAAATTTAGAATATGACCTCAATGGAGTTAGAATAGTTATGTAACGTCTTCATTCATGGACAATATTGTTTTGATTTTATTTTTTTATTACGTAGCTTTCATTTGAATACTTTTAATGAATGCCGGTTCTAATGATTGAGAAATTGCATGTTGCCGTAATTTCGACAGGTTACTTTGTCTTTTAAATCTAAAACAATTGAGGATAAATAATTTAGGCCACGCGCATAATACCTGAGAAGGATTAAGTTGAGGTGTTTGACGCCTACATATTTTAGGTCTGACGTCATTTAGCGCCAACTTTTTAGCCTTAATCAGCCAATTACCAAATTGAAAACTTTGCAACAGATTTTTTATCAGAGAATCAGAACTCAGCGATAGAATTTTTGAATTTCATGTTCGTTCTAAGTATCAATATTAAGCAATTTATTGACGTCTGTATCTCCATCAAACCGTAGACAGATAGTATGTACAGACAAATGAAAAAGAAAGTTAGTCTCTTTGTTTTTTGCTAATTCATAAACATTAAGAACTGTCACGTACCAGTGAATCAATATTGATTATAATAGACAAGTCAGTTATATGAGTGAAAATATTTTAACCAGTAGTGTTGCGCATTTTAATCATTAACTAAGGTGGTGATAAGATTTTCGGTACCCTTAATAGTACAGAGAAGTATTCTCACTCACATTTCGCTAGCTATGAGTTGGGTTCCATGCAATAGGACTGAACCTATTGACGTCTATTGAGCTCCATTCCAGACGCCGTGCTGCATCTGGACATTCGTTGATAGAAAATTATCTAACTATCTAAAAATATCTAACCTACCCAAATCTGTGACCTTGCGCGAGCCCGTGATGACATGCACAATAATCCTAATCACTATTGCTGAGAACACGTCGGTTAAACACACACTTCTTTTGGTCATACAAATTTTCCAAGGCTGAACAGCGTAAAGAAATCACTTACGCTTTTCTTTTGCAATAATAACAGAATCACTCACGCATTGCTGGTGCTCTAAAAATGGATTCGCTCCGCTCCAAGTCTACAAATTCCTTCTCAGAACTCACATAGTTTTCTTAAGAAGATTTAGTAACTTTTCACCGCAGGAACATAATACAAAATTATTTATTTATATTCTTATAGGGTGGTGTTCTCCCTCAGTCAGAGAGGTATGTAACTCACCTGTATGTCTAGTCCCTTTATAATTACCCAAGTATTCGTCCAATGTGTTTATAACTGGATATCCATACCTATATGTCTAAAAGCGGTTGCTCAAAGATAAACCGATTCTAAAAGACATATTTATCGCCAGACTTTATTCAAATTGTTTTTTTAATTGACCGATTTATCAAAACCGTTCGTTTTCGGCAAAGCTGTTGAATTTAATGAACAAAAACCTTTATCGACTGCTTTGATTAAAACAATTAATAAAAATTAAAGTAGACGTGTTTAAGTTGAAATTCTTCCTGTTTGCGAAGTCTGTCTGAAATGTCTATCTATATGATTGTATGAATATTAATTATATCATTGTTGGTACTTTATGTATATCTGAGTAAATTATTGCTGCACTGATTATGTACCTAATTTTTTTTTTTGGTGCTGTGACGTAATTATTACAGCAAATATTATTAAGCTTCTGGAATTATTCATGACCATAATTTGGTCTGTGTCACGCCGCTGCAAAATAAGGGACAGTTGAAAGGCTCTTTGGTTTCTATTTGAATTCAGTTTAAGGTGCGGTAGCCTAATGGTTAAGGCGTTGGACTTACGATCGAGAGGTCGCGTACCACATCCATTGCATTACCGACGTGAACCCACTCCTAACACAAGCATTCTAACTTAGCTGCAGGAATTAACAAGAATACTACTAATTTGAAACCCAAATTGCTAGTAATCTTGCTAGTAATCTCACACAAAGTGGTTTGGTTCTCTTCTGTAATCTTTTATATAGATGAACCCCTAATGGAAAGCCTAGTGTTTGAAGGAAACTTAACTGTCAAAACTTCAACACAATTTTGGAATTTTCATACGAAATTGTAAGTTAGAATTTGGTCACCGTGTCTAAGCTCTCCATAGCGCAACAGCTCTGACAACTACGCAATCTTTCCTATGATATATTAACAATGACTTATGATATGTTAACGAATGGGAGGATAACCCTAACTAATACCGGTCCGAACTCAAGTAAGTAGATGATAAATGATTCTAATATTTATCAGTGTGCACGATTCATAGGTGTTAACTAAAACGGTACTGCCTTATGTATCTTATTATTTATTCCTAAAACGATTTGATTATGAAATAAAGAGGCGATTATCAATCAAATGGTTCAAATTGGCCTCCACGTATCGAAAATCTTATTTTTTTTTTTTTTTTTGCTCGTCAAAATGACCATACTCCGCCTGATGGTAAGCAGTCGTGTGGTCTAAGAGCAGTGGCCTCCACATCGTCCTCATAGCAGCCGAGGCGATGTTGAGGTCTCTACTTTGACGGCCTGAGAAGGTGCTTTTTCACGCCCCGCTTAAAGGACCCAGGATTGAAGGAAGAAGGAAACACGTGCCTTGGCAGAGAATTCCATGCCTTGATCGTTCGGCAGAGGTATGAGGACCCAAACTTGTTGGTACGCACTCTAGTCGACTCCACCGTGTAAGGATGGCATCTGAGCCCAGCACGCGTTGTTCTGGATAGAAAAGGGGAGGGCGGGATAAGGTGGAATAACTCTTCAGAGCACTCCCCGTGGTATATTCTGTAGAAACATGCCAAAGAGGCAATATCCCTACGGAGTTGCAGAGGTTCCAGTGAACTCGTGACCTCTGGATCTCCGATGATACGGACAGCCCGCCGCTGTAACCTGTCAAGAGCGTCTAGCAAGTACTGCGCGGAGCCATCCCAAAGATGAGAACAGTACTCCACGCAAGGGCGCACTTGTGCCTTATACAATAGGCACAGCTGCCCAGGCGCGAAGAAACGCCTCACCCTGTTCAGAACGCCGAGTTTTCGCGAAGCTTGCCTAATGACGCTCTCGATGTAGGTTTTGGGATTAAGGGAGCGGCAAAGATCCATACCTAAGATGGAGAGGCTGTCACGTATCACCAGTGGAGTGTTCTTCAGAGAAGGGAGGTTGCAGCATAAAATCTTGAACTATGAACGGAAGACTCGCTCTCTATTACGTAAGACTTGAAACCATAGGTACATTTAAAAGTATAATACACTGCTACTTACCTATCGTAGATATAGACATGACACTATATATAATAATAATAATATTTATTGGTTCAAAAAGTTACAAATACACATTATGCATATAGGTAATTGCTAGAGGAGTTAGAATAAAAAGGATTAACATAAAAATTTTGAAGACTCATTATAGCAGAAATCTTTATACAATTATCTTGAAACCCTGTGTCCTTAATTAGGATAGAACTTGTATTATAAGAGATAGGTATGAATGAATCAATGCAGGTTAACCAATTTTATAATCAATCGATATTTTTTCGGAGACAATAGCGTATTGCGATCAAAGAGCGTTAAATAACATTGAGGACATTTTTTTTTTAATTTCTCATATTTCCGTGAAATGGTTATATGATTTGCAAATATCTAATTGGCAATATTATGTCGTGGTTAATTTGTTTTATTGTCCTGATAATTATGTATTTTCTCGCTTCGTTGATGCCGTGATGTAACTTTGCACTTTGGTCTATTGATTCCCAAATAAGACAAAATATTATAGAGCTTGATAACTGAATTTCAGCGTGGAGTCTGGAAATGTGAATCCCGGTAAACGACAATATAATTAAATTTCAGGTATGATAATACTATTGTCTTCTAGTCTGAAGATTAAAGAACTGCCCATATGATCAGTTTTTATTCCTCTATTGGCCGATAAAATAGCGGCCTGCCTGATCATGGATTTCGGCAATGTTAAGGGTCACAGATAAACCACTTGCAGTACTTTCTATATACCTTGTTTAAAGAAGGACAAGTCAGAACGCTTAGAGAACACAGTCGCAAGTAATTCGTTCTAGATCCACGCAATCGATGCAGAGAAAGAATTGCGTGAAACAAGCAGTGCCGTACGGGAACGTTTCTAGATAAAATTTATGAACTTTGGCAACGTTTGGCATAGCAAGTGTAGATATGCCTTTTATATGAAATGTATATTATGAGTTATTAGTACAGTCTAATGAAGTTTAAGGTCGTATCCATTAATTCAATGTTTTAGCAACATTCCTTGATAATGACAACAGTTTTTCATTAGTATGAATTATGTTTGTACTGTATTTTACGTCTCGTAAGCGCACCTAATGTAAATTTGTTATTTTAAAAGATGTCTTTTAGTAAATAATTGCTGTTTGTCAGTGTGTAAAGAATAACATTTGTAGGAAATAAATTATTTTGCTTAAATTAGCATACGGATTTTTTTTATTACCTAGCTATTTATTTACAACTTCATGTACATAAAGTAATTAAACAGTCTTAATGTCATATGAAGGCTTGTCGACCTTAGGTAGAACAAAGATAAATGAAATATACTGAGCTTCGCAAAATTACTGCATAGCAGTATAGCAATCGCATTGCACCGATCAAATAACGTCGCAGATAATAAGGAGCGAAATACTTTCCATAGCTCTCTAAAATACACTGATTGCATAAAAGTACTAGGTAGATTGAATATAATAAACTATTATAGAATTTGGATTGAATATATTAGCAGAAAAAGCGATACTACCTCCATTAATAGACAATTAGGTACTACGCTTTTTAATAACTTTAATAGCGTCATAATTTAACTAAACAACCCTAAATAAAACTCGCCACGCTTCGCTGTGACTTAGTCAAATATTTCTAATTGCCCGTTTCTATACGAACTTTGAGATAATAAATACGTTATATATATATACAGGGTGTCCGGTAATTAATGGATAACCTGGAAATGTCTTATGGTGGAACTGATATCCGTTCAGAAAAAAATATGAAAAAAAATCTATCCTAACTACTACCTATGTGTTTTTTTTTTAATTACCATGTATAACTTTCTTGTATACTACGACCATAAATGAATGAAATCCATCGGTTTTCTATTGTTTTATTATTAAACACTAATTATGCTAATAGATAGACAGTCAAAAGAATGCTATGCTAATATAGCTTGCACTTTTTAATATAATATTTTTTATTTTATTTTTATATTATTTTTTTTTCATTTTTGCCTGTATATAGAAATTACAATCCACCCAGTACTTTCCGAGTTTCGCAGACACAAGCATAAAGAAGCTGTATATTTTTATTTGTGAACATGTAAAGGAAATATGTCGTGAGGTGTTATAGATGCTTACCAACGACAAACCGCTCATCGGGTATTCCCAAAGCTTTTACGAAGGAATGCGGTTTCACTGCGCATCCATACGGAATACCGTCATATATATGTAGGTATATATAGCGATAGCCCAGTGGGAGACCATTGGTTTAATACAAGGTTGTTATTATTATAAGACATAGTTATCCAAAGCTGCTCGGAACAGCTATTTGTGGTTCACACATATTTTAGTCCCGTACGAAATCAAACCAACAGCACACGGGTACTGTTAAAAGCGAAATTACCACTAAATCTGTTGCGACATCAGAGCAGTCATTTAAAGTAAACATTGTCTTTCATCATCATTCAAATCATACCTATACGTTAAAAGGATTAAATTAACAGCAACAGTGAGAAATAACTGATGTACGACATTCAAGGACAATAACTATTTATAAAATTGCCAAATATACGGTTATCCTACCTAATATTATAAAAGCGAATGTGGGTTTGTTTGTTACGGTTTTACGCCTTAACTAACCGACCGATCATTATGAAATTGAGGATATATTGAAATTAAATACTTTATACGGAGCGGTCATCTAGTGCTCGAAATTCGACCAAAGTTCACCTGTAAGATATTGCTGATATATGTCATTATATATTGATATATGTAACCATAGTTACGCGCTTCGACTGCGTGTGTCAAATGCATAGTTGTGTGCGTGTAGTGTTTTTTCATTAATTTAATGTATTTCTAATGCATATTTTATATAAATATTAGGATTCGTCCGTCCTTCTCCATATAAACTTTAACTGGGCCAAATTTCATACTCCCACGTCCGCGCAATTTTCGTAAAAAGAGATACACAGTTTTTGCTTCACGTATTAATATATAGATTTTGTCGCGTTGTTTATTTTACTTTACTATTATTGAACTTTACAACTATTTGAGCTATTTAATTTAATTAAAACTATTTATATTTAAGTTTACACTTTGCTCTAACGTATCGGTTGCTTTACAGCAGCCATGTTCCCGGGGAGACTAAGATGGTAGTTATCCCAATGTTCTGAAGTGTACCTAGTTATTTCAAAGTACCCGAACATAATTTAATCTTTGGTGTTTCTATTTATGCCGAATGATCTCAAAGTATCTTGAAATCTAGCTGTGCTTTGCTTCTTCTTGGGTTTGACTATTTTTTCAAACGTCGAGGCAAAGTGTAAACTTAAATATAAATAGTTTGAATTAAATTAAATAGCTTAAACAGTAGTAAAGTTCAATAATAGTAGTGTTAGAGTTTTCAAAGTTATGTTATAAAAGTGTTTTAAAGTAAAATAAACAACGTGACAAAATCCGTATAAAGTGTTTAATTTCAATGTATAACATTCGCGTAAACATAAGACAATATTATTTCTGATATACTTTGTCAGGGGTACAGAAAAGGACTTAGGGTTTCTTTCATCTAAAATAGTACTATGACTAACCGAACCTAACCGACATTTATGCGAGCAAAGCCGCAGGCAAAATCTAGTATTATAAATACGAATATGAGTTTCTTTGTTACGCTTTCTTAACGACTCGACCGGTCATCATAACATTTCGCAGGTACGTTGTCAAGGGCACAGAAAAGAACATGGGGTAACATTCGTCCAGAAAAAAAAACATGCAGACCGGTCTTTGGGAACTGCCGATAAAAGTGAAAACTAAGTAACTAGCATGCGGTGACAATGACGCGAGATTCACGTTTTTTGTTCACCCAAAAAGTACACATATATACACAGTATACAAATAGCTCATGGATAGCGTTCGGTGACGATGACGCGAGTTCCTTGATTTTTGTTCACCAAAAAGTGCTCAACGCGCCTAAGGAAGTTTTCACTTCAAAAATTTGACATAACCTACATTTACTCAAGCGAAGCCACAGGCAAATCATAGTATCATAAAATTCGGTTCACCCACCGTCTTGATAACCTTTGTTTTTTATTTACAGACTAGTATTCGCTCGTGACTTTACTTTCTTAAGAGGATATGCATTTGTTTACTCTATTGGTCAGCAATGTAAATATGAGGACAGAAAGCAATTTACAAAAATAATTAGTAGTAGGGACGCTCGATTACAACTTAGCTTAGCTAAATCAAACAAGAGGAATAGAAAACAATGCATTTTTAGTAAATTTATATTTGTGAGGTACTTCCATACATGTTAAAGCGAGCTATAATTATTTTTTGAATAGGCTTAAATCTTCTTTTTAATGGTATAGGAGGCAAACGGGCATACGGATCGCCTGATGGTAAGTGATTACCGCCGCCCATAGACACCCGCAACACCAGAGGAGTCACAAGTGCGTTGCCAGCCTTTTAAATTTCCTCCCACCCCCAGGAGGAGGAAGGTTTGGGCCTCCGGTACCCTCACTCACTCGACGAAACATAACGCAAGCGCTATTTCACGCCAGTTTTCTGTGAGGCCGTGATATCACTCCGTCGAGACGGCCCATTCGTGCCGAAGCGTGGCTCTCTCAGAGACGCGCCTTGGGTTTGAACTCGAGACCTCTGTGTGGCAGTCCAACGGTATTCCACTAGGCTATCGCTGCTATGTTACTGCTTAGTAAACTTCGTTTAATTTACAGTAATAAACATCACTGTACAATCAGAGCAGAGCCTCGCTGATTTCAGCATGGATGGGCCGGCTCGACCGCGGAAGGACTACTCTCACAGAATATCGACAAGAAATAGCAGTATTCCTACTGCTGTGTTTCGTTCGGTGAGTGAGAATGCCGAAGGCCTATCACCCTTTCCCCCTTCCAGCTCCTTCTCCATCCCACTTGATTTTCTCTTCTTCCTTTCCTAAAGGGACGGCAATGCGCAAGTGATGCCTCTGGTGTTACAGGCGTCCATAGCCTACGGTGACCACTTACCACCGGGGGCTTGATAGCCACCTTAGTTGTATAAAAAGAATTAAAAAATAGATCACCTACCTTAACCAAGGCGGTATCTTTTAGTAAATTCTTCTTTCCATCCTTAACGACGTTAAGTGATTTCTCAGTACGCGGTCTGTCTTCTATTGTTACGAAAGACAACGTTTTCGCCCGTTTGGTGATATTCAAAGGTGAAGAGTACACACAGAAACACATACATACACATAACACAAACACATTGCTTGATTTCAAAATGAGTCTTTTCATCTTTTGACAGAAACTTGACCATCGCGCGGTCACTGCACTCAATGAAATGCAAGTGGATGTTCTAGTTGACAGCTGCACTTAATTAGGCAATCTATAGCAAGGTGGCAAGAAGTGACGTAATTATTTAGGGTTCCTTAGCCTAATGGTAAAAACGGGTCGCTTTAACTATTTACCGTCAGTCCGTCCAAAAATCTCTATTACTGACGATGCATGTGGTCTAAAAGCTATCGCGCCTTACCCGCCTTGAAAGGCCTTCTTTTGAACTGTAATAGGTAGTTAGTATTGTTTCCAATATGTGTGTTACTATGCAGCGACAGTCTAGTGGGAGACTCTTGTATTAGACTACCAGACAGAGTCTCGAGATCGATCCCAAGGCTATGAGCATCTCTGACAGCTATGAGTGTATTAATTAGTAAATTATTTATTTATTGGTTCACCAACATTTGTTACACTTATACATGTTCAAAACTATATGCTACGTACTATCTGAGCGTACAAAATCAAGCGGTAAACACAACATTCATAAATTAAAAACGGATAGGTACATACATACAATAATTATATGCATAGTATATGTACTTGCTTACAAACTATTAACATTAACAGATGCTTTATTATTATAATGGTACTTATAGAAATTCAGTTAGTTATTTGATGGACTTTGTGCTTGAATCCAGAAAGCGAAGTACCAAATATATGAATCAGGTGGGCAAATAGATTATGAAGCCTGCAAAGTCTGGGAATTGGAGATTTAAAGTCTAAAACTGTTTTACGGTGAGTTGAATGTAGTATCTTAACAGGACCACTTATCTATATATCACTTGCTTTAATGGAGAAAGAAAATATCTTGCAAAAACAACCATGTCTGAGAGCTCTATAATGGTTTCGAAGATTTTATCCCATTTATTGTATGTTTTATTTTCTTATGTATTGGTTTGTAATACATATAATATTGTTCGTAGGCCTGCGAGAATACCAGCGTTGTAGTCTATACTGCAACGATAGCTGACGCAGTTTGCCTTATTTGATCTCCATGTACCGCCTTCTGTTTAACTGTATTTAGTATTATGTCATTAAAAGTAAAATTATGTTTTTATGGAGATTTAAATAAAACATTTTTCTTACTTTCTTTCATTCATTTTTCATAAATGAATGAATGAAATGAAATTTGTCAACCTGCATTGCGCCAGCGTGGTGGACTATGGTCTAACCTTCCTACATTGAAAAAAGGACCGTGTCCGACAAATGGGCCAGTTTATTAACAGGACTGATATAATGTGTGGAGTGTATCCACCATAGTACGTGGATGTGGATATCCTAACGTGGCCAAGTTAATGGCCAACCTGTTCTCGAGAGTTGTTCAGGCCGCCCGTAGGCCTTTGACATGGTTTAACGACTGCTGTCAATTTGGCAACAACCGCGATCGACTTTTTACGTGCCCTCCGAAGCACGGAGACGCTCAGTTAAAATACCACTAAGCGGTCACCGATCTATAGACTGACCGCACCTAACGTTGCTTAACCTCGCTAATCGTTTACCGATCAGTGAGTGCAACTGGCTATGAGCGCCTCAAAACAAATGAAATATGCATATATTTTTATATTTTGTTATAGCTGTATCGTAAAAGTATGTTTGTCAAACTCAAACAACAAATAAAAAGCCGACCAAATGTGCATCATGTATGGTGGGACGGAACCATCGGCGCGCGATTCGAACTCACACTTGACTATTTTATTTTGTGTATATATGGAAACTAATAGTGTTTATTTTCATTCAAATAATTACTATTTTTGTAAACAATTATCGTTATTATATCATTCTTATTGTAAATTAGTGAATGAATATAACAGAGAATATTATACAATAGCCAGACTGATGAATGTATTGAAACCTATACATCTAAGTTTTTCTATAGGTATAAATAATATTGAAATGTCAGCGTCTAATATCGAAATGAATGGCTTTTATTAAATTCAGACAATTATGCCACGATACAAAAACATAAACGATTTATGAATTATTCGATCGATTAGTCTGTTGTCTGTTTTTTTCTTATATATATATTTTTTTTGTAGAATACGTAAATATATTAATACATAATATATTTTGTAGAATATATAGGTAACGCGGTTACAATAGCCTAAAGATTTTAATTATAAATGAGCCCTTAGATTACACAAAAAAGTGTCCTTACTGGGAAGAGCGAGCTCTGTAAATAACATTTACATTATAGAGAAAGGTAGTATAAAGTTTTTAAAATGAATGAGCGTGATTATATATTTATAATAGAGACATCATATTGAATGTTCAGAAAGATGACCATATTTAAACGTTGTAGGGCGCGTCTATAATTCAATCCTTTGCAACAGCCTATAGAAAGCTTTCTACACCTATATTATTAAATTATTGACATTATTTCCATAAAACGAGTCGCGTATGCTGTCAGTGAGAGAAAGATTACTTGTCACCTACCGCTGCAGGATACGAGTAATGGCAACACTTGCTAGAGAAGAAATTTCATGCCCTAACAGAGTTTTTATAATTTTTTTTATTGCCTTTTTGCCATACGGGCAAGTAACCCACCTGATGGAAAGTGGTAACCGCAGCTCATGGACTTCAGCAATGTCAGGACACAGCCAAAGCCGCTGCCTACCGTGAAAGAAGAACTCTCTTTGAACCTTGTTTTAAGAAGGTCATCTCATAGTGCTCGGGAAACACCGAAGCAGGCAGTTCATTCCAGAGCTTGCACGTACGTGTACGTATTGAAATGATAAATAATGAAGATTCGGAGTCTAAAGATGCTTCTCCCTCCCCAGAATACATCAGATTATCTGGCTGCGATCTTCTGGATGCGGCTTTAAGCAAATATCCCGCTATGCCAACGCACTAGGAATAATGCAGTCCCTGTCAGTTCAGAGAGACAGAATGCGGTTTAGCGGCAGTTGCAGACAATATTTGTTGCCCAGCAAGCATGTGGCAACGTCTCACTTAGGTGCGCTCCAACCCACTCCAGAGATAGACGGGAATGATGCAAGAAGTGGTACAATAAAGCCTACCACAACACATTTCGGGCGCATGCCTGCTAACAAGTAGTCTAAGTCTTGCTATAATGAGTCAACTCAAGGCTTGTGGTTCATTCTGGATAGACGTATAGATCTTTGTTGAGAAATAAGCGTGCTTACTACAGTTTCTCTACCACCTGGGAGTTATACAAGACGACTTATCTACACACCTCAGAGATATTGTTGCTAACGACTCTTTGGTTTGCGGTAAAACGGCTCTATTGCTCCTGTACCTCTGGCAAATGAGCAATGTCTCTTAGGTACAAAGCCAAAGATAGCTCAAACCACTACGTCATCTGGGCAGTTTCCAGATTGCTTGTTGCAGTGAGAACCAAATCCCTGGATCAGGGCATAATCATATGTTTAAAGCTGTGTCTAAAGTAGTATTTCAGCATTAGAACCGTTAACTTAAAATTCGGCTATACCACTGGTCGGCAACCCGCGGCTCGCGAACCGCATGCGGCTCTTTGACTCCATAACTGCGGTTCTTGCACGAAATGTTTAGTGCAAGCACGAAATATTACTAATTATCTTGCCATATAAGTATGATACCAAATTTTTTTTTCATTTTTTTTTATGGTGTATGTTGGCAAACGAGCAGACCGCCTGATGGTAAGCGATTACCGCCGCCCATGGACACCTGCAACCCCAAAGGAGATACAAGTGCGTTGCCAGCCCTTTAAGAAGGAATGAAAGAGGGAAAGGACAAAGGAAAGGATAGGAAAAGGATCGGGGTAACTGGGCCTCCGGCTCTCTCACTCACCAATACGAAACGCAACAGTACGGGTACCATTACTTCACGCCGGTATTCTGTGAGAGGGTAGTACTACCCCAGTCGATCCGGCCCATTCATGCTGAAACCAGCGAGGATCTTCTACCATCTTGCTATTAGTTAAACTAAGAATTATTTGACAAAGGTAAGCTCGAGAGTGTTTTACTTTTAATTCAAATTTTTTCGTAATAAAGTCCACTACTAGCAAAGCTGAAGTTAAAAAATGGCTCTCTGAATAGATTTCACTTGTGGATTGTCTTTAATTGGCTCTTTTGAACGACAAGGTTATCGACTACTGGGCTATATCTCCGTGGCGTAGCGGTAGCGAATGCGACTATTGTGCATGAGGTCTCGGGTTCGAATCCCGGGTCGGGTCAGCAAAAAGTTATTGGGTTTTTCTGTTAAGAAATCTCAATACGAGCCCGGAGTTAGGAAGTTGGCGGTGTTAGACACCCCCGTGCCTCGGAAAGCACGTAAAACCTGATTTCTTTTTAGTCGTGTCAGATTATTCGTCCCATCGTATCATGAGAGTTAGGGAACAGAGAGTGCACTTGTGTCTGCGCACACACACTTGTGCACTATAATATCTCCTGCGCCGATGGCCAGTCTCCGTTAAGATTGGCCGCCGTGACCGAAATTTGGTCAGGAGGACATTATACCATACACATGCTAGTTAGATATAGAGACGGCGCTTTATAGTAGTTATTTTTTTGGCAATTCCCTATTATGTAGCAGCGATAGTCTAGTGAGACTCCGTTAGACTGCCACGCAGAGGTCTCGAATTCAATTCCAAGGTGCGAATCTCTGACTTTGGAAGTAACATGCGTATTAAGTTCTTAATTATCGCTCTATTTAACGGTGATGGAAAAAGTCGTGAGGAAACCTGTATACCTATAGAATATCTGAGAGTATTCTATAAAATTTCTGGAAGGTATATAAAGTCAGCCAACCCGCACTAGACCAGCGTGGTAGACTATGGCCTAACCCTTCTAGTTAACACAGAGAAGAGGCCTGTACCCAACAGTGGGACAGTTTATTACAGGGCTGATATTATAAGTAACAATTCCTAAGCAAAATAAAATTAGGTAAACCTAAGAGACTTAACAAACTTATTTTTACTACAGTTAATTTTAACTGCACTTACTAAGTCAATGTTAAAAGATCATTACAGTTCAGCTGACTCACATTTGAACTAGCGACCCCTAATGGCAATCAACGCCAACATTGATTGTCATAACAAAACAGCTGTGTAACACTGCCTTTATATAGAAATAAAATAATATTACAATGTCAGTATACAGATCCACCATCAATGTCAAAAGTCTTCAAATAGTCGTACTGTATAATTATAATTTCTCATCATTTTCTATATATTATTTATATCAATCTTTAGCTCTGAAATTGCCTTTAATTTCCTATTTCGTGCTTTCTGTACAAAATGTAGACATAAGGTTTTATAGTAATTTTATTTTTCTGTATAATTATAATTTCTCATCATTTTCTATATATTATTCATATCAATCTTTAGCTCTGAAATTGCCTTTAATTTCCTATTTCGTGCTTTCTGTACAAAATGTAGACATAAGGTTTTATAGTAATTTTATTTTTCTGTATAATTATAATTTCTCATCATTTTCTATATATTATTTATATCAATCTTTAGCTCTGAAATTGCCTTTAATTTCCTATTTCGTGCTTTCTGTACAAAATGTAGACATAAGGTTTTATAGCAATTTTTGTATGTTCCCTTTGTACGTATATTGCATAATGCCATAGGTACATACGGCTACACATCAAGTTAGACATCCTATATACGCATAACTACGCTACATACAAAATAGAGAATTGTCGGAAAGGGACAGTGCATAGTGGTGTAGACCCATCACGGTGCACTAGCGCATGCGGCGACGCCCCCGGCCCGTTCAGCGTGATTGAGACAAAATAACAAAAATATAACGTACTCTCTCGCACGATTCGCAGCGTTCAACTTCTAATAGTTCAAAGTCCAAACAGTCTAGGTTGATAAATCGCTGTGTGTACTAGTCTGAATCTATCATATTATTTGAGACTGATTAAAGGCTGTTAAGCATGTGTAGAGCTAAGTTTCGATAGTAACATCCTGTATTGTGGTTGATCATTTATATAAATAACTAAAAACATAGACGAGCATTGTTATTTAACTTGAATTGTTCTGTTCATTTAGCGGTATGTAATAGGTGCCACAAAAACGGTAATAGGAACACGCACATGCTTTAGATCGGTAATAGGGACATAGCCCTTTCATCAATTTATAATTTTTCTTACCTTTATTTTCATATTTGCTAATTGTTTCTATATCTGCCTTAAAGGATCGTTATTTTAAATACATGGAAAATATAAAAGATGATTCTAGTTTTTAAACATGTGCTTATATTTGCATGTCAATCTGAATTTTGCTTAAGCTAGCGGTAATGGGTGCGTTTACGTTAAATCTTATGAGTAGATATTGCATATATCTTTTAAACCAATCCTAATTTCAATTTTATTACGAAAAGAGGTAAGATATATTTTTGCAAATAAACAGTAGTCATAATTTTATGAATCCTATATATGGTAACCTTGCCTAGGTTACTTTATATAACTACGTTATACGTTTTATAACCTTTTTAAAGAATGCTGCAATCTCAACTGCGGTAGTGAGATCACTCCATAATCTAATCGTCCACGAGATAAAATGCCTCTCAAATTATATACAAATTAAAGATAATCATCAAATCAAGTTCATACTTGCAATATTAGATCATAACTGCTGATAATACAATGTAAGAATGTAACACGCGCTCAACACCGTAATTACGGAGTATCGCTGCGCAGGCGCATGAACGCGTTACCGGAACTTGGTAGGACCTACACGATGCTGTAAATGATACGTATTAACACCTCCGTTCGTACACGATTCAATTACGCTATAGTGACTGACTTTTGCTTTGATTTATGGACATAAGTTGTATGTGAAAACACGCATACAGCCTACTTAATCGTAAACAAACCCCGTCATTAGACACCGGCGTTTAAGAGTAGTTGCGACACCAAAAGTATCGCCCGCGCATTCCCAACCTTTCAATAAAAAGAATTGTTGTGCTATGGAACAACATGATGACATATGACATTACAGTTCCTCCAATAATGGAATCCTCAAATAATCTAATCCTGGAGATCAGAGATCCATTCTGGTAGGACCACAATACAAAGTTGTTGGGCTGTCCTGTACTGTACAGGCAAGCAGATACTTTCCTAGCCAGGATCCAGTTTGTCCTAGCTTTAAGCTAACAACCCGCTTTTTGCTGGCTATTATTATGATGTTACTTTATTGAGTACTTTTTTACTAATTTACAAACAAACAACAAAGACAAAGAACGCCCATTTGTGGACCACACAATTTTTTGTTCCGTACGGGATCCAAACTCACAACTCGGCGCAGTGTCAGTAACAAGGCGACCACTTTAACAACGTCACACGTGCAGGCAATAATGTTATTTAGGATAAGCAGAGATATCACGTGATGTGCGATATCTTCATTTAACCTTTCGGGGATACAAAATCTCACTATGCAATAGGCCTAACAAAGCCATGCTTCATACTACAGTCAGCGATCAAATCTCTTTAACGTAATCACTGATTAAATACAGAACCAATCGATCCAAAATCTATTATGAAACTTTAAATATTTTTCTTATAATACGACAATCGCTTTTTAACATAATCACCGTCCGGTCAACGGCCTCTGAACCGGTCTTACAGATTACACTGAATATATTATAAGAATTTCTTTAATCATCGATTATATCAGTGACATGAGATAATTGGTGATTATTTAATTTGACACGCTCGCTCTGATTCATAACTTCATTGAAATTTTTGGCTGGGAGAAGTTTTGCTTACTGCTTGCGGTTAAGTTTGTAGTTTTGGTTCCCAGGACGGGCAAACTACTGTTGGGTTTTCCGGTTAGATAAAGCTTAGTTGCAGCGTTGAGTCCCGCTGTGTTTACACTAAGCAAAAATTGGCGCCCGAATACTCCGGACCTAAAACATGGCTAGAGAACTAAATTATATTATATATAAATTGTAATGTAGTTTAGCGATAGCTCAGTGGTGAGGCCAACAGACTGCAATGCATAGGGTCTTCGAACCCACGTCGCGCACCTCTGACTTTCGGAAGTTATATGACTTTTCGAAATTATGTGCGTATTGATTGACAATTATCGCCTGCTCCGTGCCTCGGAAAGCACGTTAAGCCGTCGGTCCCGGCTGCCATGAACATCTATGGCAGTCGTTATTGGGAAGTCAGTGCCCTATAATATCCTGACACTGGCCTAGCCTTAGGGTATCATTAGCCTTCGGGTTGCGAAAATCAGGTGGCAGCCGCCCCGTGTAAAAACGGATATCTAGTCAAAATCCGGTTAGACCAGAAAAGCCGACCCCAAGTGACTTGGGAATAATAAAGGCTAGGGAGAAGAAGTAATATAAGTTTATTTGTTACGCTTTTACGCCATAACTTATTTACCGAACATTATGAAATTTCGCATTCACGTTGTCAGAGATACATAAAAGGACATAGTGTATATTTTATCCAGAAATTGAGTAAGTACTGCTCCCAAATGAAGGGCAAGTTCTAGTAAGTGACATAATTATGTAATATACTACCTGCCCCTTTAGGCGTATGTTTATAGAAATATATTTATGTTTATAAAATTCTAATTATTTATCAGCATATTTGGTAACTCCTGCATTTATCTCTTTTGCGAAAATAGATGTGATTTTATGTTATATTAGGCACGTATATATTATATTTTTGCCACTTTTTGAGATTTTATATGAAGTCAAATTATTAATAGATATTTAATTTTACATGCATATATGTATTATTTAGCATATTTTAACATAATATCTCTAACTAGTATTGACAGTTGATATAACGGCACTTTTATATTGAAACATGATATAATAATTTGTCTCTGTGCCAGCGGTAGTGAATGCGTTTGTTGAATATGGCCTCAGTATCGATTCTCGGGTCGAGCGAGTGCGATTAGGGAGTTTCTTTGTAAGGAATTCTCAGTGGCATCACGGAGTTTGGAGCTGTGCTAAGTAGCTATCAATATAGATTCAGAAATTTAAAACAATGGGAATAGCGAAATGTGGTTATACACCACTTAATACCTTTTCGAGTATATAGGAGTAAAATTATATATCAATTATCTATATTTAAACGATTAACATATAATAAACATGCCTGTTATATTAACTAACGGTCTTTTACTCAAAACATGTTTCTCCTAATGATAATATATTAACATCGAATGAGATGAATTTACATTTCAAGAAACTCAATTTAATTTCCCTTCATTAGCACGTGTTATCTTCTTGTAAATATTATAGGTCATAACCTTTAATATTGCCAAATTTGTCTATTTAAATTAACTGTAAGATAGGAGTTTTGGGCCGAAAGACCGCCGTTGCTTCTTTGGTGACGTATGTATTAGCCGTCTCGCTTGCAGAACCTTTACAACAAACAACCAGCGTAAGAGAATGAACTCCTGGTCGGAAGGAGTTTTTGAAGATCACATCTCGAACTCTCCATTTCCTCCTATATGTATTTACATATGTAATTATCTCAAGTTTACTCGTATATCCCTAAAAGAGTTAGCAAAAGTTCATTACACCCTCATTCCGCCAGCTATGTTTTTAGTCTAATAGGGGACGAGCCTATTGCCGTCTACTGGACTCTGTGCTAATACTAAACAATTACAAGCACAATTTCTGCCTTATAGCCATGGGGATATAAGCGAGAAATTATGTATATAATTTTCATATAATAATAATAATAATGTCCTTCAGACCGAACTTCGGTCACGGCGGTCAGTCTTAACGAAGACTGGCCATCTGCGCAGGAGGTATTATAATGCACAAGTGTTTGCGCAAATGCACTCTCTGTTCCCTAACTCTCATGATCCGATGGGACGGTAATCCGAGATGACCGGAGAGAGATCAGGTGCAGGACCAACGGCTTTATGTGCTTTCCGAGGCACAGAGGTGTCTAACACCGCCAACTTCCTAACTTCGGGCTGCTATTGATATTTCTTAACAGAAAAACGCTATAACTTTTTCTTGGCCCGGTTCGGGATTCGAACCCGAGACCTCATGTACAGCAGTCGCAATCACTACTGATGCGCCACGGAGGCAGTATAGAATAGAGGCAGGAAGATGTGCAATATATTCTTGTTTCGTCAGCTAACATTTTAGGTATCACGTAATAGGAGGCAAGCCTGTTGCCGCTCACCGCTCACTGTTCCAGACTGCATGCTGCTAATGTTAATTGATAGAAATACCAATAACACATTGCTCTACTCGGAAATTGGAACCGATACATCATCCACAGCAACACACACGGCATACCCGCTGCGCCACAAAGGTAGCCCGAAATTTCTTACTCAAAAACCTATTAACATCTTCCTTCTTTTATGTATTTTCCTTCGGGCTGGCGACGTGCGTGTTGTACTTACCCTAAAAGAAATTTTGCTTACGCTCTTAAGGAGTCTGCCTACTACACCGAATCATACCATGACCGTGCTAGGAACGTATCACATACGAAAAGCAATACGATATGCCCTGCTAAAGGAACTGCTGGTCGGTGACAGAACGGTCTAGTGGGCATAGTCTTATACATTTCCTTACAAAGAATATTTTTTTGCCTGACACGTTCCTAGCACGGTCATGGTATGAAACGAGGTAGTGGGCAGACTCCTGTATTGTTAGTTATCATAAGTTACAATAACCATTGCAACCACGCAGGAGTTGTCGCCCGTAGACATTTCATCTGTGCATTTGCCGGGTGGATCGCTGATGTAGTTTCAATTCCAGCTCACGGCTTTCAAAGCAGTAAGGCACAGTTTAGTTTGGCACAACGAGGTGCTTTTAGTCGGTAGACAGCATCAGCCTGTTGAAGCGTAGACATCTTAAAAGAATCCATTATATTTATTAAGTATGTCACTTTTACATCTTTAGCTCTCAACACCTATTTAGAACGTTTTATTTCGTGACTCAATTGACACCTAAGGTTGTAATACGCATTAACCAACATTCAATTGTTTATATAACATAAGCTAATTAAGCAAAAATCGTACCTCTATGAACGTGTGTTAAGGTCCAGAGAAACGGTAAAAGTAATGTTGTTGTGTCATTGCAATAATCACTATCGACAATCTAATTAAGAAACCAATTGTTGTTGATCTGTTTTGCAGTTGAAAATATTTGTGCAGAGAGTTGTTTTTAGTTGGTAGGTTGAAGCATTGATGTCTTGGTATTTGTTCTCGTTTTGGGTCAGTAGTAATGCAATGATTATCGTTTTAAAACATGTTCTAATTAGAAACTGACAGTAAGGTTGAAGCCAAAAGTTTATTTATCAAGCATCCACGATAGTGTTATGAGAATCAATTAAACAAAAAAGTGGTCAGGGTGGTAGAGAAATTCCTTATTCCAAATACTTGTCTGAGTCGCTCTGCTAGCTAGATTCTAAGGCCTGTAGTAGAGGTATTTTGTATAGGTTTGTAACTTATATTACTACGATAATATAGTCAACATCGTCAGCCTCTGAAAGTCTAGAACTGGGTGTCGGAATCTCCCCTTTTCATTTTATGTAACATCATCACTAGATTGAGGCGGTGAGGGTTCTTCATTTGCCGAGTTGAGATTCCAATCAAGGTCAAAATTTTTCCTGTTTAAAAATATTGCTTGCCCTATAAGAACAGTTCCTGTATCGCAAAGGACTTATCATTGACCCACTGGTCGCAAATAACACCCAGACTATATACAGCTATAGTTCATATCACACAATATTTTCATACTGTCAATGCTAGCTTGCTAGCGTGAGTAGATCGTCACTGATTTCAGCATGAATGGGCCGGCTCGACCGGGGAAGGACTACCCTCTCACAGAATATCAACGTAAAATAGCAGTATTCCTACTGTTGTGTTTGGTTCGGTGATTGAGAGTGTCGGAGGCCCAATCACCTTTTTTCCCCCTTACCGCTCCTTCTCCTTACCACTTCCTTTTTCTCCCAAAGGGTTGGCAACGCGCAAGTGATGCCTCTAGTGTTGCAGGCGTCCATAGGCTACGGTGACCACTTACATATATATGCTTGTTTGCCACATTAGTTATATAAAAAAAATAACTTGAAATTGGCTGTACAACCAACGATATGAGAAGTTTTACAAGCCTGCATAACAATAAACTACATACTTTAATAGAATTAGATTACGACTGTTTACGTCTTAGCACCGTATGTTATACTTATAATTTATGAGCTATGCATAAATAATTATGTTGTTGCAAGAAGGCTAGTGTCATATTTCAGAAAGATTTATTTATTTTCAAAAAACTTCTCTAAGTAATTTAATATCTTAAAAGGTAATCGTTAAAATTAATTATACTATTGATTAGTTTAAAACATATAATCGGAATAGGCATTGTATTGTCAAAAAAGCCACTACGGACTATTACTCTATATCAATACGTAAATAGAAATAAATTAAGTAATCAGAGACTGCAAAAATAAATAGCTCTGTATATCTTAAAAAAAAAGAGTATATGCTACAAGCGTAAAAACTGGTGCGGTCACAGTATACCGGGAAGGAATGTCATAACTAAAACATATTATATGCGTTTTTAAATTTACTTAGATAAGCGACCATACAAATCTTTCTTAAACTAGTTTTATAGGAAGAATATTAATAATTACATACGTTTATGTGAATGTTTTTAAATTTAAGTACTTTATACGGATTCCGTCGCGATTAATTTGAGCATTACATTTGGTAGACGACAAGAAAAGGAGACTACCTACTCACAGTCACCATCTTGGTCGACGGAGACCAAGGCAGCTAAGAAACAATTGAAACGAAAAGTGCAAATCTTAATAGTGTCATAATTATTATCTTCTCCCTAGCTTTTATTATTCCCAAGTCACTTAGGGTCGGCTTTTCTGGTCTAACCGGATTTGACTGGATATCAGTTTTTACACGGAGCGGCTGCCACCTGACCTCCGCAACCCGAAGGCTAACGATACCCTAAGGCTAGACCAGTATCAGGATATTATAGAGCACTGACTTCCCAATAACGACTGCCATAGATGTTCATGGCAGCCGGGACCGACGGCTTAACGTGCTCTTTGAGGCACGGAGCAGGCGATAATTGTCAATCAAACGCACATAATTTCGAAAAGCCATGCAACTCCCGAAAGTCAGAGATGCGCGACGTGGGTTCGAACCCGAGACCCTCTGTATTGCAGTCTGTTGGTCTCCCCACTGAGTTATCGCTGCTTCTTGTCATAATTATTATATTAAACTAATTGATAGTTTAATAGTAGTAAAGATTAAAAGTATCTTAATTTAATTGTTTCAAAAGCACATAACTGTAGTGTTTTCAAATAAACCACGAAATCTACCTACATAATATACATATGTGTAGTTTAATTTCTAGGAAGCTTATTAGTCATCTTCACTATAATCCAGTTTAACAAGTTTAACAAATAGAAAACAAAATATTTTGTATCTGATACTACAGTATCATTCTGTAGCATATATTCAGTCTAATATTGACTGCACGGATGGTGTAGTGCTTAAATGGTCGCCTTGCCGCTGTCACAGCGCCGAGTGTTGTAGGTTCGAATCCCACACGAAACAAAAATGTGTGTGATACACAATGGTTGTTCCGAGTCCGGGTGTTTTTTGTGTCCTTTGTTTGAATGTTTGTAAAGTCCCCCGCGACTCAGGAATTATTTCTAGTGAGTTGTCTTTTTCGTTAAAGAAAAAAAAATCTATTAATACCAATCACATACTATCGAACAAAACACAACATATTTCCAATAACAATAAATTTAAATTAAACAAACATTAATCAGAATGCCATCTTCAAAGCATCATACAGAAATCGTGTTCGGCTTAACGAAAAATTTGTTCACAAATTGTCCGCTGACATTTGAATGATTTATAAATGATAAATGACTAGCTATCGTCAGTGGCTTCGTCTGCGTAATATACGACATAAAGTTGTCTGTCTCGCTGGCGCAGAGTATATGCGACTGGTATGCATGAGGGTTCCTAGAGTTCGATTTCAGTCTGGTTAATTGAAGTAATTGAATTTTTGTGTGAGGAAATTCTTAAAGCTTCTTCCGCAGTTGTAAGTTGGCTGTGTGATACCTCCCAGTGCCTCGATAAGTCGGTTAATACATATGTCAACGGTTGCGTTGGATTGCCGTCCAATCGGACTACGAGAATGAGGGTATAGAAAGTGCTCTTATGTTTGTCCAAACACATGTGCAGTATGTACACCACGTGTTCACTATATCGCCCTCGTATCTGCGCGAGCTATCTGTCTAGTTCTATTAGTTCGATCGTCGCCAGTAACCATGGTAACCAACTGTTATTGCCGTGGTTACTGTTGGAAAACTCAAATTATAACAGTCGACTTGGACGTGAGTTTTAAAGTGAGATTTAATAGATATGCACAGCTGTATAAACATCAAACATTACCTAATATTTATAATAATAAAATTTAATACCTTAACGTAAATTACAAATGAAATGAAACAAGTTTTGTAATTATTTTTGGATAATTTGTGGAATTGCATTGATTCAGAATAATTAATTATTCTGGATCAATGCAATTCCTCGCAATTGGCCAAGCCTGACCCGCAGAAAATTGTAGGAGAACACAGACAAACTCACTTCAGCAATATAATATTAGTTAGCATTGAAATACATTTCGTATAAGAGATTAATTGCTTCGTGCATTCTGTTGCATTGTTTTTGCTACTGTTGTTGTGTATCATCACGCTCTCGTCAATGTAAGGACAGGCAGTTTACAAGATGTATTGAAGGTCGAATGCAATTACTGTTCCTTTTATCTATATTTTCTTTGTAAGTAACTAGCCGATCGAGATTCTTATGGCGCCAGTCGGCTTAGTAAGTAGCTTATTGTATAGTCCACTCGTTAGAATCATTTCATAATATTTAATAGCTTAACCCGGCCATGCTTGATGGATCAGTCTTATAGCAATTATTTGGGATCATAAGTAAATGAAACCACTTTTATATGCAAAGTCAACGCTGTATAAAAATTCCAATTCAATCCAACGACTAGGTTTTTTGCGGACACAAATATACGAATACTAAATTTTAAGTATAAAGGTCTATATCTATACATAATAATCGAGTGCCTTGTCGAAAATAAAAATGAAAAATGTTTATTACAGCGTTTAACAAATAAGAAAACTTATCAATCTTAAACACTTTATATAATTAAGTTAACCAAACGTGGGCAGAATGTTGTATCCATAGATATAGTAAACAACTCTTTTTTATATTTCTATGGTTTATTTCTTGTGATGTAATTAATACTACTAGGGGTCAGCTAGTGGTCAAAATTCGACCAAAATTCGTAAGCTTGTTACTTTGTTTTCTGTTTCTCTCTATTACATATAAATAAGGTATCGGTAACCATAGTTAAAAAGAATTGTACGACGTCAGACGAACAATGTCGAAATACTACGAACAGGATTCGACTGCGTGTGTCAAATGCATTGTTGTGTGCGTGTAGTGTTTTTTTTTTTATAAATTTTATGTATTTCTAATACATATTTTATAAAAATATTAGGATTCACCCCTCCTTCTCCATATAAACTTTAACTGTGCCAAATTTCATACCCCTCCGTACGCGCAATTTTCGTAAAAAGAGGTACAAAGTTTATGCTTCACATATAAATATATAGATAAAGAAAATAACATACCTAACACTTTTTTATAGAATACTTTGTTGTCGTGAGGGAAAAAAACATTCAAACAACACAAAACACAAACACAAATTCGGTACAAATATTACACACATTTTTGTCCCGCGCTGAACTCACAGGACTCGGCACACTGTCGGTAGCGGTGGTGTAGCCACCACCGTGCAATCAGTCTGTTATACAAGACTTTTTACACAATAGTACTTACATATCTATGTCACTTTAAAGTTAAAGGTATCATAATCTAATATTCCATCACATACACACAACACCATCTAGCTCAAACTAAGCAGAGCTACTATGGGTACTACATAGACAATGGATTAACATACATATATACTTTTTTTTTGTAAATACATACATATTACACATAGGAACACCCAGACCAAGGAAAACATCCATGTCCATGCACACAAATGTCTGACTTATGCGGGAATCGAAACCCGCGACGGGTCAGGCGGGTGAATGCCGTGAGCTCTGATTGGCTTTTTTATCTTTTAATTACAACTAAGGTGGTAATCAGGCTAAGCGTACGTGTAGACTACGACCTATAGATGCTTGCAATCGACTTGACACGACTCAAGTCTATTCAGGCTCAATAGCTTGGTGAAAGTAGTAAGAAATTGTAGATATGAAACTGACAACCAATAAATTCAATCTCAAAGAAGACTAACTAACCGAGTCGGCATTAGCCAAATTTAGAAGGAAATAATCCTTTAAGAATTCCTTGAACCTTGTCTAGGAAGTATATTATGATTATAATCAATAAAGTCAGGTTTGAAGCTCTCGAAATGAATGACAGCACCGTTTTATTAGTATAACTAGCTGACTCGCGCAACTTCGTCTGCTTCACATAAGATAATTTTTCCGATCTTGCAACATTTTTAATTGCTGCTCCACTCATATTGGTCGTAGCGTGATGTTATATAGCCTATAGCCTTCCTCGATAAATGGGCTATCTAACACTAAGAGAATTTTTCAATTCGAACCTGTAGTTCCTGATATAAGCGCGTTCAAGCAAACAAATAAACAAACTCTTCAGCTTTATAATATTAGTATAGATACATATATATTTAGATAATACTCATATAAATATGTTTTAATATATTTTAATTTGTATAATATAAATGGGCAATTAAAACTGTTTTAAAGGATATTGCATCGGAGAAAAGTATTTCAAATTATGGTATTAATAACAAAAATCTAATCTAATCTGGTTAGCATATTTATGAATGCTTTCAATATAGTGGATATAAGTCACGTTCACATTCTCTTTACTCAACTGGAAATACGTGACTTATACGTATTTCCAGTTGAGTAAAGAGAATCCGAGTACGGAGCAGTTGAAAGAACCAAGAACTTCCTACGTATAAATTATTATTATATTTTCTAGAAACCGGACAAGCATTCGCTGCGTATTGATAAACGGTGACTACATGAAGCCAATGTTCGCTTATTACATGGCTTAGACAGCCGACCCTAAGCACAAGAGTCCTGCATTGCCAGCACAGGAGAAAAATATCACATTAGAACTGACAATACAGGGCTTTAAATAACCTGGTAACTCCAGTCCTGCAGTCTTTTGTAGGGTAACCTTAATTACCAAGTCATGGTGCTTGTGATATAAAAATAACCTTTTTCAGAGTTTTTCCGTTATAATTTCAGTGCTCACCAGTCGGCGCCACTAGCAAGTAAAATATTTTTTATTTTTTTATTTTGCTCGTCAAATTGACCACTCTCCGCCTGATGGTAAGTGGTCGTGTGGTCTAAGAGCAGTGGCCTCCACATCGTCCTCATAGCAGCCGAGGCGTTATTGAGGTCTCTACTTTGACGGCCTGAGAAGGTGCTTTTTCACGCCCCGCTTAAAGGACCCAGAATTGAAGGAAGAAGGAAACACGTGCCTTGGCAGGAAATTTGTACGACTATGGTGGCAATATGGCATACGGCATACCTAATGGTAAATGGTCACAGTAGCCTATGGACTCCTGCAACACCAGAGGCATCACTAGTGCGCTGCCGACCCTTTAGGAAAGGAAGTGGGAAGGAGAAAGAGCGGGAAGGGATAAAGAGGGTGATTGGGCCTCCGGCACTGTCACTCACCGAACGAAACACTACAGTAGGAATACTGCTATTCCACGTCAATATTCTGTGAGAAGGTAGTCCTTCCTCGGTCGAGCTGGCCCATTCATGCTGAAATCAGCGAGGCTCTACTACTCTAAATTTATTTTAATTGTCTTACCAATCCTGTCACAGCTGCTTCCAAAAGCTGTATTTGACGTTAATAATAATCGATTTCTATGGTTACTGTAAATTACTACAAAGTATGAAGTTTAGAGACCATACTATCCACCAGCATCTCTAGCCTCTCATTATAAACACCTACAAAAATAATTTATAAACTGAAACGTTTGCTTCTATAATGAAGAGAACACGATAGCAGGCGTCAACTTGTCAACCATAAGTTAAAACATAATATGTTCCACGCCTCTCTCTCAAACTGTTTAGCAAAACATTTTAATTGCTTGATTAATTTTATTTAGGTATATAAATATTTTGTATAATTGGCCTTACTTTTTTGTCAATTCTTAGGTCTGTAGCACTGTACTACCAGCTATACTATAGCAGTAAAACAATTGAAAGCTTCCAATTGTTGTACATCAATACAAAAAAATAAATTTTAAAAATCATGTTTGATGTCTTTAAAGGGATTAAAGAAGCCAAAACAATTATTTTTAGAATTTTTTCTTCTGTCTGTCCGTATGTTTATACGCAAATCATGCAATAACTACTGCACGAAATCGAATGCGGTTTTCGCAGTAGTATTGCTGCAGGCTTAACTTTAAATCGAATGTACGTTTTACCTTGATACGCTGACTAGAAGTCAATTAAGAAACCAAATATAGTTAGATACTTAACTACTTCAAAAATCCACGCGTCCGAAGTCGTGGACACAGCAAGGAAAATGTCGTGAGAAAAGCTATATGTTAGAAGAGAATGTTGCTCTAAATCCAAGCGCACTACACACGCAGTAATTAGAGTACTAAATTCAGTAGGTTGAAGATAATTTTCCATTCAGTCTGTTTCAAGTGGGTCAAAAACCATCCTGTATGTTCCATAATTTTATAAGTTCATCACATTGCCGGCATACTCTAGGTCACAGACTTCACCTGTGTGATTCAATTGCATCAAAGTGAAACATACGACATGCGCTAGGTATACTATAATGACGCTTCATCCCTCGTAGTGTGGCACAGCCTTTAATAAAATAACATAAATAGGTATAATAAGTACTTATTTACAACATAAACATGTATACCTCCAAAGCGATGACATAATAATCAAAATAATACTGATTATTATCGCCCTGTCAGGTATCAATTTTCGTTTTGTTTCATAATTAATAGGTAGGTGTTTTGCGATACCGTTATAACGGTACATAATAGATAATGTCATTATGACATACTAGGATATAGTTACTAAATAATTATCGAAGTATGAAGTTGACTTAAAGAAGTCAGTGCCCGAACGTTTAATTAAGTCAAAAGATTGATAGAATCAATAGAGTAACTGTGATTGATAATACAAACTCGATGTAAACATTTTATTAGTATTAAACATAATTATAATACATAGCTTAGTGGACGTTGGACTCCCACGCAAAGGTCTGGAGTACGATCCCAAGGCATCGAATTTATGTGTGTATTAAATACTTAATTATCGCTCGCTTTAACGGTGAAGGAAAACGCTTTAGAGGTGAAAGGAAACATCGTAGTTCAAAGAAAGTAATTTGAAATATCTATTTAAAATTTCCCGTCCTGTGGGAACTACCTATACAAAAACGCTCATATAAAAGAGTAACGTATTATAAATGAATAATAGATTATAAAACTAAAAACCACGCTATATTAAAAAAACAAACAAAAAGGTAGAAAATAATTTAATAATTTTAATGTAAAAAAGCGTGAGGTGGGGGTCATTAAAATATCTTACAAAGAACCCCACGCTTTTTTACATTAAAATTATTAAATTATTTTCTACTTTATTGTTTGTTTTTTTTAAATAAAGCGTGTTTCTTAGTTTTTTTAAACGATTATTTATTTTTATTAATATTTTTTTCAAAATTATTGTATTGTCATCGGTCCTCGATAAGTGTGCAGTTTCAAATCAATCCTTTGGTTTGAAAGGGATGAAATTAACATTCAAAGATTCCCTTACATAGATTCATAGATACATAGACACAGATACATACATACCAAGCTAATAAAAGCGTGTTAAAAAACCAAAGCAATCCATAGACTACTTTTCAAGTTTGCAGACACAAACATGCAGAAATTAAATTTTATAATCCCGACAGTTGTCTCTCGGAAATTCACATATTAGGTATGTATACTTACCTATATGCCACCGTAATTATACATCCCGTAATCTTATAAAAGATGGGCTAACAAATGCAGAAAAATGTATTTAAATACTGACTGACGATTCCAGAGATTAGCGCGTTTAACCAAATAACAAACTTTTCATCTTCACCATATTATTATAGTTAGATATATAACGATATGTAAATAATATACAAAAATAGTTTTAAATAAACATTATAAAGTCTTAAAAATAAATCAGCAGTTTATTTAATATAATATAAATTGTGGCCAATTATTGGCCATCAACTTACCATTAATGATAACGGTGCTATTGAACTTACAGACATCTTATTAATATTATAAATGTGAAAGATTGTAAACATGTTTAGGAGTTCATCTAAATGCTTGGTACCCAACCACATGTAAACACAGAATATACCACGGGGAGTGCTCTGAAGAGTTACTCCACCTTATCCCGCCCTCCCCTTTCCTATCCAGAATAACGCGTGCTGGGCTCAGATGACATCCTTACACGGTAGAATCGGTTGGGGCGCGCACCATCAAGTTTGGGTCCTCATACCTCTGCCGAACGATCAAAGCATGGAATTCTCTTTTAAGGCACTCAACATACTGCTATAAGAATGGTGAGGAGGCCACTGCTCTTGGACGACATGATCGCTTACCATCAGGCGAAAAGTGGTCATATTGACGTCAAAATAAAAAAATTAAAACCGTAGACCGAGTTCGAATGAAACTTGTTAAATAGACAGGTCTTGCAATAATACTGTATAGCGTCATAAAACGGTCTTAGATTTACAAATAGGACTTTTTCCCAGTATTCGTTTTCGTGTAAATCACATAAAGTAAGTCTGCCTGTCTGTTAGGCTTTGACGGCTAAACAACTACATTAATGTTGATGAAATTTGACTAGGAGATAGATTGTTTACTACCTTTTATCCTGGTATGTGTTTCTAGCCGGATAACATGGAGGAAGACGGAGACAGAAACTATGATAACATTGCTAACTAATATTTAACTACCTCTCAGCCATAGCTGTGAAATCGCCGATCAATGCTTCCTTTAATCTTTAATCAACCTTTGATCAACGGTGAGCAATGATATATAAATAATTTATTTTTGATTAAGTTGTTAATACTTAGTTATCTCTTCAATATTTAAGATCCTGACGTAATATTATAAACGTGAATATAAGTTTGTTTGTTTATTTGTTTGTTACACTTCCACACTTTAACTACTCGACCGATTATACCGATACCGATACGATCTCGATGGCGTAGTGGTTAGTGTAATCGACTGCCACGCCTAAGGCCGCGAGTTCGACTCCCGCACAAGTCAATCATTTGTTGAAATTAAACACTTTATACGGATTTTATTTAAGATGGTGTTTATACAAACACCATCTTAGTCTCCCCGTGAACATGGCTGCTGTAAAGCAACCGAAAAGTCGGGGCAAAGTCAAAACTTAAATATAAATAGTTTTAATTAGAAAATATATAGCTTAAATAGTAGTTCAATAATAGTAGTATAGTTAGAATTTTATAATATAGTTAGAGTTTTCAAAATTATGTAGTAACAGTGTTTAAAGTAAAATAAACAACGCGATAAAATCCGTATAAAGTGTTTAATTTCAATGTATAATATTCGCGTAAACATAAGACAATATTATGTCAATCATTTGTGTGCATGAACATGGATATTTGTCTTGGTCTGAGTGTTTCTATGTATAATGTGTGTATTTACAAAAAAAAGTATAATATAAGTATGTTTATCCATTGTCTAGTACCCATAGTACAAGCTTTGCTTAGTTTGAGCTAGATGGTGTTGTGTGTATGTGATAGAATATTATTATTATCATAAAATTTCGCATACACTATTTTAGAGGAAGAGCAAAAGATATAGGGTATCTACCTTTCATCCATAAAAATAACTGTTACTTACCTAACCTAACGTACATTTACGCGATCGAAGCCGCGAGGAAATACTAGTAAGTATATAAGTAAGACTGTTATAATCAATCCTTTAGTTACAGTCAGTTAAAAAGAACGAAAGCAAAAGTACTACGGTTAGATCCGACATGAAGATCAATGGGTAATAACAGAGTCTCGGGTCGGAGGTCAATGACTTCACCTTGGATGTACTTCCATAAGTGGTTAAAGTAATTGAGTAGAAATTGTAATGCTGTTAACATTATAGTTTAATGTTATGTGTGTGACTAAGAAGAATAATTATTTAGAGTAAAGATATGATGTTGTTCTTATAAAATATATTTGATTTAGGCAAATATATTAAGTAAGTACATATATGTGATTATCTTTCGACATAAGTTGAAAAATAACATATTACCTATTTATTATTTATTATAATTGAAACTTTAATTTATCTTTTTCAATAAGTCGTATCCTTAATAGGAAACACTAAGGGCGAGAGAATTGAAAATAGGTATTTGTAAAATATATTGCTGTCGCGCAGTGCTCACAGAGCGCGATAGAGACAACTGTAGCTTGGACCGAATATACCTATTAAAAGTACACCAAGTCAACGTTTCGTAGTCCCCTGATTCCTTCTCCAAAACATGACCGATTTAACTACTCCATTAAAAATTAAAGAAAGGCTTTGGCCGTGTTCTTATGTTTTCCTTTTTTATATAATCTAGTCAAATTTGTTTTCTGGATATTTGAACACAGCGGAAGATCTGGCCAATTTTTGAAGTTTTTGAAGGCTCATATCTCTTTTAATTAATTTATGAAAAAAAGGCAATCATAGGGACATGCCAATAGAGGCCATACATTTTCTGGAAAATATTTATTAGTCTACTGCCATTATCCAGGGAGGAAACAGGGGACTTCGTTTGTATGGAAAAACGGCCCGTGTGTGTCCTCTTAACGGTGTAAGATGAGGGTCTAAAGTGTAAGAATAGAATATAATGGAATAGCACAATAATTATTAATAAAATAAAATAGCATAGCATAGCATAGAATAGAATATTTATTTGTTATAATATAAAGTCTAATACATTGTCGATATAATAATAAGTCACTTAAACTTACTTAAAAGTATAAAGTAGTTTAATTTAAAAGTAAAACATTCGTGTAAACGTAAGACAAAAAGCGTTTAAGGTGCTTATTTCATCCTGGGCTAGGCGAAGCTGCTACTCTTGACGTTGACATTTTCCTCTCCTAAGTCACTAGAAACAGTATACATTAATAATTCCTATTTCTAGATTTTTGACGTACTGTAATAACTTAATGCCAACTTTCAATATTCTAGGTCATCGGGAAGTACGCCATGTTGTAACGATCAGTCAAAATACTAGTCAGTATGTATTTGAAAGGCTATATCTATATTGATAATTATAATTATTGCATTAATTACTTGGTAGCCTGTAATTAAGCTTGAATTATGAATCCATTTCTGGTTGGAATTTATACACAATCCTTAAAAAAATATGTAACGGACAGATTGAGTCTGTATACAAACCCGCACGAGAAATATTCAAAATTGAATCAATACGTGTGTCACGTTACAAATATTTGTAGAACACCCAAGTCTTAGTCCTATGGCGGCGCACTGCCAGTAGCGAGGTGACCACTAAACCGATGTGCTATCTACCCAGTTAAAGTCAAGTTCTCACCTTGGGAGGACCACGCTTTGGCACGAATGAGCCGGCCCGACTGGAGTGATACCACGGCCTCACAGAAAACCGGCGTGAAACAGCGCTTGCGTTGTATTTCGTCGAGTGCGTAAGGGTACCGGACGCCCATCCCTCCACCTCCTTTAAATTTAAAAGGCTGGCAACGCACTTGTAACTCCTCTGGTGTTGCGGGTGTTCATAGGCGGCGGTAATCGCTTACCATCAGGCGACCCGTCTGCTCGTTTGCCTCTAAAACCATAAAAAATATCTTAATAAGTAATAAGTATCGAAGACTTGTTTATATTACATAGGGATCAAAATAAGTTTATCACGTCCGAATTTAAAGAAAGAAAGCTTTTAAAGAATACCAGTTACCACTTTCCAGCTCCATCATCAGACCATGTATACCAACTAGTGTCATAAATAAATGGGACTTGTGAAGACAAATCTATTGAGCCTAAACAAGATATAGCTGATGTAAGCTATTAAGGAGTTACGCGGTCTGCAGGTAGCCCCAGCATCAGATCCAGCTCACCATAATATTGCATTGTCATCAAGTTTACGCATCAATACCAAACGGTCTATTCGGGCTACGAAAATTGGTTCAAAATCCAAGATACAAACAGCTTGTATTGTTTCTATGTATAATATGTATGTATTTACAAAAAGAAAAAGTATATATGTATGTTTATCCATTGTGTAGTACCCATAGTACAAGCTCTGCTTAGTTTGGGCTAGATGGTGTTGTGTGTATGTGATAGAATATTATTATTATTGCTTACAACCATTGCAAGTTAAATAAAAGCTTTTGAATGTCAACTCCAGCACTAGATTCAAGCTCTACATTACGAAGGAATTTAAAAAAACATAGGTACAATAAAAGTACACCTAAACGTGGCGCAATTATTTTTGGTAAATTATAGTGGCGTGTGGGATTTGAACTCACAATACTTGGCTCGATGGCAGCGGCGAGACGACTGCTTATCCGCTATCCTTGCAGTCTTAAAAGATGGTATGATCGGAACAAATTTGAAAGGGTAGTACCTACTCTATCAAATTTGTTCCGGTCAAGTAACAGTTTCAAAGGATCATGTGATCCTTTGAAACTGTTACTGACCAGGCAGGAGTTACAGTGTTATTTTTAAGCCGATTTCATCTATAAACATGATGTCACTACACACGATATTAGTTTGGATACCTTTGTTATTATGGCTCTCCCAATTATGGGCACAGGCCTCTTATCAGTATGAGAGAGATTAAGCCATAGTCTACCACGCTGGCCTAATGCGGGTTGGCAGACTTTACTCATCTTAGAGAACATTATGGAGAACTCCAAAACATGCAGAGTTCCTCACAATGTTATCCTTCACCGTTAAAGCGAGCGATAATTAACTATTTATATAAGCACGTAACTTCGAAAAGGTGTAGAGCCTTTTCCATCGAAATCGAGACCTCTGCGTGGTACTCCAGCCGTCTTCCACTAGGCTATCGTTTATACTTATTTGCCAACTGGATAATATAAAATAAGTATTTTACTTTCCCACTCAAGGCCGTTTAGACAACCCGTCCTTAACACTCAATGTATCGAGCAATATGGCCACGGTAATGTTATCTAATAGTATTCTATCTTCATACAAACGGTCGGAATGCGAGTCATACTTACGCGCGTCGAGGTCGGTATGCGCTAGGTTCGCAAACAGTCGCGAATGCGACGAACGGACGGTGTGATAGTATTTTTTGCAGTAAGCGTGAGATTTGTTAATATTTGATTGAAATAAGTACAAGTTCTTACATAATAATTACGGCAAAGTGCAATTGTAAACAAAAACATTTTTATTAAAGTTTTTATTCGAATGCAGATTTTTATAGTATTCATTTTAACAATAAAGCTTTTCGTACGTGTCAGTCGAGACGCAAATATTATTTAGTCTCAAATATATAAAGTTGCTTTTTATTAAAATAGTAAATACTAAATATTAAATACATGACTTTTATAGAACACTTCCTATTTCATTCACAACAAATTTAATTTTCTTGAACTAGAAAGAAACTAAAGTAGGTAGATAAAATTAAAATACTGTAGGTGGGAAGCCCTATCGCATGTTTGCGGACTGCGCGGCTGTAAGTAATTATTTCAAGGACAAAGCCGAGTTACAGTACTGTTAAATAATATTACCGTGATATGGCTTCTTACTTACAAGAACTTAGCCAGTCTCCATGACACAATCGCAGGTTAGCAATAAAATTGGAATCACGTCCCAGCCCTCGTTATGACGATAAATCAGCGTAATTTTATACATGTATATGCAAATTATAATCGTGGGAGTTTTGTTGGTAATGCTTGTATTTTATGACCTTAGTATCGTCACGCCCTGATATGTACACCTGATGTCAAAATCAGCAAGATGCTTCATGATCTCATCATTTTGCGTTTCGTTTTACTCCAGGGGTCGATTCTTGAGTCGAACGATGTGTTATTGGGTCTTACTTTAGTAGTACCGCATTGGGTCACTTCCTATTACGGCAGTGTTAAATATAGAAACCGACATGTGAATATAATATATTGGCTTAAGGGGTGGCTTAGTGATAAAAACGGTCGCCTCCTCACGTCGAGTAATATGGGTTCGCATTACACAATAAGAAATGGTTGTTGCGAGACTGTGTCACAGGTAACTTACAAATATTCAAACAACGAACACAAAAACCAGCTACATTTAACGAACTATTCATAGATCAAATCTTGAACCCCTATATCTTGTATGGCGATCAAACCGCCAACACACGACGCCCTGAAAGAGCCGAGGATACACCTAAAACCACTGCACCAGATGGTGCAGTGGTTCGATTTAATGGCTGAATGCACGTCGAATGCGAATGTCAGTTTGTTTGATTATTCGTTTATTAGGCTAGGTTTTCACGCTTTAACTACTAAACTAATCATGAAATTTCGCATATACACTTTGTTAGTGGTACAGAGAAGGCTACCTTCATCTAGAAAAAGAATGTGCTTGAACGAAGCCGCAGGGTAGTAAATTATAAACTTCGAATTATTTCATGTCCCGAAACAAATTGTGATATCATATAAATACTCTTTGTAACATCTGCCATAGTTTTTCTATTAATATCAAGGACACACTATTTATATGTAGATACGTTACTTTTTTATGATATTAGTCATTTAAGCTTGGCATCAAGATGATAACTGCCAATTAGGTGATCAGGATACGAATCTTTAGAGATCCGTTGACTCTTTATAAAACGTAAAAGTTTAAGTTTTTTTTTATATTGATAACTAGCTTTTGGCCGCAGCTCGAGGACAGTAATTTTCTAATGAAGAAGTACCCAATGTGCTTTTCTATATTCCTGATAACGTGTATGCGAAATTTCATGATCATCTGAATACTGTTAAGGCATGAAAACAAAACAAACAAACAAACTCACAATCGCGTTTATAACATTAAAGTTAGGATTAGGAAATCTTCTTCTCCTTAGCCTTTATTATTCCCAAGTCACTTGGGGTCGGCTTTTCTGGTCTAACCGGATTTGACTGGATATCAGTTTTTACACGGAGCGGCTGCCACCTGGCCTCCACAACCCGAAGGGTAACGATACCCTAAGGCTAGACCAGTGTCAGGATATTATAGGGCACTGACTTCCTAATAACGACTGCCATAGATGTCCATGTCGGCCGGGACCGACGGCTTAACATGCTCTCCGAGGCACGGAGCAGGCGATAATTGTCACATAATTTCGAAAAGTCATATAACTTCCGAAAGTCAAGTGCGCGACGTGGGTTCGAACCCTCTGCATTACAGTCTGTTGGTCTTCCCACTGAGCTATCGCTGCTTATTAGTTAGGATTAGGAATTAAGGATAATAAAATTATTATCTACTAGTTTCTGCCATTTACACTCATGGAAACGCATATTAAGTTTAAAAGTGTTATTTGGGGTTTGGTCTACATCTGTGTTTTAAGTTACCTAAATACGTTCAATCATCAATCAGGTAGTTGAGTAACAAACATTCAAATATCGCGACTCAATAACAGCAAGGTACTGGAACTGAGCCGAATAAGCAATAGGCTCGACTCCTATAGCTGGTAAAACACCGGTGTATTGCAGGATTGTAGAGCTCATACTGTGTATGAAAGTGCTAAATTGGCCTAGCAGCCAGCAAACTTTCCAAAGTCCTGGTTGGCAAACTTAACAATTTGGAGCCGTTATTCAGAACTAAGAGCTGTCTATAAATAAATGTAGGTTTAGAAAGGATACAAGTGAGAAATGGCAATGATTTGCCGTAAATCTTAGAGTTTGAAAAACAAAACAGGCAAATGTCACGTGATCCCACGTCACCTTGAGATCAGAGGTCATAGTCATTTCGGGGTTATATCGACTATGCTGAGTCAAATGGCGTTGACCGCGAGTCTCTAGGTCTTACGGTTCTTGAGTTGAAAGTTGTATAACAGATAGACGGACAAACAAAGCTGTTGTATAAGAGTTTTTCGAACTCTAATAAAAAGCAAATCTATTTTGTTTTGCCGCCGTTATTAGACTGATTAATGAATTCGGGACTAATAATATATCTAATAATAGGTGCAGTAAAAAGTTCAAGTTCAACATAATAATTCAGATTTTATTTTAAGAATCACTAATTAAGGTTATTTATCTATTAATAAGCATATTAATTAATTATATCACGCTTGAATCTCCTCAAAAAGTTAGGCTTACGATGATGATATTATTAGCATTAGAGTATTGCCCATATTATACACGTGTACCTTGTAACGTGTAACACACGTGTAACTTTAGGTCATAGTAAGTAATTGAAGAACTAACGACAATGCTTTTTGGATGCCTATCGGCAGATATGGGTAGGCACTGATTTTCAGCTGATAAAACGAGAAGTTGGTTCAATGAGGTGGAAATTTCAACTTCCTACTAATATAATAAATAGGAAAGCTTGTAAGCATGTTTGGATGTATCATCATACTTAATTACGCGTAAACCGTTAAACGGATTTTGATGAAACTTAGTAAACAGATAGACCACGTCTTGGATACGGATACGAATGCAGAGATAAATATCCTGTGTTAGGATGATCTTATCTCTGCATTCGTATCCGCGGCTAAAGCAGGTAATTAGATATTTAGCGTCACACCTATTTATTTAAGAGAGTACAGAAAAATTTATCATCTTTAGCGACTTCGGACAAACGAAGAAGTTTCGGCGATTGACAAGAGATGGCGCTGTACCCAATACTCGCTCCATCATACAAGCCTGAATCACGCAAATTAAGTTTACACAGCGACTAAGTATACATACAAGTGTCCGACATTACCAGTCAGGCTGCGGGCTGCAAGGCAAGATCACCCAGCCTGGTTGGAGGATCCCCCCTATGTGTTGAAAGAATATCAGACCAAGTTTCTTCACACATCCATATTTCCAGGACAGAAACATAGTTGGCCAAATATAAGATACGTAAGCAATCATATTGCTGTAAGGGTACACAGCCAAACTCCTGGTAAGCCTGCTGGAGATCCATCGTCTGCCTCCAGTAGCAATAAAAATATAATCAGATGCAGAACCCTTCACCATTCAGGTGAAGTATCACCTCAATTCACTTTTTATGAATCAACTATAGTAATTATTTGCTTGTTAGTAAAATCCTTTTTTGTTTACCGCTTATAATATATATATCTACTACATATTGTATAATATGTCCAAACATCCGGCTAATTGATAGAAAAAGACAAAAAATACCTAAACTTAATCAATAGAGCTTAATGTTATATTTTATTGTTAACCTTCAACTTTGACTGCCGCCTGATTATCTGTTGTTCTATTAGATTGATGATTGTACTATTAATCATTAGGTCCTGCCTGTGACTTTGCCTGCGTGATACCGAGAACTCAAGCTAGGATAAGAAGTATCCTAGTATCCTATATGGTAAACTAGGACATGGTCTGTCTGTGTGCTAATTTCACCAGTCATCCTAACTCCGTCCGAGGGCTTCCGCGTGATTAACTAATTCAAAAATCCTCATAACCTTTCACCGTTAAAATATTAGTACGATTATTATATTGATGGGTTAATTGGCTTCTAGCAATAAAGCTGCACTAATGTTTGCGTGAGTTCGATTCTCGGGCTAGGCAACGGAATAGTGATATATGGAGGTTGAATTTGTTACAAATATTTTTATATTACCGCGGATTCTGAAAACTCATTCCGTGCTTTCGTAACCTCGTGGACCTAAAACATACCTAGTAAAAATAGCTAGTGATACATCACCTAAAAGGTACGCATATCTTTTCGGAATTAGACGTCAGTATGTATGTTCCGCCTACCTTTTTAGGAATAAAGTGTCTTGAATCTTTGTAAATATCTCAATTATTCAAAAAACAGCACGAAGCCATGTCCAAGTTTCATCATAAAATGTTTACTCCTACATGCTGTAATTTTTGCTCCATCCAAGTTCACTGAACATAAGTCTCTCAAATTTGCCGTAATAAATTATGTTTTAATACAAATCAATCAGTAACGCAGTGAGGCTCGTAAAGCGATTGCATTTAATTACGTGGTTCTCGTAAATGACTTCATTTACTTTATAGTGTCAAGGTTATTTTCAACGTAATTTGTGTGTGATATATTATAATTGCTAAGCCCACGGCTTTTCTCATAACACGGTTCATGTTATTTAATTGCAATTTGAATGTAATATGCTGATGGGTAAAATTCATCGAGTATTTGCCTGAGGAAAGACTAGAAAGAAGAATAATTATATTTACTTTTTACTGTATAGGTACCGTATTTATATTTAGCTCTAAAACTTTGTGTGTATTTATGTTTTTGCAGATAAACATTTTATTAACCTCTGAGCCTTCTTCGACGACGTTAATGAAAACACTTTGTGGGCCTGTGTGTCTGTCTATTAGTGACAGGCATAGCTCCGGAACCACTGGACCGATTGACTTGTAACTTGGTGTGCAGACACCTTGAGGTCATCCCTTGGTCGAGTTTGGATATGGGCCCTTTGGGTCAATAGAACCCTGAGATATAGGGGTCACAAGGTCATAAGGTCAGGGGATATCCACCAACAGAGTGATTTGGAAACCAAGGGAGAGGCTTTTGCCCAGCAGTACAGCACAAAAAGATGATGAAAAAATAAATAAAAAAGGTCACATGAAGACAAAGAGGTTGAATCCTGGGATTTTACACCCATCTCGATTATTAACTAAATTTATTAACTGCATGAATGGCGTTCTGGTAAAGAGTCACCTCGCTTCTAATACTGCGCCGAGTGTGTTGCAGGTTCGATACTGACACGAGACAAAAATTTATGTGATCTTCATATAGTTCTTTCGAGACTGGGTGTTCTTTGTGACCATTGTTTGAATGTTTCTAAAGTCCCCCGCGATACAGGAAGAAATTCTTCTGATGAGATGACTTTTAAAAATAAAGTAAAAGAGGCACCTACGGCATTACGACTTCTTTGAAGCAATATCGGAGGAAGGAGAAAAGGGTAAGTTTTCCCTTCATTTGTTTAATAAAGGTAAGTACCTTTATACAACAAATGTAGGAAAAACTGGGAGACAAGTCGTATCAAGAAAAAAACGGAAAGCGGAAGAAAGACATATATTATATGGCATTTGCTGCAGCGTCATGATATACCCGCCTAATTCCTACTTCTTTAATTAAAGAAGTAGGAAACATCGATAAAACTTATTTTTTTATCCGCCAATACACCGATTAAACTTATTTCTCTATAATAAATAAGCTTAATCGGTGTTTAAATATAATAATACAAACAACAAGTTAATATCAATTTAAAATAGAAACTTTAATAGTTGCAAACGCTTAAAAACTGAGGCATAGCCATCAGCGTCCTATTCTATGAATAGTATACCAGTTATGTCTTATATGTAGATATACCTATATATATCTACATACCTATGTAGATTTGTATAATTGCTTCGTGAGCGGGAGAGCGATAGTGAATGCGACTGCTGTTTAGGAAGTCGTATTCGATAACCGGGCAGGGTTCTGAATAATAAGTTAGTAATATTGTTACTTCGTTTTGCCTCGATGGCGTAGTGGTTAGTGTAACCAACTGCCACGCCTGAGGTCGCGGGTTCGATTCCCGCACAAGTCAAACATTTGTGTGCATGAACATGGATGTTTGTCTTGGTCTGGGTGTTTCTATGTATAATAAATGTATGTAATTACGAAAAACAAACATATATGTATGTTTATCCATTGTCTAGTACCCATAGTACAAGCTCTGCTTAGTTTGGGCTAGATGGTGTTGTGTGTATGTGGTAGAATATTATTATTATGATCGATTTTTTGTTTTTCTCAGCATTTTAGGAATGCCGGTAGTCTAATGAAACCACGGGCCTAGGCCAAGTGAGATTCATTTAGGGGGTTTGGTTCAATATTTGCATCTTCTTGTAAAAATTTGCGAACTATTCTACACGTGTTTAGTATGGCGGCTTTTTGCATGGTTATGTATGTATTCGTTGGCAATTCAAGTTGTTGTAGGTAATGAAGAAGGTGTGTCGGTATTATACCGGTGCTAGAAAGCACCAGAGGCACAATATATACTTTGTCCATCTTCCAGATTCTAATTATTTCCTCTTTTAAATCTGTGTATTTATTTATTTTTTCAGTGATTGTCTTTTGTAGGTTGTGAGTGTTAGGGACTGCTATGTCTATAATGTATGCATGTTTATTTTGTTTATCTATCATGGTTATATCCGGTTATTATTATTATTATTATGTTTCTCTTATCACAGGTACTTTCTAACATATTATATTAGAAAATACCTGGCCCTTTGGGAGGCTTACACGGAGACATGGGTCCAACGTGAAGAGGCCCTTCGAGAGTTTTAATCAAAGCATTCATTATTATTATTATTATTATGTGTACTTTTATTTTACCTCAGCTCAGGGCTGGTTTTGACTACATTTACGGGCCGAAACCAAGTAAATGTAGCGTGTGGTGTGTTAATGTCATGTAGATGACGTGTTATGTGTAACCTCGTTTTCATCTAGAGACATGAACTTTCTAACAATTCTGCAGGTGTTAAGAATAGCAGCTTTTTGGAGCATAACATATAGGGAATCTTTAAGGTCTATTAATTTCAGGCTATGGTGAAGATGTTTAGGAATGATACCGGTGGTGGAAAGAACTATGGGCACTATGTAAACTTTGTCTTGTTTCCATATTCTTGTTACTTCATCCTTCAGCTCTGCATATTTACCTATTTTCTCACTAATTGTCTTTTGTAAGTTATGCGTATTGGGGACTGCAATATCTATTAGGTATGTGGTTTTATTGATTTTATCTTGTAGTGTTATATCCGGTCTGTTATAATGGATGGTTCTGTCTGTAAGAATGGCGCGATCATAATAAAGCTTGTGTGTTGTATTTTCAAGTATAATTTGAGGCGTGTATTTGTAATAGGGAGTATTATCGTCTTGTGTGAGTTTGTGTTTATGTGCTAGTCTTTGATGGATTATATTAGCTATTTGGTTATGGCGGTGTGTGTAGTCCGTCTGTGTGAGAGTTGTGCATGCTCCTGTTATATGTTGGATGGTTTCGGGTTGAGTATGACATTTTCGGCATTTATCATTTGTTATGGTAACGTCTTTTATTATGTATTTTCTATAATTTTTAGTATTTATTACTTGGTCTTGGATTGCAATTATAAATCCTTCTGTTTCTGGAAATAATGTGCCGAGTTTTAACCATTTATTTGATGCTATTGAATCTATATGAGGCTGGTCCAAGTCATGAGGGTGTCGTCCATGAAGAATTTTCTTTTTCCAATTGTTGATTTTAAGTGTTTCTGGGTTATAAGTGTCAGGGGCTTGTATATTTAAATGAACGCTAAGATTAAGGGCAGTATAGTTAATGTCATTTTGGATAATGGCTGCATGTATCTTACTTGTGTGAGATTTATTAATGAAGAATGTTTGTAAGTTGTGGATTTGTTTTTGCCAAAGGTGGTGAATATCTATGAAGCCTCTGCCACCGTCTTGCCTTTTGATGGTAAGTCTTTCTATTGCAGATTTAGGATGTAGATGATTATGTTTAGTTAATGTGGTTCGTGTGATTCGTTCTATTTGTTCCAGGTCAGTTTTAGTCCATTTAATTACTCCAAACGAATAAGTTAATATTGGAACAGCGTAGGTATTTAATGCCTTTATAAGGTGTTTGCCAGATAGTTGGGTATTGCAAATAGCGTTCGTTCTTTTTTTAAATTCTGTTGTTAGTGTGTGTTTGATTGTTGTGTGGTCTAGACCTTTTAGTTGTTTATATCCTAAATATTTGTAAAGATCATTTGGTTCCATCGCTGTGATAGTAATAGAATCATCAACTGCATAGTCACCGGGTCGAATTTTACCTTTTATAATGTGAAGTGTTTTACATTTATCTAAACCAAATTCCATGTTTATATCTTTACTGAATGTTGATGTTTGTTTTAAAAGTGTTTTCATGTCTTTTTCTGATTTAGCATATAATTTGATATCATCCATGTATATAAGATGTGAGACTGCTATTTGTTCTGAATTATGTTTAAGATAATATCCGACTCGGCAGCGATGCAGCATATGTGACA